>CM062289.1:156367997-157658728 GCA_031216915.1 Pictodentalium vernedei
ATGTTGCGGGGTAGATCTGATTCAAGTTTGTTCAAATCGGCCCCCTGGATACATATTTGGGCTTACTATAGAAGCCCGAATTCGAACTTAGTGCATTTCAGGCAAATTTCTTAAAAAATCTTCTTCTCCAGATCCAGCAGGCAGAATCTTTTCATATTTGGTAAGCAACATTGTGGGGTGGATCTGATTCAAGATTGTTCAAATCGGCCCCCTGGGTTAATATTTGGGCTCAGTATAGGAGCCCGATTTCGAACTTAGTGCATTTCAGGCAAATTTCTTAAAAAATCTTCTTCTCCAGATCCAGCAGGCAGAATCTTTTGATATTTGGTATGCAACATTGTAGGGTGGATCTGATTCAAGTTTGTTCAAATCGGCCCCCTGGGTTCATATTTGGGCTCAGTATAGGAGCCCGATTTCGAACTTAGTGCATTTAGGCAAATTTCTTAAAAAATCTTCTTCTCCAGATCCAGAAGGCAGAATCTTTTGATATTTGGTATGCAACATTGTGGGGTGGATCTGATTCAAGTTTGTTCAAATCGGCTTCCTAGATTCATATTTGGGCTCACTATAGAAGCTCGAATTTGAACTTAGTGCATTTCATGCAAATTTCTTAAAAAATCTTCTTCTCCAGATCCAGCAGGCAGAATCTTTTCATATTTGGTAAGCAACATTGTGGGGTGGATCTGATTCAAGTTTGTTCAAATCGGCCCCCTGGGTTTATATTTGGGCTCAGTATAGGAGCCCAAATTTGAACTTAGTGCATTTCAAGCAAATTTATTAAAAAATCTTCTTCTCCAGATCCAGCAGGCAGAATCTTTTGATATTTGGTATGCAACATTGTGGGGTGGATCTGATTCAAGTTTGTTCAAATCGGCTTCCTAGATTCATATTTGGGCTCACTATAGAAGCTCGAATTCGAACTTAGTGCATTTCAGGCAAATTTCTTAAAAAATCATCTTCTCCAGATCCAGCAGGCAGAATCTTTTGATATTTGGTATGCAACATTGCGGGGTGGATCTGATTCAAGTTTGTTCAAATCAGCCACCTGGATTCATATTTGGGCTCACTATAGAAGCTCGAATTCAAACTTAGTGCATTTCGGGCAAATTTCTTCAAAAATCTTCTTCTCCAGATCCAGCAGGCAGAATCTTTTGATATTTGGTATGCAACATTGCGGGGTGGATCTGATTCAAGTTTGTTCAAATCAGCCACCTGGATTCATATTTGGGCTCACTATAGAAGCTCGAATTCGCACTTAGTGCATTTCAGGCAAATTTCTTCAAAAATCTTCTTCTCCAGATCCAGCAGGCAGAATCTTTTGATATTTGGTATGCAACATTGCGGGGTGGATCTGATTCAAGTTTGTTCAAATCGGCCCCCTGGATTCATATTTGGGCTTAATATAGAAGCCCGAATTCGCACTTAATGCATTTCGGGCAAATTTATTAAAAAATCTTCTTCTCCAGATCCAGCAGGCAGAATCTTTTGATATTTGGTATGCAACATTTTGGGGTGGATCTGATTCAAGTTTGTTCAAATCGGCTTCCTAGTTTCATATTTGGGCTCACTATAGAAGCTTGAATTCGAACTTAGTGCATTTCAGGCAAATTTCTTAAAAAATCTTCTTCTCCAGATCCAGCTTCAGAATCTTTTCATATTTGGTAAGCAACATTGTGGGGTGGATCTGATTCAAGTTTGTTCAAATCGGCCCCCTGGGTTTATATTTGGGCTCCGTATAGGAGCCCAAATTTTAACTTAGTGCGTTTCAGGCATATTTCTTAAAAAATCTTCTTCTCCAGATCCAGCAGGCAGAATCTTTTGATATTTGGTATGCAACATTGTAGGGTGGATCTGATTGTGATTCATGAACGTATTTATTTGTAAAGTTGATAGAATCTTAGACAAAATTTGCAGAAAAGATCTACTATAGAAGGGGTGGTATCCAGGGTGAACCGTTTACCCAAATCTAGCAGTACTAATGCATTATTCACACAAATCTTCGTTCAAATTTTATGACCCCTCATTGGAACACACGCATTCAGCTCATTCCAACAAAGGTCATATGCCATGTTTTCGAGACAAAGGAATAAAAATTTTAGTTATTCATGAAATTTTTAGGCAACTGTTGTCTGTTATTCACATTGCTTCATGAAATTTCAGTACTTTTAGAAGTTACCTCAGTAATCAAGGGTTAATTCCCCTTAATTAAATGTCGCCTCTAAAAAACAACCACTTTGCATATCTTACCTTTTTACCAGCATAACTGCCAAAACTTGTCAGCATTCTTCGCAAAAATCGCTATTCAAATTTTAATTTTTGTCTCTTAAACATACATGTACTTATCGCTTGTAAATACCCCATTGGAATGAGCTTTTTGAGCTCATTCCAATGAGAGGTCGCACACCATGCTTTTTGAGTCAAAAAAGCAATTTTTTTAGTTATTCCAGAATTTCGTACGTAAAACACAGCTTTATGACTTCACATTAAAATGAGCTCTCTAAGCTTGTTCCAATCAACATTCACGCACTATGTCTTTCACACAAAAAATAAAATTTTCCATTTATTCAGGAATTTTGTTTGCAAGAACACTCTTACCCCCCCCCCCCCCCCCCCCCCCCCCCACAAACACACACACACAAACACACACACACACACACAAACACAGACACACACATCTAAAAGTTCGTCAGCAAAAAAACAGTTACTTCAATTTTTAAATGCATTATAGGAACAACTTGCCTAATCAAATTTAAATACTTTTGCATCATTCTGTATCTAGAACAAACCATTTACCATATCTTTACGCAAAATTCTCCAGCATCATTCACAAAAAACACCATTATTTATATATTCACATTTCTGTCTCAAAAATATACCTGATCTTCCCATACCCCTATTGGAATAAGCTGTTTGAGCTTGTTCCAATGATGATAAAAAAAAATAAAATTTGTGAAAATTTTTGTTTTCTTGCATGCAAATATGTACATGTAGCACATGGAAGATATCCACAGTTGGGGAGAGATGTCCAAGGCTATCTCTTCACATTCCTTGTTTGTGCTTCATGCTAAACCAGTTTGTCTGCAGAGATAAATTTGCTTTATTAAAAATCATTGGAGATTGGCCACACACCAATGATTTTAAATAAAACTAATTTTAGGTAACAAATGTTGAACTTCAAACAAAATCTATCACTCAACCAGTTAATGTTGATGAGGCATGACATGGTGAAGGTGACCTAAAATACTTCTTAGAGTCACTTTGTCAGGTGAGCGATTAAGGCCACGTGGGGCCTCTTGTTTACTTTATTGTATCTTGTTTGATTCACCTCATGGAGCTCTGTATAATGGACTAAATGACAGTACAGCAGCTAAAATCTAGACTTTAAGCCTGAATGTCCGTCTCATTATATCTTTGTCTGTCACTTACGCACTCATACATATTCTTATACTATAACCCAATGGCCCAGACTAGCTGGTGCAAACTCAAAGTTATCAAGGGCCAAACACAAATTTCCCCTCCCTCCCAATCTCCAAAATTTGCTTGCAAAATCAAAAATTAAAAGTCCCATCTGGTCCTCCATACATATACGCTCTACGCATACGCAGCCATCAGGAAGTGACTGGAATTGGTGCAAACATCTTTCTTTGTTCAGGGCTCGCCTTGAGTAAAATGGTCGGGGCCTAAAAAAAGTGCCCCACATATTGAGGTCAGGGCCTTTTCGGGGCTGATTTTCCATTTTGTCCATTATTGTTAGTGCTTTTTTGTGGAAAATGTCAGGGCTTGAAAAAAGCCCCCAGCAAGTGCTCCTCGGGGCTGATCTTGGGGCCTGGGCTGATCAGCCCCGACTCAAGGCAAGCCCTGTTTGTTTGGCCCTAAAGTCAGCAACAATGAACTGATATCTGTGCTTTAAAATCTCCTTTTTTGAGGATGCCAGACACAAACCAATGCAAGAATTGGTGGATCCAAGGCTGTTATTGGATGATGGAAGTGTTCAACAGTGGTTTTAGACATTCAGGGCTGTAACTTTATAATAATTATAAAATTATTTTATGTTTCCCAATTTCGGGAAGTACGCTGATGTCATCATTTTTGTTAATGATTATTCCACTGTTTGTTCAGTATTTCTTCCCTATCCTTCCATGAACCCTTCCGGTTAAACTCTTAAGCTTTTTGGCTATTTTTTAATTTTTTTTTTTTTTTAATATAATTTTTTATTAAATTTCTTGGGAGTTTAACATGTATTACAGAATATTATTCTGTTTTTCCCCATGGTAACGTCCTCACCCTAGGGGTGTTAGTTCGTTTAGTCTTGCATCTTCTATCCGATGTATCGTTTTTTCTTCGTATGAAGATCTAGCTTTGCATCTGGTAGCATTTAAATTGGTTTCTGACTTTGGGCCTTTTTTTTGTGTGCCTGATGTCTTGTTTACATTGACGTTGTTTACATTGACAACGTCCTCATATATAGATAGTTTTTTAAATTCTATTACTGTAGAATTACTGTAGGATACATGGATTATTATTCCGGTAGTGTAGCTCAAAAAATTTGGATTTTGTCCACACTTAGGCTCTATCGGGATGCCTTTGGGCCCTTAATGTTCCCTTTGGGAACTTAGGCATTTTTTAAAAAAATACATTTCCAAAAAATATTTTGAATTCAATTTTGATGGCTATTATTCGTGTATCTTAATTATATATTCTGTTGTGGAGTTTGGAGTACTGATATCGACTTTAGTCGATGCACTCCTGCGTACTCTTGTCATTCTTGTGTTCACTGGGATGACTGATATTGGAGTCGGGTTTTGCGGTACGTTGTTGGCGGTGAGGTTCTGAGTGCCAGGCCTCTCACCACGTTATAATTCATTTTGTCAGTTTCTATTTCAGAGGAACATGAACATGGTGATGATATTCTGACACCCATCCAAGTGTGCTACCTTCGTCATGCTCTGTTGAGCATATAGAGCTAGCTGCAGTGCTCATGATTGCAAGAGTTAGGGCATTTTGTGAAGGGTTTTAATCTCTTGCAAGCAGCTAGCTCGACCGGTGAAGCGGTACTCCGTCTGTGGGTGCCGTCACGCCTGGTAAGTCTGTTGTGGTCGAAGGAAGTATAGATGTGGGTAGAGTGAGCACTTAAATATAAATAGCTCACCCAGCGATGACGGAAATAGGGAGGAAGTCAGCAAGTTCTAGTACTCGGCGAGGTCTAATAGACCGCGAGCAGGAGAGGCCCCTCTCTAACCTAGCAACATTTGGGGCCAGATGTTGTTATGAGAAACTTGCATATGTCTGCCCTCCACTCAGGACGCTCTGTTTAGTCTGCAGCCGGGGTCTGCTTCAGTCACGGCTTCCTCCGCTACATTTCACAAGCCAAAATGAAGTTTTCTGGTTGGAAACTTGCACAAGACGGAGCATACGTCCGCCTGCCACTCGGAACCCTCCATCTAGTCTGCAGCCGGGGGCCTTCAGCCATGTAGACGACGCCGTATTCACCTCTCGAGGCAGTTTCATAACTACATCTTCCATAAACATACGCTTTGTCGGACCACATTCATTTAAAACGGTTGGAGAAGATGTTCAGAGAGCTCTTCTGCCTTTGGATGAGCAGGCTGGGGATCTAGATGTATCCTTGCCTGCATCTTTCAACATTCGCTCAGACACAATTAAAATGGCAATTTCATCAAGTAGAGCGAATTTGGAGGCAATGTCTTACGCAGATCACCTTACCAGAGCTATGGCGCAACGTATCAACGGGAAGGAATTTGTGGACGTTTGTACCTCTCTTGAGTTCTTTCCAGGGCAATTTGTATACCATGTATAACTTCGCCCTAACAGTGGCTAATCTGGAGTTAATCAGATGTGATGCTGCCCTTGCATCATCATCACTTATGGATGACAAGGTATAAAGCCCTCTCTGGGTCGCTCCGGTCTCCAGACTTACTATTTTTGATGACAAGCTTTCATTAGTCTATGAACAGGCTACTAAGAAAGCGTCAAGTGCTCTGCTATTGAAGTCGGCGTCTCAACAACCCGCTTCAGCTGACCAGAGTAAGGAGGACATTCCAGGTCTAAACGTCAAAAGGGAACTCCTCACGAGGGTACTAGAAACCATCAATATAGCGATTTGGGGAAGGTGCATAAGTCTGATCGGGACTATCGGTCAGGCGCCCCTAGGCTGACGGGATGAGGTTTTTTGCAGGGAGGCCGTAGTTTCTCCTCCCGTAAGCCTCGCAGGTCATACAGGTGATGTTCAAGACCTCTATTGCTTCCCAGTTGGCGGAAGGGAATCAACCTTTGTGAGAAACTGGATAGCAGTCACGGAAGATCAGTGGGTGAGAAGTGTAGTCTCGGACATCCTACGGCTATCATCCGAGCGGAACCCCCACTAACAAGATATCTGCGTTGGACAAATCTTCTGTCAGATCCTTTCAAAAGAGAGTCTCTCCTTGCGGAGGTACAGGTTCTACAGCAATAGAGGTCGTCGAGAATTAAGATTCTCAAGGTTTTTACAGTCACCTGTTCCTCGTTCCGACCGGCAATAGACTTGAGCTGGATAAACAAGCTTATCGTGGCTCAAATATTCTGTGTGGAGACCATTCCGTCGGTAAGAGCGAGCATTCGAGTGAACGACTATGTGGCAAACATAGATTTATAGGATGCAGACTTTCAGGTCCTGGTACATCCGGCATTCAGAAAGTACCTTCGGTTCACAGTACAAGGGAAGGTTTATCAGTTCAGAGCAATGTGCTTTGGTCTGAACCTGGCTCCCTGGGCATTCACTCGAATAATGAACTCAGTAATGTCATACTTCCGAGCTCATTCATCTGCAGTAACGTCGGCTTACTTGGACGACATTCTGCAGAGATTCAGCAATAGATTTATTCTTCAGATCGATGTTCTGAGTCTGCTTCTATTACTCCGACATCTCGGTTTCATCGTAAACGAGAAAAAGTCAGATCTAGCTCCGTCCAAGACATTCACTCACTTGGGTTTAAGCTTTGAGACTCACAACAATCTGGTTCATCTGCCGTTACCCAGAGCAAAATTAGTCAGTTGTTATGCTTGCTTTTGTCTACACTCAGATGCATTTATAGTGAGGGAATTCATGCGACTGATGGGGTTGTGCAGAGTGGCTGCGGATCTTATTCCGATGAGCCACCTATGCATGCATCCCCTCCAGATAGGCTTTACTCAGAACTGGAGTGTGAAGATGTATAGCGAACTTCCATTTTTACATTTTGTCGGACAATCCGACAGTAGTAGCTTACATCAGGAACCAAGGCGGCACTCATTCAATTCCATTATGCGAATTAACGGAAAGGATTCTCCTATATTTCATGTATCATCATGTTCATCTTTCTGTCCATCATATACCAGATCGTCTGAATGTATTAGCAGACTTTCTTTCTCGGAAAGGTCGCCTGTTGCCATCAGAGTGGACTCTCAACAAGCGAATATTCAGGCAGGTTGGCTACCAGTGGGATAGTCCCGTGATAGATCTGTTTGTGACACACCGGAACAATCAATTACCGGTGTTCGTGTCACCATGCCCAGATCATCGAGCGTACGCAGTAGATGCTCTGTCGATTTCATGGGAAGGAATGATAGGATATACGTATCCTCCAACTCCGTTGATTCAGCAGATTCTGTTAAGATCAAACAGTCTCACTGCGAATTCCTGCTAGTAGCACCTCTGTCATCACAAAAACCTTGGATCAATCTCAGGTGTCTGTTATGGGACGTTCCCCAGAAGCTTCCTCCACGAGAGGGCCTTCTTTATCAGGGGAAGTATTTGTTTTTCACATCCTTCTGGTATTATGGAGTCGGTTAGACGTGAGTTAGCCTTGCGGTTCCTATATTATTTGATGACTCACACAAAAGCTATTAAAGTTATGCGGGTGAGGGGGGGTTCGATATGATTTCTGAAGTGGCATTAGACCCAATTTATTAATAATAATTAATACCTGGGTGCCCGTTCGACGAATATTTATATTGTTATTTGGTACCCGCTTTTACTGACTCCAGAGTGTTCTCCTCTTTCTTTTTGAAAAATATTCCTTCAAAAAGGGGGGGGTGGGATTTTTTACCTCTCCTCCGGTTTGATAAGTGTGTAACTATGAGTGAAGCTGTTTTGTCTGTAATTATATCATGGAAATAGCTTGTGTTTTATTGTATATGGCATATGTTTGTGGGGGATATCCTTTCATTCTCAAATATGCCATCCTAATTTTTGGGTCTTTGTCCGGACTAGCCTTAAAAATTGGGAACTCGTTACATCCAAATTAGCGTAGTCTTCATGCTAAAAATACGGAATTACTTGGGCTCCTTAATTATGATATGCCTTCACTATTACTGTATAGAGAGACATACATGTAATTCCTTTTAAATTTAATTTCCTTTCACCTTGGATTACAGGCTTGGAACTATGTTGGTCCACTAATTTTGAAGCCCTAGGCCATCCGCCTTTTTTACGATTCAGCTAGTCTGGGCCTTTGGGTTATAATAGAAAAATATTATAAATTTAAAGTAATTTGTATATTTTTTATACTTACCAATGGCCCAAATGGATTTGTCCTCCCATGAGTGGGCACTCATACCTCCCCTCTGAATTATTATGTAGTACTCTCTTCTACAATGAATGATGTTGGCGCCAATTCCGGTCACTTCCTGACAGCTGCGCATGCGCAGAGAGTAAATGTATGGAAGAGCAGAAGGACTTAATTTTCGGTTTTGTAAGCAAATTTTGGGGATTGAGGGGTTCAAAATTTGTGTTTGGCCCTTGATAACTTTGAGTTTGCACCAGCTAGTCTGGGCCATTTGTAAGTTTAAAAAATATACAAATTTCTTTAAATTTATAATTTTCAGAAATATCAAGCTGAAATTTGTCACTTTGGGGTAAATTTTTATCTGGATTAACATGAGCAGGTCACATTCTGTCATGTCATGTCAAATGCTAAATGCTTTACTGCTGGACCAAATTGAACCAAAGTTGGGATGTATGTTCCCTATAGCCTAACAATTGAATTTTGCTCAAATTGGTCTGCCCCGCCCTTTCTTCCTGTCTTGCCTGTTACCACCTGTATCTCCAAGATGGTTGAATGTTGAATGTTCGCATTTCAAATTTTCAACATTAATCAGACATTATGGAAAGTTGACACACATCAGTTTTTTCGAAAAAAATTCAAGATGGCCAACTGGTGGCCGTTTTTGTTGTGTCGCCGCCCCATGAAGTGGGGAGCGACATATAGGGATTACTTTTGTCGTCTTGCGTCGTCGTCCGCGTCATCCGCGTCACACTTTCTCTTATCCGCCACTCCTCTTTAACCTATGAATGGATTCTGATGAAATTTTCAGTGATTCTTTATCACATCATGGCATTGTGCACCTCCTATTTTATTTTTTGATCTGCTGTATTTTTTCCAGAGTTATGCCCCTTTTCCACTTCGAATTCTGTCTGAAACGCCAGGCTTCTCTTATCCGCCACTCCTCTTTAACCTATGAATGGATTTTGATGAAACTTTCAGTGATTCTTTATCACATCATGGCATTGTGCACCTCCTATTTTATTTTTTGATCTGCTGTATTTTTTCCAGAGTTATGCCCCTTTTCCACTTAGAATTCTGTCTGAAACGCCAGGCTTCTCTTATCCGCCACTCCTCTTTAACCTATGAATGGATTTTGATGAAACTTTCAGTGATTCTTTATCACATCATGGCATTGTGCACCTCCTATTTTATTTTTTGATCCGCTGTATTTTTTCCAGAGTTATGCCCCTTTTCCACTTAGAATTCTGTCTGAAACGCCAGGCGACACACGTCTTCCATGGAAGACTCACATCTAAGTTGGAAATTGCATGTAATTAGTTTTCTGCCTAGAACTTCTAAATGACTTGTCCGATTTCAATAAATTTTGGTTTGAAGGTGTTGCAGCATAAGATAAATAACATATCATACATGTTTTTCTCATGCATGAATTATGCAAATTAGACAAACTTAAGCTTTTTCAGCCACTTTTGTATATATTATGTTGGTGTGCCCTGTTACCACCTGTATCTCTGAGATTCTTGGATGCTTTTGTTTTACATTTTCAGCAGTGATTAGACATTATGTGAAATTAATGCACGTAAACCGTTTTGGAAACAAAAATGCAAGATGGCCGAATGGTGGCCATTTTTATTGGAAATAGCGTGTAATTAGTTTTCTGCTTAGAACTTCTAAACGACATTCCCAATTTCAATGATTATGCCCCTGAGAGATTCTCTTGGGAGCATTATGTTTTCACCATGTCTGTCTGCAGTCCATCCGTTAACTTTTGGTTTCCATCAAATAACTAAACTGCTTATATGATCAAATCATTATTTTAGGGGTTACTTGTGGATGACCAGACAATGCTTCCTTTCGATATTGGTCCAGCTAGCCATTCAATATGGCCGCCATATTGAATTTGGTTTCCCTCCAATAACTAATGAATGCTGACTCGAATCATTTGTATTTTTTAATTATGTATTGTTGGTGTCTAGAGGGAACTTCCTTTCGATTTCAGACCAGTCAGCTGAACCAAGATGGATGCCAGTGGCCAATTCATTATGATGGCCATCTTGAATTTGGTTTCCACCCAATAACTAATGAATACTGACTTGAATCAATTTCATTTTTAGCTCACCTACATCTGTAAGGTCGGCGTCGCCGTCCGGCGTGTCCAATATTGTAAGATTTAATGTTAAGGTTAATTTCTCAAACATCAGTGGGCTCAGGCCTTTGATATTGCATATGTAGGTTGTAGGAGACTATCAGAACAGTATTTAACTCTGATACTACGACTTTTTTCCAAATTTCACCTAAAATTTTCTGCTAAAAGTTGTTGTAAGAATTTGCATTTAGGGGTTGTAAGAATTTGTGTTAAAGTCAGCTTTTGTGCAGATTGTGCTGCTTTAACTTCTCATTACTGTTGATTTTCATATTTCAATAACAACTGTAGGTATTAACCCTACTGTATGCAGAAATTTAACGAAAATTTTCTTTTTTTTCACTCAAAATTTTCATGTTTTTCTCGGACTTAGTAAATTTTAAGTTGTAAAACTTTGTAAACTTTGTGTTTAGGTGAGTTGTGTTTCTATGTGTCTTTCCAAGTGATTAATATTCTACACTTGGGTTACTGAACTCCATTGCAGAAATATTTAACCCTCATTACATGCATATTTGAGGAATTTGAGGCTGATTTTCTGCCAAAACTTGTAAGAATTAGCGTTTAGGTGTTGTAAGAATAAGTAATTGAACCAGTCATATGTTGAAACTTTGACAAGTAAGATCTGATTGGTTCTATTCCTGATCACAATGATACCTACGAAGCTACTAACAAGTCACCCAGCAGTTTGAACACAGCTCCTCAGTTGACCAAATATCTAGAATTCTCTCTTAAGATTAGATCAGTAATCCAACCAATCTGAATCAAGTATTCATTGCTTGAGCTCAGTGAGGTCACTCTGTAATCTAAGCAATTATATCTTGTTTGTTAGAGCTCTTTTAGATTTGATAACTAAGGTGTATTGGTTGACTTCCTCATTATAATGAGATCGGAGTACAGTGGAACCATGTTAATTGAATAGCCACTTTGCCAATAATAATTATTCAATTAATATGAGTATTCAATTAACAGGGATTGTGTCACTTTCATGTATTCTAGAGATAAACTTACCATTTATTCTATTATATCTTGTTTGACAGAGCTCCATGAGCTCTGTCAAACAAGATATAATAGATTAAATGCCTGTATTGGATGTAGTGAGTCCAAATAGGTCTATAAACAAAGGAAAACTGTGATGAATCAGGGTAATTTCTCAACAGGTTACAATACTTTTTTATTCAATTAACAGGAGTTGACTCTATAACCTACAGTACGTGGAGAGTGGATTGTAACTAATCACCCGCAGAGTGGAGTTATCACCCAAGCTATAACTTTCAAATTTTGTACACATGGACAAAAAACACAAGCTTCATCCCGGAGGTCCATTGGCTGAAACTTTGCTGGTGCTGGTTATGCTTTGCAACAAATTTGCAATTATTCCTTGGGTGGAATCTCCACTCTGTGGGTGATTTAGTGATAATACACTCTCCACGTACTGTATATTCAATTAACAGGTCAAATTTGTACTGGAGGTATGGTAAATGGTTTTGTGTTGGGAATTTTTTTTCAGTTAACAGGGTTATTCAGTTAAGAGATAACCAATTAAGTGGGATCTGCTGTACAAGGCAGTTACAAAACCATCCTGGTCTGACTGTTCCAGATGGTCTTCCACTACCTGTACATTTTCATATAATTACAAGGCTTACAGGTCTGAAAAAAACTCTGCCCAGCATCACTGATGTATAACCTTTGTTTTTTCATATCTTTTTCATTTTTATATCACAACCTGTTGCTCAGAGATATTTTGGTGCTGTGCTTTCAATCTTTCTACATTCATCAGACATAAGTCCACAATTTGGTGACACCCCCAACTGTGAGGGACTATTGTCTTATCACTTGTTTTCTCAGTAAGCTTCATTTTCCTGAAGTGCTATAGAATGAGCTGCTGCCTTGATTTACTCCTACCTCGATTTCATAAATTAAAAAAAAATAAACATGATTGTCATAGAAACCATTGTGAAAAGTGTATCCTCACTTAACCATGTGCTAGAGCATGGAGGTTTTTCGGTTTGGTTTTGGTTCTTGTCGCAAACCGAAAAATCAAACTGACAGGCGCCAAAAAAATGGCCATACGGTTTTTGCATACTTTGACGTTAAACTTTGATATTTACAACGACCCTCGTAATCTCATTTTGAAAATGGCAGCGAACATCAGCAGAACGGGCAAATCCTAAAGCGATTATTTCTGTATAATTATGTCCGTGTAAAGTCGCTCCCGCGTATACGTCGCACCCAATATTTTCAGCCAAAATACCTCCCCTACGACCATTAGCTTTGTATAAGTTGCACCCTGACTGTGAGGCTAGCCAGTGGGGCTATACAAGAACGACAATGGCCAGTGAGTGTGGGCTTTTACTGCACAAAATTAGGTAGGTGAGTGTCTGAAAACGTGAACGTTTTTCTTTTTCATTTTATCATTTCAGTCATATTTATCTCATATTAAATGCATGAAATAAATTAATAATTAAAATTGTATAGGGTTATTTACATTGACCATTTATTCCCCATGTGATACTCGTTGATGCCATAAATCCATTTTATTTTGCACATAACAACATGAGGGAGAGACCATACTCAGTACTTTGAAAGGAGGCGAGAGGTCCAGTGAGGGATCGAGGAACAGGACAGTGAATGGAGTCCCTGTATTATGGCGATCTTAAACATAACAGAAAAGTTACAAGTCCAAATTATTTATTTTATCGAAATTAAAACTGAGCACAAAATAACAAAACAGGTATATAATGTATAGCAGTGGCGACGCCAGGATTTAGATTCATGCGAGGAGGGGGGTGGGGGCTGCTAAGTAAGATGTGGGGGTCCAAGGTCGAGATGACTACGGCATGTCCCGAAGGTTGTAGGCCTGAGCCAGGGGTGTGGGCATGGGAGAGTGTGTTCCCCCACCCATTCGTTTGGGATTTGTGAGCCCTGCCCCAGGAAAAACAATCATATCTGGATAATTTGGATGCCATGGGAGTGACATTTGAGCATTTCTACAATGCCTGACGTGGTCTTCAAAGGTGCCCAGATTATGTCAGATAGCAATTGAAGTTTAGTTTTGGAGCGCCCATGGGAAAAGTGGAGGGGGGTGGGGTGGGGCGGGGGGGGGGGGGGGGGGGGGGGGCATTGATGTATAGCATTTACCAAATAGAACATATACAACAAGAAAATAATCAAATGACATACAATCTACCCCAAATTCATATTTACACTTCGTCAGCTCAGTGCTAGTGAAGTGTGATATGTCCCAGTACTGCCAGTAGGACAAAGCACACTTTAAATAGCTCTCAGGCGACATTTCTATGGTCTTTTCTAGTAAGACGATACTGATTTAGATTAATTGAAGGGCCTGGAAATAATACCAAAAAACCAAACCGAAACTGAGGTTTTAAAAAAAATAAAACCGAAACTGAACCTGGAAAAAAACCCTCCATGCACTACCATATGCACACTAATACCAAATACCAAAATTTCAAGCAGCAAATTTTCCCATAATGCATGCCAAGGAATTTAACCAATCCAATTGATGAGCTCTGTCAAACAAGACTGAATTGGTCAAATATGTAGGTTGGAATTTCGATATTTTTTACCTCAGTGGAAGAAGTAAACTCGTAATGTAAAAGTTTGTTCTTCCATAATTCGTTCTTCCACAATTAACTGGTTGAAGGCTAGATTATTTTTGGTGGTCTGAATTTATTATTCATATTTTATTTTATTTTATTACAAATTATTGGAGAGAACCCACTCTCCAATAATTTGTACTAGAACATATTTATGTAAACAAAATATTATTTATGCTTGACTGAATATGAAACATGAGCAAGGAAAACATTGGCTTTTGTTCTGGTACCCTCATTTTTAGCTCCACTGTTTACAGTGAAGGCTATAGTCATAACTTTTGTCTGTCTGTCTGTCTGTCCGTCTGTTTACATTTACAGATTGGGTTAAAGTTTGTGGTTAAGGTTTTTTAGTGAAGGTTAAAGTTTTTTTTCTGTAAATAAAAAATAATAAAACAAATTGATATGAACAAAATATTATTTGTGTTTGACTGAATATGAAATATAAGCAAGGAAAGGGTTGCTTTTGCTCTGGTATTCTCATTTATTGAAAGCACTGATTGTGGCTTCTAGCACTCAACCAGTTAAGAAGTCTTGACAGCAGGATTATATTGGTATTTTAAGCTGCGATAACATTTGGCTCAACGGTTGTCACCGAGCTCTATTCGGGAGAAAATAGGAATTGAGGTTAAAACATTAAAAAATTGAAAAATAATAACAAAACAAATGACCACAAATTATCAACGCGCTGTTTGATTTCGTACGTGATAAGGCGTACAAAAGTATCAAAGGGTTAAACATGTTTACAACTTACTTTCTTTGTATTTGAAATTAGGCTTTGCCACATACTTTGTTACTTTAATTCTTGCATGGTCAATACAATTTAATGATTCATTTACATCAGTGATTTCTTTTATCAGCTTTAGGAAATATTTAACCCTTTTTTTGCAGTGAGTTTTACTTTGTATACCCAGCTTAAAGTTTCGGATTAAAGTTTTGCATTTCAAGGTTGTACCTTTCATTCTTCAAACACTGTGTTACAATGTCATTGTTTTTCATTGGGGCAAGGTCTACTGAACCTGTATAGAGTGGTTTCAAATAGTATTGGCATTAATTTAACCCATTTCAAAACAGTTTTCGAACTTAGTTTCTCTAAATTTCAAATTAGGCTTCTACCACATACTTTGTTAGTTTTTATCCCCCTCAAGGGAGGGATATAGCATAGAACTCTGTTTGTCCATCTGTCTGTCCATCCATCTGTCTGTCTGAACTTTGTTTATGGCATAACTTGATAACTTGAACAATAGTTAACAGATTTTAATTCTTTTCATTATATGTCTCTATAGCAACAATCTCTATGTCAAATTCGATGACCACCATTATCCAATGAAAATTGTTGGAGTTATTACCCTGCCTCCCCCCCCCCCCCCCCCCCCCCTCAAACCAGCAATTAGGTATTTTTTTTCTTTGCTTCAAAATGCATTTTGAAGTATTTCGAGTACCTACATGCGGAAAAAAATTGGACTATCAAGTTGGAAAAGTGAAAGAGTTCAAAAGCACGAAAAAGATCGAAAAAAGGGTTGAGTGAGACCGGTGCTCAACATTACAGGTACTCTCTCTGCACACCTCTTGCATTTACCGAGCACATGCGCAACAACCGTGACGTCAATTCCTTTTATTTCCGCCATTGTAACATGGTCGGAAATTTTGTGACTCGTGCTGATTATTTGCTATTTATACGTGAACAACTTAATTTTTGTACGTGCTTCTTGTCAATTAATGTGCAAGTGGACTGTATCCTTTATCAAGCTCTAAATTGATTATTATAATATTTATACTCATTTTTGCTTGTCTTCTCATACATTTTTTTGCTTTTCCCCCGCGTGTAAACGCAACCTTTGTTGTTCGGTTTTCCGTCGGCGGGAAGCTTGATTGCTTTGATCATCTTGGGGATTTTTTCCCAATTGAAATTATTATCATTATGCCTAAAACAATTCCTTGTACCTCTTGTTTGCAGGTGAAACATGTAGACGATTCTCATGCTACTTGTGTCACTTACAACAATTGCACACAGGCCCATTAATGTGGTATTTGTGGGGTTTGGTCCTCTAAATTCTGGGCATCCGTGAACAAGGTGGTTCTCTCCGGGGCTAGAACTCCTCGTTCTCGGGGTAAGGGTAGCCGTGACTCTTCGGACATTTCTGGGAGTGCATGTGGTGACTCAGTCATACAGGATGTTGATCAGTCTCTTTCTGTAGCAAGTTCCTCTGCAACTGTTGACGGTGCTGGTGCTGTGATGCCTGAAGTGGAGACTGTGGTCTCTTTGGCTTCTGATGTCACCCTTGGGGCTGTTTTCGTTGAGAGTTTCTCCGAGGTCAGCTCGATGACACTCTCCGATTTGCCTCCTGCACCGTCGACAGTTGCTGGGGAAGTTGTTCCTTCTGATCCTATCTTGTATGATAGTGGCTCTTCCATCTCTTCTGGGGATGGTGTACAGTCTCAGGGGTCCGAGACTGTATCTGCTGGCATATCTCTGAGCTCTCAGCCTCCCCTGGCTTCTCAGCGAAGCTATGCTGGTTTGCTGTCTGCTCCATCTCATCTGGCTAGGTTTGCTCCTGGTCGGTTGGGCCATTTGGTCGCTTCGGCAGCAATTCCTCGCCCCTCGAACGAATCGTTTGTTGTTCCGCCTTCCCCTGCTGGTGTGCCGACTAGCAGGATGGGGCATTGGCATCCAGGACCTGCTGTTCGGCAGAGGTCAGTGACAGCTCCGGTTAGCTGTCACTCTTGGAACCTTCCTCCGGTTATTCCTCGCTGTGTTCCAAGTCTGGCTGTCGATCGATGCTTGTCGTCGGTCTCAGAGGATGGGCAGTTGGGGCCTTCTGTCGCACAGAGGCCAATGGCAGGTTCCTGTCATTCTTGGAACAATCCTCCAGGGTCTTCTCATCATGTCCCAGATCCAGCTACCGATCGACGTACGCCGTTGGTCTCTCTAGAGGATTTGCAGGCATGGCCTTCTGTTCTGCAGAGGTCAGTGATTGCCCCTGGGCGTCACTCTTGGGCCTATCCTCCGGTGTCTTCTCACCATCTCCCTATTCTGTCTGCTGATCGACGTTCATCGTCGGTCACTTCTGAGGATTTGGGTTCTTCTCCTAGAAGGGTCCATTGGGAAGACACTCTGTCAGGCACTGCTGCTATGACGGATTCTCAGGGTGAGCTGCGACAGGCCGTTTTGGCGCTCACCCAGTTGCTTTCTAGCAACCCTCAAGTTGGCTTCCCTGTGCCTCCTGAAGCACAACCTCCTTTGGTCGGTCGCTGAGATTCCTCACCCTTTGGATACTGTTCAGTATTCACAGGAGGTTCCTGCTGGTCAGCCCGAGTTGGGCTATGTCTCTTCTGCTACAGAGGATGACGATTTTCTTGAAGGCGACGGGCCTTTATCGTCAGTCTTGGGGCAGGCTTTTGATTTTGTCTTTGGCTTATTGCCAGACATTCAGCCTTCAGACCAGCCATCAGTGACCGTCCGGCCGCGGTCCTCTCTGGAGCGCCGTAACCCTGTTGAGTCTTCTAGCTTTGGGGTTTTGCGTCCTCTGCAATCGGCTCAGGTTGTTGAGTCCTTCCAGGGCTTGGACGCCAAAATGTGTTCCAAGGCCGTGAAGGGTTCTTTCTTTTCACGAGCTGATGCTTTTCTGCCTCCGTCGCGGTTTCGTGTTTATAAATCCGTCTGTCCACCAGTCTTCCAAGGGATGACTACTGTGGACGAAGATTCTTCTTCCCTCGGGTTGAATAAGCCTAATTCAGCAGATCTCCCGATGTCGGTCGTTGAATCTATGGTGGGCCTGTCCCGAGAGAAGCTGGGTTTGTTATCTCTCATGGACCATGTCGTCCCTGCCCTGGTCGCATATTTTCCACCTGGGGAGTTTCATGATGCTCAGGTGCCTTTGCGTGTTTTGTCGCAGGCTCTTATGAACCTGACACACGCTCATGCCTGTAACATGGCTAATTTGGAGCTTGCACGCCGGGATGCAGTGTTGGATTCTTCTCCATCCCTTCCATCTGAGCAGCGTGCTGTTCTGAAGTCTGCTTCTTTGGTTGGACCTCAGTTGTTCCATGGTTCTGTGGACGCTGTCCGAGGTGAGGTTCTTCGTCATTCAAAGGACTAGCTTTTGTTACGACAGCTGGTCCAACCTGCTGCTGCGGGTGGTGGTCGTTCCAGGCCTGCCAAGCGCCCCGCTGTGTCGGCTACACCTTCGGCTCCGTCCGCTCCTTCTGTTCAGAAGAAGCGCCGATATGGCCAGGCTCGCTGGCAGCCTCAGGGAGGAAAGTCTCAGGACTCTGTTGCTTCCCGAGGGGGTGGTTTCTCCTCTCGGGGGGCCTCACCTCGATTCGCCTCCAGTCAGGGGAAGGCTGTAGCTGTTTTTTCGACCATTGAACAGAGATAATGTCGGACCCTTGGGTCCTCGACGTCATCCAATCCGGTCTGTGACTGTCCTTCCATCGGCACCCATTTATCTCGGGTGCCCCTCCCAACTCAGGTCCCTTCCGATTCTCTGCATCGGGACCTTCTGGTGCAGGAGATCGACAATCTTCTCTCCAAAGGGGCGATTGAGGTGGTCAGAAACACCCTTTCACCGGGGTTTTACTCAAGACTTTTCTTGGTGCTGAAGAAAAACGGCCAGTTTCGTCCTGTCATCGATCTGAGTATCCTGAACGAGTCCATTATAGCACCTCGTTTCAGTATGGAGACTTTCCAGTCGGTTCGACGTTCAGTTCATCAGTGCGACTTTGCAGCCAGTATCAATCTGAAGGATGCCTATTTCCATGTACCCATTCATCTGGCATCACGGAAATACCTTCAATTCTCGTTTCGGGATCGAGTCTTTCAATTCAAAGCTCTCCCGTTCGGTTTGAACCTGGCTCCTTGGGCCTTCACCTGACTGATGTCTCATGTGCTCACTTTTCACCGTACTCAGTCGGCTGTGACTTCGTCAGCCTATCTGGACGACATCCTCCAACGGCACCACAATGCTGCAGTTCTGGAGTCTGATGTCCGGCGGTTACTTGGCCTACTAGCGTCGTTGGGTTTCAGAGTCAATTGCGAGAAGTCGGATCTCCTTCCTTCTCCGCAATTTTGTCATTTGGGAATGGATTTCGACACTTCACAATGTGGTGTTGGTTCCCAATGCTCGGGCGACGATCCTTTCCGCCTTGACTCGGAACCTGCTCCGATCTTCCTCGGTCTCGGCCAGGACTTTCCTTCAGATGCTGGGCCTTTGCGGTTTGATGACAGATCTCATTCCGCTGGGTCGCTTGTTTGTCCAACCTCTCCAACACTTCCTGTTGGATCATTGGCATCCGAATGTGGATCCTCTCGACTTGGAACTTCCTATTCCTCTGTCCCTGCTTTGTCACCTCCACCCTTGGGCCGATGTTCCCTGGTTGACTCAGGGTGTCCCGTTGGATCTTCCTTCAGCCGATCGCACTCTTACTGCAGATTCCAGCGGTCAGGGCTGGGGTGCGATGTTGGATCCTCTCGGTCTGTCTACTCACGGCGAGTGAGTTTTCAGCTTTGGATCTCTCACCTGTCGGATCACACTGTCCTACTTCTTTCGGACAATTCGACAGTGATGGCCTACATACGGAATCAAGGAGGCACACATTCGATTCCCATGTATCGGCTATCTCGGCATCTTCTACTGTTGGTGCGGCATGTAAACGCTCGGATGGCCATTAGCACATTCCCAGATGTCTCAAGGTCCTAGCAGACTCCCTGTCCCGATGCGACAGTGTCCTTCCCACCGAATGGTTGCTGCATCGGTCGGTGTTTCAGGTGATTTTCGAGCAGTGGGGGCGTCCTCTTGTCGACCTTTTTGCCACTCGCTGGAATCATCAGATAGAGACCTTTGTCTCTCCTTGTCCAGATCCACTAGCATTTGTGGTAGACGCTCTGTCTCTGGACTGGACAGATTGGATCGGCTATGCCTTCCCTCCTGCACTGATTCTTCCTCAAGTATTGGCGAAGATTCGTGCTTGAAGTTGCAGGATCATTATGATTGCACCTCTGTCTCCACAGAGGGTGTGGATCAAACTGCTGCGGCCTCTGTTGGCAGATCGGCCGATTCATCTACCTCTACGTCACGATCTTCTTTCCCAGGGTCATCCCAGGAAGTATCACAACAACCTGGCGAGCCTGTCCCTTCACGCCTGTCTTTTATCAGGTCCTGTCTCTGACGTAGAGATTTTTCGAGACGATCAGTGGAGTGCATTTCTGAAACCAGCGACATTCCACTGGCATGACTTATGCTATGAAGTGGAAGGTTTTCTGCCACTGGTGTACCGCTCAAAATGTGGATTACCGTAATCCATCAATCACTCAAATTGCAGATTTTCTGGTATACCTTTTTGACTCCAAGGGCCTCCAGCCTATTACAATAAAGGGCTATCAGTCTATGCTGTCTGATACTTTCTCGTATGTGGGAAAGCGGTGCATCGGTCGTAATCTTTTTCTCTCCAAACTGATTCGGCACTTGTCTTTGAAGAGACCTCGAGTTTTGTGTCTAACACCCAAGTGGAACTTGGCATGGGTGTTGCATTGTTTGGAGGGAATGCCATTCGAGCCTTTATCTGAGACCGATATGCGTTTTCTCACCTATAAGACTGCTTTCCTTCTAGCATTTGCTTCTGCCAGACGTGTCAGTGAACTTCATGCACTATCCGATAGTTGATTCTGCTTTCTTCAGAAGTGAGACTAACAGTGTCACCTTCACTACTGATTGCTCTTTTCTGGCCAAAAATCAACTTCCTGATTCGGTACCTCCTCCCATCTGCATTCGGGCTCTCCCTGCTGTCGATGACTGGAGCCCTCTTCTTTGTCCTGTTCGTGCGATCAAGACTTACATTAATCACACTCAGTTCATTCGGAGGGGTCGGAAGAGATTTTTTCTGTCTCTCATTCCTAGGAGGCAGTCTATCTCTTCCCATTCTATTTCCAGATGGATCTGTCTTGCAATCAAGCTGGCTTATTCCAGCTTGTCTGCTTCAGATCTTGATTTGAACCAGTTCAATGCTCATGAGATTCGTGCCTTTTCTACATCCTGGGCATTCTCCAATTCTGTTTCGCTCCGGAATGTTATGAATGTGGCTTACTGGAGGAATGCTGGAGGAATGCTTCTACCTTCTCCTCCTTTTATCTCCACCACCTACAGCAGCAATCTGAGGACCTTTTTTCTTTAGGCCCTCTTGTCGCTGCTCAGGCTGTTGTGCACCCTTGTTAAGTTTGTTTTTATCGGGTTTGTGCTCCGCTCAGCCTTGTTCTTTTCAGGTGCCTTCTCTCTTTCTTTGTTACAGGTTTTGCTGTTTTCTCTGCCCTCCTTGCATTTCTTTCTGCTGATCTTGTTGGTATTGGTTATGTGATTCACCTCCTCCTATTGTTTATTCAGGTTGAGAAGAAATTAAAATTTTTTAGTAAATTTTGTTTCCTATCATACCTAAAACAATTGTTTACCGGAGACCCACCCTCCTTGGGGTTATCTTTGATATCGATGCCTCCCCACTAAATCACAAACTTCTCGTTGTCGGAAATACGGAATTGATGTCACAGTTGTCGCGCATGCAGCCAATTGTAAACAATTGTGGTAGGTATGTTAAGAAACAAAATTTACTAAAAAATTTTAATTTTAGGACATATTTAACCCTTTCTTGCAGTCAATTTAACTTTAAAGTTTTTGGTTAAAGTTTTTTATTTACAGAGTTACACCTTTAATTCTTCGAACAGTTCAGTGGAATGTCACTGTTCTCATTTGGGACAATGTCTATACTATCTACTGAAGCTTTCTACAGTGATTTTAATTAATATTCACAGGATTTTAACCTCTTTTAAACATTTACATCAATGATTTCTTTTACCGGTTTTAGGAAATATTTAACCCTTTTTTTGTAGTCATTATTCCGAGCTTAAAGTTTTGGAATAAAGTTTTGCTTTTCAAGGTTGTACCTTTCATTCTTCAAACACTGTGTTACAACATCATTGTTTTTCATTTGGGGCGAGGTTTACTGACTCTGTATACAGTGGTTTCGATCAATATTTGCATTACTTTAACCCTTTTCAAAATGGTTTTCGAATTTAGTTTCTTTAAATTTTAAATTGGGCTTGTAACACACTTTTTTCACTTTTTGTTCTTGCATGATCAATACAATTTTTAATAATTGCATTTATAGACATAATTTCTTTTACTTGTATGCAGCTTTTTTTCTTATTACTTGAGCTTCACAGTTTGAAATGTAAAGAAATGTCTTCTCAGGCATACTTCTGTTGTTTTACAAAAAGTAATACAGATTAGAAGTAAGTGGGAGTGAGGGGCTTTGATGTGGTCTCCAAAACTTCGGAGGAGATGGGCAGAATCAATCCATCCCTCCCACCTCCCCATGTTATCCAGAAAATAAATTCAGTTCTAATTATACGATTCTCTTCAAATTTGATATTACTTTTTAATATGCCCACTTGTAAAAATGGTCATAATGGTCAGTCTCCATCCGCCTGTCTCTCCATCCGTCTGTGTGCCCATAAACAATTGGTTTCCAACCGATAACTCCAGTTTGGATTATTTGCTTTCCGCCAAAGTTGATATGTGTATTTTCCAGCTAGTAATACATGCCAAGTTTGACATGATAGATAGATAGTTTACTGAAGCAATATTACACCTACAGTGAGGCAGATTGCATAAATAACATACAATATAAATTGTAAAATATACACAAAGGTTGTTAAAAAGATTAACAAGGACTATGTAAAGGAAAGGCAAACAATCGAACTCAGGTTTTTTGCTGTTAATGCATCTCTCTCCCTGAAGAACAGCAGGATCACGTTAAGATGGGATTAATGAGTTTCGGGCTGTCATTCTTCATAATGAGTTAAAATTGCTGACATTTACTGGCTTTTATAATATCTGGTGTATCTCTACTTATAATGCTGAACAACTGCGCTGTAATGTTTGAATAGGCCAGGCAATCCATGATAAAGTGAATCTCATTTTCTACTTTGCCGGCAGCTGCACAAACACTAGAAGCCTTGCAGAGCCTACGATCTAGTGGGATAGGGGGTTGGTAATGTCTGTCTCTCTCAATATTTAAATTATGACTGCTTATTCTAATTCTGGTAAACGTAATCCTTGCCTCTCGCACTTTAGTATGCGTAAGATATGGTTTAGATATCTGAGCTCGTTTGAATGTACGATAAGTACGAAGTGTATTATTACCACGTTTTTTATTGTCGTCATGAATAGACTCATGTAAATACAGTTCGTATTCTGTATTCAATTTATCATATAATGTTCTGGATTCAGTATTGCCGACTCTATCACCAGGCACATTATAGCGATCCGACATATGTTGGAATGCACTATATTCTAATGTGAGTTTACATTCCATAAAAGAATCATTCAGTAGGGTACCGGACGTTGTGGAGTGCAATTTGGTAATGAATTTGTATAATTTTACAAGAGACTCAACCGAAAGTGGGGACCTTCCGAGCTCTATACATACAGCGAGATTAGAAGAATTTTCATTCACCCCGAGTTCCATTTTACAAAATTTGAGATGTACTCTCTTATGTGGAAGTTTATCACAGTTTGTAAAATGACAATCCGGAGATGATATCAGATCAGTCATCCTGATTGAGACAACTTTCATTTTGTATCATGCCAAATGCATATTGATTGGTTGGATGAGTTATAATGTTTGTTTTCACCTTCAGATGTGTAGAAATGACAATGAATGCAGTCTATATCATTTATAAACGATTTACAAAACTTGATTTTATCTCCATGTTGTGGTCACGATTAGCGATTGTGCATAAATATGTGACCTTAAACACCAATAAGTAAGTCTATATCATTATCAAATTATTTTTCTTTCAGGACTGGGATTTTCCTCATTTCATTAGTGCATTTGATATAAAGCTGCCTGGTATAAATATTTCTCATATTCGCTTTGAAATTCCTTCATTTCTAAGGAAGGATTCCTGGATGGTGCATATTTCTGGTGAGTCTTGGATTAACATATCAAGGAAACCCTATTGACATTTCGCTTTACCTTGAAATTATTGAAATAGTTCAGTTGAGACATTGTAAATACCTTGAGTTTTGAGTATTCATTGCATAGAAATGTCAAGTTAACCTTGAAATTCTATTTTGTCAGGGATAAAATTATTTGAATTTGGCCTATAAAAAGACCTTGGTTTCTCAGGTGTATCTAAAAAAATGTAATTGTGCAGAGCTCTGGATTACATTTGGCTTTGATATATGTAGTGTAATAATTTGGCATATCCACCATATCATGTGTGACAATTATAAATATCATATCTTGCCAATGCTGTTTCCAGCAGTGTACAGGTGTACTTCCTTGAAGTGGATAAGTGCCTGTGCACTGTGGTAGACAAGCTCTGCTTTACTGTTGCATAGGACCCAGAAACCAGCACCAAGTTCAATTCAATTTTTTTTTGGGGGGGGGGGGGGGGGGGGGGGCTGAGTGGCCTATTATTATATATATTACTGTGTTCATGGTGCACCTGTCTTCAACCAATGCTAACCCTGCTTGTGTGGAGTTAGTACGTTTAGGAGTCTTGACATTCACTTGCCATTGCTCAGTGTTTCTCTCTGTGTACTCCTCTTCCTCCACACGTAAAACTGTGCAACACGAGGTGACCCTAGCTGTCAAAAGTGTCAATAAACTCCAATAAATAAATATATATTACTGAACATAGAACAACCCTAGCAGTATATGATCCGCTGGGGGAAAGTAGATAAAAAAAAATTAAAAATATCCACCCACATACATGTGTGGCCTTATGTATTATACATCCCCCATGGGAACCTGGGGAGTGAAGCAGTGCTTGTTTACTATGGTAAACAAGCTCTGTTGTACTGGTAAAGTAGGACCCAGTCGGCAATGCTTGGGGTGGAAGTCCTCTAAAATGGGCAACTTGGGTATAAACGATTGACTGAACTTGACTTATCTCGTTGTTGCAGTCACAATTTGCCATTGTGCAGAAGTATGTGACCTTAAACACCAATAAATAAATAAATGCATCATACGTTTAGGAACAGGAGAACTGAACTGACTTATTACCAAAGTTGAATGCACTGTGTCTGTGATGAACCTCAAACCCACTCATAATTTCAGTGTATGTAGATTTTTATCTCGCCTGGCTGGAAGTTAAGATAGTTTTAAACTATAGTGATCACCCCTCATTTGATGAAGTTCGTGGGGCAATATTTTTGGTCATAATGGGAGGGTCAATAATTTTGAACTCTTTGTCTGATTTGAAAAAAAAATTTGCATACATCATAAGCAGGGGACATAATCTTAATTTAGACCAATATCATCAAACTGATCCAAAAAATCTTGATTGATTTTCTTATGGAACCCCACATGTTTATCTCTCATTTTAAATCTGGGTAACAATGTGAAAACAGTTCAAAAACCTTTTTCTCACAAACCACCATTCAGATGCTTCCATGCATGACATATGACATCTGTGTAAGGATAATTTACATGTTTGTCCAAAAAAAGTTCCTGGGGTCATATTTTGGGGTACCAATAGTGCCTTCAGAATTTAACACTGTGGATAATGGATTATTAAACAGGTTTCTTCCAAACCACAATACTAAATGCTTCCATGCTTGATATATAACATTTTTTTAAGGATGATTTACAAGTTTGTTCAATTCAGGTCCCTGGGATCATATTTAAGGGTGTCATGAACCTTTGGAATTTAACCCTCAAAGGCCTGGACAAGTGTCCAGAATTCCCACCAGCCCACAGCCTCGATATGTCCAGTGGCTTAGCGGTAATTTCTAGTCAAGTCTTGGCTGCCTTAACAGGCAGCCAAGACTTGACTAGAAACCACTGCCTACCCAATTTGTCTGTTGTTAACAGGACCCCCTCATGATGGCATGTTAAGGGCACCTGTTCTGAGGTTGTAAAAGTTGGAAATAGACCTTTAAGGGTTAACACTGTGGGTAATGGGGAAAACAATACAAAAATCTCCAAAATCACTACTCAATATAACATCTTTGTTAGGATAAATTACAAGTTTATCAATGTCATGGAGCAAGAGGTTTAGCTGAGAATTTAATGTAACCCATCCAAAATTTTCCATCAGAATGGTGCACTTGTCCAAATCCTGGTTTTCAGAAGTGCCATTTATACTTTTGTAGCACACTTGAAGCATCTCTGTTGTGTACCTTATTAAAAAATTATAGAGAACACTGCCGTTTGGTTATTTTTGTTGTTTGTTCTTACCTATTTACAATGGTAAGATAAGTTACAAACACACATGCATTTATTGTACATCAATACTTGAGTATTTTATGTTCAATCTTATATATTGGTTTTGCCACAATGTAATACACCTCTCACCACGTTTATATCCAAACGTGGACTGTATTAATAAAGGACAAATTTTTGTTTTTGAGTTTGGTACGTCCTTCAGGACAATCCAAACTTAACAAATAAATTACAGCTTCACAGTCCATGTCTGGACCAACAGCACCAGTCCATTGGGGGCAAAGGATGAAAACTTCCTGTCCAGAAGATGGGTGGTTGGATCCCCATCCGAGACGACCCGCATTGTGTCCTTGGGAAAGGCACTTTATCCCGATTGCTTACATGGGGGCACGATGACGCCATGTACTAAGGCGTACTGCTCGTCGATGGTGCTCATATCTTCAACTGCCGTAACCATGCCTGAGTGGAGCTTGAACAGAGTTAGAATGTTGAGGAGCTGACAGTTGCTTGCTGATGCTTGGTGGTTCTCTCCAGGTACTCCAGCTTCCTCCACCCGTAAAACTGTCATGATCACAATTAGCCATTGTGCATAAGCATGTGACCTTAAACACCAATAAATAAATAAATAAATAGAAGATGGGTGGATGGGTTGCTAGCTAAACCATTGCATGGAGCCTCTGGTTTGAATACTAGGAGTTTAATGGAGAAACCACATTTTAGTTGAAATCAAGCTCTAAATTAGTGCTTCAAAAACTTTGTTTAATATGTAACATTTTTGTAAAGATTATTCACAAGTTTGTTCAAATCGGTCCCATGGGTTTGACTGTAGGGATGTCATGGAGTCCCAGATTTTAACACAGTAATGATAATTTACAACTTTATTGAAATTAAGCCTCTCATGACATTTTGAGGGCTGTAACTCCTCACCCTCCCACCCCTCCCCCACCCTCATTCTAACATGATTGATAATGGAGAGAAACAATTTTTTAAATCTCCCAGACATGAGCACGTTGACAAAAAACCATTAAATAATGAGTGACTGATCATGTTTAAAACTCTTTTAACTCTTTACCTAATATGAAAAGCAGATGACACTTGCAAAAAAAAATTCTTGAATAACTAATTTTTTTCATTTTTTGTCTCAAAAACATAGTTATGACCCCTTGTTGAAATGAGCTCATTCCAACGAGGGGTGATAACCTATGTTTTTGAGACAAAAAAAAAAAAAAAAAGGAAAATTAATTGGTGATTTTTTAGAATAGTGCTGTCCGGTTTTGGCTGTTATGTTGGGTAAAGGGTTAATCGCTTCATAAAAATCTGTGGGCTCTTGTCTGGTGAGTGCCTCAGGCCACTTTTTTTGGTGATGTTGGCATCATGGGATGGGGCATATAGCCCTTTGTTCCTACTCCCCAAATCTTTTGTTATACGCTACCTTATATTATAAGGTAGCATGGAATGACCAACAAATATTTTTTTGATATCTGTTGTCACAATAGATATGAAAGAATGTCTCTTCACAAGAGACATGCATTACACAATAAATTCACATCAATATCGTGCATGTTTTTTTACATTTGAGTGTTTCACTTGAAATTAAAACAAGTTGCTGTTGCAATTTTAAAACATTGTATGTAATACATAAAATAAAAAGAATAACTACTGCATAAAATAAAAAGACTTCTGTTTTTGAGTAGGTACCCAAATTATTTGATGAATAACTGCAAGGAAATCAAATTTTTATGCTCTCGAGAGATTCTCTCAGGAGCATCATGTTTTCACCATATATCCGTCCATTGTCCAGTCCGTCCGTTAACTTTTGGTTTCCATCAAATAACTAAAGAATCACTTATTTGATCAAATTATTATTTAAAGAGGTTACATGTGGATGACAAGGCAATGTCCTTTCAGTTTTGGTCCAGCTAGCCAATTCAAAATGGCAGCCATATTGAATTCGGTTTCCGTCCAATAACTAATGAATGCTGACTCGAATCATTTTTATTTTTTAATTATGCATTGTTGGTGAGGAAGCTTCCTTTCGATGCTGGGCTAGTCAGCTGAACCAAGATGGCTGCCAGTGGCCAATTCGTTATGGTGGCCATCTTGGATTTGGTTTCCGCCCAAGAAGTAAGGAATACTGACTCGAATCAATTTCATTTTTTTGATTATGCTTAATTGGTGTCTAGAGGAAGCTTCCTTTTGATTTTGGTTATACCCCCCGAGAGATTACCTTTCCTTTTATGACCCCGCTCGAAGGCATATGCCACGCCTTACATTGCTCTAGTTTACTTGCAGCTTTAACTCTTAACCCGCTGAGTATTTTGAAAGTACTTTCAATCAAATCTAGTCATGTCTTCTATGAGCAGCCATGACAAGATTTGATGAAAAAATCATGAACAGTTGACTCAAGACATCACTGGTCAAAAAGTTGATACAGTTTGCAGAGGAAAATTTGGTTAAATGTGCTTAGATTTTACTTATTTTAGTGACTAAAGATTTCCTTCCTGGACAGGAATATCCACCTGCAGAATCAGCTATGAAGCAGCCATGACAAGATTTGATGAAAAAATCATGAACAGTTGACTCGAGATATCACTGGTCAAAAAGTTGGTATACTTTACCTGGGAAAATTTGGTTAAATGTGCTCAGATTTTACTTCTTTTAGTGACTAAAGTGACTTTAGTGACTAAAGATTTCCTGTCCTGGGCAGGAATATTTGCCCGTAGAATTCAAGACATTAAGCCTCTTGTGAAAACATACATTTTGTTGCAGTCAGTCATCAGATAATTCTGGTAGCTATTCACAAAAATAGGTGTCTTCCATTTTTAGCTTAACTTGACATAGTCAAGATCAGCTATTGCCATCACGCGTGCAGAAGTCTGTTAGTCTGTGATGTCTGTTCACATTTTCCTTTAGTACGGGCTACACCCCGCAGTTCTTGTCTGATCGTCACGAAATTTCATATGCAGGTTTGGGGTCATGTCTAGATGAGAATGTCCCCTTTTGGTCGCGATCGGGCAACCGGTATGGCTGCCCGAGCCCAAAACCCGAAAACCATTAGCACAGTCCACAGGTCGTATTTATGAAGGGATTTCATTGTAACTTGATAGGATGCCTCTGTATAATGCCTAGATGAGAACGTCCCCTTTTGGGCATGATCTATCAACCGTGATGGCTGCCCAAGCGCGAAACCCAAAAACTTTTAGCACAGTCTGCAGGTCATGTTTAATGTGGAGGGATTTCATTGTAACTTGGTAGGATGACTCCTTATGATGTCTAGATGAGAATTTCCCCATTTGGGCATGATCTGCCAACCGTGACCACTGCCCGAGCCCAAAACCCGAAAACCTTTACCACAGTCTACAGGTCATATTTATTGAGGAATTTCATTGTAACTTGGTGGGTTGACTTCATACAATTTCTAGATGAGAAAGTCACCTTTTGGGCGTGATTGGGCAACTGTGACGGCTACAGGGGCCCAAAGCCCGAAAACCTTTAGCACAGTATAGAGGACATATTTATGAAGGGTTTTCATTGTAACTTGGTAGGATGACTCCAAATAATGTCTAGATGAGAACGTCCCATTTTGATCGCGATCATGCAGCCTTGATGGGTGCCCGAGCCCAAAAACCTTTAGCATAGGCAAAAGATCATATTTATGGAAGGATTTCATTGTAACCTGTTAGGTTGACTCCATGTAATGCCTAGATGATGACATCCCCTTTTGGTCATGATTGGTCAGTTGTGATGGCTACTAGTGCCTGAAGCCCGAAAACCTTGAGCACAGTCTACAGGTCATATTTATGAAGGGATTTCATTGTAACTTCTTAGGATCACTCCAGAAGATGCCCAGATGAGATTGTCCCCTATGGTTGCGATCATTCAGCCATGATGGCTGCCCGAGCCCGAAGCCCGAAAACCTTTAGCACAGTCTACAGGTCATATTTATGAAGGGATTTCATTGTAACTTGGTAGGTTAACTTCATATAATGTCTAGATGAGAACGTCCCCTTTTGGATATGATTGGGCTACTGTGATGGCTAAAGGTGCCCGAAGCCTGAAAACCTTTAGCACAGTCTACAGGTCATATTTATGAGGGGATTTCATTGTAACTTGGTAGGATGACTCCAAATAATGTCTAGATGAGAACGTCCCGTTTTGGCCATGATCATTCAGCCTTGATGGGTGCCCGAGCCCAAAAACCTTTAGAATAGGCAAAAGGTTATATTTATAGAAGGATTTCATTGTAACCTGTAAGGTTGACTCCATATAATGCCTAGATGATGACATCCCCTTTTGGTCGTGATTGGTCGACTGTGATGGCTACAGGTGCCCGAAGCCCGAAAACCTTGAGCACAATCTACAGGTCATATTTATGAAGGGATTTCATTGTAACTTCGCAGGATCACTCCAGATGATGCCCAGATGAGATTGTCCCCTTTGGTTGTGATCATTCAACCATGATGGCTGCCCGAGCCCGAAGCCCGAAAACCTTAAGCACAGTCTACAGGTCATATTTATGAAGGGATTTCATTGTAACTTGGTAGGTTGACTTCATATAATGTCTAGATGAGAATGTCCCCTTTTGGACATGATTGGGCATCTTTGACGGCTAAAGGTGCCCGAAGCCCGAAAACCTTTTGCACTGTCTACAGGTCATATTTATGAAGGGATTTCATTGTAACTTGGTAGGATGACTCCAAATAATGTCTAGATGAGAACGTCCCATTTTGGCCGTGATCATTCAGCCTTGATGGGTGCCCGAGCCCAAAAACCTTTAGCATAGGCAAAAGGTTATATTTATAGAAGGATTTCATTGTAACCTGTTAGGTTGACTCCATATAATGCCTAGATGATGACATCCCCGTTTGGTCATGATTGGTCAACTGTGATGGCTACAGGTGCCCGAAGCCCGAAAACCTTGAGTACAGTCTACAGGTCATATTTATGAAGGGATTTCATTGTAACTTCGCAGGATCACTCCAGATGAGATTGTCCCCTTTGGTTGCGATCATTCAACCATGATGGCTGCCCGAAGCCCGAAAACCTTAAGCACAGTCTACAGGTCATATTTATGAAGGGATTTCATTGTAACTTGGTAGGTTGACTTCATATAATGTCTAGATGAGAACGTCCCCTTTTGGACATGATTGGGCAACTGTGACGGCTTCAGGGGCCCAAAGCCCGAAAACCTTTAGAACAGTCTACAGGTCATAATTATGAAGGGATTTCATTGTAGCTTGGTAGGATGACTCCAGATAGTGTCCAGATGAGAATGTCCCCTTTTGGTTGCGATCATTCAGCCATGATGGCTGCCTGAGCCCAAAGCCCAAAGACCTTTAGCACAATCTACAGGTCATATTTATTAAGGGATTTCATTGTAACTTGGTAGATTGACTTCATATAATGTCTAGATGAGAACGTCCCCTTTGGACGCAATTGGGAATCTGACGGCTACAGGGGCCCGAAGCCCGAAAACCTTTAGCACAGTCTACAGGCCATATTTATGAGGGGATTTTAATGTAACTTGATAGGATGACTCGTTTTGGAATAATTTCACTGTAACTTGGTAAATTTTGTTGATATACGTTAACTGTGAGGGCCACATACATTAACTGTGAGGTCATATTAATCCACACCTCAGCTCTTTAGTACAGTGTACACCTAATATTATTTTTATCATAAACATAGCACACAGGGAACAGAAATGAACATATTCCCAATTATCACAATTCTTGTCTTATTTCATAATCCTTTCATAAACATTGAACATTATCCTTTTCATCAAACATAACACACAAGTTAAGCTACAGTGTCATTGACACTTTCATTGATATCAGCATTTTGATAGGTAGATATAGACAGACAACAAAAATCTGATTAATAGTGAAATGATTGAATAGTGTGTCTGCACATCAAGGGAAGATACCCTAAAACATCTTGCCTGCACAAACAGTAAATAACAACAGAAAATCAATGTCAGAAAATCAAAAGCAGGAACAAAAATAGATACATTTTCATCAGTGACCTCATGCTGAATTGTGTAGGGGGCGCAGTGGTGTTGCGGTAACTGGTTTTCGTCAGATCACCAAAGTTAAGCAACGTCGAGCCCGGTTAGTCTTTGGATGGGTGACCATCTGAGCGATTGATTCGGACTCTCACATTGTGTCCTTGGGCAAGGCACTTAACCCTGAATGTCCACATGGGGGCACGATGATGCCCTGTACTAAGACGTACTGCACGTCGATGGTGCGCATGTCTTCAACCAATCTAACCCTGCCTGTGCTGCAGTGCAGAGTTATGAAGTAGGGGAGCTGGTAGCTGCTCGTCGTTGCTCGGTGGCTCTCTCCGGGTACTCCGGCTTCGTCCATCTGTAAAACTATCGCCAACACGATATGACCTTGGCTGTTAATGTGTCGTTAAACCCTAATAGATAAATAATGCTGAATGGTGTAAAAAAGCGGGTGTTACTTTGCAACTTCCAGCAAATAATATGTGCAAGAATAGGTTGTACTGTGCCATATTTTGTAACATTTAATCTTTAATCCTTTCAAGAAGCATATTTTTATAGCTCACTTGTTTGAGCTGATGGGCACTGTTCTTGACTCTCAGAAAATACAAATTGTAGAAACAACTGTGTGCAAGTGCAATAGTAGAGCTGTTTGGTTGTGAAATATTACCTCGGTTTCAGTTTTGGTGTCAGTTGTGATAAAAGACTTGAGTCTCTGTTTCGTTTTTTTTATGTGTACCCATACTATGTATGGTACACATAATGCCGGCATCCGGGGTGGCCATCCGTCGTTCGTCCATCCATCAGGCGTCCGTATCCATTTCTTTGGCATTCGATAACTTGAAAAATATCGCTTGGATTGTCAAGTTATTTTATATTTGTGTTCAGGTTACAGATGTGCCGAGCTGTATAGTTTTTGGTGTAAATCTGATAATTTGATCCTGAGATATTAACTCTTTATCCTTCAAATTGAGAATTCTTTCAATCCCTTTGGCATGAGATAACTCAAAAAATATCAATCCAATTGTCATGTTACTTCATATATGTGTTCAGGTTACTGATGTGCCGAGCTGTGTAGTTTTTGGTGTAAATCTGATAATTTGATCCTGTGATATTAACCCTTTATCCGTCAAATTGAGAACTCCTCCAATCCATTTCTTTGGCATGCGATAACTCAATAAATATTAATCCGATTATCAGGTTACTTTATATATGTATTCAGGTTACTGATGTGCTGTGCTGTATATTAAGCACTCCTCCAGTCCTTTTCTATATGTACCCATACCATGTATGGTGTACATAATGTCAGCATCCAGGGTGGCCCTCCATCATACAGCTTTCTACTAGTTGAGCGTATGGGTACACATCTGACGATTTCATCAGCCTATTTTTATTTCTTCTGATTTAACCAAACAGGGAAGCTCAATGAAGTACTGAAACTGTTACACAAGCCACTTTTTGAAACAAAGGATTTCCACAGAGTCCATGATATGTACCTATGATGTAACGTTATATGTACATGGCAATGTAGAGGAAAAGGAACATTCCCAAATAGTGTGGATCATCAGCATCCAGGGTGGCCCTCCATCATACAGCTTTCTACTAGTTGAGCGTATGGGTACACATCTGACGATTTCATCAGCCTATTTTTAGCTCACCTGAGCGAAGCTCAAGGGGAGCTTTACTAATCACTTTCTGTCCGGCGTCCGGCGTCGTCCGTCCGGCGTTAACTTTACATTATCGACTTCTCCTCCTAAACCACTAGCCCAATTTTATTCAAATGTTGGCTAAATGTTTATTACCTAATGCCAATTCAGATTTGTTCAAATGAAGTTGCCCCTCCTCCTGGGTGGTGCCACGCCCCCAAGGGGCACCAAAATCTTTGTAAATCTTCTTCTCATGAACCAGCAGTAGCAGAGACTTGATATTTGGTGTGCAGCTTCCTTTTGAGGTGTAGACTCAGATTTGTTCAAGAGAAGTTTGTGGGGCTATACTTGGCGTCGTTATGGGAGGGGCAAAATTTTTTGCCCCGCCCAAAATTTCTATTTTCCAAACCGAGAGGCTGATTTGAACCAAATTTTATGTGAGGGCTTATTGGGTCATGAGTACTTGATTTATGCAAAAAAAAATTTTCCCGCAGCCCCGTGGGAACTGCAGGAGCTAAAAATAGAAAAAATTTAAAACGCCCATATCTCCAAAACTGCACGGCACTGAGAATTTTTATTTGGTGTGCAGCTTCCTTAGGACCAACAGAAAGGATTGGTAAAAAAAAATTGCCATCGGTTTTATCATAGGATACAGTTTCGGGACTTTGAAAAAGTGCTGAGTCAGCACTTTTTAACACTGTAGGCAATGGGAAAAACATTAAAAAATCTTCTTCTCCAGATCCAGCAGGCAGAATCTTTTGATATTTGGTATGCAACATTGTAGGGTGGATCTGATCCAAGTTTGTTCAAATCGGCCCCCTGGGTTCATATTTGGGCTCAGTATAGGAGCCCGATTTCGAACTTAGTGCATTTCAGGCAAATTTCTTAAAAAATCTTCTTCTCCAGATCCAGCAGGCAGAATCTTTTGATATTTGGTATGCAACATTGTGGGGTGGATCTGATTCAAGTTTGTTCAAATCGGCCCTCTGGGTTTATATTTGGGCTCAGTATAGGAGCCCAAATTTGAACTTACTGCATTTCAGGCAAATTTCTTTGAAAATCTTCTTCTCCAGATCCAGCAGGCAGAATCTTTTGATATTTGGCATGCAACATTGTAGGGTGGATCTGATTCAAGTTTGTTCAAATCGGCTCCCTAGATTCATATTTGGGCTCACTATAGGAGCTTGAATTCAAACTTAGTGCATTTCAGGCACATTTCTTCAAAAATCTTCTTCTCCAGATCCAGCAGGCAGAATCTTTTGATATTTGGTATGCAACGTTGCGGGGTAGATCTGATTCAAGTTTGTTCAAATCGGCCCCCTGGATTCATATTTGGGCTTACTATAGAAGCCCGAATTCGAACTTAGTGCATTTCAGGCAAATTTCTTAAAAAATCTTCTTCTCCAGATCCAGCAGGCAGAATCTTTTCATATTTGGTAAGCAACATTGTGGGGTGGATCTGATTCAAGTTTGTTCAAATCGGATCCCTGGGTTAATATTTGGGCTCAGTATAGGAGCCCAATTTCGAACTTAGTGCATTTCAGGCAAATTTCTTAAAAAATCTTCTTCTCCAGATCCAGCAGGCAGAATCTTTTGATATTTGGTATGCAACATTGTAGGGTGGATCTGATTCAAGTTTGTTCAAATCGGCCCCCTGGGTTCATATTTGGGCTCAGTATAGAAGCCCGATTTCGAACTTAGTGCATTTAGGCAAATTTCTTAAAAAATCTTCTTCTCCAGATCCAGCAGGCAGAATCTTTTGATATTTGGTATGCAACATTGTGGGGTGGATCTGATTCAAGTTTGTTCAAATCGGCTTCCTAGATTCATATTTGGGCTCACTATAGAAGCTCGAATTTGAACTTAGTGCATTTCAGGCAAATTTCTTAAAAAATCTTCTTCTCCAGATCCAGCAGGCAGAATCTTTTCATATTTGGTAAGCAACATTGCGGGGTGGATCTGATTCAAGTTTGTTCAAATCGGCCCCCTGGGTTTATATTTGGGCTCAGTATAGGAGCCCAAATTTGAACTTAGTGCATTTCAAGCAAATTTATTAAAAAATCTTCTTCTCCAGATCCAGCAGGCAGAATCTTTTGATATTTGGTATGCAACATTGTGGGATGGATCTGATTCAAGTTTGTTCAAATCGGCTTCCTAGATTCATATTTGGGCTCACTATAGAAGCTCAAATTCGAACTTAGTGCATTTCAGGCAAATTTCTTAAAAAATTTTCTTCTCCAGATCCAGCAGGCAGAATCTTTTGATATTTGGTATGCAACATTGTGGGATGGATCTGATGCAAATTTGTTCAAATCGGCTCCTTAGATTCATATTTGGGCTTACTATAGAAGCTCGAATTCGAACTTAGTGCATTTCAGGCAAATTTCTTAAAAAATCATCTTCTCCAGATCCAGCAGGCAGAATCTTTTGATATTTGGTATGCAACATTGCGGGGTGGATCTGATTCAAGTTTGTTCAAATCGGCCCCCTGGATTCATATTTGGGCTCACTATAGAAGCTCGAATTCAAACTTAGTGCATTTCGGGCAAATTTCTTCAAAAATCTTCTTCTCCAGATCCAGCAGGCAGAATCTTTTGATATTTGGTATGCAACATTGCGGGGTGGATCTGATTCAAATTTGTTCAAATCGGCCCCCTGGATTCATATTTGGGCTTAATATAGAAGCCTGAATTCGCACTTAGTGCATTTCGGGCAAATTTATTAAAAAATCTTCTTCTCCAGATCCAGCTTCAGAATCTTTTCATATTTGGTAAGCAACATTGTGGGGTGGATCTGATTCAAGTTTGTTCAAATCGGCCCCCTGGGTTTATATTTGGGCTCAGTATAGGAGCCCAAATTTGAACTTAGTGCATTTCAAGCAAATTTATTAAAAAATCTTCTTCTCCAGATCCAGCAGGCAGAATCTTTTGATATTTGGTATGCAACATTGTGGGATGGATCTGATTCAAGTTTGTTCAAATCGGCTTCCTAGATTCATATTTGGGCTCACTATAGAAGCTCAAATTCGAACTTAGTGCATTTCAGGCAAATTTCTTAAAAAATTTTCTTCTCCAAATCCAGCAGGCAGAATCTTTTGATATTTGGTATGCAACATTGTGGGATGGATCTGATGCAAATTTGTTCAAATCGGCTCCTTAGATTCATATTTGGGCTTACTATAGAAGCTCGAATTCGAACTTAGTGCATTTCAGGCAAATTTCTTAAAAAATCATCTTCTCCAGATCCAGCAGGCAGAATCTTTTGATATTTGGTATGCAACATTGCGGGGTGGATCTGATTCAAGTTTGTTCAAATCGGCCCCCTGGATTCATATTTGGGCTCACTATAGAAGCTCGAATTCAAACTTAGTGCATTTCGGGCAAATTTCTTCAAAAATCTTCTTCTCCAGATCCAGCAGGCAGAATCTTTTGATATTTGGTATGCAACATTGCGGGGTGGATCTGATTCAAATTTGTTCAAATCGGCCCCCTGGATTCATATTTGGGCTTAATATAGAAGCCTGAATTCGCACTTAGTGCATTTCGGGCAAATTTATTAAAAAATCTTCTTCTCCAGATCCAGCTTCAGAATCTTTTCATATTTGGTAAGCAACATTGTGGGGTGGATCTGATTCAAGTTTGTTCAAATCGGCCCCCTGGGTTTATATTTGGGCTCCGTATAGGAGCCCAAATTTTAACTTAGTGCATTTCAGGCATATTTCTTAAAAAATCTTCTTCTCCAGATCCAGCAGGCAGAATCTTTTGATATTTGGTATGCAACATTGTGGGGTGGATCTGATTGTGATTCATGAACGTATTTATTTGTAAAGTTGATAGAATCTTAGACAAAATTTGCAGAAAAGATCTACTATAGAAGGGGTGGTATCCAGGGTGAACCGTTTACCCAAATCTAGCAGTACTAATGCATTATTCACACAAATCTCCGTTCAAATTTTATGACCCCTCATTGGAACACACGCATTCAGCTCATTCCAACAAAGGTCATATGCCATGTTTTCGAGACAAAAGAATAAAAATTTTAGTTATTCATGAAATTTTTAGGCAACTGTTGTCTGTTATTCACATTGCTTCATGAAATTTCAGTACTTTTAGAAGTTACCTCAGTAATCAAGGGTTAATTCCCCTTAATTAAATGTCGCCTCTAAAAAACAACCACTTTGCATATCTTACCTTTTTACCAGCATAACTGCCAAAACTTGTCAGCATTCTTCGCAAAAATCGCTATTCAAATTTTAATTTTTGTCTCTTAAACATACATGTACTTATCGCTTGTAAATACCCCATTGGAATGAGCTTTTTGAGCTCATTCCAATGAGAGGTCGCACACCATGCTTTTTGAGTCAAAAAAGCAATTTTTTAGTTATTCCAGAATTTCGTACGTAAAACACAGCTTTATGACTTCACATTAAAATGAGCTCTCTAAGCTTGTTCCAATCAACATTCACGCACTATGTCTTTCACACAAAAAATAAAATTTTCCATTTATTCAGGAATTTTGTTTGCAAGAACACTCTTACCCCCCCCCCTCCCCCCCCCCCCCCCCCCCCCACACACACACACACACACACAAACACAGACACACACATCTAAAAGTTTGGCAGCAAAAAAACAGTTACTTCAATTTTTAAATGCATTATAGGAACAACTTGCCTAATCAAATTTAAATACTTTTGCATCATTCTGTATCTAGAACAAACCATTTACCATATCTTTACGCAAAATTCTCCAGCATCATTCACAAAAAAAACACCATTATTTATATATTCACATTTCTGTCTCAAAAATATACCTGATCTTCCCATACCCCTATTGGAATAAGCTGTTTGAGCTTGTTCCAATGATGATAAAAAAAACTAATATTTTGGAAAATTTGTGAAAATTTTTGTTTTCTTGCATGCAAATATGTACATGTAGCACATGGAAGATATCCACAGTTGGGGAGAGATGTCCAAGGCTATCTCTTCACATTCCTTGTTTGTGCTTCATGCTAAACCAGTTTGTCTGCAGAGATAAATTTGCTTTATTAAAAATCATTGGAGATTGGCCACACACCAATGATTTTAAATAAAACTAATTTTAGGTAACAAATGTTGAACTTCAAACAAAATCTATCACTCAACCAGTTAATGTTGATGAGGCATGACGTGGTGAAGGTGACCTAAAATACTTCATAGAGTCACTTTGTCAGGTGAGCGATTAAGGCCACGTGGGGCCTCTTGTTATTTCTTCTGATTTAACCAAACAGGGAAGCTCAATGAAGTACTAAAACTGTTACACAAGCCACTTTTTGGAACAAAGGATTTCCACAGAGTCCATGATATGTACCTATGATGTAACGTTATACGTACATGGCAATGTAGAGGAAAAGGAACATTCCCAAATAGTGTGGATCATCATCCCCCCCCCCCCCCCCCCCCCCCCCCCCCCCGTCTTCCTAGCCCGGCGGCTAGTCGCTGACACTGTTAGTGCTGCCAAGTCATGTTTATGTCGGCCACATTAACCCTTTACTTAATGTAACGGCCAAACTGGCCAGCGGTATTCACAAAAATCGCCAAATAGTTTTCATTATTAGCTCAAATTTGAGGTATTGTCATGGCCCGTCGTCCATCTGTCCGTTTGTCATGCTGTACACACGGCTCGGACTAGAGGCCATATTTATGAACGGATCTTTACGAAACTTCTTTGGTACCTTTGTTATCATTGTGAGACGAGAACGAGTGTTTTGGGGTCCAGTCTGAAATTCAAGATGGCCCCTGGCAGCCATTTTGTACAAAATTAGGTGCAATCCGATTTTTGCGCAGAACTTCCATATGAAAGCTCTGATTTGAAAAATTTTTTGTATGAATGTTTAGTACCATGGGATACATCACATATAATACGGGTTTTTTTCTTGTGCATAAATTATGCCAATTAGACTAACTTTGATCTATTTAATGTTACTTTCAGCACTGTAACTGCAAATGCCAATACGGCTCGGGCTAGAGGCCGTATTTATGAACCGATCTTTATGAAACTTGTTGGGTACCTTTGTTATCACCGTGGGACGAGAACTAGTGTTTTGGAGTCCGGTCTGAAATTCAAGATGGCCACTGGCAGCCATTTTGTACAAAATTAGGTGCAATCAGATTTTTGCGCAGAACTTCCATATGAAAGTGCTGATTTCAATAATTTTTTGACTGAATGTTTAGTACCAAGGGATACATCACATATAATACAGGTTTTTTTCTCGTGCATAAATTATGCCAATTAGACTAACTTTGATCTATTTAATGTTACTTTCAGCACTATAACTGCAAATACCAATACGGCTCGGGCTAGAGGCCGTATTTATGAACCGATCTTTACGAAACTTCTTGGGTACCTTTGTTATCACTGTGGGACGAGAACAAGTGTTTTGGGGTGCGGTCCAAAATTCAAGAGGGCTGCCGGCGGCCATTTTGTACCAAAATTAGTGCAATCAGTTTTTTGTACAGAACTTCTGTATGAAAGTTCTGATTTGAATAAATTTCTGTATGAATGTTTAGTAACATGGAATACATCACATATAATAAGGGTTTTTTTCTCAAGCAGAAATTATGCAAATTAGATGAACTTTTGATTTATTCAGTGCTGCTTATACACAGTAAGTGCATGTGTCAATACGGCTTGGGCTAGAGGCTGTATTTATGAACCGATCTTCACAAAACTTCTTTGGTACATTTGTTATCCCCTTGGTATGAGAACGAGTGTTTCTGGGTACGGTCCAAAATTCAAGATGGCCACCAGCAGCCTTTTTGTACCAAAATTAGTGCAATCAGTTTTTGTACACAACTTCTATATGGCTCAGGCTAGAGGCCGTATTTATGAACCGATCTTAACGAAATGTCTTTGTTATCACTGTGGGACAAGTACGAGTGTTTTGGGGTGCGGTCCAAAATTCAAGATGGCCTCCAGTGGCCTTTTTGTACCAAAATTAGTGCAATCAGTTTTTTGTACAGAACTTCTGTATGAAAGTTCTGATTTGAATAAATTTTTGTAGGAATGTTTAGTAACATGGAATACATCACATATCACATATAATACAGTTTTTTTCTCATGCAGAAATTATGCAAATTAGATGAACTTTGATTTGTTCACTGCTACTTACACACAGGAAGTGCACATGTCAATACAGCTTGGGCTAGAGTCTGTATTTATGAACTGATCTTCAAGAAACTTTTTGGGGTACCTTTGTTATCACCTTGTAACAGGAACGAGTGTTTTTGGGCGCCTTTGTTATCACTGGTATGAGAACAAATATTTTGGGGTTCAGTCAGACCCACTCTGGGACTCAAAGATTTCTTTTCTAGTTTAGCATCTAACTGTCACCCCACTTTTACAATACTTTACCTATATATTTGTTACAGGCTACGGTCAGCATTTATGTACAGACCGTTACAATACTTTACATGTACCTTTGTAATCAGGTCATTACCTAGATGTTTGTCATTGCTGTGTCACACACTATACATGTACATGTCTTAAACAAGTTGAGCTACAGTGTCATTGACACTTTCATTTTTTTCATTTTCGGTCTCAAAAACATAGGTTATGAACCCTCTTGGAACGAGCTCGTTCCAAAAAGGGATCATGACCTATGTTTTTGAGATAAAAAATGAAAAAAATTAGTTATTCAAGAATTTTGTTTGCAAGTGTCGTCTGCTTTTCGTGTTAGGTAAAAGGTTAAAGTGAAATCTACATGCTAAAAATGTGCACTGCTTTTTTTGTGTCCTGGTTTTTGAATCCAGGTTCACTATGGTGCACAAGCGTGCAGTTGCATGATTCAAAATCAAAAGTCTGCTAATAAGCAGTGTTTTTTTTTTTCTTTTTCAGGTAAATGGTTTAACTATGGTATTCTTTTTATTGTGATTATCTTGGATCTGAATATGTGGAAAAATCAAATATTTTATACGCCATATGATTATGGGCAGTATGCAAGTCCTGATGAAAGAATCCACACGGTGCACAGTACGGAACAATTAAATGAATTTAATAAAACATTTTTAACATATGACTTCCGCAATCAGACAACCAACCCACAAACAAATCAAACCTATATTAATGAAGATACAGCCATGTTTACTTTATATAAATCCTTTTCCCTCGGTGTGGTGTGCATAGCCTTCATTCCGAGTGTTTCAGCTTTTCTCCTTCTTGGAGTTCTAATTTGGATGTATGGAAGATACCCTCCACCAACAAAAGAAGACCCATATGGAGGAAGATTGAAAAAGAGGAAGAAGAGGAGGTTTTCTCTGAGATCCATTGCCAATTCATTTCGTCGAAAATCAAAATCCCACTCTAAAGGTGATGCTAAACTTTTAAAATACACAGAAAGAAAAGAGAGCAGGGGCAAAAGCAAAAAAGATGATACAGAAAATCTAAAAATTAATGACACAGGTCACTTAGATAATGTACCTGAAATAACAATAGAGAGCTAAGTTCTAATGTAGAAGTGTATGGCTAGGTTTTGTAGATAGATAGATGATAATAATCTGAAATTGGTTCCCCAAAATAATCTGCTTGACTCAATTGTTGGAACACTTTCAACACCACAAAAAAAATAATTAACTCTTAAAGGGTAAACCTTTACCTAGTCCAAATAGAAGACAACACATGCAAATAATTTTCATGAAATACTAAATTTTTGACCCCAAAATAATTCATGACCCCTCTTTGGAATGAGCTCAGTGAGCTCATTCTAATAAGGGATCATAAGCTTTGTTTTCAAGAAATTTTTTTTTTTAAAATAATGAAAATGAATGGCAATTTTGGTGAATGGCACTGACCGTTTGTTTCCATTACATTGGATAAAGGGTTAATATGTGCTTAATATTTTCTTGAATTTCTCATAAAATCAAGTCATGGATGCTGTAAAGCAACCATGGCATAATTTTCTGAAAAATGCACTATTCTATCATCAAGGAATTGTTGACAAGAGGATTATAGCTACAAACCTGGAACTTCATTAAGCACCCCCTGTTTTTTTCTGCAGTGGTGTTAATAGAAACTGTCATTACTTTCATGCTATGTTTTAGATGGCCAAAAGTGAATGTTTGCGGAAAGAATGGTCTATTGACAAATGAAAGACAACACAATGATGGAAATATGCAGTATTTTAATGGCTCTAATTACACATATCTGTCACTGATGTTTTTGATGGAAAAATGTTGTCTTGACAGGTATGGTGCTGGAACAGTCCATGATGAAACAATGCCAGTAATTAGTGACAAAAAATGTAACTTGTTATCTCCAGAACACAATAGCAGTGTCTGATGCCAGTAGCAAGTCTTCCACCACATGCTTGGATGACAGGCTGAACTCTCCTCCTAATGCTACCAGTGGGCCTTCTGATGCAGTCCAGAGGCAACTGCTGCCACTCTCATGCAATGCAGCTTCTAAATTGGCCAAATTCTGTACAGATCTGCCAATCCCTTACTTGCACACGACGTCCAAGAAAGTCTCAGATGTGTTCGAAGGGATTCAAATCGGGGCTCACTGCAGGCCAAGGTAGTGATGTAATAGCATTGTTCTGAAGGAATGCTCTCACAGCATGGGAATGATGTGGCCTTGCATTGCTGTCCATGAATACAGGGTGAGTGGCCAATGAGTGGTTGTAAAAATGAGGCACGACAACCAGATTGAGAATGTTCCGGATGTACTGATGACCATTGAGATTCCCACTCACAGTCACCATATCAAGTTCACAATCATGAGAGAGGCATCCCCAGATCATTACTGATCATCCACCATAAGGAACAGTAGGTCTGATGTTCCTGTGCCCGTAAGCAGTATTTCTATGCCTCCACACTCTCATGCAACCATCAGTGATGTGAAGCAGGAACCTACTCTTATCTGACCAATGGACTCTCCTCCACATCCTGAAATTCCAATGTTGTCATTCCATACACCCCTCCAAACGTGTTTGATGCTGATCAGACAGAGCTGGATGCTTGATGGCCCTTCTGGGCCTCATACCCAGTGCTTTGAGACTGTTTCGGACAGTTCTGTTGCACAAATGCCTGCTGGGGAGACAAAGGCATTTCAAAACCTTGAAGCAAAGGGTTTACGCCTAACGAGGCATGCTAGTCTCTGATCTTCCCAAGGAGAGGTCTTTTTGGGTTGTCAAGGCCTTGGTTGGTCCTTAACATCACTGGTTTGTTGATGTTTTCAGACAAGTCTGCTGATAACGGAATGACTGTAGTCAAGTTGCCTTCCAATAGTTTTGAATGACATGCCTGTTGCATGCATGTATGCCAATGATTTGCCATCTTAGTGCCTTTGACAGTTTCCTTGCCATGGCAACATTTATTGATAAAAGAAGTGACAAACTGTCTTGTTTTCTACCCAGATATTGCATGGGGATGATAGTGTTTTTCTGTGACATTCTTGCAAAACATGCTTCACGTGGACGAGGGGATGTGTTTGGGGTACACTATCAACCAGAAACATCATGTTTCACTAGATGAAATGTACTGCAGGACATAGCAATCATTAAAGCATAATAATCAGTAACAGCAACTTCACTGTCATGAAACATTTCACAGGGTGCTTAATTAAGTTCCAGGTGTATATTTGTAGTGGAAAATTTTGTTAACCCTTACTGGGTGGAAAAGTGTCCTGCACTCACACCTGACCACAGCCTGTACATGTCCAGTGGCTTAGCAGTGGTTTCTAGCCAAGACTTGACTAGAATCCACTGCCAAAGTAATTTGTCTATTGTCAGCAGGACCTCCTCATGATGGCATGTTAAGGGCACCTGTTCTGAGATTGTAAAAGCCGGAAATTGGCTTGTAAGGGTTAAGGGCTAAGATTGAATATCTAGATAGTAGGGTGTTTATTAACTGGGCAGGAAAATCCACTTGCAGCAGTCAAAAAGGCTTAATCCATTTGCACTTCATGTTTCTCATGAAGCCAGAACATACTAATGTAAAAATTGATGTAATTAAACAATTAGTGCTGAAATCATGCCATACCTCACTGAAAAAGGTTCCTATGCATCACTAGTACCTGTATTGTCATCTTTCACGGCATTTACATGGGTTTCCAAGTTGATTTAACCCTTTTACTTAGTAACAACCAAACAAAACCAACCTGAACTGTTCAAAAAAATTCTTTTTTTTATTATTTTTTTCATTTTTTTACCTCAGTTGTTCCAATAAGTGTTTTTTGCAAGTGTCGTCTGCGATTCGAGTTGGGTAAGGGTAGAAAAAAGATGCAGAATCAACTAAGTTTCTCCAAGACTCATCTCTTTAGTGTTGGAAGATCCATTTTTGTCGGTTTCACACTTAATCACAGTATTTTTAACTGGTTTAATGCAAGAAGTCAATATTAAAAAGTGCATGTGCAGTGATAAGGTTTTCATACTCTTCGAATGTAATCTATATTCATCTAGAATCTTGGAATGTGGTTGGGTCAGAATTAGTTTGAAGCATTTACCCAACATAATGGCTAAATCTTCAATAAATGCCATTCAAATTTTGTTTTTATTTTGTTATTTTTTATTCTAAAATATGGTGCAACTGGTAGAGAGCTAAATTAGGGAGGTCGTCCAAATTTGTTCACATATTGTTGCCTTGTTAAAATTTATGGGAGAGTGCTTAGGCACTCTCCCATAAATTGTAACTAGTCAAATTCATACAGACAAAATAGTTTTAGGATAATATGAGGTAAGGATAATTATGAGATACCTCCACCGATCACCAAGCCTTTGTTGCAGTACCTGCACTTCAGAATAAAGCCCAAATATGGGCTTCCAGCACTCATACACTTAAAGAGACCTCATTGGAATGAGCTTGGCATGGTTATTCCAATGAAGGGTCATAAGCTATCTTTCGGGGGCAAAAAATGAAACTTTCATCATCTTATAAAATACTTTGTAAATGCCATCTGATGGTCACAGGCCTTTGCAGGAATATTTTGTAGAGGAGCGAAAAATCGCGCTTGTTATTTTGCACCCAGAGGCGCAATCGCGCTTCCAAAAAGACTTGCTATGAGCCATGAAGCATGAATTGATAATTGTGATTTAGTTTGCTTAATACTCCCAAACTGGACGGAATAAAAAATTAGGCATTATTGCTCCAACCAGTCTGCTTGGAGTGGACCCACAAGTGCAACATTAGTGTCACGAAAATTGGGTGATTCTGATAACTTGGCATAAATAAACGTTGGTATACCTTGACCTTGTACCAGTAGGCAGAACAGTAATGGATCGGGGGGTTGTTTGTCTATGTGAAATAATCCGTCCTCATATTTCACGTTTCATTCGTGAATTTGAAATATAAAATATATCGAGTCTTTTTTGTGGAAGAATTCAACAACATGGTTCAGAAAGTTGACATTTCGATTTTCCAACACAACCATGTGACAGGGAATTGTTTCAGTTTCTATTGACTGTCCAATCAGATAGTCCAAAACTCAGTGTGCTGTGACGCAAACACATTCAGCATCCTGATTAGCTGAGATATTATACTTTTAGGAGAATTGGATATAATTTATGCGATGTTGAATGAAATAGTTCTCAAAGGAAAATTTCAACAAGAATATCAATACGCAAATCGGATTTATCTCACATGGTGTTATGGAAATCGCAAGCACAATTTGACTCGATTATAATTATTATCAACATGTAAAATACCAGGTTTGGGGGTTATTTCATATATTTAAGCATCAAATTACATATCATTATGACAAACAAGAGTTATGACAGTGAATTTCTTTTATACACAAAGCGAGTTGAGCAATCTGAAAATACTGGTCGGGTCCAGACCATTACGTTCTGATTGCTCAACTAACACAAAGTGCGCACAGGGGCGTGATTTTTAACGCTCGTGGTGTACAATTTAGAGGCGCGATGAAGCGTGAGCACGATCGCGCTTCTTTCCCGCAAAGGTCTGTGGTCATATTAGTTAAAGGGCTAAACTGATTGGGATAAGCATTGACCTTGCTGAAGAGGTGATGAATCCGTGTAATTTTATCAAAAATTAAAAGTAAGTATTGTAATTCTATTTCAACTGTATCTTCTTATCACAACTATCTCAGGTTTTTTATCATCATTTAGAAACTCAAAAATGACATTGACAAAGGTGTGAAATCTTGTTCTATTCATCCTTTAAGCTTATACTTTTTTCTAGCTTCTGTTGAGCACCTTGTATTGGAAGAATCAATAGTAACATATTGTGATGAACAGGTTAATATTTTGAGAGTTTGATTTAAATATGTAGTGAACCATGTGCATAAATACACAAAATCTTAAAATTTTCTTTTTAAAGTCTACTTAGAGTTACAGATAAAACTCGTGTGGTATACATGTAAATGGAATTTTATCCCTTGACTCTTTTTGCCAAAAGTTTTCTCCCTTGAAAATTTTTGAAAAGAAGAGCATGTATTTTAAAGGATTACTGACCCATTGTATTGCAGCAAATATGATTCCCAATCAGATGTTTCAATTTTCTATACAGTAACCATGAATTTACTCTATAACCAATATGCAACTAACAAGTCGATGTTGTATGGACAGTACTGTGATTACAAAAGTCTAAAGAGAATTCTGACTAGATAGAAATGAAGTCACAATCTAGTGAAAATTATCTGTCCACCTTCCTTACTGTAGAATCTTGTCTATCGAAAAAGAAATATGAGAACAATAAATTTTAGGTGCAATTTTCGATTTTGTAATATTTTATTCATGAAATCTTGAACCACAGGTGTAAGTGTGTCGCAAGTAAATCATGATCTGATTGAGATGGAGGCTGCTTTTGCAATCACAGTACTGTAAATTTGGTGATTGGTTTGGTGTTTGACAATTATATGTAATTAACCTTTTACCCAACCCAATAGCAGATAAAATTTGTGAAAATATTTTTTGAATAACTAAAATATTTGCATTTTTTGTATACCCCCCCCCCCCCCCCCCCCCTTCAAAAAAAAAATGTAGCTTATGACCCATCATTAGAATCAGCTTGTTCCAATGAGGGCCCATAAGCAACGCTTTTTAAGACAAAAAAGGAAAAATATTAAACTTTGAATGGTGATTTTTTATTTTAATATTAAATTTATTTATTAAATATTAAAATTTGAATGGTGATTATTAGTAGCACTGACTTTGGCCATTATGTTGGGTAAAGGTTAGCAAGCTTATTCAATTTGATAGTGTGTCGTTGAGTGAGAACCTCCATACTAACACAGCTTTGAATATACTAATTCTATTTATAATTTACAGATGAGGATGGTTTGGGCTCAAATTCCACCATGCACCAAGCACAAGAGGCACCCAGCACTGTGGATACATAACATCTGATTTCATCCAGGAGCTTTTTACTAACATATTACTACTAGAGACACCATGTGCAATAAATATTGCCAATAAACTAACATATCGTTAAGGGAACTTCATAGCTTTATACAATTCCACTAACATTGTTATTGCTTTGAATAACACTTCTGATGTTTTGCTTCTTAACTATATATTAAATCTTCACTCATCCCAGCATCTACAAAATACTCCTCCTTGAACTCGGTCTCCAAAAACTGAAATGATAGATTTTAAACTGATGGGACGTCATCCTGTATGCCAGTCTGCTAAAAAATAGAATGATCCAGATTGCCTTAAAATAGTTTTAATTTGTTTTTCATTTTATTGATTCTTGGTGATTTGATGGTCTCATTCCGAAAATTCATGGAACAGGCATCTTAAAGGTGTTTGAAGTCATTGAAATAGCGTGAATTTTGCAAATCACTTTTTTCAGGACCTCAAAACCCTTGAAAAACAAATTGTTTGCACCTTTGATTCCTTTTACCTACTTGCATTTTGTCAGATCTTTTTCACAGAGGCTCATTACTAGGACAGTCATGGAGAAATGTTCTTGGGTAGCTCTCTCTCACAAGTATTTCAAGATAAAACTTGGAATTTATGGCCTCACAAAGTAGATCAATTGTTTCTCAGGCCATTGTTTATAAAATTGCATGCAGGCAGGTGTTTTTTATTTTATTTTTGTAATTAGTTTTTCTTGTCCCCTAGACATTTATATACTTGGTTTGTTTTATCTTTTAAGCCTCATAATCTTCGTAGTAACATTGGTAATGGTGAAATTTCTCCAGTTTGTTAACTTGGGTAATTTATCTGACATGAACCAATTATTTTTCTTTCTTTTTATGCCCCTGTGACTAAAAGTCGGGGGGTATATTGTTTTACCTCTGTCTTCATCCATCCATTTAACCATTCGTCTGTCCACATATAGGGTACAAGGTTTGTCGGCCTAACTCCTCTTACAGTTTTCAAGCTAGAACCTTTTTATTTTACAGGGTATTAAAACAAAAACCAAAGATGTGCATATTGCCAGGAATTTGATTTTGTTCAATTTTTCACAAAGTTAACGTGTTTTTGAATTTAGTAATTTTTTGTGAAATTTTTTAATATAGGGTACAAGGTTTGTCCACCTAACTCCTCCAGTGGTTTTCAAGGAAAAACCTTTTTATTTTACAGGGTATATATACATATATCAAAGGCGTGCATATTGCCAGGAATTTGATTTTGTGAAATTCTTCAGAAAATTATGGGTTGTTGAACTTGGAAATTTAGAATATACCAGTACCATACATGATTTGCCCGGCGAATTTCTCCCATGATACATATGTAAATTAAAGTACATGGTAGAACTCATGGGGGCATCATTTGTGTCTTACACACTCTGCACATGTATGAGTAACAAATCGTCGTTTGCTCTTCATCCTCCTGTATCCATGTGCTGTGCAGGGGCATGCTAGTTTTGTGTTTGCATTGGTAATAAAAAGAGACCATGTGGCAGCCATAATGACCATGCTGAGAAACAGATTTTTATCTAGGCCTATCTAAAACATAATTTATGTCAGGGAAAGCTTTCAATTTTGTTGAGCTGTAAAATGACGTAATATTGTTAGCCTATCTGAATGTTGTGATGAGTGAAGACTTCTGGGCAGTGGCAGTGGAAATGAAGGCCATGGCCCTTAGCTTTTTCAGATAATCTATTTTGGCCACCTCTTTTGAGAAATAAAAAACTACCCACTGTTGTTTATTTTATCAACATCTATTTGGTAATATCATTTAACCCTTTAACACAAATAGAAGATGGCATCTGTCCAAAAAAAAGTCTGGTACATGTATATCTAAAAAAAGTATTATTTCCTAAAAATATAGCTTATGACTGCCCATTGGAACAAGATCAATGGGCTTATTCTAATGAGGGATCATAAGCCATATTTTAGGCAAACATTGAAAGAAAATAATTAGTGCCCTGCAACCATTCACCTTCATGCCGCCTCCCCCCCCCCCCCCCCCCCCCCCCCCCACTTGCTTAATTTCAGTTCTGCTGCCATTGGTTTTGTATATCTGTTAACTAGTCTTGTTGTCTAGCATCAGTCTGTGATTTCATAAAAATTGTTTCATTTTCATCAGATATACCTGCTACCATTTGTAGCATCACATATAATCATAGATCTTTAACCCATTACCCAACGACTCTGCCACATCCGCCCACGTAATATAGCAAATTCAGCAACTGAAAAAATACTAATTTTCAAAATATTTCAACAAAACCATATCATGTGACCCCTCTTTGGAACGAGCTTGTTGACCTTGTTCCAATGAGGGGTCACATGAATTTTGAAAAATTTGAAAAAATGATCTTTAAAATAATAAATTTTGATATCGTCTGCATTGAGTAAAGGGTTAATCAAAATCATGTTTTCCGTTTTATCACACATATCAGTTGCATGAACTTTGGGTATATTTTTGCAGATCTAAATCATCAACTCTTGTTGTTTAAGGTCATAGAACTTCAACTTTCCAAAAGTCATTAAAAGACAAAGAAAATAAATTTGAATGCTGAACTAATTACTGGTAAAGATGTTTTGTGTAAAGGAGCATTTTCGTTTATATTTTTGTCTTTATGAATGTTCAACCACTCTCTTTTGAAATCAGGTTTATGTTTATTCCTTCTGTCATACCATGTCATGAATTCTTGGAAGTCATGGAATTTAGAAATCTCTTGTCAAGGACCTTCCTTGAATGAAAACCCTTGAAAATGAGATGTTAAGGCCTAAAAATAGAAATGTTTTGATTCTCGGGCAATACCTCACTGACATTGAGCCCCCTTATTGGACGTTTGTATTGCCTTGCAGGGTCTTCCAGTATGACTACAGAATCAGGAAACCCAAAACTTTTTACGTTTTTTGATTTATGTGTGTAACAGAATTCTGAAGAGCATAGCTAAAGATGCAAGACAGTTTAATTTTAAAATTAAATCAGTTTATATGTAGAATTATATACTTTTGAATATTCTCTGTGTGAAAAACAAGTGGAAAGCTTCTCAATCCATGGTCACTATATGCAAGAAAAAAATAAAAATAAAAAATGAAACCCTCTCTCCCTTACTGATTTGAAAAAAAAATTGCCCAAGAATCAATTAATTTATTTTGTGTGGCCTAAATTATCACAGGAGATTCACTTCAGCAATATTCATGTCGTCTCATGGCAAGCTGAATACTGCTGAAGTGGATTTATTCTGCCAAATAAAATGTCTGTTTAATGGACCGAAAATTATGCATTAGATTGCAGATTTGACATTAATATTGGGGTAAAGCTGAAGAATAGAGGACTGCAGTTTATTTAATAAATTCCTCGTCTCCTAAATGTTTCTGTGGTTATTTTCATTCCATCATGTCCCCAAGAAATAATAACTGCTTCAGGTGTAACAGTATCATATTTATTAGTTCTTGTGACCACTAATGTCCTCTAAACTCAACACACTGAGAAACAGATTCTCCATCTTGAAGAGGACTAAAATCGGAGATACTATAATGGTTTAGGGTCAGTAAAGGCTAGGGATAGCAGTGGCCTACTTACCCTTACTATACTGCCCCTAATGATTTCTCCTAAGTTTCAACATTTTTTTCTGGCAGCAGGTGGTGCTATATAATGCAAGCAGAACACAGACAGGAGGAAAGTGTGTACTATTGTCATACTGCCCCCAAAATGGGCATGTAAAAGTGACACAAAAGTGTTAATCCAAATATTTATGACTAATTCAGGCCTAACAAAGTTAAAACTCTGTTTTTCAGGTCCATCCGCATGACTCTCTTGCCTGTCACATGTTCTCTTTTTATAACCATTGCAAACTTGAAAACATAAAAATTAAATGGTTTACGTCTGATATTTTACTCACGTAAATAAAATTGATAAATTTGTCCTTTGAGGCAAAGCTTTGTTGCACTCAAGGGAAGAAATATACCACCACCCACACTATTCTGTAGATTATGAGGCCTAAAACTTAAAACAAACCAAGAGCATGAAATTTTGATAGCAAAGAAATAATTACAAAAAATGAAAAATAAAATTTAAAAAAATGTCTGCTTGCATGCAATTTTACAAAAAAATGTCCTGAGAAACAATCTACTTTGTGGGACCCTATTAAAAGTATGATAGAGAGAAGTGACAGTAAAAAAATTTTAAAAAATGGGGAGACCAGGTACTTTTTAAATAAATTCTCGAGTTCCATATCCTTCAACTTCACCAAAATTGGCAAAAATAAGGGCTAATGTTCAAGGCATACATGTACAATGGAGCCCAATTAATTGGATATCTCTTAACTGAATAACACTGTTAATTGAATATAATTTCCCAACACAAAACCATTTATCATACCTTCAGTACAAATTTGACCTGTTAATTGAATATAGGTTATAGAGTAAACTCCTGTTAATTGAATAAAAAATCTTGATTAATTGATTGATTCTTTATTTCACAATAAAACATATACACAATAATAAACAATAATGACAATGAAAAAATTACATGAAAACACATATGTTTATTGTAGGGAATAACATAGCCAGATTGGCTGTCTTCCTGTTATCTCCAATTTAAATTCTACAGCAACATTGTACTGAACATTGTGAAATTGTAAACCTGTTGAGAAATTACCCTGACTCTCCCCAGTTTTTCTTTGTTTATAGACCTATTTGGCCTCAGTTCATCCAATACAGGCATTTAATCTATTATATCTTGTTTGACAGAGCTCACAGAGCTTTGTCAAACAAGATATAATTGAATAAATGAATAAATGATAAGTTTAACTCTAGAATACAGGAAAGTGACACATTCCCTGTTAATTGAATACTCCTGTTAACTGAATAATTTTCATTGGCAAAGTGGCTATTCAATTAACAGAGTTCCATTGTCCATGTAACAACCATGTTCAGCCTTTGAAGCTGATATTCTGCAGTTTTGATCTGGAATATCCTTGTAACTCCTTGAAAATGTATCTGCAGGGTCCTGGAAACTCCTTGAATTGTCTATTCACTCAAGTAAAGGAACTATGCTACTGAAGTGATTCCAGATATGTGCTTCTAGCAGTGAATCAACTCATTTCTAAACAGACATTAGAAAGAATGAAAGCATATTGAATCTCAAAACTCAGTGGGCATTAATCAGGAAATTTGCATCTTAAAACAGGAATGTGAGTTTTTCTCATCTCAAGAGTAATCACTAGTTCTGAGGGCGGAGGCGTACGGTATGTGGGCAACTGTCCCAGGATTTTGGGTGTTTTAAAATAAGTGGAGGTTAACCTATCAATATGTCTGGGTTGAAAGTCATGGGAAGTCTTTTGGTACAGGCCTCCGACATTGGTGGAAGTGGCAAGAGTACATATTTTCATTACTGACCAGATTATATTAATGAAAAATACCCCACTTGTTCCAGTTTGTTGGTTTTCCATCAGTCTTTCCTGCAGATCCGAGGTGATCACAATTATCTTTCACCATACACACAGAAATACAGGAAATAAGTTACCCAAATTGTAAGGAAATAATTGAGTAGATGTTGTCAAGAAAATGCAGGAGAATGCTTCTGGCACTAATTTAAAAAAAAAAAAATTCTGATCAAGGATGTGCCCCGACCCCTCACTTAACGCAGTGCCTGTAATGCCCATTCTTCTCATTGCCCAGAGTAATTCTTCGTTCTTTTATTTCCAGGAGGTGTAAATTTTCTTCACCTGTACTCTTGATAATTTCACCAGTTAGATATTTCTAGGGAAGGACCCCCGAGACCCCTCAATTCTCGCTTCATGCCTTTGGCACTCGCAGGGCCTGTAATTTTTCATTCTTGGATTTCAAAGAGGTGTAAATTTTTCATCACCTGTACTCTTGATTATATCGGCAGTTAAATATTGTTTGACAGAGCTCAGAGAACTCGGTCAAACAAGATGTAACTGGTTCTCTTTCATTTATGTTTGTGGCAAATAACTATATTGTAGAAAACTGTATCCCCCCCCCCCCTCATCAGAATACATGAAAGAACAAGAAAAACAGGGTTTCATGTGTTTGAAAACTAAATTTACAGATATTTGTGTGATAGTAAACCGCAACGTTTCCCATTTGAAGAATTGTGCCAGCGCTTTTACCTGCAAGTCAACACACAAATCGAGACTTTTGAGATGCTGCTTTAATTTTGACTATTCAGTTGAGAGGAGTTTTCAAATTCCCAATGTCGTTTTTTATACCTCCAATTGGGGAGTATGTAGCAATCACCCCACCATGCATGTTGTCATGCCACATTGAGTAATGTCACATAACGTCATGTTATTTTGCATTGTGTTGCATTTCATCCCATAACATTACATCACATAACATTATGCCACAGGCTAAATACTTGACTACTGGACGAAATTTAACTAAAGTTGGAGCCTATGTTCCCTACAGCCTAACAATTGAATTTTGTTCAGAATGATCTGCCCTGCCCCTTTAGAGGCCCAAAAAAGGGAACATAAGAAAAAACTTTAAAAACTCTTCTTCAGAACCACTGTACAGAAATTGTTGATTTTGGGCCAGCAGCACCTCTCACTCATTCATATACAGTCAAGTTTGTTCAAGCCAAGTTGCTGTGTTTATATTGGAGCTCATTTGAGAGTCTGAAAATTGCCTCTGGGCTCCAAAATGCAAAAGTTGTGATTTTCTTTCTGAGAATAATTGTATTGAATTTTTCACTCATTCATTTATGTTCAAGCCAAGTTTCAGCATCCATATTTGGGAGCCCAGAAGTTGTCTTAGGACTTCAAAATTAAATTTTTGTTGTTTTAATGTTCCTTGGTTATTTACACTGCATCTGATGTTAATGTATCAAATTTATGTGCTTTGACTGATTTTGGGCCTTTTGAGGGGAGTAACATGGAAAAAACTTGCATTTTTGTGAAATTGATACAAAATTTGCCATTTTGAAAGAATTCATGAAATTTGTAATCATACGGAAAGTGTTGATTTTTGGCCAGTATCATGTTTCATCCAAATACATTAAAGTTTGTTCAAGTCAAGTTTCTAAATCAATATTTAAGTTGGTTTCTTGTGTTAATGTTCACGGTCCTGTAAAAATATTTCTGCAAACTGAATCTCATTGATAAGGATTTAATGTTTTGCTTGTCATGTTCATCATGCTTTTGGAAACTAATTCTCTTTGGGGAGCAGAGAGATTGGTTCTGCCAAAACCAATTTCTGAAACAAATGAAAATAGTTCTGTCAGGGCATTGCTTTCTTCTTTTATTAATTCACTAGAATGTAACACAAAATTTAACTGCAAAGGAAATCTATACAAAAAAAACTGGCTGATATTTAATAAAGCTAGGGATATAAATATTATATTTATCACCTGTTCTGTTCATGTCATTTTTGATTCATGCACACTGTTATTGCTGTTCTGGACATTACACATGATCCTTACATTGGTGCTGTGATATTCTCCTATACTACAAGCCTGAATATAAGCAACCTGTCATTTGCAAAATGGGGTCCCCAGAGGGTGAGTTTGCTGATGCTATCCCCCACAGTTGGCCAATTTATCCTCTAGGTACATATTTTTGTTTTGGCTTGAGACCTTGATTCAGACTGAGGTTCACATACGATAAATTTTGTGATCCTACCCTGCTGTGCAGGGTAGCATCACCAAATTCACCCTATGGGCACCTCATTTTGTAGATGACGGGCTGCTTATTTTCAGGCTTGCCTACACAGCTGAACAAAATGAATCACATTAAGTGTCTGGACTTAAGACAAGAACTCCCCAAAGAGATATAGATGTTTACAAGGACCATTCAAAATTAATTTAGTTTTGTAGCAACAAAAGGAAAATAAAAAAGAACACAAAATATAAACTATGTTCAACTTTCAGATTTCATGTGAACATAATTTTGTAGCTATGGCCCTTGATTGCACTAAAACTTCATTTTTTGTCATTTCCGCATAATAATATTACATTCCTTTGGCAGATCAATTTGAAATTTGACAATTGTTTTTATGATCACAAACAGAAGGCGAAAGTTTGATTTTCTCATTCCTATATATTTTTTTTCAAATTTTTCACAAAATTTCAACTAAACCATATCATGTGATGCCTCATTGGAATTACTGCTCAATGATCTTCTTCCAGTTAGGGGTCACATGATATGGTTTTGTTGATTTTTTTGTAAATTGTTTTTACAACTGCTCAATTTGTAAATGTGCAGGAAGATGCAGCTGATTCGGTAAAGGATTAATATTCTGTTTCTTTCTTTCCAGTAAATTCAGTTAATTTCCAGTAAAATGTTAGTTATGGGTCTGATTGTGCAAATACTTTGTTACTTGGGGGGGGGGGGGCATTATGATCTGAAATTTAATAGTTTCACAATTAAGGAAGATGTTTTGTGACTGATGCAGTTCTTACGGCCTATGATTGTTAATGTTAAATATTTTGGGCCTTCTATACAGGGGCTAGCAGGTGGGGGCATTAATGGCCTGTGGCATGTTCATTCATATTTTGAACTCTTTGAAAAATTTCAATACACAAAAGAGAGGTTATAAAATAAAGCATATTATTAGGAGGCAACATTTCCAGTGTGACAATCTTCCTGATCTCTCCCTTGTCTTCATTGTGCATACTTAATTTGAAAGTGCCTACAGGTACCAGTACTTGCTAATAAACTGCAACAACACAAAGTTTTCTGAACAAAATGTTTTTGCTTCCCTTCCAACTGCATGACTACAAAGCACATTGATATGATTTGAAGCTCTTTAATTGGTTTACAAATCTTGCCATCTATCAAAGAAATACTGTGACTACCACAAGAGCCTCCATGTTTATAGATTTCTTTGGCCTCGGAACATGCAATATCTCTGCACACTGATGTTGAAATATCATAATTTCTAGATGTAAATTTTCACCATAAAGTAGTAGGAAATTACCCCTATTCATTCTTGTTTGATGGAGCTTACAGTAAGTCACCGTAGACTGGTCATAATCCATGTATGGCCGTGATGTTGATGCATTTCTTTAGCAGGTAATAAAAATCATCATCAGCAAAATTTTAATTAATGACACACCAAGTTGTACCCAGTACTTCATTAATTAATTTTTTTTATGATTATTCATGTAATCATTGTTTACACTCTAAGATTATTGCATCCCTGGAAATATTGCCCACCCATGGAAACTGACCAATCTACAGCAGCCACACTGTAATAAGCTCTGTCGAACAAAAATGTATTGATTAAATTTCAAATTACATCATGGGAAAATTTGATACTTGAAATTTAGGTATCTATTTGACATCAGTGTGCAGAGGATAAATCTGTTATATCTTATTTGACCTGACTCCAGTTTATCACTACAATGTAGGAAAATGAACAAAATTCTGTAACTGAATATATTTTGTTGGCAAAGTGGCTATTCAGTTAACAGGGTTCTACTGTTCTGAGATGTTTCACTAGAGTTGAATCTGTGCATCTAATGCTCATCCACTCTGTTTTTATTCTTGGCCTGCACAATGTCACTTCATTTGCTTTCCACAAAACTGATGAACCATGATAGTGGCTTTCTAAGTGAGATTATATTGAGGTATGAAGATAAAAAATAAAGAAAAAAATTGCATGTTTACATTTTGTTGGGGAGGGAAAAGTATATTATAAAATTGTATTGTATATTTTTCGTTTGTAATGCATTAAAGAACGTTGTCAATAAATTGCTTCAGAACGACAATAGTTCTTCATTACTCATCCTCTTGAAATTTATTCTCTTAAAACAAAATTATTAAAAATTTGTCTATCCAATATTTTTTTTCTTTACAAATTTACTAGTAACTACAGGATGAAAGTAGTTCTCTGAGCTTTTTTCCTGCATCAGGTGTGAGGTTCTAGGCATTAAATATAAAAGTCTGTCATTTTTATAGGCAATAAATTTAAAAGTCGCATTTTTAGTGTAGACAAGTCTATTTTGTATTATATTTAAGAAGATAAATGTGCTTCAGAAGTATTGAATTTGGAGACAGTATATATATGTATGTAGTTATCTGTTATTTAAAATTTAACTTTCTTTATTTTCTGAGAATAAAAATATTCTACAATACTTTAATTTCATTCTCTTTATCAACTTAAAAGAAAGATGTCATTCTGATTTTCATTCCCATTGTACTTGTAGTTGTTAGTACAGTGGAGCCTATTTAATTGGATATCTCTTTACTGAATAACCGTTAATTGAATATAATTTCCCAACTCAAAACCATTTACCATACCTCCAGTACAAATTTGATCTGTTAATTGAATCTAGGTTATAGAGTAAACTCCTGTTAATTGAATAAAAAAATCTTGCAACCTATTGAGAAATTACCCTGACTCTCCCCAGTTTTTCTTTCTTTATAGACCTATTTGACCTCAGTACATCCAATGCAGGCATTTAATCTATTATATCCTAGAGCTCTGTCAAACAAGATATAATAAAATAAATGCTAAGTTTATCTAGAATACAGGAAAGTGATGCAATCCCTGTTAATTGAATACTCTTGTTAACTGAATAATTTTCATTGGCAAAGTGGCTATCCAATTAAGTGGGCTCCACTGTACTACAGAGGAAGAGTCTCCTCTTAGATGTTGGGTTGGATATTTTATCCACCTGTAAGCCAGGAATACAGGGTAGAGTGCCATGCCATATCTTCTTTTCTGTCCCTCTATTGACAATCTGGAACACATTTGTTTATGCAATAGCTTGAGCAGTAATTAACAGGTTTCAATGGAATTTGGTATGCTGCCTTATCAGAGATTCTGCTATAGGGCAGAGGATCCTTGATCCCTGTTAGGGACCCTTTCCACTTGCTCAGTTTTTCCCCAGACCCTCAATATTTTTGTTAATAATTAACTAAAGTCGTAAAGAACATAAATGCCATCATTACAGTATAGTAACAAACATCAGATACAGTAAAACCTGTTTTGAGAGACCACCGTCGTGAGATACAACCTGTCTTTGAGAGAGTGATATGACTGTACCAGGCATATCAAAGTACCGCCGGTACCAACATAACCGATACTGGGATGGGACAGAGCCTGTCTTGTCGATTCCGGTACCGGGACAAGTCAACAATTGGGTGACATCACAATCAGATGGGAAAAATTTGTATTTAAACCGACCCAGTCCCCAAGATCGCAAAGACAAACATGGCATCATACCAGTTATTCTGCGGTGACATCAAAGTAATCATAAAGCATGAAAATCGTCCTTTATAATTACTTTGATGTCGCCACAGAATAATTTCTCTGAAGTAGTCGATGACAGTGCTTTCATTGACTTTGATGCCATGTTTGGAAAGTTAAAATGATCAGAGTTATCGAGGTGGTGGTGCAGGCAGAACATGCCCCTTTAGAGTGTTTTGATATGTTTATTTACAAATAAGCTGAAAGTATGTCGTGTAAGCGTGCCATACACAATTCGTCCCCTGAGTTCCAATGTGTTCCAGGTGACAGTAGGCAGATAGAACACATTGGAACTCAGGGGTCGAATTATTAGCCTGTTTACCCTCGTTCAGTTAGGAATTTCCCCATAAAATAATTTTGTCCCGGTACCAGTGGGACAAAAGCTTCAGTACCGGTGCCAGTTGGTGCATGAGGGAACCGGTAGTACCAGTACAGGTACTGGTTGACATGTCAGGACTGTACTATTTGGTTGTTTTACTCTGTAATGGAGAGACCACCTGTTTTGAGAGACCACTTTTGCCTGTATAAATGATGGATTGTCTCTCAAGACAAGTTCTACTGTACAGCAAGTATCACAAGTACGATTCTTAGAATGGATGCTATTAATAGACATCTCGTGTCTGTGTCAACAGTAGACTACAATTAAACTAAATTTAAAGTAGGATATTCACTCATGGTTGTTTTCTTAGAATGATGTGACATACATTGGATACATGCACAGAAGTTAAACATGAGTAGGAAAGTGCTATGTCGTATAACACAAAAAAATTGGAACGATAGTCAGATACCAGTCTATATAATATTTTCATGCTGTGAATGTTCAACCATTGCGACCTTGGTTAATTACCTCAGCAACATTCACATTCAGTGGAATAAGTGACTTTTTATACTTTCGATAATATGCAATATTAACATTGAGGTTATCCTGCTGATAGCTTTTTCAGCTGGCTATGTTGGTAAATGCTTTGTAACCAGATATCCAGTCCTCCATTTCAGCACCAGACTTTTCCCTCAAAGCTTCATAAAAGAGACCTAACATTTTATCCCTAGCAGAAACTCGGACTTTATATTTACAATGCCTTTGACAAGTTTGATAACACACAATTTTTCGATAACTAAGAGCTATTGGCCTATGTTTACTATTTTTTACTTAGGTCCTTAAATTAGGGTTCATACAAGTCATGGAAAACATGGTGAGTCATGGAATTTTCGTTTTTAAAATCAGTGCCTGGAAAACCTGGAAAAAGGTGGGGTTATTTTACAGAGTCATTGAAAGTCAAGTCACAGTCATGAAATTTCAGACAATTAATTCTGAAGTGTGAAATTTCAATGTTATCTTCATTATGTGCAAATCGCTTGATGTTTAACCTTTAACTGCCTAATTCCGACTTCAATAAAAAATTTTCCACAACAAATGAGGTGCCCACCATGTAGTCTTTGGGTAACCTTGCATGTTACATTCAAAGTGCTTTGGTGGTTGTTTCTAGGCAAGTCTTGGATGTCTACATAGGCAGCCAAGACTTGCTTATAAACAGCTGCAAAGGCACAGGATGTAGACTGTCAAAGTGTAGCAAACATGTATAAAAATCTCCAGGCCCCTAAGCATTAAAGTTGCATAAAATAATCAAAAACTCATTAAAAGTTTGTAGACAACTGAAAAATGTAAAATTTGTGTAGCCTATAAGTTTACCTGCTTTTGAGCACTCCATGTTTTGGATGTAGCTTTCAAGATATTGACCTCCTCACTATTTCCAACCAAGTTTTACAAGTAGTCATGGAAATTTATTACAGAGGTAGTGGAAAGTCATGGAATTGTTTTCAGGCTAGGTGTATGAACTATAATTGTTTATGCAATAACTTGAGCAACAGTTATCAAATCTGAGTAAATTTTGGAATGCTTTTTTGTCTCAACAGTGTCATGACATTTTTAAAAAACACTGCTTTTCTGAAAACTGATAATTTTATTGCCTTCTGTTTACCATCTTTACCTAACATGACTAGTGGTTGGCACTTTAACCCTCTGTACAGTGATGTTAAAATACAAAAAATTTAAGCAACCAGTTGTTCCTATAATGCAAGTGCTTCACCTAAAAGTTTCAAGGTTTATGCCAAAAATGGAAGAATATTGATTAGGTATCAGTGATTCATTTTCTTACTTCTTGCTTATTAAGCTTGAAAACTAAGCCATTCTGTGGAAGCTAAGAGGCTTCGACCATGTAGGTATTGTGTTTTAAGGCCCATCTACATTTTGAGATATCTTCAGATTATTAATGGTAATACTTGACTATAAGTACTGTCCCAATCTGATATCACAGTCAACTCCAAGCATCTATTTTGACCATCAATTGCTGATCTTATCTGGAAAATATATGCACAACCAATCCCTAGTGCATACATACTATTCATACAACCCACAAAGTCATACTTTAACCCTCTGAACTCTGATGTCAAAATGGCAAAGTTTTCAGCAGTAAATATATCCCATAAAGCAGTTTGATATTTAACCAAATATGCCTTGTTTGACAGAGCTCAATGAGCTCTGTCAAACAAGATATAATTGGTTATATTCATAGTTAAACAAGAGAAAAACCGAGTGATTTGAGAAAATTCTGTTGCACTACCAGACTAATAATGGTTAATGATTACAGGGAAATAAGATTGTAATTATTTGACTCTTGTTCAAATGCTTTGGCAGTAACAATTGAAAATTTTAGTTATTATTGACGCATAACTGCACAAAGTTCATCGAAGGTTGTTGCCAGCGGCAACATTTTTTGACAGAAATTGAAGAAAATCGATAGCTCCCATCTAGAGGTAACCCCAAACAAACATACCAAGTTTCAAACCGATCTGAGCAAAAATGTGCCCTGTACGGCGGCGTGCCAAAGGAATATATTGATGCCTGACTAAACTAAGTTCAAAGGTCATTGCCAGCGGCAACATTTTTGATGGAAATGGAAGAAATAGCCCCCATCTAGAGGTCACTCCAAACAAGCATGCCAGAATTCAAAGCAATCCGATCATAAATGTTCCATGTAGGGTGTGCCAAAGGGAAATATTGAGGTCTGACTAAACTAAGTTCTAAGAACGTTGCCAGCGGCAACATTTTTTGATGGAAATGGAAGAAAATCGATAGCGGTCACTCCAAATAAGCACACCAAGTTTCAAAGCGATCCAATAATAAATGTGCCCTGCAGAGTGTGCCAAAGGGAAATTTTGATGCATAACTGCACAAAGTTCATCAAAGGTCATTGCCAGCGGCAACATTTATTGGCAGATATCAAAGAAAATAGATAGCTTCCATCTAGAGGTAACCCCAAACAAGCATACCAATTTTCAAACCAATCTGATAAAAAAATGTGCCCTGTACGGCGGGCCAAAGGAATATATTGAGGTCTGACTAAACTAAATTCTCAGAATTTTGCCGGCGGCAACATTTTTTGATGGAAATGGGAGAAAATCGATAGCTCCCATCTAGAGATCATCCAAAACAAGCATGACAGGTTTCAAAGCAATCCGATCATAAATGTGCCCTGTAGGGTGTGCCAAAGGGAAATATTGAGGTCTGACTAAACTAAGTTCTCAGAACTTTGCCGGCGGCAACATTTTTTGATGGAAATTGAAGAAAATCGATAGCTCTCATCTAGAGGTCACCCCAAACAAGCATACCAAGTTGCAAAGCGATCTGATCATAAATGCGACCTGTGAGGTGTGCCAAAGGAAATTGTGGACGTATGTACGTACGCCCAGGCGTACGTACCCCGACGGACGAGAGTGATGGCAATAGCTCAGCTTGACTTTGTCAAGTTGAGCTAAAAATCAATAGATTCTGAATAGTCATTTGCATGTCATTGGACAGACATACAAGTGTAATGCATGGGTGGGTGGACAGATGGACACACAGGCACACATAAACAAGCTCAAAACAGTATACCTTACCCCCACACACCCCACACACACACCCGCTCTCCCACCCTTTCTAACTAAAGACAAAAATGCAACTTGTGTTTCCTGAAGCAATATGGAGTGTTTAGATGGTGATTTAACAGTTTCATGAGAAAAGGTTTGGATTCTATCTAAAAAGCATGTGATTTTGTGTCAGGGCATCTCAAAACCAGTCAAGAGAAATGCATTATTTTAATTGTTATTTGACATACAAAAAGAGAAATACTAGAATATGTGAGCTTTCTTAAAATGAATACAAGAAAGGTCAATCATAATTCACTCCATTAATGAGAAGTTCTTGCTTCCAGGTCCATATTTTGTGAGAAAATCATGTAGCTCAAGAACTTCGTCATCCAATACAGAGTGTTGTAAACTGTGTTTGATGTAGGAAAGTCTTAGTGGTAGAAATTCATTTTCTTCATTGTCTTTGGAATTAAGTAAGGTGCTGCCTGAAATAGAAAATTGAAAGGAGACAATTAATGCATGTGATGATTTAGTAGGGTCCAGCGAACGTTAGAGATTTGATTTGATTTTAATTCTTGCCACTGATTCGATTTGAAACCATCTTGATTATTTGAAAAAAACAAATCCTGGTGAGATTTGGATTCCATACAATTCTTTATTGTCGACTTTCTGAAGATAACAACTCACCCTGCCATTTTCTGATGAATACAATTGAACGTATCCAGTCTAACTAGATAGAACAAATTCAGTAGGAAAATTCATAAAAATGACATATGAAGCGATAGTGGAGATTGCATTATGGCTCGTTTGCACAATATATCATCTGTTAAGTGCACCAAGGTGTCATCTGCAAAGCTTTGGCATTGCAGATAGCACCTTGTTGCACTCAAAGGATGATAAATGGCTTTTTCTTCGACCACCTTTGTGATACCTATCAATTTTCTAATAGTCTAGCATGTTTATTGATATTGGGTTCAAGACAGAGAAAGACAGCACCAGTTGGCTGTAGTCCCATAAAAATTGAAAAGTGGATTCAATTTGAGATTCGACTTGTTTCAAACCCATTCCTTAATTCGATTCGAGATACAATTTGAGAGAAACATCATGATTAACCAGGCGAATAGTAATATATAGTTGATATCTATTTTTTTTTTGAGTCGATAACTGAATTATCTCATGAGTGACTGCAAGGAAGTGTAAGTGAGTAAACAATGTTGAAAGGTGCTCATGAAAACTTAATTTCCTCATCACAAGTATCAGGAAGAAGATAATTCTATATTTTTATCAAAAATACAGTTGAGGCATTGCACTGTGACATCTCGTGAATGATTTCAGCGATAGATGGGTGTCTGACAAGCACACATTCCACGCACTGAGCTGTAGAAGACAAGGACGGTCAGTCAGAGAATTTACCACATTCAATCCAAGACCTCAATACCTTGTAAATCCTCCTCGTTTCACGAGACAAGCGTGGATCCGACATGGAATACTCCTCACCAAACATCCAATATCAGCTTAACTGATGCTATTCCATTCTTCCTGCAGTGCAGCGGCGAGTTCCTGGACATTGGTAGGGGGCTGTTGGCGCTGTCGTAGGCACCAACCAAGCATATCCCAGACGTGCTCGATTGGTGAAAGGTCTGGAATTAGTACTAGCCAAGGCAGTGTAGTGATGTTCTGCTCCTGGAGGAACTCTGTAGTGATATGGGCCCTGTGTGCTCTTGCATTGTCATCTTGGAAAATGAATAGACAGGCATGACGTCGCACAAATGGCACCACACGAGCTGCTAACATGTTGTCACGGTGGTACTTCCATTTGACACTGTCTTGGATGACATGTAATGCTGTTCTGCTTGTCATGGTTATGCCTCCCCACACCATAACCGATCCACCACCCAAACGATCATGCTGCCTAATGGTTACTTCATGGTATTGTTCGTTCATTCTGCCGCCACCACACTGTTTTGCCTGTCGTGGAAGTCAAGAGTGAACCTCGATTCATCGAAAAACATGACGTCGCTCCACCGATGATTGTCCCAGCATTGTCGTGCCACACCAATTACACCTTGCTACGATGTGACATTCAGTCAAACGTGGAATTATTCGAGGTCATTGAGCATACAAATTCCAGCTGTGTCGGCAATTTCGGATAGTCTGACCACTGACTCGCACATATGTCGCTCGGTGCAGCTACTGTCCATTTTCTGAGGCACTTTGATGGTGGTTATGTAATGCTGTGGTTCGGATGAAACGATCCTGGTTAGCAGTTGTTGCCCTTGGACGACCTGACCGAAGTCAGTCATCAACATTGCCTGTCTGAAGGTAGCGTGACCACAACCTGCTAATCACCGATTGAGTAAAGTTGAGAATTTGAGCCACTGCAGTCTGTTTGTTGCCAGCTTCCAACATGCCAACGGCACATAAACGTTTGTCACGTGTCAGTCTTCGCACACCTCAAAAGTTACGTTTCGACCAAAAACTATTGATGAATGAGTTTATACCAAGAAAAGAACGATGAGACCTCTGAAAAAGCCCATCCAGTACAAATGAAAATTTCAAAACATACCCCACAGACATTAACATGGTTCTCATGCGGAAAACCTGCACGAAGGTTTCGTGGGCCGGTGACATTTATGATCCACACTAAACTTGGTAACATACTGATATGTCCAATCACGCGTATCCAATACCATTTTCCGAAAATATTAACATCAGTTTGGATATCCCTACTTTTTTGGAATAGTATATATGTAGTGATGTTTAATTGCAATTGACCTTTTACCTAATGCACATGATAAATTCAAATTTTTCAAAATGTTTTAACAAAAGCATATCATGTGACCCCTGCACTGGAATGATCTTGATGAGCTTGTTGCAATGTTAGGTTTCACGATATGGGTTAGTTGTGCTGCTGATTTGGTTAATTACACGGTTAGATGCAGCTGATTCATTAGGTAAAGGATTAAAACACCCAAATCTCAAAACAGGCAGTGAGATTGATCTAAAATTAATGTATGATGTGTGTCACTTTCAAAGAGATATTCACTTATACAGTGGAGCCCATTTAATTGAATATCTGTTAGGGAGCATGGTGGCTCAGTGGTAGGTCCAATCAGTTTTTTGTACACAACTTTTTTACGGGTCAGGCTAGAGGCCGTATTTATGAACCGATCTTTACGAAACTTCTTGGGTATCTTTGTTGGGACAAGAACGAGTGTTTTGGGGTTCAATCTGAAATTCAAGATGGCTGCCATGGTCATTTTGTACCAAAATTAGGTACAATCAGTTTTTTGTACAGAACTTCTATATGAAAGTTCTGATTTGAATAAATTTTTGAATGAATGTTTAGTAACATGGAATACATCACATATAATACAGGTTTTTGCAGAAATTATGCAAATTAGATGAACTTTGATTTATTCAGTGCTATTTATACACAGTAAGTGCACATGTCAATACAGCTCGGGCTAGAGGCTGTATTAATGAACCGATCTGCACGAAATTTCTTGGGTACCTTTGCTATCACCTTGGGATGAGAACGAGTGTTTTGGGGTGCCTTTGTTATCACTGTGCTATGAGAACAAATATTTTTGGGTTCAGTCAGACCCACTCTGGGGCTCAAAGATTTCTTTTCAAGTTTAGCATCTAACTGTCACCCACCTTTACAATACTTTACCTATACATTTGTTACAGGCTACAGTCAGCATTTATGTACAGACCGTTACAATACTTTATATGTACCTTTGTTATCAGGTCATTACCTAGATGTGTGTCAATGCTGTGTCACATACTATACATGTACATGTCTTACACAAGTTGAGCTACAGTGTCAATGACACTTTCATTACTGGTGCATTACTGTTGTTGACATTGGGAAGTTTTCTTTCAATAATCAGTAAGCAAACAATGTTGAAATGCGTTCCTGTCATGATGTCAGCACCTTGTATTTTTTTATGATTTTTGCTTCTCTGCTCAATAACATTTTTCTGGTGCATTACTGTTGAATATAATAAGAGGGTTTGTCTTCATAAATAGTGTTCTGGCATACTCAGTATGGCCACTATGGCAGCTGTCTTGGGTTTTTGTGTATCCATACAGACACAAGGGGTGGGGTGGGATTTTGTTTTGTTGGGGTTTTTTGGAGGGAGGGGAGAAGGAGGTCATATTTAGGATGTGGATCAACGGGTTTTAACACAAGGGTATTGGAGAAAACATTATAAACCTTCTAAACAGCTGCTCCAAATACTTCCCTGTTTGATATATACAGTGGAGCCCACTTAACTGGATATCTCTTAACTGAATAACCCTGTTAATTGAATATAATTTCCAAACACAGAACCATTTACAATACCTCCAGTACAAAGTTGACCTTTTAATTGAATACAGGTTATAGAGAAAACTCCTGTTAATTGAATAAGAAATTTTGTAACCTGAGAAATTCCCCAGTTTTCCTTTGTTTGTAGACCGATTTGGCCTCAGTACATCCAGTACAGGCATTTAATCTATTACATCTTGTTTGACAGAGCTCATGGAGCTCTGTCAAACAAGATAAAATAGAATAAATGCTATGTTTATCTCCAGAAAACAGGAAAGTGACACAATCCTTGTTAATTGAATACTCCAGGGGGCGTGGTGGCTCAGTAGGTAGAGGTGCAGGCTGCGAGGTCCTCGGTTCAAATCCCACCTGCGGCAACTGCGTTGTGTCCTTGGGCAAGACACTTCACCCCCATTGCCAACATGGGGGCATGGTGACATTGTGTAGTAAGGCATAGTGCATGTCGATGGTGCACTGTCTTCAACCAATGCTAACCCTGCATGTGTGGAGTTAGTATGTTGGGGAACTGACAGTTGCTTGCCATTCCTCGGTGGTTCTCTCCGGGTACTCCGGGTTCCTCCACCCGTAAAACTGTCGAGGTCATGATTAGCCATTGTGCAGAAATATGTGACATTAAACACCAATAAATAAATAAATAAATTGAATACTCTTGTTAATTGACTAATTTTCATTGGCAAAGTGGCTATTCAATTAACAGGATTTCACTGTACCATCTTGGTAACGATGTCCTAAAACTTTGTCCAAAACAAGCTCCTTGGTTCATATGTTGGAGTATAATGGTACTCTCAGATTTTAACACTGTAGATAATGAGGAGAAAAACATGAAAAAAATATTCTCCAAAACTAAAGGTATGTTGGGGAGCTGACAGTTGCTTGCTGTTGCTCGGTGGTTCTCTCCGGGTACTCCGGCTTCCTCCACCCGTAAAACTGTCATGGTCATGATTAGCCATTGTGCAGAAATATGTGACCTTAAACACCAATAAATAAATAAATAAATAACTAAAAAAAATCATGTTTGACATAATCACATCTTTGTAATGGTCATTTACAATATTGTAGAAACTGCCATCCCCCCCCCCCCCCCCCCCCCCCCCACCACCTACCCACACACACACGCACACACACATCTCTATTTTAAAATGGTTGGTTTTGAGAAACAAAAAATGTCTTTCCCCAAACCCTAGCTGTTTTAACTGCTTACATATAAAATTTTGAGTAACTTTTTTAAATCTTCAAATGCCTTTGTGAAGAATGAATGGGCTTTTGTTGGGTGGGCAATTCAGGCCCCCTGAGGCCTCTTATATGATAGAACAATTCAAGTCAAAACAGAAATTTAACTTGTTTCAGTAACAAAACAAGGGTTTGTTACTTTGTTTTAATGCACCTTTGATAATCCAGACAATACATGCTGAAAGTATATGTGGGGCAAACTGACCTACGTAAAGTTTTTAAAAATTCAGTTGGCATTATATCTGTCCAAATGATCTGGACTAAAGTTTAAAATAAACAAAATTGGCTTCATAACTGTCCCACTGTCAAAATATACTCAGTGTAGATAAAATGTTTATATTTCTAATTATGGGTACTTTATATCCAAGAGGACAGTTATCAGGCAACTTGAATTTTATTAAATTCAGGTTAGGCTGTGTGTCACCTCTTGTCCTACTTATACAGAGAGGGAAGTGGAAACAAAATGCTTACCTGGTTCCAGATGCACATTGTATGAAGCAAGCTCTGGGTTAGTAATTTTTCCTGGGAGATATTCTGCATTGTCACATTTTAGAAGCTCTTGCATTTCATTCTTTACTATGTTTACAGCCTGTGTACTCTGAATATAAAAATAATGTTATCAGGATTTGAATTAACCTTGGTGCACTGCTTGTTAACCACCCCCCCGCCCCCACCCCCAAAATAATATTTAAAAAAATTCTAAGAACATAAAATTGAAACTTTATTTATTTTCTGCATACATTTTTATCACAGACAAAACAATGCTGGATTTTTGCAAACTGCCCTGCTTACAGTGGGTCACATTGGACTAAAATGTCTAAATATGTGCTTGGTTAATCAATCAATTAAATGGGGGCGTGGTGGCGTCACGGTAACCTGTTCTCGTCAGATCACTGAAGTTAAGCAACGTCGAGCACGGTTAGTAGTTGGATGGGTGGCCATTTCAGCGACTGATTCGTGCTCCTGCGTTGTGTCCTTGGGCAAGGCACTTAACCCCGATTGCCTACATGGGGGCACTATGATGCAGTGTACTAAGGCGTACTGCACGCCGAAGGTGCGCATGTCTTCAACAAATCTAACCCTGCCTGTGCCGTGGTGCAGAGTTACGATGTTGGAGAGCTGAAGCTGCTCGTCGTTGCTCAGTGGTTCTCTCCGGGTACTCCAGCTTCCTCCACCTTTAAAACTGTCACCGACATGATATGACCCTGGCTGTTAACTGCTAGAGTGCTGGAAGCCCATATTAGGCCTTTATTCTGAAGTGCAGGCACCACAGCTTGAAGGCTCATATTCAGTGCACATGCTTTGCATTATCTTTGAAGTGATATTATTTAGCCTATAAGGGTTTGCCTTACTACAATTTATGAGAGAGTGCCCACAGGCACTCTCTCATAAATTGTAGCAAGGCAAAGACATGTGTACAAGATTTGATTGCCAAAAATAATTTAGCACTATACCAGTTAATGCTTCGTTAAACCCTAATAATAAAAAAAAAATAATCAATTAATCAAAATTGGTTGGATGCTGTCAATGATCAATTTTTGGAATTCTAACTGATAAACCCTTTACCCAATGCACACAACTTCAAAATTTATTATTTTAATTATAGTTTTTTAAAACTTTTCAAAAAATTTCAACAAAACCATATGTCATCACTCATTGTAATGAACTCGTTCCAATGAGGGTGTCACATGATACGGTTTTGTTGAAATTTTTTGAAAGGTTTTTTTTTTCAACTGCTTAATTTGTAAATTATGTGGAGGGATGTGGCCAATTCATTTGGTAAAGGGTTAATCATTCAGTGATATTGAATTCCATCAATGTCCAAGATAGTATCAGTAACATAGCTAATGCATGTAAAAATAATATATTCCTACCATTAACCCCCTGCACACTGATGTCGAAATATCTAAAGTTGAAGGTGCAAATTTTTCCCATAATGCAAATAGAAATTTAACCAATTCAATCTTGCTTGACAGAGCTCATTGAGCTCTGTCAAACAAGACTGAATTGGTTAAATTCCCAGTTGCATTATGGGAAAAATGGCTACTTGAAATTTGGATATTTTGACATCAGAGTGAAGGGAGTTAATAGTAATTAGCCAAACTGCCTGATGATGCCTGTGATAAGAAGGCGCTGAACTCAATAACTGTGATGTGTTTTTTTCATGTTATCAGTCAGGGTGAACAATGGTATGTAAATTATTATTAAATTATTACTGATTTATTTATGTTTAAATACCAGCCATGGAATTTTGTTTGACAGAGCTCAAAAAGCTGTGTCCAACAAAACATGATAAGTTTATTCCTCTTCCACTGAACTGAAATATATTTGTTTCGAAAGTGAGGGGAGGTTACGGGAAAATAAATTCATCCGTGTATTTTACAGGGTGTTTAAAAATTAAGTTTAACCCTTTACCTGACGAATCACCCGCATCCGCCCGCGTAATATGCAAATTGAGCAGTTGAAAAAATTAAATTTTTCAAAATATTTCAACAAAACCATATCATGTGACCCCTCATTGGAACGAGCGCACTGAGCTCGTTCCAATGAGGGGTCACATGATATGGTTTTGTTGAAATTTTTTTAAAAATTAAAAAAAAATGCTATTTAAAATAATAAATTTTGATATCGTCTGCATTGGGTAAAGGGTTAAAAGATGAAAAACTCTTCACCTTCGCCTCAGAATGTATAAGTTTTCAAACCAGCATAAATTGAGTATACACAGATAACTAATATGATATTATTTATTTATTTATTTATTGGTGTTTAAGGTCACATACTTATGCACAATGGCTAATCGTGACCGTGAGCACAGGCAGAGTTAGATTGGTTGAAGACATGCGCACCATCGACGTGCAGTACGCCTCAGTACACAGCGTCATCGTGCCCCCATGTAGGCAATCGGGGTGAAGTGTCTTGCCCAAGGACACAACGCGGTTTCCGCAGGTGGGATTCGAACCGAGGACCTCTCGGCTTGCAGCCTGCACCTCTACCAACTGAGCCACTGCGCCCCCACTAATATGATACAAGCATCTTATCTGAATATCTACAATACATTGAACAGAAGCCCACAATTGTCACATCAACAGTGTTTTGTGTTTAGGATTTGATTATTCACTACCCTTTCCCCGTGGGAACCCTGGGAAGTGAAGCAGTGATTGTTTACTGTGGTAAAAAGCTATGTTTTAATTTGAAAAATATGACTCGGTAGCCAATGGCAACCATGAGAATAAACGATTGGCAGGACTTGACTTTATATCCATGTTGTCATGATTAGTCATTGTGCATGGGGCAATGCCATGGATTACAGGGATACTTTTTGGTTTTGCGTCATCAATTCGACCTATGTTTTGAGGAAGGTCATTGGGCATGTGTACATCCAGCTGTCCTGGTTTCTGTCTGTCTGTCTGTGTCAGCATGATATCTTGAACAAACACTTGATTTTTACCAAATTTGGTCTGAGTTCTACTTAAGAATGTCATGGATGAGCAGGCCTGGCATTTTTTAGGAGTGCAGGGGTGCTGCACGCCTACTGCACACCTAGAAAAAATTGAGGAGGGCAATTTTTTGCACCCCTTGATTTTCTGGAATGCCAGACCTGTTTGGGACTGCCTTTAAAATCTATTATCATTTCGTCCCCTGAGTTCCAATGTGTTCCTACTGGCACAGAGAACACATTGGAACTCAGGGGACGATTTGTCAATGTTGCATTGATTTGCAATAATTCATGACCCATTCTGTGTCACATTTCGATATATTTTGAGGTTAGAAGACAGTCACATAAGAATTGAATGCAACATTTTGAATAATGAGATGTGTGTGCAAATTTTTCCACTATGTAGCTGAATGTAGTACAATTTTTAGCTTAACTTGACATAGTCAAGATAAGCTATTGCCATCACGCGTGCGGAAGTCTGTTAGTCTGTGAGTCTGTGATGTCTGTTCACATTTCCTTTAGCACGGGCTACACCCCGCAGTTCTTATCTGATCGTCACGAAATTTCATATGCAGGTTTGGGGTCATGTCTAGATGAGAATGTCCCCTTTTGGTCGCGATCGGGCAACTGGTATGGCTGCCCGAGCCCAAAACCCGAAAACCATTAGCACAGTCTACAGGTCGTATTTATATTATGAAGGGATTTCATTGTAACTTGGTAGGATGCCTCTGTATAGTGCCTAGATGAGAACGTCCCCTTTTGGGCATGATCTATCAACCGTGATGGCTGCCCAAGCCCGAAAACCCAAAAACTTTTAGCACAGTCTACAGGTCATGTTTAATGTGGAGGGATTTCATTGTATCTTGGTAGGATGACTCCTTATGATGTCTAGATGCGAATTTCCCCATTTGGGCATGATCTGCCAACCGTGACGACTGCCCGAGCCCAAAACCCGAAAACCTTTAGCGCAGTCTACAGGTCATATTTATTGAGGAATTTCATTGTAACTTGGTGGGTTGACTTCATACAATGTCTAGATGAGAAAGTCCCCCTTTGGACGTGATTGGGCAACTGTGACGGCTACAGGAGCCCGAAGCCCGAAAACCTTTAGCACAGTCTAGAGGTCATATTTATGAAATGATTTCATTGTAACTTGGCAGGATGACTCCAAATAATGTCTAGATGAGAACGTCCCATTTTGATCGCGATCATGCAGCCTTGATGGGTGCCCGAGCCCAAAAACCTTTAGCATAGGCAAAAGGTCATATTTATGGAAGGATTTCATTGTAACCTGTTAGGTTGACTCCATAGAATGCCTAGATGATGACATCCCCTTTTGGTCGTGATTGGTCAGTTGTGATGGCTACAAGTGCCCGAAGCCCGAAAACCTTGAGCACAGTCTACAGGTCATATTTATGAAGGGATTTCATTGTAACTTCTTAGGATCACTCCAGATGATGCTCAGATGAAATTGTCCCCTATGGTTGCGATCATTCAACCATGATGGCTGCCCAAGCCCGAAGCCCGAAAACCTTTAGCACAGTCTACAGGTCATATTTATGAAGGGATTTCATTGTAACTTGGTAGGTTAACTTCATATAATGTCTAGATGAGAACGTGCGATCATTCACCCATGATGGCTGCCCGAGCCCGAAGCCCGAAAACCTTTAGCACAGTCTACAGGTCATATTTATGAAGGGATTTCATTGTAACTTGGTAGGTTAACCTCATATAATGTCTAGGTGAGAACGTCCCCTTTTGGACATGATTGGGCAACTGTGACAGCTAAAGGTGCCCGAAGCCCAAAAACCTTTAGCACAGTCTACAGGTCATATTTATGAGGGGATTTCATTGTAACTTGGTAGGATGACTCCAAATAATGTCTAGATGAGAACGTCCCCTTTTGATCGCCATCATTCAGCCTTGATGGGTGCCCGAGCCCAAAAACCTTTAGCATAGGTAAAAGGTCATATTTATGGAAGGATTTCATTGTAACCTATTAGGTTGACTCCATATAATGCCTAGATGATGACATCCCCTTTTGGTCGTAATTGGTCAGCTGTGTTGGCTACAAGTGCCCGAAGCCCAAAAACCTTGAGCACAGTCTACAGGCCATATTTATGAAGGGATTTCATTGTAACTTCATAGGATCATTCCAGATGATGCCCACATGAGATTGTCCCCTTTGGTTGCGATTATTCAACATGATGGCTGCCCGAACCCGAAGCCCGAAAACCTTAAGCACAGTCTACAAGTCATATTTGTGAAGGGATTTCATTGTAACTTGGTAGGTTGACTTCATATAATGCCTAGATGAGAACGTCCCCTTTTGGACATGTTTGGGCAACTTTGATGGCTAAAGGTGGCCGAAGCCCAAAAACCTTTAGCACTGTCTACAGGTCATATTTATGAAGGGATTTCATTGTAACTTGGTAGGTTGACTCCAAATAAGGTCAAGATGAGAACGTCCCATTTTGGCCGTGATCATTCAGCCTTGATGGGTGCCCGAGCCCAAAAACCTTTAGCATAGGCAAAAGTTTATATTTATAGAAGGATTTCATTGTAACATTGTTAGGTTGACTCCATATAATGCCTAGATGATGTCATCCCCTTTTGGTCGTGATTGGTCAACTGTGATGGCTACAGGTGCCCGAAGCCCGAAAACCTTGAGCACAGTCTACAGGTCATATTTATGAAGGGATTTCATTGTAACTTCGCAGGATCACTCCAGATGATGCCCAAATGAGATTGTCCCCTTTGGTTGCGATCATTCAACCATGATGGCTGCCCGAGCCCGAAGCCCGAAAACCTTTAGCACAGTCTAAGGTCATATTTATGCAGGGATTTCATTGTAACTTGGTAGGTTGACTTCATATAATGTCTAGATGAGAACGTCCCCCTTTTGGACACGAGTGGGCAACTGTGACGGCTTCAGGGGCCCAAAGCCCGAAAACCTTTAGAACAGTCTACAGGTCATAATTATGAAGGGATTTTATTGTAGCTTGGTAGGATGACTCCAAATAGTGTCCAGATGAGAACGTCCCCTTTTGGTCACGATCATTCAGCCTTGATGGCTGCCTGAAGCCCGAAAACCTTTAGCACAGTCTACAGGTCGTATTTGTGGAGGGATTTCATTGTAACTTGGTAGGTTGACTTCATATAATGTCTAGATGAGAACGTCCCCTTTGGACGCAATTGGGAAACTGATGGCTACAGGGGCCCAAAGCCCGAAAACCTTTAGCACAGTCTACAGGCCATATTTATGAAGGGATTTTAATGTAACTTGATAGGATGACTCATTTTGGAATAATTTCATTGTAATTTTGTTGATATATGTTAACTGTGAGGGCCACATATATTAACTGTGAGGTCATATTAACCCACCCCTCAGATCTTTAGTACAGTGTACACCTCATATTATTTTTATCATAAACATAGCATACAGGGAACAGAAATGAACATATTCCCAATTATCACAATTCTTGTCTTATTTCATAATCCTTTTATAAACATTGAACATTATCCTTTTCATCAAACACAACACACACGTTAAGCTACAGTGTCATTGACACTTTCATTCAGTCACAATATTAATGCCTTGAGGTGAATATAACCAAAATAGAATACAAGTTTTTGCACTGAAAATTTCAGGTGCAATTGCACTCCCAAGCAATCTGAGGAGGGCAACTGTTTTGCACTCCTTGATTTTCTAGATTGCCAGGCCTGGATAAGTTAAAAAATCAATTCTGCTTGAATGTTTTTCATTAGTTATGAAACTTGGATTGTTTTCTTCTTTGAATTTCTGACTTGCCGACTTTGTCAGTGTGATAACTCAACCAAATATTATCCAATTTTTAACAAATTTGGTCTGTGGGTACTGGAATGTCTTGGATGAGTTTGGGAACAAGTCTTGCCTAAATTTATTTTGAGAAGTTATGCTCCTTAGATTGAATTTCCGACTTGCAGGAAGTATCAGCATGATTACTTAACTCTTTGCATGCTGCTGGCGGATACTCTGCCCAGCACAGGTTTCTCTTGTCACTGAAAAAAAGTATAATTTGGGCATATTTAAACATATTTTCCCCTGTAAATTGAATGGATTTTTTCGCCAATGAATTCTTGTTATATTTAGATTAATTTTTCATCAACTCTAGTCATGGCTGCTTTACAGCAGCCATGATTAGATTTGATGAAAAAATATCTTGAAAATCCTCAGCAGGTTAAGAGTTAAAGATTATCCAATTTTAATAACAATTTGGTCTGTGGGTTCTACTTGAGAATGTCTTGGATTATTCCATTCTGCGCAAATTTTTTTCAGGAGTTATGCCCCTTAGATTGAATTTTTGACATGCGGGTTAATGTCAGCATGATAACTTGAACTTACATTATTGAAATTTTTACAAAATTTTGACCTGTAAGTTCTTCTCGAGAATGTCTTGAATGAGTTTGAAAACCAGTCCTGGACAAATTTTTCTTCAGCACTTATGCCTTTTGGATTATTTTCTTCTTTGAATTTCTGACTTGCAAGCAGTATCTGCACAGTAACTTGAACAAATGTTATCCAATTTTTTTCAAATTTGGTCTATGGTATCTACTCGAGAATGTCTTGGATGAGTTAGAAATTTTTTTTCAGGAGTTATGCTCTTCAGGTTGTTTTCTCATTTAAATTTCCGACAAACAGGCAGTGTAAGTGCAATAACTTAAAACAAACATCATCCAATTTTTACCAAATTTGATCTGTTAGTGCCACACAAGAATATCTTGGATGAGTTCAAAAAACGGTCTTGCCCATGGTTTTTAGCTTAACTTGACAAAGTCAAGATAAGCTATTGCCATCACGCGTGCGGATGTCTGTTAGTCTGTGAGCTTGTTCACATTTTCTTTTAGAACAGGCTACACCCCGTAGTTCTTGTCTTAACGCCCCAAAATTTCATATGCAGGTTTGGGGTCATGTCTAGATAAGAACGTCCTCTTTTGGTTGCAATCGGTCAACCGGTATGGCTGCACGAGCCCAAAACCCGAAAACCATTAGCACAGTCTACAGGTCGTATTTATGAAGGGATTTCATTGTAACTTGGTAGGATGCCTCTGTATAATGCCTAGATGAGAACTCCCCTTTTGGTCATGATCTGTCAACCGTGATGGCTGCCCAAGCCCAAAACCCAAAAACTTTTAGCACAGTCTGCAGGTCATATTTAATATGGAGGGATTTCATTCTAACTTGGTAGGATGACTCCGTATGATGTCTAGATGAGAACTTCCTCATTTGGTCGCGATCTGTCAACTGTGATGACTGACGGAGCTCAAAACCTTTAGCACAGTCTACAGGTCATATTTATGGAGGGATTTCATTGTAACTTGGTAGATTGACTTCTTCATATAATGTCTTGATGAGAACGTCCCCTTTTGGACATGATTGGGCAACTGTGACGGCTACAGGGGCCCGAAGCCCGAAAACCTTTAGCACAGTCTACAGGTCATATTTATGAAGGGATTTCATTGTAATTTGGTAGGATGACTCCAAATAATGTCGAGTTGAGAACATCCCCTGTTGGTCGCGATCATTCAGCCTTGATGTCTGCCTGAGCCCAAAAGCCTTTAGCATAGTCTATAGGTCGTATTTATGGAAGGATTTCATTGTAACTTGTTAGGTTGACTCCATATAATGCCTAGATGATGACATCCCCTTTTGGTCGTGATTGGTCAACTGTGATGGCTTCAGGGACCCGAAAACCTTGAGCACAGTCTACAGGTCATATTTATGAAGGGATTTCATTGTAACTTTGTAGGATCACTCCAGATGACAATGTCCCCTTTTGGTCGCAATCATTCAACCATGATGACTTCCCGAGCCCAAAACCCGAAAAACTTTAGTACAGACTACAGGTCGTATTTGTGAAGGGATTTCATTGTAACTTAGTAGAATGACTCAGTATAATGTCGAGATGAGGACGTCCCCTTTTAGTTGCAATCGGTCTACCGTCATGGCTACACAGGCCTGAAGCCCAAAAACCTTTAGCACAGTCTACAGGCCATATTTATGAAGGGATTTCAATGTAACTTGATAGGATGACTCGTTTTGGAATAATTTCACTGTAACTTGGTAACTTTCGTTTACATACGTTAACTGTGATGGCCACATACATTAACTGTAAGATCATATTAACCCATCCCCCAGCTCTTTAGTACAGTGTACACCTCATATTATTTTTATTAAAAACATAGCATACAGGGAACAGAAATTAACATATTCCCAATTATCACAATTCTTGTCTTATTTCATAATCCTTTCATAAACATTGAAAATTATCCTTTTCATCAAACACAACACACAGACAAGTTAAGCTACAGTGTCACTGACACTTTCATTTAGCTCACCTGAGCAAAGATCAAGGGAAGTATTAGTGATCACTTTCCCATCCATCATCCATCCGTCATCCATCGTTAGCCCATCTGGCGTGAACTTTACGTCATCGACTTCTCATAAACTACTAAATTTGAACCAAATTTGAAATGCATGATCCTTATCATATATCAATTCACTTTAAAAAAAGCTGCCCAGCCCACAGGGGGCACCACAGGGGCATAGTTCTGTTAGCACCCACAAATTTTGTATTTATATTTCCAGAACTACCAATCAAAATATTTTGATACTTGATATACAACATCCTTAGAGGGATCAGATTCAGGTTTGTTCGAAACAAATCCCTGGGTTCATACTTGGGCTGTCTATGGTGACCTGAATTTTAACTTGGTGCAATATGAGGAAATTTATTTAAAAATCTTCTTCAGATCCACCTGTCAAAATCTCTTGATATTTGGTGCACTGCATCTTTAGGGGGGTCAGCTTGAAGTTTGTTCAAATCAGGTCATTGGAGTCGTATTTGGGCTCACTGTTGGAGCCTGAATTTTAAAAAACTTGGTGCAATATTAGGAAATTTACTTTAAAATCTTCTTCAGATCTGCCTGTCAAAATCTCTTGATATTTGGTTTAGCTTGACGTTGGTTCAAATCAAGTCCCTGGACTCACTGTGGGAACCCAAATTTTAACTTTGTGTAATATGAGCAATATTTTTTAAGAATTTTCTTCAGATCCATCAGCCAGAATCTTTTGATATTTTGTGCGTAGCACCTTTGTGGGGTGAGAGTCAAGTGTTTTCAAATCAAGTCCCTGTGGTCCCTGGGGTACCCAATGGGAACTTGAACTTAGTGCAATATGTGGAATATTCTTTAAAAATCATGTTCTTCAGATCTACCAGTCAGAATGTTTTGATATTTGATATGCAATATCCTTTGGAGATTCAGATTCAAGTTTGGTAAAATTTATGCTACCTATGGGTGCCCAATTGGGGTCCCTATGGCCCAAAAGGAATATTCTTTAAAAATCCTCTTCTTCAGATCCATCGGTCAGAATCTCTTGATATCTGAATTGCAGTATTCTAAGTGGGGTCAGATTCCAGTTTGTTCAAATCAAATCCTTGGGATCATATTTAGGCCCTCCATGGAAACCTAAACTTGGTGTAATATGTGGAAATCCCTTTAAAAATCTTCTTCTTCAGATCCACCAGTAAGAATCTCTTTATATTTGATATGCAGCATCCCTGGGAGATTGAGATTTGTTCAAATGAAGTTCCTTGGGTCATATATGGACTCCCTTTGAGATCCAAAATTTTAACTTAGTGCAATATACAGATTATTCTTTGAAAAATATTCTTCATATCCACGAGTCAGATTCTTTTGTTACATAGTATTGACATCTTTAGTGTCAGGATATTCAAACTTTGTTCAAATCAAATCCCTGGGCTCATATTTATGCTACCTAAGGGAGCCCAATTTTTAACTTAGTGCAGTACGAGGAATATTCTTCAAAGATCTCTTCTTCAGACACATCAGGCAGAATCTATCTTTTGCTAATTGGTATATAGCATTACTATGACTCCTACATTAACTCCTAAACTGCTGAGTGTTTTTTTTTTGCTCTTGTGATTTGATGGAAAATTCATTTTGATTTTACTCCAGAAATCATTGGTCAGACAGATGATCCAATGTACAGGGTACAATTTGAATAAAAGTAATCAAATTATACTTATTTCATTGGCAGCTATTTCTTGCTCTGGGTAGGAATATCTGCCCGTAGCATGCAAGGAGCTGAATTTTGTTCAAAAAGTGGTATGCTTGACAAGCCAGAAAATAGGCAGACTCATCTGCAAAATGAGGTCCACAGAGGGTGAATTTGGTGATGCTACCCTGCACAGCAGGGTAGCATCACTAAATATACCTTCTGTGAACCTCAATCTGAATCAAGGTCTCAAACCTAAACAGAAAGAGGTACCCAGAGGATACATCTCCCACTGTATGGGATGGCATCAGCACATTCACCCTCTGGGGACCTCATTCTGCAAATGCCAAACAATGAACATTCACCGTGCTGGAGTTGGAAGAGACACATTGGGTGATTTTTCTGTTTGCTTCAAAATGTGTTTTGAAGGGGTTTGAGTGATAATATGCAAAAAAAAACCAAAACAAAAAACAACAGACCCTTCTCACTCCCCACCCCTACCTTAGCTAAATTAGATTAACTATATTAACATGTAAATGATGAATGTGACCTTATATCCTTCTTTAACCAGTTTTATCAGGTGAGCAATTAAGGCCCCTTGGGGCCGCTTGTTGCAGGAGTTATGCCTCTAAAATTGTTTTCTTGTTTGAATTTTCAGCTTTTGGGCAGTATTGGAATGATAAATTGAATAACCCTTTTTACCAAATTTATCCTGTGCCTCTTAGATTGTTTTTTAGCTTCAGTAGTTGCAGGTGCTAGCACAGATTCCCTTTTAACCAACACAACTTGACCCGCCACCATCTCTGATGCCCCTCCCTCTTGTTAGCATAGTTTCAGGTTCCAAAATCTGATTCTTTGCATCAAAATTCCAATCAGTGATTGAATGCATCATCTTGGTCATTGGACTCAGTTTACTACCCTTGTGCGAGCCCAGGGAAGCTGGGCAGTGCTTGTTTATTGTGGTAAACAACTAAAACAAGTTCTGCTTTACTGATAAAATATGGGAGAGTGGTGGCTCAGTGGTTACGGTATTGAACTTTAAACCGAAGGTCCACAGTTCAAACCCTTCCAGGGGTAACTGTGTTGTGTCCTTAGGCAAGGCACTTAATCCCGAATGCCTGGGGGAAGGGGGAAGGGTGTACAAAGCATACTGTACTTCAATGGTTCCCTTATCTTTAACCAGTACTAACCCTGCTTGGGTGGAGTTAGCATGTTGGGGAGTTGAGACAGTTGAAAAGTGATTCTCTCTAGGTACTCCAGCTTTCTCCACTCATAAAACTGTCTGACACGAGGTGACCCTGGCTGTCAAAAGTGTCATTAAACCTCAATAAATAAATACTGATAGGAAAATAAGGAACCAATAACCAATGCCTTGGATAGAAATCATTTAAAATGGACAGCAAAGGTATAAATGATTGGCTAAACATGACTCATACCTATTTTGCAGTTTCTGATATAACCATAGATGCTGAAAGTCACCATAAACACTGATAAATACATAAATTTCCTGATTTGCATGCTAGAAGCCATTGTCATGGCTCTATTAAAAGTGCTGAAAGCCTCTTTAGTGGCTTTACATTGAATTTATTTGCCTGTTTACTCAATAGTAGTAAAAACTGTTCAAATAAATTCTTTGGTTACAATTTATTGGAGAGTTCCAACAGGCACTCTCCAATAAATTGCAACAGAACAGTTAATTATGAACAATGTCCTGCCAAACTAAGGCATCTCCCGCTCATAAATACATAAATTTACTGATTTGCATGCTAGAAGCCATTGTCATGGCTCTATTAAAAGTTGCTCACCACTGCCCAGTGGTCCTCTCTGTGTACTCCGACTTCCCCCACCTGTAAAACTGTCAGACACGAGGTGACCCTGGCTGTTGAAAGTGTCATTAAACCTCAATAATAATAATAATAAATAACATACCTTTTTTGTGACATCTTTCATTAGTAATGATACGGATCTTTCTAGATCTGCATTCCGGTCTTCAAGACTACTGATGTAGTGATGTTGACTTATAGCCAGCAACTTCAGCTCGTTTATCTAAAATTATTGTTGGAACATTTTAAATAAGTATTCTTGGGACATGGATAGTGTGACGCATAGAGCTGGCCGTTTCCCCAAACAAGAATTGTGTCAACATTTTAAGTTATGTTCTTTTTATGCTTAACAGTACTGTCAATTATTGTCAAGCAGAGTCCGCCTTAAACTCCTAGATGCCTTAAGTCCACTTTCCCTTGATGAAATTCAACAGGTGCTTTTGAAATGACGGTCTCTATAATAGTCAGCAGGAAGAGGCTTAAATTAGGAGCAGTTGTTTGTTGTCAAGTGTACAGGCAGACGACACTTGCCAGCAAGGTCCAAGAGTTACGTAGCCATAGGGGAAGGGATATTGGACTCTCCCACGGCACACTTTTCTCGAAAAAATGTCCACATTATATTCATTCATGCAGGAAATCCCCGAAAGAGGCACATGTACTCTTGTTCTGATATTCCCTTTGTAATTTCTCTGTAGGTATTCCTTCATTTTCTGGGTACTTGAGCCGTTAAAAAGTACTGGGGTGCTCGATTTGGCATGAAACGATTTTTTCCCTGGGAAATGCCCTGAACCTTCGCAGAGGGGAGGGATACGCACACTTGATATGGCATGAGGTGAAATGAAGTGGATGGGGGTGGGGGTATATTTGCTGAAGATATGGCAGCAGAAAATACTCACCCCCACCTCCTCCGGTTCGTTTGGACTGGTTACGCCATTAGTCTTTAGCAGTGTGTGATGTTCAACAATAGATCCACACTTATTTCTTATCAACCTACTCACAATTGTTTACGACAGGCTTGCACTACAGTGGAAGTCCCTAACTCGGATAAAATACTCTCTATTTTTGTCTTTCCCAAGCAATTTGGGAAAGAAAAGTGGTGCAAAAGCACCAAGAAAAAATAAGCCAAAACTGGGTCGAGTGCAACCGGCGCAGACCCAGTACGGGAGGCTCTCTCCCAAGTACAACTCCACGACTTCCGTTGCCAGTGCGCATATACCGTCGCTAAAGACTCATTCTTTTTGTCATCCGCCTTGTGTCGAGATGTTCTGCACACTTATCAGTGTTTATCCAGCTCGTTGATTGACGTTTCCTGATTCATAGTGTATCAGAGTATCCTTTGTATTCTCAGGTACAGTTTTTATTATATTCTCTTCAATATTATATATCCATAATGTATTTTATTTGTTCTCTCTCGAGTCGCGCGCGAATTTCGTGTGCCATGCGGTTCGGACTTAAATTATTTTTCACAATTATTGTCAATGCTTAATTTGCTAATTTTTCTAATTGTGTTAGAGTTGGGTGTCAACGGGGTACCGCTCCTACAGTTTTTCTTCTCTTTTTTGAGAGTAGTCATCCTGTTGTGTGGTTCCCGGTCGACTGTCTGGGGTCTTAATTTCTGTCACCTTTCTCTCTTCTTTGGGGGGTGTTCTTCTGTTTTCTGATTTCACCTTCTTTGCTCCTCTCACCTCTATCATGCCCAGGACATTTCCTTGTGGGCAATGTCTGCTGCCAAAGCATGTGGACGATTCACATTCTTCTTGTTCCTCCTGTAATGGGTGTTCGGCCGAGCGGCCATGTGGTGTCTGTGAATCATGGTCATCCACTTTCTGGGCGTCAGTTAACCGTGTCGTTCGTTCTCGTGGCCGTGCCTCCCGCTCCCGCTGGGAAAGGAGAACGTGGTCGTTCGGGGGCTCCCGAGCCGACCTTGTCTGGTGAGAGTTATTCCTCCTCCGTGGGGGATGTGCAGTCTTTTCCTGTAGTGGATACTGCGGGAGCCGTTGAGTGTTCTGGTGAAGAGGTGCCTGGTTCCGGGACTACGGTCCCCCTCCAGTCGACATCTGAGGCTGTCACTAGGGTTGTGACTCCTCCTTCGGAGCCGAGCAGGGGTGCTCTCTCCCTATTCCACCAGCCTCAACGACTCCCGACGTATCTACTACTACTGCTGGTCCGTCTGCTTCGTCGTCAGTTTCAGCCGGCCTCGGCTTTTCGCTGCAGGGGACTGCAGGAATGTCTGGTTCTGTAGATGTGGGATATCGGCCTCAGCCTTCCCTGACTTCAACTCGGCGAAGTTGGAAGGGGCTGCCGGCCGAACCCACCACTGTGGTATCTACGCCGTCGAGCACCACAGTTGTGTCTTTGGATTCGGATGTTCTTAGTGGAGACACTATGAACTCCGTGGCGTTTCCGTCCACTCATTCTGGCCACCCGACCAGTTTTGGGGATCAACGCCTTTTGTGCAGCCTGGACCTTCTGCCCCGCAGAGGTCCGCGGTAACTCTCATGAGTTCTCGCTATATTGATCCTCGGGGTGCCTCGTACCCCTATATACGTCTGCCTTCAGATGTTTCGGCTGCCGCCCGTCGTCCCGCGTCGGGTGTTTTGGAGGATCGTGACCCTTCGCTGGTTAAGAGGGTCAGAGGTGAAGCCACTTTGCCGGTTCGCTCCCCTGTCGAACCGGCCAGTTCGGACAGTGAGCTTAGGGAGGCCCTCTCCTTACTCACTCAGGTTCTGTCAAAGAGCCTTCCTGTTGCTTCCAGCGAGGCGGCGAGTGGTTTCCAGGCGCCTCCTATGGCGCCGCCTCCCGGGATTGGAAACAGGCCGGTTTCTGATCCCCCTGGTGTCCCGACACCATGGGAGGCGTCGGCTGGTTTGCCCACGATGGGCTATGTGTCTTCCGACTCTGGGGAGGAGTCCGACATGCTTGATGTCGAGGGCCAGCAGTCTTCGGACTTGGGGGCAGCTCTTGACTTTGTGTTTGGGTTTCTGCCTGATCTCAAACCTGCTAACCAGCCGACAGTGTCAGCCAGGCCGCGATCATCGGTCGCGCGCCTACAGCCTATGGAGCAACCTGCTTCTGGGCGCCTTCAACCGTGCCAGTCGGTACAGGTGGTTGAAGCTTTTTCAGCATTGGACTCCAAGCTGAGTTCCAAGGCTCTGAAGACTCCGTTCTTCACCAGGGTTGACACCTTTTTGCCTCCTGTGCGTTATCGTTCCTACGATTCCGCCAATCCGTCGGTCTGCCAGACTTTGACGGTTCTGGATCAGGACTCCACTTCCCTCGGGCTTTCCAAGCCCAAGTCTGCCGTCACTCCAATGACGACTCTGGAGTCCACGTTGGGCTTATCAAGAGAGATGCTTGGCATGCTTTCTCTCTCAGATCACGTCGTCTCAGCTTTGGCTGCTTATCTGCCTCCAGATAAGTTTGACGAGGTACAGGCTCCTTTGCGTGTGCTGTCCAAGGCGCTTATGCATCTTACTCACACGCATGCCTGTAACACAGCTAATCTGGAATTAGTTCGAAGGGACGCTGTGCTGGACACAGGACGATCCCTTCCCGAGGAGCAGCGTGCTGCTCTTCGATCTGCTTCTTTGGCAGGTCCGCAACTTTTTCCATGGTTCCGTGTCGACGGTCCGGGATGACGTCCTACGTCATTCCAAAGATCAGCTGCTGTTTCGTCAGCTTGATCAGCCTTCTAGGGGAGGCAAGGGCCGTTCCAAGCCTAACAAGTACCCTTCTGCTTCCTCTGTGAAGCAAAAGGCTGGTCCTTCTGCCGCCGCCTCTACTTCTTACTCGAGGGGTAAGGGTAAAGGTCGGCAGAATCGAGGGAAGTCTCAGGATTCTTCATTTAGTAGAGGAGGTGGTTTCTCCTCTCGCGGGCCTCGTCGGGGCTCGAAATGAAGGTCCTCACCTCGACTCGTCCCAGGTTGGAGGAAGGATAGCAGAGTTCGCAGGCCATTGGGCCATCATCACATCCGATCCGTGGGTGTTAGATGTTGTTCGGTCCGGGCTACGAATATCCTTCCGACGGCACCCCACTCTGTCAAGGGTGCCTCTTCCAACCACAGTTCCTTCAGATGTTTTACGTCGGGAACTTTTGTCCACGGAGATTGGCAATCTCCTGGCAAAGGGGGCGATCGAGGTCGTCAAGAACATTCAGTCAGTGGGTTTCGATTCCCGCCTGTTCTTGGTGCTGAAGAAGGACGGCCGACTCCGACCGGTTATCGATCTGAGTATCCTGAACCATCTATCATTGCTCCCGAGGTCAGCATGGAGACTTTCAGGTCGGTCCGCCAATCAATTCACCAGGGAGATTTCGCTGCCAGCATCGACCTGCGAGACGCTTACTTCCACGTTCCGATGCATCGGGCGTCACGGAAGTATCTCAGGTTCGCTTTTCTGGGGCGAGTTTAACAGTTCAAGGCCGTGCCTTTCGGCCTCAACCTGGCTCATTGGGCCTTCACCAGACTGATGTCGCATGCGATAGCGTTCCATCGCACACAGTCCAGGGTGACTACTTCGGCATATCTGGACGATATCCTCCAGAGGCATTCCAATGCTGCCTTACTGGAGTCGGATGTCGCCACTCTGTTGAACTTGCTCACATCGCTAGGATTCAGAGTCAACGAGGAGAAGTCGGACCTGGTCCCTTCTCAGTCGTTTTGTCATCTGGGGATGGCTTTCCAAACCCAATTCAATTTGGTAGCGGTTCTCCAGGCCAAGGCTGTGATTCTCTCAGATTTTGCTCTGACTCTGTCCCAGTCCACATCCGCGACCGCTCCGGCTGATCGGTCTCTGCGGTTCGGTGACGGATCTCATTCCTCTAGATCGGCTGCGTGTCAGACCTCTCCAACACTTTCTGCTCAGTCGTTGGAGGCCGAATGTAGATTCTCTGGATCAGGTGCTTCCGTTTCCGGAACCTCTTTATCCTCACCTTCTTCCCTGGACAGATGTTCGGTGGATTACGCAGGGTGTTCCATTGGACTTACCCACGTCCGATCGCGTTCTGATGGCTGATGCCAGCGATCTTGGATGGGGTGCGACGTTGGATCCTCTCGGTCTTTCCCTACACGGGATGTGGGACCATGATCAAGCAGCTCTACACATCAATCAGAAGGAGCTTCTCGCTCTTCTTCTGAGTTTCAGGGAGTGGATCCCTCACCTGTCGAATCGCCAGGTCCTTCTGCTGTCCGACAATTCGACAGTGGTTGCTTACATTCGGAACCAGGGCGGCATGCACTGAATTGGCTCGGGATCTTCTACTGCTCGCTCAGGATGTTCACGCCGGAGTGGTTGTTCGTCATATTCCCGGTCGTCTGAACGTCCTAGCCGACTCCCTGTCCCGTCAGGGCAGGGTTATTTCCACCGAGTGGATGCTCCACGGGGTAGTGTTCCAGTCGCTTTGCGATCTCTGGGGACGTCCCCACATCGATCTCTTTGCGACTTGTTGGAACCATCAGGTGGACACTTTCGTGTCCCCGTGTCCAGATCCTCTGGCTTTTGCCGTGGATGCTCTGTCACTCGATTGGAACGGTCTAGTCGGCTACGCCTTCCCACCGGTTCCGATTCTGCTTCAGGTTCTAGCCAAAATTCGAACCTGCAGTTATCGAATCATTCTGATCGCTCCCCTCTCGCCTCAGCGGGTGTGGATCAATCAGATCCGCTCGCTGATGGCGGCGGTTCCGGCACGTCTCCCGCTACGCCGCGACCTTCTTTGTCAAGGTCGCCCGAGGTGGTTTCACGTCGACCCGACTTCATTGTGCCTTCGCGCATATCTTTTGTCAGGCCCTGTCTCCTCCGTAGAGGTTTTTCGAGACGAGAAGTGGAGTGCATTTCTTCTTCAAGGAGGCACTCCACTGGTTTAGCTTATGCAGCTAAATGGAAGGTCTTCTGTCGATGGTGTGCTGATCACTCTGTTGATTATGCAAATCCTTCGATTTCACAGATTGCGGAGTTTCTGGTATATCTGTTTGATTCTCGGGGTCTCCAGCCTGTTACCATCAAGGGTTACAGGTCCATGCTTTCAGAGACTTTTTCTTATGTGGGGAAGCGTCGTATCGGCACTAATCCTTACCTCTCCAAGCTTGTTCGGCACTTTTCTTTGAAAAGGCCTCGGACTTTGCAGCTTACCCCACGATGGAATCTTTCGTGGGTGCTGCTTTGCTTGGGGGTGGGGGGGGGGGGGCGTTCGAACCTTTATCCCAGGTGAATATGCATTTTCTCACATATAAGACGGCGTTTCTGTTGGCGTTTGCTTCGGCCAGGCGGGTTAGTGAGCTTCACGCCCTCTCGGTTGACCCGGCCTTTTTTAGGAGCTCTCCCAACAGTGTTACTTTTACCACTGATTGCTCTTTTTTGGCCAAGAATCAGTTACCAGATACTACTCCTCCTCCTATCTGTATCAGGGCTCTTCCTTCTGTTGAGGGTAATCGCCCTTTGCTCTATCCGGTCCGTGCTATTCGCATTTATCTCGATCGGACACGTTTCATACGGAAAGGCAGGAAACGTTTTTTTCTGTCTCTTATTCCAAGTCGGCAGAAGATCTCTCCTCAATCCATTTCTCGATGGATTTGTCTTGCTATTCGTACGGCTTACGGTCGTTTAGCAGCTGGCGATTGTATTACCAATCGTATTTCTGCCCACGAGGTGCGGGCATTATCCACCTCTTGGGCTTATTCTAACTCCGTCAAGTTGTCGGATGTTATGCAGGCAGCCTACTGAAGAAATGCCTCTACTTTCTCCACCTTTTATCTGCGCCAGTTGCAGGAGCAGTCGGAGGACCTTTTTGCCTTGGGTCCTCTTTCTTCTGCTCAGGCTGTTGTCTGCCCTAGCCATTAGGCTTCTTGAAGGTCAGTTTCAGCCTTGTGCTGTTACTGCACTTTTCTGTCTGTGTGTCACACAGGCCCATATGTCTCCTTTCATTGTCCTTTACCAATGATTGCGACGTTATGGTTAATAAGCCTCGGGACCTCTTCCTTCTGCTTCACGGTTCCAGTGCACTGGGATTATGTGTGGGTTGGTTATGCGATTCCCTCCAGCATATTGTCTATTCAGCCTGTAGTAAACAATTGTGAGTAGGTTGATAAGAAATCTAAATTTTATAGTAAATTTCCTTTCTTATTATACCTACCACAATTGTTTACATGGAGGCCCTCCCGTCTTCTTTACGGGTAAAGAATCTTTCCTCCCCGCTGATCACATAACTCTAACGTTGACGGATTCAAAAAGAATGAGTCTTTAGCGACGGTATATGCGTACTGGCAACGGAAGTCGTGGAGTTGTACTTGGGAGAGAGCGTCCCGTACTGGGTCTGCGCCGGTTGCACTCGACCCAGTTTTGGCTCATTTTTTCTTGGTGCTTTTGCATCACTTTTCTTTCCCAAATTGCTTGGGAAAGACAAAATAGAGAGTATTTTATCCGAGTTAGGGACTTCCACTGTAGTGCAAGCCTGTAGTAAACAAATGTGGTAGGTATAATAAGAAAGGAAATTTACTATAAAATTTAGATTTCCCGGGCTTCTAGAGTTAACACCATTTTTTTAAAAATGAGAACGCCTCTTCTTTGTGGCAGTAATCTGAACCATCAAATTTCCAACCAACCTGCTCCATTGCCACAGGCAGTGGAGCGACTAGAAATGTGTGTGTTGATGTTATTGACCTAGTATGGTATGTATAGTGTCTAGATATGGGCGGTATTGGAATTTTGAGTTCGGTATCGGTTTGGGTATTTTTTGGGGGGGGTGGGGGGAGGGGGATATACCTTGGCATCTGGTATTTGACTTGACTGAGATTTGCTGATAGTACCAAAGGGGAATTCACTTCAGGAAAACAGAACAAGGTGTTGTAGAACTATTCTACCACACGCTATGAATGACACTGCCAATGAGCTTAACAGTGGCAATCTTTTACGACCACAAATCCTAAATACAGTAATTTTGTGACTTGTTCTAAACGCACCTTAATGTTTAAAGACCTATTTCAGGCTTTTGCGATCTCAGAGCATGACCATGCCATCTTTACGGGGTCCTGCTGACAACAGACAAAACTCCTGGGCGGTGATTTCTAGTCCGGTCTTCGCTGTCTTAACAGGCAGCCAAGACTTGAGTAGAAATCACTGCTAAGCAATTGGATATGTACAGGTTATAGTCTAGTGGGAATTCAGGAGTTACCCAGTCCATTGAGGATTAACAAAACTGAAAAGAAAATCAGTCACTTCTTTCATGAAAATGAACCCTTCAACTGTTATCAAGCCTCAACAGGGACTTATAAATAGCGAATGTAGGAAATTTTTAAAATTCAGACGGTTTCGGTATTCAACGATTGGTTCTGTTCGGTTTTTCGGTATTCCCACAACCTCGGTTTTTCGGGATATTGCCCATCACTAACAGTGTCAGTTAATTCCATACTGGTCAAGAGTGAAGCGGAGAAGGTATTGACACTGTATATGCCGTATTAGATCACTAACAAACTAGGTGACCAGTGTATGTTACCGACTACTTTTTTACACACTGAATTAGCAACTGCGCTGAATAATGAACGATATGAGTTATCATGTGCCATCATTTTGCCAGACGAATAAACGGGAGATTACGCCGAGTGTAAGCCATGTAGAGATCCTAAGACTGTTTGTGGTGGGCATACAGCATGCGCATGACGTCTTAAATCTTACGAAATTCTCAAAAGATTGCAAGGGAAGATATATGGAGGATATCTAGTGTTTTTGGGTGGATACCGAAAATTATCTTATGTGTGACCCAGTCAAATGTTTATTTTTCGCGAGCGCTTGCGGTATCCACTCAAAAAAAAACTAGATTTTCGTTTTATTATACCCTTTTTATAAGAATCTGACCATTCCTATCAATAATTCCACTCGTTTCAACCTTGAATTGATGAATGAAAGTAAACTGCTGATGCGCATTGATACGCGGAAGTGATTTGATCGATGCTCGGAACAGGAAGTGTTTTGCGATCTGATTCAGCTGGCGGGTTTCATGTATCAATTCAAGGTGAATACGTGTTGAATTATTGCTGGAAATGATCGGTATCCACTCAAAAATACTAGATTTTCTTTTCATTATGCGTTTTTAGAACAGATTGATCATTTCCAGTGATAATTTGACTCGTATTCACCTTGAAGTGATGCTTTGAAAGCCGCCATTTTGATTGATACCGTGAAAGTGAAAATTTCTATATATTCACAGGGGGGGGGGGGGGGGGGGATACGATTTCTATCTTTTCGCATTTTTTTTATAATCTATTGTTTAGCGTATGATAAAAAGTAATACAAACCATACTGCTTGCACGTGAATCATAAATGTTCAAATTACCTAAGTTCAGACTGAACGATTATTCTTTTCGAATTTCGAGCTACTACAAAAAAATGGCAGATCTGAATACCGTGTGACAAATATATAGTGACACGTGCGTGTAGAGACTTAAAGGGTGGTACTTGCTTGTATTGATATTGAGGTTACGAGCAACATTTTAACCCATTCGTTAGAAGGGGGTGCCACTTTGCTTGTTTGCTGATGCAAAATCTATACCATGACGTGTCCTAGAGATGCCCTCATCCTAACAAAAGCATTCACCAAACCAGTGTACCTCTCTCTGAAAAATACTATAGTTCAGTGAACATAATATACCAATATTTTTTTCATAAGACATTCACGCAAGTTTCCAAAATATGCGAGGAATTTCCGAAATATACGAGCAGTTGAACTTTTGAATATGACACTAGCCCGTTAGTTTGTCTGTAGGTCCTCGATCATATGTTCATATATAAAAGTTTATACTAAAACGTAGTTTAACCTGCTGTGTCGCCCAAAATTATTTGCAACCACTGAAGCTCAGGCGTGGATAAAAGTTTACATTAAAACGAAGTTTAACCTGCTATGTCGCTTAAAATTATTTGCAAACCATTGACGCTCAGGAACATTAAAATCCTCTATTAGAATTAAGACTGTGACCTTCTAGCTTTGTGCACTCGGATTTGTTAAAGCAAACCTTGTTTTGTTTTATTGCATCAAGGGATAATGCCACATTCAGATCTTCTGATATTCTAAAAGCTGTTGCGATGGATTGTCTTCTGCCCGAGTATCTGCATTGCCCTGAAAATAATAGATGTTCAAACTTGAAACGATACCAATATTTTATTTAGATGGTTGTCATTGTTTTTAAAAGTCGAGTGATATTGATGTGGAAATATGTCCAAGCATATAAGGAATTTGAGGTTATTACTCGGTTAGTTTCATATCAGCCGAGATATCAGCCCGAGGTAACTTCATATCAGCCTCAGACCGAAGGTCGGAGGCTGATGTGAAGTTACCGAGGGCTGATATATCGGCCGATTTGAAACTAACCAAGTAATAACCTCTTTATTTATTAAACCCAAACAAATAAGTTCAAATGTTCTCAGATCTGTTACAGTTTTCTGACTGTTTGGTTGTTTCTCATTCTTTTTCACAAAGTCTGAAGTTTTCTCTTCCCCAAATTCATCTATCCGAACGTCTCGGCTTCCGCACCCACTGGGGAAGCCGCGACGTTCGGGTGGCTGAACTGTCTCTTCTCCCACTTAGACGAATCTACGAATCTGAGATCTTAGTTTGCGTTGAATTTTGTATACAAGTCTCGTCTTTCTGCTCTTCGGGAGTGCGGTGGCCCAGTGGTAGACTGTTGGACTTCTGTGCTAGAGGTCCCGAGTTCCATCCCCGTCTGGGACGACCCGCGTTGTGTGCTAGGGCAAGGCACTTTATCCCGGTTGCCTACATGGGGGCACGATGACGCCGTGTACTAAGGCGTACTGCACGTCGATGGTGCACATGTCTTCAACCGTTGTAACCCTGCTTGAGCGGAACAGAGTTAGAATGTTGAGGAGCTGACAGTTGCTCGTCGATGCTCGGTGGTTCTCTCCGGGTACTCCGGCTTCCTCCACCTGTAAAACTGTCAAGGTCACGATTAGCCATTGTGCATAAATATGTGACATTAAACACCAATAAATAAATAAATATAATATTCTTCTCTTCATCTACCACATCCTTACTTAATTCAATCTTTAATTCTTGATCATATATAAACTCAGTGTGACGTCACTCCATTTCCCGTGGCCACACCACTTTTCCTGATTGCATTCGGAGAAAACGGCGAAAGATTGCCGTGCAAACAAATGGTTGCCTGTAGTAACGCATCAAGGGGGACAACTCTAGCTTGGTTAATATTGGCCGAGATCAGCGTCATATCATTTGAGTTTGAAGTGACATCTTCCAAGTCTGACAATGCGCAATTCGGGGAAAGAAAATAATATTTAATACATAAATACAGAGTTCTTGGATAGATAGAAGGAACACCAGTCTTCTCCACAACCAAACCCCAGATCTTTTTCTCCAGATTCCATTTGTCGTTCATGTTGGTACGATAACGTTTGTTTCGGGTCGCACTTTACATTGGAGGTCCCGTCAAACACCGGAGGTTTCGATGCTTTTGACAGCCACCAGATATACACGGTAAGTTTAATCCCCTCATTGCTCACGTTGGAGAATGTCGTCCTCATCGACATGAGTTCAGTGACTTGTATTGGCTTTATTTTTTGTATGGTTGATAAATAAATTTTAGTGCCGTACCTCATTAGGAAGGGACATCACATTTCAATCATGGGTCATGATGCAAAGCATCATCTGAAGCGCGTAGCGTCGAGTTGGAGGCGATCACGATAAGTAGGTCTTCCAAGAGTTATTGTCTTTGTTGATTACGAGAAGTAGGTCTTCCAAAAGTTATCGTCTTTGTTGATCACGAGAAGTAGGTCTTCCAAGAGTTATTGTCTTTGTTGATTACGAGAAGAAGGTCTTCCAAAAGTTATCGTCTTTGTTGATCACGAGAAGTAGGTCTTCCAAGAGTTATCGTCTTAGTTGATCACGAGAAGTAGGTCTTCCAAAAGTTATCGTCTTTGTTGATCACAAGAAGTAGGTCTTCCAAGAGTTATCGTCTTAGTTGATCACGAGAAGGAGGTCTTCCAAGAGTTATCGTCTTAGTTGATCACGAGAAGTAGGTCTTCCAAAAGTTATCGTCTTTGTTGATCACGAGAAGTAGGTCTTCCAAGAGTTATCGTCTTAGTTGATTACGAGAAGTAGGTCTTCCAAAAGTTATCGTCTTTGTTGATCACGAGAAGTAGGTCTTCCAAGAGTTATCGTCTTAGTTGATCACGAGAAGTAGGTCTTCCAAGAGTTATCGTCTTTGTTGATCACGAGAAGTAGGTCTTCCAAGAGTTATCGTCTTAGTTGATCACGAGAAGTAGGTCTTCCAAGAGTTATCGTCTTAGTTGATCACGAGAAGTAGGTCTTCCAAAAGTTATCGTCTTTGTTGATCACGAGAAGTAGGTCTTCCAAGAGTTATCGTCTTAGTTGATTACGAGAAGTAGGTCTTCCAAAAGTTATCGTCTTTGTTGATCACGAGAAGTAGGTCTTCCAAGAGTTATCATCTTAGTTGATCACGAGAAGTAGGTCTTCCAAGAGTTATCGTCTTTGTTGATCACGAGAAGTAGGTCTTCCAAGAGTTATCGTCTTAGTTGATCACGAGAAGTAGGTCTTCCAAGAGTTATCGTCTTTGTTGAACCAAGATTTTGTTGTCATCACATTATCATTTCTTGTCAATCAATTCCATGAAAAAACATTCAATATTATTTTTTTCCAAATTTAATAAAAAGTGTTTTGGTGATAATATCTTGACATGGACATGAAGGGGTGAGAATCAGCCGTGTTCAAGTATTTATTCAAGAGTTATTGCCCTTGCTGGACTTAGAATTTCTTGTCATCACATTGCCATTTCTTCTATATCAAAGAAAACTGTTCAATATGTTTTGTCCAAATTTAATATAGAGCTTTTATGTGGTAACATTATGAACCCGCTGTATCCAAGTAGTTCTTCGAGTGTTATTGCACTCGTTAGGCTTATAATGTCGTGTCATTACAATACCATTTATTGTTTACTTCTTCAGTGGCGGATCCAGACCTTTGCTAAAGAGCGGGCCATTATAATTCGCTAGAAGTCATGGTTAAATGAATAGTATTGACTGAAAAATACACTTCATTTTTCATTCAGTATTACAACACAATGCAATATAATAGAACAAACAAGTGATGGCAACACACCACATCCTGTTACACATCAGACGAGATGATAGATAAATTGTTCGCATGCTTACATGGTGGATCAGGTGTTCCATGATAATCTCTGATAGAACACAAACGGTATACATTACATAGGTCATTTTGTGAAATTAATTACATGAAAATTTATGATTAAGTTTTTTTCGTCATTGAAGTGGCCGTTCGGGATCCTCCATTGTTCCTCTTACATTTCCAAGTTTACAGCTCAAACAGTTTTATACTTTTTCAAAACACGCAAATCACACTTTGTTGATACCAATAACACCGAAATATCTCCCAACTATCTCCTACATCGGGTCATTTGTCCTCATCACCTTTTTGACGAAGGAACTTGCCGTAATAATCTCCTCTCTTGTCTGTGTTCAGCATTCACACCTGAGATCTCCCGTGGGCTCATAAAGTATAGACATGTGTCATTATCTTTCTATGAAACTACTTACCAGCTAGTATTGCTTCGAGCTGTGTTACGTGCTGTCTGAGTGATATTATTTCTTCATACATATGGTGGTTTGATGCCGTCCATTCTCGCTCCTTTGCCATGAGTTTGTTCTGAAAAAAACATTTCAATAACATTTTTAATAACGTTATTTAGTATTTTCTAGCACATTGCTTTGTCCAGAATGAATTGGGAATTCGATGCTATAAAACGTAGTGGACCACCAGCAAGCAAGGTCGGTATTTCTAGGGAAGGTAGGAGAGTTCGAAACCATACAAATTTTTCACAAAAACTCTCGAATTGAGAGGCAAAGCATCGTTGCGTGCCTAAATCGATATCATACGTCAATATTTTGCATTGCTAATTTCTGTCTAAAAGTGCACGGTCGCTCTCCCCTATATTAACCCTTTACCTAACATGAAAAGCAAACGACACTTGCAAAAATAATTGTTGAATAACTATTTTTTTTCAATTTTGTCTCAAAAACATAGGTTATGACCCCTCGTTGGAACGAGCTCGACGAGCTCGTTCCAACGAGGGGTCATAACCTATGTTTTTGAGACAAAAAATGAAAAAATAATGAAAATTAATTGGCGATTTTTGAGAATAGCACTGGCCGGTTTTGGCCGTTACGTTGGGTAAAGGGTTAAGAGAGACTGACGCCATGTTAATTTTTTTACAGGAAACACAATAAGAAGGAAAATAATAGGAAAAATACCTTTTCAACTCATAGAAAGAGATAGAATGAGATTAGAAGGATTAGCCCGTTCGTCAAGGGTCATGAATTCGTTGACAATATTGTCAGACAGCGAGCTGGTAACTCCGTGCACATCTCCCCATCACAGTGGTAATGTACAACAGATTTGACCAAAATTCATTGGCGGCTGTGAAGAGATATCGTCGTGTGAGAACCATAAGGTTCTATCTTCCCCTGGAAGATAGAACCTTATGGTTCTTACGCGACGATATGGGATAACAACAGTGTTCACGCTGGCTCAATATTTTAATGTGTCAATGCTGAATGTTTTTTGTGCCAAATGAGAATTTTTTGTGCCAAACGATATTTTTTGTGCCATGGGTATTTTATGTGGGAGAACTATAAAAACATTTTTTTCATATTTTATTCAAGAAAGATCAAAAGCATAAAATTACATAAAATCAATGACCTAAGGTTTTGACAAGAACATGCAATAATTCGAAACCCACCTTTCATCCCCACACTGTCATTGTTTTAGTTTTGCATTTTTAGACAGAAATTCGCACCTCGACGATCTATACGGTAACTGATTGACATGTGGATTGCAACCTTTGCCATTTTGTTACTGTGTTAATCTTTGATTTTCGTCAATGGGGAAAGTATCACCAACAATTAAAGATAATTGATAATCTGGTCTATGGTTTGCTGATGAAGAAACAAAGCATGCGTTCTTTACACAATACACGACTTGTTAAACCGAGGTCACCGGTAAGAACAATTGGAGAGTGACTGGTCACTGTATACACAGTTGTACGATATTACTTTTTTGTAATTTATGATGTGGGCATTAAAAATTGATGGATGAAAATCTGTAATATACCAGGTTCGAGATTTTGAATTTATGTGCCAAATGTTTGTGTCACATTTATGTGCCAGATTTCTAAATGAAAGTGTCAATGATACGATACTGTAGCTTAACTTGTCTGTGTGTTGTATTTGATGAAAAGGATAATGTTCAATGTTTATGAAAGGATTATGAAATAAGACAAGAATTGTGATAATTGGGAATGTGTTAATTTATGTTCCCTGTATCCTATGTTTTTAATAAAAATAATATGAGGTGTACACTGTACTAAAGAGCTGAGGGGTGGGTTAATATGACCTCACAGTTAATGTATGTGGCCATCACAGTTAACGTATGTCAACGAAAGTTACCAAGTTACAGTGAAATTATTCCAAAACGAGTCATCCTATCAAGTTACATTGAAATCCCTTCATAAATATGGCCTGTAGACTGTGCTAAAGGTTTTCGGGCTTCAGGCCTGTGTAGCCGTGACGGTACACCGATTGCAACTAAAAGGGGACGTCCTCATCTCGACATTACACTAAGTCATTCTATTAAGTTACAATGAAATCCCTTCACAAATACGACCTGTAGTCTGTACTAAAGTTTTTCGTGTTTTTGGCTCGGGAAGCCATCATGGTTGAATGATCGCGACCAAAAGGGGGCGTTGTCATCTGGGTATAATCTGGAGTGATCCTACGAAGTTACAATGAAATACCTTCATATATATGACCTGTAGACTATGCTCAAGGTTTTCGGGCTTCGGGCCCCTGAAGCCGTCGCAGTTGACCAATCACGACCAACAGGGGTTGTCATCATCTGGGCATTATATGGAGTCAACCTAACAAGTTACAATGAAATTCTTCCATAAATATGACCTATAGACTATGAAAGGTTTTGGGGTTTTGGGCTTGGGCAGCCATCAAGGCTGAATGATTGCGACCAAAAGGGGACGTTCTCATCTAGACAGTATTTGGAGTCATCCTACCAAGTTACGATGGAATCCCTTCATAAATATTACCTGTAGACCGAGCTAAAGGTTTTCGGGGTTCGGGCCCCTGCAGCCGTCACAGTTGCCCAATTGCGTCCAAAAGGGGACGTTCTCATCTAGACATTATATGGAGTCAACCTAACAAATTACAATGAAATCCTTCCATAAATACGACCTATAGACTATACTAAAGGTTTTTGGGCTCCGGTAGCCATCAAGGCTGAATCATAGCGACCAAAAGGGGACGTTCTCAATTACACATTATTTGGAGTCATCCTACCAAGGTACAATGAAATCCCTTCATAAATATGACCTGTTAACTGTGCTAAAGGTTTTCGGGCTTCGGGCCCCTGTAGCCGTCATAGTTGCCCAATCGTGTCCAAAAGGGGATGTCCTCACCTAGACATTATATGAAGTCAACCTACCAAGTTACAATGAAATCCCTTCATAAATATGACCTGTAGACTGTGCTCAAGGTCTTCGGGCTTCGGGCACCTGTATCCGTCACAGTTGACCAATCACGACCAAAAGGGGATGTCATCATCTAGGCATTATATGGAGTCAACCTAACAAGTTACAATGAAATCCTTACATAAATACGACCTATAGACGATGCTAAAGGTTTTTGGGCTCGGGCAATCATCAAGACTGAATGATCGCGACCAAATGGGGACGTTCTCATCTAGTCATTATTTGGAGTCATCCTACTAAGTTACAATGAAATCCCTTCATAAATATGACCCGTAGACTGTGCTAAAGGTTTTCGGGCTTGCCCCTGTAGACGTCACACTTGCTCAATCACGTCCAAAAGGGGACGTTCTCATCTAGACATTATATGAAGTCACCCTACCAGGTTACAATGAAATCTCTTCATAAATGTGACCTGTAGACTGTTCTAAAGGTTTTCGGGCTCGGGCAGCCATCATGGTTGAATGATCGCAACCAAAAGGGGACATTCTCATCTGAGCATCACCTGACGTGATCCTACGAAGTTACAATGAAATCCCTTCATAAATATGACCTGTAGACTGTGCTCGAGGTTTTCGGGCTTCGGGCACCTGTAGACGTCACAGTTGACCAATCACGAACAAAAGGGGATGTGATCATCTAGGCATTATATGGAGTCAACCTAACAAGTTACAATGAAATCCTTCCATAAATACGACCTATAGACTATGCTAAAGGTTTTTGGGCTCGGGCAGTCATCAAGGCTGAATGATTGCGACCAAAAGGGGACGTTCTCATCTTGTCATTATTTGGAGTCACCCTACCAGGTTACAATGAAATCCCTTCATAAATATGACCTGTAGACTGTGCTAAAGGTTTTCGGGCTCGGGCAGCCATCATGGTTGAATGATCGCCACCAAAAGGGGACATTCTCATCTGGGCATCATCTGGAGTGGTCATACGAAGTTACAATGAAATCCCTTTATAAATATGACCTGTAGACTGTGCTCAAGGTGCTCAAGGTTTTCGGGCTTCGGGCCCCTGTAGACGTCACAGTTGACCAGTCACGACCAAAGGGGGATGTCATCATCTAAGCATTATATGGAGTCGACCTAACAAGTTACAATGAAATTCTTCCATAAATACGACCTACAGACTATACTAAAGGTTTTTGGGCTCGGGCAGCCATCAAGGCTGAATGATCGCGACCAAAAGGGGACGTTCTCATCTAGACATTATTTGGAGTCATTCTACCAAGCTACAATGAAACCCCTTCATAAATATGACCTGTAGACTGTGCTAAAGGTTTTCGGGCTTCGGGCCCCTGTAGCCGTCACAGTTGCCCAATCGTGTCCAAAAGGGGACGTTCTCATCTAGACATTACATGAAGTCAATCTACCAATGGCCTGTAGACTGTGCCAAAGGTTTTCGGGCTTCAGGCCTGTGTAGCCTTGACGGTACACCGATTGCAACTAAAAGGGGACGTCCTCATCTCGACATCATACTGAGTCATTTTACTAAGTTACAATGGAATCCCTTCATAAATATGACCTGTAGACTGTGCTAAAGGTTTTCGGGCTTCGGGCATCTGTAGCCGTCATAGTTGACCAATCACGACCAGAAAGGGATGTCATCATCTAGGCATTATATGAAGTCAACCTACCAAGTTTCAATGAAATCCCTCCATAAATATGTAGACCTGTAGACTGTGCTAAAGGTTTTCGGGTTTTGGGCTCGAGCAGTCGTCACGGTTGACAGATCTAGACCAAATGGGGAAGTTCTCATCTAGACATCATACGGAGTCATCCTTCGAAGTTACAATAAAATCCCTCCGTATTAAATATGACCTGCAGACTGTGCTAACAGTTTTGGGGTTTCGGGCTTGGGCAGCCATCACGGTTGACAGATCATGACCAAAAGGGGACGTTCTCATCTAGGCATTATACAGAGGCATCCTACCAAGTTACAATGAAATCCCTTCATAAATACGACCTGTAGACTGTGCTAATGGTTTTCGGATTTTGGGCTCGGGCAGCCATACCGGTTCACCGATCACGACCAAAAGGGGACGTTCTCATCTAGACATGACCCCAAACCTGCATATCAAATTTCGTGACGATCAGACAAGAACTACGGGGTGTAGCCTGTGCTAAAGGAAAATGTGAACAGACTCACAGACTCACTCGCAGACTCACAGACTAACAGACTTCCGCACGCGTGATGGCAATAGCTTATCTTGGCACATTTGGAACATGCCAGCGTGAACACTGGATAACAATCTATTGGACTAAGTGGGTCGCGGGACAGTATAATATTTTTGGACCCATGATGCAGTTTATTTATTTATTTATTTTATTTATTAAAGTTTAACGACACTTTAACAACCAAGGTCATATCGTGTCGGTGACAGTTTTATGGGTGGAGTAAGCCGGAGTACCTAGAAAGAACCACCGAGCAACGACGAGCAGCTGCCAACTCCCCAACATCGTAACACCACACTGCAGCACAGGCAGGGTTAGATTGGTTGAAGACATGCGCACCATCGACGTGCAGTACGCCTTAGTGCACGGCGTCATCGTGCCCCCATGTGGACAATCGGGGTTAATTGTCTTGCCCAAGGACACAACGCGGGCATGATGCTGTTAAATTATAGGCTACCAAGACTGCTTTAACCCTTTATCCAATGTAACGGCAAAAACCGGCCAGCGCTATTCACAAAATTCACCATCCAATTTTCATTACTTTTTTTCATTGTTTGTCACAAAAACATAGCTTATGACCCCCTCATTGGAACGAGCTCATTGAGCTCGTTCATATGAGGAGCCATAAGCTGTTTTCGACGCAAAAATTACAAAATTAGTTATTCAAGAATTTTGTTTGCAAGTGTCGTCTGCTTTTCGTGTTAGGTAAAGGGTTAAAAAATCCAGTGAGAACAGTGAGTCAGTGACCCCTCACTGGAATGAGCTCATCGAGCCGTTCCAAAGAGGGGTCACATGTTATGGTTTTGTTGAAATTTTTTGAAAATTTAAAAAAAATAGTAATTAAAGTAACAATTCCTCTTCGTTGGGTAAAGGGTTAAGGCAAAACGTCAAGGGTACTAACTCTTGGAAGATTTGTCGGCATGCTAATTTGATAATTTTCAAACCCCAAGCAGTTATCTCCCTACGTAAACTCGAGGACAGAGTATCTAGTTTACGGAGGGGGCTAACTGCTTGGTGTTTGGGTTATTTCATGCATGTCTACCTATCATAATCATATTGTGACTGTTCACGTACAGAAAGTTTGGTCGAAATCCATCGAAACCTGTTAGAGGAAATGTGATATCAAGTTGTGGGCATACAGACAAACACGGTGATTCCCATATACTACACCAGCTTTGCTAGTTAGTGGTATAATAACCATATTTGTAAAAAAAAGTTGTAAAACTATCAGTCTCATCTCTAATCATGGTAGAAAATTGAGAAGATAAAAAATAAAAGTGTCAATTACATTGTAGCTTACCTTGACTTTATGCTGCATTTATGAGATAAATGTCATAATTACCTCACTAATGTTGCATTTAAGTAATTTGTGCCATAATTATTGAATTTTGTGTAATCAGAAAGAAAAAATAAGAAAAGATGTGTGCCAAGGAGGCCATTCTTGGCAGCCAAACGTGACGGAAAGATGACATTCTCATCTAATCATTATACTGTCATCCTGTCAAGTTTCTAGAAAACTGGTCCATAAATGCACCTGGCGGAGTGTGCTGAAAATATCCAAGATGGCTGCCATGACAGACATTGTGAACAGCCGATCGCGACCAGCATAAGACGTTCTCATCTATTCGTCATACTAAGGAAGCCGACTGAGTGTCAAGAATATTGATACATAAATGCGACAAACGGCCAAACGTTACCAAAATAGTACGTTCTCATCAACTCATCACACTAAGACATCCTGCAAAATTTCAAGAATACTGATTCATAAATGTAGCCTGTAGCCTGTGCTCAAGAAATTTAAGATGGCATCTGTGTCGGCCTTTTTGTGATTGGCCGATCCTGATCTTAATGTGAGGTTCTGTTCAAGGTATGAATCTAAATATGCATATGCAATTTGGTGATGGTCGGGATAGAACTGCGGGCTGTATCTCATGCTAAACGAATTGTAGACAGTGCTCTGGACAAATCCAAGATGGCTGCCATGGTCAACCGTTACCAAAATATGACCTTCTCATCTACCCATCATGCTAAGTGATCTTTCAACACTTCCAATAAAAAACTGAAGTATACGTGTAGCCTGTAACATGTGTGGAAGAAATCCAAGATGGCTAATGTGGTGGCCATTATGGGCAGCCAGTCGTTACAAAAATAAGACATTTCCATCTAGGTATGCACCTTGCCATGCACACGAAATTCCATGATGACTGGAAAAGACCTGCAGGCTGTAGCCTGTGCCGAGGAACGTGGACAGTGTTCTGAAGAAATCCAAGATGGCTGTCGTGGCGGCCATTATAGGCAGACAACCGTTACCAAAATAAAACAGTCTCATCTACTTATCATACTAAGTCGCCCTGCAAAATTTTTAGAAATAAAATGATGCATAAATGCTACCTGTAGCCTCTGCAGAAGAAATCCAAGATGGTTGCGGTGGCGGCCATTGTGGGCGGTCTATCCTTACCATAATGGGGCGTTTTCATTTCGCCATGAACCTAAACATGCATATGATTTTTGGTAATGATCAGAAAATAACTTCGGGCTGTAGCGAGTGCTTAATAAATTGTGGAGAGACTTAGCACACTGCTAGACATTCGCTCGCGTCATGCCATTAGCTTAGCTTAACTTCATCAAGTTAAACTAAATAAATACACTAAGTGACATGGAGAAATTTGATGACACGCTTTATGTTTCTCACATGGGTTACTTCTTTCCAAAAACATTCTTACCCGCTTACACAAAGTGCAGGTGTGCTTGAAAGTTAAAAGTTTTCTTCAGATTTTTCTTTCTATTTTGTGTTAGCGAACTCTAAATTTCTGTTCATAACGTCTATTTTCTCAAAATCTTTCGGAGTGAGCCAATTGGAACTCTCCAAGAAACAAAGATTTCTTATACAAAGCACAATTTGAAACTGACTCAGGGTAGCTATTTCCGTGGGAAAGTATTGCCAAGTAAGAATATAAAATGATACACATGTTTAACCCTTTACCTAACATGAAAAACTGACGACACTTGCAAAAATAATTCTTGAATAACTATTTTTTTTCATTTTTTGTCTCAAAAACATAGGTTATGACCCCTCGTTGGAACGAGCTCAACGAGCTCGTTCCAACGAGCTCGACGAGCTCGTTCCAACGAGGGGTCATAACCTATGTTTTTGAGACAAAAAATGAAAAAAATAATGAAAATTAATAGGCGACTTTTGAGAATAGCGCTGGCCGGTTTTGGCCGTTACGTTAGGTAAAGGGTTAAACTGCTCACTTGAAATCAAGTTAGCTGAGAACCAGTTCAAGAAATAAAATTCCAAATTAGACGCACGAGGGTGTCGTCTTGAAGAATTGATCGGGGGGGGGGGGGGGGGCGGATATTCAGGTGTTATGAGCAGAAAAATTATGAGCACAGTTGCGCCCAAATTTATGAGCTTTCATAATTTGTACCGGTATTTGTGGTTTATGGGGGAATACGGTACTGTTGATTATTATTATCAATAATTAATAGAATACAAGGATCGAATTTCATAATTATTTTCTGAGCTGTTAAACCACGGATGGTCGGAAGTTTTAACTCAAAATGGTTGAATTCTTGAACTATCATGCAGTCCGAAGTACGGACTCTCGAGAAGTCTGTGCATGAAATTGCGAGTTCAACTGCAAGTCGTTTTAAGCCCATCAGGATTCCTTGGGTGGAATATTAGGGTTGAATTATAAGTTAAGCTCATCATTTTTTCTGAGCTCTTAAATCACGAATGGTCGGAAGTTTTAACTCATAGTGGTTGAATTCTTGAACGACGTTCTGGTCGTTGTTCACGAATGTGAACTTTTTGAACAAGGGTATTTTGTCTCGGGGTTTTGTCCGGGGATGTAATTACCATGATCCAGGGTTTCCATCCCCATTTTGAACACAACGATTTGACATTCTGATTGCTGTTGGGCTTATGGATAAATTTCGAAGGCTTGAAAAAAATGAAACGGGCTTGTCCTGTATGGTTCGATCAGTTGCCTTTTGTCGTGCATGTAATTAACCACTTACGTGCTACCTGTCGTAACAGCAATAATGAAACGGCCAACACTATTTGCAAACATCGCCATTCAAATTTTATTATTGTTTGAACATCTACTTATAAACAGTGCTTAGGACCCTTTATTGGAACGTTTAGCTACGTTTTCGAGACAAATCAAAAAGTTTCTGGTGCTGTCCTGAACGTTTCCTATTCGTGCTGGGCAATGGGCTAATTAGGAAGCTTTCAAATGTTTTGGCAGTAAAACAGTTAAATCACAAATGAGTTGAGAGGATGCTCTAGTAATGTCAGGGTGTAAGAACACTGTACCTTCATGCATCTTTTTTCTTTTCTCATCCGATCTATTGCTATGGCCTGTTTGTCGATACAAGCACCGATGTCGCTAGGACAAGAGTATGTTTGCTTCTCCAGTTCAGCTACGGCATCTAAAATTGAAGTCATTGTTTTGAATTACCTGTTTTACTTCATGGTTGTTGTTGTGTTTTTTTTTCTTCTATTCTTGTCAAGAATAACTGAACATTGTGTTCTTCAACATATAAGATGGAAGGGGTGGGTATCGTGTCTGAGCATTAGCTAACACTGGCACAAAAGTATATCTTGAAATTCACGTCATTTTGTGAGTACATCGTTACACATCAGACGAAATAACAGTTAAGGTTACCGACAGAAGTCAATGCAGTCGGAAGAGTATACTAATTTTTTTTTTATCCCGTGCGCGATATTATATAAAAAAAATGATGACCAACATTGTCTCCCGAGGGAGTAGCATGTCCACCTCGAGCCTGGTCAAGATTATTATCCCCGCATTTTCAAAAATGCGGGGATATAGTGATGATCTCCGTCCGCACGTCCCTTTTTAGCTCACCTTGACAAAGTCCGTCCGTCGTCCGTCAACACCATGTTTTGGTCTTCCTCCCCCCCCCCCCCACCCACCCCCAAACCACTGGGTCAATTCAAGTGAAAGTTTGTGTGAGTGATGGTTCCGAAGGGGCATTGCATTTTTGTTCAACTCAACATGCCCAGCCCCATAGGGACGGGGTGGGGGGAAATGCTCCAAAATATTTTTAAAATCTTCTTCTCATGAACCAGTGGGTACAGCGACTTGATATTTGTTATGGAGCTTCCTTTTGGGGCGTAAATTCAAGCTTGTTCAAAGGACGTTCGTGAAGCAATATTTGGCTTTGTAATGGGAGGGGTAAGATTTTAGGCCCCGCCCAAAATTTATATTTTCTGAACCGTGGTCCGATTTGAACCTAATTTGGTACGTGGTATTATTTTGTCATAAGTACTTGACTCCTGCAAAAAAAATCACGCATCCCCATGGGAAACCCAGGAGCTAAAAATAGAAATATTTTCAAACACCCATATTTCCCAAAACACACAGAACAGAGAACTGTTATTTGGTATGAAACATCCTTAGGATCAGAAGAATTAAATGGTAAAACAAATTGCCATGAGTTATGTTAGGGTGTTCTGTAAAGGGCATCGAAAAAATGCTGAGTCAGCATATTTGCAAAAATTAAAAAAAAAAAACTTTCTCCAGAACCAATGGTCAGAATCTTTTGATATTCGGTATACGGCATCCATAGGGGGGTCAGATACAAGTTTGTTAAAATAAAGCCATTGGTTCATATTTGGGCTCAATACAGGAGATCGAATATTTAACTTAGGGCAATATGGGGAATATTCTTTAAAAATCTTCTTCTTCAGAACCACCAGTCAAAATCTTTTAATGTTTGGTATACATCATTGTTATGAGGGTCAGATTCAAGATTGTTCAAACCAAGTCCCTAGGTTAATATTTGGGCTTCCTATGGAAGACCAAATTTTAACTTAGTTAAATATGGGGCATAATTTTTAAAAATCTTCTTCTTAAGATCCACCAGTCCGAATGCTTTCATATTTAGTATACAACACCTCTAGGTGGTCAGATTCAAGCTTGTTCAATTCGCGTGTCTGGGTTAATATTTAGACTCCATATGGGAACCTGATATTTAACTTAGTTCAATATGAGGGAATTTCTTCAAAAATCTTCACCTGTCAGAATCCTTTCATATTTGGGTTGCAACTTCTCTAGGGGAGTCAGATTCAAGTTTGTTCAAATTGGTTACCTGGGTTAATATGTGGGCTCCCTATAGTAGCCCGAATTTTAACTTAGTGCAATATGAGGAAATTTCTTTAAAAGCAGGCTCCTGGGATATGTAATTTCGGTTCTTTAAAGTGTGTTTATATCGTCTGGTATGGTGTCTAGATGTGCATAAAGATTTTTACTGGACCCCATGTGGCGTCCGTAACGCAACTTTTGTCGTTAGAGAATCAGTTTCCGGTGAAAGGCTCCTAATGGATTTAATTCGAAACCCCGAAGAGTGTTTTTATATGTCATATACCGAATCAAAAATCCGAAATCGTTTTGCACATCTAGAGACCCTACCGGAACACATGAACTCACTTTCAGCGTTTCGAATTAAAACCCCCAGGAGCCTTTCGCCGGAAACCGATTCTCTAACGACAAACGCTGCGCTACGGGCGCCACATGGGGGCCGAATCAAAAATCCAAAACCTTTATGCACATCTAGAGACCCTATCGGGACATATGAGCACACTTTCTGCATTTCGAATTAAAACCCATAGGAGCCTTTCGCCGAAACCGATTCTCTAATGACAAAAGTGTCGCTACGGGCACCACCTGGGGCCGATCAAAAACCGAAACCTTTATGCACATCTAGAAACCCTACCGGAACATATGAACGCACTTTCAACGTTTCGAATTAAAACCCCTAGGAGCTTTCGACGGAAACTGATTCTCTAACGACAAAAGTGGTGATAAGGACGCCACCTGGGCCGAATAAAAGATCCGAAACCTTTATGCACATCTAGAGACTTGATTCGGCACCAAGTGGTGCTCGTAGCACCATTTTTGTCGTTAGATAATCGGTTTCCGGCGAAAGGCTGCCATGGGGTTTTAATTCTAAACGTTGGAGGTGTGTTCATATGTTCCGGTAGGGGTCCGTCAACTCCGAACCTGGATCCGGCAGGCAAACTGGGGCTAGGTTGGACCCTTATATACAACTTTTGATGAACTCGACTTCAAATATGACTATATATATAACTAACTTGCAGGTGCAAGATAGGTAACCTGCACCTGCAAGTTAATAACTTACATGTGCAATATAGCTAACCTGCACGTGCAAGATAGCTAACTTGCAGGTGCAAGATAGCTATCCTGCACGTGCAAGATAGCTAACAAGCACGTGCAAGATAGTAACTTGCACGTGCAAGATAGCTAACCTGCACGTGCAAGTTAGCTAACCTGCACGTGCAAGATAGTAACTTGCAGGTGCAAGATAGCTAACCTGCACGTGCAAGATAGTAACTTGCAGGTGCAAGATAGCTATCTTGCACGTGCAAGATAGCTAACCTGCACGTGCAAGATAGTAACTTGCACGAGCAAGATAGCTAACCTGCACGTGCAAGATAGCTAACCTGCACGTGCAAGATAGTAACTTGCAGGTGCAAGATAGCTAACCTGCACGTGCAAGATAGTAACTTGCAAGTGCAAGATAGCTAACTTGCACGTGCAAGATAGAAATAATACTCAACTGGCGCCTCAACACTTCCGTATAAATGTACCTGTCCTAAAAAGCATATACAACTATTACTAGAATGAAACAAAAAAAATTAGACCATGACAAAAATTGATTTCTGGCCACTCCGACCACCCACGCACCCCAACATACGTTCCTGGAAAGTTTTTTTTTACACTCCCTCCCCTCCCCCTCCCCCCCCCCCCCCCCCCGGTGCTTTGGGGAAAATGCCAGTCATCGCCCCACCACCTCCTTGTCCTGGCTTTGACACTGACCGATTCGCATAGTATGCAGATCTAGACCTTCTCAATGGACCATATCCTTCTCTAATAGCAATGTCAGTGGAACTGGACACTGGGAAGGGACACTGTGGCGGCTCCATTCCAACATGGTGGTACCAAATTGTCTCTTTCGATTTTCCGAGTTTGCTCAAAGCGTGATATCTTGCATGCATGGATGCATATTGGAAACCACACAATCACCGTGACAATATCGTCCCTGGATGGACCGCTTATGCAATAAATAAACAACACAAACACCGGTATCTTGGAAGAGGTTGAAAATCAAAGCACAATTCGAGAACAGTGCGAAATATGCCCTGTTCCTTTGGGTGGTGGGGAGCATGGGCGGTTTACGATGATATAACTTTGCAGCACTTTCAATAGTCCCATATGTTATCAACATTTACAGATAAGCCAATTTCGAAACTGCCATCTTGGCTTTTAATCTATGCAAGGTCACAGGTCGCGAGGTATAAACATTCCAAGATAACGCTTTGTTAGCAATGAAATCGCACTGTTTACACCTCGCGACCTGTGACCTTGCATAGATTAAAGTCCAAAGATGGGAGTTTCGAAATTGGCTTATTCCAATACGCACCTGAGTTTGAAGATCGGGATCAGGATCTGGAATAATGGCTGGATGGAGACAAGCATAATCATATATTTGGACTGTACACTTTCATACCCATGAATGGTCTTCAAGCTCATTGTCACGAGTCAGCATTAATGTCACCAGAAGATATTATCGTGAAGTTGTAACATTACCGTTAGAATTAATCATAACACTGATTATGGATTGTTTTTTGTAACACGGTCGGTTAGAAACAATATCATTGTAACATTATCGGTTGATTTTAATATTATCAACTGTTCATAACAGTTTTCATTGGTGGGTGTGGCATTATCGGTTGTTGTAATAGTATTTTAGTTGTAACAGACCATAGACCCTTCGTGGAATTAAGTACTTATTTTTTAAGACAATTATGGTTTGTTCCTGGGTGGACGGGCGCCCATTGCGGCAGCGATGATCGACGCGATCGATGTGCATAATTGGAGGAGACCGAGAAGGGGTGTTCCTCTTTGAGTGTGTGAGTGGAGAAAAGTTTGAAATTTAGCACTCAGAACTCGCCTCCTCATTGATTGTACTGAAGTGAATTTCATTACCCTGATTAGGGCCTGGTCGCCTGAAAATTAGGACGATTCACCCTCTCTTCTAGTTCAGCTGTCTGAAAGTAGTGAGTGCACAGTGAAACAGCACGGGATATGGACAATTGCCCCGCAGACACTTGCCCCGACTGCAGAGCGGACAGTATCCCCGAACGGACAATTACCGCGCGGACATTTGCCCTGGTTACTAAATTCAAGACCGGACATTTGCCTCGGTAAGATAATAAACAGGTCTGGCGTTTTCAGGAGAGAGATTTATTCGCTCACCTATTGCTCGCCTTAAAAAATTAAGGAGGGCGAAAACTAGCCACATTTTTTCAGATCTCTGCTTTGTTAGTGGTCTCTGTAAGACGGCCATACTGTCCCTCCCACATCTCCGGGCCTTGCTGAGGCCCGGAGGTGTGGGAGGGGCATGTTAGCCGTCTCAGAGAGACTACCTTGTTGGCAGCACCAAATAAAATCTACAAAGCCCACAAGGCAGAATTCATTAATAGTAAAACTTCATTTTTCCACTTTTAGCTTTTGTATGATTGGGGGAGGGGGGGGGGGAGCTACTCGCTCCCCAGGCCATGCGAGGAGAGCGATTTTTAGCCCTCCTTCATTTTTAAGAATACCAGGTATGAATAAAGTCCAGTAGATATACAAAGAATATCACCCTGTGAGGCTTGAAAAGCATAATTACTAAAATGGCTTTTTAGTTGGTTTATCTGTATCGACAGCTTTTATAAGTCCTAATAGGCCCTTATAAGTTTCACTATTTAATTACACCCGTTTATTATCCGTTTTTAACCAATAAGTCTATTCGGGAGCAGATGTCCTCCTCTGATCTATATACCGGGGCAAATGCCCGCGGGGCAAATGTACGTCCGAGGCAAATGTCTGTTTTCTTGAAAAATGCAACAAGGGCAAATGTCCACGGGGCAAATGTCCGGGATTCGGACAGCACTACGTTCAGAGAGCTGAGCTACCTCTCTCCGTTTTATTCACATTGAGAAGAAGGTGGAAATGTCTCTCTGGTGAGATAGATTAGATTAGATTTGAATGACAATTTACACCCACGAGGGGCCGATGCCATATTAACAATACATAAGTAATATAATTACATAAATGAGTAATAATGAGTAAAAAATTAAAAACAATATATGCTATTCAAGAAAGTATGGGATATTTGATAAAAGTGAGAAATATGATGAAATATATTTATATTTTCATCAAAAAGACAGTTGAGGCATTGCACTGTGACATCTGGTGAATGATTTCAGCGATAGTTGGGTGTCTGACAAGCACACATTCCACGCACTGAGCTGTAGAAGACATGGACAGTCAGTCAGAGAATTTACCACATTCAGTCCAAGACCTCAATACCTTGTAAATCCTCCTCGGTTCGCGAGACAAGTGCGGATCCGACGTGGCATACTCCTCACCAAACGACCAATATCAGCTTGACTAATGTTATTCTATTATTTCTGCAGTACTGCGGCGAGTTCCCAGACATTGGTAGAGGGCTGTTGGCGTTGTCGTTGGCGCCTGCCAAGCATATCACAGACGTGCTCGATTGGTTAAAGGTCTGGACTTAGTGCTGGCTAAGGCAGTGTAGTGATGTTCTGCCCCTGGAGGAACTCTTGTAGCGACACGGGGCCTGTGTGCTCTTGCATTGTCATCTTGGAAAATGAATCGACGGCCGTGACGTCGCGCAAATGGCACCACATGAGCTGCTAACATGTTGTCACGGTAGTCCTGCCCTGTGACACGGCCTTGGATGACACAAATGCTGTTCTGCTTACCATGAGTATGCCTCCCCAAACCATAACCGATCCACCACCAAAACGATCGTGCTGCCTAACGGTTACGTCATGGTCTCGTTCGTTCCGCTGCCGTCACACCCTGTTTCGCCTGTAGTGGAATTCGAGAGTGAATCTCGATTCATCGGAAAACATGATGTTCTTCCACCGACGATTGTCCCAGCGCTGTCGTGCTCCACACCAGTTACGCCTTGCTGCGATGTGACGTTCAGTCAAACGTGAAATTATTCGAGGTCGTCGAGCGTACAAGGGCGCCAATCATGTCATTCTGTTTATTGATATCCGACTATCTATTACAGTGCCGGTATGGTAAACGAATAGCTTGCTGTTGTGGTTAGAGGAGGGCTGTATTGAAATTTTGAGTTCGGTATATATAGGTTTAGGTATTTGTAAGGGGGTATACCTCGATATCGTTTCGGTATTCGGTATCTGACTTGGCTGAGATTTGCTGATAGCATCAAAGAGGAATTCACATTAGGAAAATACATAACAAGTTGCTCTTGTACCATTCTACCACAGCGCCACAAATGTCACTGTCAGGGAGCTCAACAGTGGCATTGATGTACGAAAACAAATCATATCTATAATAATTTGGTGATTGTTCTCAACACGCCTTAACCCTTAAAGGCTATTTCAAGCGTATGCAATCTCAGGGCATGTGACCGGACAATGTTATCTTCAAGAGGTCCTGCTGACAATAGACAAAGTACCCAGGCAGTGATTTCGAGCCTGTTAAGGCAGCCAAGTATTGGCTAGAAATCACTGCTAAGCAGCTGGACATGTACAGGTTGTAGTCTCGTGAGAATTCAGGACAATCGCTCATGCTTCTGGAGGTTAACAAAACTGAAAAGAAAATCAGCCACTTCTTTCATCAAAGTGAACCCTTCAACTGCTATTCAGCCTGCCTCTTGGCCATATAAATAGTGAATGTAGGAAAATTTGAAAATTCAAATAGTTTCGGTATTCAGTGATTGGTTCGGTTCGGATTTATGCCCGTGATGTATGTATCGGTTCGGTTTTCGGTATATTGTCCATCTCCAGTTATTTTCCCCTATTATGATATCAGAATTAACCCTTTACCCAACGCAGACGATATCAAAATTTATTATTTTAAATAGCATTCTTTAAAATTTAACTAAACAAATTTTCAACAAAACCCTATCATGAGTCACATGCTACGGTTTTGTTGAAATTTTTTGAAAAATATTTTTTCAGCTGCTGAATTTGCATATTACGCGGGCGGATGTGGCCGATTCGTTGGCTAAAAGGTTAATATGTCTGGTTGATAGTTATGTACAGTTTTATATTTTAAATAAATTGGATTTACTATAAGCAGCCTTAGGCCGGACTGGTCACTTATTTGCACTGAGTGACCTTTGAATGTACTTATCAACATGTTTACAAATCCTGTTAGTTACCGGGGATCTATTGTTAGCTTACTGATTTTTTATTTGGGTCACATTTGTTTACTTGTCATTGTAATTCATCAGTTAAATTTGACCTCGTTTTTTCTTTCTGAAACCGTAATTTGATTGGCTGAGAGCCGGTCGGCTCTGTGCTCTAATCTCAGGTAAATTTACTCTTACCGTGCTCTTATTGCTGGAAGTGGGGTCAATTAGAAATGTCTGTGTCCACGCTACGTACGAGCAACAGCGCCAAACCGCCCCTATCACAGATCGAACACATCCGGAGTTGTTTTCTGTAAATTAGATCATGGCAAATAGACCGAGATTGAAAATGACATTTTCTTGATTGTTTTTCTTCAAAGAAAACGGGTTTGGAGAATTTTTTCACTTCTAACGATGACAGGAATTACAATGGAGATAAACTTTCTTGTTTCGTTAGACATTTGGGAAGTTGCCAAAAGAAAACAATTTGTTAACTCTCCCCTTCGGGGCTCGTTAACAAATGGTATTCCATAGTCAAATTCCCGAATGTCTAACTCAACAAGAGAGGTTTATCTCCTAATTAGAAAGAACGATCTAGAAACTCAATGAGGTGATTTAATTCAGCCAATCAGCAATTTGTGGAACAAAATTTCTCTTTCGGGAACCTTCCATTTGAGGACTATATAAGCCTCTGTCAACAGGCCTGTGGAAATTCATCTGTTTTTCATCTCACATACAGCATTGAGGAGAAACGATTGTTTATACATTCAGCATTCATTGCCGATTGTGGATTATTATTATTGGACAGTGGATTACTTTTGATAGCAGCAGAGGATATTAATATTCTGTGGAATATATTTGTGACATTTCTGTCATTTTGTATTGGAAAAAATGTTTCTCAAAATTTAAAAAGAATTTATTCTCCTGTGAACCAGGATTTACTCTTGTAAAAAGTCAGGAATCTACTGGATTACTTTTACACCAGCTCTGTGGAGCAAGTATTTGTTAGATATTATTTCCATTTCAATTTTCTGAGTGCTTTATTAGAATTTGTTTGATACTGCTGAATGTTTGAGTGAATATTTCTTTACAATTTACTGGATAGTGTTTCTGAAGAACATTGCAGGACATTACAATATCAGATGAAAGGTTTCTTCATCACATCTGTTTATTTATTTATTTATTTATTTATTTATTTATTGGTGTTTAAGGTCACATACTTATGCACAATGGCTAATCATGACCGTGACAGTTTTACGGGTGGAGGAAGCCGGAGTACCCGGAGAGAACCACCGAGCAACGACGAGTAGCTGCCAACTCCCCAACATCGTAACTCCGCACTGTAGCACAGGCAGGGTTAGATTGATTGAAGACATGCGCGCCATCGACATGCAGTACATGTACGCCTTAGTACACGGCGTCATCGTGCCCCCATGTGCACAATCGGGGTTAAGCGCCTTGCCCAAAGACACAACGCGGGAGTCCGAATCGATCGCTCAGACGGTCACCCATCCGAGGACTAACCGGGCTCGACGTTGCTTAACTTCGGTGATCTGACGAGAATCCATCACATCTCCGCACTGGAGCACAGGCAGGGTTAGATTAGTTGAAGACATGCGCGCCATCGACGTGCAGTACGCCTTAGTACACGGCGTCATCGTGCCCCCATGTGCACAATCGGGGTTAAGTGCCTTGCCCAAGGACACAACGCGGGAGTCCGAATCGATCGCTTAGACGGTCACTCATCCGAGGACTAACCGGGCTCGACGTTGCTTAACTTCGGTGATCTGGCGAGAACCCATCACATCTATTACTGCATTCAAACTGATAAGTATTTCTGTTTTATTTTTCTGTAAACAGTACGGTGTAAAAGATATTGTACCATATTCCTTTCAAATTATTTTTTTTATTAATTTTTAGAATAGTTAAATTGGAGTTATTGTTTTTGATACTCAGATTTCTTTCTGTTACCTTTATAATTATACTGAGTCCAAAAAGAAAGTATAATAAACTTTGCGGAGCAATTTTTTTTAGTATTATCAACTTTAATCCCAAACAAATTATTGTAAGTTCATATTTCGAGTCTAGCTGTATGAATTTGCATAATTTCATGTTCTTACTGTTGCCAGCGTCACGTCGCAATTCAGACATGGGGTGAAATGAAAAGTTCACACATGCAATCAATAGCGTGTATGTACACCGTTTGCCTCTTGGATGGCAAAACATCGACAGCGCATGGACCTGATAAGTCTCTGGATTTCACCCTGTGGTATTGCGTTCCACTCCTGCTTTAGAGCATTACGTAAATCGCCCAACGTCTGAAGATCATGAAGTCGTATCAGACTGTCCAATTGGTCCCAAAGATGCTCGATTGGCGACAAATCTGGCGAAAGTGGGGGCCAGGGAAGAAGTTCGATGCTCTGCTCCTCAAGAAAGTCAAGACAGATACGTAACACTGGGCATGATATTGTTGGAATAACTGCAATCCGACGTTAGCGTTGAACAACGGGACAACAACAGCGTTATGAAATTCGTCCCTATATCGCTGTCCATTCAGATTACCATCGATGAAGATCAACTGCGTTCGATGGTGCAAGGAAATTCCTGCCCAAACCATTACACTACCCCCGCCGAAACGATCGCATTCCCGCACTCAAGCATCAGAAAAACGTTCTCCTCGTCGGCAATACACTCTTGCCCAACCATCAGCGCGCCGTAGACAAAATCGTGATTCATCACTAAAAAGAACTGTGCTCCAACGCTGCTGAGTCCAGCGAACACGCTGACGTACCCATTCCATTCTGACGGTACGGTAACGTTGGGTAAGGATTGGTCCGTGATATGGACGCCTGTTGCGGATGCCGTGTTCAGCGAGTCTGTTGCGGACAGGTTGTGCACCGATTCTATTGTTAGCTCTACCAAGAGTAATTGCTGTTGTCCTCGTCGCCGCAAGTGAGATGTCCTGATGTGTCGATGTTGTGCAGGGTCGTAACTCTTGGTCGACCTGAACGCGGTCGGTCGGCAGTAGATCCAGTGGTTCTATACCTTCCAATGATACAGTAAATAGTGGCCACAGTGACTCCGAACTCAGCATTCAATTTGACATTTTCGGGTAGCAGGTGCTATTTTGAAATCCGTAGCAAAATTGTATACGTGGACAACAACAACATGCCATTAAACTCTGCACGACTTCTTCTCCACAAACATGCAACATTAGAACTATTATATTTCATCCTTTGTGCTATTTTTTCACATTTGTTTCTATTATACTTTCTGTTTTTGACTTACACACCGTAATACTAACACGTAGCAGAAAAAAAAACGAGCAAGACAAAAAAGTGCTCGCTATGTTGTATATTCCTCAAGGTAGGGCTGCACGGTATATCGATAAAACCGATACATACAGAGGCGGCGGAGCCAGGGGGCACAGGGGGCACATGCCCCTCCACCTTGTTTTCACACAGATATGTTTCGCAGTTACACAATGAGTAAAATGGGCTCATACAAACGTGTCGATATTCAGGCATCCCTGTAATATTATTTGCAAATCCAAACAATATTTAGCCAAAGAATCCCACTTGTGACCACGTCGGTCCGTTTCTTCTACTTCAACCATCTTCCAATCCGAAGGCTGGCCTTCGGGTTGGAAGATGGTTGAAGTAGAAGAAACGGACAGGACAATGGCCACACAGCGGCCTATTCATCTAAACGAGAGACTATAGCGAGTCATGGTACATTTACCGATTTACGGTTGTAACCTTTCTCACACTGGGTCGAACCATGGTAGCATTGTAAATTTGTGCTCCTCCACTTTTATCGAGCTTCCGCCGCCCCTAGATACAATTCGGCATCCAAACCAGTATCGATTGAATACCAGTTTTATTGCAAAAATATCGGTTTATCGTCATTATTTATTTACCATAATTGAGTTTTCAAGATGAACGGAGTTTTTTAACTGTAGTCCCAAACGAATAATATTATCCCTGTATATACCTTACGAATTGGCCGCATCCTCCCGGGTAAAACACAAATTGTGTAGTTGAACAAATATTATTTTTTCAAAAATTTCAACAAAATCATATCATGTGACCCCCTCATTGGAATGAGCTCGACGAGATAGTTCCATTGAGGGGGTCACTTGATATGGTTTTGTTGAAATTTTTTGAAAAATTCGATAAAGTAATATTTAAAAAAATAAATTTTGATATCGTTTGCGTTGGGTAAAGGGTTATTCGAACAGTATCATCAAGGCATGCTGATTTGTTCCGATTATGGTACGTGTGTTCATTTATCTGAACAGTCTTTCGATATACCGTAAAACCGCGGTATTTTTTAACACCGATAAAAGGATTCAATTTCCAATTAAAACTGTGCAGCCTTACCTCAAAGTCAACCTATTCCAGATTTTGAAATTAAGGGAACAACATTTGCTCTCAGAAAAAGGAAAAAAGTAGGGGAACGCCGCCCACCCTGAAGCATCAGTGCTTGAACGGTAGGTTTCGTCGAGGCCATTAGGGATTGGATGAATCCCCCCCCCCCCCCCCTGCAAATACTTTTCCTAATAAGTGATAGCTTTGTATACAAACCATACCCGAAATCCCTCACACAGGCCTACATAGCTTTTTCCTGATAGTTCTTGGATTATCTTATTATAGTTGTATATCCGATCATATTCCGGATACTTAAGCCTCAAAGAGAGACTGTCAAATTGACATGGAATTTAAAAATAAATTAACAGAGGGAGACTCTGGGCCCCAGCCTATAAGGACGAACCCTATCAATACTGTGTCAGGCAAAATGCAATGGGAACAATTTGTATCTGATGCCATTTCTTTTCGACATCCGCCCAATGATCAAATCAGTGGCGGATTATCCAAAATAGGCTAATTGCGTAAGCGTAGAGGCCCCGAGCTCAAAAGGGTCCCCAGGGATTGTTCCAGAAAGCACTCGTTCTTCTTTACAAAAGGGTCACCGATTAAAGCTAGTCTAGGGGTCCAGAGGTATCTTAATCTCTACTGGGTCAAATACGTTAGTTCTTATAGGGTTGGGCGGACACCGTAGTTTGCTGACAATATTCTTGTTGCTTTTGAACTTGAAATGTCATATAATCAAAGTATATTTCCGTTGTAAAAATCGAACACCAGGAAACACATAATCAAGTAATTTTTCAACTTCATTTTGTTTATTTTTTTTTTTTTTTTGCCGGGAGGGATAGATAGAGAAGCCCCTTCGTCTTGTAATTTACCCGAGCTTCCTATTAACACATTTCCCATTGGATCTGCTGTATTTTTTTTAATTCGTTTTACTCCAAGAACTTGGAAAAATTGCTAAAAGTGTACAACTTACCAAGAAAATCTCCTGCATAACTTCTGAAATCGTGACGAAACTTTTCTATTTCTTCTGATAAGTCAATGATGATGTGTTTTATAGAATTGATAGTCTCTTTGTCTTGGTTTCTTTCGCCGGAAACGCTCTCTCCATCTCTGATAGATATAGAAGGATACTCTGTTCCGAAATTTTCGCAAATGTTTGAACAACCATCTCTCGTTCTGTCTCCACCCAGTATAAAACCTCTAGTAAAAGATATAACATCGCAGATGTATGTCAGTTTTCTGTCCAATGCCTCTAGCAGTTCAATTGGAACTGCCTCACCTTTCTTCTTGTCCCGGTGGTGGAACGTACTCGAACTTTGATTTTTCAGTAAGTCATTGTGGATATAAGAATCATATTTGTACCCATCGGGTCTCTTAGACAGACATTCAGAAGAAAAATACATTGGCGGCATTTCGTGCTCCGATGGGACAACATTGTTCAGTGTGGTGTTGTCGGTATTTCTCTTAGTTTCCTGCACACATTTCTCTCTCTCTTTGGAGCTCAATATATCACCCGCTTTCACAGAGAGCGGCCCGATTTCCCCCTCACTGAGACATTTTCTGGCTGGAGTAGGTTTACTGCGCTGAACACTCTCCTCCATTTTATAAATTAAATTACCTAATTTTGTTTGAGGCATTTGGTTTTCGGAAATAGCCGTTGGCAAATCAGTCTCACCAATGTCGTCATTTGGTTTTTCAGTTATTGCAAACTTGTCATCGTTATCAGTGATTCTCAGAGCATTTGCATTTTTCTGTCGATTGTCGGTGTTATTTCTGTAATCAATTTCTCTAAGCTGCTGGAGAATAACGGCTTGTTCGCAGTATTCTTCATAAGTTAAGCTTACACTATCATCATCTGACATCTTATCCAAATTCTCATAGACTTCAGCTACAATATCAGAAACTGTTCTTTGTAATGACTGACCGGAATAATATTTGTGTTCGTCACCACTGCCATCACAATTGTCCATTATAATGAAGTGTTGAACATATTTCCTGGTTATTCGTGTAAAGAATAACAATATTTCCAGAAATTGACGAATTTATTACCAAGTGATTTTTTTCAAAACGACGTTGTATTAAACGCAGCGTCTGACGTCAGAAGTATAAAACGTTACACTATGATTCCTCTAGACGTACCACAAATACTCAGATAAACTTTTCAAACATTACTCAGTGAGGCATATTTGGCTACATGGATGCAAATAAGTTGAATAACTATGAACCCTCAGAACCCCTCAAAATGAATATGCAACCGGACATTGATAACCCCAATACACATATTTCTGGAGTACAGAACTGCCCATATAAAACTTACATTGACCTCTATGACAAGCCCCCCACCCTCCACCCCCCCCCCCCCCGATTTACGGAACACGCCATTTAGGAAAATAGCATATCAGTCGAAAACATCAAAGCAGACATATGATGAAAGAGCTTCGTAGTAGACACAAAACTAATTTCTTGTCCTGCAGCGACGATAAGAAGCAAAAACAAATTACGGACAGACAGAACATTTGAAGACGACAATATCATGGAGTCATACTTGGTACATACAACTTCGCAGGAAGCTGGAAACGACTTCACTCGACTTTGAATCAGTAATCACAGTCTCTTAACCGAGAAGGGTTGGTTCTTTCAGCCTCCTATCCCGGTTTAAGAAAGACTTTGTAAAGTTTATGGTTCGGGAGCGATTGAAGATGAGTTTCATTTTATTATGGAACGTATTGCTTATGGTGAGATGCAAAAAAATATCTCTTAAAGTCAGGGACGTGGCAACAGGGGGTGGGGTGGAGTGTCACCCCCACCCCAATCCTTGCCAAAATTTCCTATATTTGGAAGGTGGGGTGGAGTATCACCCCCCCCCCCCCACCCCAATCCTTGCCAAAATTTCCTATATTTGGAAATTCGGAGGGCAAGTCATGCGTGGTTGGAAATTCCATCTATCTGGATTTTAGAGCTTCTTTGGCGATGCTGATGTCTCCTTTACTTCCCAAAATTCCAACTCGGTTTCAAATCGGCAAAAATTCTAACTGTTACTATTTACAACTACTGTGTTCGCAATATCGAGCTTCATAAGTATGCATGATGTCAGTCGGTAAGAGATTTCTATAGTACGTTTACTTATCGTAATAAAGAAAAAATCCTCGAAATGCACTTCAAGAAAATCACATCATGTAAAATCGTTCTCCTGAGTTAATTCCACCATTTACAGTTACAAAATGATGAAACATCGAAAACTGATCATTCCTGCATAAGATCTGATTTAATGTTAGGACAGTGTGAACTGCTCAAAGTTCTTAGCTTGAGCATTTGTTTAGCACATATTCAGTTTCCAGAAGAATACCAAATAATAATAACCTGATAATTCTATCATAAATGTGTTGGCATGTCAGTTACTAGAATCAATTTTATGCCCCCATCCATGGCTTTATTTTCAAAATCTTTCTCGGTAGTGAATTTCTAACTGGGGAGAGACTGGAGAGGGGGGTATTTCCCCTCCCGGTCCATCTCCCAGTTGGAAATTCACTACCCTACACCCCCAATCGGAAACCTCTAGCCACGTCCCTGCTAAAAGTAGTAAATAAGGAGACAGAAAACTTTTAAGATAGGGGTACGAGTGAAAAGTTTAACCTGATGAGAAACAATATCCCCCCCCCCCCCTCTCCTCCTTTCAGTCCTTTGTAATCCGATCGGTAGCCTAATATGATCCGTGCTTCAACACAGAAGAGCTGTGTTCACAAAAGAAAATAACTGTTCTTTTATGTTGATATTTGTGGAGTTTATCAAAAACTTTTAAAACCTTTTCTTTTGAATGTTTCATTTTTCATTGTATTATTACTATTGTTTTGTTTTCGCAATCTGTCTCTCTGTAGATGCTAATTGCCTGAATGTTTGTTTGTTTACGGGTTTAATGACACTTTCGACAGCGAAGGTCACCTCGTGTCGGACAGACAATTTTACGGGTGAAAGAAGACGGAGTACCCGGGAAAACCACAGAGCAGCGGCGTGCAAGTTCCGAGCAACAGTTACTGTCAGACTTCCCAAAGTATTAACTCCGCACAAGCAGGGTCACCACTGGTTTAAGTTAAGTGCATCACTGGCGCGTTGTTCGCTTTAGTACACAGCGAGATAGTGCCTGTACGTGGATTATCGAGATTATAACTGCTTGAATAAATCTAAATCTAAATCAACAAATGCAAATAACAGTAATAGTAATAATAACACTTTGACCGGCCACTGATTTGTCGCGGTCTCAGATGGCCTTGATTACATCTGCGTCCCAACAGTGTCTTTGAGTGGAAAAAGTCGGGTGAAACCCAATCACGAAACGCACACAGCTCACATCTTACGGTATTTAGGGCAGGGATGTTGGAATCGTGGGCACAGAGACCACCACAACTCTTTCGAGAGAGAGAGAGACCAGCCTGACAGAATCAGAGCTGGGAGTTCACAACGGGGACAGGAAGATTCGGCCTCTGGAAATTTCGGGCCCGGAAACAATCGGCAGCGTGGCATGTGAAGATTTTTCGGTTAGAGATTGATCGGCTAGTGGTAAGAGAGTTGGAATACTCTATGACATTTTTTACTCATAAAAACATAAATTATCAAAAGACATTGTCCCTATATCCCGATAAATTCGGTCTTTTGATTGGTCAGAATGCCTGAGACAAATAGCCATGGGAAAGGGTGCACCCAACATCCAAGGTATATGAGAGCGTTTAACATCCAGGGTTTTAGCGCACGCGAAACATCGGAGGTATATGGTTAAAATGAAAGCTTTTCGCTTTCGCTCGCCTCGTTATAAAAATCGAACCCAAAAATCTGAAAATAGTCACAAATATATCAGATTTCCGATAGTTCTATCATATTTTGCCGTTATAAATTAAATAGTCGAATAATTAAATGAAACAACTTGAGAAAAAGAAAATAATACCGACTACCGTCCCCTGAGTACCAATGTGTTCCATGTGCCGATAGGCACATGGAACACATTGGAACTCGGGGACGATATGCAAACAAAATACTGTTTACTCGTTTCCTTAACGACACAAGGGATGTAACTCTATCTGTTGTTTTCTGCGTTTGTTAAAACAAAACAGTTGCAAACGATATTTTAAAGCACACACGTTGCCGGTGTTTTCCCCTCGGTAGTAAATGGGCCACATGGTTGGGATTCTCTCTTATTGCCTGACCAAAGTCAAATGAAGAACTACTCATATCGGCCAGGGTAACACAACTCAGAGTTATTGGGGGGGGGGGGGGGGGGGGGGATTTCCGATTTGTCTGCTTTGTGTCACACGTGTTGCCAAAGAATCACCCCGAGTCTCAAGGACAGTCAATTTGGCTTCTCAGTCTAAGAACGTGCTTCATATACTATCAATAATTCCACAAAGTTGTTTCATCAAAGCAATTCAGATGAGAAAGTGAGGAAGAAATGGTGAGCATGTGAGTTAAAAAGGTCTTCCATATCTCTCCAGATTTGGTCAGGATGCATGCATCATGGACATTTTTGGGCTCTGATGTGTTGGGTGACACACTTATGATTTATATAATATTAGCTTTGACACATTGAATGTCAGTGTTATACTACAATATATTGGAGGCTGTTCATTCAACTCAGAAGCTCGAAACCTATTTGCTCAAAATATGTTACAGGACCCATTACAGAACAGTCATTTTCCTAGTGGTTTTCTGCAACATTCAGCTTGATCACACTGAAACATAATACATTTGCGTATCCTTTATGACTCAGATGATCCCAACGCACATTATTCTATGATTTAATTTTATTCTTTGTTACAGCAGATTGTTATAGTTTATTTTAAAAGAAGGTAATCTTATTTCTGTTATAAGATAATAACCCAACCAGGTGTCTTATATGTGTTTGCAAAGTTTTAGAATCTCATATGCCAGGTTTATCTCCACACATCCAGTATCTTCCTCAACATGTGCTATACACAATGGTCCCGGGGTAATTGGCTGAAATTCATATTAACTATATATAAACCTATTCCCTGTAAACAAACTGTTTATAGCATTGTATAAACAGTTTGTTAACATGGAATACGTTTCCCTGTTAATAAACTCTCTATCAATAAGATAGAGTTTCCACTGCCAATAAACCCTCAATCAATAAGATAAAATGTCCTGACTATTTGATGGTTCAATCTTTCCTGACAGTATATCACACATGAAGGGAACTGGTTTGAAGGCTCCCCGCTGAGCCAAAAGCTTGAATGATCAATAACAACCCTACATTTTGCTCATACATGTGTAGGACTTTGAAATTAAAAATTATATTATGAGAGTCTGTGAAAGTAGTCAGTCGCATCGGGAAAGGTGCCACTGTGTTATGTCTACTATTCATGGTAAGAAATCTAGCTATGAGCATAGTCCTTTTACTGTCAGATCTGGTTACATTACATTTATGTTAGATTACATGAATGATAATTCGTTTAAATTGCTTCAACTTTTTTTCAAAATCGCGAACCACTGATGATGTGATGGGGAACGGTGAACTTCTGCCCACATTCCCATGCCGCTAGCCCCTATCCTGTACCACTAATCCCCCACCCCCTCTCTGTTAACCCAGAGGAGATGGAGTGGTGGCAAAAAGACTTCACAACTTGAAGCTTCCCTGATCAATTCGCATCACTTATTTGAAAGATAAGAGCGCGTAGGAACAAAAATTCAGGGCATGGAAAAAACGTGTTTTCAGAGCCGCTGACCTACCCACCCACCCACCCACCCCGCTCTGTGTTCGGAAAATAATTGACGAAGGCCCCCTGCACCAGGCTGAAAGTTGTTAAATATGGAGCAGAAATGAGCATTTTCCTCAACGTGGAGGTGCGTTAGTCCCAAATGCGCGTTGCCACTTAAATTCCACACTGCAGTTTTGTGCAAATAAAAAAAACGCACAAGGAACACTATGCTGACGATAGTGTAACCCCAAAATGAATTGGATAATAAACGTACGCAATGTCGTTCTCGTTGGTAGGAGGTCAAGTTCTCATTTGGCCATATTCTATTTCTCTGTTCTAGAGTTATTCCCCTTTGACGCAATGAAAGTGTTTTTCGGAAGATAACTTAAGTATGTATTCAGCATAGGCGTCGCCGAGAAAGGGGGGGGGGGGGGTGCTGAGAAACTCCCTTTTATTACGTTTTTTTCAAGAACAGAGAATTCAAATAAATCCCCCAAAGGCCACCAGAGAGCTCAATTTGATACTGAATTTAAAAGTTTTCTCAGAGGGAATGCAACCGCCGCCGGTGTGCCCTTTTCATCAAAGTCGAACCCCTTTTAGAATAAAAGTGTCAATGACAATGCAGCTCAACTTGTCCAACAAGGAACTAATCCAGTAATGCCAAGTCATTCACTCAAGTTTCTACAGAAAAGACATCACACTAAACCTACAAATGAAATTTGAAAAAGATCGGGTGACTGGTGTGGCCTTTAGGGTCTGCTAATGGAATTGCTGACAATTTATAGGTGAAATCCAAAACGACCACTGACAGCCATGTTTTTCAACGAAATTCATAAAAATTTGATAGCTCCCATACAGCCATCACACCAAAGGTACATATGAAACGTGAAATTTGAAAAAGATGGTTCTGAGAAATGCAACCTGTAGGGTGTGGTAATGGAATTGCTGACAATTTAGATGCCAAATCTAAGATCGTCGCTCGTGGCCATTTTTTCAACGAAATTCGAAAAAAATTTGATAGCTTCCATCTAGACATTGCTCCAAAGCTATATATGAAATTTGGGACCGATCAGATGAGAGCTGCGGCCTGTATGGTGTGCTAAAGAAATTTTTGGACAATTTATATCCAAATCCAAGATGGCCACTGGCGGCCATGTTTTTCAACAAAATTCGAAAAAAATCTATATCTCCCATCTAGACACCGCCCCAAAGCCACATATGAAATTTGGTGCTGATCGGATGAGAGCTGTTGCCAGCAGGGTGTGCGAAAGGAATTGTTGGACAATTTATATCCAAATCCAAGATGGCTGCTGGCGGCCATGTTTTTCACCAAAATTCAGAATTATTCGGTAGCTCCCCTCTAGACATCACACCAAAGCTATGAAATTTACAAAAGTTTGAGTGGGAGATGTAACCTGTTGGGTATGCTAATGGAATTGTTGATAATTTATATGCTAAATCTAAGATGGCCACTGGCGGCCATGTTTTTCAATGAAATTCGAAAAAATTCGATAGCTCCCATCTAGACATTGTCCCAAAGCTACATATGAAACTTGGGACCAACCGGATGAGAGCTGCGGCCTGTAGGGTGTGCTAAAGGTGTTGTTGGAACGATTTATATCCAAATCCAAGATGGCCACTGGTGGGCATGTTTTTCAACGAAATTCTAAAAAAAATCGATAGCTCCCATCTAGACATTGTCGTAAAGTCATATATGAAATTTGGAACTGGTCGGATGAGAGCTGTGGCCTGTGGGGTGTGCTAAAGGACTTGTGGATGGATAGACGTCCATGCGGATATCCATCCCAATAGCTGATACTTGACGTTGTCAAGTTGAGCTAAAACTCCTAGCGACATCCATGAATTTGAAACATTTTTTTTAAACGGTCACATATTGTAGTAACTGTACAGAATGTCAACATACAGGGCAAGTTAGTATTTGACCATATTTGCTTTCTCTGTTTGAGAGTTATTCCCACTGGATGGGTGAAAAATAATACATTTTATGGTTTCCTAATGGTAACTTGTTTTATTTGAGCTTGCCTTCATAAAAGTTTATAGTTGAGCTGGGCCGTTAGTGTCCTGTGCACACGAATGGTGGCAGCTGTTTTGGTGAAATTGAGTTGCGGCTGAAATGGGTTATGACGATCATTTGGGGTGCGGGGCATAGTCACCTCAAAGTGGTGTTCTAGGTTTTTAAGGTTTGTTCTGGAAACCATTCATTTGGCGACATCGGGGTGGTGGTGGTGGTAATGCTTGTATGTTATAGGAGTGTGTGTCCCACGATTGCAGGATGTTCCAACTTTCATCAATAATTGACATTTATTTGTAGCTTACGGAACTTACAAATTCTAATAGAATACTTGGTGGATGAGTGTTGCTGTTCCTCTATATCTACTAAGTCACTGGTTTAAAACATAATAAATTCCACAAAGTCACTGGTTTAAAACTTAATAAATTCTACAAGTGTTCATGGCAAATGTAAGAATATAGGAACCGGGAAGGGTTGTTGGTATCCACAGGTGCACATGCCTCCTGAGAGAGAGAGAGAGAGAGAGAGAGAGAGAGAGAGAGAGAGAGATAAGGCCAATATTATCTTCACAGTACCAATATATTTTTCATAATAGTACCACAGCCAGAGAATCTGGGTGGAGGATCCCTCATTACTCAAATGCAGTCACTTCAAACATGTATTTCTCTTTTCAGTTCCCGTGGATGCAATCTTATTGGTAAGTAACAGGAAGGTGTGCACAGATAATTCAGAGGCAGTGGAGCCACAGGGCACGTGCCCCTCCAGTTTTTTCCACAGATATGACTTGCAGTTACACAATGAGTTAAAATGGATGCATACAAACGTGTAAATATACAGGTATTCCTGTAACATTCCAAACAATATTTAGCCAAAGAATCCCACTTTCGGTCGCTTTGGTCCGTTTCTTTTACTTCAACTGTCATTCAACCCGAAGGCTGGCCTTCGGGTTGGAAGATGGTTGAAGTGGAAGAAACGGCAGGATAGTGACCACAGAGCAGCATATTCATCTAAACGAGATACTATAGCGAGTCATGGTACATTTACCGATATTCGATTGTAACCTTTCTCACACTGGGTCTAACCATGGTCGCATTGTATGTTTGTGTCCCTCCACTTTTATGAAGATTCTGCCACCCTGCACAGATTCTTTACTCTTAAGGTGTGACTGAAGATTCCCTTGTATATATGATTTGTCTCTTCTATGACCTCTGAAGTTGAGAAAAGTACACATATTTTTACTTCATAGGCAACAACTTTCCCCACCTGGCAAAGAAATTTGTTAAAAATGGAGTCAAAAGTGTGCATTTTCCTGAATGTGGAGGCGTCTTAAACCCAAACATAGCTTTGTGTACTGCATTCCTACCATGCCAGTAAGACACATGGAGTACCATGGATATATATCAGTATGTGGATGCCATTCTACAGCCATGCCCCTCCCATCCTCCAAGTTTGAAATGCTTTCTACACCCCTGGGTGTAAGAACATAAAGTCAAGAATAATTTCCAGACTTTGGAACTCTATAAAAGACTTTCTAAAACATGCATGACAAACCAGTAATTTGATTTCTTGAGAATAGCCCTTTACCTAAATATCTAATAGATGACACGCATTTTTCTTTTAGAATAACTGAAAAAATATATATTTTTTGCCTCCAAAATATAGCATATGATCCATGCTAAAACAGGTTCAATGAGCCAGTTCCAGTGAGGGACCATAAGCAATGTTTTGGCCACAAAAGTTGAAAAAAAAAAGATTAATATTTTTCAAGTCATGTTTTTGTCAACCCTTACCTATTAACCCACTGAGTATTTTCAAAATATTTTTTGTCATAAATTCTTGGCATGGCTGCTACAAAGCAGCCATGACTAAATTTTGATGGAAAATTCATCTAAATTTAATGCAAGAAATGATTGGTGAAAAATGCATTCAACTTACAAGGAGAAGGTTTTATTAAATATGCCAAAATTATACTTATTTTAGTGGCAATAGGAATTCTATCCTCGGCAGGAATATCAGCCAGTAGCATGTAAGGAGTTAAGTTCTCAGATTAATTTTACATTAATAACTACCATCTATACATGTACACAGCTTCAGATGGCTTAACAGCCAAAAATAATGTAAAAACACTGTCAAGATAAATGCATCCTTCCAGTCGAGTTCTCAAGGAAGAATACTCATGAGACAACTTTTTCATGGCAATATAAAAGGGGAAGTTGGTGGTTGTATGGGGACTTAAGGGTTAATAGTGCTTAGCATATATGACCATTGTGTTAGATGAATGGTTAACCCTTTACCCAACGAATTGACCGCATCCGCCCATGTAATATGCAAATTCAGCAGCTGAAAAAATATGATTTTCAAAAAATTTTAACAAAACCATATCATGTGCCCCCTCTTTGGAACGAGCTCGTCGAGCTTGTTCCAAAGAGGGGCCACATGATATGGTTTTGTTGAAATTTTTCGAAAAAATTCAAAAAATGATATTTAAAATAATAAATTTTGAAATCGTCTGCGTTGGGTAAAGGGTTAAGCAACATGATCCCTATTTTGTGTAAATAATAATAACACTTGGCTGGCTGCTGATTTGTTGTGGTTCTCAGGTGAGAAGGCCTTGATATACCCTGTGCTCCCAAATGTCTCCCTATCCCACACCTCTTCTCGCCTAACATCCGGAAACAAACTGCTTGGTGACATCCTGTACCCATTCTTCCCAATCTCTCAGATAAGCACATTAACTCTCTTCCTTGTGTCACCCACTAACCACATATCCTTCATTCTCCCAACTCACTTTCCCATTATACTCTCAGTGAATCTTACTCTAGTATTTTGGACATTCCAACAGAAAGTGTTCCAGGGTCTTGACTACTCAATTACACATTTGGCACTCCTTTCCACTGTACTTCTTGATTTTTCCTCTATGCTCCAGTGACCACAACCTCAGCTTGAACAGCAGTGCCCCCTTCCCCCTCTTTATAAATGTTGTAAAGTGAATGACAAAATACTGTTTAGTACAAAAATTAAATTTTATTAAATATCATTGCACAAAATTATCAATAAACTTGTTTCAACACTTCCATAATAATATCAACAACAAAATAAACTAGACCTGAACCATGGTATTCTGCGGCTAAACTCAGCATACACCATTTTTATTTTCAACTAAAATAGAAAACAAAAAAATTCTCAGCTTAAACTGAAACCTGGATATGACTACAATAGTAGTCCCTCACTTCCCACGGAGTCTAAAGTAACAAATCAGTAGACACATAAAATAAAAAAAGGTAGGATGCTAATTTATTTTTGGTTAACACTATTTGTTTACCTGTCATTGCTTTGTTACAATTTATAGGAGTGCCATCAAAGATAATAAAAAGCACTTCAACCAAGTATGAAATCTTTCTTTAAGTCAGTGGGGGCGAGGTGTCAATCATCCCGAGCAACATCTCCTCTGGGTGGCAAAGTATGTCAATTATTATACCACCCACTTGAAAAGTGGGCGGTATATTTATACCACCCACTTGAAAAGTGGGCGGTATATAGCATTCATGGTGTCCGTACTTCCGTACTTACGTACGTCCATACGTCCGTGACGCTTTGGGGGTACACATCTGCTATCCGCTACTCCTCTTAAACCAGTGGGTGGATTTCATTGAAACTTACAGGCATTCTTTTCTATACATTATAGATGTGCACCTCCTATTTTGCTTTCAGGTATTTTTATTTTTTACTCTTTCCCAAAGGGCGAAATGAACTTAGCCAAATTGTTGTGATGCTTTAGGGGGGTACACTCCTGCTATCCGCTACTCCTCTTATACCAGTGGGCGAATTTCATTGAAACTCTCAGACATTCTTTTATATACATTATAGATGTGCACCTTCTATTCTGCTTTCAGGTATTTTTATTTTTTCTATCCCATGTGGCAAAATGAACTTAGTACGTCCGTACGTCCATACATCCATTATGCTTTGAGGGGTACACATCTGCTATCCGCTACTCCTCTTAAACCAGTGGGCAGATTTCATTGAAACTTTCAGGCATTCTTTTATATACATTCTAGATGTGCACCTCCTATTTTACTTTCAGGTATTTTTTTTTTTACTCTGTCCCAAAGGTCTTAATGAACTTAGCCAAATTGTTGTGATGCTTTGTGGGGGGTACACACCTGCTATCTGCACTCCGTCCGTACGTCCGTGATGCTTTGGGAGTACACATCTGCTATCCGCTACTCCTCTTAAACCAGTGGGTGGATTTCATTGAAACTTACAGGCATTCTTTTCTATACATTATAGATGTGCACCTCCTATTTTGCTTTCAGGTATTTTTATTTTTTACTCTTTCCCAAAGGGCGAAATGAACTTAGCCAAATTGTTGTGATGCTTTTTTTAACTTGGTGTGCTCATTGGCTGAGATCTTTAGATAAGAGCTATTGATTAGCATTCATTCCTGTGAAAAAAGCTACCATTTACAATAACCTCTGAACTTACTGCATTTGGGTATCAACATTCTTCCTTTAGCCAGTCTTACAGTTTACATTTATAAATTCAAGGATTACTCTTGACGTTGTGCACACACAATGCTGTTATGTTGAAATTTCACCAAATAACATTGATACCAATGATCTTCAATTTTGCCATTTCACTTATAACTTACCAAGTTCAAGTTTGTCAAGTTGAGCTACAGTGTCATTGACACTTTCATTACAGTTTCCCATATTGAAAAATGAACTTTGTCAAATTCAGTTGACATTCTGTACAGATCTGCTATCTGCAACTCCTCTTAACTATTGAACAGATTTCAATGAAACTTTCAGACCTTGTTTTACATACATTGCAGATGTGCACCTCCCATTTTCTCTTCAGATATTTTCATATTTACAGTTCCCCATATTCAAAAATGGCCGTTGTCAATTCAAGCTTTGGGGTGGAGGTGTGGTGGGGAAGTGTCAGTGTTTGTGCTCTCTACATTAAACACACTTTTACTGTTGTAAAATGTTTCTTGGTGGGAGTGGGTGGTATCAGTGAGCAGTGCTCACAGTTTTTCTAGTTTATTATTAATTATTGGTGTTTAAAGTCACATATTTCTGCACAATGGCACATTCAAATGAGGGGTCACATGATATGGTTTTGTTGAAATGAAAGTGTCAATGACACTGTAGCTCAACTTGTCAAGACATGTACATGTATAGTATGTGACACAGCAATGACAAACATCTAGGTAATGACCTGATAACAAAGGTACATATAAAGTATTGTAACGGTCTGTACATAAATACTGACCGTAGCCTGTAACAAATGTATAGGTAAAGTATTGTAAAGGTGGGTGACAGTCAGATGCTAAATTAGAAAAGAAATCTTTGAGTCCCAGAGAGGGTCTGCCTGAACCCCAAAATATTTGTTCTCATTGCACAGTGATAACAAAGGCACCCCAAAACACACTCATCCTGTCCCAAGGTGATAACAAAGGTACCCAAGAAGTTTTGTGAAGATCGGTTGATAAATACAGCCTCTAGCCCGAGCCGTATTGACATGTGCACTTACAGTGTATAAGTAGCACTAAATAAATCAAAATTCATCTAATTTGCATAATTTCTGCACGAGAAAAAAAACTGTACTGTATGTGATGTATTCCATTTTACTAAACATTCATACAAAAATTTATTCAAATCGGAACTTTCATACAGAAGTTCTGTACAAAAGACTGATTGCACTAATTTTGGTACAAAATGGCTGCTGGTGGCCATCTTGAATTTTGGACCACACCCAAAAACACTCGTTCTCATCCCATGGAGATAACAAAGGTACCCAAGAAGTTTCGTAAAGATCGGTTTATAAATACGGCCTCTAGCCTGAGCCGTATAGAAGTTGTGTACAAAAAACTGATTAGACCTAATTTCGGTACAAAATGGCCACTGGCAGCCATCTTGAATTTTGGACCGCACTCAAAAACACTCGTTCTCATCCTAAGGTGATAACAAAGGTACCCAAGAAGTTTCGTTAAGATTGGTTGATAAATACAGCCTCTAGCCCGAGCCGTATTGACATGTGTACTTACCGTGTGTAAGTAGCACTGAAAAAATCAAAGTTCATCTAATTTGCATAATTTCTGCACGAGAAAAAAACCTGTATTATATGTGATGTATCCCATGGTACTAAACATTCACACAAAAAATTTTTCAAATCAGCGCTTTCATATGGAAGTTCTGTGCAAAAATCTGATTGCACCTAATTTTGTACAAAATGGCTGCCATCGGCCATATTGAATTTTGGACCGCACCCGAAAACACTCGTTCTCGTCCCACGGTGATACCAAAGGTACCCAGGAAGTTTCGTAAAGATCGGTTTATAAATACGGCCTCTAGCCCGAGCCGTATTGTCATTTGCACTTACAGTGCTGAAAGTAACACTAAATACATCAAAGTTATGCTAATTTGCATAATTTACATACGAGAAAAAAACCCGTATTATATGTGATGTATCCCATGGTAGTAAACATTTATACAAAAAATTATTCAAAACAGCACTTTCATATGGAAGTTCTGTGCAAAAATCTGATTGCACCCAAGTCTGTACAAAATGGCCGCCAGCGGCCAACTTGAATTTCGGATCGGACCCCAAAACACTTGTTCTCATCCCATGGTCATAACAAAGGTACCCAAGAAGTTTTGTAAAGATCGGTTCATAAATATGGCCTCTAGCCCGAGCTGTATTGAATTGTAGACGGACAGATGGATGACTGGCCATGGCATAAGCTCAAATTTGGCTTCGCTAAAGTTGAGCTAAAAATTGAAATGAAAGTGTCAATGACACTTTAGCTCAACATGTCAAGACATGTACATGTATAGTATGTGACACAGCAATGACAAACATCTTGATAATGACCTGATAACAAAGGTACATATAAAGTATTGTAACGGTCTGTACATAAATACTGACCATAGCCTGTAACAAATGTATAGGTAAAGTATTGTAAAGGTGGGTGATAGTCAAATGCTAAACTAGAAAAGAAATCTTTGAGTCCCAGAGTGGGTCTGACTGAACCCCAAAATATTTGTTCTCATAGCACAGTGATAACAAAGGCACCCCAAAACACACTCATTCCTGTCCAAAGGTGAAAACAAAGGTACCCAAGAAGTTTTGTGAAGATCAGTTCATAAAAACGAGCTGTATAGAAGTTGTGATAAAAAACTGATTGGACATAATTTCGGTACAAAATGGCCACTGGCAGCCATTCTGAATTTTGGACCGCACTCAGAAACACTCGTTCTCGTCCCAAGGTGATAACAAAGGTACCCAAGAAGTTTCGTGAAGATCGGTTGATAAATACAGCCTCTAGCCCAAGCCGTATTGACATGTGCACTTACAGTGTATAAGTAGCACTAAATAAATCATAATTCATCTAATATGCATAATTTCTGCACGAGAAAAAAACCCGTACTGTATGTGATGTATTCCATTTTACTAAACATTCATACAAAAATTTATTCAAATCAGAACTTTCATACAGAAGTTCTGTACAAAAGACTGATTGCACTAATTTTTATACAAAATGGCTGCTGGTGGCCATCTTGAATTTTGGACCACACCCAAAAACACTCGTTCTCATCCCACGGTGATAACAAAGGTTCCCAAGAAGTTTCGTAAAGATCGGTTCATAAATACGGCCTCCAGCCTGAGCCGTATAGAAGTTGTGTACAAAAAAATGATTAGACTTAATTTCGGTACAAAATGGCCACTGGCAGCCATCTTGAATTTTGGACCGCACTCAAAAACACTTGTTCTCGTCCCAAGGTGATAACAGAGGTACCCAAGAAGTTTCGTGAAGATCGGTTGATAAATACAGCCTTTAGCCCGAGCCGTATTGTCATGTGTACTTACTGTGTGTAAGTAGCACTGAAAAAATCAAAGTTCATCTAATTTGCATAATTTCTACACGAGAGAAAAACCTGTATTATATGTGATGTATCCCATGGTACTAAACATTCACACCAAAAATTATTCAAATCAGTGCTTTCATGTGGAAGTTCTGTGCAAAAATCTGATTGCACCTAATTTTGTACAAAATGGCTGCCATCGGCCATCTTGAATTTCGGACCGCATCCAAAAACACTCGTTCTCGTCCCACAGTGATACCAAAGGTACCCAAGAAGTTTCGTAAGGATCAGTTTATAAATACGGCCTCTAGCCCAAGCCGTATTGGCATTTGCACTTACAGTGCTGAAAGTAACACTAAATACATCAAAGTTAGTCTAATTTGCATAATTTATGTTTGAGAAAAAAAACCTATTATATGTGATGTATTCCATGGTACTAAACATTCATACAAAAAATTATTTAAATCAGCGCTTTCATATGGAAGTTCTGTGCAAAAATTTGATTGCACCTAAGTCTGTACAAAATGGCCGCCAGCACCCAACTTGAATTTCAGATCGGACCCAAAAACACTCGTTCTCGTCCCACAGTCATAACAAAGGTACCCAAGAAGTTTCGTAAAGATCGGTTCATAAATACGGCCTCTAGCCCGAGCCGTATTGAATTGTTGACGCACAGACGGACAGACGGACGACTGGCCATGGCATAAGCTCAAATTTGGCTTCGCCAAAGTTGAGCTAAAAATAACATTTAAAATATTAATTTTGATATCATTTGCATTGTGCAAAGGGTTAATAAGTTACAATTATTTAAAGGTATTTAATGCCACTTTATGTGTCTATGGTATAGAGTCTAGTTTTGTGCCAGTTATTTATGGTGGGGATGTCCACATTTCATTACACCAAGAGAACTTTTTTAATCTGATGGTAATAATTTAGAAGAATGAAAACGAGTTTCTAAATATGTTTTTTTTATTTCCAGAAAGGATATCTGCATTGCTAGGGGAAAATTGTTTTCCTACTCTGATCACCCTCAACTCACATGGACATTGATATGTAGGGCTTCAGTGTACAATATCCGCATCCCCCCCCCCCCAACCCAAAAAACAAAAATTGGCCAGACATTTTTACCTGTCTGTTAGTGTTGGCAGATGATACACACAGATTTTAGACTTGATAACAGAGTCAAAACCATGAATTCCTATGCAGTATGAATCACTTAATTTCTGTGGTAGAAATGGGCAATATACCGAAAAACTAAACCGATTTCATAGGGATACCAAACAACAGAACCGAACAAATCGTTGAATCCTGATACCATCTGAATTTTCAAATTTTCCTATGTTCCCCATTTATAAGTCCCCGTTGAGGCTTGAAAACAGTTAAAAGGTTCAATTTCATGAAAGAAGTGACTGATTTTCTTTTCAGTTTTCTTAACCCTCAATGGACTGGGCAACTGTCCTGAATTCCCACTAGACTACAACCTATACATGTCCAATTGCTTTGCAGTAATTGTAGTCAAGTCTTAAGGCAGCCAAAACTTTACTAGAAAACACTGCTCAGGTGATTTGTCTATTGTCAGAAGGACCTCCTAAAGATGACATGGTAAAGGCACATGCTCTGAGATTGCAAAAGCCTGAAATAGGTCTTTAAATATTAATGTGCATTTAGAACAAGTCACAAAATTACTGTAGATATGATACCCCTGTTGAGCTCATTGGCAATGTCATTTGTGGTAGAATGATACTACAACTTATTCTGTTTTTCCTGATGAGAATTCCTCTTTGATAGTATCAGAAAATCTCAGTCAAATCAGATACAGAATACCGAACCGATACCGAGGTATACCCCTCCCCCCCCCCCCCCCCCCCAAAAAAAAAAAAAAAAATTACCAAAACCAATACCAAACTCCAAATTCCAGTACCACACATCTCTATTCTGTGGGAAACTTCATGGTCTTACCCCCCATCACCACAAAATGCTTTCTAAGGAAATGTCAACACCTGAGTTTTTTCAATACTCTATTACTCTCAATCTGGTTAGTTTTCTTTTGCCTTGGGTTGATTTGCCCCATTTTAACTCTTGACCTGCTGAGTTTTTTCAAAATAATTTTCATCAAATGTAGTCATGGCTGCTGTGAAGCAGCCATGACGAGATCTGATGAAAAATTCATCCAAATTTAACTAAAGAAATCATGGTTCCAAAAGTCCATTCCATTTACAGGAGAGAAATTTGGTTAAATGTGCCTAATTTATCCTTTTTTCAGTGGCAAGCGATTTTGTGTCCTGGGCAGGAATATCTGCCAGTAGCATGCAAGAAGTTAACCCTCTGTACAATAACATCAAAATATGGAAATTTCTAGTTGTAAATTTTTCCCACAAGACAACTTAGAATTTAACTGGTAATGTGCTAAATTACTTTTGGCCATCAAAATTTGTTGATATGACCTTGCCTTGTTACAATTTATGGGAGAAGGCATTCTCACATAAATTGTAACAAAGGAAATCCTTGCAGACCAGGCCTTAAAATTTGTCCTGATTAACGAGAATCGGTTTTCATTCCCATGAACTCCGGCTGCGAGAATCAATTTGCAGTTCTTAAATAATTTAGAATTTGAGAGCAGTATTATAACATTGTGAATGCAACTGGTGCATATTCTATAAAAACACAAAACAATCTTGTCGAGCTTCTTGTCTTACATGTACATATAAGAACACATATATTCTAGCACATACATACTTTTGGTGGTCTTGATGGTGGAAATTTCAGTAGCAGTGGTTTCTAGTTAAGTTTTAGCTGCCTCTATAGGCAACCAAAACTTCACTAGACACCACTGAAACAGTACAAGTCAAAATACGTTGTAGGATAACCACTATAAACTATGTATCTTTCTCTTCCTGCACTAATAAGACCAGAAGCTGACATCATTTTCTGGAAAGCTTTCACTGAGAGCTTTCCAGAAAATGCTGTCAGAATCTGATCTTATCAGTGCAGGAGCAGCAGTATACTTAGTTTATTGCAGTTATGCTACAATTTATTTTGACTTGTACTGTGAGTCAAAGTGTTACGTTATTATGAGCGAGCAAAAAATAAATAGAATCCTCCAGGCCTTTAAGGGCACTTTCAAAATCGATGAGGAGAATGAAACGAATATTTTGCGAGAATCAGAGTTGATTCTCATTTTCCTTGCGAGAATCATTTGCGGGAATCAATTCTGATTCTATGTAAATAAGTTCAGGCAAATAGTACACTTCACCCATTTATTATCTGTCAATGATAATTTAGTATTCAATGATGTAAGTATTAAATTTTTTTGAATCATTTGAGAAAAAAATAATTAAAAACAACAAATGTTGATATTATGTGCACTGGGTTGGGGGTTCTTTTTCATTGTAACAACTTACCAGCATGTCTGTCATTGATGTCATTCCAAAGTCAAAGGCTTATTTACAAGTAGGGGTTCCTGAAACTGTAATCTGAAAAGTTGGTATGTGGGCCTATTTTAATATGGGCTTATTCCCGGGTCAGTATGGTACATGCATCAGTGGATGTTAACCCCTCACCTAACATTGACCTAACATTGACTAGAAGATGACACTTACAGAACTATTTATTCAATAGCTGAATATTTTTATTTCGGTTCTCAAACACATAGCATCTCAAAACATGACTGGAACAAGCTGAATAAGCTCATTCCATTGAAGTGTCATAAGGTATGTTAGGAGGGGGAGGGGGCAAAAAATAATAAAATTTGAAGGGGGATTTTTGTGATACGGCCATTATGTTATATAAAGGATTAGCATTTGCATCAAATGCTTGCTGCAATTGAAAAAGAATCCTTTGCCACTGCATTCAAAATTATATTGATTATCCAGCATGTAATCTGCTAACTGGTAGCTGTTACCATTAGCCAATAATCGTGGCCACTGAGAGCGAGGACAGGCCTCGGGGGGCAATGAATATATTGGGCATTATGAGCCCTGCGAGAGCCAAAGGCACAAAGCGATAATTGTAATCTGGAGGTCCTCCCCCAGAAAATGTTTTTAAATTAGTGCAAGAAGCATTCTCCTGCACTTTCTTAACAATATCTACTCAATTATTTCCTTACAGTTTGGATAGTTTATCACCTGTATTTCTGTGTATATGGCACATTTTTTCTCCAAAGATAATCATGACCTCCATGATGCATGAAAGACCGGTGGAAAACCAACAAACTGTAACAAATGGATTTTTTTTTATATATGAATGGAACCTGATCAGTAATGCAACTACATACTCTTGCCACCTCCACCAGCATTGGAGGCCCATACCAGAAACCTTCCCACTACTTTCAGCTTTTTAAAATGCCCAAAATCCTGGGGGCCCTGGGGCAGTTGTCCCCCCCCCCCCTTACCCCCTCTCTTGGCACTAGTTCCAGTAATAACAACTAATCAACTTTTTGGTTAACTGTTTCGACATATATGGTCAGTGAGCCCAACTATACCAACCCCCTAGAGTAAGCCTGGAAAACAAATTCTATTCTGATTTTTTTACTAATTGATATATGTACCCAGCAATTTGCAATCCAAATTCATTTATTTATTGGTGTTTAACCCTTTACCTAACATAATGGCCAAAACCACCTGGCACTATTCACAGAAATCATCATTCAGTTTTCATTATTTTTTTCATTCTTTGTCTCAAAAACATAGCTTATGACTCCTCATTGGAACAAGCTCAATGAGCTCCTTCCAATGAGGGGCCATAAGCTATATTTTTTATGCAAAAAATGAAAACAATTAGTTATTCAAGAATTTTGTTTGCAAGTAGGCTTGCCGCGATTATGAAATTCCATAGTCGATTAATCAGAGCCCAAAATCGACGATTAGTCGACTTTTTTGACCACGTTTTTTTAACAAAGGGTCGACTAAAACGAGATGGCTGAATGGTCCTAAAGGTAGGTATAACCGAGCTGTGGCCGTGTACATTTCAAATAACATGGTGACATAGTCAACAATCCATCATTCCCACATTATAAGGCTTGGTGAACGTCGGAATGAACGTTTCGTTGAAAATATGCTGTTAAGTTGGTTGATCATCTGCCATACCGTGAAACAGTAATACACCCTGATGCCCGAAATTCAGATGAAACATAACAGTGAGCAGCCAGAAGGAACTAGGCCTGATCCGAGGGAGAGGGATTTTACAACTTACAAGGACTATTCTGCTGGACCCTGTAAGGGCACTAAGGATGTAAAAAGTCCCCCCCCCTCCCCCACTTCTGCACACACACTCACGATAATTTATCAATGGTGGGAAACGTTGTGATTTTCGGATTTCCAACACGAAAGAGTGACCCAAGGGAGCTAACTCTAGTTTTGTGATGCAAAATACTGAAATTTCATCAAACGCAGCGAGTTTCATTTCGTGTTGTTCAAAATAAAAGATTTATGAGCAAAGAATGGTTATTGGAAATGATGTTGTTTAAAATACGGTCATGTTGTTGACATGACGAGAGCAGTAATACTTGAAAATAACTTTCATATGTTCCAAAATAAAAATCATTAAAGTGGGAGGTAATTACCGCAATCATTTCCGAATCGGACTTAGAAAAATGACAATGTATTTGAGGGGGTTGGGGGGGGGGGGGGGGCGGCCACCCTTTACATCCATATGGTCTACCACTGTCGTTTATACATCCAGAAAAGTTCCCATCATGTATATACAGTGTGATCACGTTCTGGCAAGGCAGTGGTGTCATTATACATGCAGAGGTAAAAAAAAAGTTGACTTTCAAATTTAAAGTCGATCAATCAGGACGACCGACAATTAATCGACTTGTTGCATAATCACGGCAAGCCTATTTGCAAGTGTCATCTGCCTTTCCTATTAGGTAAAGGGTTAAAGTCACTTACACCTATGGCTATATCATTACCACACTTCAAAGTGTAATTTAGGCTGTTTAGCTAATTGTTTGTTCCTGTACTGCCCATGCTAGAGGACTTTCAGGCATTGTTTACCAGATCCCATTCTACTAGTAAAGTGGAAATATTGTACCACTGTAAACAATCATTGCTCCACGGGATTTCCAAGTGGATGCAATCCAAATAATTATACCATGATTGCCAAGCATATTCAACATAATGCAATACAATACAGATATTGGGAAATGTTCAAGATACACCACACATGGAATCTGGATTGTACATAAGAACACATCTGATTGGGTGTTAAGAGTCTGAGTGACATTATATCATAAGTGAAATGCTTTGATGCAAACAATGTCAAGCAAGAAAGTTATCAGACCGCTGAAGGTGATATGTTTTTTTAAACATATCAGCTTCATTCATTGAATTCAAGTTCAAGTGTGGTATAACTACAGAACACACCTCAGGTAGAGAATGGGGCACAGGAATCAACGACCCGTGGTGGAGTTTTCCAATATTTCATGTGCTTTTGGCACTCGTGAAATACAGGAAAAACTCCACCTTGGGTCACTGAATGCTGCAGACCTTCCCCAGACCCTCCACATTCATTGTTTTCTTTCTTATTCAAACCTTAAATTGGTATAAATAATAAGGAAGATGAAAGTTCCAAAAGCTAATAATGTTTAATCCATTTTTTTACCAACTCATTCAATGACTTGAAGCACATATCTCGATGCTTAAAGGTTTTTCCTGCTTAACATTATGGCATCAATTTTATTTTCTTATTAAAATGTTGAAGTCTGTCAAAGGAGAAGCAAAACCATGCTCATACAAAAATTAAATGGAACATAAATTTAAAAAAAAATGAAATATCTGGTGAGAACTGGATAATTTTGTATATGATCTCATCACTGGGTTGTAATAATGCAACCAGAAAATATGAGCACATCCAAATCTTTTAAGTAAACAATATACGATGACAGAAATTTTGTGAAATTTTATCATCTAACTAACTCCTCGCTCTTTTATTTTCAAACTCCCTCAATATAAGGATGATTTTAACATCTTGGAAACTGATTTACAAATTAATTTCTTTCAGTTAATTAACAATTGATAAATTAATAAATAATCAATTCCATTATTTGTCAACTCTTTGAACCCCGAGTTCTTTTATATCTACTTCCTGCATGTTAAAATTCACTCAGAATGAAGATAATTTTAACATCTAGGAAATAGATATATAATTAATGAAATTTTTGACCAGTTAATTAACAAATAATGAAATAATCTATTCATTTATTTGTTAACCCCATCAACAGTGAGTTCTGAATATGTATTTCCGAGAAGTTAATATTCCCTCAGTTTGAGGATGATATTAACATGTAGGAAATAGATATACAAATTAATTAACTCACTAATTAATTAACGATTAATAGATAATTCATTCATTCATTTATTAACCTCTTTTCAACCCTGAGTTCCTGAATGGAACTGTCCTGCAAGGTCATTGTAGTCATTATTTACATCAAAGTGGGGAAATCTATTTTGTATTTGCAGGGAGATTCAGTAATAATGTGATCTTACAGCCCTTTAGGATTAAATTAATACTGAACCCTCTCAATATTTTTTATCCCTTCTTATCACAATAAAAGCCAAATCTTCTTTCATGCCAAATTGATGTTTACCATGTTGATGTTGCGAAGTATTTTGTAAATTAATAAACAAACATGTGTTGTTATATCATTATCGTAACCTATTAACATAAAACCAGGATGACAGAAATTTATTTATATTCAGGTTATCTTATTGGTTGGACTTTCACCTAAATATTGTTTACAAGCTCCTATTTCATTACAAGTATAGTAGAAAACAAGGCTTCAACAGATGGTAAGAACTGTTCCACCTTCCATGTTTTTTGCCAGGTATATTGTAGTTTTTCTAAACCATGATTGTTGTTGTGTGTATTCAGCCTTACCTGATACAATACAGTTGTTGGAAAATGTGTTAAGAAAACCATGCATAGAATATGTTAAATAAAATATAATATATAACAGAGGTTGACCTAAGTTCAAAGAATTACCGACATACTTATGAGTGACCCTGACCTCTATGTATACACATGGATTTGGTGCGATAGAATTACATTGGATCTTTATCCTTAAGACAATACATCCTTAAGGTTTGAACAGGCTTGAATTTTAGTCGTTTTATATCATGCATAGAATATGGCCTAGAATGCATCTGATTGGTCGTTATGCATCTGACTGACATTATGACATCAATGAAATGTGTCAACATAAAACAGTGTCGGGTAAGAAACTAAACAGACCATTGAAGGCAATATTTTTAAATCTAAGCTTTATTCACTTAACTGGCAGAGTGCTGGAAGCCCATATTTGAGCTTTATTCAGGAGTGGAGGCATACAACTTGAAGACTTCATATTCTGTGGATGTCCTTCACATGAACTTTAAAGCGAAATTTTGATAACCAAAAGTAATTTAACATGCTGTCAGTTAATTTAAGTTTAATCATGATATGAAAACAAAACACAACTAAGACTGTGCCAGTAGGCGGATAATTTGTCACTAAAGTAATGAGGTGGATATTTTGTCCGTATTAATATTATATTGTTTCTGACGAGGTACTGTGACAATAGGCGGATAATTTGTCACTAAAGTAATGAGGCGGATATTTGTCCATATTAATATTATATTAATACGGACAAAATATCCGCCTCATTACTTTAGTGACAAATTATCTGCCTATTGTCACAGTACCTCGGCTTAAACAATATCCGCCCATAAGCAGACGGAAATAATATCCGCCACTGACAGATTTTTTCTTCGCATCAAATGGAAAACATATCCATATTGGACGACGGATAACAAAACACCACTGATGAGATAAACACTATCGAAACCGGTCTGGTAAACATTGAATTGAATCTTTCCTACCAAGATACGTTTCCACCACCCATTTTAATCCCATCCATTGGATCATGAGAAGATTTTTTTTTACTTTGGGGGAATTTCCTTCCATCCAATCCCCATGGAAGCATATTGATATTCAGCAAAATTGAAATGGCCCACCCAGACTATTGCTCACATGGAATATTGGAATCAGCCTAGCAGTTTGAGAGAAGACTCAAACACCACCTTCATGATGGATGGACAAAGAGTGATCAGTGAAGCTCACCCTGTCTTTCAGTAAGCTGAGCTAACTAGGAAAACATTTATATCCTCTTCCATGGTCAACATGAGACTTAGAAAAAGGTTGGCAAGATCCCATGCTCCTGTTTAGAAAGTCTCAAATTCAGCATATCCCATTCTATTTTCTTTATTTAGTGGTCTTTAGAATTATTTTCAGCTTCTACGACTATATCATGTAGGACCCAGGAAATCACAATGTTTCTTTCAAATCGAAACAAGCAAAAGGTTCAAAACCAAAATCTCGAATCGAATCCACTTTTCAACTTTTATTATACTACAGCCTACTAGTGCTGTCTATCTCCATCGTGAACCCAATATCAATAGGCACACTACACTATTACAGGGACCGATCAGGACTATTTAAAATACGCTCTAGCCTCGGAGCCTATTTTTTCAATTCATGCGCCAGATTTCAATTTACGGAGTCCCACTGCTGTTTGTAACACACACTGCAAGTATGTAATAGCTCTCATCATTTTCATTTAGTACACTATAACAAACATTAATCTTCACTGTGGTTTCTGTTCAAGTCTTGGCTGCCTATTTAGGCAGCCAAGACTTGATCAAAAACCACAGTGAAGATTAATGCTTGGTAATTAAGACTTGAAGTATTAATGTGAGCACTCTACAACAATGATAAATGATAATCATATATATAATACATGTAAGAGTGTCTCTCTCGATTATCCATCGAAAGAATATCAAAATATGATCTGAGAAGTTACGCGCCAACTGAGAAGCCTATTTCTGAAATTTAAGAGCCAGGTCCTGATGTTTCAGAACCAAATACGCACTGGCACATGCCCAGGTCGGTCCCTGCTATTAGAAAATTGAAAATTGACAGGCATCACAAAGATGGTCGAAGAAATAACATTTACTGTCCTAGGAGTGCAACAAGGCACCATCTGCAATGCCTAAGCATTGCATATGGTGCCTTGATGCACTTAACGGACAATATATTGTGCAAACAAGCCATAATGCAATCTCCACAATCGCTTCAAATGTCAATTTTATGAATTTTCTGACTGAATTTGTGCTGTCTAGTTAGACTGGGTACGTTCAATGTTATTCACCAGAAAACGGCAGGGTAAGTTGTTATCTTCAGAAAGTCAACAATGAAGAATTTATGAAATTTCCATTCTTTCCAGTATTCGATTTTTTCGAATAATCGATATGGTTTCAAATCAAATTGAATCAGTGACAAGATTCGAAATCAAATGAAACCTTGAACGTTCACCGGACACTAATATCATGACTACAACACAAGTATAAAGTAAAGTTTAACCACTCATTTAATACCTACCCACCCACTTTAAAGGACTTCCACCCAAGGCATTGGTTACAGTGTCTTATTTTTAACCAGTAAAACCGAACTTGTTTATTCCAATAAACAAGCACTACAAAGTACTCCACTTCCCAGAGAAGTGTATCCCAATCAATAAACAATTCCAAGTAAATATGGGGCAGCCTGCAGACTTAATTATAACAACAGTGTTATTTTTTGCACAGACTTGAATGGGTGATATATACTTGAAATGTTATGAAGTAGCAGGTCTTTGAATTTGAGGTGCACAACAGCACTTCACCACATTTCTAAAGAGTTTGTTGGATGGGTGTTTTGTTGACTACATGCCCCAAAATTCATGTTTGTGGAGCACTGAAAGACCTTCTTTCTCAATGGGTCAACAAGCATCACCAAAGGAAATGAACAAAACAAGGCCAAGGTATGAAACTCTACTGAGAGTATTTGAAGGCAGTTCTTCGATTTTGAAAATGGGAGGCATGCCATATACAACTCGCTACCATTTGAAGTGAAGCACGCAATTGTTTAGTCCAGGCATATGGAAAATGTATTCTATTGAAAGCAATGACGAGGTGATTTAAGATTTAAGAGCAAACAATAAATTAACATGTATAATGTAAAGCCACTCTAGTGGCTTTCAGCACTTTACAATAGCCATGATAGTGGCTTTTAGCAGTCAACCTGTTAATCCTTTGAGACTTTAATTATCCTGACATTCAAACGTCACTGGGAATTCAGTTTCTTCAATGTTTTTCAAAATGGGACGTCAAACATCGGAAAGTACAAATAACAAGATATTTTTCACATTTGTGATTAAATGGTTGTGGGCTATATTATTTTTGGTGGTCTGAATTTGTTATTCAAAACTTGTTTTATTACAAATTATTCAATAGTGCCCACAGGCACTCTCCAATAATTTGTAATAAACAAATTTATATAAACAAAATATTATTTGTGTTTTACAGAATATGAAATATAAGCAAGGAAAGTGTTAGCTTTTGCCCTGGTATCCTCATTTTTTGAAAGCCCTGATAGTGGCGTCAAGTACTCAACCAATTAAGAAATATTGACAGCAGGATTATATTAGTATTTTAAGCTCCCATAACATTTGGCTCAACGGCTGTTACTGAGCACTACTCGGAAGAAAATAGGAATTGAGTTTAAAACTTTAAAAAATCGAAGAATAATAACCAAAAAATGACCACAAAGTAGCCACGTGCTGTTTGATTTCGAACGTCATAAGACGTACAAAAGTATCAATGCGCTGTTTGATTTTGTACGTCATAAGACATACAAAAGCATCAAAGGATTAACTGAATATCTTTCATTTACGAAGTAGCTATTCAATTACCACTCTGATATTTTGGAGAATGTGGCACTCTTCAATACACTGTAACCAAACAAACTCACATGAACAAATTCTGTTTCATGATTTAATCTAACACTTCACCAGTTTTCTTTCCAGCAATAGAGCGAGAAAAAAATATGAAATGGCTTTTCTAGGGATGATATCAGTGCTTAGACTATCACTGATAGCAAAAATCTGTAAATTACAAAATTAGGTTTGGACTGTAAGGATGAAAAACATGAACTCAGGATACGAGTGTCTCATATTTTGCTCAACAGGTTTCAAGTTACTTCCCTTTTATCACCTCAAATCATAGCACAATTCAACATCACTATTAGTTGGAATTCATCACGAAGAACATTCAGTGGGAAATGTCAGTATACCATTCTCAGCATCAACTGTGGTCTCTGATGTTCCAGTTGCAGAAATCACATTTTCTCCAGATGAGGGTGTAGACGACTCTGATGTCTCAGAACAGCTTTCAGCAGTGCTAGTGGCAACAGGAGCAGCAGAAGGCAAAACAGCAGTAGTTTGATCCGGAGTCAGATTAGTGGCCACTGCTAACTGTGTTTGTTGATTCAATGCAAACTGCTGGAACACAAGTAAAATCGTTATTCAATTGTAAGGCAAAAAAAATAAATGGTTTTGGTTCTCAGGAAATTCCTCTTCAAAACTGAACCCCATCTTTGAACATCTTTTGTTGCTTGCAGTGACTTCCAAAATTAGAACGGAATTTTGAGACTTTAAAAATTAAAAAAATTCAGATTTTGTCTTTTTTTCTGAACTGTAGATACCGCAACTTGAAGGCTTCATATTCTGTGGAAGTGCTTCATATTATCCACGGAATGAAATTATTTAGCCTGCAGGGATTTGTCTTGTTAAAATTGATGGGGGAGTACCTATAGGCATGAGAACAAAATTTTCCAACCAAAAATAATTTAGCACTTGACGAGTTATCAAATAATAAACAGAAAACAGAAAAATAAAAGCCTCCTTCCCTCAATAATTTAAAAAATTAATTGCTCAAGAACCAAATGTATTTTTTTATTAAATGACTCCAAACTTCAATTTGGACAAACTTCATACTGACACCCCTAAAGATGCAGTATACCAAATATCAAGAGATTTTGACTGGTAGATCTGAAGATTTTTAAATAAATTTCTTCATATTGCACCAAGTAAAAATATGGGTCCCACAATGAGCCCAAATATGACTCCAAGGACATAATTTGGAAAAAAAAACCTTCATACACAGGAAATACAAGCAAAATGACATCCAATTTAATGCTCTGTGCTCTGATGTCAAAGACTTGAGGTTCAAGCAGCAAATTTTACCCACAGTGCAATTCAGTAATTTAGCCCTCTACCTTACAAAAATAGCAGATGACACTTGGAGAAAAATATCTTGAACAACTGAAAATCTTCATTTGTTGCCTCAAAAACCTAGTTTATGGTTCTTCATTGGAATGAGCTCACTGAGATTGTTCAAATGAAGGGTCATATGCTATATTTTTGATGCAAAATCTGAAAAAATAATAATATTTGAAGGGAGGGCTGGCTGGTTTAGGTCATTACATTAGATAAAGGGACAATAAATTATATTTTGTTTGACAGAGCTCAGTGAGCTCTGTTAAATAAGATACAACTGACAAAAAACTTGGCATTATAAAATTCAAATTTGACAGAAAATAATGATCTAGAGTTAAGAGTGATAAGCGCTCAACACCTTACCTGAATGGCTTCTAATGATGCTGGATCTGAAACTACCACCACCTGCTGTCCATTATCACTGAGTGCAAAATGTGTTATTCCTCCTTGTGGTTGCAGTGCCTGCAAGGCAAGAGGGGCTTGTGATGCCTGCAAAGCAGTAAGTGTTTGTTCATCTGCCATGACGTTCAGACCATCAGCAGTCAGCATGGTAACCTAGAGAAATAAATGAATATTCAATTCTTTTCTCCTCAGTTTAAACCTTTTCAAATAGTTGGGAAAAAGGTGACTTGTTACAGTATTGTGATTACAAAAGCAGACATGGAATTTTGATTGGATCGCAAATGGGTGGCATTCCAGTCAAATTTCCTTACTTGCTTTTTCACCCAACAACACCATATGATCTCATCTGTCGAAAAAGATATATAGGAATATTGAATTTCAGACGTTAAACCTAACAAAGTAGATCTTCTGTTTCTCGGGCCATTTCTTTTGTAAAATTGCATGTGGGCAGGCAGTTTTTTATTTTATTTTTTATAATTAATTCTTTGCCATCAAAAGTTCATGTTCTTGGTTTGTTTTATGTTTTTAGGCCTTATAATCTAGAGAATAGCATGGGTGGTGGTGTATTTCATCTCTTGAGTGCAAGAAGGCTTTGCAATGCTAAAGCATTGCAAAGCCTTGTTGCACTCAAGGGACAAATTTATCAATTTTTTTACTTGGGCAAAATATTAGACATAAACCATTGAATTTTTATTTTTTTAAGTTTGCATTAGTTTTAAAGAGAGAGCATGTGGCAGCCAAAAGGATCATGCAGGAGGGCCTGATAAACAGATTTTTAACTTTTTAGGCCTTATGTTTGTTATTTTGTCCACAGTTACTGGAAGTTGAGGCTGCAACCACCTTTTTCACCGATAACAATGAATGCACCACGTCAGTCCTGACCCCGTGTTACACATACAGTAGTCTATATAATATAGACAAGTGGTGAAAGCCTATTTTGCCCTGACCGATACCCCCTTCCCAGTTCATTTATGAATTTGTCCATTGAACAAAGATTCATCAACACAGTTTTCTTATACAGCTATCCACAAGGTATTTAACTTCATGTTTATCAAAAATTAATAATCAAATCATCATACTGCGGCTTCTTTATTTGATAAAAAAAACTCTCCGTTCGACTTTTTTGCCCACGACTCGATGCCATTGGAACAACAATGGTGGTGTGACATTTCGTTGCTAGGTTGTACAAAAGTTAACCCGAAAAGCGAAACTATGCACTGCATTGATCTTGTGCTGCAGACGACAGAACAGAAGAATGGATGTGGGCTATAGTGTAAGAGTCTTCCCTGCAAAACAATTGTTGCACCCCTGTCCTCGAGTTTTATTTATTGTCAAGGCACAACCATCTTGTCCGAACTTTAATAAAAACAGGAGAGCTCTTATCGCTGAAGCAATACAATGCCCCCTACCAGACTAATGAGCATTAATAATTATACAAATAACCTAGATGTGATCAGCATGAATTCCGTTGAAGCATTTCCAAAAAAAAGTCCAGAAAACTGATATTTTGGCGCTTTTCCATATTTCCAAGGGCCATAACTCACACAAGAATAATGCAATCAGCATGAATCTAAAACTTGATCTGTAAATCATTGTTCTATAGTAGGTTACAAAGAATGAAATCATTCGGTTGAAGCATTTCCAAAAAAAGTCCGGAAATCTAAAGTATGACTGACAGATTGACTGACAGACTGACGGATGGACAGAGTACAAATGAAACTTGATCTGTAAGTCATCGTTCTATAGTAGGTTACCAAAAATGAAATCATTCCGTTGAAGCGTTTCCAAAAAAAAGTCCGGAAAACTAAAGTATAACCGACAGACTGACTGACAGACTGACGGATGAATGGACTGAGTGTAAATGAAACTTGATCTGTAAGTCATCATTCTATAGTAGGTTACCAAAAATGAAATCATTCCGTTGAAGTGTTTCCAAAAAAAGTCTGGAAAACTAAAGTACGACCGGCAGACTGACTGAAGGATGGACGGACAGAGTGTAAATGAAACATGATCTGTATGTCATTGTTCTATAGTAGGTTACCAAAAATGAAATCATTCCGTTGAAGCGTTTCCAAAAAAAAGTCTGGAAAACTGAAATTTTGGCGCTTTTCCATATTTCCAAGGGCCATAACTCACACAAGAATAATGCAATCAGCATGAAACTCAAACTTGATCTGTAAGTCATCGTTCTATAGTAGTTTACCAAAAATGAAATCACACCGTTGAAGCGTTTCCAAAAAAAATCCAGAAACTGATATTTTGGTGCTTTTCCAGATTTCCAAGGGCCATAACTCACACAAGAATAATGCAATCAGCATGAAACTCAAACTTGATCTGTAAGTCATCGTTCTATAGTAGTTTACCAAAAATGAAATCAATCCGTTGATACGTCTCCATAAAAACTCCGGAAAACTGATATTTTGGTGCTTTTTCCCATATTTCCAAGGGCCATAACTCACACAAGAATAATGCAATCAGCATGAAACTCAAACTTGATCTGTAAGTCATCGTTCTATAGTAGTTTACCAAAAATGAAATCATTCCGTTGGAAGTGTTTCCAAAAAAACTCCGGAAAACTAAAGTGTGACTGACAGACTGACGGATGGACGGAGTGCAAACCTATAGTCCCCTCAGGCGATGCCGGTAGGGGACTAAAAACTGGTGGTTAATTTAAAACAGCACTACCTTGTCAGAAGTTGAAAATGCAGGAAGCTTTGAAAGGAATATGCCGATTGGCGGGCGGGAAGGGTATTAGATCTAAGCTATAGGCCTAAATGACAGACAGGGAGGGGTGAGAGTGATCTCATGGCCTGTATAAAAAAGGAAATTCTATTGCATCTCTTTTTTACAATGCCAGCTAGGAATCGTGACATTGACAACAATTAATTTAATGCTGAACAACATAAATCATAATATTGTATTAGGCCCATTACATGCTGGTTGAAACGTGGAACGGGGGTGGGGGTGGGTGAATGGGTTGGATCAGCGAGACTTGTTGTAGGCACATATTATTCAGACGAAGCACTTGGCCGATTAAGATATCTCGGGGTCTCGACAAAAATCTTTCCTGGAGACATTTTTTTTTAAAAAAAGAAAAACCTTTCTAGAAAACCCAGTGCAGGCATTTGTGTGTGCTTTTGGGAGTCGGTGGGGAGGCAAGGCCAGTGATGCTTTTGGGGGAACGCCGTTCCCCTTGACCCCTTCTACTTGCTGCTGCAAACGTTCTTCCTCCTCAATTGCCGAACTTGAACTGGCTACATCAAACATTACCTGTTACTTGTATGATAAGTGAAACGTAAAACTAAAAGCTGGTGAATGGAAGGGGGTGGGGGAGCTTGTAGGCACAGACTTTCAGATTCAGCACTTGGTGGACGAAGATCAACAGCCCTCTGCCTTATTAACGACCCTCGACTCTCGGGCCGGTAATAAACCCTCAGGCTTTTCATTCCTCTCAGGCCGGTAATAAACCGCAAGGCCCTCCAAACTCATTGTTATATTATTGGAAGATATCTTCAGAATCTGTAGTTTATGTTAACTTAGCTGCTTGCAGTTACCGGCTTTCTTGCCTCTAGATTCATGGATAAGCCTATTGTGACTTTTTCCCAATTAACAAAAATTATACACATCTGGCCAAACCATGGTCGGCCCGGGGATTTCCAGACCCCTGCCCCCGGGAACCTCGGGAAGTGAAGCAGTGCCTGTTCACTGCGATAAACAGGCTCTGTTTTACTGGTAAAATAGGACCCAGTCACCAATGCTTGGGAGGTGCAAACGCTCTCTAAAATGGGCAACATGGCTTATTAATGCTCACCCCTGGTGTTGAGTTGATATTCATGTTGTGGGCATGATTATCCATTGTGCAAAAATATGTGACCTTAAACATCAATAAATAAATAAATTGTCTAGACCCCCCTCCCCCCCAACCAGGGTGGGGGTCATAAGCCTACATCGGGGGAATGTTGGGTGCCACCCCTAGATTGCGGCGCATTTCCAAAGTCAAATAACCTGAGAGAACGAAATAAACAACACTAAGGAGGTGTATAAATGGGGGTAGACTTTATTTATTTAAATTTTTCCTTTGAACTAACTGTAACATCAACTGCACATTTTTTGCACACGCAGATACTGCTGCAGACATGTCTAACTTCTAAGTACTTCCTTTTTCTTATCATAAATAGCATAAAACATACGGCTGCAGTCTAAAAATTCACTGACTATCACTGTAAAGCAGATGACAACAACCTGATCCGTTTCAATATTCCGCAATCATTTTTAGACGGTATTTTTCGACATTAGAAACGTTACGTCATCATTGTTGTTCCAATGGCGTTGAGTCGTGGGCAAAAAAGTCGAACGGAGTTTTTTATCAGATAAAGAAGCCGTAGTATGATGATTTGATTATTAATTTATGATAAACATTGAAGTTAAATACCTTGTGGATAGCTGTAAAAGAAAACTGTTGATGAATCTTTGTTCAATGGACGAATTCACAAATGAACTGGAAAGGGGGTATCGGTCAGGGCAAAATAGGCTTTCATTACTTGTCTATATTATATAGACTACTGTATGTGTAACACGGGTCAGGACTGACGTGGTGCATTCATTGTTATCTGTGAAAAAAGTGGTTGCAGCCACAACTTCCAGTAACTATGGTCGGACGGTCACCCATCCAAGGACTAACGGGCTCGACGTTGCTTAACTTTGGTGATCTGACGAGAAGTGGATAAATAAAATACACATTTTGTAGTCGTGACGCAACTTTTTATTCAATAAACAGGTACCTTATCGGTACACCCAATTAACTATGTTAGACCCCTAACAACCTGAATCAGGTACTGCAGATGTCTGTGTGTGTGATAAAAGTCCAAGTATCAAACCTAAGCATTTAACCCTTTACCTTACCTGAAAAGCAGACAACACTTGCAAACAAAATTCTTGAATAACTAATTTTTGGCATTTTTCTGTCTCAAAAACATAGGTTAAGACCTCTCTTTGGAACGAGCTCGTCGAGCTCGTTCCAAAGAGGGGTCATAACCACAGTTACTGGAAGTTGTGGCTACAACCACTTTTTTCACCGATAACAATGAATGCACCACATCAGTCCTGACCCGTGTTACACATTTGGTAGTCTATATAATATAGACAAGTAATGAAAGCCTATTTTGCCCTGATCGATACCACCATCCCAGTTCATTTGCGAATTCGTCCACTGAAGATTCATCAACACAGTTTTCTTTTACAGCTATCCACAAGGTATTTAACTTCATGTTTATCACAAATTAATAATCAAATCATACTACAGCTTCTTTATTTGATAAAAAAACTCCCCGTTCGACTTTTTTGCCCGCGACTCGGCGCCATTGGAACAACAATGGTGGCATGACATTTCGTTGATTGTTCATTGATTGTGCAACCTAATAACACATCTAATTAAATAACCATCTTGAAGCTTATATGTGTACCCCCACAACACAATATTTGACCAAGGCCTCAAAGAATGTCAAAATAGTGCAGTGGGATCTTCGCCAAGTCTGTGTGGAATGCCATGCCATAATTATCATTATTTTCCTTGTATGTGACTGAGTGACAGTTACAATACAAAGCAAAATTTACATAAAGAATCGCACAAATATCTCTCTCTCTTGTTTTTTTTTAAATAAATAAATCAGATGTCTATTGCAATTAGACACTGTTTTATCACAAAATGAAATATCAAAGAACAGCCATTGTTGTATAAGAATATTATGCTGTACACTACTCTGTGTAAAAAACATTTTATGCCTGAAAATAAAAATGAAAGTGTCAATGACACTGTAGCTTAACTTCCCCGTGTGTTGTGTTTGATGAAAAGGATAATGTTCAATGTTTATGGAAGGATTATGAAATACGACAAGAACTGTGATAATTGAGAAAAGTAAATTTCTGTTCCCTGTATGCTATGTTTACAATAAAAGATAATTTGAGGTGTTGACTGTATTAAAGAACTGAGGGGTTGGTTAATGTGGCTCTCACAGTTAATGTATGTCAACCAAAGTTACCAAGTTACAGTGAAATTATTCCAAAACGAGTCATCCTATCAAGTTACAATTTATTTATTTATTGGTGTTTAAGGTCACATACTTTGGCACAATGGCTAATCGTGACTGTGACAGTTTTATGGGTGGAGGAAGCCGGAGTACCCGGATAGAACCACCGAGCAACGATGAGCAACTGTCAGCTCCTCAACATTCTAACTCGGTTCAAGCTGCGCTCAATCAGGGTTACAGCGGTTGAAGACTTGTGTACAATCAACGTGTGGTACGCCTTAGTACACGGCATCATCATGCCCCCATGTAGGCAACCGGGATCAAGTGCCTTGCCCAAGGACACAATATCAAGTTACAATGAAATCCCTTCATAAATACGGCCTGTAGACTGTGCTAAAGGTTTTTGTGCTTCGGGCCTGTGTAGGCATCACAGTTGATCGATCGCAACCAAAAGGGGACGTTCTCATCTAGACATTATATGGAGTCATCCTACCAAGTTACAATGAAATACCTCCATAAATATGACCAGTAGACTTTGCTAAAGGTTTTCGGGTTTTGGGCTTGGGCAGCAGTCACAGTTGACAGATCGCAGCCAAATGGGGAAGTTCACATCTCAACATCATATGGAGTCATCCTATAAAGTTACAATGAAATCCCTCCATATTAAATATGACCTGTAGACTGTGCTAAAAGTTTTTGGGTTTTGGGCTTGGGCAGCCATCATGGTTGACATGTCATGACCAAAAGGGGACGTTCTCATCTACACATTATACAGAGTCAGCCTACCAAGTTACAATGAAATCCTTTCATAAATACCACCTGTGTAGACTGTGCTAAATGTAAAGTGCAGGAAGACCATATCTAGGTTTTATTTTGGACTGCAGGTAATGCAGCTTAAAGAAATCATACTCTGTGAATGTGCTTCATATGATCTTTGAAATGAACTGATTTAGTCTGTAGTGATTTACCTTGTTACAATTTATAGGAGAGTGCCCAAAGGCACTCTCCCATGAATTGTAACAAAGTAAAAACATGTGAACCAATTTTGACGACCAAAAATAATTTAGCACTCTACCAGTTAAGCATGATGCATGCCTACCTGCCTTGAAAGAGTCAGACCTGAATAACCAAATTCTGGTTAATTTGAATGTACCTGTTCAATGACTGGTTTTTAGTAATGAAATTATTCAGTTAACAGGATTCCACTATACTATTAATGAAAGTGTCAATGACACTGTAGCTTAACTTGTGTGTTGTGTTTGATGAAAAGGATAATGTTCAATATTTATGAAATGATTATGAAATAAGACAAGAATTGTAATAATTGGGAATATGTTCTTTTCTGTTCCCTGTATGCTATGTTTATGATAAAAATAATATGAGGTGTACACTGTACTAAAGAGCTGAGGGGGGGGGGGGGGGGTTAATATGACCTCACAGTTAATGTATGTGGCCCTCGCAGTTAACGTATATCAACAAAAGTTACCAAGTTACAGCGAAATTATTCCAAAACGAGTCATCCTATCAAGTTACATTAAAATCCCTTCATAAATATGGCCTGTAGACTGTGCTGAAGGTTTTTGGGCTTCGGGCCTCTGTAGCCATCAGTTTCCCAATTGCGTCCAAAGGGGACGTTCTCATCTGGACATTATATGAAGTCAACCTACCAAGTTACAATGAAATCCCTTAATAAATATGACCTGTAGACTGTGCTAAAGGTTTTGGGGCTTTGGGCTCTGGCAGCCATCATGGTTGAATGATCGCACCCAAAAGGGGACATTCTCATCTGGGCATCATTTGGAGTGATCCTACAAAGTTACAATGAAATCCCTTCATAAATATGACCTGTAGACTGTGCTCAAGGTTTTCGGGCTTCGGGCACCTATAGCCATCACAGTTGACCAATCACGACCAAAAGGGGATGTCATCATCTAGGCATTATATGGAGCCAACCTAACAGGTTACAATGAAATCCTTCTATAAATATAACCTTTTGCCTATGCTAAAGGTTTTTGGGCTCGGGCACCCATCAAGGCTAAATGATCACAACCAAAATGGGACATTCTCATCTAGACATTATTTGGAGTCATCCTACCAAGTTACAATGAAATCCCTTCATAAATATGACCTGTAGACTGTGCTAAAGGTTTTCGGGCTTCGGGCACCTTTAGCCGTCACAGTTGCCCAATCATGTCCAAAAGGCGACATTCTCATCTAGACATTATATGAAGTCAACCTACCAAGTTACAATGAAATCCCTTCATAAATATGACCTGTAGACTGTGCTTAAAGTTTTTGGGCTCAGGCAGCCATCATAGTTGAATGATCGCAACCAAAGGGGACAATCTCATCTGGGCATCATCTGGAGTGATCCTACGAAGTTACAATGAAATCCCTTCATAAATATGACCTGTAGACTGTGCTCCGGTTTTCGGGCTTCGGGCACTTGTAGCCATCACAGCTGACCAATCATGACCAAAAGGAAATGTCATCATCTAGGCATTGTATGGAGTCAACCTAATAGGTTACAATGAAATCCTTCCATAAATATGACCTTTTACTTATGCTAAAGGTTTTTGGGCTCAGGCACCCTTCAAGGCTGAATGATCGCGATCAAAATGGGACGTTCTCATCTAGACATTATTTGGAGTCATCCACCAAGTTACAATGAAATCCCCTCATTAATATGACCTGTAGACTGTGCTAAAGGTTTTCGGGCTTCGGGCACCTTTAGCCATCACAGTTGCCCAATCATGTCCAAAATGGGACGTTCTCATCTAGACATTATATGAAGTTAACCTACCAAGTTACAATGAAATCCCTTCATAAATATGACCTGTAGACTGTGCTAAAGGTTTTTCGGGCTCGGGCAGCCATCATGGCTGAATGATCGCAAGCATAGGGGACAATCTCATCTGGGCATCATCTGGAGTGATCCTAAGAAGTTACAATGAAATCCCTTCATAAATATGACCTGTAGACTGTGCTCAAGGTTTTCGGGCTTCGGGCACTTGTAGCCATCACAACTGACCAATCACAACCAAAAGGGGATGTCATCATCCAGGCATTATATGGAGTCAACCTAACAGGTTACAATGAAATCCTTCCATAAATATGACCTTTTGCCTATGCTAAAGGTTTTTGGGCTTGGGCACCCATCAAGGCTGCATGATCGCGATCAAAATGGGACGTTCTCATCTAGACATTATTTGGAGTCATCCTACCAAGTTACAATGAAATCCCTTCATAAATATGACCTCTAGACTGTGCTAAAGGTTTTCGGGCTTCGGGCCCCTGTAGCCATCACAGTTGCCCAATCACGTCCAAAAGAAGACTTTCTCATCTAGACATTGTATGAAGTCAACCCACCAAGTTACAATGAAATTCCTCAATAAATATGACCTGTAGACTGTGTTAAAGGTTTTCGGTTTTGGGCACGGGCAGTCGTCACGGTTGGCAGATCATGCCCAAATGGGGAAATTCTCATCTGGACATCATAAGGAGTCATCCTACCAAGTTACAATGAAATCCCTCCACATTAAACATGACCTGCAGACTGTGCTAAAAGTTTTTGAGTTTCGGGCTTGGGCAGCCATCACGGTTGATAGATCATGCCCAAAAAGGGACATTCTCATCATTATGCATGAGGCATCCTACCAAGTTACAACAAAATCCCTTAATAAATACGACCTGTAGACTGTGCTAATGGTTTTCGGGTTTTGGGCACGGGCAGCCATACCGGTTGCCCGATCGTGACCAAAAGGGGACGTTCTCATCTAGACATGACCCCAAACCTGCATATGAAATTTTGTGACAATCAGACAAGAACTGCGGGGTGTAGCCCGTGCTAAAGGAAAATGTGAACAGACGACACAGACTTCCACACGCGTGATGGCAATAGCTTATCTTGACGTCAAGTTAAGCTAAAAATGTATAAAATGTTAGAGACTGAGCAAGAAACACATAACCCAATATTACATTATCAACCACCTCAAAGTAAATGGCTATAATGACTGAAGATAAAAATTACCTGTCCGGGAGGGTTATCTGATGTATTTATAACTAATGTACCATCACCACCTTCCTGGTCAGTTTTCATAGCAGATGCTACAGTGGCAAGCTGTATTGTTCTCATTCTTTTATCGGGTGGCTCACCATTATCTGCTGAGACAGTCTTGTCCAAATCACGATATGTCCAAAAACCTAGTGACACAAAGTAAAAGATGCATAGGCAAAAATCTCTCAATTAAGTAAAATGAATCTGTAGATGATATTCATGTAAATATTGAAATAGGGTGGAGTATATGGAGGTAAAAATAGTAAAAAACAAGAGCTCATGTATCGCTAAAGCAATACAATGTCCCCAACCGGACTAATGAGCATTAATAATTATATAAATGTTATAACCTAGATGTGATCAGCATGAATTCCGTTGAAGCATTTCCAAAAAAAGTCCGGAAAACTGATATTTTGGCACTTTTCCATATTTCCAAGGGCCATAACTCACACAAGAATAATGCAATCAGCATGAAACTCAAACTTGATCTGTAAGTCATCATTCTATAGTAGGTTACCAAGAATGAAATCATTTGGTTGAAGCATTTCCAAAAAAAGGCTGGAAAACTAAAGTATGACTGACTGACAGACTGACGGATGGACAGAGCACAAATGAAACTTGATCCGTAAGTCATCGTTCTATAGTAGGTTACCAAAAATGAAATCATTCCGTTGGGGCATTTCAAAAAAAGTCTGGAAAACTGACATTTTGGCGCTTCTCCATATTTCCAAGGGCCATAACTCACACAAGAATAATGCAATCAGCATGAAACTCAATCTTGATCTATATGTCATTGTTCTATAGTAGGTTACCAAGAATGAAATCATTCGGTTGAAGCATTTCCAAAAAAAAGTCCGGAAAACTAAAGTATGACCGACAGACTGACTGACAGACTGACGGATGGATGGACAGAGTGTAAATGAAACTTGATCTGTAAGTCATCATTGTATAGTAGGTCACCAAAAATGAAATCATTCCGTTGAAGCGTTTCCAGAAAAAGTCCGGAAAACTGATATTTTGGAGCTTTTCCATATTTCCAAGGGCCATAACTCAAACAAGAATAATGCAATCAGCATGAAACTAAAACTTGATCTGTAAGTCATCGTTCGATAGTAGTTTACCAAAAATGAAATCATTCCGTTGAAGCGTTTCCAAAAAAACTTTGGAAAACTGATATTTTGGTGCTTTTCCATATTTCCAAGGGCCGTAACTCACATAAAAATAATGCAATCAGCATGAAACTCAAACATGATCTGTAAGTCATCGTTCTATAGTAGTTTACCAAAAATAAAATCATTCCGTTGAAGCGTTTCCAAAAAAACTCTGGAAAACTGATATTTTGATGCTTTTTCCATATTTCCAAGGGCCGTAACTCACACAAGAATACTGCAATCAGCATGAAACTCAAACTTGATCTGTAAGTCATCATTCTATAGTAGTTTACCAAAAATGAAATTATTCCGTTGAAGCGTTTCCAAAAAAACTCTGGAAAACTAAAGTGTGACTGACAGACCGACAGTGAGACTGACAGACTGACGGATGGACTGAGTGCAAACCTATAGTCTCCTCCGGCGATGCCGGTAGGGGACTAAAAATAGCCTTACAGTCGATTCGAGAAACGTAAAAAAAAAATGAAAAGGCTTAAAAAAGTAAAAAATCTGATTCTCAGGCCCTTTTCCACCATAGCTGCCGCATGCTCTCCTTTTATAACCAAAGCAAACTTAAAAAAAAAAAGTCTGATATTTTACCACAAGTTAAACAAGAGCTACGCCTAGCAATGCATCATAAGCCCATTAGGCTTTTTCAAATTGTACATAGTCACTGTTTTCATCCAATATAATTATGGCCTGCATCGTCAAGCACTAAATCTTTCAACATGCATTTTGGGGCAAAGAAAAAAATTACCTAAATGACACATTGGTGGGGGGGGGGGGGGGGGGGGGATTGGTTATAGGGGTCCAGTTTTTTTCTGCATGTAATAACAACCAATCCTTCAAAATGCATTTTGGGAAAAATCACGTACATGAACAGGAGGGGGGGGGGGGGGTGGGGGCAATACCTCTGATTTTCATCAGATAATGGTGGCCATCAATCTTGAGGTAGACACTGTTCTCAAAGATATATATACCCAAAAAATTGATATTTGGTTACTAATGTTTAAGTTATGCCAAAAACAAGCATAAGACAATATTTATTAACAAAGGGTAATAACTCCAATAATTTTCATTCGATATGGCTGATCATCAAACATGATGTAGACATTTGTACTATAGAGATATATACCAAAACGAATTGGAATCCATTAAGTATTGTTAAAGTTATGCCACAAACAAAGTTCAGACAAAATGTTTATGGAAATATGCAATTTCCAAGTCAAAAAGGCCCATAACTCTTGTAAAAATCATTGGACCATGCCCCAATTCGAACTTAACCTTCATATTGATATAACTGAGGCAGAGAGCAAGTTTGGTCCTGATCTATGAATCCAAACTCAAGTTATCATCCGGAAACCAAAATGTTGATGGTAATGAGAAATGTCTAAGCTGAAAAGGCTCATAACTCATGTAAAAATATTTGGTCGGAACCCATATTTGAACTTGGCATGTATTACTATCTGGGTAATACACATGCCAACTTTGGTTGAGATCAAATAATCCAACCTGGAGTTATCGGTCGGAAACCAAAAATTTTAATAGAAGGCCAAATTGTAAGTTGAAAAAGAGGCATAACTCATGTAAAAATAATTGGACGAAACCCATATTCGAACTTGGCCTGTATTACTAGCTGGGGAATACATATACCAACTTTGATTGAAATAAATTAATCCAATCTGAAGTTATCGATCGGAAACCAATTGTTTATGGATGGAGAGATGGACAGACAGACAGACAGGCCATTTACATAATACGACCGTTAAAGTCACCGTTTTTTCAAACAGGTGTATAAAAATTGATACATTTGTCCCTTGAGTACAAGAAGGCTTTGCAATGCTTTATCATTGCAAAGCCTTCTTGCACCCAAGGGATGAAATACACCATGGCCCATGCTAGGCTGTAGATTATGAGGCCTAAAACATAGAGCAAACAAAGAACATGAACTTTTGGTGGCAAAGAAATAATTACAAAAATTGAAAATTAAATAAAAAAAATGCGTGCCCACATGCAATTTTACCAAAAGATGGCTTGAGAAATAGAAGATATACTTTGTGGAGCCTAATTAATTGGGATTGGTAAGAAGTCCTGAACACCCATATTTAGGGTTTGATATTCCTTAATTATTCCTTCCATTCCCTCTGCATAAATAAATAATGCTTCAAGGCAGTTATTTCCTTGTAATAAATTGAAAAGAAGGATGGGCATGAACAAGTTAAAAAGTTCTATCGCAACATAATGTAGTGAAACTCCAATAAAAACTTTGAATAGCGCATCTTATACTTCTGACATGAAAAAGTTAAAGAGAATTAAGGATAGATAGATGGACAGATAGGTGGAAAGACAGACAAATATGGATAGACTGATGGACAGACACCAGTAAATCACACTAGTCTTGCAAGTTAAGAGTATGTTCAACTCTTAACCTACTAAGTATTTTTTAAAATATTTTTAGCAAATCTAGTCATGGATGCTGAAAAGCAGCCATGACTAGATTTAAGGCCTAAAAAAAATAAAAAATCTGTTTCTCAGGCCCTCCCGCATGGTCCATTTGGCTGCCGCATGCTCTCTTTTTATAACCAATTTAAACTTAAAAAAAAAAAAAAATTAAATGGTTTATGTCTGATATTTTACCCAAGTTAAAAAAATTTGATGAATTTGTCCCTTGAGTGCAAGAAGGCTTTGCAATGCTTTAGCACTGCAAAGCCTTCTTGCACTCAAGGGATGAAATACACCACTACCCATGCTATTCTGTAGATTATGAGGCCTAACACTTGAACCAAGAACATGAACTTTTGATGGCAAAGAAGTAATTACTGGAATGAAAAATAAAATAAAAAAACGCTCGCCCGCATGCAATTTTACAAATGATGGCCTGAGAAACAGAAGATCTACTTTGTGTAGCCTAATGAAAATCTTTTGGAAATATAACTCAAAATTTGATAGGACAATAATTTGGTTCAGTTTACATTGGGTAAATTGAATTCATAATGCCCAAATTATACTTATTCTAATGGAAATAGATTTGCTGTAAATGGCTGGAATATCTGCCAACAGCAGATGAAGAGTTAAGTTTACTGGTTTCTATAATCCCTTACCCTGAGTAATCAACTGTGGTTCTCCATCTGCACCAACATCTTCACCATGAGCTGTTCTTTTATGCATAGCTAATGTTGATGTTTGTCTGTATGTTTTGCCACAATGATTGCAAATATATGGTTTGGTATGGGTATGTACAACATGGTGTTTGTAGAGACTAGAATACTCAGTGAACCGCTTTCCACAACCTGCAACTGTACACACATATGGTTTTTCCCCTGAAAAAAGTACAGTAAACCAGTCTTATGACAAACAGACCACAAAAGGCTTAGACTCTTCACACAAAAATTTGATCATCAGTGCTGAAAATTCCTTGAATAATAATATTTAACCCTTTACCCAACACACAGGATATCAATATTTGTTATTTTAATTACTATTTTCCAAATTTTTAAATAAATTTCAACAAAACCACATCATGTGCCCTCATTGGGTTGGCCTCATTGAGCTCATTCAATAATGAGGTACATGATATAGTTTTATTTTATTTTTTTTAAAAATAAGGTTTTTTTTCATCTGCTCAATTTGTAAATTATGCGGGTGGGTGGGGCTGATTCATTAGGTAAAGAGTCAAGTGAGTTAGGAAAAAGTTCCAATATGCAGTGAGAAAACAGAAAAAACTGCAGTCACTATCAATGGTGGTGATAGATTTTTGTTGGTGGTGGGGAAGAGGGACTTTCCCCTTAAGTGTGTGTAGGGAAGAAATCTATTTCTGGTGGGCAAATTCCCCCAGGCTCCTCTCCACTTCCCATTATCCACCACCCCATACCCTAAGAGTGCTTCTTGGGAGGGGTGTATCACTACTAAAACAAACTTGAAATCTCTCCTCCATAAGATCATTTATGTCAAATTTCATATACCTTCACTAACCAGTTTCACATTTTTATTTTTCAGAATTAAAATATGCCCTCAGGGCTGCAGATTTAAAAGAATTAAATTCACTTGTCAAAACCAAAGAATTCTATATGCAAAATGTGTTCAAACATCATTCTGCTGAACTGGGTCTTTCCACATTAATAAATGAATCTGGAAGTCACAATATGACAAGAATGTGACTTTTATATATATTTTCACTTCATCTTTAAGGTCTCAACATTTTCACGTAATATTTTGTTGCTAATATACAAGTTTACTTATGAGCTTTGCAGTGGTGTCTGGTAAAGTCTTCGCTTCCTGTAAGACTTGCGTAGATATCAATGCCCTGGTACTTTGAATGTTACTGATAATACGTTCATCTAAATAAAATGCAAAATGCTGGGGAACCTGTTCTGTGGTAGTAAATTAAAATTACCAAAATGTTGGAAAGAGGCCAGGTTAAACTCAATTTTAAAATTCTAAACCTCTAGCACTCTGTAGTGCAACTTAATTTTCTCCAATCACTGTTTTTCTCTTATGTAACTATGAATTTGGGGGTGCGGTGGCGTCGTGGTAACTGGTTCTCGTCAGATCACCAAAGTTAAGCAACGTCGAGCGCGGTTAGTAGTTGGATGGGTGATCATTTCAGCGACTGATTCGTGCTCCCGCGTTGTGTCCTTGGGCAAGGCACTTAACCCCTATTGCCTACATGGGGGCACGATGACGCTGTGTACTAAGGCGTACTGCATGTCGATGGTGCACATGTGTTCAATCAATCTAACCCTGCCTGTGCCTCGGTGCAGAGTTCAGAGTTACAATGTTGGAGAGCTGACAGCTACTCGTCGTTGCTCGGTGGTTCTCTCCGGGTACTCCGGCTTCCTCCACCTGTAAAACTGTCATCGGCATGATATGACCCTGGATGTTAATGTGTCGTTAAAACCTAATAAAAAAAACTAAAAAAAAACTATGAATTTAATCAATTATATCTTGTTTGAACTCTGTCAAACAAGGTATATTTGGTTAAATATCAATCCACATTAGGCCTAAAAAAGTAAATGAAAGTATCAATGACACTGTACCTCAAATTGTGTAAGACATGTACATGTATAGTATGTGACACAGCAATGACAAACATCTAGGTAATGACCTGATAACAAAGGTACATGTAAAGTATTGTAAAGGTCTGTACATAAATACTGACTGTAGCCTGTAACAAATGTACAGGTAAAGTATTGTAAAGGTGGGTGACAGTTAGATGCTAAACTAGAAACGAAATCTCCATGGGGTTAATGTTACAGTGAGGATCCTTGTATGGTGCACCATAAGCCACAAGCCCTTCTAAGGTTGATTCATACTGATTAATAAATATTTGTCTAGCACTTCTTAAAATATAGGTATTTGAATTTTTTATCTTTAGCTCATAGGGTTCCCATGGGTGAGGAGGTTTTATTTTTCTCATTGGAAATAGAAAATCGGGTTGTGCTAATTATGTTTACCCTCCCCAAACAACACCAAATATTAACACAGGAACTTGGCTTCAACACATTTGAATATACACATCATACAAAAATTTATTCAAATCAGAACTTTCATATAGAAGTTCTGTACAAAATACTGATTGCACCTAATTTTGGTACAAAATGGCCACTGGTGGCCATCTTGAACTTTGGACCACATCCCAAAACACCCGTTCTCGTCCCATGGTGATAACAAAGGTACCCAAGAAGTTTCATAAAGATCAGTTGATAAATACGGCCTGTAGCCAGAGCCATCAAAAGTCATCAATCAATATAGAAGTTCTGTAAAAAAAAAATGATTGCACCTAATTTTGGTACAAAATGGCCAACAGTAGCCATCTTGGATTTTGGACCGAACCCAAAAACATTTGTTCTTGTCCCACGTGACAACAAAGGTAGCCAAGAAATTTTGTGAAGATCGATTCATAAATAAGGCCCCTAGCCAGAGCCGTATTGAAATGTGCACTTACTGTGTATAAGTAGCACTGAATAAATCAAAGTTTGCCTAATTAGCCGCCGGCGACCATCTTGAAATTTTGGACCGCACCCAACACACTCGTTCTCATTCCAACGTGACAACAAAGGTACTCAAGAAGTTTCGTGAAGATCGGTTCATAAATACAACATCTAGCCTAAGTCGTATTGACATGTGTACTAACTGTGTATAAGTGGCACTGAATAAATCAAAGTTCATCCAATTTGCATAATTTCTGCACGAGAAAAAAAAACCATATTACATGTGATGTATTCCATGTTACTAAACATTCATACAAAAATATATTCAAATCAGAATTTTCATACAGAAGTTCTGTACAAAAAACTTATTGCACTAATTTCGGTACAAAATGGCTGCTGGCAGCCATCTTGAATTTTGGACCGCACCCCAAAACTCTTGTCCTAAGGTGATAACAAAGGTACCCAAGAAGTTTTGTGAAGATTGGTTCATAAATACAGCCCCTAGCCCAAGCCGTATTGACTGTACTTACTGTGTATAAGTAGCACTGAATAAATCAAAGTTCATCTAATTTGCATAATTTCTGCACGTGAAAAAAAACCCGTATTACATGTAATGTATTCCATGTTACTAAACATTCATACAAAAATTTATTCAAATCAGAATTTTAATACAGAAGTTCTATACAATAAACTTATTGCATTAATCTCGGTACAAAATGGCTGCTTGTAGCCATCTTGAATTTTTGGACTGCACCCAAAACACTCGTTCTCATCTCACGGTGATAACAAAGGTACCCAAGAAGTTTTGTAAAGATCGGTTCATAAATACGGCCTCTAGCCAGAGCCGTATTGAATTGTTGATGGACGGATGACGGGTCATGACAAAACCTCAAATTTGAGTACGTCAAAGTTGAGCTGAAAAAAACTGTTTCTAAGAACCTCTCGCTTGGTCCTTTTGGCTGCCACATGCTTTCGTTTTATAACCAATGCAAACTTAAAAATATAAAAATTAAATGGTTTATCTCCAATATTTTACACAAGTAAACAAGAGGCCCCAGGGGGCCTGAGGGCGCTCACCTGACATGGTAGCCTAAATAGCAACCCAGAGAATTGATTTCCACAAGTTGCATCTGCTCCTCCTAAGAAAAGCTGAAACCAAATATCCAAATATTCTGACCAGTGGATCTAAAAAAAGATTTTTAAAGAATATTCCTCATACTGAACTAAGTCATAATTCGGGCTCCCACAGGAAGCCCATATATGAACCCAGGGACTTGGCTTTAACAAACCTGAATCTCACACCCCTAAGGATTCTGCACACCAAATATCAAAACATTCGGACTGCTGGATCTGAAGAAGAAGATTTTTAAAGAAAATTCCTCATTTTGAACCAAGTTACAATTCGAGCTCCCACAATCAGCCCAAATATGGACCTAGGGACATGGCTTGAACAAACTTGAATCTTACCCCCCTAAGGATGCTGCATAAAAAATATCAAAAGCATTCATCTGCTGGATCTGAAGATTTTTAAATAAAATTCCTCATTTTGAACTAAGTTGTCATTCAGGCTCCCATAGTGAGCCTAAATATGAACCAAGGGACTTGGCTTGAACAAACTTGAATCTCAGCCCCCTAAGGTTGCTCCATGCCAAATATCAAAACATTCCAACTGCTGAATCTGAAGAAAAAGATTTTTAAAGAAAAGTTAAAAAATTTATAGTAATTTATATATTTTTTATACTTACCAATGACCCAGACATAGCTGGTGCTAACTCTTAAAATATAGGGCCAAACACAAATTTTGCCCCCCAATCCCCAAAATTTGCATCTAAAACTAAAGAAAACATGTCCTGAAAGGCCCTCCACACTTCGCCCCTACTGCGCATGCGCAGTGTCAAGGACGTTCCGAAATTGGCGCCATTAATCATTCTAATAACCAGTGCCTGGTAAGCGCTATGTACTCAGCGGGGAGGCAAGAGTTCCCAACTCCTGGGAGGGCCATCCCCGTCTGGGTCATTGGTAAGTATAAAAAATATATAAATTACTATAAATTTTTTAACATTTTTATACTGTACCAATGACCCAGACATAGCTGAATAGTAAAAAGGCTGGAGGGCCAAGGACATAGAGCAAAATGGAATACGCTCAATAAAATAAAATAGAGTCATCCCCTGTAGGGAAAAAGAAGTAATAGGCCTTACATGTATCTTTCTTATTTATGATAAATTAGAAAGATACAACACCTTCCAAAATTGAGCTTCATACATCCATGTACTCTATTAATATCCAATATAATCCTTATACTAATAATTTTTAAAGTAAGCCAATAAATAAAGTAAGTCTAGAGAATAGAGACTCTTATACTCCTAAAAGTGTCTGAGGATTGCATAATCATGTCCGTTGACATATGCAATATTCAAAAGCTATACTTTAAAAACTAAGACTTGAATGAATTTTAAAAACCTAAACTTCTCACTAAACAACCATCCCAATAACAGCTCAGAATTACTAACTCCGGAGGAGGTATCCCCTTGTTTTCATAGTAAAACAGGTGACCCAAGGGAACACCCTCCCCCCCCCCCCTTTTTCTTGCCCTGGGTCAAATAGCCCAGAGCGAAGAGGGCAGCCGAACGGAGACACTGCCGAAACAGACAGCCTACCTAGCTATAGTAGCAACTGTTAAGTGAATGATATTCTGAGCAGTAGATAATAGACCTAACAATAGAGGCCTCCAGAAATGGACTCGATATTTCTGAGATAAAATTCATGAATGTGGATGGCTGAGCGCAATGAGCGGCCTTCAAAAATCTATAATAGCGACACTATTAATGTAAGCCCAAGAAGTAGAAGAACTCTTACTTCATGAGCCGAAATCTTAAGCACAACTGCTAAGTCAATGATATACCATAAGCAGTACCGATAGTTAATAGAATCCATTAACAAAAAAAAAATGGAGCGTAACGTCCTTCTACTAGACATCAAAGACAGAAGAAGCTTACGCCCTTTGTAATAAACAGATATCTGTTTATAAATACATAAACTGTACCCGGAAAGAGTAAAGGCCTATGCCCATACGAAGACGGAAGGACCTTAAAATAATAGGTTCCGGATAATAGGAGCCTAACTCTTATGCAACAATCCAACCTAAATAGTAACGGAAGTATTGATTCCGAAACTATGAAAGTGAAAATCATCCATCGATAGTGCATGAAACTCACTGACTCTACAGTAAAAGAGAAACCAACAGAATTACTGTCTAAAAGGTCAGAATTTGAAAACTACTGTTTCCAGAGGCTCAAATGATTACTTAGCTAAATAAGAACCGAAGTTAAAATCCGTATAGGAATTTAATCTAAAGATTCTAAGTCTATTTATCAAAAAGTTACTAACTGACTTAGATAAAGAGACAAAAGACTCAATTGTAAACTATCGTAGAGTGCATAGGTATGAGGTAACATAAACCTATAACCTAAATAATAACAGGCTGCAGTAGATCTTGTGAAACAAGTATACTAAAAAATAGCAATGAGTAGTATGGAGGGATCAACAATATGAACATAATGATCCCTACACCACGACGGAAGAGCCTCCACTTTAGCCGCATAGAATAGCGAAGAAGAGGATCTCCTATAGTAAGAAATCGCGTCCAAAGCTCGTCCAGTACAGTGCTTACAATGCAATACGGACCACACAATGGAATACATGAAGGTTGCGACCTTGCTGGTTGTGATAAAGATGACACGATTTACCCAGTGAAAAAGATCCTCACATAGAGGAAGATTTCACGTTAAGACCCACAGTAGACAAGAGAGTAAATTACTCATGATCTCTGTGAAGATAGAGATGCTATCAACAGAAATGTATTGTGGTTGTTTATCTTAGCAATACCTGCTAAAACAACAGCGCCGGAGGATACACGTATCCTATCATTCCGTCCTATAGATCAATAGAGCGTTAACAATATTAGCTCAGAGATCTGGACAAGCCAACACATACGTCTGCAATTGATTAGCAAGCTGTGTCATAAATAAATCATCATTGGGCGCTCCCATAGATAGCAAATCTGATTGAATACTTGTTTGTTGAGAGTCCATTCTGACAGCAACAAGCGACCCGTAAGAGAACGGGAGTCCGATAAAACAATCAGACGACCCGGAATATGACGGACCAAAACTGAACTTGGTGTACTATAACCAACAGACGGATTCTTCCCATTAAATTGAATAACGGAAACGAAAGAGTGCCTCCCTGGTTCCGGAGATACGCCACTACTGTCGAATTAAAGGACAGGAATTTGGGCATGCGTTTCTGAATAATGTTCATGCAATGACATAAAGCAAGCCTAAAAAACATTATTCCGCGGAAGAAAACTGATTGCTAAAAGACTGCGGAACCCAAAGACCCTGGCACTTCGAATCCGTAGGGATCAGTATTATATCCCAATCTGTTTGACTGGCAACCGTCATAACAGCCACACTCGGGTCCGGCAACTGCGGCGGCACTCTCTGAGTCAAGCACCGAATGTTTGCCCCAGTCTGAATCTCTTGTAACACTAGATAGACAAGAGAACGTGTAAATCGAGCAATTCATGGATTGCCGAAAAGTTGCCGTCGAAGAGAAGCTCCTCCGAGAACGAAGCGACTCTGAGAGAGTTCTTAACCTTACTATCCACGCGTGTGGATGTAGCTAGGGCTGCGTCACGTCTAACTAACTCCAATCAGCCACTGAAGGGCGGAGTTATACGTGAACAAACTACTGCCCTCAAAAGAAATTACATTGAGAATAATATCCCGTAAATCTTTTCTTGAAGACGTAATGATAACGCCTCAGTAAGGCGGATTACGTATAATAAAGCGTCTAAGTTAAGTCTACTATACATAATGTCGTTCCCAACATTGAAATTGGAAAAGACATAAACGGCGAAAAAGAATATATGCAGTCTTTAATCACACCGTCTAGACGCATATGAACTCTCGGTATGCCCTGCTCTGCCAAAATAAACTATTTGTATAAATGATAAAATGGCAGAAATGAGCAACGCGGACAAGAAACTAAACTATCATGCTTAGTAGCAGGCTTGTATATATATATATATAGCGTCGAAAAATAAAACACATGTTGTAATGACAATATTGGACTGCGTCGGTAAGTCAGGGACAATGTCCCTGAACCGATCGAAAAATCCGAGTCCAATGACGCTATAAGTCTCTTATCCAAGATCGCAGCAATGAAGTCCGAAATAATAATCACTGGAAGATAATGCCAGAAGATATGAAAGGCATCTTCCGATACTACTAAAGGGAAAACTCGAAATCTTTCGAATCCCTTTCGCCATCCTGTCGGACCCTATAAAGCGTTCGGTCGTCCGCACCTGATGCAACCGCGGACCGCACCAACCCAGCGCCATCGGATAATTCCTGATTCGACCAAGAAACTGTCAATTGCTGGGATGCTGCGAAACAACTGTGCTAACTCGGATAGCACGTCCGTCACTGAGGCCTGAGGAGAAGCGGTCTTACGATGCATTGCCGCTGGAAGCTCCGTGATCGTTACCCCGTGCACACTACCAATATGCGAGCGAAAGGAGTGTATAGGCCTCGTGTCCCTTGGCTACCGGATGGCGCGACCTATTCGCCGTGGAATCACTGAATGCCGAAACTGATCGGATACTCGAGGTCACGTAGCCAATGTGCGGTCGTGTGCCCTGCTGTGAGGATGAGGAAGCATTAAAGACAGTCTCTCGGACTGTCAATATAACGGAGCGTCCCGACCAACGGACATATGCTCCGATTGTAAAATATCTGAACCACAACATGCGGTCCCCTATGTTGTTGGGCGAGAGAGGGACCTCTCTCGCTCACAGCCCGGACGGACCTGGACAAGCCAGGAACCGGACTAACAGGCTTCCTCTGATCTGTCCTCAATCTGCCGTCACTGGGTGAGTACTAAAGTAATTAAAGTGCTCGCATCACCCAAATCTCCTTCCTAGACCGCAACGGACGAACCCGGCTGCCGAACCATTCGATGAATGTACGCTACACCGGGTGAGCTAGCGAATGTCACTCCGTAGGCGATAGACATATTCCATGAGCACTTATTGCCGCTAACTCTTCATTAACTATGACGACAGAGGCACACTTTTGAAAGACATCTCCATAACTCTTCGAACAAGAAACCAGAAATGCTTGGTTAGCAAGCATAAAATAATAATATATATAGCGTCGTTCAATAATTCGAAAGTTTGTGTGACATTATTGGACTATGTCGGAACTGAGGGACGATGTCCCTGAACCGAACCAAAAATTTCTAAGTCCACCGACGCTATCAGTTTCTTATCCGGCATCGCAGCATTCTGGTCCGACGAAAGAAGCTGTAGAAGACCAAGTCAGATGACATACACAACAGCATATGTTGTTCCGAAAGGGAAAGCTCGAAATCCTCCGAATCCCTTTCGGTATCCCGTCGGACCGGATGAAACTTTCGGACGTCCGTACCCGCTTCCGCGGAGCGTCCCGACCCAGCATCGTCGGATAAAATATATGCGACAGATTCAGTTGATGCTGGGATGCTGCGATAAACTGTGCTATTAAGGAAAGCACGTCCGTTCCCGAGGCCTGTGCAGTAGCGGTCTTACGATGCATTGCCGCCGGAAGCTCCGTGTACGTTGACTCCCGCACACTTCCTATGCGAACGTCCGGAGTCTGCAGGCCTCGTGTCCCTGGCAACCGGATGGTGTGACCTGGTCGCCGAAGAATCCTTGATCGGCGAAGCTGGTAATATATCGGCGGTCACGCAGCCAAGGTGCAGTCGTGTGCGCTGACGAGAAGAGGAAGCCTTAGCAGTCTCAGCGGACTGCCTATACAACGGAGCGTCCCGAGCGACGGACGTATGCTCCACTTGCGACACATTTTGTACCACAACATCTGGGGCCAGATGTTGTTGAACGAGAGAGGGGCCTCTCTCGCTTGCCGTCCGGATGGACCGGAACGAGCTATGAATCGGACTAAAAGGCTTCCTGCATTCTCCCTCCGATCCGCCGTCACTGGGTGTGCATTAGGTTAATTTATAGTGCTCGCATCACCCCAAAATTCCTTCTAGACCGCAACGGACGAACCCGGCTGCCGAACCATTCGGTGAATGGACGCTACACCGGGCGAGCTAGCGGACGTCAAAGGCTGTCGAACCTACTAGGGTCCTCTTAGGCAATTGGCGTATTTACATGAGCACTTTTCTGCTAGCCCTTCATTAATTGTGACGACGGAGGCACACTGTTGGAAGACATCACAGATACATCACCCTAATCTTGATCGTCTGAAATAAAAATTGATAAAGTAGAGTGACCCTGCGGGGAAAGGACCGGAGTGTCCAAATCCCCAACAACATACCGTGACATACGCTTCCCATATTGTCATCGAAATCATACGATACAGAACAGGAGTTAATGCGAGTACACTGACCACATATAGAATGATAATAAAGTCAGAGGAAGACTTCCTCTTAAAACAATTGATCAATATCCTTTCAATGTGAAAAGAAAACAAGTCCTGGTACTCGCACTAACCCCTGGCAATCAAAATACATAATAATAATATGATCCATTAATATAGAAAAAATAATTGAAATCAAAATATTTTGAAAAAATATTTTTTCAGAACAGCCCAAGTTTCTGAAAAGTAACGTTGAGCCCCAATGGATCCCAAGCCTAAGTGTGGACAAAAATTTTAAAAATATTTTAAACAATTTATTCAACACTTACGAACAATAATAATGCATCTAGTTATGATTAAAATAACATCAAGATATTATTTTTTAGAAATCCCCCCCTCACACAGAGGGCTGTTGTAAATGTAAACAATGAGTGTAAAAACACTAAAATAAGACTCCAGGCACCCAGGCCCGAAATCAGTTACCAAAAATACACTATCTGATGCAAAACAGAGACTTCCAGGGAAGAAACTGCAGAACATCAGATGGTAGATGCAGAACACAACGCCTAACCACCCGTAGGTGAAGACGTAAACATGGGGAAAGAACAGAATTCATTCTGTTATTCAGCTAAAACTCCCAAGAAAATTTAGTAATAATAATTACAAAAACTATGCCAAAAGCATGGGAGAATAGCAAGGGGGAACTTAAAGGACAGGGAGAGAGGAAAACACTTAAAAAAACAGTGTAACTAAATAATCAGAATGACAACAAAATGGCTGCTGCCTTGAAAATAGGTAACTTAACATAATTTCATTAAAAAATTTTAAGTTACAGCCCTGATAATATTCTGTCACACATTCTTTTCCTCTCCTCCTTCTCTATCCTCCTTAGAATCACCATTTCACTAATATTTATGTGTCTGGCATCATTTAAACTGAGATTTATAAGCACAAAGATCAGTCAGATGTTAACTGATGAAGGGCCAAACTTAGAATGATTAATGGCGCCAATTTCGGAACGTCCTTGACACTGCGCATGCGCAGTAGGGGCGAAGTGTGGAGGGCCTTTCAGGACATGTTTTCTTTAGTTTTAGATGCAAATTTTGGGGATTGGGGGGCAAAATTTGTGTTTGGCCCTATATTTTAAGAGTTAGCACCAGCTATGTCTGGGTCATTGGTACAGTATAAAAATATTCCTCATATTGACTAAGTTATAATTTGGGCTCCCACAGGGAGCCCAAATATGGACCCATGGACTTAGCTTTAACACACTTGAATCCCCCCTCCCCCCCCCCCCCCCCCCCCCCCCCCCCCCAAGGATGCTACTCACCACATATCAAACCATTCCGACTGCTGGATCTGAAGAAGAAGATTTTTTAAGAAAATTCCTCATTTTGAACAAAGTTACAATTCAAGCTCCCACATTGAGCCCAAATATGGACCTAGGGACATGGCCTGAACAAACTTGAATCTCACCCCCCTAAGGATGCTGCATACCAAATATCACAAGATTCTGCCTGCTGGATCTTGAGAAGAAGATTTTCAAAGAAATTTGCCTGAAATGCACTAAGTTCGAATTTGGGCTTCTAAAGTGAGCCCAAATATGAATCCAGGTGGCCGATTTGAACAAACTGGAATCAGATCCACCCCACAATGTTGCATACCAAATATCAAAAGATTCTGCCTGCAGGATCTGGAGAAGAAGATTTTTGAAGAAATTTGCCTGAAATGCACTAAGTTCAAATTCGAGCTTCAACAGTGAGCCCAAATATGAATCTAGGGAGCCGATTTGAACAAAATAGAATCAGATCCACCCCACAATGTTGCATACCAAATATCAAAAGATTCTGTCTGCTGGATCTGGAGAAGAAGATTTTTTAAGAAATTTGCCTGAAATGCACTAAGTTCAAATTTTGGCTCCTATACTGAGCCCAAATATAAACCCAAGGGGCCAATTTGAACAAACTTGAATCAGATCCACCCCACAATGTTGCATACCCAATATCAAAAGATTCTGCCTGCTGGATCTTGAGAAGAAGATTTTCAAAGCAATTTGCCTGAAATGCACTAAGTTCAAATTTGGGCTCCTATACAGAGCCCAAATATAAACCCAAGGGGCCGATTTGAACAAACTTGAATCAGATCCACCCCACAATGTTGCATACCAAATATCAAAAGATTCTGCCTGCTGGATCTGGAAAAGAAGATTTTCAAAGAAATTTGCCTGAAATGCAGTAAGTTCAAATTTGGGCTCCTATACTGAGCCCAAATATAAACCCAGGAGGCCGATTTGAACAAACTTGAATCAGATCCACCCCACAATGTTGCATACCAAATATCAAAAGATTCTGCCTGCTGGATCTGGAGAAGAAGATTTTTTAAGAAATTTGCCTGAAATGCACTAAGTTCGAAATCGGGCTCCTATACTGAGCCCAAATATGAACCCAGGGGGCCGGTTTGAACAAACCTGAATCAGATCCACCCTCTAATGTTGCATACCAAATATCAAAAGATTCTGCCTGCTGGATCTGGAGAAGAAGATTTTTTAATGTTTTTCCCATTGCCTACAGTGTTAAAAAGTGCTGACTCAGCACTTTTTCAATGTCCCGAAACTGTACCCTATGATAAAACCGATAGCAATTTTTTTTTACCAATTCTTTCTGTTGGTCCTAAGGAAGCTTCACACCAAATAAAAATTCTCGGTGCCGTGGAGTTTTGGAGATATGGGCGTTTTAATTTTTTTCTATTTTTAGCTCCTGCGGTTCCCATGGGGCTACGGGAAAAAAAAAATCAGCATAAATTAGTTACTTATGACCCAATAAGCCCTCACATAAAATTTGGTTCAAATCAGCCTCTCGGTTTGGAAAATAGAAATTTTGGGCGGGGCCAAAAATTTTGCCCCTCCCATAACGACGCCAAGTAGCCCCACAAACTTCTCTTGAACAAATCTGAGTCTACACCTCAAAAGGAAGCTGCACACCAAATATCAAGTCTCTGCTACTGCTGGTTCATGAGAAGAAGATTTTTTAAGATTTCAGCACACTTTTTGGGTGTGGCCCTACCCACGGGCGGGGCAACTTGATTTGAACAAAATCAAATTGCGATGTCATAACAAACTATTATCTCAAATATCAATTAAATTGGTTCAGCGGTTTGGGAGGAGAAGACGCAAACACCATGTTCACGGACGACGGACGCAGGACAACGGACGACGGACGGTGAGTGATCACTATAGCTCTCCTGACTGAAAGTCAGGTGAGCTAATAAAATTGATAAATTTGTCCTTTGAGTGCAACAAGGCTTTGCACTGCTTTAGCACTGCAAAGCCATCTTGCATTCAAGAGATGAAATACACCACCACCCATGCTTTTTTATAAATTATAAGGCCTAAAACATAAAAAAAACAAGAACATGAACTTTTAATGTCAAAGAAATAATTACAAAAATAAAAAAATAAAATAAAAAAACACCCACCCACATGCAATTGTACAAATGAAAGTGTCAATGACACTGTAGCTCAATTTGTTTAATACATGTACATGAAAAGTATGTGACACAGCAATGACAAACATCTAGGTAATGACCTGATAACAAATTTACATGTAAAGTATTGTAACAGTCTGTACATAAATGCTGACCGTAGCCTGTAACAAATATATAGGTAAAGTATTGTAAAGGTGGGGTGACAGTTAGATGCTAAACTAGAAAAGAAATCTTTGAGTCCCAGAGTGGGTCTGACTGAATTATTTGTTCCCATAGCACAGTGATAACAAAGGCACCCCAAAACACTTGTTCCTGTCACAAGGTGATAACAAAGGTACCCCAAGAAGTTTCGTGAAGATCGGTTCATAAATACAGACTCCAGCTCAAGCCGTATTGACATGTACACTAACTGTGTATAAGCGTCACTGAATAAATCAAAGTTCATCTAATTTGCATAATTTATGAACGAGAACAAAACCTGTATTATATGTGATGTATTCCATGTTACTAAACATTCATGCAAAAATTTATTCAAATCAGAACCTTCATATAGAAGTTCTGTACAAAAAATTGACTGCACCTAATTTCGGTATAAAATGGCCGCCGGCAGCCATCTTGAATTTTGGACCGTACCCCAAAACTCTTGTCCTAAGGTGATAACAAAGGTACCCAAGAAGTTTTGTGAAGATTGGTTCATAAATACAGCCCCTAACCCAAGTCGTATTGACATGTGCACTTACTGTGCATAAGTAGCACTGAACAAATCAAAGTTCATCTAATTTGCATAATTTCTGCACGAGAAAAAAAAAACGTATTATATGTGATGTATTCCATGTTACTAAACATTCCTACAAAAATTTATTCAAATCAGAACTTTCATACAGAAGTTCTGTACAAAAAACTGATTGCACTAATTTGGGTACAAAATGACTGCTGGTGGCCAGCTTTAATTTTGGACCACACCCAAAAACACTCGTTCTCGTCCCACAGTGATAACAAAGGTACCCAAGAAGTTTCATTAAGATCTGTTCATAAATACGACCTCTAGTCTAAGCCGTATAGAAGTTGTGTACAAAAAACTGATTGGACCTAATTTTGGTACAAAATGGCCACTGGCAGCCATCTTGAATTTTGGACCGCACCCAGCAACACTCGTTCTCGTCCCAAGGTGATAACAAAGGTACCCAAGAAGTTTTGTGAAGATCGGTTCATAAATATAGCCTCTATCCCGAGCTGTATTGACATGTGCACTTACTGTGTATAAGTAGCACTGAATAAATCAAAGTTCATCTAATTTGCATATAATTTCTGCTCGAGGAAAAAACCCGTACTATATGTGATGTATTCCATGTTACTAAACATACATATAAAAATTTATTCAAATCAGAACTTTCATACAGAAGTTCTGTACAAAAAACTGATTGCACTAATTTTGGTACAAAATGGCTGCTGGTGGCCATCTTGAATTTCGGACTGCACCCAAAAACACTCGTTCTCGTCCCACAGTGATAACAAAGGTACCCAAGAAGTTTTGTAAAGATCGGTTCATTAATGAAATTTTTAGCCTGAGCCGTATAGAAGTTGTGTACAAAAAACTGATTGACCTAATTTCGGTACAAAATGGCCACTGGCAGCCATCTCAAGTTTTGGACCGCACCCAGAAACACTCGCTCTCGTCCCAAGGTGATAACAAAGGTACCCAAGAAGTTTCGTGAAGATCGGTTCATAAATACAGACTCTAGCCCGAGTCGTATTGACATGTGCACTTACTGTGTATAAGTAGCACTGAATAATCAAAGTTCATCTAATTTGCATAATTTCTGCATGAGAAAAAAAACCCGTATTATAGGTGATGTATTCCATGTTACTAAACATTCATACAAAAATTTATTCAAATCAGAACTTTCATACAGAAGTTCTGTACAAAAAACTGATTGCATTAACTAAAGTACAAAATGGCTGCTGGTGGCCATCTTGAATTTCAGACCGCACCCAAAACAACTCGTTCTCGTCCCACGGTGATAACAAAGGTACTCAAGAAGGTTCGTAAAGATCGGTCCATAAATACGACCTCTAGCCTGAGTCGTATTGGCATTTGCAGTTACAGTGCTGAAAGTAACATTAAATAGATCAAAGTCTAATTGGCATAATTTATGCACGAGAAAAAACCTGTATTATATATAATGTATACCATGGTACTAAACATTCACACAAAAAATTATTAAAATCAGCACTTTCATATGGAAGTTCTGCACAAAAATCTGATTGCACCTAATTTTGTACAAAATGGCCGCTAGCGGTCGTCTTGAATTTCGGACCGGACCCCAAAACACCCTTTCTTGTCCCATGGTGATAACAAAAGTACCCAAGAAGTTTCGTAAAGATCGGTTCATAAATATGGCCTCTAGCCTGGGCCGTGTTGATGGCGTGATGGGCGGACAGACAGACCGATGGACGGCGGATGACGGGCCATGGCAATACCTCAAATCTGGCTTTGCCAAAGTTGAGCTAAAAATGGCCTGAGAAACAGAAGATCTACTTTGCAAGGCTTCATGGGAAATATTTGCTGCTAAAAACTTTGCCATTTTGACTTCAGAGTGCAGAGAGTTAATTCAGTAGGATAAAGCTATTTCAGCCAAAGGATATGTGCAACATAATTTTTACTTTTGAATACAGATTTTATTTGTATTTGACAGCACAATGGCATGTTTTGTTTTTTAAATTAAAAAATTTGCAACATATTGTTCCTTCATATTTATGAAAAAAGCATCACAATTTGATTAAACCTGTGGAACTTTTCCCTACTATATATCTACAGTAAATTTAGAAGGAATCTGCTTGCTGATAAAGACATGTGTAAATGTAAATAGTAAGTAACAAACCAGAGGCATCTAAATAATTGGAATAAATATTCGGATTTGAAGGATCCAACGTGAATGGTGATGCTGAAAGCAAAACATACTCTTGTACATAGTTTTTAAAATCAATACAACATACCTGTATGAATTCGAATGTGATTTTTATAGTTTGTAGCACTGGCAAAAGCTCGAGCACATCCATCCTCTTGACACACATATGGCCTTTCCCCTGTGTGTGTCCGTATATGAACTTTACGAATATTTGATGTTGTAAATGATCGATCACAGCCTTCAAAGGGACATTTAAACGGTCTTTCACCTACAATCATAACAGTTAACTTGTTTGAATTTCAGTAGAAAAATGGAATAATAAATTTGTGAATATGGTCTTTAAATATAGGAAATAATCAGCGAACATGTTTTGATACCAGTATTCATGTTGTCAGGTACCAAGTTAGCCAAATGCACTAAAAATAAATTTTACACTAAAAATCTCCAATTGGCTATGCTGATAGCACCTTAAATATCCTTGCATGTATGAAGAAAATTCACTGCTGTAGTGAATAGCACGGGTGTGAGAAACAAAGAATTTCTATATTCCTTACATTAAAATAGATATCTGAGGTAGAGACAAAAACCAACTTTCATACACTCAAGCCCAGTGATTGTACCAATACAGTGGGGCTGTTTGGTCACCTAACTTAACGTCCATAACCATCTAGCACTATTCAGAAAAATTTCCATTAAGGCCCCCACAAAGTCGATCTTCTGTTTCTTAGGTCATTTTTTTTTTGTGTAAAATTGCATGTGGGTGGGCATTTTTTTAATTTTATTTCTTATTTTTGTAATTATTTCTTTACCATCAAAAGTTCATATTCTTGGTTTCTTCTATGTTTTAGGCCTCATAATCTACAGAATAGCATTGGTGGTGGTGTATTTCATCCCTTGAGTGCAAGAAGGCTTTGCAATGCTATAGCATCGCAAAGCCTTGTTGCACTCAAGGGACACATCTATCAATTTTTTATTAACTTGACTAAAATATCAGACATAAACCATTTCATTTTTATTTTTTTAAGTTTGCACTGGTTATTAAAAGAGAGTATGCGGCAGCCAAAATAACCATGCAGTGGGGGGTGGGGGGGGGGGGGGCTGAGGAAAAGCTTTTCAACCTTTTTAGGCATAAATAACAAAGAAAAGGGGTTAGACAAATTCCTCTGCCTCACAATGACATGAACATTCAATTTGGCTTCAAACTATTTAAGAATTTTTCAAAAATCCTTTCTTTTCAGACCAAATTGAATTAGCGTCTTCAATGTGAAAATCCAGCGTATTTCTGCACTTTGTTTCCTAGAATTGTGACTCTGTGTCAGTTTGTAATAACTCAATGATACAGAATGGTTCACCACTGATGGTGTGATTGATCATTTTGACTAAAATATTCATGTATAGCCACAGGTGTTTCTTTCTATGTCGAATGTTGTCAAAATGTTGCTTAATTATGAGGTAAAAATTCTGTTTAGTTTTGCCCACATATTGTTTCTTGTATGAACTGCAGGTGATTAAAATATAAACAGTTTTTGGTGAGACAGTTTCATCTATTAGGGCCTTTATGCCTGGTTTTGGTAAATGTCCCGTAAACCACCAGCCTTTGGGTAATTTCCAGCAGACCATGCAGTTATCTCATGTAAATTTTCTGAAAGGGTTTGCTATTCTTCTCCCAATGATTTGTTTCAGTGGGGGTAATCTCGCTATGGTGAGCATGTTCTTGAGCATTGGATTTTGTCATCATTCCAACAGTGGTGGTTCTGCAAATAAATCACAACTGATAGAGATGCTCTATAATACAGACCATACTTTCTTGATGTGGTTATAGATGTCAGTATTTTCCAGGTTATACATAGCTACAGATAATGTTCTGTCTGTCACCTGGTGGCAGGTAGCTCCTCTCTGCTGATTGAATTGGCTGGGATCATCGATTATAGTAGATGTGTGTCAGGATACCCATGCTGTTTAAAGTGGTGGAGCATTTGAGCAGCTTGTCTTTGGAAGTCAACATTTTTGCTGCATATATGTTTCTCAATAGTGGGCTGTATGGTGGGCCCCATTTCTTGTTGTTTGGGTGGTAAGAGACAGATCTTAGATATGAGTGTGTGTCAGTTGTTAGTAGTACAAGTCAATTTTGATTTTATTACCAACGTGGTAAGACCAACATCTAAAAAGTTGACCAGGACACCAGAATATTTCGGCAATAAATTTGATGGAGTGATGGAAAGAATTGTGGAAGCCAATAAGCTTTGTTCTCTTGTGTGTCCACATGAGGATACTGTCAATAAATCTGAGCTATAGCTCTGGATTCATCCTAAAGTCTCCCAATAGATCGGTTTCTAGTTCTCATATAAAGATATTGGCAAAATTTGGGTCTACCCAGGTGCCCATGGCTGTTCCCCCAGTTTGTATATACTGTTCCCTATTGAACTCAAAGTTATTGCAGTGTATAACCAATTTGAGTAAACCTAGGAGTCCTGATGTGGAGATTTACCATGGCCGTTGGGGTTTCCATATGCAGCGTGTTACTGCTAGTACACCTTCTTGGTTAGGAATATTGGTGTAGAGTGATGTTACACCCATTGCGCAAAGAATAAAGTCTGGTAATTACTTTGGTTTGGTTAGTATATCAATGGTGTCTCTCAGGTAACTGGTGTAGGTTTTAATAAAGCTCTTGATCTGCTCATCGATGAGACTGCTAATATGTTCTGTCAAGTCATTAGTTCTGCTTATAATAGGTCTACCTTGTACTTCCGCCTTAACCTTGGATTTGTGTATTTGGGGTAGAAGATGTAACTGAGGAGTGCGTGGATCTGTGTTAATAAGTTGGTTTCCTTTTATTTCTAAAATCTAGGTCACCAGTTTATAAGTGTGAGACTTCAAGGGAAATCTTTTTCTTTTACCTGTGTGAGTTCTAACATGTTTTTGTAAGTCACCGGATGTTTTGAAAGATTTCTCACAGCCTTCCTCTGGACATTTATATGGCTTTTCACCAGTATGTACTCGTGTGTGACTCTTCAGACCATAACCTGTAGCAAATGCTTTTCCACAGCCTTGAATTTGGCATTTAAAAGGTCGGTCCCCAGTGTGTGCTCTTTCATGGACCTGAAATATTAGGAAAAATAAAAATGAAACTTTACTGCCCTTGTATCAGGTTGCGACCATGTGAATAGAATAACACACATGGCTGCAATAATTTACTACTGATGCATACTTCATTTATGCTATTAGAATTGGTTCTCTCTCTGGCAGTCCGTGGAAAGGATGAGTCAAGTGTGGACTGCCAGTTTTGGAGTACAGTGGAACCCTGTTAACGGAATAGCCATTTTACCAATGAAAATTACTCAATTAACAGGAGTATTCAATTAACAGGGATTGTGTCACTTTCCTGTATTCTGGAGATAAACTTAGCATTTATTCTATTATATCTTGTTTGACAGAGCTCCATGAGCTCTGTCAAATGAGATATAATAGATTAAATGCCTGTATTGGATATACTGAAGCCAAATAGGTCTATAAACAAAGGAAAACTGGGGAGAGTTAAGGTAATTTCTCGACAAGATTTTTTATTCAATTAAGAGGAGTTTAATCTATAACCTATATTCAATTAACAGGTCAAATTTGTACTGGAGGTATGGTAAATTGATTTGTGTTGGGAAATTATATTCAATTATCAGGTTATTCAGTTAAAATATATCCAATTAAGTGGGCTCCATTGTATAGCCTGACTAGAAACAACTATAAAAGTTTTCACTTATAGTAATGACAAGCAATACCTGGATGAGGATATGAGGGATTATTATGATCCCCGATGAGTCTGGAGGTGGGATGGGGAAATCTCACCCAAGGGGCAAGATATCTTGCCCTGAGGGTGAGATTTCCCCATTCTTACCTTCAGACTCATCGAGGATGATTTTTCTCCCCCCACCATGCAGTGATTACATTAGCCAGAGGTAATCGGGAGTCACATGCTGTTTCAATCAACTCATTTTGTATTCGTTGTTTTGAGAAACTGATCACACCATCGGAAAGAGCACGCACAAGTTATGTATATACCAAAGGTATATACCACAAAATCAATTAGGAACGGTGGCAGCTTGAGGGTTTAAGAGTTTTAGAGCATCGAACATTGATCACACTGCATTCCAATGACGCCAATATGAATTAGTTGGTCGCAAGAAACTGATATGATATGCATAACATCATAATAACGTTATAAATGTATAACGTCACGTGGGTGGAGTGGGATACATCTGTCTCACCCTGCTATCTCACCTGGGACACACATATGTTACACATGCTGTGGGGGGGGGGGGGGGGGGAAAGTGCTGGAAATCCATATTTCGGCTTTATTTTGAAGTACAGATACTGCAACTTAAAGGCTTCATATTTTGTAGATGTGCTTTTTATTATCAATGAAGCAAAATTATTTTGGCTGTATGGATTTGTCTTGTTACAATTTATGGGTGAGTGTCTCTACACTCTCTAGTAAACTGTAACAAGACAAAGACTTACGAACAAAGTTTAACAGACAAAAGTAATTTAGCATTCTACCAGTTAATCTTCATAAACACACTGAGCAAATGTGAAGGTGTTAAGGTTTTAGTATAGCATTATATTAGTGTTGATGGTTGGAGTTTTTTCAGCAATCTTTGTTTGTTTCAGATTATTGGATAGTGTCTGACAATGAGTAAAAATCATCCAATATTTTTTTCTTCTTTAAAAGTTTTTTTCCCCTACAAACAAACTTTACAGTATGTCTATAAAAAAAGGATGTCAACTTGCTGAATAGAGTCTTAAGCTGTGCTTTGAAAGGAAAAGAAAAAATTTTGGAACTTATGAAAAATACAGATTATATTATCAAAATTTCAGAAGGATGCACCCCAAAAAGAGACTAAATTAAAAGATAGAAAGATAGAGAGAAAACTTAGAATTCAGCTCATTCCAAATTGGAAAAAAATTTTGAACTGCACCACTTCAAATAGACAGAAAACAGGGTCCGAGGTATGAAAGCTATGTCATTTATAGCTATGGGAATCCATTTGTCACAAGAGTAACCTTTTGGGGGAAAAATGACCTTATTTTGAAGTGATGTAAAAATGCCCAAAATGGTGATAAATTGAAATAATAAAAATAGCTATCTGCTAATTTTTTGAGTCCTCCAACATACTAACATTTCATCAAAATCAGTCAAATTTTAATTTTTGGGACATTGGCCCTCATGACATCATGCAGGTCACTTTCATAACGGCTGACATTCCTGTTAGAAAAAAAATTGGATATGGTTTTTGGGTATTTTCAAAATTTCAGGGGGATGCACTCAATGAAAGTGTCAATGACACTGCAGCTCAACTTTCCAGGAAGGGACTATTTATTATTTATTGATGTTTAAGGTCACATATTTATGCACAATGGCTAATCATGACCGTGACAGTTTTACGGGTGGAGGAAGCCGGAGTACCCGGAGAGAACCACCGAGCAACGACGAGCAGCTGCCAGCTCCCCAACATCGTAACTCCGCACTGCAACACAGGCAGGGTTAGATTGGATTGAAGACATGCGTACCATCGACGTGCAGTACGCCTTAGTACACGGCGTCATCATGCCCCCACGTGGGCAATGGAGATGAAGTGTCTCGCCCAAGGACACAACGCGGTTGCCGCCGGTGGGATTCGAACTGAGGACCTCTCGGCTTGCAGCCTGCACCTCTACCAACTGAGCCACCACGCTCCCCCCACGAAGGGACTGAACTAAATAGAAAGAATCAGTAATGCCATGTAACTCACTCAAGTTTCTACAGAAAAGACATCACACCAATGTTACAAATGAAATCTGAAAAAAATTGGATGAGGGATGGGGTCTTTTGGGTGTACTAATGGAAATGTTGACAATTTATATGTCAAATCCATGATGGCCAGTGGTGGCTATGTTTTTCAACAGAATGCAGAAAAATTTGATAACGCCCATCTGGACATCATACCATAGTCACATATGAAATTTGAAAAAGATCAGGTGAGAGGTGTGGCCTGTAGGGTCGCTAATGGAACTGTTGATAATTTATATGCCAAATCCAAGATGGCCACTGCCAAGATATGTTTTTCAATGAAATTCAGAAAAATTTGATAGCTCCCACCTAGACATCACACCAAAACTACATATGAAATTTGGAAACGATTGGGCCTGCAGGATGTGAGAATGGAATTGTTGACAATTCAAATGCCAATCCAAGATGGCAGCTGGCAGCCATATTTTTTAACGAAATTCAGAAAAATTTGATAGCTCCCATCTCGACATTGCCCCAAAACCACATATGAAATTTGGGAATGATCGGGTGAGAGCCATAATCTGTAGGGTGTGCTAAGGTTCTGCTCCACAGTTTCCAGGCATTTCCAATGAAAGTGTCAATGACACTGTAGCTTAACTTGTGTGTTGTGTTTGATGAAAAGGATAATGTTCAATGTTTATGAAAGGATTATGAAATAAGACAAGAATTGTGATAATTGGGAATATGTTCATTTCTGTTCCCTGTATGCTATGTTTATGATAAAAATAATATGAGGTGTACACTGTACTAAAGATCTGAGGGGTGGGTTAATATGACCTCACAGTTAATATATGTGGCCCTCACAGTTAACATATATCAACAAAATTACAATGAAATTATTCCAAAATGAGTCATCCTATCAAGTTACATTAAAATCCCTTCATAAATATGGCCTGTAGACTGTGCTAAAGGTTTTCGGGCTTCGGGCCCCTGTAGCCGTCAGTTTCCCAATTGCATCCAAAGGGGACGTTCTCATCTAGACATTATATGAAGTCAACCTACCAAATTACAATGAAATCCCTCCATAAATACGACCTGTAGACTGTGCTAAAGGTTTTCGGGCTTCAGGCACCTGTAGACATCACAGTTGACCAACCACGACCAAAAGGGGATGTCATCATCTAGGCATTATATGGAGTCAACCTAACAAGTTACAATGAAAGCCTTCCATAAATACGACCTACAGACATGCTAAAGGTTTTTGGGCTCGGGCAGCCATCAAGGCTGAATGATCATGACCAAAAGGGGACGTTCTCATCTGGACACTATTTGGAGTCATCCTACCAAGCTACAATAAAATCCCTTCATAATTATGACCTGTAGACTGTTCTAAAGGTTTTCGGGCTTTGGGCCCCTGAAGCCGTCACATTTGCCCACTCGTGTCCAAAAGGGGACATTCTCATCTAGACATTATATGAAGTCAGCCTACCAAGTTACAATGAAATCCCTTCATAAATATGACCTTAGACTGTGCTAAAGGTTTTCGGGCTTCGGGCTCGGGCAGCCATCATGGTTGAATGATCGCAACCAAAGGGGACAATCTCATCTGGGCATCATCTGGAGTGATCCTGCGAAGTTACAATGAAATCCCTTCATAAATATGACCTGTAGACTGTGTTCAAGGTTTTCGGGCTTCGGGCACCTGTAGCCATCACAGTTGACCAATCACGACCAAAAGGGGATGTCATCATCTAGGCATTATATGGAGTCAACCTAACAATGTTACAATGAAATCCTTCTATAAATATAAACTTTTGCCTATGCTAAAGGTTTTTGGGCTCGGGCACCCATCAAGGCTGAATGATCACGGCCAAAATGGGACGTTCTCATCTTGACCTTATTTGGAGTCAACCTACCAAGTTACAATGAAATCCCTTCAAAAATATGACCTGTAGACAGTGCTAAAGGTTTTTGGGCTTCAGGCACCTTTAGCCGTCAAAGTTGCCCAAACATGTCCAAAAAGGGATGTTCTCATCTAGGCATTATATGAAGTCAACCTACCAAGTTACAATGAAATCCCTTCACAAATATGACTTGTAGACTGTGCTTAAGGTTTTCGGGCTTCGGGATCGGGCAGCCATCATGGTTGAATAATCGCAACCAAAGGGGACAATCTCATCTGGGCATCATCTGGAATGATCCTATGAAGTTATAATGAAATCCCTTCATAAATATGGCCCGTAGACTGTGCTCAAGGTTTTTGGGCTTCGGGCACTTGTAGCCAACACAGCTGACCAATTACAACCAAAAGGGGATGTCATCATCTAGGCATTATATGGAGTCAACCTAATAGGTTACAATGAAATCCTTCCATAAATATGACCTTTTACCTATGCTAAAGGTTTTTGGGCTCGGGCACCCATCAAGGCTGAATGATCGCGATCAAAAAGGGACGTTCTCATCTAGACATTATTTGGAGTCATCCTACCAAGTTACAATGAAATCCCCTCATAAATATGACCTGTAGACTGTGCTAAAGGTTTTCGGGCTTCGGGCACCTTTAGCCGTCACAGTTGCCCAATCATGTCCAAAAGGGGACGTTCTCATCTAGACATTATATGAAGTTAACCTACCAAGTTACAATGAAATCCCTTCATAAATATGACCTGTAGACTGTGCTAAAGGTTTTCGGGCTTCGGGCTCGGGCAGCCATCATGGGTGAATGATCGCATGTTCTCATCTAGACATTATATGAAGTTAACCTACCAAGTTACAATGAAATCCCTTCATAAATATGACCTGTAGACTGTGCTAAAGGTTTTCGGGCTTCGGGCTTGGGCAGCCATCATGGGTGAATGATCGCAACCATAGGGGACAATCTCATCTGAGCATCATCTGGAGTGATCCTAAGAAGTTACAATGACATCCCTTCATAAATATGACCTGTAGACTGTGCTCAAGGTTTTCGGGCTTCGGGCACTTGTAGCCATCACAACTGACCAATCACGACCGAAAGGGGATGTCATCATCTAGGCATTATATGGAGTCTACCTAACAGGTTACAATGAAATCCTTCCATAAATATGACCTTTTGCCTATGCTAAAGGTTTTTGGGCTCGGGCAGCCATCAAGGATGCATGATCGCGATCAAAATGGGACGTTCTCATCTAGACATTATTTGGAGTCATCCTGCCAAGTTACAATGAAATCATTTCATAAATATGACCTCTAGACTGTGCTAAAGGTTTTTGGGCTTCGGGCTCCTGTAGCCGTCACAGTTGGCCAATCACGTCCAAAGGGGGACTTTCTCATCTAGACATTGTATGAAGTCAAACCCACCAAGTTACAATGAAATTCCTCAATAAATATGACCTGTAGACTGTGCTAAAGGTTTTCGGGTTTTGGGCTCGGGCAGTCGTCACGGTTGGCAGATCATGCCAAATGGGGAAATTCGCATCTAGACATCATAAGGAGTCATCCTACCAAGTTACAATGAAATCCCTCCACATTAAACATGACCTGCAGACTGTGCTAAAAGTTTTTGGGTTTTGGGCTTGGGCAGCCATCACGGTTGATAGATCATGCCCAAAAGGGATGTTCTCGTCTAGGCACTATACAGAGGCATCCTACCAAGTTGCAATGAAATCCCTTCATAAATACGACCTGTACACTGTGCTAATGGTTTTTGGGTTTTGGGCTCGGGCAGCCATACCGGTTGCCCGATCGCGACCAAAAGGGGACGTTCTCATCTAGACATGACCCCAAACCTGCATATGAAATTTCGTGACGATCAGACAAGAACTGCGGGTGTAGCCCGTGCTAAAGGAAATGTGAACAGACGTCACAGACTCACAGACTCACAGACTAACAGACTCACAGACTAACAGACTTCCGCACGCGTGATGGCAATAGCTTATCTTGACTATGTCAAGTTAAGCTAAAAATGACATGCCATGCACTCTCTTCAAATGCAAATATTCTGTAACTTAGTTATCTAACCCATAACATGTATTACATTTCCCAAATCCACAAAAAAAAACATATTACACTATCTGACAAAGTAGAAATAAACAATCTGAATGTGGGTGGAATAATTTATTGTCAAAGGCAAGACTTCAACCTGAAAAATTGCATGAAAAAATGCCGAAACCAGTCATTTTCAGCCACCCAGCAGCCTCAAAAGCAGAATTTTCCCACCAATGCCACCTGTCTACCCCTGGGGCAGAGCATCCCCTGTTTCTAAAATTCAAAAAAAAAATTATATGTTTCCGTTTCATTTTTTACTTACCTATCTGGTAACAAACCCGTGTAATAATTACATTTTAAAAAATAGCCAATTTTTCGAAGCCACTGTTTCCCATAATTCATCTGGTAATTTACTCCTATGTATCAGACTCCAACTTTGGGACCAAAACTTCAAATTCTCTTGTCCAACAAAAAGCCTGATGTAATCATATATCTGATACTAAAAAATATATCTCTATTTTACATGGCCTTAGTTTCAACATATGCCCTATATTTAGAATTTCACCCCTGTGCAATAGTGCGAAACTGTAGAGCAGAACCTTAAAGAGAAACCAATAGTGATCTCCCCTTGGATTTCACTCAGGCAAAAGAATCTGCAGTCTATCCTGAGTTGAATGAACAAAAACCACAAGTTTCTATTTTCAACCAGTAAAAAGATACAGCATGACCTTTCTGACTGCCGAAGAGCTTTTGCGGCCAGTTTTTGCCTGATTTTCACAACCACACACAGCACCTCACCCCTTACATTTTCTCTGAGCCACGTCACAGAGCATTTTTGTTATTACCACCATCCACATTGACTACCCAGGTCCTGTCAATAGCACTGTTAAATACAATTAAAATGTAAAACAATAAGCAGTGTTAACCATTGTTTTGGGGGTGGGGGTGTTGCTCTCTAGATATGAAAGCGTAAACAGCTTAACAGACGGATGACACACAGACATGACACCAATGACCAAAATGAAAAAGTAGACACCATGACTGCAAATCTATGGTCTACAATAACAACTAGGCTGTTCATAACTGCATATATTTGTCATGAATACAAGGCTCAGTGTTTAGGAAAGGCAGTGCTCTACCTTAATGTTTTCGAAATCTTGGTGAAAATTCAAAACAGGTGCGAAATTTGGCTACATCAATAAATTTCTCCAAATTTCCACTTATTTCCTTCCAGTTGTGCTGAGATATCACTTGATGAATGTTAACTACCACTAACAATTGCACACAAACTAGAAATAATGAAAAGTTTTTTGAAAAATGGTGTATTTATAACTCAAACACAAATAAGGAACTTCCTGTTTCAAGAATTGACACTGACGGCCGAATGCTCTTTAAGGTTTCGCTCCAGTTTCCAGGCATTTCCAAAAATGACATGCCATGCACTCTCTTCAAATGCAAATATTCTGTAACTTAGTTATCTAACCCATAACATGTATTACATTTCCCGAATCCACAAAAAAAACATATTACACTATCTGACTAAGTGGAAATAAACAATCTGAATGTGGGTGGAATAATTTATTGTCAAAGACAAGACTTCAACCTGAAAAAATTGCATGAAAAAATGCCAAAACAGGTTATTTTCAGCCACCCAGCAGCCTCAAAAACAGAATTTCCCCACCAACACCACCACCTACCCCTGGAGCAGAGCATCCCCTGTTTCTAAAATGCAAAAAAAAATTATATGTTTCTGTTTCATTTTTTACTTACCTGTCCTGGTAACAAACCCGTGTAAAAATTACATTTTAAAAAATAGCCAATTTTTTAAGCCACTGTTTCCATAATTCATCTGGTAATTTACCCCTATGTATCAGACTCTAACTTTGGGACCAAAACTTCAAATTCTCTTGTCCAACAAAAAGCCTAATGTAATCATATATCTGATACTAAAAATATATCTCTATTTTACATGGCCTTAGTTTCAACATATGCCCTATGTCTAGAATTTCACCCCTGTGCAATAGTGCGAAACTGTAGAGCAGAACCTAAAGGAATTGCTGAACAATTTATATCCAAATCCAAGATGGCTGCTGGCAGCCATGTTTTTAACAAAAATCGAAAAAATTCAATAGCTCCCATCTAGACATCACACCAAAGCTACATATGAAATTGAAAAAGATTGGCTACGGACGGATGTATGGACAACAGATCACAACCCATCAGAATAGCTCAAACTTGACGTTGTCCAGTTGAGCTAAAATGAGCATGACGATCAAATATTTGGAAATTGTTTGTTTTTAAAGGTGGATAATGGTGGAAAATTTAAACCAGAGGCTCAAGTTAGACTAAAATGCTCACCTGTCTCAAGCTGTCAAAAGAGATGATTGTGTCTGCAAGTGATGGGCAGCAAGAGCAAGTTTTTGATTTGCCATGACACAAACAAAGGCAGTTTTCATTTCTGCTGGTCCAAGGAAAGCTTTCTAGGCAAAAACAAAGCCGTTCTATCAAGTCTCCAAAAAGTGTCAGAAACAAAATTTTTGTTTGTTTTTAACTCTTCTGGTTCTCTCTACCCCCCCCCCCCCCCCCCCCCAAAAAAAAAAATAAAAATAAAAAATCGGGCATAAATCAAGTACTTATGACCCAGGTATACGACATGACAAATTTGGATCAAATCAACACATTGGTTCTGGAATAGAAATTTTGAGTGGAGCCCAAATTTGGAAGTTCCTTTGAAAAAAAGTGAATCTGCATCACTAAAGTAAGTTCCATACCAGAAATCTAAGCATTATTGTGAGTGGCTTATGAAAAGGTGATTTTTAAAGCATTTCAGGCTTATGGAGCATTAACCCCACACCAAGGGGCATAGTTGCTTTTTTGGACCGAAAGGAAGCTGCATACCAAAAAATAATATTCTGGTTAGTGCAGTTTTTGAAATAATAATAATAATGCACTAAATTAAACTTTGGACTCCCACAGATGGCCCACATATTAATCCAGGCACTTGATTTGAACAAATTTGAATCTGACAACCCTAGAGATGTCACACACCAAATAAGAAAGGACTCTGGATCTGAAGAAGATTTTTTAAGAAATTTTCTCATATTGCACTAAGTTAAACTTTGGGCTCCAATAGAGAGCCCAAATATAAACCCAGGGACCCGATTTGAACAAACTTGAAGCTGACACCCCCTAGAGAAGTTGTATACCAATATGAAGGGATTCTAACCTGTGAATCTGAAGAAGAAGATTTTCAAAGAAATTTTCTCATATTGCTCTAAGTTAATATTAACCCAGGGACTCGATTTGAACAAACTTGAATCTGACATCCATCCCCCCACCACCACCCCTAGAGATGTTGTATACCAAATATCAAAAGAATCTGACTGGTGGATCTGAAGAAGAAGATTTTTTAAGAAATTTTCTCATATCTGCACAAAGTTAAATTTGGACTCCAATGGAGAGCCCAAATATCAATCCAGAGACCCGATTCGAACAAACTTGAAGCTGACACCCCTTAGAGAAGTTGTATACCAAATATTAAAGGATTATGACTAGTGGATCTGAAGAAGATTTTTAACAATTATTCCCCATACTGCAGTTAGTTATTAACCCAGAGACTCAATTTGAACAAACTTGAATCTGACCCCCTAGAGAGGTTGTATACCAAATATCAAAAGAATCTGACAGGTGGATCTGAAGAAGAAGATTTTTAAAGCTATTCCTCATACTGCCCTAAGTTAATATTCAGGCTTCTGTACTGAGCCCAAATATGTGCCAATGGGATTAATTTGAACACATTTGTATCTGCCCCCCTCCCCCCTTAGGAGGCTGTATACCAAATATCAAAAGATTCTGATCAGTGGTTCTGGAGAAGAAAACTTTTTTAAGTTTTGCAAATATGCTGACTCAGCATTTTTTCGAAGCCAAACCTCCCATTCTACTGGTCCTAAGTATGCTTCATCCCAAATAACAGTTCTCTGTTCTCTGTGGTTTGGGAAATATGGGCGTTTTAATTTGTTTCTATTTTTAGCCCCTGAGGTTCCCACAGGGCTTGGAAAAGAAGTTTTTCAGACATCAATCAAGTATTGACTGATCCTCTTATACTACATGCCAAATTTGGTTCAAATCAAACCATCAGTTCTTGAAATACAAATTTTGGTTTGAGCCAAAAATGCTTATGCTCCCACAGAGAGCCCAAATATTGACCTACAAATTTCCCTTGAACAAACTTTAATTTCAACACCAAAGGATGCTCCATACCAAACCTCAAGGCATTTCTCTGGTGGTTCATGAGAAGATTTTTAAAGTATTTTAGGCTTTTGGGGCATTAACCACAGCCTGAAGATCGCAGCTCCTTCATTTGAACAAAATAGAAAAGGTATACTCCAAAGATGGTCTGTGCAATATATGTCTGAACTGGGTCCAGTGGTTTTGAAGAAAAGACAAGTTTCCAAAAGTTAACGGATGACGGATGCAAGTCATGGCAATAGCTCCCACTGACTAGCAGTCAGGTGAGCTAAAAAATGGCTGGTATGTCTCTAAGTACAGACATTTGCAACAAATGTGTCAAATATTTCATGGCTGTAGATGCAAGGGTGTTGCCAAAATGGATCGAAGAGAAAACAAATTTAAAAAAAAAAGGTTTAACAATTACAATATACCATTCCAGTTTTGTTGAATGGTATAATAAAGAAAACAATATTTTACCTTCAAGTGATGGGGAGTTGTGTACAGTCGACCACAACCTTCAAAACTGCACTTGAAAAGCCTTTTCACCACTACTAAAAAAAGCCTTTCGAAATTTTATCTGTTGCATCACCACTATTACCAGTTCCTCCATACACCGTCTGGAAATAAATCATAAAAATTAAACTGATATCATAACTACTTTAAGTATACAAACAAAATATTTTGCATAGTTAAATTATCACCTGACAACTACGGCATATCCACATGGGATTGAGGACAGGGGGAATACTCATCCCTCCCCCCCCACCCCCCACCCCCCCCCCCCCCCCATTTTAGAAAATGTCAACCATATATACATATCATACCCGAAATACCCCAAAATGGTTCATGTACTCTCACTATGATATATCTTGTCATTTTGCTCTAGTTATTCCTTCACTTTCAGCCTTTAAAAAGTACTCAGAGTGCTCATATTGGCGTGAAAAGTTAATTTCTCTCCCAGGAAAACCCTAGATCTTCACCTATGGGGAGAAACATTCTTAACCCTTAACCCTTTACCTTTACCTAACACAATATTTTTTAAAAATAAATTAAATTTCACATTTTTGGAAAACAAATTTCACAATTTTTCAATAAAACCATACAAATATGGATATCATAAGAACCAGCTTTTATTGAAAAATTGTGAAATTTAATGCCTATGATATCCATATCAATGCCTATGATATCCATATTTGTATGGTTTATTGAGAAACTGCCAAAATATTTGATATTTTAGGCTGTGGTAGGCTTATTCTGGTTAATTTTCTGGACATTTTTGGTCGCTATGTTAGGTAAAGGGTTAAGGACCTTAAAACTTTTATACATTTCCGCTATACTTTGAAAGTTTACCTCCTGTGGCTTTGCAGTTGTTTCTAGTTAAGTCTTGGTTGCCTACAGAGGCAACCAAGACTTGCCTAGAAACAACAGTTACTGACAAGATACTTAGAAAACAAGTTTTGAGTTTACCCAAACAATGCATGTTGGGGCACCTGTTCCTTTGCATTAAAAAGTTATCAAAGTTGGTATTAGGCCCTACGGGTTAACCCAGCACAAAGTGACATTAAATTGGGGGACAATTTTTTTGTTCCCCCACCCCCTTCATTTAACCTGGCTACACCCTGCGTGACAAACCTTTTTTTATAAAATACAATTTATTACATCTTCAATCATGTTGATATTTTTCCATTATGACTCATTTTATTAAAATGAGCTAAACAAATCGGTGCAGGCAGATGACTCACATAAGCTCCAAGCTTCCTGTCAAATCCCTCCTTCAATTAGCAATTTGTTTAGTGTTAAATATATGTTATATTGTGAGCTGCGGTGCCTTGTGCTGTTACTTTTTTGTTGTTGTTCAGTTTTGTAACATATAGCATTTTCTTTGAATAAATATTGTTTAAACTACATTGGTGCAGGATAAAAGCTTTGCAGACAAGGAGCCTTACAGGACGAAAGTGCAACACATGAAATCACAACAATAAATTTAATGACACAGGTGGACAAAAGCCCAAGAACATTGTCTTTCCATTTTGTTTGAAAAAAAAACAACTCTTTTTTTGCACTCTAGGTACATGGCAAAGCATATTTACTTATTTTTAAATTACTTTCACAAAATTGAAAAAAACGAAAACAAAACTGAAGTAGTCCACAAAGATGTTCAACAATAGCAATTCATATTTTCAACAGCATAAGAAATGAAGGGATCAGAGAAAAATCTCCAAATTGTCCAATACAGATGGGCTAAACACAAACTCTTTTAAAGAAAATTATCTGATTGGGGAAGATGACAATCAAAACAATAACAGCTAATATACACAGCAATCATTCTTTCATGGCCCAACAAAACAACTGTCGAGCAATATAAATCCCCATAATGGGCCACAAAACTGACCTACACAAAACTTCTTACAAGAAATTGCTTCCTACGTTTTGGTACAAAAATGACAGCATGTATACACAACAGAAGGATTAATTAAAGTAAATGTTGTCCAAAATAACACCTACCCCAGTATGTGAGCTCTGTCAAACAAGACTGAATTGATTAAATTCCAAGTTGCATTACAGGAAATATTTGCTACTTGAAATTTTGATCCAACATCAATCACTGGTCAACTTTACTGGATTAGATTACTGGTAGATAATGGATAAAGGATATCATGGTATTATAGTCCAGTTGGGAATTTTACTGCCTATTTCACACTGGACATGAGGCAGAAATTCAGCACCTCAGATGGGCTGGGTTTTGGCAGAATGTTTAACCCCTGAAGGCCTAGATCTGATTTCACAAACTCTGTGTTTTCAAACATGAAAGCAAATTTGCATAAGTGCTTATTCTAATGCTTGTTTTACCTCTTCAAAACACTTTACACTCTTTCCCACATGCAATGAACTAAAGGTCTTATGAAGTTCACTTCAAACACATTAAATCCTCTGCACACTGATATCAGAGTACAGTGAAGCCCACTTAATTGGATATCTCTTAACTGAATAACCCTGTTAATTGAATATAATTTCTCAACACAAAACCATTTTCCATACCTCCAGTACAAATTTAACCTGTTAATTGAATATAGGTTATAGAGTAAACTCCAGTTAATTGAATAAAAAATCTTGTAATCTGTCAAGAAATTACCCTGACTCTCCCCAGTTTTCCTTTGTTTATAGACCTATTGGGCCTCAGTACATCCAATACAGGCATTTAATCTATTATATCTTGTTTGACAGAGCTCATGGAGCTCTGTCAAACAAGATGTAATAGAATAAATGCTAAGTTTATCTGTAGAATACAGGAAAGTGATGCAATCCCTGTTAATTGAATACCCCTGTTAATTGAATAATTTCCATTGGCAAAGTGACTATTCAATTAACAGGGTTTAACTGTATCAAAATTTAAAGCAAATTTTTCCCATAATGCAATTACGAATTTACCCAAGTCAATCTTGTTTGACAGAGCTCAATGAGTGCTGTCAAACAAGATCGAATTGGTAAAATTCCTAATGCACTGAGAGAAAAATGTATGCTTGAAATTAAATTTTTTTTTACATCAGGGTGCTGAGGGTTAGGTATAAAGCAAGTAATCAAAATTAATTTAACAGGAAAAATATCAAATTTAAAGTGATTCAATAATGAATTATGGCATAAAAATTGAAGAGATTTAGTGTTTAATTCATCATGCAGAGGGATCCTTTTAGCCATCAACTGGTTACTTCAAATAACACCAGAGGCTCAAGTAAGCTTAAAATGCTCACCTGGCTCAAGTTGTCAAAAGAGATGAGTGCTTCAGTAAGAGATGGACAGAAAGAGCAATTTTTTTGATTTGCTATGACACAACCAATGACAATTTTTTTGGCCATTCATTTCTCCTGGTCCTAGGAAAGCTTCCCAGACAAAAACAAAGCTCTCTTCTGTGAAGTCTCAAAAAATGTCTACAAATTTTTTTTTGGTTTTTAACTTCTGTGGTTCTCTCTACTTCACCCCACCACCCCTCCCCCCCCCCCCCCAAAAAAAAGAAAGATTTTTTCAGGCATAAATCAAGTACTTATGACCTAGTTATACTACATGACAAATTTGGTTCAAATCAGCCAATCGGTTATGGAATTAAGAAATTTTGAGTGTAGCCCAAAATGAGCATCCTCCCACAGGGAGCCCAAATTTTGACCTACTGAGTTTCTTTGAAAAAACTTGAATCTGCATCACAAAGTAAGTTCCATACCAGACATCTAAGCATGATTGCAAGTGGCTTATGAGAAGATGATCTTTAAAGCATTTTAGACTTATGGGGCATTAACCCCACCCCAAGGGGCAAAGTAACTTTTGAGGAAAAAAATCAGAAGAGTAAACTCTACCAAGATGCTTTGTACCAAATCAGTTTAGACTTGGCTCAAAGGTTCTAAAGAAGAATACTTAGTTGATGGAGCACAAGAAAGATGATGACTCAACATTTTTCATTGCAAACTGTGTTAAAATGGGCCTCCTCATACAGCTGACAAAACTGATTTTTGGTCCATGATTCCAGTGGTGCTCAGGAAGCTACAAACCAAAAAAACAATATTCTGGTCTGTGCATTTTTTTAAATATGCATGTTTGAATTTTTTTCTATTTTTAGCTCTTGGGGTTCCCACGAGGCTGTGAAAATTTGTGTGTGTGGGGGGGTGGGGGGGGTGGAGGGGGGGGGGGGGGGGTGCATCGGTCAAGTACTTAGGACTCAGTTATATTACACACCAAATTTGGTTCAAATCAGCCCATCGGTTCTTGAAATACAAATTTTGGGTGAAGCCCAAAATGGACATACTTCAACAGAGAGCCCAAACATTGACTTACCAACTTGCCTTGAACAAACTTTAATCTTCACCACCACCAAAGGAAGTTCCATACCAAATATTAAAGCATTCTCTGTGATGGTTCATGAGAAGATTTTTAGGCTTTTTGAGCATTAACCCCAGCCCGAACATGGCAGCAACTTCATTTGAACAAAGCAGAAATGGTATACTCCAAAGATGGGCTGTGTCATATATGAATGAATTTGGCCCAGTGGTTTTAAAGAAGCAGACAAATTTAAAATTAGTTGATGGAGTACAAGAATGAAAGTGTCAATGACACTGTAGCTCAACTTGTGTAAGACATGTACATGTATAGTATGTGACACAGCAATGACACACATCTAGGTAATGACCTGATAACAAAGGTACATATAAAGTATTGTAACGGTCTGTACATAAATGCTGACCATAGCCTGTAACAAATGTATAGGTAAAGTATTGTAAAGGTGGGTGACAGTTAGATGCTAGAAACTAGAAAAGAAATCTCTGAGTCCCAGAGTGGGTCTGACTGAACCCCAAAATATTTGTTCTCATAGCACAGTGATAACAAAGGCACCCCAAAACACTCGTTCCTGTCCCAAGGTGATAACAAAGTTACCCAAGAAGTTTCATGAAGATCGGTTCATAAATACAGCGTCTAGCCCAAACCGTATTGACATGTGCACTTACTGTGTATAAGTAGCACAGAATAAATCAAAGTTCATCTAACTTGCATAATGTCTGCATGAGAAAAAAAACCATATTATATGTGATGTATTCCATGTTACAAAACATTCATTCAAAAATTTATTCAAAGCAGAACCTTCATATAGAAGTTCTGTACAAAAAACTGATTGTACCTAATTTTGGTACAAAATGGCCACTAGCAGCCATCTTGAATTTTGTACTTCACCCAAAAACACTCGTTCTCATCCCAAGGTGATAACAAAGGTACCGAAGAAGTTTCGTCAAGATTGGTTCATAAATACAGTCCCTAGCCCGAGCCATATTGACATGTGTACTTACTGTGTATAAGTAGCACTGAATAAATCAAAGTCCATCTAATTTGCATAATGTCTGCACGAGAAAAAAAACCTGTATTATATGTGATGTATGATGTATGTATACGATGTTACTAAACATTCATACAAAAATTTATTCAAATCAGAACTTTCATACAGACGTTCTGTACAAAAAACTGATTGCACTAAATTTGGTACAAAATGGCTGCTGGTGGCCATCTTGAATTTTGGACCGCAACCAAAAACACTTGTTCTTGTCCCACGGTGGTAACAAAGGTACCCAAGAAGTTTCGTAAAGATTGTTTCATAAATATGGCCTCTAGCCTGAGCCGTATAGAAGTTGTGTACAAAAAACTGATTGGACCTAATTTTGGTACAAAATGGCCGCTGGCAACCATCTTGAATTTTGAACCACACCCAGAAACACTCGTTCTCATCCCAAGATGATAACAAAGGTACCCAAGAAGTTTCGTGAAGATCGGTACATAAATCCAGCCCCTAGCCCAAGCCGTATTGACATGTGTACTTGCTGTATGTAGCACTGAAAAAATCAAAGTTCATTAAATTTGCAGAATTTCTGCACGAGATAAAAATCTGTATTAAAATTGGGCATCCCCATATGGCACCCCATGACAAAACCGATAGCAGTTTTTTTCGTCCATCTGATTCCAATGGACCTATGAATGCTGCATACCAAAAAATAATATTCTATATTGCAGTTTTTCAAGTACTTATGATCCAATTATACTACATGCCAAATTTGGTTCAAATCAGCCTATTGGTTCTTGAAATACAAATTTTGGTGGAGCCCAAACTTGTCATGTCCCCCCCCCCCCCCCCACCCCACACACACACACAGAGCCCACAAATTGACCTATAAACTTCCCTTGAACAAACTTTAATTTTCACCACCAAAGGACGTTCCATACCAACTATCAAGGCATTCTCTCTGGTGGTTCATGAGAAGAAGATTTTTAAAGATTTTTAGGCTTTTGGAGAATTAACCACAACTCAAAGATGGCAGTGGCTTCATTTGGACAAAGTAGAAAGGGTATACTCCCAAGATGGTCTGTGCAATATACGTATGAATTTGGCCTAGTGATTTTAAAGAAGAAGACAAGTTTCAAAAGTTAACGGCAGCTGGATGACGGACGGCAGATGCCAAGTGATGGCAATAGCTCCCACTGACTTTCAATTAGGTGAGCAAAAAACAACCGACCAAAAGATGGACACAAGAGAACTGACGAGTTTCCACTTGACACACACATATAATTGTATAAAGTTTAGTGAATCAAGTTACAAAAAAATTCAAGTTATTACAGCAAAGAAATTGAATCTTTCAATAATGAGTTTGAGAGAAAAATTCACACACATACAGTGTAAGACAAGTGGTTTAGTGATGTTTTCCAGCAGAGCTGGGGTACTGGGATAATTTGATTACAACAGGGTTTCTTTTGTTCTTGAAACTTTGATTAGTAGTTTTTTCTATCTACTTACAATAAAAAAGACTAAAAGTCAAGCCTGTTCAAACCATAAGGATGTATGGTCTTCAGGATAAAGATCCAATGTAGTTCTTTATCGCGCCTGACTCGCGTGTTTAGAGTGAGGTCAGGGTCACTCGTAAGTACGTCAATAATATGGAATTCAATGTTGTCGGATGAGTGGTCCAGTCCATTGTTGTGTTTACTGACAGGTTTATCATATTGTTTCCCATATTCCTTAAGTGTGCAAAGATACGGACTCGAAATGCATATTTTGTTTCATCAACATACTGTATTTTTCATTTCCTACAGGTCAAAAGGTCAATCATATTTCTGCTTTGATAATTGTGTCTACCTTTTGACTTGAACTTTTGTTTAGTGTTGGGAGCCCTGGAGCCAACTGCTTTTGGGTAGGATTGAGACTGCCCCATCTACTGATTTGTGGTTGAGGGGATAGATACTCAATTTTCGACCGCACTAAAATATCTGTTATATATTATATTTTATTTAATTAGCAGTTTTTTCTACCCTGTGTAGAATTTATTAGCAAGTCTTAAGATTTTATTTTCATCTTTTAAAATGGAACTGAATATGCAACCCAAACACATAATTTGACATAACACAAAAATGGACACAGTTTCTTCAATAAAGATTCAGCAATTACAAGATATTAAGAAACACAAGAATTACTTTGAATGATACAATTCAGAGTGGATGGAGTTCCGTTTTCCCCCAGTTGTCGGTTGATTTTTCTAACAAGCATTTATACCTTACCTTATCTGAGTTAAACCATGTCAAAGATCACTGGATATTCTCTACCAATAGGCACCTTAGTTTACAGACAGTCATGGCATTATTCAACTAATTAAAATTAGTGCTATGCACCGTCCCCTCCCCCCTCCCCCCACTAGAATATCCAGATAATTAATCTAGATGTAGAACTCTATGAATTGTAAAGCCATTTTAATGTTTTCTGACTCAGTGTTTTCAGGCATATTTTTTATAAAATCTCAAGAAAGATTTGATTCGTTTTGCTAAAATGTTAATCAAAATAATCCAATATAACTTTCTTCTTTAGAACAAGAGCATTTCCACACCTGCAATACATTATTAAGCCCCCCAACCTCCTGAGGAGGTATTGGTGAGCATATAGTGAAGGCCTCCATTCAGCCTGGGGGAAAGGATATCTACATATTGACAGGTTTTGTCCATGCATATGTGCAGAGTTATGGTCCTTCTTTCATATAGAAAAAATTCCATGTGAAAGTCCTGCATTATAACTCAAACATCGGTTATTGAAGTTTGATATCCTTTTTAGGTATGGTGAGATACCAGCAAGAAAATAACCTGCTGAAGGAACACATTTGTGGTTTAATTCAAGTCACTGGTGTTAAAAAAGCCTCATAAATGTTGTATAAAAATTTTGTCTTTCAATGAAATGGCCTTAGGCATGGAAGTAGTTTCAAAAGCCATAGATAAATCAGGAACATCTAGATAAAAATTTAAATGTGAATAGGTATATCTTACTTGAGTAGTGAGCTGTTCAAGGCTAAGTGTTTGACCATCAAGGTTTGCTGCATCACCAAACAAGCCATCTGGTCTGGAATGTGCCAAGTATGCTGTTGTACCATCTTCCAACTGAATTGCTTGTAAACCTTCTGTAATTTTTAAGAAGTAAAGACTGTGAATAACATACCCTGACCCTTTCCATGTAGAGGATGCCTTTTGCAGAGAATGGTCCCAAATTGATCTTATTTTAGAAAATGATAGTTTTCTGATATTTACGATAGACCAATTAATATTTTGATGCAACAGAGCCCACAGAAAATGTTGAATGATCTACCCTACATACTAAATATGTATTCTTTCAATCCATGTCAAAGGCCTGGTACAGAATATTTGCTTCAGAGGATTAATTAACTGCTTGAGGATGAGAAGCCACTATCATGGCTAAAAGACACAAGTAAACTATATGCATTGGCATGTTGTTGCTCAGAAGCAGACAAAATATGTTTATAAAAAATCTTTTTGCTGAAATTTATTGGAGATTGTCATAAAATTATGTACATATAATGGTGAGATAAAAATGGTGTCTTCCAAAAACAAGAGGCCCCAAGGGGCCTGAGGGCACTCACCTGACATGGTAGCCTAAATATCAACCCAGAGAATTGATTTCAACAAGTTGCATCTGTTCCTCCTAAGAAAAGCTTATACCAAATATCCAAAGATTCTGACCAGTGGATCTAAAAAAAAAGAAGATTTTTAAAGAATATTCCTCATATTGGACTAAGTTATAATTCGGGCTCCCACAGGGACTTGGCTTTAACAAACTTGAACCTCACCCCCCCTAAGGATGCTGCATACCAAATATCAAAACATTCCGACTGCTGGATCTGAAGAAGAAGATTTTTAAAGAAAATTCCTCATTTTGAACTAAGTAACAATTCAAGCTGATACATTGAGTCCAAATATGGACCTAGAGACTTGGCTTGAACAAACTTGAATCTCACCCCCTAATCATGGTGCATACCCAATATCAAAAGATTCTGCCTGCTGGATCTTGAGAAGAAGATTTTCAAAGAAATTTGCCTGAAATGCACTAAGTTCGAATTTGAGCTTCTATAGTGAGCCCAAATATGAATCTAGGGAGCCAATTTAAACAAACTTGAATCAGATCCAACCCACAACGTTGCATACCAAATATCAAAAGATTCTGCCTGCTGAATCTGAAGAAGATTTTTTAAGAAATTTGCCTGAAATGCACTAAGTTCGAATTCGGGCTTCTATAGTGAGCCCAAATATGAATCCAGGGGGCCGATTTGAACAAACTTGAATCAGATCCACCCCACAATGTTGTATACCAAATATCAAAAGATTCTGCCTGCTGGATCTGGAGAAGAAGATTTTTTAAGAAATTTGCCTGAAATGCACTAAGTTTGAATTCGAGCTTCTACAGTGAGCCCAAATATGAATCCAGGGGGCCGATTTGAACAAACTTGAATCAGATCTACCCCTCAATGTTGCATACCATATATCAAAAGATTCTGCCTGCTGGATCTGGAGAAAAAGTTTTCTTAAGAAATTTGCCTGAAATGCACTAAGTTCGAATTCAGGCTTCTATAGTGAGCCCAAATATGAATCCAGGGGGCCGATTTGAACAAACTTGAATCAGATCCACCCCACAATGTTGCATACCAAATATCAAAAGATTCTGCCTGCTGGATCTGGAGGAGAAGATTTTTTAAGAAATTTGCCTGAAATGCACTAAGTTAGAATTCAAGCTTCTATACTGAGCCCAAATATAAACCCAGGGGGCCGATTTGAACAAACTTGAATCAGATCCACCCCACAATGTTGCATGCCAAATATCAAAAGATTCTGCCTGCTGGATCTGGAGAAGAAGATTTTTTAAGAAATTTGCCTGAAATGCACTAAGTTCGAATTCGGGTTTCTATAGTGAGCCCAAATATGAATCCAGGGAGCCGATTTGAACAAACTTGAATCAGATCCACCCCACAATGTTGCATACCAAATATCAAAAGATTCTGCCTGCTGGATCTGGAGAAGAAGATTTTTTAAGAAATTTGCCTTAAATGCACTAAGTTTGAAATCGGGCTCCGATACTAAGCCCAAATATGAACCCAGGGGGCCGATTTGAACAAACTTGAATCAGACCCACCCTACAATGTTGCATAAGGTTTTTCCTATTTTTAGCTCCCAAGGTTCCCAAGGGGCAATGAGAAAATTTTTTTTTTGCATCACTCAACTACTTATGACCCATTATCATCTCATATCAAATTTGGTTCAAATCGACCTGACGGTTGTGAAAACAGGCGTGGCCAAAATTTTTGCCCCTCCCATAACGAAGGCAAATAATGCCCAACAAACTTCTCTTGAACAAACTTGAGTCTACACCTCAAACGGAAGCTGCATACCAAATATCAAGTCTCTGCTTTTGCTGGTTCTTGAGAAGAAGATTTTTTAAGAATTGGAGCATTTTTGCCCCATCCCTCTGCTCAATAAGAGCCAAAACCTAATTTGACAAAAAATCAAAATGCCCTTATATAACCCCTACTCACATGAAATTTCATTAATATGCGGCCAGTGGTTTGGGAGAAAAAGGCCCAAACACCACCTTCACGACGGATGACGGACAACAGACGATGGATGACAGACGACGGACGAAAAGTTCACCCTTTCAGTCAGGTGAGCTAATAAGGTGATATATATTTGCTGAACTCCCTCATCCCATTTATTTACCTTTTGGTGTACTGTGTAGGATAGCTGTTGTACCATCAACCAGCTGGACTGCTTGACCGTCTACAAACTTGGATACTGGTTGTGTGCTGGTATCTTGATTTACTACAAAATAAAAACTGCTCATCTGAGATTAAGTTTTCCAAATAGAAAAACAATGTGAAATAGAGAGATGCCATGTACAGAGTCCAACTCTTTTGATATCAGTAATGGGAAACATTTATTTATTTATTTATTTATTTATTTATTTATTTATTTATTTATTTATTTATTCATTTAACAAGACTTTTAACAGCCAGCTGGGCCACCTCGTATCATACAGTTTTATGGTTGTAAAAAGCCTGAATACCAAGAGAGAACCACAGAACAATGGCAAGCAACTGTCAGACTCTTCAATGTACTAACACCACACATGCAAGGTTAGCATTAGTTGAAGACAAGTGTACCATCGATTTGCAGTATGCCACAGTATACAGTGCCACTGTGCCTGCATGTGGGCAATCAGGATGAAGTGCCTTGCCCAAGGACACAACACAGTTGCACCTGGCGGGGATAGAACCATGGATCTTTCAGTTTGAAGTCCAATGCCGTAACCACTGAGCCACCATACTCCCAAAGAAGCATTGCTCATATTGCAATTGTAATATCATCCCAGATGCACCAAAGGACCTTTTTCCATTGAAATAAGAGAAATTCAGGCACAGTTAATCAAATTTCCACTCTGTAAACAGAAGTGATTTTTCATCAATGATTCCTTGAATTAAATTTAGATTAATTTTTCATTAAATCTTGTCATGGCTGCTTCATGCAAAATATCTTGAAAATACTCAGCAGGTTAAGAGGTAAGGTTTACAGTTCAAAAACAGAAACAAGTGCTTTAAATTAGTTTCCAACAGTTGTAGTGACTGGTGAGACTGGAAGTGGCATGGGTGGCAGCATGGATGCAGATGCTGTTCATGTTGATATAGTGGAAATTACACTCCGACTTCACTAAAACATAATCCAAATATGATGCACAAGATCTCCAGAAAAATCATGACAAAACTAGAATCAAGAATGAAGGTGTGAACTTTTAGCCTGCTGTGTATTTTCTTGAATCTTTTCTATATTTTAGAATGAATGTCTCTCTCTCTCTCTCTCTCTCTCTCTCTGTCACTCTCTCTCTCTGTCTGTCTACAAAAGTAAAGAATATGGGTCCATCCAGAGTAACCAAAATGGGTCTACTAGGGGTACTTTTTTATGGTGGAGGTCCTCGTCAGGTTTAAAAAAGTGTGTGGGGTGGGGTGGGGGCAGGGAGGGGCACCGAAAGTTATGACCAAATTTTTTTTCACCAATATAGGTCTTCAAAGGGGTCTACTTAGGGTAAATTTTTATCAGGAATCTAATGGTGGTGTTTAAAAAAGTGGTGGGGGCAAAATTGATGGATTTCACTGATATAGGTCCTCATAGGGGTCTACTAGGGGTAACTTTTTACCAGGAATCTAACAGTGGGGGTTTAAAAAGTGCCGGGATCGAAGCCCCCATCCGGAGAGTGGGGCCGAGTGTGCCGGCCATAGGGTGGGCTGGGTCGAAAAATATGCGGCCCCTATTTTTAGGGTTGTTTTTGGGTAAGGAATCTAATGGTGGTATTTAAAAAAGTGGTGAGGGTAGGGGTGGGGTGGGGTGGGGTGGTGAGGGGCAAAATTTATGGATTTCACCGATATAGGCCCTCAAAGGGGTCTACTACGGGTAACTTTTTACCAGGAATCTGATGGTGGGGGTTTAAAAAGTGACGGGATCGAAGGCCCTGCCTATAGGGTGGGGCCGAGAGTGCCACCCATAGGGCAGGCTAGGTCGAAAAATACGCTGCCCCTATTTTTTGTTTGGGGGGGGGGGGGGTACTTTTCATATGTCCCCTACATTTTCCCAAGCAACGCCGGGTAACCCTGCTAGTTTCTTATAAAACCAAGACATGGCTGCTATCAACCAGCCATGACTTGATTTTAAGGAGAAATTTAATAGAGCCTGACAGTGATAAATCATTGATATGAGGGCTGCACCTATGTAAAAGAGTATAATTTTGAAACTTCCATAAACATACTTCTTCTGTTTAATCAAGTATATTTGATCTGGTCAGGAAAATCCATCCACAGCAGGAAAAGAGTTACTGTCACCTACCAGTGTGCAGAAGCTCAAAAATATTTAAGGTTTTTACTCAATCATAAGCCACAACTACTGAACCGTACTCACATAAAGTGCTGAAAATAGAACTTGGCCTTCCTTTTGTAATGACAAGTGAAAATCTGAAAGTTCAGCTCATTATGCACCCCCCCCCCCCCCCCCCCAAAAGAAAAAAATATTGTTTGAATACTCTCAAACAATAATGTTTCTGCACAATCAAGGACCATAACTCTGTTAATTGAATAGCAAGTTTATCAAAGAAAATTATTCAATTGACATGAATATTCAATTAACAGGGATTTCATCACTTTCTTGTGTTCTAAAGATAAACTGAGCATTTATTTTTTATATCTTGTTTGACAGAGCTCACAGAGCTCTGTGAAACAAGATATGAGGGTAATTTCTTAACATACAATTTATTTATTCAATGGTGTTTAAGGTCACATATTTCTACACAATAGCTAATCGGGATGCCAACATGGAGATAAAGTCAAGTTTAGTCAATCATTTATACCCATGTTGTCCATTTTAGAGGACTTCCACCCCAAGCATTGGTGATTGGGTCCTATTTTACCAGTGAAAAAGAGCATGTTTACCACAGTAAACAAGCATTTCACTTCCTGGGGTTCCAACGGGCAAACATATTACAAAATGTTTCATTCAGTTAGCAGGATTTTGCAACAGTAGTTTGGAATATAGTTTGTTGTCTCATAGTTCAGATGGAAATTGTACACAAATCAGGGCTTAAAATTTGTCTGGCATCACGCGAATGTAACATAATTCTCGCAAAATATTTTCACGCGAATCCATTTAAACCATGATATGAAATCCCCCGTGGGAACCCGGGAAGTAAAGCCAATGATTGAGGTGGAAATCCTCTAAAATGTGCTACATGGGGTATAAATGATTGAAAACCCTTGACTTTATATCCATGTTGCGGTCATGATTAGCCATTGTGCATAATTATGTGACCTTAAACACCCTTAAATAAATAAATAAATAATGATATGAAATTCTGCAAAAACTAGCTGTATGTTGCTGGTGAGATCACGAAATAAGTTGTCAAAATTTCCACCCATGATTTACCACATGCTTCACATTTTCTTGAGTTTGGTATCAAATCAAGTCATGGCTGCTACAGCAGCCATGACTTGATTTGATACCAAACTCAAGAAATATCAATGGACAGTTTTCAAAATTATATATTTTATGATAACCCAGGTCGGAACTTCATCATGAATCAACGACATCATACATAAAGTGAATCCAAGCAGTAAATTGACGCGAATCCAAGTAGATTCGCGCCAGTGTAGTTTGCCAGAATCATTACGAGAATTGATTCGTGGATTCGCGTGTAATTTTAAGCCCTGCAAATAATGCTGAAAGTGAAGCCTGAGTGTAATTTCCACTATATTAACATAAACAGCATCTGCACCCATGCTGCCGCCCATGCTGCTTCCAGTCACTACAACTGTTGGAAACTAATTTAAAACACTTGTTTTTGTTTTTGAACCTTAACCCTTACTGATGTAGTTGGAATATTTTATCAGTTGTGACTTGAACCATCACAGTCAGAACACATCAGGTTTACATCATCCCCCTTCCCCAACCAGTCACCTTCTAGATTCCCCTTCCCCAACTGGTCACCTTCTAGACCCCCTGATTTAATTCAAGGTTTGATTCAATTTTGAATAATATACCTGATTTGATTCGAGATTCAATTTAAATCGAAAATGTGATTCGCAGGGCCCTACTTCCATGCCATGCATTCGTTCCAGGTCTTATTTTACATGTATAGCAGAACTTGTTTAACAAGCACTTTTCTACTTCCCAGAGTTTTCACAGCAGTTATAAAGTGATAATTAGACCTTGATTTTAATTAACAAAAGCAAATTCGTCACAAAGAATATGCCTGTATGGAATAAGTGTAGCCTTTTCACAACTTCCTAAGGCCAGTAGACTTCCCATTTTGGTCCCATACGGTGGTTAATTTTCCAAATGCATGGGGAGTATATGTAGAAAAATCCTCAATCTTTATGTCATATTAATATTATCTATTCTTGTTATATTTCAAGTTTTAATTTGGTCAGAAATAAATAAAAATTCATTTTTTTCTTGAGAAAAAGAGCATTGCATCATCAATTTTTTTCAACAAATATATTTTTTCTACATTTAACAGAGATAGATCTGATGTTTCAAATCCTACAAATAATAGGGCTGTATGCAATATCAATAAACTGATACAGGCTTGTCATTTTGAGGCGGGCAATTGCCCCGGGCCACAGTCGCCCACCTGAGTTCAAAATTTTGTGGACGGTAAACGTCCGCCTAACCCCGATTTCTGCAGCCCATTAATTCAGTTGTAGGCACCTCAAAATTGGCCGCCTCAAACAGCAATTTTTGCGGAATGAAGGAGGTAATGTAACAAAAGCGCAGTTTGTGAAGTTTGTAGTGTGTCGTCAAGAGACAGTAAGTAACTTTCCAAATATACATTACGTGATGACGTACATCATAATTACACAAACCATGTACAGTACGTGGAGAGTGTATTATCACTAAACGCAGAGTGGAGATTCCACCCAAGCAATAATTGCAGATTTGTTGCAAAGCATAACAAGCACAGGCAAAGTTTCAACCACTGACCTCCGGGTTAAACTCGGAGGTCCATTGGCTGAAACATTGCTTGTGTTTTTTGTCCATATGTATAAAATTTGAAAGTTATAGTTTGGGTGATAACTTCACTCCATGGGTGATTTAGTTACAATCCACTCTCCACGTACTGTACCTTAAAATGATATTAGTTGTCCACCCAGCAGGCTGAAACAAAATGGCCACCGCAAATCAAAAATGACCCTCCTGTGGTCATTTTAGGTGAACCCAAAATGGCCCTCCTGTGGTGATTTGAGGCGAACCATAATGGCCCTCCTGCAATTTTCAAAATGACAAGCCTGCTGATACATCACGGTATTCAAACAAGTATTGACCGTATACTGGCATAATTACAAAACTATCAGTTTATTGTCATTCACAGTATGAAGGTCAACAATTGATTATATTGAACCCTAAAACTTTTGGTTTGCTATACATATGGTTTATTTATAATGCTTTTCAATGTTTTATTATATTAGCTTGAATAGTTAATACTTTCGAATAGGTTTACAGCACACAATTAAAAATCAATAATACGATTATGATGACAACTAATGATTTGACTTTGTGCGATTGTATCAATCTGAGAGAAGACAGGTTTTTATTTTATAACAAACTCCACCCAATTTAGATATTGTATCAATCTGAGAGAAGACCGTTTTTTTTTATAACTAACTCCACCCAATTTAGAAGCAAGAAATGCAGTTATGCATGTCAGTCAAAGAAAAATCTAAATTTTACAGTAAATTTCCTTTCTTATTATACCTATCACAATTGTTTACTACAGGCTTGCACTACAGTGGAAGTCCCTAACTCGGATAAAATACTCTCTATTTTTGTCTTTCCCAAGCAAGTTGGGAAAGAAAAGTGGTGCAAAAGCACCAATAAAAATAAGCCAAAACTGGGTCGAGTGCAACCGGTGCAGACCCAGTAGGGACGCTCTCTCCCAAGTACAACTCCACGACTTCCGTTGCCAGTGCGCATATACCGTCTCTAAAGACTCATTCTTTTTGAATCCGTAAACGTTAGAGTTATGTGATCAGCGGGGAGGAAAGATTCTTTACCCGTAAAGAAGACGGGAGGGCCTCCATGTAAACAATTGTGGTAGGTATAATAAGAAAGGAAATTTACTATAAAATTTAGATTTCTTATCAACCTACTCACAACTGTTTACTACAGGCTGAATAGACAAAAGGCTGGAGGGAATCGCATAACCAACCCCCACATAACCCTAGTGCACTGGAACCGTGAAGTAGAAGGAAGAGGTCCCGAGGCTTATCAACCATAATGTCGCAATCATTGGTAAAGGACAATGAAAAGAGACATATGAGCCTGTGTGACACACAGACAGAAAAAGGGCAGTAACAGCACAAGGCTGAAACTGACCTTCAAGAAGCCTAATGGCTATGGCAGACAACAGCCTGAGCAGAAGAAAGAGGACCCAGGGTAAAAAGGTCCTCCGACTGCTCCTGCAACTGGCGTAAATAAAAGGTGGAGAAAGTAGAAGCATTTCTCCAGTAGGCTGCCTGCATAACATCCGACAACTTGACAGAGTTAGAATAAGCCCAAGAGGTAGACAGTGCCCGCACCTCGTGGGCAGAAATACGATTGGTAATACAATCGCCAGCTGCTAAACGACTATAAGCCATACGAATAGCAAGACAAATCCATCGAGAAATGGATTGAGGGGAGATCTTTTGTCGACCCGGAATAAGAGACAGAAAAAAACGTTTTCTGCCCTTCCGTATGAAGCGTGTCCGATCAAGATAAATGCGAATAGCACGGACCGGACAGAGCAAAGGGCGAGTACCCTCAACAGAGGGAAGAGCCCTGATACAGATAGGAGGAGGAGTAGTATCTGGTAACTGATTCTTAGCCAAAAAGGAGCAATCAGTGGTAAAAGTAACACTGTTGGGAGAGCTCCTAAAAAAGGCCGGGTCAACCGAGAGGGCGTGAAGCTCACTAACCCGTCTGGCCGAAGCAAATGCCATCAGAAAAGCCATCTTATATGTGAGAAAATGCATATCCACCTGGGATAAAGGTTCGAACGGCGCCCCCCCCCCCCCACCCCCCCAAGCAAAGCAGCACCCACGAAAGATTCCATCGTGGAGTAAGCTGCAAAGTCCGAGGCCTTTTCAAAGAAAAGTGCCGAACAAGCTTGGAGAGGTAAGGATTAGTGCCGATACGATGCTTCCCCACATAAGAAAAAGTCTCTGAAAGCATAGACCTGTAACCCTTGATGGTAACAGGCTGGAGACCCCGAGAATCAAACAGATATACCAGAAACTCCGCAATCTGTGAAATCGAAGGATTGGCATAATCAACAGAGTGATCAGCACACCATCGACAGAAGACCTTCCATTTAGCTGCATAAGCTAAACCAGTGGAGTGCCTCCTTGAAGAAGAAATGCACTCCACTGCTCGTCTCGAAAAACCTCTACGGAGGAGACAGGACCTGACAAAAGATATGCGTGAAGGCACAATGAAGTCGGGTCGACGTGAAACCTCCTCGGGCGACCTTGACAAAGAAGGTCGCGACGTAGCGGGAGACGTGCCGGAACCGCCGCCATCAGCGAGCGGAGCTGATTGATCCACACCCGCTGAGGCGACAGGGGAGCGATCAGAATGATTCGACAACTGCAGGTTCGAATTTTGGCGAGAACCTGAGGAAGAATCGGAACCGGCGGGAAGGCGTAGCCGACTACACCGTTCCAATCGAGTGACAGAGCATCCACTGCAAAAGCCAGAGGATCTGGACACGGGGACACGAAAGTGTCCACCTGATGGTTCCAATGAGTCGCAAAGAGGTCGATGTGGGGACGTCCCCAGAGATCGCAAAGCGACTGGAACACTGCCCTGTGAAGCATCCACTCGGTGGAAATAACCCTGCCCTGTCGGGACAGGGAGTCGGCTAGGACGTTCAGACGACCGGGAATGTGACGAACAACCACTCCGGCGTGAACATCCTGAGCGAGCAGTAAAAGATCCCGAGCTAACTCGTACATCGGAAGCGAGTGCGTGCCGCCCTGGTTCCGAATGTAAGCAACCACTGTCGAATTGTCGGATAGTAGAAGGACCTGGCGATTCGACAGGTGAGGGATCCACTGCCTGAAACTCAGAAGAAGAGCAAGAAGCTCCTTCTGGTTGATGTGTAGAGCTGCTTGATCCTGGTCCCACATCCCGTGTAGGGAAAGACCGAGAGGATCCAACGTCGCACCCCATCCGAGATCGCTGGCATCTGCCGTCAGAACGCGATCGGACGTGGGTAAGTCCAGCGGAACACCCTGCGTAATCCACTGAACATCTGTCCAGGGAAGAAGGTGAGGATACAGAGAGTCCGGAAACGGAAGCACCTGATCCAGAGAATCTACATTCGGTCTCCAACGACTGAGCAGAAAGTGTTGGAGAGGTCTGACACGCAGCCGACCTAGAGGAATGAGATCCGTCACCGAACCGCAGAGACCGATCAGCCGGAGAAAACTCCGAGCGGTCGCGGACCTGGACTGGGACAGAGCCAGAGCAAAAGCTGAGAGAATCACAGCCTTGGCCTGGGGAACAGCCACCAAATTGAATTTGGTTTGGAAAGACATCCCCAGATGACAAAACGACTGAGAAGGGACCAGGTCCGACTTCTCCTCGTTGACTCTGAATCCTAGCGACGTGAGCAAGCTCAACAGAGTGGCGACATCCGATTCCAGTAAGGCAGCATTGGAATGCCTCTGGAGGATATCGTCCAGATATGCCGAAGTAGTCACCCTGGACTGTGTGCGATGGAACGCTATCACATGCGACATCAGTCTGGTGAACGCCCAAGGAGCCAGGTTGAGGCCGAAAGGCATGGCCTTGAACTGGTAAACTCGCCCCAGAAAAGCGAACCTGAGATACTCCCGTGACGCCCGATGCATCGGAACGTGGAAGTAAGCGTCTCGCAGGTCGATGCTGGCTGCGAAATCTCCCTGGTGAAATGATTGGCGGACCGACCTGAAAGTCTCCATGCTGAACTTGGGAGCAATGATAGACTGGTTCAGGATACTCAGATCGATAACCGGTTGGAGTCGGCCGTCCTTCTTCGGCACCAAGAACAGGCGGGAATAGAAACCCACTGACTGAACGTTCTTGACAACCTCGATCGCCCCCTTTGCCAGGAGATTGGCAATCTCCGTGGACAAAAGTTCCCGACGTAAAACGTCTGAAGGAACTGTAGTTGGAAGAGGCACCCTTGACAGAGTGGGGTGCCGTCGGAAGGATATGCGCAGCCCAGACCGAACAACATCTAACACCCATGGATCGGATGTGATGGTGGTCCAATGGTCTGCGAACTCTGCTATCCTTCCTCCAACCTGGGACGAGTCGAGGTGAGGACCTTCATTTCGAGCCCCGACGAGGCCCGCGAGAGGAGAAACCACCTCCTCTGCTAAATGAAGAATCCTGAGACTTCCCTCGATTCTGCCGACCCCTACCTTTACCCTGTGAGTAAGAAGTAGAGGTGGTGGCAGAAGGACCAGCCTTTTGCTTCACAGAGGAAGCAGAAGGGTACTTGTTAGGCTTGGAACGGCCCTTGCCTCCCCGAGAAGGCTGATCAAGCTGACGAAACAGCAGCTGATCTTTGGAATGACGTAGGATGTCATCCCGGACCGTCGACACGGAACCATGGAAAAGATGCGGACCTGCCAAAGAAGCAGATCGAAGAGTAGCACGCTGCTCCTCGGGAAGGGATCGTCCTGTGTCCAGCACAGCGTCCCTTCGAACTAATTCCAAATTGGCCGTGTTACAGGCATGTGTGTGAGTAAGGTGCATAAGCGCCTTGGACAGCACACGCAAAGGAGCCTGTACCTCGTCAAACTTATCTGGAGGCAGATAAGCAGCCAAAGCTGAGACGACGTGATCTGAGAGAGAAAGCATGCCAAGCATCTCTCTAGATAAGCCCAACGTGGACTCCAGAGTCGTCATTGGAATGACGGCAGACTTGGGCTTGGAAAGCCCGAGGGAAGTGGAGTCCTGATCCAGAACCGTCAAAGCCTGGCAGACTGACGGATTGGCGGAATCGTAGGAACGATAATGCACAGGAGGCAAAAAGGTGTCAACCCTGGTGAAGAACGAAGTCTTCAAAGCCTTGGAATTCAGCTTGGCATCCAATGCTGAAAAAGCCTCAACCACCTGTACCGACTGGCACGGTCGAAGGCGCCCAGAAGCAGGTTGCTCCATAGGCTGTTGGTGCGCGACCGATGATCGCGGCCAGGCTGACACTGTCGGCTGGTTAGCAGGTTTGAGCTCAGGCAGAAACCCAAACACAAAGTCAAGAGCCATCCCCAAGTCCGAAGACTGCTGGCCCTCGACCTCAAGCATGTCAGACTCCTCCCCAGAGTCGGAAGACACATAGCCCATCGTGGGCAAACCAGCCGACGCCTCCCATGGTGTCGGGACACCAGAGGAATCGGAAACCGGCCTGTTTCCAATCCCGGGAGGCGGCGCCATAGGAGGCGCCTGGAAACCACCCATAGCCTCGCTGGAAGCAACAGGAAGCCTCTTAGAAAGGACCTGAGTGAGTAAGGAGAGGGCCTCCCTAAGCTCACTGCCTGTACCGACCGGTTCGACAGGGGAGCAAACCGGCAAAGTGGCTTCACCTCTGACCCTCTTAACCAGCGAAGGGTCACGATCCTCCAAAACACCCGACGCGGGACGACGGGCGGCAGCCGAAACATCTGAAGGCAGACGTGTATAGGGGTACGATGCACCCCGAGGATCAATATTGCGAGAACTCATGAGAGTCACCGCGGACCTCTGCGGGGCAGAAGGTCCAGGCTGCACAAAAGGCGTTGGTCCCCCAAAACTGGTCGTGTGACCAGAGTGAGTAGACGGAAACGCCACGGAGTTCATAGTGTTTCCACTACGAACATCCGAATCCAAAGACACAACTGTGGTGCTCGACGGCGAAGAGACCACAGCGATGGGCTCGGCCGGCAGCCCCTTCCGACTTCGCCGAGTTGAAGTCAGGGAAGGCTGAGGCCGATAACCCACGTCTACAGTATCGGACAGTCCTGCAGTCCCCTGCAGCGAAAAGCCGAGGCCGGCTGAAACAGATAACGAAGCAGACGGGCCAGCAGCAGTAGTAGATACGTCGAGAGTCGCTCAGGCTGGTGAAAAAGTGGAGAGAGCACACCGGCTCGGCTCCGAAGGAGGAGTCACAACCCTAGTGACAGCCTCAGATGTCGACTGGAGGGGGACCGTAGTCCCGGAACCAGGCATCTCTACACCAGAACACTCAACGGCTCCCGCAGTATCCACCACAGGAAAAGACTGCACATCCCCTACGGAGGAGGAATAACTCTCACCAGACAAAGTCGACTCGGGAGGCCCCGAACGACCACGTTCTCCTTTCCCATGGGAGTGGGAGGCACGGCCACGAGAACGAACGACACGGTTTACTGACGCCCAGAAGGTGGAAGACCATGTTCCACAGACACCACACGGCCGCTCGGCCGAACACCCATTACAGGAGGAACAAGACGAATGTACATCGTCCACATGCTTTGGCAGCAGACATTGCCCACAGGGAATTGTCCTGGGCATGATAGAGGTGAGAGGAGCAGAGAAGGTGAGATGAGAAAACAGAACACCCCCAAAGAAGAGAGAAAGGTGACAGAAACAAAGACCCCAGAAGGTCGACCGGGAACCACCCAACAGGAAGACTACTCTCAAAAGAAAGAAGAAACACTGCAGGAGTGGTACCCCGCTGACACCTAACTCTAACACAATTAGAAAATTTTGCAAAAAAAGCATTAACAATAATTGTGAAAAAATCTAAGTCCGAACCGCGTGGCACGCGAAATTCGCGCGCGATTCGAGAGAGAGCAAATAAATATACATTATGGACATATAATAGAAAAGAGAATATATAAAACACTGTTCCTGAGAATACAAAGGATACACTGTGGTATAATGAATCAGGAATCATCAAACATCGAGCTGGTGGAACACTGATAAGCGTGCAAAAACATCTCGACACGAAGCGGATTTTAAAAAGAATGAGTCTTTAGAGACGGTATATGCGCACTGGCAACGGAAGTCGTGGAGTTGTACTTGGGAAAGAGCGTCCCGTACTGGGTCTGCGCCGGTTGCACTCAACCCAGTTTTGGCTTATTTTTATTGGTGCTTTTGCACCACTTTTCTTTCCCAACTTGCTTGGGAAAGACAAAAATAGAGAGTATTTTATCCGAGTTAGGGACTTCCACTGTAGTGCAAGCCTGTAGTAAACAATTGTGAGTAGGTTGATAAGAAACCTAGCAGGGTGATGCAGATGTCCATTTTTATTTACCCACAATTTAATTTTCAAAATGTCTTGAGTTTTTTAACTGTAAACCTGACTAAATAATATTATTCGAACTGCAGCATCAAGGCATGCTGATATGTTCCGACTGTGATAACTCAAGTCATGATTACATGGTACATATTGATTAGTACATTTGGATATCTGAACAGTCTTTTGATATACTGGTATACTACGATATTTTTTTGAATACTGATACCTTTATTCAATTTCAAATACCGTGCAGCCGTACAAATAAAAATTCTTTGACACATTGCAATTCAAGATTTTTTATTCAATTAAGAGGAGTTTAATCTATAACCCATTAGCAATTAACAGGTAAAATTTGTATTGAAGGTGTGGTAAATCATTTGGTGTTCAGAAGTTATATTCAATTAACAGAGTTATGAATGCGTATTGCCCTGAAATGTAGAGCTTACCTTTTGTTTGCGTTTGGATTATTCCAACATTGCCATTTCCAAAATGCACAGCTTGAGTCTGAACCTGTTTTTGTGTAGCTGAATTAGCATTAGGATTTGATGTGACTACAAAATAAAAATTAAACAATGACGGAATTATTTCCATGAAAAAAAAATTTAGTTCATGATAATTTGTTACCTTCTACAAAATAAGTTATTTCTGTAGGCACTTATATAAACCTCTACCCAATGCATACGATACCAACATTTATTATATTTTAATTATATCTTTTTAAAGTTTTCAAAAAACTTCAACAAAACCATATCATGTGATCCCCTCATTGGAATGAGCTCAACAAGCTCATTCCAATGAGGAGTCACATGATATGGTTTTGTTGAAATGTATTGAAATTCTTTTGTTTTTCAACTGCTAAATTTGTAAATTACGTGGGCGAATGCATCCAATTCATGAGGTAAAGGGTTAATGATAGCTTACAGAGTATTATCCTTTTACCATACATAAAGAGCATGTGACACATGGAAAAGTTGTACCTCAAAAACATAGCTTATCTATGCTTTGTCATCAAAGAAAGGAAGATGATCCCCTCACAGAAAGACAATCAGCATAAAAATGGCCAGGGAAGGATTGCATAAAAATTATCAATCGAAAGGGTTAGTTTTCTATTTCCTTCTTCAAAATCTATCCTGTATGATGTTAAGGTCTGGGCTTTAGATTGGTCTAATTTGGGGACACCGGATACAAGTCAAAAATGGCCCCAAAATATGAGAAACTACATGATTAGTCAATTTACATACAAATAGAATATAATACAGGGATTTCTAAGACCTATTTTGCATGGTGCAAAAGTATTTCTTAACAAATATCTTCATTTCAGAATGTTACAACAAGCTGTTGGTAGCCATCTCCTAATTTGGGGACACCCTTTACCAACTTGAATTTGGGGTAATATAAAGGCCTGTGTTAGGTACAATGCTACAAATTCACAAACAGAATCATCATCTTTGGTCAAAAATATGTAACATCCAGTTAACGGGAAGATTGTTGGAAGCCCTATTTGGGCAGGTGCCACAACTTAATGGCTTCATATTCTGTGGATGTTTTTTATCTTCATATTATATTTAAATTAAAATTATTTAGCCTGTGAGGATTTGCCCTGTTACAATTTATGGATTAGGCACTCTCCAATATATTGTAACAAGGCAAAGAGATGTGGACAAATTTGGATGACCAAATATAATTTAACACTCTACCAGTAAAAACCTACTCTCTTCATAAAACATTTACATGTATTTGAGCTTTCAACTCCATACCAGACCTTTGTTTAGGCTCACTAGCACCAAGAAAGGGGGAGGAGTAAGGGGAGCAACTGCCCCTGGACCTATGGATTTTTGGTATTTTAAAAAGCTGAAAGTCATAGAAAGGCTTTTGATGTGGGAATCCGACCCTGGTAGAGGTGGCAAGAGTATGTAGTTGCATTGCTGGCCAGATTCCATTCATATAAAAAAAAAACACACTTGTTCCAGTTTGTTGGTTTTCCATCGGTCTTTCCTGCATCATGGTGGTCCTAATTATCTTTGGAGAAAAATGGCACCATACACACAGAAATACACAAAATAGTAAGGAAATAATTGAGTAGATATTGTCAAGAAATTTCATCCAGCATGATTTTGAGTGCCATTGCATACTGCTGACTGAGAAGTTTACTATGCTTTGAAGATTGTTGTTACCACTTTGAAGGTCATTTTTAGTATATTATCAGAAGTTCACTAAGACATCAAATCTGTATAACAAGCTAGACCCTTGGCCAATAATAAAAATTGTTTTCATTATTTGCCCAAAGCCTGGCACGTACCATGATGCTTTTAATTTATTTTGTACACTATATTTTGTAGAGGAGTTAATGCTGGAAGTGAAATGCATATTTTTCTGACAAAAAGAGACCTGAATTACAGTACTAGGATTACAACAAAAGCCGACAGCAAATTTTGACCAGATTGCAATTAGTTGTGAACCTCTCGAAATTATCCTTGCACTTTTCTCCCCACAGCACTACAGAATCTCACCCGTCAGCAAAGAAATGTGAGAACATTGATTCTGAGATGCCCTATTTAAGTTTTTTTTACTTGATTTGGTCTTCATTTAGCAATATTTTATTTATTAAAGCTTGACACATAGTCAGTGTTCATGCTGTCCTGAAAAGATATGGTTCCAACTTTTTAGCCAACCTGTATCTTTGATGCCAAACAAATTGGTGAAGGTGCAGAAAAGGGAGGGGGTGCTATTTTACTCAAAGGAAGCAGGAGCCAATACAACATAGATTGTCCATAAAGTGGTAGGTTCCGTCTCTGAGTGCTACAAAGTGCAATTGTTGCACTCAAAGGACGATTTGTATGTATGTTTTTGAGCGAGAGTGGGGGCAAATGTGTGCATATGTGTGTGGGGTGGGAAGATCCAGAGGGGTGTCAATGCCTATTTTCAGGAGTCATCAATGGCACTCTTCACTGTTTCGAAGGTGTTTCTTCACAAGAAAATCACGGGTGACTGATCACAGCCAAAATAGGATGTTCTCATCTAGACATTATACAGAGTCATCCAACCAATTTACAACGAAATCCCTTCATGAATACAAGTTGTAGACTGTGCTAAAGCAACTAGGTAAAATACCCCTGCAGCCATCATGGTTGACTGAACCCGACCAAAATAGGACGTTCTCATCCAGACATTATATGGAGTCATCCTGCCAAGTTACAATGAAATCCCTTCATAAATATGACCTGTAGACTTTGCTAAAGGTTTTCAGGTTTCGGGCACGCACAGCTGTCATGGTTGACCGATTGCGACCAAAAGGGGCCATTCTCATCTGGACATGACCTCGAACCTGCATATGAAATTTTGTGATGATCGGACAAGAACTATGGGGTGTAGTCTGTGTTAAAGAATGTGAACAGACTCAAAGACTTACAGACTCACAGACTTCTGCACGCATGATGGAAATAGCTTATCTTGACTTTGTCAAGTTAAGCTAAAAATTATTAATTTTTGTACTAACATTATTATTCCTATGGACAAAAAACAACAATAGAACAAGCCCACAATATGAAATCCACAATATGTGGATATCCTTTCCAACCATACTGGTCTATCACAATACCAAAAGGACATCAAAATCCAACAACCAATGTTTGAGTTATAGTGAGTTACAATGCAAAATGTTCGTACTAAAAGTTTTCTAAGTGTAATCAGGGTTGTAACTCTGGTATGTATGCATGCATGAAACTTGTATTAAGAAGATATACTTTCACCCAGGCTAGTCTCTTACCAAACCAAAGGACATCAAAATCCACCCACCAATGATTGAGTAAAAAGCAAAATGTTTGTGCGGAAAGTTTTCTAAGTGTAAACAAGGACCATAATTCTGGTATATTTGCAGGGACAAAATATGCAATATATGGATGTCCTTTCATCAATGCTCGACTTTCACCATACCAACGACGATCAAAATCCGACAACTGATGATGGAGTTATAATGTAAAATATTGGTACAAAAATTGCAGGAAAAAAAACTCTCAATATGTGGATATCCTTTCTCCCATGCTGGTCTGTCACCATATCAAGGGACATCAAAAGAGGACGACCGATCTTGAGCTATAAAGCAAAACATTTGTATGGAAAATTTTCTAAGTATAACAAGGGCCATACCTCTGGTATGTATGCATGGACGAAACCCTCAATATGTGCATATCCTTCCCCCATGCTGATGTCTCACTATATCGAATGACATTAAAATCTGACAACTGATGCTTCAGTTATAATGCAAAACGTTTGTATAGAAAGTTTTCTAAATATAACAAGGACCATAACTCTGGTATGTATATGTGGACGAAACTCGCAAGTATGTGTATCGTTCCCCGATACTGGTCTGTTAATATACCAAAGGACACCTAAATAAGGCAACAGATGCTTGAGTTATAATGCAAAATGTTTGTACAGAATTATGGACCAATAGGCAGAGACCTTGACTGTGTACCCCTGCAATGTCCTTCAGAGGTTGGGAGCATAACAAATATTAACAGTGTTGCTCTTCAGTGCTATTTTGGAATAATTTAAATGGTGAGCATGATAAAGGTTATCTTCGCTATCAATGTTATGATAAGTGGTAATAACAGTATTGGTAATAATACAATTTAGTCGGGATAGCTACAGTTTATTAATGACTCTCCATCAAAGAATAGTTGCTTACCATATGTACTCACAACCCTCACAATCTCAGACTGAAATAAAACATCAGGCTGCTAACTAGACTTTATGATTCTGGAGAATCATGGCTTTTCCCGATTAGATTCCATGATTTATCTTGACCCCCCACAGTGTCTGATGAATTGTTTTTAACTGTCTCACTAAAGTTCCTTCATTGATGTTATGAGAAAGGTGAGTATAGTAGTCTCAAATGACTCGGTTTGGGTTTGATAAAAAAATGTTTAGGTAAAACCCATCATTAATGGTAGAATGGGTTAATATCAATATCAATGTTTCCCTATCAGTTTTGCGTCCGGTAAAAGAAGTTATGTTTCTCTGTGGCATTTCCATTTGATGTTGTTGGTGTCCAAAAACAGACTATTTCCTCAATTTTTTTTACATTTAGCAGCCCATGAAGGGTTAACAAATGCCTACCAGAATAATTGATCCATGCAACTGGTCATATGACACCAAGACCTATCAACGGCCATTTTCTCTTGAAAACCCCACAAAATGTTTGTAAAGAAATCCAGGGAAAACGATTTTTTAAGCTTTTGATGGGTATCCCTGTTAACCTCCCCAACAGGGGTTAACGCTTGGCTTTTTGAATACCTTTATTACTTACAAAAATGGTCCTCTGTGAATTCCACTTCAAACAAAGGAGATTATGTTTATCTCTCATGTATACATTAGGTGCTGTGCGTGTCTGAAAACAGTCCCATGTTAACAACATTACGATGCTTGGCAGCTTGTAGATGGTTAAAAAACGCTCACCAGAGTATTTTGTCCATGCAACTTTTAATGTCACATAAACACCTACGAATAGTCAATTTGTCTTGAAACCCTGCAAGTTACCGTTAGGGAAATTCACAGAAAATGGGAATGTAAAGCTTTCAAGGGATATCTCTCTTTAGCCTGCCCAAAATGGGTTAAGACGTCGACTTTTGAATACCCTTATTACTTACAAAAATGTTTCCATATAAATTGTACGCGCGATAAAAGAAGGCACTTTTCTTTGTGGTGTACCCTTTGGGTGCTGTTGGTGTGCAAAAACAGCCCATTTTATCGCAATTTTGACCTTCAGCAGCCCGGGGAAGGTTAACTAATGCTGACCGGAATATTTTGTTCATGCGACTTGTAATGTCACACCAAGACCTGCAAATAGACGATTTTTCTTGAAAACCTACAAGATGTTGTTAGAGAAATCCACAGAAAATGGGTATTTTAAGATTTTAATGGGTATCTCTCTTTAACCAGCCCAAAATGGGTTAAGACATCAAATTTTGAATACCCTTACCATTTTCAAAAATATTTTCCGATCAATTTTGCGTCCGATAAATGAAGGCCCCTTTCTCTGTGGTATATCGTTTGGGTGCTGTTTGTGTCTAAAAACAAACCCATTTTATCACAATTTTTACGTTTAGCAGCTCGGGGAGGGTTAACTAATGCTGACCGGAATATTTTATCCATGCAACTTGTAATCGCACACCAAGACCTGAGAGTGACCAATTTTTCTTGAAAATCTACAAGACTCGTTTAGAGAAATCCACGGAAAACATGAAGTTTTGAGCTTTTTGGGGGTATTGCTGTTTAACCAGCCCAAAACGGGTTAACACTTGGTTTTCTGAACACCCTTATTACTTACAAAAATGATCTTCGGTGAATTCCACTTCCAATAAAGAAAGTTATGTTTACCTCTCGGGTATCGTTTGGGTGTTGTGGGGGTCTGAAACCGGCCCATTTCATCAAAATTTCGATGTTTGGCAGCCTGTGGAGGGTTACCATATGCATCGCCAAATATGTCGTGTGTATCAAAGGTTGTGTCATAGGCAGGTCTAGTAATGATGGATGTTTAAAAAAAATCCTAAAGACGTGTTTCGAGAAAGTGCCGATAAACCCCAATTTTGGCAGTTTTTTGCCAATTCTGGCGAAAGAAGGGTTAAATCAAAAATTCCGCTTCGGTACATTTTTAGATTTTTTGCCACTCTATGCGTGTGCCAAATTGTGTGAAAATCGGTTCGAAAATGGCTTCTGAATCATACGGACAAAAATGTGTGGAAAAAAAAAAAAACAAAAAAAACCAAAAAAAACAACAAAAAAAAAAATAATAATCCGTAGAAAAACAATAGTCTTTTCCAGAGGGAAAAGCCTAATTATTCTTGTCTGGCCAATAATAAGGCATAACACCCTCCAAAACCATGTTATTGTTGCACTGATAAATTCAAAATGAAAGTTTTCTTTGGTGATGTACGAAGCAATATATAAACATGCCACAGCTTTAGCTTGATATTAACTCTTTAACAATGCACTGGATATAAAAATTTATTTTTTTAATTATTGTTTTAGTAAATTTTTTCCACAGATATCAACAAAATCATGTCATGTGAACTCTTAATGGAACAAGCTCGTTGAGCTTGTTCCAATGAGGGGTCACATGATATGGTTTGTTGAAGAAGTTTTTAAAAATGTGGTTTTTTTTAACTGCTTAATTTGTAAATTATGTTGGCGGATGCGGTCGATTCATTATGTAAAGGGTTAACCCTTTATCTAACCTATTGGTTAAAATTAGCTAGCACTAGCAGTATAAAAAAAAAAAATCGCCATTCAAATTTTATTATTTTTTCTTCCATTTTTGCTTCAAAAACATAGCTTATGACCCCCTTCATGGGAACAAATTTGTTGGTCTTGTTCCATTGAGGGACCATATGCTGTATTTTTTGAGACAAAAAATGAAAGTTTCTAGTATTTCAACAATTTTCTTTGCAAGTATAGTCTTCTATTTGCAAGAGAGTGATGGGTTAAAATTGTAAAGTGCATATACCTTGAACAACAGCAGTGGTTCCATCCTCTAGTGTTACTGTCTGGCCTTCAAGCAATTTGTTACCTAAAATCAGAGTACAAACTAATGTTATCATACCTCCATTAAAGTAGTGTTCAACCAATGATCGGAACCAGCCACCACAATCGGCCGATTGTGGGCAATCGGATGACAATGGCAACGGCTGCGGGAACATTGGTTCAACCAAATGTTGCCAAGCATTTTGTGATGATTCAAAAACCGCATTTTATTATCTTCTGCAATTGTTCAATTGTTAATGTAAAATGATACCATTCAATAAAATTGAAAAACCACCACAATGTGAATTCTTAATCTCTCTAGATGCAGCTTTATGAGATATACAAGTTAAATGACATGTAAAGCTTACAATTGAGCGTACTTGCGGCAATCGCCAGTTCATACCAGAAAAGTGAAGGTTGCACTCCATTGACTCAGGTCAGTGTAAAAATTGCCAATTGAGCACACTTGGGCAGTAAACGTGACTCCGAGAGCTACGTTTATGGCCAAGTGTGCGTGACTGGTAATTTCACTGGACCTGAGTCAACAGAGTTTAACACTATGAAAATATGGTCAATTAAATGTAGTTCTTTCAAGTCTTGACTTATCCAGTAGTGAACGGACTGTAAACATTGTAAAATATGTTCAATTTAATGTAGTTCTTTGCGAGCCTAAACTTGTCTAGTAGTGCACGGTAGTATAATCGGAATCGGCCGCTTGTGAGCTGAAATAACCAGTAAATAACCAGTAATCGTCAGAGGACATTTTTGATAATCTGTTAAACACTACATTAAAGAGGCACTCTGGGCCCCTGGCTTTTGAAAGATTAAACTTTTTTCTACATCATTTTTTTTTACCTCACAATGGGCAGATTGTATACAATGCCAATTCTGCAAGCATGTTATCGAAAAGTGAATTATAACTAGTGGCTCTACAGAGCCTGTAATCGCTCACCTGGAAATACATATAAAAATGTGATTTCCCATAGACTTTCCATGATAACTATGAGCTGCAATTGTGGCCATGTTTGCAACATTACATCAAAATTACATGAGGATCATTGGTAGAAGGTGTCACAGTCTTCAATCACGTGAAGTTTCAAAACATTTGAATCCATCAAACAGAATCATAGAATGTCTCTGGTGGCCATATTTTCCAGCCAATTGGGAACAAAAAGAGGATCGTTTGTAGAGGGCCTCCTATAGACCATTCTTGCCAAGTTTTGGTTCACGTCAGCTCAATAGTTCCAGAGAGAAGATGAAAAAGTGTTTTCCTATAGGTTTTTTCTGTAGTAACTATAAACCGCAATTGTGGCCATGTTTGCAAAACGATCAACATTAAAATGAGGAATGTTGGTGGAGGGTGTCCCAGTTATCAACCATGCAAAGTTTCAAAACATTTGGCCCTGTGGTTTCAGAGAAGAGTTTTGAAAATTGACCAATCAGAATCAAAGAATGCTTTTGGCGGCCATGTTTTTTCACCCAACAGGAATAAAATGAGTAACAGTTGTAGAGAACCTCTCATAGACAATGCCTGTCAAGCCTGATTCACATTGGCTCAGTACTTTCAGTGAAGATGATGAAAATGTGATTTCCTACAGGGTTTCTATAATAGCTATAAGCCACAATTGCAGCCATAAATGCAACCCGATGAAGATTAAAATAAGGATCATTGGTAGAGGGGGTTACAGTCATCAGTCACATTAAGTTTTTTCAAACCATTTGACCTTGTAGTTTCAAAGAAGATTTTCTTGAAAATGCACACATTTATGAATTCTGTTTCAACAAAAATGAAAGTGTCAATAACACTGCAGCTCAACTTGACAAACTTGAACTTGTTAAGTTATAAGTTATAAAAATGGCAAAATTGAAGATCATTGGTACCAATGTTATTTGATGAAATTTCAACATAACAGCATTGTGTGTGCACAACGTCAGAGTAATCCATGCATTTTTAAATCTAAACTGTAAGACTGGATAAAGGAAGAATGCTGATACACAAATGCAGTATGTTTAGAGGTTATTGTAAATGGCAACTTTTTTCACATAAATGAATGCTAATCAATAGCTCTTATCTAAAGGTCTTGCCTAATGAGCACACCAAGTTCAAAAACAATCCTATGATAAATGTGACCTGCAGGCCATGTCAAAGAAGGTTGATGCACAAATGCAATAAATTCAAAGATTGTTGCTAACAGGAACAGTTTTTGATGGAAATGAAAGGAAAATCAATAGCTCCTATCTTTGTCACCCTGCATAAGCTTACACAGTTTCAAAACAACCTGATAATGAATGTGCCCTAGGAGGCATGCCAAAGGAAGATGTTAATGCACAAATGCACAAATGCACTAAGTAGAAGGTCATTGCTTGTGGCAATGGTTTTGGGGGTTTTTTTTATGGAAATTCATCAATATACCCTGCAGAGAGTGCAAAAGGGATAAATTGATGCACAAATGCAGTAAGTTCAAAGGCTGGGGATAACGACAATAATTGTTTACGGAAATGAAAAAAGAGCAATAGCTCACATATAGAGGTCACCCCGAACACACATACCAAGTTTAAAAGTGATCCGATCATAAATGTGCCCTAAAGGGTGTGTTAAAGGGAAATATTGAGGTCTGAATAAACTAAGTTCAGAGGTCAGCAGCAACATTTTTTGACAGAAATGGAAGAAAATCGACAGCTCCCATATAGATGTCACCCCACACAAGCACACCGAGTTTGCAAGTGATCCAATCATAAATGTGCCCTGCAGGGTGTGTCAAAGGGAAATATTGATGCTTAACTGCAGTTTTTACTAAGTTCATTGAAGGTCATTGCTTGTGGCAACATTTTTTGACGAAAATCGATAGCTCTAATCTAGAGGTCACTCCAAACAAGCATATCAAGTTTCAAAGCGATCTGATCATAAATGCGACCTGTGAGGTGTGCCAAAGGAAATTGAGGATATACGTACTAATGTATTAATGTACGTACATATGGCTACGGACGAGAAGTGATGGCAATAGCTCAGCTTGACTTTGTCAAGTTGAGCTAAAAATCAGTAAAAAAGGGTTAAAATATTTTGAAAATTACAATTGTTTCAGACAGTATTCTCTTTCAAAATAGCTTTTGGACAGGTAAAGGGTTACAGGAATCTTAAAAGAAAAACAATAATTACTGTCATCTGAGCTGACATGATTGCAAGATAATAAAGAGAATTTACAATATAACCTAGATTTTTCTATATAATTTAACATGTGTCAAACACAATTAGATTACAGCTGAAGATATCAAGCTACAGTTGCACTTGTTTTACAGTACAAGTCAAAATAAGTTGTGTAGGATAATCCTATAAACTATGTATCTTTTCTCTTCCTACACTGATAAGACCAGAAGCTGACATCATTTTCTGGAAAGCTCTCACTGATAGCTTTTCCAGAAAAATGTCAGATTCTGATCTTGTCAGGGCAGAAGCTGCAGTCTACTTAGTTTATTGCAGTTATGCTACAGCTTATTTTGACTTGTACTGTATACACAATATTTTTGGGGTTTTTTTCCCAGTTCTCAGTGGAGAAAAAACTGGAACCAACCCTTACCAGATTCTCAAAAAACTAGTATTTTGCTGACAGTACCAATCTTTTGTGCAGACAGGAGGGGCATTGGGTTAAGCATTAGAATATAGCCTCTGGTGGCCACATATTTCCATCCTCTCATAGACCATTCCTGCGAAGTGTGGTTCACATCGGCTCAGTAGTTTCAGAGAAGAAGATGAAAATGTGATTTCCCATAGGGTTTCTATAGTAACAATAAGCCACAACTGTGGCCATGTTTACAACCCGATCAACATTAAATGAGGATCGTTAGTAGAGGGGGTCCCAGTCACTACTTATGTGAAGTATCAAAACATTTGGCCTGGCAGTTTCAGAGGAGAAAATTTTTTTCAAAGACTGCCTCTGGTGGCCATGTTTTTCAACCCTCGGTAACAAAATGAGGATCGTTTGTAGAGGACCTCCCATAGACCATCCCTGCCAGGTTTGGTTGGTGTTTACAACCTGATCAACATTAAATGAGGATCGTTAGTAGAGGGGGTCCCAGTCACTACTTATGTGAAGTATCAAAACATTTGGCCCGGCAGTTTCGGAGGAGAAAATTTTTTTCAAAGACTGCCTCTGGCGGCCATGTTTTTCAACCCTCGGTAACAAAATGAGGATCGTTTGTAGAGGACCTCCCATAGACCATCCCTGCCAGGTTTGGTTCATGTCGGCTGAGAAGTTCCGAAGAAGAAGATGAAAATGTGATTTCCAATAGGGTTTGTATAGTAACTATAAGCCACAATAGTGGCTATGTTTGCAACCCGATCAACATTAAATGAGGATCGTTGGTAGAGGGAGTCCCAGTCATCGTTTATGTGAAGTATCAAAACATTTCGTCTGGCAGTTTCATAGGAGAAGATTTTTGAAAATCTACCAATCAGAATCAAAGAATGCCTCTGGCGGCCATGTTTTTCAACCCATGGGAACAAAATGAGGATCATTTGTAGAGGACCTCCCATAGACTATCCCTGCAAGGTTTGTTTTCACGTCGCTTCGGTTTTTCCAGAGAAGAAGAGGAAAATGTGATTTCCCATAGGGTTTCTACAGTAACCTTAACCTTAAGCCGCAATTGTGGCCATGTTTGTAACCCAATCAACATTAAATGAGGATCGTTGGTAGAGGGGGTCCCAGTCATCATTTATGTGAAGTTTGAAAACATTTGGCCTGGCAGTTTCAGAGGATAAGATTTTTGAAAATCCACCAACCAGAATCAAAGAATGCCTCTGGAAGCCATGTTTTTCATCCGACGGGAACAAAATGAGGATCGTTTGTAAAGGACCTCCCATAGACCATTCCTTCCAAGTTTGGTTCACACCAGCTCAGCGGTTACAGAGAAGAAGATGAAAATGCGAAAAGTTTACGGACGCTGGACGATGGACGCCGGACAACGGACGATGACTGACGACGGATGCCAAGTGATGAGAAAAGCTCACATGGCCTTTTAGGCCAGGTGAGCTAAAAAGTAATTGGCAGGTCAATCTGAGCACTTGAAAGATTATTTCACATTAATCAACCTCAAAGAAACTTGAGGGAAATGGTTCTGTCCGGGTCATTCATGCCTTGAAAATTCCCCAATTCTCATCACCATCAGACTATCTAAAGCAAGAATTTTCACAACCAACTAACTGGTTGTCAAGGTTTGCAGAAGAATACTTGTATAAAGCATGTCAATTATTCCCGTAGATGTAGCTGGAATGTGAGATTAAGCTTCTAGTCTTCACCCATCATGTTCACACAAAGCTGAATGATCATTTTGTGTACTGAGACTGAGCTACATTGACACAACAATGTTTCGAGTCTTTAGACCAGTGGGCAAATGCATTTTTAAGTTTGCCAGGTTTTAATCCTTTACCTAATGAATCAGCTGCATCGAACCGCGTAATACACAAATTCATCAACAGAAAAATGAAAGCGTCAATGGCAGTGCAGCTTAACCCTTTAACCAACAAATCGGCCACAACCACCTGCATAATATGCAAATTCAGCAGCTGAAAAAATAAAAAAATGTCAACAAACCATATCATGTGACCCCTCTTTGGAATGCGCTCGTTCCAATGAGGGGTCACATGATATGGTTTCGTTGAAATTTTTTTAAAATTTAAAAAAAATTAAAGTGTCAATGACACTGTAGCTCAACTTGTTTAAGACATGTACATGTATAGTATGTGACACAGCAATGACAAACATCTACGTAATGACCTGATAACAAAGGTACATGTAAAGTATTGTAACGGTCTGTACATAAATGCTGACTGTAGCCTGTAACAAATATATAGGTAAAGTATTGTAAAGGTGAGGTGACAGTTAGATGCTAAACTAGAAAAGAAATCTTTGAGTCCCAGAGTGGGTCTGACTGAACCCAAAAATATTTGTTCTCATAGCACAGTGATAACAAAGGCACCCACAAACACTCGTCCCTGTCACAAGGTGATAACAAAGGTACCCCAAGAAGTTTCGTGAAGATCAGTTCATAAATACAGACTCTAGCCCGAGCCGTATTGACATGTGCACTTACTGTGTATAAGTAGCACTGAACAAATCAAAGTTCATATAATTTGCATAATTTCTGCACGAGAAAAAAACCTGTATTATATGTGATGTATTCCATGTTACTAAATATTCCTACAAAAATTTATTCAAATCAGAACTTTCATACAGAAGTTCTGTACAAAAAACTGATTGCACTAATTTTGGTACAAAATGGCTGCGGGTGGCCATCTTGAATTTTGGACTGCACCCAAAAACACTCGTTCTCATCCCACGGTGATAACAAAGGTACCCAAGAAGTTTCGTTAAGATCGGTAGAATTTGTGTACAAAAAACTGATTGGACCTAATTTCGCGACCAAAATGGGTCGTTCTCATCCAGACATGACCTTGAACCTGCACATGAAATGTTATGACGATCAGACAAGAACTATGGGGTGTAGCCTGTGCTAAAGAAAATGTGAACAGACTTAAAGACTTACACACTCACAGACTTCTGCATCCATATCATAGGGTCACATGATATAGTTTTGTTGAAATTTGTTGAAAAAATTTATATTTAAAATATGATAAATTTAAAGTAATTTGTATATTTTTTATACTTACCAATGGCCCAGACTAGCTGGTGCAAACTCAATATAATTCAGGGCGAAACACAAATTTTGAACCCTCACCCCCCAATCCCCCAAATTTGCATACAAAACCAAAAAATTCAAGTCCTATCTGGTCCTCCATACTTTTGTTAACTGCACATGCGCAGTAACCAGGAAGGTACCGAAATTGGCACCAAACATCTTCTATCTATAGTGCCTGCTAAATGTTAAAACCAGCGGGGAGGTATGAGTGCCCACTCATAGGAGGGCCATCCCTGTCTGGGCCATTGGCAAGTATAAAAAATATACAAATTACTTTATATTTATCATATTTTTATACTACAACCAATGGCCCAGACTAGCTGAATCGTAAAAAGGCTGGAGGGCCTAGGACTTAAAGGAAAATCCAATCTCTCAGTTACTTTAATAAAGAATAGCTTCTACAGGAGAATAGGAGAAGACATAGGAATTACATATGTCCTTCTCTTATAAGAATAGAGAATGACATAACAACAAGAATGTAATTGAGAATTACATAATTTCTCCATTTAATGCCAGCATAACCCATTATGCTAATTCGGTGAAGGAAACCAATTATAAAGCTAGTCCAGAGAATGAGATGCTTTATAATCATTTAAAAGTGTCCGAAGATTGAAAAGAGACGCTCGTTTGACACGTAACATATACAAATGCTTCACAGTGAGCTATACTTTAAAAACAGTACATAAATGAGACATAGTTATTGCTTCACACCGAGCTACACATTAAAACCACCCAGCACCGACGCTGGACTACTGTCTCTGGAGGAGGCATTCCCTTGCTTTTCACTGTAAAGCCAGATAACATAAGGGAAAAAACGCCCCCCACTCCTCCTTCCCCTTGATCTGAAGGAAAATTCCTCAGAACGAAGAGGGTAGCGGAATGGCGTCAGTGCTCGAGCAGACTGCCTAAACATCTTCTAGATGTAATATTAATGGACGACATTCTGAGCAACAGAAAGAGGACCCAGAGATCTAAGGTCACCAGAGATGGACTCTAAATTTCTAAGGTAAAACTTGGTAAATGAAGAGGAGGGCTGTGTCCAGTATGCAGCCTTCATAAGATCAGTAATGGCTATACTGTTAGAATAAGCCCAAGAAGTGGACAGTGCGCTAACCTCATGCGCTGAAATCTTGTTGACAGAACGTTGATCCGAAGACTTTCATAGGCAATATGTATTGCCAACTGAATCCATCTAGCGATAGAATGAACAGATATATCTTTTCTTTAGGAATCAATGCAAGAAAGAATCTTTTTCTTCCCCTTCTAATATAACCCAATTGACATTTATAAATGCGCATTGCTCTAACTGGACACAGCAAAGGTCTACGGTTGTCCGAGGATGGTAAAGCCTTAATAATAATAAGCTCTGGCCACTTATCCGGAATCTAATTCTTAGCCAAAAATCCCATTTCTGTAGTAAGGGTAACAGTATTACCCACACTACGGTAATGGGAATCATCGACAGATAATGCATGAAGTTCACTAACTCTTCTGGCAGATGCAAAGGGTCACTAACTCTTCTGGCAGATGCAAAGGGTAAGTGAAAGGCCGTTTTATAGGTCAAGAATTTGAACTCTACATCATCTAACAGCTCAAAAGGAGCTTCTTGAAGCTTCAACAGAACCCACGCCAAATTCCATTTAGGAATTAATCTGAGGGTTCTAGGTCTATTAATAAAGAAATTTCTAACAAGCTTGGATAAAGAAGAATCTGATCCAATAGCCAAGTTATCATGATAAGCAATTGAGCATAAGTGTCTGATAACATAGACCAATAGCCCTTAATAATGACGGGCTGCAAGTTTAATACGTCAAACAAGTAGACCATGAAATTGGCAATCTGTGGAATGGATGGATCATAGATGTCTACAGACTGGTCCGTACACCAACGGAAGAAAACCCTCCACTTTGCTGCATAATTCAATGAAGAGGAGGCCCTCCTACAGTTAGAAATTGCATCCACTGCTCGTCCTGTAAAATGTTTTCCGTGCAGGAAGGACCGCACAACGGAAATACGTGAAGGTTGAGACCTTCTGGGTTGTGATGCAGTGCGAAGGACTTTCCCTGATATAGAAGGTCCTTTCGAGGAGGAAGCTTCCAGGGAATGTCCCATAACAGACACCTGAGAAGAATGATCCAGGGTTTCTGTGACGACAGAGGTGCTACTAGCAGGATTTTGCAGTAAGACTGTTTGGTTTTTAACAGAATCTGCTGAATCAATGGAGCAGGCAGATATGCATATCCTATCATTCCGTCCCATGAGATTGACAGAGCGTCTACTGCGTATGCTCGATGACCTGGGCATGGCAACACAAATGTCGGTAATTGATTGTTCAGGTGTGTTGCAAAAAGATCTACCATGGGACAATCCTACTGACAGCAGATCTGACTGAATACTTGCTTGTTGAGAGTCCACTCCGATGGTAACAGGTGATCTTTTCATGAGAGCGAGTCTGCTAGTGTGTTCAGACGACCCGGTATATGACACTTCAAGTCTGTGGGACTTAGGGACGCACTCCAGCCCGTCTGACTCGCATCCATCATAATCATGAAGGCCGGATCCAGTAGTTGAAGCGGAACTCCCTGAGTCAACCACTGGAGATCCGCCCGAATCTGAACCTTTTGTTATACTAGGTCCGTTAAAAAAATCTTGGTTTCGAGCGAATGTGTCTTCATACTCCAGTTCTGAGTAAAGAATAGCTGGAGGGGACGTGTGCGCAGACAACCCATCGGAATAAGATCCGCAGCCGATCCGCACAGCCCCATCAGTCACATAAACTCACTCGCAGTCACTGCGGGAGAGTTTAGACAAAAGCGAGCATAACAACTGGCTAATTTCGCTCTGGGTAATGGTAGACAAACCAGATTGTTGTGAGTCTCGAAGCTCATTCCCAAGTGAATGAAGGACTTGGATGGAGCTAGGTCCGACTTTTTCTTGTTTACTATGAAACTGAGATGTCGGAACAACTGAAGCAGACTCTGAACACCGTTCTGAAGAATTATTCTGTCGCCGTATCTCTGAAGAATATCGTCCAAGTAAGCCGACGTTACCACAGCCGAATGAACCCGGAAGTATGACATCACAGAGTTCATTATTTCGAGTGAAAGCCCAAGGAGCTAGGTTCAGACCGAAGCACATTACTCTGAACTGATAAACCTCTTCTTGCACGGAAAAATGCAGGTACTTTCTGAATGCCGGATGTACCAGGAGATGAAAGTAGGCGTCCTTTTGATCTATGCTTGCCGCATAGTCATCCACTCGAATGCTCGCTCTTACCGACCGAATGGTTTCCATATAGAACTTTGGAGCTATGATCAACTTGTTTATCCAGCTAAAGTCTATTGCTTCGGTACGAGGAACAGGTGACTGTAAAAACCTGGAGAATTTTGATTCTCGATGACCTCTATTGGTTTCTTTGATAAGAGAGCCTGTATCTCCAAAAGGAGAGACTCTCTTTTGGAAGGATTCACCGGAAGATTTGTCCAATCAGACATCTTGTAAGTGGGAGCTTTGCTTAGAATGATAACCTTCCACCAACTGGAAAGCAACAGAGGTCTAGACCATCACCTGCATGACTTATGAGGCTTGCATGAAGAGAAACTACGTCCTCCACACGAATTACCTCGTCCCCGTTGGCCTAGGGGCGTCTGACTTATAGTCTCGATCAGACTTCTGCCCCTTTCCAGAGTCGCTACATTGACGACCTCTGGAGTAACCATAAGAGGGTTTCCTGTATCTTCGCGAGGAGTTCCCTTATGATGATTGTGAAGTGGAACGACCTCGCCTACTCCGGTCTGCTGAAACATGTTGTTGAGACACAGATTTCACTAGCAGTGCATTGGAAGCTTTCTTGGTAGCTTGTTCATAAACTAATGAAAGCTTGTCGTCAAATAGTGTGTGACCAGAGACCGGAGCAACTCAGAGAGAGCTTTTCACTCTGTCAGCGATAATTGATGACGACGCAAGGGCTGCATCATGTCTAACCAACTCCAAATTTGCCACTGTCAGGGCAGAGTGGTATGTGGCATACATGACTGCCCTGGAAAAAACTCTTAGCGAGGAATAAACATCCTCAAATTCCTTCCCATTTAGACATTGCACCATAGCCCTGGTGATATGGTCTGCATAGGACATAGAATCGGTCTATTAGATGAAATAGACGATTCCATCACGTCCGAGAGTAAATTGAATGATGTAGGAAAGGACATATCTGAATCCCCAGCCTGCTCATCCAAACACAGAGGAGCTCTCTGGGCATCTTCTCCAACCGTTTTAAAATAACGTGGTCCAGGAAACGGTATATTGATTGAAGATGCAGATAAGAAAATGCCTTTCTTCTTGGCACTTGCTAGGTTGAATCTGGCATCGTTAACATGGCCGAAGGCCTCCGACACCTGCCAAGATTGTTTTGGGAAGGAAAGAACATCATCTTTCCTTCGCACGAAATCTCTGTCCAGAGACGACAGTGGTTTCTACCTAGCAGTCGCAGCTTACTGGTCAATTGGAACAAGGTCAGGATAGTATTGATGAATGAAATTCATAGCTACCATATGTTGTTCCAAAAGGGATGGGTAATCCTCTTCCTTGTCCCTTTCACCATCCGACTGATTCAGCTGAGAATTTTGGTCAACCGCATCTGTATGTACAGATGACCGGACCGACCCAGCACCATCTGACAGCTCACCACCGCAGTCTGCAGAAGGCTGCTCTTGCACTTGCTGGGAAGCTGTGATGAGCTGCGCAATCTTTGACAGCAAGTCCATTACAGGGGCTTGAGGAGCAGAGGTCTTGTGTTTTTTCACCACGACATAGATCTCTTCTCCACACGTTCCAATGAATAAAGCCTCGGATCGCTAGCTACCAGATGGCCCAACTTCACGGGCGAAGAATGGGTGCGTCTTCACGCAGTTAACTGGGTATCCAAAGTTGGGTAGCTAGCATACAGTCGTGTGTGCTTTTTTGAAGTTGAGGAAGAAGCTGTGACTGAGCCGACCCCGGATGCAGTCTAGACGGAGCATCCCAAGTGGCGGGTGTGGATGTTAGCTCCTGCTCAGGCAAGTTTCTCAAAACAACATTTGGCCCCAAATGTTGCTGGGTTAGAGAAGGCTCTCCCACTCACTATCAGACCTCGTAGAGCTTCCAGAAGAGAAACTTGCAGGTTTCCTCCCTTTTGCTGTCTTCACTGGGTGAGCTTTAGTTTTTGAGGTGCTCACTCTACCCAATTCTACACTTCCTTCCACCGCAACGGACTTACGAGGTGTCACGGCACCCAATATCGGGTTGGCCGCTTCACCGGTCGAACTGGCTGCTGGAATAAGAGGTCTTATTCCCTGTTTAATGTTAAGAAGCACCTTAGTAGCCAGTTCTGTTTGCTCATCAGAGTGCGATGACTGCAGCACACTTTGGATGGGTGTCGCAATACAATCACCATGTTCTTGTTCCTCTGAAAAAGAAACTGAAAAACTCTAATTATCCTGTGGTAACAGCTCCGGCATAGGAACCTCACTGCCGATGACGTACCGTGACCTGTTTCCAGCATCTGTCATCCCAATGTACACAAGTAGGACAAGAATCTATAGGAGTGCATCAACTACAGGCAAGGCAACAAGCATGTAAATCCAAGGAAGACTTCCTCGCCTTGCATTTAGAGCAGTGAGCTTTCATAATAACAATCAAAAGACAGGGTCGATAGCACTCCTACAAATTCCAAAACAAAAATACATGATAAGGATACATGAATAATAGCAATCAAATTAATTTTGAAACAATTCTAAAAAATTTTTTTGAGGAACATCATGAGACCAAGGGCATCTCGATAGAGCCTAAGTGTGGACAAAATCCAAATTTTTTTGAGCTACACTACCGGAATCATAATCAATTTATCCAACAGTAATTCTAAAGTATTATAATACTAAATACTATATGTTAAGGGCGTTGCCAAATGCAAACAACGTCAATAGAAAAAAATGGAAACAAGACAACAGGCACACTTTCAAAAAGGCCCAAAGTTAGAAACCGGTTCAAATGCTGCCAGATGCAAAGCTAGATCTTCATACGAAGATAAAACGATACATCGGATAGAAGATGCAAGGCCAAAACGACCCAATACCCCCAGGGTGAAGACGTAACCATGGGGATAAACAGAATAAACATTCCGTAATACACGTTAAACTCCCCAAAAATTTAATAAAAAAACAGCCAAAATGCTTTGGGGTTTAACAGGAGGGGTTCATGGAAGGATAGGGAAGGAACACTGAGCAAACAGTAGGTTAATCATTAGCAAGAATAATGATGTCAGGTGCATGTCCCAAAAAGGGAAACATGAAATAATTTTTATAATAATTATAAAGTTACAGCCCTGAACATTTGAAAGCACCATTGTTCACTTCCATCATCCATTTTTTGCCTTGAATCCACCAATTCTTTCATTGATTTGTGTCTGGCATCCTCAAATGAAAGTGTCAATGTACACTGTAGCTCAACTTGTCAAGACATGTACATGTATAGCATGTGACACAGCAATGACAAACATCTAGGTAATGACCTGATAACAAAGGTACATACAAAGTATTGTAACGGTCTGTACATAAATACTGACCGTAGCCTGTAACAAATGTATAGGTAAAGTATTGTAAAGGTGGGTGACAGTCAGATGCTAAACTAGAAAATAAATCTTCGAGTCCCAGAGTGGGTCTGACTGAACCCCAAAATATTTGTTCTCATAGCACAGTGATAACAAAGGCACCCCCAAAACACACTCATTCCTGTCCCAAGGTGAAAACAAAGATACCCAAGAAGTTTCGTGAAGATCAGTTCATAAATACGAGCTGTATAGAAGTTGTGACAAAAAACTGATTGGACCTAATTTTGGTACAAAATGGACACTGGCAGCCATCTAGAATTTTGGACCGCGCTCAGAAACACTCGTTCTCGTCCCAAGTTGATAACAAAGGTACCCAAGAAGTTTCGTGAAGATCGGTTGATAAACACAGCCTCTAGCCCGAGCCATATTGACATGTGCACTTACAGTGTATAAGTAGCACTAAATAAATCAAAATTCATCTAATTTGAATAATTTCTGCACGAGAAAAAAAAACATACTATATGTGATGTATTCCATTTTACTAAACATTCATACAAAAATTTATTCAAATCAGAACTTTCATACAGAAGTCCTGTACAAAAGACTGATAGCACTAATTTTGGTACAAAATGGCTGCTGGTGGCCATCTTGAATTTTGGACCACACCCAAAAACACTCGTTCTCATCCCACAGTGATAACAAAGGTACCCAAGAAGTTTCATAAAGATCGGTTCATAAATACGGCCTCTAGCCTGAGCCGTATAGAAGTTGTGTACAAAAAACTGATTAGACCTAATTTCGGTACAAAATGGCCACTGGCAGCCATCTTGAATTTTGGACCACACTCAGAAACACTCGTTCTCGTCCCAAGGTGATAACAGAGGTACCAAAGAAGTTTCGTGAAGATCGGTTGATAAATACAGCCTCTAGCCCGAGCCGTATTGACATGTGTACTAACTGTGTGCAAGTAGCACTGAAAAAATTAAAGTTCATCTAATTTGCATAATTTCTGCACGAGAAAAAACCTGTATTATATGTGATGTATCCCATGGTACTAAACATTGACACAAAAAAGTTTTCAAATCAGCGCTTTCATATGGAAGTTCTGTGCAAAAATCTGATTGCACCTAATTTTGAACAAAATGGCTGCCATTGGCCATCTTGAATTTTGGACTGCACCCAAAAACACTCGTTCTCGTCCCACGGTGATACCAAAGGTACCCAAGAAGTTTCGTAAAGATCGGTTTATAAATACGGCCTCTAGCCCAAGCCGTATTGGCATTTGCACTTACAGTGCTGAAAGTAACACTAAATACATCAAAGTTAGTCTAATTTGCATAATTTACGTACGAGAAAAAAACCCGTATTATATGTGATGTATCCCATGGTACTAAACATTCATACAAAAAATTATTCAAATCAGCGCTTTCATATGGAAGTTCTGCGCAAAAATCTGATTTCACCTAAGTCTGTACAAAATGGCCACCAGCGGCCAACTTGAATTTCGGATTGGACCCCAAAACACTCGTTCTCGTCCCACGGTCATAACAAAGGTACCCAAGAAGTTTCGTAAAGATCGGTTCATAAATGCGGCCTCTAGCTCAAGCCATATTGAATTCTTGACAGACAGACGGCCAGACGGACGACTGGCCATGGCATAAGCTCAAATTTGGCTTCGCCAGAGTTGAGCTAATAAAAAACCACCCGCCCACATGCAATTTTACAAAAAAATGGCCTGAGAAACAAAAGATCTACTTTGTGAGGCATTACATGATTTTAACAAGCATTGTCCCCCATTCACACTCACTTTTCAGCAGTGACCACTGAAACATCTATAAGAAATCCTGACTTGTTGTGCTTGAGTTACTGAACTATTCAAATGATGTTTTGTTGTTACTACAAAACACTGTCAATTGTTTTCATCTTTTTGTGTTCCAAGTTAGAATGAACTGATGTACTGGTAGGAGGGGAGGAGCATAAATGGCACAGAATCTCTGCTAACTACATTTCAACTCAACCATTTCTAATTCATTTCACACCAATCCTTTTAAAATTGTCATTTATACCAATGAGGGAGCATGGTGGCTCAGTGGTTATGGCATTGGACTTTAAACCAAAAGGTCTATGGTTTGGTCCAATCTCTGCCAGGGGCAATTGCATTGTGTCCTTGGGCAAGGCACTTAATATCCCAATTACCTACATGGGTGGGGGGGTACAGTGGCACTGTATACTAAGGCATACTGCACGTCAATGGAGCACATGCTTTCAACCAAAGCTAACCCTGCATGTGCAGAGTTGGTACAGTGAGGACTCTGACATTACTCACCACTGCTCAGTGGTTCTCTCTGGATACTCTGGTTTCCTCCACCTGTAAAACTGTCCAACACGAGGTGACCCTGGCTGTCAAAAGTGTTGTTAAACCCCAGTAAATAAATTAATTTATACTAATGATTTCCATTTTAGAAGACTCACATGTACCACAGGCATTGGTTACAAGTGAAACAGAACTTACTGCAGTAATCAAACACAGCTCAACGTCCTGGGGTTCCTATTGGGATTCAGTTCTGACAAAGTTTTGTTCAACATACATTATATACCTCGCGGTGGCTGTATAAAAGCTGTAGATCCATCTGGCAAGGTAATTGCTTGAACAACTGAAGCATTGTCAGCATCAGCAATAGACTGTGGCAACGTTATAGCATTGGTGATTTGCTGGCCTGCTGCATCGGTAAAAGTACCTGCTTCTCCCTATTTGAAAAGAAAGAAAAAATAATTATATTTGGTTGTCTCTCAGTTAGCAGCCAATTGAATTTATATTTTAATAGTTGTTGAAACAAGACTCAGCACAACACAAGGACCTTCCAAAAGCCAATTCCATAAACCATATGACCACAATATCAACAGAAAAATATGATGTACGATATCATAAGAAATTACCCTGTTAATTTTTCTTCTTTAGAAAACTTCAACACCTGACATTTTTTGAATTTATTCTTTTTTTTTTTTGGAGGGGTAGGGGGGGGGGGGGGGGGAGTTCTTGGGGAGACCCCTACTGCTATATCTGAAAATAGTGTTAGAATTTCAAATTGTATGCTCTTGAAGCCTTTCACACAAAACATTCTAACAATGCACAAGTGGCATTGGTATGAACCAATATGTCTCAGCAAGTATCTTTAGTTGTACAGTGGAGCCCACTTAAATGGATGTCTTTTAATTGAATAACCATGTTAATTGAACATAAATTTCAAAAATAAAACCATTTACCCTACCTATCTTCAATACAAAACGGACCATTTTAATTGCACATAGGTTGTATAGCAAACTCCTGTTAATTGAATACAAAATCTCAAAATATCTCCTGAACTTACCCAGACAATCACAAAATTTCCATGTTTATAAATCTATTTGGCAAATGTACATCTAATGCAGGTATTTAATCTATTACATCTTGTTTGACAAGGTTCTTTGAGCTCTGTCAAACAAGATGTAATAGAATTAAAGCTCAGTGTATCGCTAAAATACAGGAAAGTGACTAAATCCCTGTTAACCCTTTACCCAACGTAACGGCCAAAACCGGCCAGCGCTATTCTCAAAAATCGCCAATTAATTTTCAAAATATTTTCATTTTTTGTCTCAAAAACATAGGTCATGACCCCTCGTTGGAACGAGCTCGTCGAGCTCGTTCCAACGAGGGGGTCATAACCTATGTTTTTGAGACAAAAAATGAAAAAAATTAGTTATTCAAGAATTTTTTTTGCATGTGTCGTCTGCTTTTCATGTTAGGTAAAGGGTTAACTGAATACTTCTGTAGCTGATTAATTTTCACTGGCATAGTAGCTATTCAAATAAGAAGTGTACTTTAACCCCTTGCATTTTCTGGCGGATATTCCTGCCCAGAACATGATTTCTCTTGCCATTGAAATATGTATAGTTTGGGCACATTTAATCTAATTTCCAATAGATTTTTTCACCAATGATTTCTCTAGTTAACTTTAGATGAACTTTTCATCAAATCTAGTCATAGCTGCTTCACAGCAGCCATGACTAGATTTGATGAAAAATATCTTTAAAATAATCAGCGGGTCAAGAGTTAATTCTGATGGTTGTACTTGTAGAATTACTGCACTGTAATTACAAAAGCAAACAGAGAATTTCAATTCAATTGCATTGGGTTGCAATCCGATCAAAATTCCATCTTCTATTCTTCCCACAAAATTGCAGGATCTCATCTGTCAAAAATTAAATGTGATAAACATCGAATTTCAAATGCCATTTTTTCTTAATTCAGCATTGATTTTGCAGAATTTTAATTATCAAATTGATGTGCCACGATTAGATGTCATTCAGATCGAGAAAAAGGCTACTTTTGTGATCACAGTATTGTAATATGTAGAAAAAAAGAGATTAGGCCCCACAAAGTAGATCCTCTGTTTCTCAGGGCATTTTCTGTAAAATTGCTCGGGGGAGGGGGGAGTATTTTTTATATTTCTGTAATTATTTCTTTGCCATCAAAAATTCATGTTCCTGGTTTGTTTTATGTTTTAGGCCTCATAATCTACAGAATAATAGCATGGGCGGCAGTGTATTTCATTCCTTGAGTGCCAGAAGGCTTTGCAATGCTAAGCATTGCAAAAGCCTTCTTGCACTCAAGGGACAAATTTATTAACTTGGGTAAAATATCAGAGATAAATCATTTCATTTTTATTTTTTTTAAGTTTGCATTGGTTATAAAAAGAGAGCATGCAGCAGCCAAAAGGACCATGCAAGAGGGCTTGAGAAACAGATTTTTAACTTTTTCAGGCCTAACCTCACTGCTTGGTCTCAGGAACAGTTGAATAACACTGGCATTTTCAGCTTGTTCTGCTTTCAATGTTGCTGATATTGTTGATGTAATATTAGATGAATCCTTCTCGTCACCAGAATCATCTGAATGGTCCTGTTCTTTCTTACACTCTTGAGCAGTGGATGAATGAGTGGACACACTGTCATTGTTTTCCATGTCCATAATGTTGACGTTTAAAGGATTGTTTTCAATCGATGTCAGGTCACTGCTGACTCCTTCATCCAGCTTCAAATCAGAGCTTGGAGGAATATCTGACATCACATCTGAGTCACAAGAACCGAGCTCATTTTCATGAGTTATTCCAGGAATGTCAGCATGGCAAAGTTCAGTTTCCGCGTTAATAGGAATGTCATTATGTACTATTTGATTGAGATGCACATTAGCAGAACTGTCAGGCTCTGAGGACTGTTCATACTCTGTGTCTATCAAACTTTGGGCAAGGCCATCAACAGTATCTGAGCCATTATTTCCCTGATTCTCTATATCCGAGCCATTTTCTGGTGTGTTTACATCTTTTTGAGTATTACATTCATCAGATTCACCATCAGGAGCATCCAGTTCTTCCATTTTATTGAATTCAAGTCATCTGAAAAGATAACCATAAACTTTCAGTTGTTTATCTTACATGACTTACTGGCACCAGTCATACTATATTTTCCTAAATTACTGAGATGTTAAATTTTTGGATAAAAAATAGCTTATGCTCCCTTTACAAGCTCATGCCAATCAGGGTCATGAGGTGTAATTGTGTAAAATGCTGGACAGATAACGAGATCGGCCCATTTTGTAGATAGGAGGCCCAAAGGGTCCTTAATTGCTCACATGAGAATGTTGTTTACAGAAGGAGTTATGGTACCATACAGCATCTATGGCTACATAACCCTTTACCAAATGAAACAGCCAAAACAAGCCAGCGCTATTATCAAAAATCGCCAATTAATTTTCATTATTTTTTCATTTTTTGTCTCAAAAACATAGGTTATGACCCCTCATTGGAACGAGCTTGTCGAACTCGTTCCAACGAGGGGTCATAACCTATGTTTTTGAGACAAAAAATGAAAAAAATTAGTTATTCAAGAATTTTTTTTCAAGTGCCGTCTGCTTTTCATGTTAGGTAAAGGGGAATGAAAATTTGAAATTTTTTACATGTATAACTCTGTTGTCCAGGTCAGATAATTTAATTCACCCAATCCACCAGCCCCAGGGTCTTAAGTGGCCTGATGGGCCCCATTTGAACAAAAGTTAACCTTATCCACCTACATATACAGGGACTTGATTTGAGTAAACTTGAATCTGCCCCACTAAGGATGTTTTATACCAAATATCTAAAGATTCTGATTGGTGTTTCTGGAGAAGATTTTTAAATTTTAAAAAATAATTGTGGCTGCTAACAGAGTTATGGCACTTGTGGAGCCCCCTGTGGGCATAGTACCTTTATTTGAACAATCCTGAATTGACATACCCGGTAGGATAAGGAACATGCATATCAAATTTGGTTCAATTAGGTCCAACAGTTGTTTTGGAAAAGTCAATAATGTGAAGTTCATTCTCGATGATGGATGGCAAGTGAACACAAAAGCTCCCCTTAAGCTTCACTCAGGTAAGCTAAAAGCAGAGTTAACCCTTTAACCAATGCACACAATATCAAAATTTATTATTTTAAATATTATTTTTTTCAATTTTTTTAAATATTTCAACACCACCATATCCTGTGACTCCTCATTGGGATGAGCTCATTCCATTGAGGTGGTCACATGATATGGGTTTGGTGAAATTTTTTGAAAAATAATTTTTTTCAACTCCTCAATTTGAATATTATGAGGGCAGATGTAGCTAATTTGTTATGTAAAGGGTTAATCTTTATCAAACCACAATGACCTGATTATTGCCTCTAGTTTAAATACCAACTCCCAATAATGTGTTTTAATGTTGCTGGGTCAAACAGAATTAGACTTCATATCGGTGAGGGGGGATGGTATGGGGTGGGGGTATTGTGTAGAGAAGGCAAGAAAACATGAGGATGCAATTTTTCCACTGAATTTTTTACACCCATCCCCAATTCATTCTGAAAATTTGAGAATTGTAGGAGCATGCGACCGGTACAGGGGTGTCATGTCCAGCTTTCAAAATGAAGGGAATGGAAAGCCAATCAAGTAAACCCATCACAAAAAGTAGGCCTACACTAGAATGCATGCTGACAATTACAGAATCAACATCAAATGGGCAACTAGTTCAAGATTCAAATGTGATCACACAGTACAGTAGAATATTGACAGGAATGTTATTGGTTTTTTTCTTAATTGGCCATTTCACAAAATTTAATTTATAACAATCTTGACCAAATGGTGTCGCAACCAGAAAATGTCTCACTTGGAAAAATTATTGAAGGGGTGTGTGTGTGGGGGGGGGGGGGGGGGGGGGGATAACACCCACCAAACTCCCTTTGTAATGTCTCTTTGTAATCATCCCCCCACCTCCAAGATAGGTTGTTTGGATGGAGGGGACAAAGATACACAGACTAGGCTATCTTTCCCGCCACTCAACTCTGCCTTCACTATTCTTTTATGTTTAAAACAAATATGTTCATATTGAACAAAAAGTTTATTTCTGCAAATAAAAGTCAAGTGGCAGTGAGGAAGGAGAAAATAAAAAGTTCTGTGCATCTCCTCAACCTACTAGATGAATGCCTTCAACATACCACACAGTATTTTTTACTGAACATCTACTCAGCAAGTTAGCATACACAGTTGCTCTATTTTGATGAGTTGAGATTTGAGAACTGAAGGAGAAATTGACAGGGGGGGGGGGGGGAGGTGGGGGGGTGGGTGGGGGGAATACACAGGTCAAGATATCTACCACCCTTTCCCACCATCTTACCCTGTCTTAGTAAATCTCTGTTTTGTGATTGAACATCTATATAGCAGATTAATCTTGATGTGCCAGTAACCATTGGACTAATAGGTGCCCCTGCACACACCAAAGGACTCATATATTATGACCTTGTAAAGAATTTTCCACCAAGTATGATCAAAGCAAAAATGAGTGGCACCTTTGGCAATGATACAGACACCAGTCCAGGTTTATAACTCCTTGTCACTAAGTATCCGAAATAAATCTCCGAAGGGAATTTTGCCTTTAGAGCAATCAAGACTAAAATGTAGGTTACTCTTCATTGGTTCACTACACACTTTTGGGTAATGATGAATGCACCTAGCAAGTTTCAGAACACAATGTCATCATGTATCTGAAAAATTACCAAAGGAGAAATTTTGAACCAAGTGCAGTGAAAGGTGACATTCAGGTCTCTGAAATCCTGATTTGGTTTGTGAAATACCTTTGGATGGTGGTGCACACACATACGTGATCACATACACCTTTGGGGCTTCACTCATTTCATGCTGCTGGCAGATATTCCTACCAGGACAGAATTTCTCTTGCTACTGAAACAAGTATAATTTGGGCATATTTAATAAAATCCCCCCCCCCCCCCCCACATAAATTGAACGGATGTTTTCACCAATGATTTCATGAGTTACATTTAACCCTTCACCCAATGAATCAACCACATCCGCCTGCGCAATATGCAAATTCAGCAGCTGAAAAATGGTTATTTTTTCAAAAATTTCAACAAGACCATATCATGTGAATCAACCCCCCCCCCCCTCCCCCCACTGGAATGTGCTCATTGAGCTCATTCCAATGAGGGGTCACATGATATGGTGGTTTTGTTGAAATTTTATGAAAAATTTTTTAAAAGATATTTAAAATAATAAACTTTGATATCGTCTGCGTTGAGTAAAGGATTAAATGAATTTTTCATCAAATCTGATCATGGCTGCTTTATAGCAGCCAGGACTAGATTTGTTGAAAAATACCTTCAAAATAGCCTGCAGGTTAAGAGTTAATGTTTTTGCTCGCAGGAGTTACATAAAGCATTGTTGCAGGGTGGGGTGGGGTGGGGTGGGGTGGGTGTATAATACCTTGATATTAAGTGATAATTTAATCCTGCACATTTTGTGACAGAGTAGGATTTCGAATTAAATGTGGTAAAGTTTGAAGAATGGGCCATGGTGCCCCAATTTTTGGTTCACAACATCCCTCATTTCTTGGGATCAGGCAAAGAGTAAATCAACTTTTCCACCCTTAGGACCTCAAAGCTAATCAAAATAAAACATCATAAAACAGGAGCAACGCGAAGCATGGCATATGCCCCTGACGGTGTCATAAAAGGGTTGGTAAATCTTAGAAAATCCAAAGTAAGGATGGTGGCACTGGTAACAATCTTGGTTCAGCTGACTGGTCCCTAACTGAAAGGAAGCTTCCTATAGACACCAACAAAGAACCAAAAAATAAAACTGATTTGAGTCAGCATTCATTAGTGACAGGACGGAAACCAAATTCAAGATGGCTGCCATGAAAGCCATAATAAATTGGCCACTGATGGTCATCTTGGTTCAGCAGACTGGTATAAAATTGAAAGGAAGCTCTCTCTCGATACCAACAATGCATAATCAGAAAATAAAATTGAATCGAGTCTGCATTCAGTAGCTACTGCACGAAAACCAAATTCAATATGGCCACCATGATGGTCATATTGAATTGGCTAGCTGGACCAAAATAGAAATGAAGCTTCCTCTTGACACTAATAATGCATAACCAAAAAATGAAATTGATTCGAGTCAGTATTCATTAGTTATTGGACGGAAACCAAATTCAAGATGGCCACCATGGAAGCTATAATGAATTTGCCACTGGTGGCCACCTTGGTTCAGCTGACTGATCCAACATTGAAAGGAAGCTTTCTCTGGACACCAACAATGCATAATTAAATGAAAGTGTCAATGACACTGTAGCTTAACTTGTGTGTTGTGTTTGATGAAGAGGATAATGTTCAATGTTTATGAAAGGATTATGAAATAAGACAAGAATTGTGATAATTGGGAATATGTTCATTTCTGTTCCCTGTATGCTATGTTTTTGATAAAAATAATATGAGGTGTACACTGTACTAAAGAGCTGAGGGGTGGGTTAATATGACCTCAAAGTTAATGTATGTGGCCCTCACAGTTAACGTATATCAACAAAAGTTACCAAGTTACAGTGAAATTATTTCAAAACGAGTCATCCTATCAAGTTACATTGAAATCCCTTCATAAATATGGCCTGTAGACTGTGCTAAAGGTTTTCAGGCTTCGGGCCCCTGTAGCCGTCAGTTTCCCAATTGCGTCCAAAGGGGACGTTCTCATCTAGACATTATATGAAGTCAACCTACCAAGTTACAATGAAATCCCACCATAAATATGACCTGTAGACTGTGCTAATAGTTTTTGGGCTTTGGGCTCGGGCAGCCATCATGGTTGAATGATCGCATCCAAAAGGGGACATTCTCATCAGGGCATCATCTGGAGTGATCCTACGAAGTTACTATGAAATCCCTTCATAAATATGACCTGTAGACTGTGCTCATGGTTTTTGGGCTTCTGGTCCCTGAAGCCGTCACGGTTGACCAATCACGACCAAAAGGAGATGTCATCATCTAGGCATTATATGGACTAACAGGTTACAATGAAATCCTTCCATAAATATGACCTATAGACTATGCTAAAGGTTTGGGGGTTTTGGGGTCGGGCAGCCATCAAGGCTGAGTGATCGCGACCAAAGGGGACGTTCTCATCTAGACATTATTTGGAGTCATCCTACCACGGTACAATGAAATCCCTTCATAAATATCACCTGTAGACTGTGCTAAAGGTTTTTTGGGCTTCGGGCCCCTGTAGCTGTCACAGTTGCCCAATCGTGTCCAAAAGGGGACGTTCTCATCTAGACATTATATGAAGTCAACCTACCAAGTTACAATGAAATCCCTTCATAAATATGACCTGTAGACTGTGCTAGAGGTTTTTGGGCGTTGGGCTCGGGCAGCCATCATGGTTGAATGATCACAACCAAAGGGGACAATCTCATCTGGGCATCATCTGGAGTGATCCTACGAAGTTACACTGAAATCCCTTTATAAATTTGACCTGTACACTGTGCTCAAGGTTTTCGGGCTTCGGGCACCTGTAGGCATCACAGTTGACCAATCACGACCAAAAGGGGATGTCATCATCTAGGCATTATATGGAGTCAACACAACAGGTTACAATGAAATCCTTCCATAAATATGACCTTTTGCCTATGCTAAAGGTTTTTGGGCTCGGGCACCCATCATGGCTGAATGATCACGATCAAAATGGGACGTTCTCATCTAGACATTATTTGGAGTCATCCTACCAAGTTACAATGAAATCCCTTCATAAATATGACCTGTAGACTGTGCTAAAGGTTTTCGGGTTTCGGGTCCCTGTAGCCATCACAGTTGCCCAATCAGGACCAAAAGATGACTTTCTCATCTAGAAATTGTATGAAGTCAACCCACCAAGTTACAATGAAATTGCTCAATAAATATGACCTGTAGACTGTGCTAAAGGTTTTTGGGTTTTGGGCTCGGGCAGTCGTCACGGTTGGCAGATCACGCCCAAATGGGGAAATGGAAATTCTCATCTAGAGATCATAAGGAGTCATCCTACCAAGTTACAATGAAATCCATCCATATTAAACATGACCTGCAGACTGTGCTAAAAGTTTTGGGGTTTCGGGCTTGGGCAGCCATCACGGTTGATAGATCATGCCCAAAAGGGGATGTTCTCATCTAGGCATTATACAGAGGCATCCTACCAAGTTACAATGAAATCCTTTCATAAATACGTCCTGTAGACTGTGCTAATGGTTTTTGGGTTTTGGGCTCGGGCAGCCATACTGGTTGCCCGATCGCGACCAAAAGGGGACGTTCTCATCTAGACATGACCCCAAACGTGCATATGAAATTTTGTGATGATCAGACAAGAACTGCAGCGTGTAGCCCGTGCTAAAGGAAAATGTGAACAGACTCACAGACTAACAGACTCACAGACTAACAGACTTCCGCACGCGTGATGGCAATAGCTTATCTTAACTATGTCAAGTTAAGGTAACAAGGCTGCTGTAGAAGATTATCCTTGCCATTTACAATAGTAGCGTCCATTCGTTGACAGGTTAACTTCATTGATAACGATTGATGATAAGTGGTGCCAAGGAAAAGGACATTTTGAGGATCATAATATCTATAAACGGATTGGATTCTCGTCATTTAAAAATAAAATGGTGTTATCTGCTTGTGTCACATGCACAGCCACAATTGATGATCAACATAGGTGCAAAGTTTGAACAATAAAGCAAGTAAAATGTTGGAGTAGGCGACACAATAGTGTAATGTTTCAAGTACTAAAAGGGGCATAACTCTGGAAATACTAAACAGAGTTACCTGGTCTTGACACATGCACAACGGCAGTTGGTGATCAACATTGTGTGCAAAGTTTGAACAATATAGCATGTAAAATATTGAAGAAGTAGGCGACACAATACTGTAATTTTTAAGTACTAAAATGGGCCTAACTCTGGAAATACAAAACAGAGTTACCTGCTCTTATTTATTTATTGGTGTTTAAGGTCACATACTTATGCACAATAGCTAATCATGACCGTGACAGTTTTACGGGTGGAGGAAACTGTTGTACCCGGAGAGAACCACTGAGCAACGACGAGCAGCTGCCAGCTTCCCAACATCGTAACTCCACACTGTAGCACAGGCAGGGTAAGATTGGTTGAAGACATGCGCACCATCAGCATGCAGAATGCCTTAGTACACAGCGTCATCATGCTCCCATGAGGACAATCAGGGTTAAGTGCCTTGCCCAAGGACACAACGCGGGGGTCTGAATCGATCACTCAGACGGTCACCCATCTGAGGACTAACCGGGCTCTTCGTTGCTTAACTTCGGTGATCTGACAAGAACCGGTCACGGCAATGCCACCACACCCCCTACCTGCTCCAGTCACAATTGGGGATCAACATTTATGCAAAGTTTGAACAATATAGCATACAAAATGTTGAAGGAGAAGGCGACACAATACTGTAATGTTTTAAGTACTAAAAGGGGCATAACTCTGGAAATACAAAATGGAGTTATCTGCTCTTGTCACATGCACAATGGCAATTGGTGATTACCATATGTGCAAAGTTTGAGCAATATAGCATGTAAAATGTTGAAGGAGTAGGCGACACAATACTGTAATGTTTAAGTACAAAAAGGGGCATAACTCTGGAAATACAAAATGGAGGTACGTGTACCTGCTCTTGTCACATGCACAACGGCAATTGGTGATCACCATTTGTGCAAAGTTTGAACAATATAGCATGTAAAATGTTGAAGGAGTATGCGACACAATACTGTAATGTTTTAAGTACTAAAAGGGGGAATAACTCTGGAAATACAAAATGGAGTTACCTGAACTTGTCACCTGCACAACGCATTTACTGATCAACATGTGTGCAAAGTTTGAACCATGTAGCATGTAAACTTTTGGAGGAGTAGGCGACACAAAAATTGTTTACAGACAGACAGACAATGCCATAACATAATACGTCCGTTTTTTCAAAACGGGCGTATAAAAAATGAAACTGATTCGAGTCAGTATTAGTTATTGGACGGAAACCAAATTCAAGGTGGCCACCATGGAAGCCACAATGAACTGGCCACTGGTGACCATTTTGTTCAGCTGACTGGTCCAACATTGAAAGGAAGCTTCCTTTATACACCAACAATGCATACTTAATCAAGTGCAATGCCAATGGTGGCTATGCATGAATGAGTTTCTAGTCATTTACCTTTGTTGATATTGAATAATAAATATCTGATCTTCATTAAACCACAGCATGAATACAGTAGGACACCAAATGTGTCCATAGACACTAATGCCCAACTTCATGATAAACTGTATTTAGTGGTTAACAGGTTAACAAAATCCAAAAAGGGGCCATAACTCAGATAAATATGTTATCTCCATTAAACCATAGCATCAATACAGTAGGGCACCAAATGTGGTAGTGGGGCACTAATGCCCTCGTTTCATGATAAACTACATTTATTATAAGTTAAACGATAGGTTATCGAAAATAATTGCGGAAAGATAGAAATCATATCCCCCACTGTGAAGATATAGAAATTTTCACTTTCACAGTATCAATCAAAATGGCAGCTTTCAAAGCATCATTTCAAGGTGAATACGAGTCAAATTATCACTGGAAATGATCAATTTGTTCTAAAAATGTATATTGAAAAGAAGATCTAGTGTTTTTAAGCGTTTACCGATCATTTCCAGCTATAAATGTATACTTGTGAGAGAATAATTCGTTTGAGAACTATCGAAATATCCTGACCGGTTCCGACTTAGTTGATCTCCTCAGTGGATCCAGCAATAATTCAACACGTATTCACCTTGAATTGATGCATGAAACCCGCCAGCTAAATCAGATCGCAAGATGCTACCTGTTCTGAGCATTAGCTGTTTACTTTCATGCATCAATTCAAGGTTGAAACGAGTGGAATTATCGATAGGAATGATCAGATTCTTATAAAAAGCGTATAATAAAAAGAAAATCTAGTGTTTTTGAGTGGATATAGAAAATTATCTCACTTGTGACTGAAATAAATGGTTACTTTGGTAATGGTAAACATTTGTCTTGATCATTCATGAGATAATTTTCGGTATCCACTCAAAAACACTAGATATCCTCAATTTAGTGGTTAACAATTGCAACAATCTCCAAAAAGGGGCCATAACTCAAATAAAAATTATTGCACAACACGCAAAATCAAACCCGACTGGTATATTGTCTACAGAAAGCAATATTCTAAGTTTGTTTAGAACTGGACCCCTATAACTCAAGTTACCATCCGGAAACCAATATCAGCATGTCTTCTAAGTTGGAAAACGGGCCATAACTCTGCCCAAATCAATCCCAACCTGTATTATGTGGTTATAAACTCGTGTATAATTTTTTTTTTTTATTTCGTTCAGTCAAACTAAAGTTATTGTCTGGAAACCAATATCAACATGTCTTCTAAGTTGGAAAAGGGTCATAACTCTGCCAAAAAATATTGGACCAAGCCCACTGTCAATCCCAGTCTGTACTATGTGGTAATAAACCAATGTATAAAATTTTCTTTCATTTCGTTTCGTCAAACTAACATTATCCTCCGGGAACCAATATCAACATGTTTTTTAAGTCGGAAAAGGGTCATAACTCTGCCAAAAAATATTGGATCAAGCCCACTATCAATCCCAATCTGTATTATGTAGTAATAAACCTATGTATACGATTTTGTTTCATTTCATTCAGTCAAACAAAAGTTATCCTCTGGAAACCAATATCAACATGTTTTTTTAAGTCGGAAAAGGGTCATAACTCTGCCAAAAAATATCAGATCAAGCCCACTATCAATCCCAATCTGTATTTTGTGGTTATAAACGTATGTAAAAAATTTTGTTTCATTTTGTTCAGTCAAACTAAAGTTATCATCCGGAAACCATATTCATGATGGACATATGTACGCACATATGGACGAACGGACAGACAAGGGTACTACTTAATGCCCCTGCCAAAATTGGCGGGGGCAGAAAAATCAAAATCACTGGAGTCAGCATTCATTAGTTATTGGACTGAAACGAAATTCAATATGTCCACCATTGCGGCCATATTGAATTGACCAGCTGGACCAGAATCGAAAGGAAGCATTGTCTTTTCATCCACAAGTAACCCCTAAAATTATGATTTGATCAAATAAGTGGTTCTTTAGTTATTTGATGGAAACCAAAAGTTAACGGAGTGATGACAGACACCGGATGCCAGATGGACATGGTGAAAATATAATGCCACCGAGAAGTTCTTGGGGGGGCATAAAATCTAGCATCTACAGTTCCAGCAATTCTTTTCAAAAACATAACCACATTTCATTGGTGTTAAAGGTCACTTTCAGCACTTATTGTTAAATATTGTATATACCTGTGCTGCTCACATTAGAGGACTTCCACCTCAGGCATTGATTTCTAGGTTTGATACCAGTAAAGCAAAACTGGTCTTCCACGGTAACTGTAAGAGGTTAGATGTGTAAGTTAATGGTTCTTGGGGTCCAAATAAACTTAGGGGGCGTAATAATAGTACAGGGTGGAAATTTCCTCAAAATTAAATAATAGTGCAGGGGTGAAAAAATGGATTCATTTTCCAAAATATTCTTTGTTTAACCAAAAGAATATGCCTCAGCCTTTGTTTGACTGTTATTAATTATTTTAAATTACATTGAAGTGATTATTATATAAAAATCAAATCATTTGGAATGAAATAAAAAACAATAAGGAGACCCAAATAAGAAGAGTGGAGGGGGATTTTTTCTCAAAATTTAATAAGAGTACTAGTACCCATATGTTTATTTGGATCCCAAGAATAGGTACTTGCCACAGTGCATGTTGAAGCTCCTATAATAAATGTAACATGAATTAGTAAAATTATTCTGACACACCAGCAAACTGAGCCATTACAATTTCTATATTCTAACAGGCAGAAAGCAGACTTTTGAATTCGATGCTAAGTGATTTTTATCTTGAAGCCTGTAATTCACTGCTTCAGCAAGGGAGATTTAGTGATGGGGGAGGGGGGGGGGGGGGTTGTTAACTGAATAAAAAATCTTGTGACCTACTCAAGAATTACCCTAACAACCACTGCATTCCAAACCTTTATAAATGTATCCTCAGTACATCCAATATAACCATTTAATCTGTACTATTAAAAAAAAGTAGGGGATATTTGATAAAAGTGAGATATATGAAGAAATATATTTATATTTTCATCAAAAAGACAGTTGAGGCATTTCACTGTGACATCTTCTGAATGATTTCAGCGATAGTTGGGTGTTTGACAAGCACACATTCCACGCACTGAGCTGTAGAAGACATGGACGGTCAGAGAATTTACCACATTCAGTCCAAGACCTCAATACCTTGTAAATCCTCCTTGGATCGCAAGACAAGCGTGGATCTGAAATGGCATACTCCTCACCAAACATCCAATATCAGCTTGACTGATGTTATTCCATTCTTCCTGCAGTGCAGCGCAAGTTCCTGGACATTGGTAGGGGGCTGTTGGCATTGTTGTAGGTGCCTGCCAAACATATCTCAGACGTGCTCGATTGGTGAAAGGTCTGGACTTAGTGCTGGCCAAGGCAGTGTAGTGATGTTCTGCTCCTGGAGGAACTCTGTAGTGACATGCGCCCTGTGTGCTCTTGCATTTTAATCTAGGAAAATGAATTGATGGCTGTGACGTTGCGCAAATGGCACCACACCACATAAGCTGCTAACATGTTGTCACGGTAGTACTGCCCTGTGACACGCCCTTGGATGACATGTAATGCTGTTCTGCTTGTCATGGTTATGCCTCCCCAAACCATAATCGATCCATCACCAAAACGATGGTGCTGCCAAACGGTTATGTCATGGTATCGTTCATTTCGGCGCCGCCACACTCTGTTTCGGGGTGCGGTTGCGGTAACCGGTTCTTGTCAGATCACCGAAGTTAAGCAATGTCGAGCCTGGTTGATCCTTGATGGGTGATCATCTGAGTGATTGATTCGGACTCCCGCGTTGTGTCCTTGGGCAAGGCACTTCACCCCGATTGTCCACATGGGGGCACGATGACGCCGTGTACTAAGGCGTACTGCACGTCGATGGTTTGCATGTCTTCAACCAATCTAACCCTGCCTGTGCTGCAGTGCGGAGTTATGATGTTGGGGAGCTTACAGCTGCTCGTCATTGCTTGGTGGTTCTCTCCGGGTACTCAGGCTTCCTCCACCCGTAAAACTGTCACTAACACGATATGACCCTGGCTGTTAAAGTGTCATTAAACCCTAATAAATAAATAAATAAACACTCTGTTTCGCCTGTTGTGGAAGTCGAGATGTGACATTCAGTCAAATGTGAAATTATTCAACGTCTTCAAGCATACAAATTCCAGCTGTGTAGGCGATTTCAGATAGTCTGACCACTGACTCGCACATCTGTTGCTCGGTTAAGCTCCTGTTCAATTCTGAGGTACTTTGATGGCAGTTACATAATGCTGTGGTTCAGATGAAACAATCCTGGTTACTGTAGCAGTTGTCGCCCTAGGATGACCTGACCGACGTCTGTCATCAACATTGCCTGTCTGACAGTAACGTGACCACAACCTGCTAATCACCAATTGAGCAACGTTGAGAATTTGAGCCACTGCAGTCTGTTGCCAGCTTCCAACATGCCAACAGCACGTAAACGTTCATCACGTGTCAGTCTTTGCATACCTCAAAAGTTACGTTTCGACCAGAAACTATTGATGAACGAGTTTATACCAAGAAAAGAATGATGAGACCTCCGAAAAAGCATGTCCAGTACAAATGAAAATTTCAAAATGTACCCCACAGACTTTAACTTAGTGCTCGTGTGAAAAACCTGCACAAAGTTTTCATGGGTCAGTGACATTCATGATCCACACTAAACTTGGTAACATATTGACGTGTCCAATCACATGTGTCCAATACCATTTTCTGAAAATATCAACATCAGTTTTGATATCCCCTACTTTTTTCGAATAGTATATTTCATCATGTTTGACAGAGCTCCAGTTAGGTATCTAATATGTCAATAAATTATCCGAAATTGTCACTTTGAAATGCAATATCAGTGTTAAAATTACCTCCCTTGATATCCATGTTCACAATGCTGCAATGTTTTTGTCTATTTTGGAAAATAGACCGTTGTCATCCACTAGTAAATAATATATATTATTATATACTTTATAAATAACCATATTTCTATTGGCTGGATCTTATACACATGACTTGTACTCAAAAACCCATGCACAGCGGTTTTCCAGTGAATATCAACTTTCTAAATATAGCTTTTGATAATCAACTCCCTAGTTCTATTTCAATCGACGTGCATTATCGAAATACATGAAATCATGGAAATTCTATGGCAGCAAAGTTCAATAACTCGATAGTGAAATGTCAAATCAAATATATTTAGTTATTTATTTATTCGTGTTTATGGTCACATTATTCTGCACAATGGCTAATCATGACCGCAACATGGATATAAAGTCAAGTCCAGCCCATCTTTTATACCCAAGTAAAACTTTAGAGGTCTTCCATCCCAGGCATTGGTTACTGGATCCTATTTTATTAGTAGAACAGTGTTTGTTTATCACAGTAAACAAGCACTGCGTCACTTTCCGGGTTCCCACAGGGACAAATCAATGCATTATATTTGCATGAGGCCATTCATCAAGTGTGGTTTGCTTGTGTTAAGTATATCATAAGTTATCATCTGGAAGCATAAAATCTTGGAACTTCATTTTAATTCCAGTGACTCCTGGTTGTTCTCTCCGGCTACATGATTAGCCACTATGCAGAAATATGTGACCTTAAACACAAATAAATGGGAGCACGGTGGCTCAGTAGGTAGAGGTGCAGGCTGCAAGCCGAGATGTCCTCGGTTCGAATCCCACCTGCGGCAACCGCGTTGTGTCCTTGGGCAAGACACTTCATCTCCATTGCCCGCGTGGGGGCACGATGACGCCGTGTACCAAGGCATACTGTACGTCGATGGTATGCATGTCTTCAACCAATCTAACCCTGCCTGTGCTGCAGTGCAGAGTTACGATGTTGGGGAGCTGGCAGCTGCTCGTCATTGCTCGGTGGTTCTCTCTGGGTACTCCGGCTTCCTCCACCCGTAAAACTGTCATGGTCATGATTAGCCATTGTGCATAAATATGTGACCTTAAACATCAATAAACACAAATAAATAAATATTTTTGGAAATGACTTAGCAGTCTTTCAATTCCCTCTAGTATACCGTACCAAATGACATATTCAACTACAATTTTTTCTGCTCATTCAATTCTACTGATCCTAAGGATGCTACATACCAAAAAAGAATTCTTGGTTCAGTGCAGTTAGGGATATATGGTCATTTGCAAGTTTTTCTATGTTTAGCTCATGAGGTTCCCAAGGGGTTTTTCCATACAAAAAAAGCTCAGCACTTGGCCTTCCAATGAGTAGACATCCACATACCATCCCTGAAATCATTTACCAATACCTTTATTCAATAGAGAATTGAGTTCCAAACAACAAATCTACAGATATGCTGTGACACAATTTTGTCAAACAAGGGCAGTCAATGGGAGGAGGGGATGGGGATTGCCCTGTGTGGCATCTCTTAAGGTAAGCAAAATATGTCAATAAAACCATGAAATACAGATATCTACAGTTAAAACTAGGAGTTCTGTCATGAACTGTGCGCTTATCAAGGCTTAATTGCGCGTAGGAATTGCCATATCGATTGGCATCCAAAGCACGGCAGGTTTTCCTGGTTACTCATAGCAAACACAGGCAATGTTTCTGCCAATGGACCTCCCTGAAACATTGCTTGTGCACAGGCCATATGTACAGAATTTGATAGCCTTACTATGGTCCTAATGCATAGATTAACGCGCAGATCGACGTGCTATCTGAGCACATTTAATGACAGGACTTCTAGTTTTAACTGTACATGAAACCAGGCCTGGCAATCTAGAAAATCAAGGAGTGCAAAACAGTTGCCCTCCTCAGATTGCTTGGGAGTGCAATTGTACCTGAAAGTTTCAATGCAAACACTTGTATGCTATTATGGTTCTATTCACTTCAACATATTAATATTGTGACTGAAAAATTATATTACACTCAGTTACATAGTGGAAAAATTGGCACACACATCTTCTCATTATTCAAAATGTTGCATTCAATTCTTATGTGACTGTAATCTACACACAAAATGTATCAAAATGCGACACAGAATGGGTCATGAATTATTGCGAATCAATGCAGCATTGACAGATCGTTCCCCGAGTTCCAATGTGTTCTCTGTGCCAGTAGGCACAGAGAACACATTGACACTCAGGGGAAAAAATTATAATAGATTTTAAATGCAGTCCCAAACAGGTCTGGCATTCCAGAAAATGAAGGGGTGCAAAAAATTGGCCTCCTCAATTTTTTCTAGGCGTGCAGCACTCCTAAAGAATGCCAGGCCTGTGAAACCAACCACTAAAACAAAACAACACCACACAATGCATGGGGATAGGGTGGCACTGACACCTATGGTTGGCCCTGGGTGGCAATCAATGTTTGTCCTCACTGCCAACTGATTTGATGGTGGGTTAGGGCAGCTCTAAAAACTGATCTCTATAAGTTACAGAAAAAAAAACCCAGAACACCTTTCTGTACTATTACAACAAAGCAAGGATACTGTACATCTGTACTCCTTACTTAGCATGGCCCCACTGGTTGTTACATGTCCCTGCGCGAAGTAGTCCTAGGCTAAGTAGCTTGTTAAGATTACCCATGCCAAACATCATGCCTAATCCAACCTGTACAAATCAGAAATTCAGGAAACTGACTTCTTTCAGATAAACCTTTCTCAGGTAACTTCTTATCAGGGTTTGTGATTTTTAAAAAAAAATTTCCAAAAAATTAATTTTGGGGGATTTAAGTCAGAATTTTTTTTATTTAAATCGATTTAATTGATTTTTATTCCTATACTATAAATTATTGGCCAGAGGATAGTTTTTAATTTTTTCCACATGATTCCTTTCGATAAGAGAAACAGAATGTATTGGCAGCATGTTATATCAAAGGCTACCCAATGAATGGACACACATACATGTAACAAATAACATCTACCTGTGTCACTCATTTCAGTCTTTGGGGTGGCATGAGGGGAAGAATTTCAAAATACAATTGGTATAGAATAGACAGCATACATGTACATGTAGGTGGAATGAGAGAGGAAACATTGAAACTTATATTATCTCATTGTTACAGCATTGCATGAAGGAAGATGTCTTCTTAAAAATAATTTTTTGCTACTTGCAACATTCTTAAATCACTGATCCTTGTTCTCAGAGTTGATTTACTATTTCTGATGGGTTAATTGAAAGATTATCATATACAGTATACAGTCCTGGAAATGAGACGGGTGCAAGTGCAATTGCTCCCATCAGCACCCTTGATTTCTATTTTACGGGAGCTAAAAAATGCACTCGTTGGAAAATACTAAGCACTAATATACTGAGGACATATAAATGTGTGTTGTTTTGAGAAAGCAGCACTCTGTGGCCAGTGGCAATTTACTGTCATAATTCAGCAATTTCTTATGCATTTAACCCTTTGAACTCTATAGTGGTATCTTCCATGTCAGTTCAATGGCAGCAATAATTAGAAGAGTCCATATTCATTATTTGGGGTAGACCAATCAATATTTTCAATGTGCAGCCTCGGGGCTGCACGTTGAAAATACTGATTGGTCTTCCCCACACATTTACTGAACAGCCATCTTATATAATGACGTTATGACGTATCATGTACCTGGCTGGAAAAGCGGCCGCTCAGGTTCAAAGGGTTGAGGTTTCTGGTGTTTGGTGACAGTATTCCCTCGAAAATTCATATACTAACGGGTGCAATTTACTCTCGTCTCTGATTTCTATGTTCACTTTAATATGATTCTGTTCAAATAAGCTGAAAATTATCTAAACTTATTAAACTCATTCAGGAAAATTTAACTAACTAACAGCACATTATTGTGGTCAAGACATCAGTGGGATGGATATTCCCACTCTACAGATTAGTTCCAACTGTCATAAACACTGTTTAGTAACTGTAGTTACTGTGATTTTTTACAGTTAACTGGTTGTGAGCTAGATTATTTTTTGTGGTCTGAATTTGTTATTCAAAATTTGTTTTATTACAATAGAAGAAATTTATATGAACAAAATATTATTTGTATTTGACTAAATATGAAATACAAGAAAGGAAAATGTTGAATTTTGCTCTGGTTAGGCACCCTCAATTTTTTGAAAGCCCTGATAGTGACTTCTTAGCAATCAACCAGTTAATAAGCATTCCATCTTGTTTCAGCTCATGTCCAAGTTGTTTGAAAATATTCCTGACAGTTTGTAAACTTTTTTATTTAAATCAATGATTTTTTTCAAAACCCTGCAAGTTCTTATTCTTATTTTTTGTACATGTGATAGTAATTTGGTTGAACGCATTTGTGTAAAGGGTGAAATGCAGTACAATCGCCGTGGACTGGTCACTTTCCATGCAGGGGCAATATTTCCATGGATGCAAAAATATTAGATTCCAAACACTAATTACAGGAATAATCATCAAAAATTTAATTAATGAAGCACCGGGTGCATCCCATCATACAGCATCTTATATCCCAGTTTTCTGCAACCGAATCAACAATATGCTGTAATGTAATACAGTGTTGGAAAAAGCTCACATAGCCATTTCTGACACTGCAATAACTCTCACGACTATGTTTCCAAAGTCCATACTCAAAGAACAATTTGTTCTTTGATAATAAAGTGGCTAGACTTTCCAGAAAACAAATGACTACCAAAGGTAGATCTGGTATTCAATCATGCTATTCATCCATCTAGTAATGTTGTTGAATGAAACGAAAGTGTCAATGACACTGTAGCTTAACTTGTGTGTTGTGTTTGATGAAAAGGATAATGTTCAATGTTTATGAAAGGATTATGAAAAAAGACAAGAATTGTGATAATTGGGAATATGTTTATTTCTGTTCCCTGTATGCTATGTTTTTGATAAAAATAATATGGGGTGTAAACTGTACTAAAGAGGTGAGGGGTGGGTTAATATGACCTCACAGTTAATGTATATCAATGAAAGTTATCAAGTTACAGTGAAATTATTCAAAAACGAGTCATCCTATCAAGTTACATTGAAATCCCTTCATAAATATGGCCTGTAGGCTGTGCTAAAGGTTTTCGGGCTTCGAGCTCCTGTAGCCATCAGTTTCCCAATTGCGTCCAAAGGGGACGTTCTCATCTAGACATTATATGAAGTCAACCTACCAAGTTACAATGAAATCCTTTCATAAATATGACCTGTAGACTGTGCTAAAGGTTTTTGGGCTTTGGGCTCGGGCAGCCATCATGGTTGAATGATAGCAACCAAAAGGAGACATTCTCATCTGGGCATCATCTGGAGTGATCCTACAAAGTTAAAATGAAATCCCTTCATAAATATGACCTGTAGACTGTGCTCAAGGTTTTCGGGCTTCGGGCCCCTGAAGCCGTCACAGTTGACCAATTACGACCAAAAGGGGATGTCATCATCTAGGCATTATATGGAGTCAAACTAACAGGTTACAATGAAATCCTTCCATAAATATGACCTATAGACTATGCTAAAGGTTTGGGGCTCGGGCAGCCATCTAGGCTGAATGATCTCGACCAAAAGGGGACGTTCTCATCTAGACATTATTTGGAGTCATTCTACCAAGGTACAATGAAATCCCTTCATAAATATCACCTGTAGACTGTGCTAAAAGTTTTCGGGCTTCAGGCCCCTGTAGCCGTCACAGTTGCCTAATGTCATGATGTCCAAAAGGGGCTGTTCTCATCTAGACATTATACAAAGTCAACCTACCAAGTTACAATGAAATCCCTTCATAAATATGAACTGAAGACTGTGCTAAAGGTTTTCAGGCTTTGGGCTCGGGCAGCCATCATGGTTGAATGATCACAACCAAAAGGGGACATTCTCATCTGGGCATCATCTGGAGTGATCCTACGAAGTTACAATGAAATCCCTTCACAAATATGACCTGTAGACAGTGCTCAAGATTTTCGGGCTTCGGGCACCTGTAGGCATCACAGTTGACCAATCACGACCAAAAGGGAATGGCATCATCGAGGCATTATATGGAGTCAACCTAACAGGTTACAATGAAATCCTTCCATAAATATGACCTTTTGCCTATGCTAAAGGTTTTTGGGCTTGGGCACCTATCAAGGCTGAGTGATCGCTATCAAAATGGGACGTTCTCATCTAGACATTATTTGGAGTCATCCTACCAAGTTACAATGAAATCCCTTCATAAATATGACCTGTAGACTGTGCTAAAGGTTTTTGGGCTTCGGGCCCCTGTAGCCGTCACAGTTGCCCAATCACGTCCAAAAGAGGACTTTCTCATCTAGACATTATATGAAGTCACCCCACCAAGTTACAATGAAATTCCTCAATAAATATGACCTGTAGACTGTGCTAAAGGTTTTCGGATTTGGGGCTCGGGCAGTCGTCATGGTTGGCAGATCACGTCCAAATGGGGAAATTCTCATCTAGGCATCATAAGGAGTCATCCTACCAAATTACAATGAAATCCCTCCATATTAAACATGACTTGCAGACTGTACTAAAAGTTTTTGGGTTTCGGGCTTGGGCAGCCATCACGGTTGACAGATCATGCCCCAAAGGGGACGTTCTCATCTAGGCATTATACAGAGGCATCCTTCCAAGTCACAATGAAATCCCTTTATAAATATGACCTGTAGACTGTGCTAATGGTTTTCGGGTTCTGGGCTCGGGCAGCCATACCAGTTGACCGATCGCGACCAAAAGGGGACTTTCTCATCTAGACATGACCCCAAACCTGCATATGAAATTTCGTGACGATCAGACAAGAACTGCGGGGTGTAGCCCATGCTAAAGGAAAATGTGAACAATGAGACAGACTCACAGACTAACAGACTTCCGCACGCGTGATGGCAATAGCTTTTCTTGACTTTGTCAAGTTAAGCTAAAAATGGATACCTTAATTTTTTTAGGGAAGTACAGGGCTTAAAATCCCTGCGTGAATCAGAATCAATTATGCATAAATGATTTTTGCAAGGAAAACAATTAGATTCGTCTTTGAAAGTGTTCCCAAAGGCCTTAATTCTACTGTTTTGACTCCTTCATAATAAGACAACATTTTGACAGTAGAAGTAGTGGTGTCTTGTGAAGCCTTAGCTACCTATACAGTCAGCCATTCTATCGCAAAGACCACCAAAAGCATGTATATTGGAATGTGTTCCACAGAAAAGTCACCAAAATTGGAACAGGGCTCTTAAGAGTTTAACTCTAGTAAATATATTAAAATGAGGTTTTGGGGAGTGGTGACTCAGTAGGTAGAGGTGCAGGCTGCAAGCCGAGAGGCCTCAGTTCGAATCCCACCTGTGGCAACCACATTGCGTCCTTGGGCAAGACACTTCACCCCCATTACCCACATGGGGGCACGGTGGCATTGTGTACTAAGGCGTACTGCAAATGAATGGTTCACTTGTCTTCACCTGCTTGTGAGGAGTTAGTATGTTGGGGACCCTGACAGTTGCTCACCATTGCTAGGTGGTTCTGTAACTCTACCTACTGGTCATTTGTTTAAAATATAGCATAACCAGTTGTTAAAATTTAAAATAATATTGTGATATAGCCTATAGTTGGCAATATCTAACTCCAAGTCACTGCATCCAATAACAAATACCGGTTTGCATACCTGCATGCCAGAAATTAACAAATCTATCTGGAATATGTCAGGTGCCAATGCTAAGAACAAAACGTTTTTGTGCTGAAAGACTTGGATCATCAGCACTATCTATCTTTAATTTCTTATCCAAATCGTTTGAGTGGGTTAAGAATTAGATAATGCAAATGCTCCAAGTCTTTCAGCACTAATAACATTCAGTCTGTAGTTCACGTTTTCCGGTATCCTCCACATGTTATATCATGACATATAGCATGTGCATGATAGCAGGAAACATGAACTACAGACTCCACAGTGAGTCACAGTCACAAGTTGTAACCAAGTTTATTCGCTCTCTAACTTCTCTATAATGATGGATATCAGGCTTGGCAATTTCAGGAGAGCGATTTTTAGCTCTCCTTACTGCCCTCCTGAAAGAATTAAGGAGAGCGAAAAATTGTCCTCCTAAATATTTTGGTCTGGGATGATTGAGATTGCATGTATTATGCTCACATTAAATTTTTGTTGTAAAGCAAAAATGTAATTTAATTTCGAAGTCACATAACATCACGTAATTGCATTTTGATAGTGGTTTAGTGGTAAAAGGTAATGGCTGCAACTGTGTTTGGGTATGTACTTTGTACATACCCAAACACAGTTGTAATCATTTGAAGCAAAATGGGTCACAGCAATATTTTTTTTTCTGTCAGTTTCAGCAACTGACATCACAGTTTGAAGGGTAATTATTCAAGGAATATTGACACTATAATATACTACCATTACTACTATCCTGTCACTTGATGCATGTGCACCAGGGTGTGACTGCAGATTCAAGCAGACCTGTTGTCCAAGAAAGTCACACGCTTACCACTACCACCTTCACACCACCCCCCCCCCCACCCACCCCATCTCCCCACCCCACCCCCCAACTTGGGCACACACACAGGTCTTGTCAAGTGTGTGTTCGGTTGTTGAGTGAGACATATAGATGTCTAAGGGACTTCGCTTTACCTTAGTAAAGTTAATAAAATCACTGATGTAATAGTCTGTTGGTTTCAGTTTCAATGAGTGCTTTCAACTGGATACTTAAAATGCTGTGTAAAGCTAATTGCTCTCCTGTAAGCTGACTGAAGAGAGCGATGTTTTGCCCTCCTGCAGTTTTCAGAATGCCAGGCCTGTAGAGCATGTCTGGCCACAGTGTTGAACTGCTTTCATATGATATATCATGGTTCAACTGCCTTCCATGTCAAAAAAAAATTAGGAGAGCCATTGGCTCTCCTAGATCATTTCAGGAGAGCGATTTTTAGCCCCCTAAATTTTTCAGAATGCCAGGCCTGGGATATGAGAAAATATTTAAAAAAAACACTACACATTTCCACAATGTGGATACGATGTATTATGTAACATGCCCAGAGTTACCAAGCTTACCCGTCAGATGGCAGTAACTTGATGCTTTCTTTAACACAAATGTGTATACCAATTCAATCATTATAAAATATCTTAAATGAAGCAAATGTGTTAAAATCTTAATTTGGTATTATCAAAAGTAAGATTTTAACACATTTCACTTCATTTAAGGTATTTTATAATGATTGGACTGGTTCGGAACCGGTCCAGGCAAGAATACTGAACCACCTCTCCCCTGGACCAGTCTGGACCACCTCTCCCCTGGACCAGTCTGGACTGGACTACCACTCCCCTGGACTGGTCCACCGTCCTCATCCCTCATTCTGACTGGTGGATCTGAAGAAAAAGATTTTTAAAGAAATTCCCTCATATTGCACTAAGTTAAAATGGTATCCATTCACTTCGGCCCCAAGTTATTTCAGCCTCTGGTCACTTCAGCCCCAAAGTCATTTCGGCCCTAGTCACTTCGGCCCCAGTCATTTCATCCCCTAGGTCATTTTGGCCCCTGTTTTTAGATTTAGGTATTATAGAAAACTATGCATGGTTTATGTTTACTTCATCCCCGAGGTCATTTCAGCCCCTATTTTCAGGGTAAGGTATGCACTGACAACAATGCATGGTTTATGTTCATAATATGGTCAAAACTCGTTAATTCGAAATCAGGTGAAGTTGTTTGAAAATCATAATGCCATTATTTGCAGTTGGTTCCTTTTCATCAATAGGTGATAAATCAATTAGCGGAACAATAGCTGAAGTCAAACAACGGAATACACATTTTCCTGCTTGGACAGTGTGTGATTGGTTTCAACACATTAATCACATTGCCGTTTTGTGATCAAAGTAAAGAAAGAGGAACTTTCTTAAACAAAATTTTTTTTTCTCATATATATCCACACTGAAATTCATTCATTCATTCATAAATAAATAAGAAGAATAAGCATATATCATTATGGTTTACATAACAGTTACATAAATTTCAATATCAATTTAATTATTCAAAAAAAATTACACATTCATTCATTCATTCATTGATTTGAAATATATAAATATATAGGAAAATATTTTGGGGGCCGAAATGACGTGGCATGTTGGGACCGACATGACTTGGGCCCGAATTGACAGGTACCGAAGTGACTAAGGTCGAAGTGACATAGGGCCGAAGTGACTGGAATTTGTTAAAAATTGGGTTCCCATAGGGCGCCCAAATATAAACCCAAGGACCCGATTTGAACAAATTTGAATCTGACCCCCCACCCCCCTCTCCCCCTGAGATGTTGTATACCAAATATGAAAGCATTCTGACTGGTGGATCTGAAGAAGAAAATTTTTTAAGGAAATTTCCTCATATTGCACTAAGATAAAATTTGGGCTACCACAGTGAGCCTAAATATTAACCTAGAGACCCCATTTGTATAAACTTGAATCTAACCCCCCTAGAGATGTTGTATACCAAATATGAAAGGATTCGGACTGGTGGATCTGAAAAAGATTTTTTTTAATTTTCCTCCATATTGCACTATTAGGTAAAATTTGGGCTTCCATAAGAAACCCAAATATTAACCCATGGACTTGGCTTTCCCATTACAATGGCAAATATTGATCCACAAACTTTGTTTGAACAAACTTTACTCTACACCCCAAAAGGAAGCTCCATACCAAATATCAACTCATTGTACAAACTGGTTCATGAGAAGATTTTTTAAATATTTTGGAGCATTTTCCCCTATGGGGATGGGCAAGTTGAGTAGAACAAAAATGCAATGCCCCATCAGGACCATAACTCACACAGACTTTCACTTGAATTGGCCCAGTGGTTTTGGAGGAGAAGTCCAAAACATAGTGTTGACAACTTGACGGGCGACAGACGGGCAGACGAAGAGCGATTAGATAAGCTCAGCTTGACTTAATCATGGTGAGCTAAAAAAGGAAAACTGAGTCAGGGTAATTTCTCTTCAGGTTGAAAGATTTTTTATTCAATTAACAGGAGTTTACTCCATAACCTATATTAAATTAACAGGTCAAATTTGTACTGGAGGTATGGTAAATGGTTTTGTGTTGGGAAATTATATTCAATTAACAGGGATATTCAGTTGAGAAATATCCAGTTTAGTGGGCTCCACTGTATTCACCTCTGCCTGTGGCCTACAAGAATATTACTTTACAAGGGTTGATAATTCCTTGTATCAACCTCAAGAATAGTCACTGATTTTATATTAACCAATTCAGTCTTATTTGACGGAGCTCAGTGTGTTCTATCAATCAATAAATTGGTTAGATTCCTACATGTAGTTGCATTATGGTAAAAAAATTGCTGCTTTGAATTTCAGTATAAAATTTTGATATCAGTGTGTATGTAAACCCCTTACCCAACATGACTTACTTGAGTAGAAGAAACCTGTAAAACATTTTTTGACTAACTAGAATTTTTCAGTTTTTCATCTTAAAAACCACAGCTTATGACCCCTCAATGGAGTGTTCTCAATGAGCTCGTTCCAATGAAGGGTCATATCTTATGTTTAGGAGGCAAAAATTGAAAAAATAAAATTAAAATGGCAATTTTTGTGAATAGAGCTGACCCATTTTGGTTGATATGTTGAGTGCAGGTATAATGCTTTAAAATGTATCTGTCCAATACAAGTGAGAGAACATTATCATTCACAATGAAGGATAAGTGTGGTCACTTTAATGGTTCTGTTCACAAAATGACACACTTGCAATATTTTCTCTACTGCACCCAAATTGGTCTGCTATTAAATTTATAACAGTATTATGTCTGCTATGGCCAATTTCGAAGGTTTTCGACCTGTGTATTCATTTAATTTGAAATTGTTAGCAGTTACCCTTGGTCATTTATGAAACATTTTTACTTGTATTTGTACTTTTTCACAGAATTTGAGAGTGAATCTGACTGACTGACACTGATTGTCTTGTTGGGTACTCACTCTACCACAATTGCCCTTGAAATTGGTGGAGTTATATCTATTTTTCAGAAAAATAAAAAAACGTTTTTTTTCTCCCATATAAACTGGCTTACAATCTTACATTAACAGGGCTAATTCCTATAAATTCTACAACCTAGAAATGGAATCAGCCTCTTCCCCCCCCCCCCCCCACTCCCCACCCCCCATCAACCTAACAATTGTTTCATTTGTATGCTCATTAATAAGCAGTGATACACCTTTCACACTGATAATGATACTGTATGTGAAAAACTGCTAATTGGTCCAATTAAGACTTTCCCAGACAAATGACAGTCACAATAACCAACAAATCCCTCCCCAAAAGCTGGCATAAACAATAAAGAATAACTGTCCAAAAATGTGGTGGGTTAGGTAACCACAACTATCTTTCTTCATTAAAAAAAACAATCCCTGATCATTTCAACATTGTGGAAGAAAGGCTGAAGCCTCCCCCACCACACACACACAATGGTCAAGCACTAATTTCTAAGGTTCAATTCAATCCCAGAACTTAAGCCAGTAAAGCTTCTCCACCTACCCACTCCCAATCATTGAACCTTTGAAGCAAAGCTCTGTATGCACCCACTAGTAACTCTTCAGGATCACAACGTTTCTGTGAAAAACAGACTTGGAGTGGTATAACTTGTATTTTAAGGACAGCAGGAAAGCTAACATTACCAAGCCTTCACAACCCGTCGTGAACCCGATATTAAATATTGGGGACAAGGGGCTGTATTTTCCGCTCACTGCCCTCTGGATGAATGATACCCCCTCCGCCTCCCCTCATCGGGGTGCACAAGAACCCATGCCGGGAAGATTCTGGCGCCCTATGCCGGCCTCCCCCCCCCCCCCCCCCCCCCCCACAACACCTGTTCTAACGTAACAATAAAAAGCCACATTATCATTAATGCTTCAAAACTTTTTTTAGCCTTAGGGAATGCTTCAAGAAGTAATGTGGATACAGAGCGGTTGGTAAATTTATTACTTAAAACAGACTTTTTTTTGCAATTGCCCAGAATCACCCGGTAAAATTTCCAGCCAAAAAATATCAAGTCGGTACTACGGTAAGCCCAACCGCCCACCAACCGGATTTTCACGTGACGTCTGCTTGCTCAAATTCATCTTCATAAATTAAAAAAAAGTCTATTCCAGTTTCTGTTGAAGCGGGGATGTTTTGGTGTTTGAAGAATTTAATTGCAGTTATTTATTGCTGTGAGACGGCAGAACAACGCACAAACATTTTGCTCCCATTAAAGTCACTCTATAAAAAGAACCGTATGATAAAAGTTTTCGACGAAGGGTTTCCTTTTCGACTTATCGTCGGTTCACGACTGCATATCGCCTGAGCAGCCATAGTGAATACGTAAAAAGTAAAGACAACGCCTGTTCAGTTATTTAGATGTTTTATTCCTTCAGATAAATGGGCACTATTGTGTTGATATCCCCCATTTAGCTACCAAAATACAACAACCAACCCCAAGACCCACGAAACGCCATCTGAGCCTACAAAGTTTACAGAGAACACTGGGAAAACTTACCCAAAAATCACCACGAGCTAGACCGCCATGCAATGCTTTCCTTGTTCGTTACCGGGAACGAGCATATTCCGAAGGTTTTCATTTGAATTATATTTTATGGAGATTTAATATAAAAATGGTACCAATACAACAAAGTATGCATTCGAGGGTTCGTCTAGTACTTTATTGAACCCGTCGTAACAAAAATGATGCAGGCAATGCTGCTAAAATACTTTGAACAACTGTATTCTCGGAGTTTTATATATGCTAGTTCCAACCTCAAATAGTCATCCACAAGCGAATCAAGGGAGATAAATAGTGTATAACTATCTTCATTTTTTAGTTTCAAAACTTGCTCGGACGTATTTCCAGTCCTGTCATCCGACTTCGGTTATAACCATCACAATGCTCGAAATGATTTGTATTTGCTACAGTGTCAACATTTTCATGTCTCCTAAAAAAACAGTCCCGTATCCACTTAGTAATAGTATAACATCTTATTAAAAAATGAACAGGAAAAAAGTATATATGAATATGTTGCCGCACGCGTGTGTTTTGTGTTCAAATCTCGCGATTCCCCAAATATACCGTTCAATTTCGAACTCAGTTGAAAAGGCATATTTTACTTGCCCCCCCCCCCCCCCTCCAGATCGAATGCACCCTCGGGGAGAGGTAGTACCTTTGTGAGAGGACCCAACCTCTCACACTGGTCCTCACCCGAGGGTTCAACCGACATCAGTCAAAGAGACCATCACGCCACAACCGGTGACACCTGCCGAGTACCTGAAGCTGTTCCTCCTTCAACACGAGTAGACATGTAGAAATTAGTCATTTACAGTCACTGAGGGTCGAAAGAGGTTTGTTCCCCATACCGTCCCTGCGAGTCTTCGGGCCGTGAAACCATTCCATTCCCCCTCCCACCCCACACCTTATTTTTCAACTTTCACAATTTTGAAAAGACAGTCAGTGCAAATTGTTTAAGTCACTTCCAAAATAAACACTGTGGCATTTTATTGAGAGTTTCAAAATCAATAAATATGACCCCAATCATCGAATCTCCTTCATTTTATTCGCTTTGAAATGTGGTGGCCCGAGCAAAAACCGCCAGATGACGTTTTAGCTTACACATGGGCTCTGGTAACCCTTGATCGTGCGCGTTAGATTGTATGTGCGCACTAAAGCAAAAATGCTTCCAGACGAACAGTTAATGGTGAGTTATAATACTGCAGATAAAAGTAGCTTTAAATATCGTCGGCCGATAAACAAACACGCGACCTTGCCATTTGCAGCGGACGCCACGTGCAAAATTGTTTGTCCTCACAAAATTTTATTAAAATTACTGCCAGTTTGAAGCCAACGGATTCTGTTTTCGAACAGTATTTCGCCACAACAGTTGTTATTTGTGCTCGAAAAAACGGCTTGATACGGATTTCTAGCCAAGCTATAGTATTTGAAGAATATTCTCTTTTGCATCTTTTGTTTCAACCCAAGTTGTCGATTTGTGGAAGGTGATGCCAAAGAACTGCAATTTGTTTGTTCACGCGATATGATATCTTGTTTTGCTGGTTATACCTGGACATGAAGGTATCTTCGGTAACACCAAAGCAGACAGTGCAGCAAATCAGGCTTTAACCAAGCCTCTCACTGATTTTAACATCCCTTTCAGTGACTTCAAACCACATATCAAATTGACATGTTATTGATAACTACATCAAATCTGTGTGGCAGGCGGATTGGGATGGAACGACAAATAACAAGCTCCATCGATTCCAAATATTTTTTATCACTCCCCGTAGAGTAATCTTTGTAGAAAGGATCTTGCAGTTTTGATACGATGTCATTTTGGTCACACACGACTTACACATTCCTTTTTGTTAGAGGGTAATTTGCGACCAGAGTGTGTTCCTTGCCAGCAGGTGTTGTTGGTGGAGCACATTCTTTTACATTGTACTTATGTTAATCATGTCAGTGGGCAGTGCTTTACAATTGGATCTCTAAGAGATTTATTTTATCGTACGAGTCCGTTTAAAATTCACTCTGTTTCGAAAGTTGTCAACATTTTTAATAAATTTTTAATTGTTTTTATTCGTTTAAATTCTCATCAACTCATATCTAATTCACAAGTTGATTTACACATAATTTTTGGAACAATTGGTTTGAATTTCTCATTACTGTGTCCAGGATAATGATCTCTTTTAAAGTACATGCTTTTCATCGCCACGATATAGCCTTAGATGCTGATGTGGCGTTAAGCACCAATAAATAAATAAATAAACTCGCAGTTCAAACCCGATCAATGTGCATGAAAAGGATCACAAGTCCTCGCGAAAGACTAACGTTGTGCTTAAAATTTGATATTGATACGCGTGGATAACATATGTGTTTTCGTCTATCCCTCGCTTTAAGGTATTGAGCTTCCTCGGACTCTATTGGAAAACAGATATTGTATTTATTTATTTATTTATTTATTTATTTATTTATTTATTTATTTATTTGTGATTAAGGTCACATATCTCTGCACAATGGCTAATCATGAGCGCAACATGGAGATAAAGTCAAGTTTAGTCAATCGTTTATGTATACTCATGCTGCCCATCACAGAGGACTTACACCATAAGCATCGGTGACTGGGTCCTATTTTGCCAGTAAAACTGAGCTTGTTTACCACAGTAAACAAGCACTGCTTCACTTCCCGAGGTTCCCACGAGGAAGACTAAATAATAAAAAAAAAATAATGTAAAGTCTGTATTAACTTCCTCACTTGCCTAATCTACCCTGTCCGGATATTAGAATCCCATAATCCATATATTTTATAGAAAATCAGTTTACACCACAGGCTGTCGGGGATATGAACATCAAACGTATTCTTCCATTAATCCCTCATCCTCTCAAACTGATCCCTGATTGGCCCATGCAGCGCTGCGGTATTACTCTACACTGTTATCTATCGATCTGTATTATTCTGCAGAGATTCCAACCCATTAAAACCGTTTGGTTTAGAGGTATCACTTCCGTATCCTGGGTTATACTCTGGATCGATGTTATAGTTCCATACATGGTCACCGTCAAATTTTTTCTCTTTTGTCTTAAGTTTATCTGTGTGGTTTGTGTATATGCCTCTACCAGTAACCTGTAACACATGAATTCACCCCAAGTATTCATATTCGCCCGTTTCCCCCAATGTTATATCACTGATTTCATCTCCACTAATAGAGAATTTACCCACCGCCCACCTTCGCGACTCATCTACCCTACGGCCCACAGGTATTAACCCGCTTTTGTTTTCGTTTAGTTCAAGTTGCCATTCATCCTCGTACTTTCTTATGATGGCTAACAGTTTTTGTAGGCCCTCTTGACTCTCGCCTAATAAATCCATATCATCGGTAAAGAAAAGTCCTGTGATTTTTGTCTCTCCGACTTTTACCCTCTCTGCACTTGCAATCAACTCTTCTCCTAAATATTTTATGTGCAGTGCAAATAGAATCGGTGACAGGATGCACCACTGCTTAAGGCCTATCTCTATTGGAGTTCTTTTCGGTGTGATGTTTCCCAGATTAAGTTTTCTCTGCACAACTTTGTACAGTACTTTCATGATTGTAAAACAACTTCCTCCGAATCCACAATCCTTCCCTCCACACTCTATCGGCTGTTTTTTCACATCAAGAAAGGCCTTAAACATCTTTCTCTTATTGACGTTTGTTGATTCTATCAGTTGTGATAGTGTAAACAAGAGGTCAGTAACTCGTCTCCCTTTCCGGAATTCATTCTGGATTTCCGCCATGAGTTCTCTTTCTTCGACAATTTCTACAAGCCTTCCCTACAGAACCTTGCTGAATATCTTCCCAATATTGCTGATAACAGATATCCCTCTGTAATTATCTGAAACTTCCCCATCTCCATTTTTGTGTATGAATGTTACCCTGTTTTTCTTCCACTCTGTCGGGACCTCTTGCTTTGTGATTATCATTAAATAGTGCTCATTTAATGGAACCTCCTTCTTAAAAACTCGTTGAGATTTTCATCAGTGTCTGTTGCTTTGCTATTCTTTAACTTGGTGACTGTATTTCGACCCCACCCCACCCCACCCCAATTGTCCTGTATACTAAGTTGGATTAATTTTCTACTCTCTCCATCATACACTCTGAAGGGACGCATCCCCCACCTTCTGTCATTTACCCCATCTCAATGCTTGGTCATTTCTACTGCAATAATGTCCCGGTCATCAGTACTTATCCCACCCATCTTCATACTCTGTGTGGTATTGCCTTTGTTATCCCCGCTTTCGTCGGGGATATTGTCGTTATCTCCGTCCGTACGTACGTACGTACATACGTCCGTCCGTCCGTCCGTCCGTCCGTCCGTCCGTCCGGTGTTACATTCACTTGCATTAATGTTTAAACTATGCTAATGTGTTCAGGTATCACCAGTACATGTGCATGAAGGTTTCGGGATTTTGATTTGGTTCCAAGTGGTTCCAGTGGAACCATTTTTATCCTTAGAAAATCTTTGTCCGCTCAAAGGTTCTTAGGGTATTGAATTCGATACGTTTAAACCATGTTAACATGTTCAGATAGCATCTGTAGATGTGCATGAAGGTTTCGGAATTTTGATTTGGGTCCAAGTGGTTCCAGTGGAACCACTTTTATCCTTAGAAAATCTTTGTCCGCTCAAAGGCTCTTAGGGTATTGAATTCGAAACTTTTAAACCATGTTAACATGTTCAGATAGCATCTGTAGATGTGCATGAAGGTTTCGGAATTTTGATTTGGGTCCAAGTGGTTCCAGTGGAACCACTTTTACCCTCAGAAAATCTTTGTCCGCTCAAAGGCTCTTAGGGTATTGAATTCGAAACATTTAAACCATGTTAACATGTTCAGATAGCATCTGTAGATGTGCATGAAGGTTTCGGAATTTTGATTTTGTTCCAGGTGGTTCCAGTGGAACCACTTTTATCCTTAGAAAATCTTTGTCCGTTCAAAGGGTCTTAGGGTATTGAATTCGAAACGTTTAATCCATGTTAACATGTTCAGATAGCATCTGTAGATGTGCATGAAGGTTTCGGAATTTTGATTTGGGTCCAAGTGGTTCCAGTGGAACCACTTTTTTCCTTACAAAATCTTTGTCCGCTCAAAGGCTCTTAGGGTATTGAATTCGAAATGTTTAAACCATGTTAACATGTTCAGATAGCATCTGTAGATGTGCATGAAGGTTTTGGAATTTTCATTTGGGTCCAAGTGGTTTCAGTGGAACCACTTTTACCCTCAGAAAATCTTTGTCCGCTCAAAGGCTCTTAGGGTATTGAATTCGAAACGTTTAAACCATGTTAACATGTTCAGATAGCATCTGTAGATGTGCATGAAGGTTTCGGAATTTTTATTTGGTTCCAGGTGGTTCCAGTGGAACCACTTTTATCCTTAGAAAATCTTTGTCCACACAAAGGCTCGTAGGGTATTGAATTTGAAACGTTTAAACCATGTTAACATGTTCAGATAGCATCTGTAGATGTGCATGAAGGTTTTGGAATTTTGATTTGGGTCCAAGTGGTTCCAGTGGAACCACTTTTATCCTTAGAAAGTCTTTGTCCGCTCAAAGGCTCTTAGGGTATTGAATTCGAAACGTTTAAACCATGTTAACATGTTCAGAGAGCATCTGTAGATGTGCATGAAGGTTTCGGAATTTTGATTTGGTTCCAGGTGGTTCCAGTGGAACCACTTTTATCCTTAGAAAATCTTTGTCCGCTCAAAGGCTCTTAGGGTATTAAATTCGAAACGTTTAAACCATGTTAACATGTTCAGATAGCATCTGTAGATGTGCATGAGGGTTTCACAATTTTGATTTGGGTCCAAGTGGTTCCAGTGGAACCACTTTTACCCTCAGAAAATCTTTGTCCGCTCAAAGGCTCTTAGGGTATTGAATTCGAAACGTTTAAACCATGTTAACATGTTCAGATAGCATCTGTAGATGTGCATGAAGGTTTCAGAATTTTGATTTGGTTCCAGGTGGTTCCAGTGGAACCACTTTTATCCTTAGAAAATCTTTGTCGACTCAAAGGCTCGTAGGGTATTGAATTTGAAACATTTAAACCATGTTAACATGTTCAGATAGCATCTGTAGATGTGCATGAAGGTTTTGGAATTTTGATTTGAGTCCAAGTGGTTCCAGTGGAAACACTTTTACCCTCAGAAAATCTTTGTCCGCTAAAAGGCTCGTAGGGTATTCAATTTGAAACATTTAAACCATGTTAACATGTTCAGATAGCATCTTAGGGTATTGTCGGGGATATTGTCGTTATCTCCGTCCGTCCGTCGTCCGTCCGTCCGTCCGGTGTTACATTCACTTGCATTAATGTTTAAACTATGCTAATGTGTTCAGGTATCACCAGTACATGTGCATGAAGGTTTCGGGATTTTGATTTGGTTCCAAGTGGTTCCAGTGGAACCATTTTTATCCTTAGAAAATCTTTGTCCGCTCAAAGGTTCTTAGGGTATTGAATTCGATATGTTTAAACCATGTTAACATATTCAGATAGCATCTGTAGATGTGCATGAAGGTTTCGGAATTTTGATTTGGGTCCAAGTGGTTCCAGTGGAACCACTTTTATCCTTAGAAAATCTTTGTCCGCTCAAAGGCTCTTAGGGTATTGAATTCGAAACTTTTAAACCATGTTAACATGTTCAGATAGCATCTGTAGATGTGCATGAAGGTTTCGGAATTTTGATTTGGGTCCAAGTGGTTCCAGTGGAACCACTTTTACCCTCAGAAAATCTTTGTCCGCTCAAAGGCTCTTAGGGTATTGAATTCGAAACATTTAAACCATGTTAACATGTTCAGATAGCATCTGTAGATGTGCATGAAGGTTTCGGAATTTTGATTTTGTTCCAGGTGGTTCCAGTGGAACCACTTTTATCCTTAGAAAATCTTTGTCCGCTCAAAGGTTCTTAGGGTATTGAATTCGAAACGTTTAAACCATGTTAACATGTTCAGATAGCATCTGTAGATGTGCATGAAGGTTTCGGAATTTTGATTTGGGTCCAAGTGGTTCCAGTGGAACCACTTTTATCCTTACAAAATCTTTGTCCGCTCAAAGGCTCTTAGGGTATTGAATTCGAAATGTTTAAACCATGTTAACATGTTCAGATAGCATCTGTAGATGTGCATGAAGGTTTTGGAATTTTCATTTGGGTCCAAGTGGTTCCAGTGGAACCACTTTTACCCTCAGAAAATCTTTGTCCGCTCAAAGGCTCTTAGGGTATTGAATTCGAAACGTTTAAACCATGTTAACATGTTCAGATAGCATCTGTAGATGTGCATGAAGGTTTCGGAATTTTTATTTGGTTCCAGGTGGTTCCAGTGGAACCACTTTTATCCTTAGAAAATCTTTGTCCACACAAAGGCTCGTAGGGTATTGAATTTGAAACGTTTAAACCATGTTAACATGTTCAGATAGCATCTGTAGATGTGCATGAAGGTTTTGGAATTTGATTTGGGTCCAAGTGGTTCCAGTGGAACCACTTTTATCCTTAGAAAGTCTTTGTCCGCTCAAAGGCTCTTAGGGTATTGAATTCGAAACGTTTAAACCATGTTAACATGTTCAGAGAGCATCTGTAGATGTGCATGAAGGTTTCGGAATTTTGATTTGGTTCCAGGTGGTTCCAGTGGAACCACTTTTATCCTTAGAAAATCTTTGTCCGCTCAAAGGTTCTTAGGGTATTGAATTCGAAACGTTTAAACCATGTTAACATGTTCAGATAGCATCTGTAGATGTGCATGAAGGTTTCGGAATTTTGATTTGGGTCCAAGTGGTTCCAGTGAAACCACTTTTATCCTTAGAAAATCTTTGTCCGCTCAAAGTCTCTTAGGGTATTGAATTCGAAACGTTTAAACCATGTTAACATGTTCAGATAGCATCTGTAGATGTGCATGAAGGTTTCAGAATTTTGATTTGGTTCCAGGTGGTTCCAGTGGAACCACTTTTATCCTTAGAAAATCTTTGTCGACTCAAAGGCTCGTAGGGTATTGAATTTGAAACATTTAAACCATGTTAACATATTCAGATAGCATCTGTAGATGTGCATGAAGGTTTTGGAATTTTGATTTGGGTCCAAGTGGTTCCAGTGGAAACACTTTTACCCTTACAAAATCTTTGTCTGCTCAAAGGTTCTTAGGGTATTGAATTCGAAACGTTTAAACCATGTTAACATGTTCAGATAGCATCTGTAGATGTGCATGAAGGTTTTGGAATTTTGATTTGGGTCCAAGTGGTTTTTCAATCATGTGACAATGATGTGATCAGAACACTACCCTTTATACATCATGTTGGGTGAAGTATCTTGTTTGAAATATTGAAGTAGTTTCACATGTGAGTCTTCAGAAGGAAATTAAATACTGTTTTATCATTTTAAATCACACACATGCGTGAAGCCTTTTTATCCAAGTCTGTATCCTGCACTAACCGAAAAGGAAAGTGCAAATGCGGGGATATACTATAGTGTGCTTCGCACACAAATGGCACCATCTAGTTAGTTTTAGTTATCCACTTCCATAATATATTGGAACTTCACCACCCCACCCCACCCCCCTGTTTTTCGTATTGTTTTAATAACATTACTATTCCGAACGTTCCTATTTTGCCCGTGATTGTACTAACCTTTGTTCTTCCCTTATAAAAAAAGTACCATGGTATTACCAGGGTATTTTGGGATTTACCATGGTTTACCATGGTACTTTTTTATAAGGGTTGCCGCCTCATATATTTCAATGACACTTTTAATGGCTGTATCATTTACCCTCTTTTTTCTTCACCTTCTAAATGGAGCACATTTTTTCCTTTCTCTCTTTTATTGTGTGTTTGAGCTCATTACTTACTCTATATCCTAGTTCATTTGTCGTCACTCTAATTCTCCCATGCTTTCACTCCTAATATCCTTTAGACTTCTCACTGTTCTGTACCACATCTCCCGAACGTTATCTCCGGTTGACACATTTTGTAGCTTTGATTTTAAATTCTCCTCAAAGTGTCCCCGGTGTGCTTCTTTTTCCAGCTCCCAACTGTCCTTAAGAAAGTATATGACCAGATGTAGTGGGAGGGAGCATGTGGCGAAAGCTGGATGCTTTGTTCCTAGGAGGTGGGTTTGTTGGAATCTGAAAGGACTGTAAAGATGTGCAAAGTGAGTTCAGTTTGGGCAGGGTTCAACAAAACCCACCCCTTACAACAAAGCGGGTTCCTACAGACAGACCTCAAGCAGGGGGTGTTTCCTTTCATCGATTCTTTTTGCAATGAACTTCAATGGAGTTTACTTGAAGGTGGAGAGTGGGAGCGTTGTCTATTCCGGACGGTGGCGGCAAACTTCTCAGTACATGAGAGACAGGTGACTACGAGTATTTAGGGGCCAACCTAAACATAACGGGAGGAGGTATCTGCCGAAACCACACAAATAAATTGACCATGAAGGGGAAACGAATACTTTACCACCTGAAACGTTTAGGAGAAATAACGTCAATATATTTTTTTGTTGATAAAACCATTTGGGAGATGGTGTGCGTACCAATAGGGCTATAACATATGGTACGGATATAATTCCTCTAAACCAAACGTTTGTCAAGAGAATGCATGGATACTGCAGAACTATGCAGATAGATGGGTACATAACGGTCGATTAATGCAACAGCATCGGAAGCTGTTGAGAGGGGGTGGATAAATGAGGATAAAGGGCAGGATAGACTTGATGAAATTGTGTTATATCAGCTATTCGGTTTATATTCTGAACAGTCGGCGGTGTAAACTGGGGTTTCAGAATATTATATAGTATATCAATACGGGGCGGGTTGTGCAAGTGAGAAAGTTAATGGAAATTCCGAAAAACTATTAAACAGAGACCCCTGGTCAGGAGCAACACACTTGTATTTCCTCTGGGTGGTGTTACATTCTTCGGCTTGACAGAATGAGAGATGAAATATCAGTTCTTGAAAACCCAAATCCATCAGGAAAATGGGAATAGCCAAGTACCTTCACATTTTAAACCACCATGTAGGTCTAATATCAAACCTGGCAGTAAATAATCCTCTTGTACTAAATATTTTGTGTAAGTTGGTAAAAACAGGACGAAAAATCCACCCAGTAATTATAAAACATAACACAAATCTAAAAATTAAAAAGATATTATTAGTTACACGGGACTAACTACCCTTCTGAGATCCGTATTTCCCGAGGCTAAAAGCTGAAGGAAATACGAATGTTAGAAGGGTGGTAGTCTCGTACAACCTTCTGAAACACCGTGTGATGAATTTATTACCCCGTCCCTTCGATGTGTTTTGTTTTATTATATACTCGCCCAAAAAAGAAAGTGTGCATTGCAGAAATTGATCAAACTCCAAAAAAATAATTTCGTAGGTGTAAAGAGTGTTAACCTGTTCATGAACAAGTTATATTGAACACAAAAACAGCTTTCCCCGTTAAAATTGCATTAACGTTAAATGACGTGCTGCACGTTTGTGAAAAGGCATGTTTTGCACGTGGAGAGTCTGAAAATTCATGCAGCAGTGTGAATCCTTGAGTATTTAAACACTAAAGTAAGGCCTTCCTATCGTTCACATTCATACTTGCGCTGCTGTTAAAACGACTCCACATTAGCATGCCAAGATTGACAATGAATCAACGTCTCCTTGCCCTGGGTATGATTAGAGCTGGCAGAACACACAGAGAGGTTGCCCAGCATTTGAACTGCCACCGTAACACTATAGACAGGCTAGTCCATCCACATGCACAACATGATGGCGTTCGAGACCGACCCTGCTCCGGGAGACCCCGAGTTACCACCCCTGCACAAGATCGGTATATCCGTGTCGTCCATCTCCGGAACCGGCAACAAACGGCAACGACGACAGCCAGGAACATCCCTAACCTGAGACGGATACATCCTCAAACAGTAATCAACCGGCTGAGAGAATACGGCTTACGTCCTCGAAGACCTGCAATTCGTCCGATTTTGACGTTACGTCATCGTCGTGCTCGACTGCAGTGGTGTAGACAACATCTCAGGCATCCCTTACACTGGTGGCGACGTGTTTTATTCACAGATGAATGTCGTTTCCATCTTTCGTCATCAGATGGCCGCCAGAGAGTGTACAGACGTCGAAACGAACGCTACGCAGATCCATGTGTCGTGGAGCGAAACCGTTATGGGGAGAGTCTTTCATGGTGTGGGGTGGCATCACTGCCCGTAACAGAACTGAGCTGGTCATTATTGATGGCAATCTCAATGCAGCCAGATATCGTGATGAAGTGCTTACACCTGTTGTTGTCCCATTTCTGCAACGTCACGGCCCCGGCGTCATTCTACAGCAGGACAACGCCCGACCCCACGCAGCTCGTGATGTTCAACAGTATCTACAGCAACAACAAGTGGATGTTCTTCCCTGGCCCGCAAATTCGCCCGATATCTCACCCATTGAGCACGTATGGGACGAAATGAAACGTCAGCTACGCCGGCTTCCCCATGCACCGTCGACGCTTGTGGAACTCCAAAGACAGCTTATCAGAATATGGAACAACATCCCACAACACTTCCATGCTAACTTGTTCGCTTCCATGAGGCGTAGAGGCACAGCAGTAGTCGATGCAGACGGAGGTCATACCAGATATTGAGTGTGTGACTTTTGTGTTTGACCCTTAGTGTCTTTGACTCTCCATGGCACCAGAGTATTCGTCGTAGCGCAATGAAATTTCTCGTGTTGATCACAAATTGATTCATCTGTGATTGAATAAAATTTCCATGAATGAAAATGATATATATATTTTTTTTTAGTGTTATTTTTTAGCATGCACACTTTCTTTTTTGGGAGAGTATATAACCACCAAACGGTATTCCAGTGACGAAAACCTTGATAAAAGTAATAATTACAGAAACTGAAAGAAACATATCTTTCTTTATTATTGACCAAAAACGATTTGGAGTTATTTCCCTTTGACTGAACTCAAACATTTGGGAACCTTCAATTCAAGGACGTGGGAAAATGACGCGTCGTTATTACTGTGGGGCACAAGTGGACGTTATATGTTAGAGCTAGGTTGTTTGTTTCTCGAAACCACAACGGGGTGCAGTTTGAAGCTTACAAACTCTCTTTTCGAACAATCTTTTGCCACTTCAAACACTGGCTATTTGTGTTCGAAAAGAAAACACATGACGCCTTTTTTTAAACATATTCTATGATGCAAGTTCTGTTTGACACCGTTTTCATCTGTTGAGATCGGGGATCGTAATTAATATTCTCCAGTTCACTTCGTTGAGAGTAAAACTCTAAGCCATACGACAGAACATCACGACCGATGAGATATCATAACAACCCCATTCTGCCACTGCGGACTGGGAAATAAAATGGACATGTCAGTAAAAAATGTTCGGAGAGTTGCTTGCTGCCGAATTCCATCTAGTGTCTAGTCTTACGACATTATTGTTTATGTTACTCATTGCACCATTGTTTTTGTATTCATACTTCTTTTCACAAATAAATATTGTTTAAATTAAAAAAAGGTTCAGTAGTTTCACGTAAAAAGGGGCGCCGAAGCAAGTGTTCGATGTAAGGGGGGGGGGGGGGGGGAGAGGGATTCAGATAAAATGGCATTTTTTATACATAAAACAGGGGGGGGGGGGGGGGTCAGGCAACAAATTACGGATACAAGGTGGAAATTTTTACATTTTCAATTTTTGGGACCCACCACCCCTGGAATGCAAATTTTTGCCTGTCATGTTTTGGACACCCACCCCTCCCGCACAGTTTTTCCTCAAAGACAATTGGGGACCCCAATTTATAAAATCTGTTTAACGAAGTATTCAAATTACCTAAATCAAAAAATAAATAAATACTTTTCCCAAACATGAAAGGTGACGCAAACCAACTTGTCCGATATCCCAGCCCTGCTCTTGGGCATCCAAGGCATCCCTAGCCACAGATGGCCCCAAAACAATCTCTCTGCATACACCTACCATTCCGAAATGGCTTTCCCACAAAACCTTATTGATGGTGTTCTTTCCTAACAGTTTTCGTTGACAAAGAATTCGTTTCTCTCCATACTTAATTTATTCGTGTAGTTTTGGTAGATACCTCTTCCCGTGATGTTTATTTATATTGCGCCCACACCCAAATATTCGTAAAAACGTGTCTCCACCACACTAATCAGTTTCCTGTCACTTTCCAAACTAGGGGACCTCCCCTACTCTCCACCAACAAGAAGCCTTCATTTACAACTCACAGGTATAATCTCGCCTTTGTTTTCATTTAGTTCGAGACACCATTTATCCCCATGTCTCCCAACAACTGTCATCATTCTATCTGAACAGCATAGACATGTTGTACATCGGGGTAAGGGTTGTGTTGCTTGGAACATGAATGGGCGTATATCTGCAATTCAGCTGGTGGAGGCGGGTTCCAGTGGTTACCTGGGGGTCTGATGCTGCATTTCCGTTGTGGCTTGACAGGGTGGATAAGGCAGACGAGGGAGCAAATGCATGGACAATTACTCTACATATTCTGAAAATCTAGGATAGGGACTGAAGCAGGGAAGTAGCTTTATAATGGAAAGGGTGCTCGAGGATTGTAATAGAAACTGGCGAGTTGGAATTAGGACCAAGATGGTCGGGTTATATAACAAACATGCGCCGGATTTTGAGGAGTACATGGATGGGTCGTTTTTTTTTTGTTTTTTTTTTTGTTTTTTGTTTTATGGGGGGCCATTGTTGTTTAAAGTGAGATCCAAGTCACTGGAGTTGAGGAGGAGAATCGGCAAAGGCGAGAAAAGAATGTGCCAATTTATATTTGTAACTTATACCTAACGGAGTCCCTGCATGGAACATTTCATTTTAGAATATGTCCTAAATATTTCCCTAGCAGAACAAGACTCCTTGGGAAACTAATGGAAAAATGGGATGGAAACATGAAGGACAACTGGATGATGAATGACGCGAGAAAAGGGGTCTATTTTATAGCTCGGGAGGTCGAGAAAACGCCAATGGGGAGGGGGGGGGGGGTGGGATTGTGCAACAGTTTGTGACTGAATGCAGGGAGATTAGGAGGGAAAGTGTGTGTAGGGGAGAGATACTCCGACATGGCACTGAATTAATGTAGGCCTCCTTGTTAGAGTACTGCGACAAATCAGCGGAAGACCCAAGAATTATAATTATTAATGCAAAAATAGCTCGGCTATTTCGTTCCTGCTCAGTCCTCGATTAAAGCCCCTCCCCCCACACACTTTTTTTTAAGGAATTCGTTTGGGTATTCCATCTGTCCCTCCTGCTTTCCGGTTTTTCAAAACCGGAGAACGTTCTTCGTACATCCTGTACTTTTATTTCCCTGCATCCAATATTCGATACGTTTTCTTGAGACAAAGATACAAACAGATGTTCTTGTTCAGTTTGAGAGCACCTGCTAAAATTTTGAAGGAACGTGATTGCTAAAGATTGTGTGAATTAGCTCCCTTCTGTAACTTTAATCTTGATACGAAACTCATTTCTAATTTCTTCAATATAAATCAATAATATCGAGAAAAAAACAAAACACTTTCAACTAAGTTTAATTTTATAAAGTTTTGGTGACTCTATTAGCAAAAATGATCAATGAAGTTTATTTTTATTGTCAATAATGCAAGACAACACGAATGCTTATTAAATTTGCAAGTATTGCATTGTGGGATTGCAATCATTTTGTTCATTTTCGCAGTCTGAATTTCTTTTACTTGCTCTCAGTATTTGAAGGTAAATTATATTTGTCGGGAGTTGGTCTCTCTTGTGTTATTCTCACTATTTCATTTGACATGTTTTATAATATGAACATTGTTAATATTTGTTTGGAAATTACGAATTTCCACATCAGGAAAAACACAATTTAGGTCACTGGAAATTTGGCATGGAGACCAAATATTTTTTCAGTTGTGTCAGTTATCACCCATCTTGTTGCTTTTCTCTTTTTATTTCGGCTTGCAGTGGCGAATAACTGGAAAGGTAACAAACGTGAAACTGAAAGACCAGGGTTTCAGTTGTAAAAATTTAGAAGGATCGAATTGAGATGGATAAGTCGCGGGAAGATAATTTCGTTTGGTTGAAAAGGTGCATGTGTGACTCAGTGTGAGATAATTCAGCGATCTGGACTGAAGAAGTTGAACGTAGTGGCTACCATTCTACGTCCAGATTCCTCCCATTCAAATCTGTGGTAAATTCCCCAAGTTTTACTGGAACTCAAAACACGAAAATAGGAACATTTGTCAAAATTTTGCCCTTATTACCGGCTGCATTTGATATAGTCCAAACTTGGACCCACAGTCCGTAATATAATTTTTGGGGTTGGTACGGCCTGTAGCCGTGTAGGTCCAACGCTCTCCAGGGTATTTGATGACTGGATTCGCATCGCAAAATGCTAGTCAAAAATGGCCAAATGCTAACCATTTTTCTTTCATATTGACCTTGTATTCACTATTTATCATCACTTTTTGAAACCAAGATGGAAACTGCTAATCAAATTTTTAAAAACAAAAAATACCCAGCTCTCGATCTCCGTGGTGTACTATATGACCAGTAAACGATTTACATGCAGGTCTATCTCGCCTCGTGAGAACAATATGGCATATCCAGAAGCTTTTTGTTATGTGACCGAAAGAAGGATAATTGTAAAAACAAAAACCTCTATGTCGGAAGCGCTTGGTCACCGTATTGTTCAGAAACGAAAGATTTATATCATCAGAATGGTTCGGGAAAATGAAGTTGGCAGCCATGTTTTGTATTTTTAAACATAATGACGTCATTGCTTCCTAGGTTTCAACCAGGGATTCCCTGATTGCAACCAATCGCTTAAGGATGAATGTTCATTCATCTATTTTCCCCCTGTTATCAATTCGTTTCGTGACAATACAAGAAGTATTTAAAAACACGTATTGTGTGGTTTTCGTTTTCAAAGATTAATGGGAAAATCATGCAGGTTGATCCAAGAATTCATAACATTGAGAAGGCAGAAGTAATGACGTTTTCATTTCGAGAATTTTTAGCCTACTACGAATCGCAGCCATTCTTAAGGAGAAACTATGGGAGAGGCAAGCGAGGTTGGAAACAAAGAACGCTCTCCACAGAATACCGATAGAGTGTTCAGTCGTGTGACGTCATCGCGTAGTCACTGTGAAAATTTCCAATTTTTCAACTTCAATTGCTTGTAAAAAAATAAATAAAAATTGTTGATGGTCACAAAGCAACACTTTTGTTAATAAAATATCCATGAACAAGTGGGTCTACAAGAAATTCTATAATTTTAAGTATTTTCGTTTCGCGAGACGTTTAAACTTGACGAGTCGACATTTTCTCGCATTTCGCATTTCTGACCCGCGTTTTTTGTAAACAACGGATTTACCCCTCTCGTGCTTATGACGATTTCCGCCGGAGGATACGTCATATACAATTAAATGAGACACACAATGGGATTCCTGAGACTTTGCTCTTTATCATAGGGTACCATACTTTTTGAATCGTCAATTTTTTACCATTTTTCGGATGCAATAAAGTTTTTGGAACGATTTTTCAACGTCAAAAAAAATATTTATCAAAAAGTACGGTACCTGGTAATGATATTTCGAATACGTTCTTTTCATTTATGAAGGTTTTAAAGTGATACACCCAAGCACCTCCAGCGGAAACTCCCCCAAAAATTGTTGCTACTTTCGGATTGACCCACTTTTACGTCACGCGGAGGTTCTTGTGTACAAATTTTATCAGGGAAAGACCATTTGACGTCTTCAGGTTATGATTGAAAGATAAAATTAACAACATGCACGCAGTTTGGATACACAATTTTCTTTGAATATAAAATTAAATCAGTAAATAGTTCATGACTTTGATTCATTTTAAAGATATATTTTAAGGAAAAAATGAGACAGACCAGAAGGTGAAACTTGTGTCGTTTTTGTTCAGTCACCGAGTCCGATCAAACAACACGCAGTCTCCAAGTGTTTTCTCAAGACTCAATTTCAGTTTTCAGGTGAACAGGCCAGCAAATTATAACGAAGCAACAAAAGTTATTAATTGCATAAATTTAATGCCAGGCAGTTTTACATCCACTGATACTGAATTCATCTTTAATCTGGTCCCACACGTTTTTACATAAAGTTTAACAAATAGTCGGTATCTGGAAAACTTGTGATGGAATCAAAATGCCGCACTATTAAAAAATTGCAGAAAAGACCACATAAAATTAAGCAAAAACTTTTTAACATTCTAATGTACTTAAAAATACAACCATAGATTTGGGTTCATAGGGAAGTTGGGGATGCACCCCAAACCTTTTCCAACAAATCACATGGAACTGGGGGGGGGGGGGGTGAATGAGTATATTTGTTGTGCTCCCCCCCCCCCCCCCCCCCCCTAAAAAAAAATCAACCATATGGTGCATTTGTAGGCCTTCTTGCAAATACAACCAGTGATATGGTTATTTTGGAGGTGGTGTGTGAGTATCTGATGCCCCACCCAAATCCCATCAGATTCCTGAGTATGAAAGTTCTGAAGCTTAAAAGTGGTAAAAAAGTCTGAAATTTTTACTAACTCTGAAAAATTGGAAAACAATTTTCTCTCACTATAAAAATTGGAAAACAATCTTTTCTCACTGATAACAATTCAACATGATTTGGAAATAGTCAAACACAACAAGAAAAAATGCAGTCAGAAATTCACACTTCCAAGACCATGAGAAATATTGGAAAGGGGTAATAGCATTCACCTTGCTTTCCAATTGTTAATTGTAACTACTGAGAGCACTGTCAGAAAATCTCTGGGTGGGGTGGGGGGGGGGGGGGGGGGCTAATAAGTGATAAACTGGAATTACACAAGGCCATAAAAAATATAAGGGGTAGTGGCAGGTAACTAGATTTTGGGTGAATAGTAATTACTGTGAACACTAATTGGAAAAATATTGGCTGTGTGTGTGTGTGTGGGGGGGGGGGGGGGGGGGGAGGGGTGCTGAAATTTTGCAGGACCATAACAAATATAATTGAAAAGAATGTTATGAGGGTGGGCAACAGGACTTTCACCAAATTGTAATTATTAGTGTCATAAGTAGAACATTCTAGGGCTGTGGTGGGGCTGGATTTTTCCTGTGGCTTCTGTCTAAATCCTCCTAACCAGGTCCCTGAGTGAAATCAAAGAACAGCAGTCTTGAGTTTATTCAATTACTGCGGGTACCGTTTTTCAAGGAAGTATAATAAATGTAAATTTTTCAGCTCATAGACCTCTTGCACCCCAGCTGTTTTGCGCTGTAACTTTTTTTGTTTTCTGTTCTCAAAAGGTGCACAATTGTCGTAAGCGTTTTGTGGTTTAATGGTGATCCACTCTCTCCAGGCTGTATCTCTTCTCCAACTACATGCTTCTCTAATTCCTTACTGGTTAGTCTCAAAACTTGAATATGAACAAGCCTTCAGCTTGTCAGGATCTCTCGGTAGGTTACAGTTTGGGGGGGGGGGGTGCTGATAAAGTTGGTGACTGGTGAGGATGATCTTCATCCCATATTCTAATTCTCTATGTATTTTCATTCACTGACCATTGTCCTCATGTTTCTTTACTGTGAATTATGTGAGAGGAGGTATACTCCTGTCATCCAAATAATAGTATGGTGAGGATTCATAGTAAAGGGTGGAAAATTTGGTAAAATGAAATGATACTATGGGTTGGAATAATAGTACAGGGTGGAATATTTTTGCCTAATACTGAAGTTTCAAACTGAGTTTATAATACTTCAAAGTGCCACATCTTGGATAAATAACCTCAAAATTCTAAAATAACTCCCAACTTTCAACAGCTATGGAAACATTTTAAGAATTTAGTCCAAACTCCAAAATAGTGTATCCTAATGATTAGCTCACAGTCCAACCTAGTGAAAATGAATAAAAATAGGGGCTCAAATTCAAATAATATGGAGTAGAAAATATAAAATAAAAATATATGAATATTACAGGCAGGATTATATGGAACACAAGTGCAGGAATCAAATACTTTTTTCCTGACTGATGCTACATTTCATTCTTCTGTTGTCTTTTTCACTCAAAGATTTATTGTCAATCCCAGCCAGTGGCCTCTTGGATTTTGCACTGCTGATCAAAGCTGTAAAACTTTTCTTATACAATGAGTGTTACACATTTCAAGCAGCACACTACTCTTGTACACATGGTCTGTCCAGCTAGCTGAATGAAAGCTGGCTAGCTTTCAGAGTGGCCTTTTGGTAGTCTTAGTCGAAAGCATTCAACATTCTTTTCCCCACCGTGCTGCTTGAGTTACGCGGGAAATTAGAAGAAAAAATAGTTGTTGGTTTTAGCAATGAATAATAGTAAAAAATCAAACTGAAATGAATAAATATGTATATTTATATAAATTATTAAATAATTAAAATAATTTAATTATATTTTATCACCTCATGAAGTTGGAGACCATTAGTTCAATACAAGAGGGTTTAGATTTTATTCTCACCATGCTGACTGACTTTGACCGAGAAGCGAGACAAAATGATGGATTGAGATAAGAATGAATATTTTGAAATACATAACATCACTGAATAAATTTGCATATTTAATTAGTTTTAAATTTTATTAGAACCTGAATTGGGCTTCTATGAACTTTGTCTTCAAGTTAATATTGGAATCAGTTTGTTAGTAGACACATGTTTTCTTAGTAAGCTTTAGTTTGGTTGTATATTCAAACAGTTACATACATTTTCTTATTTTTCCAAAGAAGTAGGCGTGGCCTAAATATTTTAATTGTGCTGCTATTTAAAGTTATATCTAGCTGGTGGCATGCTGACGTGTTTCAGGGCTTCAAAATGTTGTGGATTCATTACTTATGTCATTTTGTGGTCAGTTGTGCTTGTAAGTGTACAGTTCATTCCTTAATAGTGGAATTTTAAAAAGTGGACGGGGCTTAAATATGCAAATTAAGAAATTTTAGCTGTTTTTTAAAATCAGATATGGTAACAAAACAAACTGTCCGTGTTAGGCAAGTTGCTGCAATACTCCTGTGATGTAATTTCAGGTCTAGTAGGAAAAATGTGGGAATATTCTCTAAATAAAGGGAAAAATTAACATTTTTATGCAAATTATATGCAAATTAACTTGAAGACGGTTCGGTCATGTTAAAAAAATTTAAAGTTAACTTCTGGGCCAACGTATGGCCCATGACTGTGTGAAATCTCAAGGCTCTGTGATTACTGCTTTCATTTTTATGAGTGTTAATGTTTTTATTTACATGAAAAAAATGTGAAAAAATCACCACTTTTGGGGGCGTTTTGTGTTCTGGGATTTATACTGAAAGCACTATGGCCCAGTGACTAAATTTTCGACAAATTTTGAAACTTCTAATGACCATAACTCAAAAACTACATGGAATATTTAGATTCTGTAAAAAGATTTCTTTTTCTCACCATATGAGGAATATTTTCCAATCAGTTTTATCACAAAAAAACCTTTATGGAATTTTCATGTAAAATCCCTAATACCCAACGAAAAGTATCGAAAGTGTTGTGAGCGAATTAAGAATTCGTTATGCTCAGCTATTTACAAATAAAGTTTCAATTCCAAGAGATAGTTGGTGTTCAGTAAAAAAAAATATGCATTTGGGGGAAAGCCGAACAAGAAATTATTCACCGGGAATATTAAAAATCAGATCAACAAAAAGACCCCAACACTCCCTTTTCTTGGCAGAACCCTAAAGTCTTCATGCATCCGTATCCCTACATAGAGGGAAGCATGGGTAGCAAGCTGCCATTTTTTTTAAAAATAGAATCCACAACCCTTCCTCCTCACTCTAGCTTAGTTTTTTTAAGAAACAGGTAAAAAAAAGTATTCTCAAGTTGTGTGGGTGGCCAATCTCATCTTCAACAACCGTGTTAAACGGGGTTAACATTTTTAGTTAAGGAACCCTGTGTTAAAAACATTGATGCGTAATTATTTTATCCACCAAGACTGCCTGTGTGAGGGTAGGTGGGGGGGAGCAAAATATATCTGGAAAAATTTGTCCCCCCCCCCAACATGCATTTCCGTCACTGCATGGTTTGGCAGGAAAGCTGTGTTAATAATTTATGACTGATAAAAAAGTTGGCCTATCCTTCACAACACTTTTTCTGGGACCAACATTCCTACTCTTCCACATGTGGTCAGTTATATTTGGCCTAAAATTCACAGTACGCCATTTTAAAATTTCTCTCAAATACTGGCAATAGCAAGAGAATATTAAACAACCCTTGACATACATGTATTTTATTTTTTCTTTTCGAAAGATATCCATGAAACCTTCCCAACAATCATTGCCAATGTTTAATGGAGTGCTAAAAAAAGCAGAGGCAACTGAACATCGTCGACATGTGCATGCTAGAAATCAGTTTTGAATTTTCTGTCCACGGGTGGCTTTCTTGGGTGAATTGATATTCTGACACGTTACATTTGATATGTTAATGTCGCGGGGAAGCATTTCCAAATGACTGAGAACAACCAAAGGCTTGTAACAACTATTTATTCATGAAAAATATCGGAAAGAACGTTTTAGAAAACTTGGTGAGCATGAACATTGTGGACAGCTTTCTCGTCCACATCATGACACGATGTTTGAGAAGTAGCGTCATTCTTTCTCAGTTTCGTACCACAGGCGACTCAACCCATCGTTCATGTGAATATAACATTCTCAAACACCATTAACAACGACTGTACTTTTGATTGTGGATGTCCTGTAACCTATCTAAAATCCATCCACTGTACACGGTAGATGATTTTTGTACAGAAACACCAACAAAGTGGAATTTCCATGCACATTTGATTGTTTTATGTGAAAGAAACTTCAACTAAGCTTAGACCCAATATAAAAAGCCCAAACCACAGAACCTTACTGTGACAGTCCTTCGTGTGAGTAAATTTCCCCCCCCCCCCCCCATTCCTAAGTTTCAAATTGGAGGAAAGGTGTTTGAGACTTCAAATTTAATACAGGCATCAAATGGAAAAACAGGTGACTTGTTGCAACACCTTACTTACCCTGGTATCAAATAGAAAAGTAATACTGAATTATGTATATTTTTGGGAGTTGAGGTTTTTGTGTTGTTAAATTCGTCCTTTGTGTAATACATTATGTCTGTGTTCAGTGTAATAAGTCTTTATTAAAAAATTATATATCCCAAGCAAAATTGACTTGTTTATTTTTTGTCGACCTCGTTTTGGAAGCTGTGACTTGTTTCAAATAAGGGTGCAGACTGCTGTCAATAGTTGTCTGAAACACGCCCATAACATATAGTTTTCACAGTGGTCGAACATCATCACAAAGATTCTGATTGAACACTGCCACTTTCGAGCGGTGCACCACTCATTGTGAAAGAACACTGCCACTTTCGAGCGTGCACAACTCACTGTAAAAACAGGTGTTCAGAAATTGAGAAAGTGGTAATTAAAAATAAAAAATAATTACAACTCTGGTATTTGAGAATTATATAACAATTTAACCAGCGATATGATGTATGACTTATTGGTTTAATAAAACATGCTCATTTATCATTTCATCATGCTCTGCAACATGTGAATTTATGACTTTCAGTGTAAAATCAATTTTTTGAATGTCGCCAAGGGAGGCAACTATTTCGTTATTCATATTCCATTGCGTAAATTTTATCTGGTCTTCATATTATGATTTTTTTTTTATTGATTTTGTGTGAAGCTATATTTTGTTTATTCGTAATAAATGTACATATTTAAAAAAAAAAACAGCTATTTTTAAAGAGACTGTTTGTCTGTTTTCAAGGGGGTGGTTTGCAGTGTTGATTGACATACTTAACTTACGTCCATTTCTAGCTTCGAGAGTAACCTGTACAAAAAATGAAAACAACACCGCATGGTTTTCTGTTTGTTTTATTCATTAAATTGAGAATTAAAACCCGAAATCTGAAAATGAAACGTATGTACAAGATAATTATGAGAATTTTTAAAGCAAATTCTGATTAAATTAGCGCTGTACTTTCGGTTTCGTTTATTGGATGAACGGGGATGTATAATGACATGTGCAGTGAACAAAGGAAACTGGAAATGTTTGAGTTTTCACTGACAATATCGATTCCGACCTCTTGCGGAGGGAATGGTGATATGAAGGTGGAGGGGGGATCCATATAACAGCAGTTTTAATTTTGTTTTTGTTTTACCATTAACCAATGGACAATAACAAAATAGATGTCCATTCTGACTTGAAGCGTGGCAATGCTTGTGTGTTGAGTGCAATTTAAGTGAAGTTGAACTGTTCGATGACGGGTGAGATTTTTTGCGCTCGTCTTTTTTAAATTACGGGCGCTTGCGGTCTCACGTGAAGGACTGCTGTGAGTCCTTGTTTGCTTTGTCACAGAAACTGAGTAGATCATTTGGGTGGATATTCCACCCTTGGAATGATTTGCAGACACCCCAATTATATGATGGGGAGTTCTTTGAAGAATAACTCAGGTCATCTGGCGAGTGAGTACAAGTGGAGTTTCCTCAACCTGAAATTTGCAAGTCTTTAGTTTGATATTCCAAACGGTGGGTGGGGAGAGAGAATTTTATAGATGGTAAGACTCATTCCACCCAAGACCCTACCATATGTCTAATAAAATATGCTTTCAGTTCGTTTAGAGTGGACTGCCATTAAATCACCTGCACGGTGCAGTTTTTACCCTCGCACTTGAAAGTTGATGCAAAGACGTTTAATCCTCAAGCTGTCCTCAAACAGACTGCTGTGTTTTTCCTTGTTCATTTATCCTTGTCGTACATATACTAAAAGTTTGCTAATCACCAAGTATATCCAACTCCGTTTTACGTTGTAGTTGAAATTTTGTGATGAAAAGTATATATATATTTTTATTTAATTATATCTTTAATGATTTAAGTACAGAAATTAAGATTTTATGTGTTTGACATTATATTTTAGCTTTTGAATACGATAACCATGGAAAATGGATATTATTGGTAAAAGAGGAAATTTTTCAATTTGCCAAAAAGTTGACGGAGCGAACTGGTATGGGTTCAATATCGATTATGAGACCCATTACTGTTAATTACAGCTTGACAATGCCTTCTCGTGCTCCCAATCAGGTTCCTGGTGGTCCTTTGTGGGATGTTCCATTCTTGGACCAGCATGGCACCAAGCTGCTGGACACTTCTTGGCTGGACTGGAAAGGCTGAAATTGCAAGCTGCAACTCATTCCAGACATGTTCGATTGGATTGAGGTCAGGAGATCTTGCTGGCCAGTCCATACGCTCAATCCCCTCCCTTTGTTGGTACTCTCTGACAGCATGGGCAACATGAGGACGGGCATTATCGTCCATCAGAATGGATCTATCACCACTGCACCTGCATACAATCTGACATGGACATCCAGGATCTCATCAATATACCGCTGTGCAGTCAATGTACCACATTCAAGGACACTCTGTACGCCCATTCCTGTTGATGCCGCCCCAGACCATGATTGACCTTCCTTCATAACATGATGCTCAACAATGTTGGCTGCATGGAATCGCTCTCCTAGTCTTCTCCATACCATAGAACCCCTATCTGTGTGGTCTAGGCAGTACCTTGACTCATCTGTTAAAAGGACAGATCACCAATCTTCTCTGGTCCATCCAACGTGGTCCATGACCCATTCATATCGTGCCTGGTGGTGGTTCTGGGACAGTGGAATGCGAATACATGGTGTTCTCGATTGGAGACCACCTTCAGGCAACCTTGCCCGGATAGTATGCGTCAAAACATATACCCCAGATGCATTCTGAAGGTCGCTGCAAAGCTGGGTTGCTGTGGCAAAGCGGTTCCTACGGACCTGAATGATCAAAAACCTGTCTTCCGCGGCAGATGTTGCCCTCTCTCTGCCACCACCATGCTGTCTTCCTGGTGTGCCATACTGCTGAAATCTTGCCCTGGCTCTTGTGATCACCGTATGGTGCATGGTATGCACTGCATACCAAGGGCTTCAACAACCATACGATGGGTAGACCCTTGCTCCACCATCCCTACAGCCCGCCACATTTCTGCTTCAGACAAATGTCTTCTTACATTTGCATTTGCCATATTCAATCATTAAATCGCAAGGGTTTGTGTTGAAATAAAGATTGAATACCCTACACATGTCATGTACATGTAGACAGTACACAAAAACATCATGAAAATCAAAGAGTACATGCTTTCCATGACTGTCATGAAAAGTCTGCCTGTCAAGATAGCTAATGTAAACACTGGGGACCATCTCAATACATTCCTCAATCATATCCACCAAAAATATCGCAAATATGTCACACAAGCAAATTTCACAATGATGTGTCAAATATTTGGTGCTAAGCAAAGTTTGAGTAGTATATTTACATTCTTCAATAAACTGGATGTAGGCCTACACGTAAGCTCAACTTATTGTACTTTCTGAGGGAGAGGGCTTGTCAGGTTTTAATTTTCATAAATTGTCACCAGTCCGTTGTTCCTTTGAATATTCTACTTTCTTGCTCCTCATTTATGGAAACAAATATAATTATTTATTGATGCTAAAGGCTACATCAGAAGCTTGTGGTGACGGCCACACATGCAGTGTAAAACACCAATAAATATGGTTCAAGTTGATGATCGCTATCCTTCTCAATGTAAACATACTGGGAGCGGTATATGCAGACTCATCCTGCCTGAACAGAGATTTTTCTCTATTTGTGGTAGTTTTTCAGGTAGCAATCAGTAATGTTGGCAATCACCATTTGTGCATTTTTTAACAGAAGGTGTGAATAAGCTTTGAAAACAGCAGTCAATAGACTGAGCTCCCGTTTTATGACTTCAATTAGGAAATGGGTTACTTAACAACAATTAGGTGTCAAATTTATATTTGTTTTTTTATCGTCAGTGATTAAGGATTAATGATGAGTGATTGAAAAGACCTGATCCAGAGAAAAATCAGTTTAGGATAAAACATTAAAATAAAAAAAAAACATTTTTTTCCGGCTGCTTTATTTATTTACAGGAATGAGAATTCATGCCCCAAATGCTGAAATTTCTTGAAATTAAATATTTGTAAATCAACAGGTTCACTGTGTGTTCTTAGATTTAAAAGAAAATCTGATTTTCAAATTTATTTTGAAAATAAGGTAATTTTTACAAATTTCAGCAACTTTCGTTGCCTGGCGTTCTCATCCCTGTTGTTTACTGCCTATTTTATTAAGATACGCTTAGCTGGGGAGCGCGGTGGCTCAGTAGGTAGAGGTGCAGACTGCAAGCCAAGAGGTCCTCGGCTCAAATCCCATCTGCGGCAGCTGCATTGTCCCTGGGCAAGACACTTCATCTCCATTGCCCGTGTGGGGGCACGGTGGCTTTGTAAACTGAGGCGTACTGCAATTCGATGGTGCACTTGTCTTCAACCAATGCTAATCCTGATTGTGTGGAGTTCGTACGTTGGGGAGCTGACAGTTGCTCGGTGGTTCTCGCAGGGTACTCCGGCTTCCTCCAATCCTAAAACTCGCAGTCATGATTAGCCATAGTGCATAAATATGTGACCTTAAACACCAATAAATAAATAATACGGTTAGCTCACGGTGAGGACAAGACTGTTCGGAAAAATTGAAGAGCAAACTGAGACAAGTGAAACAAATCAGAATTACCAAAACTCACTTAGCTTAATTAAGAAAAATTTATCCCAAAGTATCTGACAGTACCCTTATGAACAGATCACCTGGAAATACAAGCAGTAGGCCTTGTGATCGAAATTGGGGAGGAGGGAGGCGGGGGGGTCTTCTATGTTTGTCATGTTGGCATATGGCCTATTTTAACCACTCTGTACTGGAAAGGGTGGGGCGGGGGCATTTTCCAATCAACATTGAAAAAGTATTGTTTATTTACCACTTAAGTTAATAAGAACCTCTCCCCCCCCCCCCCTCCTTTTCCACAAAACCCCAACTAGTAACCACACTAGTCGTGATTTCAAAATCTGGGGAGTGGGGGGTCGAAATATTCAGGCGATGGTTTGACTCGGGACAGGCGGTCTGAAATCGTTCGCCAGCTGAAGGTCAGTTTTGGGTCAAATAGAGGGGACAATTCGGATCAAAACGATGGGGGCCGATTTGGCTGGGGGGGGGGGGGGGGGAGGGGGGCACTTTGAGCGTTTCCCATCGTACTGAATAGCAAGCTGTGGCCCACTGTGTTATTAGGCCTAATGGGTGCAGCTAGTGATATGAACAAGGCCTCAAAAAGGAATTGAGAGGGTTTTACATGATACCTGAATTGAAAATTTGTTTCGAATTGCTCGTTGGGAGACTGAGCGGTGTTATCGGTATTTGGATTTTTTATGGTGATTTTACGAAAAAATTCATCCCTGTTTTCCAAGTCGAACGAAATCAGATATTAATTGATAAAATGTTGATGTCAAAACATTTTATATTAGGCTATTTCAAAACGATCACGCATTCGCTGAGCTGTTCGCACATACACATCTCACAAAATCTCGTCCCCACGTTCAACAATAGCACCGAATAAATCGGAAGACGATTATCCGATTTCTCAGCGACTTTGATTTCACTCTCCAGGCTTTTTGTGAAAATTAAAACTAGTCATTTTGACCATTTATTTTTGCATTTTTAGCTCAACTTGACAAAGTCAAGCTGAGCTATTGCCATCACTTCTCGTCCCTTGACGTATGTTAGTACGTATGTCCACAATTTCCTTTGGCACACCTCACAGGTCGCGTTTATGATCAGATCGCTTTGAAACTTGGTATGCTTGTTTGGGGTGACCTCTAGATTGCAGCTATCGATTTTCTTCAATTTCTGTCAAAAAATGTTGCCGTGGCAAACGTTCTTAGAACTTAGTTTAGTCAGACCTCAATATTTCCCTTTGGCACACCTTTCAGGGCACATTTATGATTGGATTGCTTTGAAACCTGGCATGCTTGTTTGGGGTGACATCTAGATGGGAGCTATCGATTTTCTTCCATTTCCGCCGAAAAATGTTGCCACGGCCACCGTTCTTAGAACTTAGTTTAGTCAGACCTCAATTTTTCCATTTGGCACACCCTACAGGGCACATTTACAATCAGATTGCTTTGAAACCTGGTATGCTTGTTTGGGGTGACCTCTAGATGGGAGCTATCGATTTTCTTCCATTTCCATCAGTCAAAAAACGATCTTTGAACTTAGTTTAGTCAGGCATCAATATATTCCATTGGCATGCCCTACAGGACACATTTATGATCAGATTGGTTTGAAACTTTGTATGCTTGTTTGGGGTTACCTCTAGATAGGGGCTTTCGATTTTCTTTGATTTCTGTCAAAATATGTTGCCACTGGCAATGACCTTCGATGAACTAAGTAAAAACTTAGTGCAGTTAAGCATCAATATTTCCCTTTGACACACCCTGCAGGGCACATTTATGGTTGGATCGCTTGCAAACTTGGTGTGCTTGTGTGGGGTGACATCTATATGGGAGTTGTCGATTTTATTCCATTTCTGTCAAAAAATGTTGCCGCTGACCTTTGAACTTAGTTTAGTCGGATCTCAATATTTCCCTTTAACACACCCTTCAGGGCACATTTTTGATCAGATCACTTTGAAACTTGGTATGTGTGTTTGGGGTGACCTCTTGATGTGAGCTATTGCTTTTTTTCATTTCCAGAAAAAATTATTGTCGTTATCACCAGCCTTTGAACTTAACTGCATTTGTGCATCAACTTATCCCTTTTGCACTCACTCTCTGTAGGGTATATTTATGAATTTCCATTAAAAAAAACCCATTGCCACAAGCAATGACCTACTTAGTGCGTTTGTGCATGCCTCAGAGGGCACATTCATTTTTATACACCCTACAGGGCACATTTATGATCGGATTGCTTTGAAACCTGGCATGCTTGTTTGGGGAGGCCTCTAGATGGGAGCTATCGATTTTCGTCGGTTTCTGTCAAAAAATGTTGCCACTGGCAAAAAAAATGACATTGGTACCAATGATCTTCAATTTTGCCGTTTCATTTATAACTTACCAAGTTCAAGTTTGTCAAGTTGAGCTACAGTGTCATTGACACTTTCATTGTGTGAGCGATGGTTTGCGAGAGCGATCGTGTGCCTTTCCCATGCATCACTGCGGCAGCAACTAACCAATAAAACTTGTTAGGGAATTTTACCACAGATTTGAATGGGAGGAATCGGAATGTAGAGGAGTAGCCACTACGTTCAGATCGCTGTGAGAGTGAGTGGCATGGGCTGAAGTCCGAGTAGTCCAAACTTGGTCTTGCCTCTTCAGGATCTTGCACCCAAAAGACTGTCTATATAATCTTAAGGCAGTTACGCTATAGACCGTATTTACTCTATATATTGGGACACTCTATAATTTGGGACACACATTTTTTTCCAGAAAAATATTTTTTTTTATGCTCCAATGTTTGGGACACTCAGGAGACTTGTTTCCAGTTGGCCCAGTTACCTGAAAACGGTGCAAAATGCTCCTTAAAGCTAAGTTTGTGTTTAATTTTCCTTTTTAAACCATAAAAAATTGATAATACATACTGATTTGTGTTGTTTTTATTTAAATCTGTTCCTAAGTTTTAATATTTACAGTCCGGACTGACATGAGGAAGACTATTTAATATCACATTGTGACAGTCTTCAACTCTTTACTGCATGCTAGTGCAGATGACTCATAAAAAGAATTCTTTTGCAACTAAAAAAATTCATTTTTTGCTTCCAAAACATAGCTTATGACCCCTCATTAGAACGTGTGCAATGGGCTCTTTCCAATGAGCGGCATAAGCTGTTTTGGAAGCAAAAAATGAAAATCTTTAAAAAAAAAATTGGATGGCGATTTTTGGCTCACCAACGTTAGTTGTGTGAGCCTGTGGCATAGCCCTCATGTCGGTGTCCGCTCTCAAATATTTTGAACTTTTGTGTACAGGTTTTGATTTTCTGGCTTCTTAAAATTTTTTTTAGTTTCTGCATATTGCTATGGTGGTTCACTATAACATTTAACTATTTTCCAGGGTATTTTGTCTTAATTTTAACCCTTTGAATCAAATTTTAGACTTATTTTGATTTTTGCCTGCAGGTTTTGAGGGGTTTTTTTTCCTTTCTTCCAAATGGAGATTTACCTTGCAGCATATGGCCATGCTTTCTATTGTATGTAAACATGCATCTTAGGGCTAAGTTTGTATTATTTAACCCTTTTCCTGCTGAATTACTTCAATTTTGGACTTTTATGTACAGGTTTTGGACTTAGGCTTACAGCTTCTTTTATGTACAGGTTGTGATAAAAAAAATTCAATTGAGGTTGACCTCACTGCATATTGCAGTGGTGGTTATAACATTGATATCTTTCCAGTGCATTTTACAAATTTTTTTAACCCTTTGAATAGATTTTTAGACTGATTTTGACGTTTGCACGCGCGTGCAGGTTTTCATGGGTTTTTTTTTCTTTCTTCCAAGTGTAGATTTACCTTGTAGCATATATCCATGCTTTCTATTGTATTTAAACATGCATCTTAGGGCTATGTTGTATTCTTTAACCCTTTTCCGACTTAATTACTTCAATTTTGGACTTTTGTTTACAGGTTTGGAATTTTGTGCTTTTTAAAAAAAAAATTTCTTCTTTGCATATTGCTATGGGGGTTCACAATAACATTTAACTCTTTTCCAGGGTATTTTGTCTTAATTTTAACCCTTTGAATCAAATTTTGGACTTATTTTGACGTTTGTGTGCAGGTTTTGATGTTTTTTTTTACTTATGTGCAGGTTTTGAGGTTTGTCTTTCTTCCCTTCCAAGTGGCGACTTACCTTGTAGCATATTGCCATGGTTCCTATTTTATGTTAGGATACTTCTTGGGGCTATTATTATATTATTTAACCCTTTAGCTGCTTATTTACTTTAATTTTGGACTTTTGTGTGCAGGTTTTGTACTTTTGTGTGCAGGTTTTGATATTTTTTTTCAAGTAGAGTTTCACCTTACTGGCATATTGCCATTGTGGTTACTGTGACAGGGTGTTTTTCTCAATTTCAATTTTAACCCCTTGAAACAAATGTGATACTTTTTTTTTACTTTTATGTGCAGGTTTTGAGGTTTGTCTTTCTTTTCTTCCAAGTGGTTACTTACCTTGTAGTATATTGCCATGGTTCCTATTTTATGTTAGGATGCTTCTTGGGCTATTTTTATATTATTTAACCCTTTAGCTGCTTATTTACTTTAATTTTGGACTTTTGTGTGCAGGTTTTGTACTTTTGTGTGGAGGTTTTGATATTTTTTTTAAGTGGAGTTTTACCTCTCTGTCATATTGCCACGCTGGTTATTGTAACATTTTCAGGGTATTTTTCTAAATTTTAAACGTTTGAAACAAATGTGATACTTTTTTTACTTTTATGTGCAGGTTTTGAGGTTTTTCCTTTTCTTCCAAGAGGATATTTTTCAGGTGGGGTTTCACCTTACTGGCATATTGCCATGCTGATTACTGTGACATTATCACTGTATTTTTCTCAATTTTAACCCATTGAAACAAATGTGATACTTTTTTTTTTTTTACTTTTATGTGCAGGTTTTGAGGTTTCTTTCTTTTTTTGGCTCACCAACGTTAGTTGTGTGAGCCTATGGCATAGCCCTCATGTCAGCGTCAGCATCGGCGTCCGCTCTCAAATATTTTGAACTTTTGTGTACAGGTTTTGATTTTTTGGCTTTTTAAATTTTTTTTTAGTTTCTGCATATTGCTATAGTGGTTCACTATAACATTTAACTCTTTTCCAGGGTATTTTGTCATAATTTTAACCCTTTGAATCAAATTTTAGACTTATTTTGATGTTTGCGTGCAGGTTTTGATGTTTTTTTTTTTTTCCTTTCTTCCAAGTGGAGATTTACCTTGTAGCATATGTCCATGCTTTCTATTGTATGTAAACATGCATCTTAGGGCTACGTTGTATTCTTTAACCCTTTTCCTGCTTAATTACTTCAATTTTGGACTTCTTTTGTTTACAGGTTTGGTTTTTTGTGCTTTTAAAAAAATGTTTTTCTTCTTTGCATATTGCTGTGGGGGTTCACGATAACATTTAACTCTTTTCCAGGGTATTTCGTCTTAATTTTAACCCTTTGAATCAAATTTTGGACTTATTTTGACGTTTGTGTGCAGGTTTTGATGTTGTTTTTACTTTCATGTGCAGGTTTTGAGGTTTGTCTTTCTTCTCTTCCAAGTGGCAACTTCCCTTGTAGCATATTGTCATGGTTCCTATTTTATGTTAGGATGCTTCTTGGGTCTATTATTATGTTATTTAACCCTTTAGATGCTTATTTACTTTAATTTTGGACTTTTGTGTGCAGGTTTTGATATTTTTTCCAAGTGGAGTTTTACCTCACTGGCATATTGTCATGGTGGTTACTGTAACATTTTCAGGGTATTTTTAGTCGAGTTGTGACGAAGTCAAACTCGACTTATAGTTTGGTGAATGGCGGGCGGGCGGGCGGGCGGGCGGGCGTAAACAATTGGTTTCCGGATGATAACTTGATAGTGGTTCAACTCACATTCATTAAACTTCATACATAGGTTGGTCTTGGTGGGAGGAAGAACCCTATTGATTTTGGACATGCTACGTCGAAGGTAAAGGTCACAGTGACCTTGAACATAGTAAATCTTAAACAATTGGTTTCCGGATGATAACTTGATAATGGTTCAACTCACATTCATGAAACTTCATAGGTAGATTGGCCTTGGTGAGGGGAAGAACCCTATTGATTTTGGACTCGCTACGTCAAAGGTCAAGGTCACAGTGACCTTTAACATAGTATATCGCAACAATTGGTTTCCGGATGATAACTTGATAGTGGTTCAACCTAGAGTCATGAAACTTCATAGGTGTGTTGGCCTTGGTGCGAGGAAGAACCCTATAGATCTTGGACTCACCAGGTCAAAGGTCAAGGTCACAGTGACCTTGAACATAGTATATCGCAACAATTGGTTTCCGGATGATAACTTGATAGTGGTTCAACCTAGAGTCATGAAACTTTATAGGTGTGTTGGCCTTGGTGCGAGGAAGAACCCTATTGATCTTGGACTCACCAGGTCAAAGGTCAAGGTCACAGTGACCTTGAACATAGTATATCGAAACAATTGGTTTCCGGATGATAACTTGATAGTGGTTCAACCTAGTCATGAAACTTCATAGGTATGTTGGCCTTGGTGCGAGGAAGAACCCTATTGATGTTGGACTCACCAGGTCAAAGGTCAAGGTCACAGTGACCTTGAACATAGTATATCGCAACAATTGGTTTCCGGATGATAACTTGATAGTGGTTCAACCTAGAGCCATGAAACTTTACAGGCGTGTTGGCCTTGGTGCGAGGAAGAACCCTATTGATGTTGGACTCACCAGGTCAAAGGTCAAGGTCACAGTGACCTTGAACATAGTATATCGCAACAATTGGTTTCCGGATGAGAACTTGATAGTGGTTCAACCTAGAGTCATGAAACTTCATAGGTGTGTTGGCCTTGGTGCGAGGAAGAACCCTATTGACCTTGGACTCGCCAGGTCAAAGGTCAAGGTCACAACTCGACATTGGATCTGTGATCCTGAGCGGCATTTTTCTAAATTTTAACCCTTGGAAACAAATGTGATACTTTTATGTGCAGGTTTTGAGGTTTGTCTTTCTTTTCTTCCAAGTGGATATTTTTCAAGTAGACTTTCACCTTACTGGCATATTGCCATTGTGGTTACTGTGACATGGTATTTTTCTCAATTTTAACCCCTTGAAACAAATGTGATACTTTTTTTTTACTTTTATGTGCAGGTTTTGAGGTTTGTTTTTACCTTGTAGCATATTGCCATGGTTCCTATTTTATGTTAGGTTGCTTCTTGGGCTATTATTATATTATTTAACCCTTTAGCTGATTATTTACTTTAATTTTGGACTTTTCTTTGCAGGTTTTGATATTTTTTTAAGTGGAGTTTTATCTCACTGGCATATTGCCATGCTGGTTATTGTAATATTTTCAGGGTATTTTTCTAAATGTTAACCTTTTGAAACAAATGTGATACTTTTTTTACCTTTATGTGCAGGTTTTGAGGTTTGTCTTATTTTCAAAGTGGAGACTTACCTTGTAGCATATTGCCATGGTTCCTATTTTAAGTTAGCATGCTTCTTAGGGGTTATTATATTATTTAACCCTTTAGCTGCTTATTTTCTTTAATTTTGGACTTTTGTGTGCAAGTTTTGAACTTTTTTTTTTTTTTTACTCCAGCCACCCCTTTACATTGGCCACCTGTTGGTGAGCCACGGGGTACTGATACCCCCTCTAGTTTCAAAGTGGAGACTTACCTTGTAGCATATTGCCATGGTTCCTATTTTATGTTAGCATGCTTCTTAGGGGTTATTATTATATTATTTAACCCTTTAGCTGCTTATTTTCTTTAATTTTGGACTTTTGTGTGCAGGTTTTGAATTTTTTTTTACTCCAGCCACCCCTTTACATTGGCCACCTGTTGGTGAGCCACGGGGTACTGATACCCCCCTCTAGTTGTATATAGTGATGGAAAACGAATCACACACAACTTGATTCAGCATCAAAACAAGACCAGGTTGTGTTTTTTCCCTATTTTCCAAGATGTGGGACATCTGTGAAAATATTTATTTTTAGCTGTCCCAATACACAGAGTAAATACGGTAATATTTCAAGTTCTGTTGGCTCACGGGTCTAACTCAGAGTCTCTCACTACTAGTACACAGAGTCTGATGCATATTTTTTTCCACTACCTTTATCCTTACCTTGTCAGAATAACTAGTTCCCTGTGTTTGTTGCACTAAAGTTGGGGTTTTGTATGAAAACTTCACAATGGGTTATACTTGACATTGATCATTTTCTCTGCAAATACAGAAAATCCTCAGAAGACTGATATTTTCGACAAAGAGTTTGAAAGTCACCTGTCATGTATTTTTGAATGTGCAGTGCAAAATCCAAAAGGGGCTGCTACAGAGTTAGGTGGACCAATGGACTGAGAGAAAAAGAAACAGGAGAATGAAATTTAAAAAAAAAAAGCATCAGTACTCCAGATTCCTGCTTTTGTGTTCCAAATGATCATACCCACACAAGGGTTTAATCCAGGCCCTATTTTGGCTGAAATCAGGCTCCTTTCCCAATGGGGAACATGCTATAAAATTCATAATTTCAAACAAAACGCTTTTAGGCCTAAATAAGTTAAATCAATTTCTCAGACCCTCATGCATAGGCCCTTTGGCTGCCACATGCTCTCTTGTTATAACCAATGCAACTTAAAAAAAATAAAAATAACATGGTTCATGTCTGATATTTTACCCACTACAGTGATGAACCGATTATCAAAACTTGCTGTCAAACGATTTCCGATTATTTCTTTGCCGATTATGCCGATTCCGATGGTTGAAATAGGACACTGAAGAAAATCTGTTGGTTCCTGTTATACGACAGAATTTGGTTAATAAATCAATTACAAAAGCTTAATACCACTGAAGTTCTCAGTGTATGCATATTTAGTGCTGGGCAATATTATCCAAAATAATATTTGCATTTTGGTTGGGGTGTGGGGAAAAGATTGTTAACGATACAATCACATGATATTGTTCTCGTGATGATTGTTTTATTCCAGTAAATAGTGTTAATACGGTTTTGTGTTAGGATACAAAACACTTGGCTGTTTAAGCAGGAATATACTGAGCACACACACTTTGTGTCTTAAATGAATAATCATTTTTATGTTAATGTGTGTTGTGAAGTCGTGTATGATGCTTGGTTTACACATATGTCAATGTATTATTCAGTGTTCTTTTTTCAATTTGTTACTCCAATGTTATGTTTACATGAACTCTACAATCTACGGAAATGGTGGTGATCTCGTGCCGATTGCAGTTGGTAAATTCCGTAATACCTCTGCTCTGCAAATACCTAAATTTTCTGCTATGCACTGCACATGTTTTTAATGGGGAAACTTTATTGAAATGGTCAGATATCAAAGGGATGTTTAATAGTCAGTGTTAAATATAGATTAACCGGAAACTGCAGGTTATCGGCCGATGTCCCATAACTGGCCGGTTCCGCTTGCTGATTCCGATTATCGGTTCATCACTAACCCACATTAATAAAATTGATACATTTGTCCCTTGGGTGCAACAAGGCCTTGCAATGCTAGCAAAGTCTTCTTGCACTCAAGGGATGAAATATACCAGCCCCCATGCTATTTTGTAGCTTATGAGGCCTAAAACAAACTAAGAACAGGAACTTTTGATGGCAAAGAAATAATTAAAAAAATAAAATATAAAATAAAAAAACGCCTGCCTGCATGCAAATTTACAAAAAATGACCTGAGAAACAGAGAATCTACTTTGTGGGGCCTTATCCCAAACTTATACAGCATAATCAGGTTACAAAGCCATTGTTCTCTTCTGATAGTTAATCCTGCACTAAAGTGATAACCATTTTAACCTGTATTCACCCTGGAAAAGAGCTCCCAAGTGGATTTACATATATGGTTAGATGACCAAATGAATAATTTTCCCAAGACCAAGAAAAAGGCCCTCTTACCAATCTACATGGATCAAATCCTGCACACGATTAAAAAAAATTTAGACTATTTTTCACCTCCATATTTGGGTCCCTCCCTATTTTCTATTTTTATTAGCTTAACTTGACAAAGTCAAGATAAGCTATTGCCATCATGCATGTGGAAGGCTTAGTCTGTTCACATTTTCATTTACATGTAGCACAGGCTACACCCCATAGTTCTTGTCCGATCGTCACGAAATTTCATTGCAGGTTTGAGGTCATGTCCAGATGAGAACGTCCTGTTTTCGTCACGATTGGTCAACCGTGATCGCTACCAGTGTCCAAAACCCGAAAACCTTCAGCACAGTCTACAGGTCGTATTTATGAAGGGATTTCATTGTAACTTGGTAGGATGACTCGGTACGTCTAGATGAGAACGTCCCCTTTTGGTCATGATCTGTCAACCGTGATGGTTGCCTGAGCCCAAAACCTGAAAACCTTCAGCACAGTCTACATGTTTGTGTTTATGAAGGGATTTCATTGTAACTTGGTAGAATGACTCCAGATAATGTCTTGATGAGAATGTCCCCTTTTGGCCGCGATCATTCAACTGTGATGACTGCCCGAGCCTGAAAACCTTTAGCACAGATGACAGGTCGTATTTATGAAGGAATTTCATTGTAACTTGGTAGGATGACTCAGTATAATGTCTAGATGAGGACGTCTCCTTTTGGTTGTGATCGGTAAACCATGATGGCTACACAGGCCCAAAGCCTGAAAACCTTTAGCAGAGTCTACAGGCCATATTTTTGAAGGGATTTTGTAACTTGATAGGATGACTCGTGTTGGAATAATTTCACTGTAATAACTTCAGTCCTTCCCATGAGACGGGTGCTATAGCGCTTGCGCCCATCATTCCTGTTTCCGGCGTGTAAAAAACCACGTTTTGACCAGGCATATATTATCAAGTAAGAAGAAAGTTTTCAACCGACGCGATTACTATATTTTAATTATTTACTGTAAAATTACCGGAAATTTAGCGAAAGACCGGTATTTATGGTCCGGAATAATGATAATCAAACATGCCATGTTGTATTGCTGTCACTCAGTGTAATACGCATTTTGATTGGGCACCTATAAACTCATTGGGATACAAGACGATTCAGCGGAAATGCGAGTCAACAACAGTGCACCTCGTCTCTGCTAAGAGAGCTATCAAAATCTGGTAATTCATTCCAGTTGAGAAATCATTTCTGTGTGAACAGTCAATTATTTTTTATTATTTAACAAGGGACGAATATCTGGCAGTGGGCTTTAGTAACAGCGTGAATGTATTCAGCACAAATCCTTTTCACATCTTCTGTTTGGAAAAATCTGATGTTCTCTGAGAGGTTCGTGCTTCCTGGTCTAATCACCATTCAGTATTCACCAATGGAGCAAATTTATCAGCTCCGCATAAATTATAGCCGCAATGTGCATTTTTTTGTTACTTGGCGCGTAACACATCGTCATGACCCAAAAGTTGGGATTCCTTTAATGAAAACCACGAAAGCACCAAATCGTCCAGCTTTCATGTTACCGTTCGATACGGATATGCCCAAATACCGTACTGAATGCACAGTCCTCTCAATTGGTGGCTGCATTCTTCATTGCATGTTAATTGTTCTTGCCAACAACACGACCATCAGGCATCACTCCCAACTGGCCAAGCATTCTCGCCAAAGAATTGCGGCCGACAAATCTTTTTTTTAATCGTCGGGGCTGGATGCACGATAGTGCGCATCACTTCAAATAGTAGCAAGCGATGTAGGCTATAACGTACATACGGTTTTCAAAATTGAAAGACTGTACCACGCAGCTCCGAATCCGCCGAATCGCCTTTCATTTTCCATAAAAATCACTTTGTTCTGGTGGCATGTAGGGTGTCAATCTACTTTTAATTTGGGTGGGAACAAATTTTTTTTTCTACCTGCATGTTAAGATTTTCACTGGAAAATTGTAACATGCTGTTATTGATTCACGAGTGCATAATGCCCCTGTCTCCATTTTTACGAGGGCATTTTATTGCTCCCGTGGGATTTTCTTCCTGGGAAGGACTGTAACTTGGTAACTTTGGTTGACATACATTAACTGTGTGGGCCACATTAACCCACACCCCAATTCTTTAGTACAGTCTGCACCTCAAATTATTCTTATTGAAAACATAGCATACAGGGAACACAAATTAACATTCTCAATTATCACAATTCTTTTCGTATTTCATAATCCTTTCATAAACATTGAATTTTATCATTTTCTTCAAACACAACACAGTCAAGTTAAGCTACAGTGTCATTGACACTTTCATTTTTACCAGGATGGACTGTCAGCCTTTCAACATGCACTATTTTGTACTAGATTCTTAAAATTTTGTCACCATGACTGTAGAAAGTTGGGGTTATTTGAGAATTTTGAGGTAATTTATCAAAGATGTGGCACATTGAAATATTATAAGTCAGTTTGAAACCAACCCATAGTATCACATTCACCAAATTTCCATCCTGTACTATTATTCCGCACCATAGTATTATTTCATTGACAATAGTATATACACCTTCTCACCACTTTCCAAGTAAAGTTCACACCAGAAACATGATACGGTCGATAAATGAAAATACATGAATTGGGCACAAATGTGAATAGGGTTATTCTACAGAGTTGGCTTAACCGGTTGACGGATGAAATGGACGTTCGTCAAATTTTTAAAGGCCTGGAGAACATGCAGACCGGTCTTATTTGGGGAGGTGTGGTGCCAGTTCAATATCTGTTTCTTGCTGTACCTTGATTGTACACCTCCCACAAAACGAAGTTTAGGGGGGTATATAGTCGAGATAAGCCGATTAGTAAAATGCCCCATCAGACGAATGCCGATTATTTTAGACAACAATTGGCCGATGTCAGATGGTTTCTTTATTATTAAAGCTTACTGCAGAAGCTGGCTGATTTACAGTAATCAGAATTTAATTTACGTGCAATTAATTCCCATCAACCCGGAATATAACACACTTTTAATACTCAATAAAATGAGTTCAATAACACATCAAACTTGGAAGAAAATGTTTTGTGAAAATCAAAAGCCGTCATTGGAACCACACGTTTTAAAGTGGGAGTTTCTTCTCTGTAAACAGGGCTCAAAATAACTGGTATCGCATCACATTTCGCGATGCAAAACATGCTTTTTGCAACACAAATTATATCTCATCGCGTTTCGCAATACGCAAACTCTGGAATTTACGGCGGAATTTAGTAACGCCGTCACATTTTAAAGGGCAAAACCCACACTTTTTCCTATCACATGCATTATTGAGTCACAAATCTTTCATTGGACGACTTTGATTTTGATTAAACTTAACATGTATTGTTCCCCGTGGGAACCCCGGGAAGTAAGCAGCACTTGTTTACTGTGGTAAACCAGTTCCGCTTTACTAGTAAAATAGAACCCAGTCACCAATGCTTGGGGTGAAAGTCCTCTAAAATGGGCAACTTGTTGATCAACGATTGACTAAACTTGACTTCATCTCCATGTTGTGTCACGATTAGCCATAGTGCATAAATATGTGACGTTAACCGCCAACAAACATGTATTGAAAAGAAAAGAAAACCACGCACTGCTGTTTTCATTTTTTGTATGAAACTGTACTGGTCTTAACAGGCTATGGAAATTTGTCAAAACAGAGCAATGCGCATCAAGGGAGGTAATGAACTTAACACACAATGAGGTCATGTCACAGCAAGACGAAGTGGAGTTTCAAGCGTCTAGTTTCTTTTAGCAGTGAAGACAAAGAATAAATAAATGAAGATGATTCCCTGTACTTTTTTCTAAAAGAACCACACGAGCTGAACTGAACAGTTACCAGGGAAAGAGTAGAAGAATAATTCATATTTAATCTTGGTCAGACACATGTTAAAATGAGATAAGATGATTACTATTGTGGGCAAAGTTTGGAGTATTATTGACAGAAATCACATGGCCAACTGGCGTTGGCAGTTAAACTTTCCGTCCACAAAAAAGAGACGAGTCAAGATTTTAATAAAGACAATATACTTACCGGTACCTCATTAAAAGCACAGTAGTTCATTAAGGAGAACCCCCACCCCCCAAAAAAAAACCCTTAGCAATGAAAACATCAATGTCCCGTTGACAAATTGGCAAGTGGGAAGCTACTATATTTCACCTGTTTTCATATTTATTAATTTATTTAATTTATGTACCAAATTTTGTTCCATGGTTTTGCATGTGACCATCATCTAATTCTGTCAACCTATTTTTGTTTTAATCCAATTTCTTCTTTTTTGAGGGAGTGTCGAGTTTGGGGGGGAGGGGGGGGGGGGGGGGGTGTTCAGAACCCCGGCTTACATACGCATGATAACCTGTTGCTTAAATGTTGAAATATGGGGGACTACAATGCAGGGAAGTATGAGATGTGTGATTTTTTTTAGGTTACAGGACGTTTTCATCCCTGATTTGGTTGGGGGGGGGGGGGGGGGTGGGGAGACATCACACTGAGAACTTCGTTTTTTCTGAGTTATGAATATGAAAAGAATATGTGGAGGTGGAGTGTCGGATTGACTAATTGAACAAGAAATACTGGTGTGAATTCATGAATTTAGTATGCATGTATGATGTAATATAGATGTAAAGCCTACAAGTACAAGAGTATAGTCTTGCATCTACAGAGGTACTCACAATTTGGTACCAGAAAGATGTTATGCAATTTTAAAAAAATGCTATGCAATTTTCGAAATTGTGTAGCATTTTGTTACGCATTGAAAATTTTTTATTTTGAGCCCTGTTGGTAAACCCTTATATGGGATTGTCACACGAGTCATGACGTTGCACTGCATTATCTATTTTTATCATGTGCTCCACACATTTCAACGTGAGAAAAATTCAGTGGCTTCGTTTTGATCAATCCCACCCCGAATGGCCCAATATTAAACTTATTGCACCCAGACCTCTCGCAGTTAACACAGATTAATAATATGGAGGAATTATCCCAATATGGGAATAAAGAATGCCATTATATATTTAATGAGACGATGAGCATGATGGAAAGAAATATTGCGATATTTTGCAGAATGCAGTATAGTTTGGGCAGTGAAGAGCATCCATATTCACATGATGGATAAAAAACAACTCTGTACACAGTTACACAATCAAAATCTTGAATATAATATTCTGCCTTTTCTTTCACGAACCATCACTTACCTGATATCAGTGACACACGAGTGACGTACCTGTTGCTTGCCACTGGTTTCCCACGATGGGGAAGAAAGTTCGTTACACATCATCCATAACACTTTCACTGAGTTTCAGACAATCGGCGAGAGCCGATGTTGAACTATCGAGTGCCGATGGTGAACCGATGGGCGCTTATCGGCAGAGTGCCGATGTTACACCGATTAATCGTCTCATCTCTAGTATATAGGGGTCAACTTGTCCATTGGTCGGTCTGTCGCCGTCGTAGTTGGTCCATTGCACATGTAAACTTGTGGAGCGAACTACTTGCTCAGTTTTAGCTGCATTTTCATGAAACTCCGCAAAAATGATCCAACATGATGAGGGGAAGTGCGTGACATAATTTTGTTCCCGCTCAGTTTCAAGATTGCCGACTGGCAGCCATATTGGATTTTTTTTTACTTAGAAAAATCGAATGCCCCTTTTCAGTCACCCACTCTAGGCAGTATGCCACAATGGGAGTATACCAGGCGACAGACCATCTCCAGTTCATTTTTATTGCAAATGACACAGTAACAATGATTACCATAAATTTTTTTTGTTAGATTAAAGCATAAAGCTTTTGTAAACATTCAGAGCTAACTGCAGTTAAAATAGTTTCTTTTAATTTTCAGATAATCATCTGAAGCAGAAGAAATAAAGAAGCCCCAATTTTTTATTTTTTATTTTATAAAGTGATTGCAATTTGGACTAAATATAACCAACAACATACTGGACTCAAACCAAGAACAGGGTGGTGCTTCTCCACACAAAGGAGGACGGTAAGTCTTCAGTCATAAGTTATTTCCTTCATGTGTTGAGCTCAGGGCTGCACGGTAATTCACCGAAACTGAGTATTTTTAGCTCACCTGACTGAAAGTCAGGGTGAGCTTTTCTGCTCACTTTTCGTCCAGCATCCGTCGTCTGTCGTCCGGCATCCGTCGTGAAGGTGGTGTTTGGGCTTTTTTCTCCCAAACCACTGGCCGCATATTAATGAAATTTCATGTGAGTAGGGGTTATATAAGGGCATTTTGATTTTTTGTCAAATTAGGTTTCGGCTCATATTGAGCAGAGGGATGGGGCAAAAATGCTCCAATTCTTAAAAAATCTTCTCAAGAACCAGCAATGGCAGAGACTTGATATTTAGCATGCAGCTTCCTTTAGAGGTGTAGACTCAAGTTTGTTCAAGAGAAGTTTGTCGGGCATTATTTGCCTTCGTTATGGGAGGGGCAAAAATTTTGGCCACGCCTAAAATTTCTATTTTCAGAACCGTCAGGTCGATTTGAACCAACTTTGATATGAGATGATAATGGGTCATAAGTAGTTGATTGATACAAAAAAAAAATTTTCTCATTGCCCCATGGGAACCTCGGGAGCTAAAAATAGGAAAAACCTTAAAACTGCCATATCTCCAAAACTACATGGCACAGAGAATTCTTATTTTGTATACAGCTTACTTTTATCCAGTAGAATAGAATGGTTAAAAAAAATCCCTATCTGTTTGATCACAATGTACTTTTTTCAGGACTTTGAAAAAGTGCTCAGTCAGCACTTTTTAACCCTGTAGGCAATGGGAAAAAGATTAAAAAATCATCTTCTCCAGATCCAGCAGGCAGAATCTTTTGATATTTGGTATGCAACATTGAGGGGTGGATCTGATTCAAGTTTGTTCAAATCGGCCACCCTGGATTCATATTTGGGCTCACTATAGAAGCTCGAATTCGAACTTAGTGCATTTCAGGCAAATTTCTTTGAAAATCTTATCAAGATCCAGCAGGCAGAATCTTTTGATATTGGGTATGCACCATGCTTACAGGGGTGAGATTCAAGTTTGTTCAAGCCAAGTCCGTAGGTCCATATTTGGACTCATTGTGGGAGGTTGAATTGTAACTAAGTTCAAAATGAGGAATTTTCTTCTTCTTCAGATCCAGCAGTCGGAATGTTTTGATATTTGGTGTGCAGCATCCTTAGGGGCGTGAGATTCAAGTTGGTTAAAGCCAAGTCCCTGTGGGAGCCCGAATTATAACTTAGTTCAATATGAGAAATATTCTTTAAAAATCCTTTTTTTTTTTTAGATCCACTGGTCAGAATCTTTGGATATTTGGTTTTAGCTTTTCTTAGGAGGAGCAGATTCAACTTGTTGAAATCAATTCTCTGGGTTGATATTTAGGCTACCATGTCAGGTGAGTGCCTTCAGGTCCCTTGGGGCCTCTTGTTTTTAGCTCAACTTGACAAAGTCAAGCTGAGCTATTGCCATCACTTCTCGTCCGTCGGCGTATGTTAGTACGTTAGTACGTACGTCCGCAATTTCCTTTGGCACACCTCACAGGTCGCATTTATGATCAGATTGCTTTGAAACTTCTCATGCTTGTTTGGGGTGACCTCTAGATGGGAGCTATCGATTTTCTTCAATTTCCGTCAAAAAATGTTGCCGCGGCCAACGTTCTTAGAACTTAGTTTAGTCAAACCACAATATTTCCCTTTGGCACACCCTACAGGGCACATTTATGATTTGATTGCTTTGAAACCTGATACGCTTATTTAGAGTGACCTCTAGATGGGAGCTATCGATTTTCTTCAATTTCCAGCAAAAAATGTTGCCACGGCCAACGTTCGTAGAACTTAGTTTAGTCAGACCTCAATATTTCCCTTTGGCACACCCTGCAGGGTACATTTACGATCAGATTGCTTTGAAACCTGGTATGCTTGTTTGGGAAGACCTCTAGATGGGAGCTATCGATTTTCTTCAATTTCTATCAAAAAATGTTGCCGCGGCCAACGTTCTTAGAACTTAGTTTAGTCAGAAGACTCAATATTTCCCTTTGGCACACCCTACAGGGTACATTTACGATCAGATTGCTTTGAAACCTGGTATGCTTGTTTGGGAAGACCTCTAGATGGGAGCTATCAATTTTCTTCAATTTCTATCAAAAAATGTTGCCGCAGCCAACGTTCTTAGAACTTAGTTTAGTCAGAAGACTCAATATTTCCCTTTGGCACACCCTACAGGGCACATTTATGATCGGATTGCTTTGAAACCTGGCATGCTTGTTTGGGGAGAGGCCTCTAGATGGGAGCTATCGATTTTCGTCGGTTTCTGTCAAAAAAATGTTGCCACTGGCAAAAAAAATGACATTGGTACCAATGATCTTCAATTTTGCCATTTCATTTATAACTTACCAAGTTCAAGTTTGTCAAGTTGAGCTACAGTGTCATTGACACTTTCATTTATACATGTACTGAGTAAATACCGATCAATTTTCAATATACCGACTTTCATGGTATTATCGAATAAAAAAGTCCCTATGTCCCACGAAAATGCAAAATTAGATGTATGTGGGGTTAACCAATTGCATTTCACATCAAAGTAAGACTGAAAAATTAAATACTTTACAATAATTCGCTCCCGTTAATCTGTCGAAATAAGTTTCCATCGAATGGTGTAAAATTGGTAATTGATAACTTCGCAAATTCAGTGCATGTTTATTATCGGACATGCTGTTCCATTTCACAATTAAGAGAATAAATTTAATGCTTCTTTATTCGAGAACATCCTGTCTCAATGTATTCCGTATAAACTCGATTAATTGGCATTCTGCCACCAACAATAGAAAAGCCATACTGGTGTTTTATTGGCTGTAAGCGAAGTTAATTGAGATTAAATGACCAAAGTTTTTTTGTAACGAGCATTTTACCGACAATCGTTTTTTAACACTTTTGTTGGAATGAAGAAATAACAGCGAAAATAACATGTCCTAAATGGTCCTCCATACTTTTCCTCCACTGCGCATGCGCAGTGTCAAGGAGGTCTTGAAATTGGCACCAATTATCATTCTTTGTTTGGCCCTTCATCAGTTCACATCTGACTGATATTTGTGCTTGTAAATCTCAGTTTAAATGATGCCAGACACTTAAATTTCAGAGAAATGGTGGATCTAAAGAGGAAATAGAAGGAGGAGAGGAAAAATTAGTGGCAGGAAATAATCAGGGCTGTAACTTAAAAAATTTTTTTATGAAATTATGTTATGTTCCCTAATTTCAAGGCATGGGCCTGTTGTTGTCATTCTTGATCAGTGTTTCCTCTCTCCCTTTCCTTTAGTCCCCCCTTGCTATTCTCCCATGCTTTTGGCATATTTTCTGTAATATTATTACTAAAATTTCTTGAGAGTTTTAGCTTGGTAACAGAATGAATTCTGTTCTTTTCCCCATGTTTACGTCCTCACCCATGGGTGTTTAGGCGTAGTGTTCTGCATCTACTATCTGATGTTCTGCAGTTTCTTCCCTGGAAGTCTCTGTTTTGCATCAGATAGTGTTTTAATTGGTAACTGATTTCGGGCCATGTTTATTAGTGCCTGGAGTCATGTTTCCGGTTTTTATACACTTCTTGTTTACATTGACAATGGTTTCTGTGGAGAGTGATTTCTTGTCTTTGTATTAGTTTAATCATAACAAGATACATTATTATTATTATTATTATACGTAAGTGTTGCATTAATTTTTTTGAAATATTTTAAAAAATTTTGTCCACACTTAAGCTTTTTTGGGATCCATTGGGGCTCAACTTTACTTTCAGAAACTTGGGCTTTTCTGAAAAAATATTTTTTCAAAAAATTTTTTTGATTTCATTTATTTTTTCTATATGTTAATGGATCATGTTATTATGTATCTTTGTTTTCAGGGGTTGGTGCGAGTACTAGGACTGTTTGTGAAAGGATATTGTTCAAATTGTAATAAGAGGAAATCTTCCTCTAACTTTCATAATCATTGTAGTAATTGTAGTCGGTGTACTCGCACTAACTCCTGCTCAGTGTGTGTCAGTAGGGATGACAAACGTTGGAAACGTGTGTCACGGTATGTTGTTAGCGGGGATAAGGCCATGCCGGTCCTTTCTCCGCAGGGTCACTCTAGTTTTTCAATCTCTTTTTCAGAGGAACAAGAACAGGGTGATGTTTCCGTGATGTCTTCCAAAAGTGTGCCTCAGTCGTCAGTTAAACGAAGAGCTAGTGGCAAAAGTGCTCATGAAAATACGTCAATTGCCTAAGAGGTCCCTAGTAGGATCGACGGCATTGGCGTCCGCTAGCTCGCCCGGTGTAGCGACCATTCATCGAATGGCTTGGCAGCCGGGTTCGTCCGTTGTGGTCCAGGAAGGAGATTTGGGTGATGCGAGCACTATAATAACAAAGTGCACACCCAGTGACGACAGATCAGTGGATGGAACGGAGGAAGCCTATTAGTCCGGTTCCTAGCTCGTCCAGGTCCATCCGGGCTGCGAGCGAGAGAGGTCCCTCTCTTGTACAACAACATCTGGGACCAGATGTTGTGGTACAAAACGTTTAGCATTCGGAGCATACGTCCGCCACTCGGGGCGCTCCGTTATATAAACAGTCCAGAGAGACTGTCAATATGGCTTCCTCATCCTCACGGCAGCGCACACGACCGCACCTTGGCTATGTGATCAGGGATTCCACGGTGACCAGGTCACGCCATCCGGTATCCAGGGACACGAGGCCTGTAGACTCCGGACATTCGCATAAAAGAAATATGCAGGAGTCAACGTCCAGGGAGCTTCCAGCGGCAAAGCAACGTAAGACCGCTGCTCCTCAGGCCTCAGTGACGGACGTGCTATCACAAATAGCACAACTTATCGCAGCATCCCAGCAGATGACAGAATCTCTGTCGGATCAGGAATTATCCGACGACGCTGGGTCGGAATGCTGCGCTGAAGCATCAGGTACGGACGACCGAGAACTTCATATGGTCCGACAGGATGGCGAAAGGGATTCAGAGGATCTGGAGTTTTCCCTTTCGGAACAACATAAAGCTGCCGTAGATTTTATCCGGCATTATCTTCCTGAGGTTGTTCCGTCGGACCAGAATGCTGCGATGCCGGATAAGAGACTGATAGCGTCACTGGACACAGAATTTTTTGATCGGTTTAGGGACATCATCCCTGAGTTTCCGACACAGTCCAATAATGTCACAAGAACATTTGAACTATTGAATGACGCTATATATAAGCTTGCTACCAAAACGAGCAAGTATGGTTTCTTGTCGGCAAATGCTCTACATCTGCCTTTCATCAATTCAAGGAATAAATTTGAAACGGCAGGACAGGGCATACCGAGAGTTCCTCTGCGTCTAGACGACCAGGCTGAAGACCTAGAATTGTCTATACCGTCGTCTGTCAATTCCAACCACCACGTTGGAAACGACAATAATGTCTAATAGAGTTAACTGAGACGCTTTATCATATGCAGATCACCTTACTAAAGCGTTATCATTACGTCTTGAAGGGAAAGAATTCCAGGATATACAATCCTTAAGAGTTCTTTCGAGGGCCATAGCTTATTCCACGTATAACTCTGCCCTTTCAGTGGCAAACCTGGAGTTGGTTAGACGTGACGCGGCCCTAGCTGCATCCACGCGTGTGGATGGTAAGGTGAAGAACTCTCTCAGAGTTGCTTCGGTCTCCGGAGAGCTTCTCTTCGACGGCAAGCTTTCCACAATCTATGATCAGATAACTAAGAAAGCTTCGGATTCTCTGCTATTCAAATCCGCTTCTAAAAAGTCGGATACAGCAGAAAAGAGTAAGACAGGCACTTCTGGGACAAGTACGCCCAAGAGAAGTTCCTATAGAGGTTCCTATGCGTCCTCTAGGTCTTATTCTAGAGACCGTCAAGGCAGCGACTCACGTAGGGGACATAATACTGGCTGAGATAACCGGCCAGACGTCCCTAGGTCGACAGGGCAAGGTGCAGGTCATCGAGGATATAGTTTCTCCTGCAAGCCTCGCAGGTCCAGGAGGTGATGGTATGAACCTCTATCGTGTTCCGGTAGGTGGAAGATTGTCGAGTTTTATAAACAATTGGGCGTCAATTACGGACGACCCCTGGGTTCGAGGTGTAATTTCGGAAGGACTAAGAATATCCCTCAAACGAAAGCCTCCATTAACTCAAAATCCAAAATGGACTCCGCTTCCGTCAAATCTGCAGAAAAGAGACGCCCTTCTATCAGAAGTACAGTCTCTTCTGGAGAAGAACGCGGTAGAGGTCGTAGAAGACCAGGAATCACCGGGTTTCTACAGCCATCTGTTTCTGGTTCCAAAACCAGACGGCTCGTTCCGTCCAGTCATAGATCTGAGCTGGATAAACAAGCTGATCGTTTCTCCGAAGTTCTGTATCGAGACAATTCGATCAGTCAGAGCGAGTATTCGGGTGAACGACTATGCTACAAGCATAGATCTCAAGGATGCGTACTTTCACGTCATGGTACATCCGACATTCAGAAAGTATCTACGCTTCGCAGTCCTAGGAGTTGTATATCAGTTCCGAGCGATGTGCTTCGGTTTGAACCTAGCACCCTGGGCTTTCACTCAAATAATGAACTCGGTGATGATGCATTTCTGAGCTCATTCGTCTGCGGTAACGTCGGCCTACCTGGACGACATTCTTCAGAGGTACGGCAACGAGTTAACGCTTCAGAACGATGTGCAGAATCTGCTTTTATTACTCCGACGTCTCGGTTTTATAATAAACGAGAAGTCGGATCTGGTGCCGTCCAAGTCATTCACCCACTTGGGAATGAGCTTCGAGACGCACAACAATGAAATTAATCAGTTGTAACGCTCACTATTGTCTTCACTCAAAGTCACAGCGAGAGAGTTCATGAGACTGATAGGTCTGTGCGGAGCTGCTGCGGATCTCATTCCGATGGGGCGGTTACGCACTCGTCCTCTCCAAATTTTCTTGTCTCAGAATTGGAGAGTAAAGATTCATTCGCTCGATATAGACGTTCTCTTGTCAAATCAAGTGAAACAAGAGATTCAGACTTGGGCAAACATTCAGAGGTTGACTCAGGGAGTTTCACTGCAGTTGCTGGATCAGAGTTTTAAGATTATGACGGGTGCCAGTCAAACAGGTTGGGGTGCAACATTGATCCCAACGGATTCAAAGTGCCAGGGTCTTTGGGATCCGCAGTTTCTAGGCAAGCACATAAACATCAAAGAAATGATGACAATTTGGCTTGCACTATGTCATTGGATGAACATTATTCAGAAAGCACATGTCCAAATCCTGTCCGACAATACGACAGTAGTAGCGTACATTCGGAACCAGGGAGGCACTCATTCCATTCAGTTATTCAATTTAACGGAAAGAATCCTGTTTGTACTAGAACACCAAGTTCTACTTTCAGTCTGTCATATTCCAGGTCGTCTGAATGTATTAGCAGACTCCCTTTCACGGAAGGGTCGCTTGTTGCCGTCAGAATGGACTCTCAACAAACAGGTATTCAATCAGATTTGTTACCAATGGGAGCGGCCAATGATAGACTTATTTGCGACACAGCTCAACAATCAGTTGCAGACATATGTGTCAACATGTCCGGATCCTCGAGCATATGCAGTAGACGCTCTATCGATCTCGTGGGATGGAATGATAGGATATGCGTATCCTCCAGCGCCGTTGTTTCAGCAGATATTGCTAAAGATAAAACAATCGCAATGCAAAATTCTGTTGGTAGCATCTCTGTCTCCACAGAGACCGTGGATAAATCTACTCGGATGTCTGCTGTGGGACATACCGTGGAAGCTTCCTCCACGAGAGGATCTTTCGCAGGGGAAATCGCGTCAACTACATCACAACCCGCAAGGTCTCAACCTTCACGTATTTCCGTTGTGTGGTCCTTCTTGCACGGCAAGCATTTTACAGGACGAGCAGTGGACGCAATTTCTAACTGTAGGAGGACCTCCTCTTCGCTAAACTATGCGGCTAAATGAAAGGTCTTTTGTCGTGTAGGGATCATTCTGTTGATATTTTTGATCCCTCCATTCCAGACATTGCAAACTTTCTAGTATACTTGTTTGATGAGATCAAACTGCAGCCTGTTACCATTAAGGGTTATAGGTCTATGTTATCTGATACCTATGCACACCATGATAGTTTACAAATTGGATCTAATGTCTCTTTATCTAAATTTGTTAGAAATTTTTCGATAAATAGACCTAGAACCCTTAGATTAATTCCTAAATGGAATTTAGCTTGGGTTCTTCTTAAACTAAAAGAAAAGCCATTTGAGCCTCTTGAGACAGTGGACTTCAAATTCTTATCTTATAAGACAGCATTTCTCTTACCTTTCTCTTCTGCTAGAAGAGTCAGTGAGCTTCATGCACTATCTGTGGACGATTCTCACTATCGTAGTGTCGGGATCACTATTACCTTTACTACTAATGTTGGATTTTTGGCTAAGAATCAGGCTCCTAATAAATATCCGGAACCTATTGTTATTAAGGCCCTTCCGTCTTCAGATGGGCATAGGCCTTTACTCTGTGCGGTTAGAGCTTTACGTATTTATAAACGAAGATCTCAGTTTATCAGAAAGGGACGAAAATGCTTCTTTCTGTCTCTGATGCCTAATAGAAAGGACATTATTCAACTCGGCAGTCTGTGTTTAAGATTTCGGCTCATGAAGTAAGAGCTCTTTCTACATCTTGGGCTCACGCAAATAGTGTTGCTATTACAGATTTAATGAAGGCTGCATATTGGTCTCAGCCATCCACATTCACAAATTTTTATCTCGGAAATATTGAGTCCATTTCTGGAGACCTGCATTGTTTAGGTCCATTATCTGCTCAGAATGTCCTCCACTAAACAGTTGCAACTATAGTTATGCAGGCTTTCTGTTCCGGCAGTGACTCTGTCCTGCTGCCCTCTTCGCTCTGGGCTATTTGACCCAGGGAAAGGGGTGGGGGGGGGGGGGTGTTCCCTTAGGTCACCTGCTTTATAGTGAAAAGCAAGGGGATACCTCCTCCGGAGTCAGAAATTCTGAGTCGGTACCTGGATGGTTTTAAAGTGTAAAGTTAATGTTTAAAATTCATTCATGTCATATTTTTAAAGTGTAGCTCGGTGTGAAGCATTTGTATATGTCACGTGTCAAACAGGCGTTAATATACAATCCTCGGACACTTTTAATGAGTATAAAGAGTCTCAATTCTCTGGACTGACTTTATTTATTGGCTTACTTTAAAAATAATTAGTGTAAAGGGTTATACTGGATGTTTATTTAATAGAGAACATGGATGTTATTATGCTCAATTATGAAAGGTGTTGTGTCTTTCTAATTTGTCATAAATAAGAAAGATACATGTAAAGCCTAATCCTCCTTTACTCCTTGAGGGGATAACTCTATTATATATAGTTGAGCTTATTGGATTTTCCTCCATGTCCTAGGCCCTCCAGCCTTTTTTCTTTTCAGCTATGTCTGGGTCATTGGTACAGTACAAAAATGTTAAAAAATTTATAGTAATTTATATATTTTTTATACTTACCAATGACCCAGACGGGGATGGCCCTCCCAGGAGTTGGGAACTTGTACCTCCCCGCTGAGTACATAGCACTGACCAGGCACTGCTTGTAAGAATGATAATTGGCGCCAATTTCGAGACCTCCTTGACACTGCGCATGCGCAGTGGAGGAAAAGTATGGAGGACTATTTAGGACATGTTATTTTTGATTTTGGATGCAAATTTTGGGGATTGGGAGGCAAAATTTGTGTTTGGCCCTAGATTTTTGAGAATTAGCACCAGCTATGTCTGGGTCATTGGTAAGTATAAAAAATATATAAATTACTATAAATTTTTTAACTTTTTACCGTACTCTGTATTGAAAAATCAAATACTGTGCAGCCCTAGTTGAGCTGGAAGGGTTTGATTTTTCAGATTCGGGTTTCGGATCGGTTTCAGGAAAAATTCTTGGTTATGGTTGTCTTAACCCTTTATTCAACGCAGACAATATCAAAATCTATTTTAAATATTTTTTACAAGATATTTTAACAAAGCAATATGTGACCCCCCCCCCCCCCTCATTGGAACAAGCTTGACGAGACGAGTTTGTTCCAGTTAGGGGGGACATATGGATCTGTTGAAAGTTTTTTAAAGAATATTTTTTCAACTGCTGAATTTGTTCATTATGTGAGTAGATGCGAGCGTTTCGTTAGGCAACGTGTTAAAAATTAACGTATTCCCTGTTTTACACCATTTTGAGTTGGATCCAGAACTGATTTTTTTTATTTATTTTTTTTTCACATACATATTCAATTAACAGGAATTTACACTTCAGCCTCTTTGTAATTAACCCTTTACCTAACATGAAAAGCAGACACTTGCAAAAAAAATTCTTGAATAACTAATTTTTTTAAATTTTTTGTTTCAAAAACATATGTTATGACCCCTCATTGGAATGAGATCGTTCCAACGAGGGGGGGTCATAACCTATGTTTTTGAGACAAAAAATGGAAAAAAATTATGAAAATTAACCCTTTATCCAATGTAACTGCCAAAAATGGCCAGCGCTTCTCACAAAAATCGCCAATTAATTTAAATTATTTTTAGCTCATCTTGACAAAGTCAAGCTGAGCTGATCTCTTTGCTCTCCATCTGTCGTCCGTCCATCCATCATCCGTCAACACCATGTATTGGTCTTCTTCAACAAAACCACTGGGCTAATTCAAGTGAAAGTTTGTGAGTGATGGTCCCGAAAGAGCATTGCAATTTTGTTCAACTCAACATGCTCAGCCCCACGGGCAAGGAGGGAGTGGGGGAAAAATGCTCCAATATTTTCAAAATCTTATGAACCAGTGTGTACAATGACTTGATATTTGTTATGGAACTTCCTTTTGAGGTGCAGAATCAAGTTTGTTCAACCGAAGTTCGTGAAGCAATATTTGGCTTTGTAATGTGAGGGGTAAGATTTTTTACCCTGCCCAAAGTTTCTATTTTCTGAACAGACGGTCCGGTTTGAACCAAATTTAGTATGTGGTATTGTTGGGTCATAAGTACTTGACACATGCAAACAAACAAAATTTCTGCATCCTCATAAGAAGCCCAGGAGCTAAAAATAGAAAATATTTTCAAACGCCCATATTTCCCAAACCACATGGAACAGCTGTTATTTGGTATGAAGCATCCTCAGGACAAGTAGAATTGAATGGTAAAAAAGAAATTTCCATTGGTTATCTTAGGGTGTTCTGCAATGAGCATCGAAAAAATGCCGAGTCGGCATATTTGCAAAAACTTTTTAAAAATCTCTTCTCCAGAATCAATCAGAATCTTTTGATATTCGGTATACAGCATTCATAGGGGGGTCAGATACAAGTTTGTTAAAATAAAGCCCATTGGTTCATATTTGAGCTCAATACAGGAGCCCAAATTTTTAACTCAGGGTAATATGGGGAATATTCTTTAAAACTCTTCTTCAGAACCACCAGTCGCGAATCTTTTAATGTTTAGTATACATCATTGTTATGAGGGTTGGATTCAAGATTGTTCAAATCAAGTCCCTAGGTTAATATTTGGGCTTCCTACGGAACTTTGTTCAATATGGGGGATATTTTTTAAAAATCTTGTTCTTCAGATCCACCAGTCAGAATGCTTTCATATTTGGTATGCAACATCTCTAGGGGGTGTCAGATTCAAGTTTGTTCAAATCGGATCCCTAAGTATATATTTGGGCTCTCTAGGGTAGCCCAAATTTTTATTTAGGGCAATATGAGGAAATTTCTTTAAAAATCTTCTCTTCCGATCCACCTGTCAGAATGCTTTCTATTTGGGATACAACATCTCTAGGGGTGTCAGATTCATGTTTGTTCAATTCGATTGTCTGGGTTAATATTTGGGCTCCATATGGGAACCTGAAATTTAACTTAGTACAAGTATGAGGGAATTTCTTCAAAAACCTTCTTCAGATCCACTAGTCAGAATGCTTTCATATTTGGTATACAACATCTCTAGTGAGGTCAGATTCAAATTTGTTCAAATCGGATCTGTAGGTTATTATTTGGGCTGGCTATGGTAGCCCAAATTTTAACTTGCTGCAATTTGAAGAAATTTCTTTAAAATTTGTCTTCAGATCCAACAGTCAGAATGCTTTCATATTTGGTACACATCTCAAGGGAAGTCAGATTCAACTTCGTTCAAATCGAGAGCCTAGGTTAATATTATGGCTCCCTTTGGGAGCCGGAAGTGGTCATGTTGCTGAAGAATTAAAAATTTTGTATTCAGTACCCTCTAGAGGTGTGTAACTAAGATTAATCCACACAGGTTGTATCAGGGCTTCATAGGGGATCTCCACATTTTTACATTATGACCAACTGAAGAAAAGGCATGATGCTCGGACTATTTTTGTCGCTCCTGAGGGACTGGAGGATTGACAGTGTATCCTATGGAGATGGATTGCTTAATGTAGACTCATTCTTGGATTCTGTTTATATTGTGTTCTGTTCAACATGAGCGCTTCAGGCCCCATGGGACCTCTTGTTTCATTTTTTGTCTCAAAAACATAGGTTATGACCCTCTTTGGAAAGAGCTCGCCCAGCTCATTCCAATGAGGGGTCATGACCTATGTTTATGAGACAAAAAATAAAAAAAATGAGTTATTCAAGAATTTTGTTTGCAATGTGTCTGCATTTTATGTCTGTTAAGGGTTAATAGTCGATTTTTGAGAATAGCGCTGCCCGGTTTTGGCCATTAAGTTGGGTAAAGGGTTAAATGGTGTATTGCAGTTGAGCTTGATAGTCCAGTTTGCTGAACGAAATTGTGAAACTCTTACTTTAATGAATGTAGATTATTTTTGTAACCTTGAATATTTTACTTCAATTTCTACAGGGAAGAGAAACCACCCGAATTCTCCAGAATAGGAGCTGGGAAAGCCAAAAAGACCCGATGGGTGCCACCAAGTGCTTCAAAAAGAGATGTCAAAACTCCGGAACTAAAAGTTTCAGAAGACAAAAATGATCATATTTTCAGAAAAGTTCGAGGGTATGCTTAAGTTTTAGTTTTCCTTATAACAGGATTTATGAAGGCCTTGAAAAATAAATGTTGTCCATGTTTGAAACTGCCTCTTGTATAAATTTCTAAAACATTTAAAAAATTTTATTTAGAAGCCTTGCATAGGACCATCTCGTTTTGACACAACAAACCTGCCAAATTCTCCCAGCAGGACCCATAAAAATTGCAGTTTGTATTTGTTTTTTTTTAAACCAAAGCTCATGTCTGAGAGATCAGTTTGACCCTTAAGAGCATGGACAAATGTCCTGTATTCCCACCCACCGCAGCTGGTATACATCCAGTGGTTTAGCAGTGATTTCAAGTCAAGTCTTGGCTACCTTAACAGGTAGCCAAGACTTGAATAGAAACCACTGCGTACCTAATTTGTTGGTCAACAGGACCTCCTCATGATGGCATGTTAAGGCCTTAAGGGCACTTGTTCTGAGGTCGTAAAAGTCAGAAATAGGCCTTCAAGGGTTAAATTATTCATCCAATGAAAACATTCCTTCTGTTTTATGAGCGAAAAAGTTTACCTCCAGTTTCAGCTTTAGCTTAAGCATTATCCTTGGAAATCCTTCAACTTTAGTATTACTTGAAGTCAAGGTTACAATGGTATGTGCGGATGTCTCGAGTCTCCTCAATTTGTTCAGCATTGTCTACATCCTGCTGTTCTTTTTTGATCATCACCAAATTTCATAACCAGGTTCAAATTCATGCCTACATGAGAACATCCCATTTTGGTCATCGTTTGTTGCTCATTAGGATGCCACAGTTGCAATCTTGAATTTCTTAAGCATAGGCTATAGGTCGCATTTTGGCATCAATGCTTTTGAAATTTGGCATGGTGACTTAGTATGATGAGTTGAAAATAGAAAACATAAAAGCAATAATTATGAAACGATTTACTTAAATACTAGATCAGTTAGGTAATCATGTCATTTATGATATATGAATAATCTTAGATGCAACATAAAGACAAGTTAAGCCACAGTGTCATTGACACTTTTTCAGAAATGCTTCAGAATTTTAATTTTTATTGGACGGCAATACTAGAGATGGGCAGTATTGAAATTTTAGGTTCGGTATCGGTACATGTACCGGTATTTTCCTGACCCAGGGCTTGATTTAACTGGATTCGCATAGCAGTTTTCAAATCAATTTTCAACTATAGCTAATCAATTTCAAATGAAAAATCATGTAAATAATAGGAAATGCTAATCAAAATTTATCCAAGATAGAAAACTGCTATTAAATTTTAAAAAATTATATAGACACCTGTTCTGACCATGAACCTCAGTGTTGGTACAGTATTCGGTACCTACAAAAATTAGCTTTAATGCACCAAACTGTTATATTTGACCAAAAATCCCTTATTCAACACAAAATAAAATAAAATTGATATTTTTTACGGTCACACTTAGCCATTGTGCATAAGTATGTGACCTTTAACACCAATAAAAAAATAAATAAATAAATAAATAAATAAATATAGATATTTTTTTAAAATTATATCACTAATGTTGATAAAACCATACAAATATGGATGTCATAGGAACCATCCTATGACATCAAAATTTGTACAATTTTATTGAGACTGCTGTTCTTTTTTTTTTGGCTGGCTCAGCCTTATTCTGGCTACTTATTGGACTATAAATTGGCTATGTTGGGTCAGAATCAGCAAACGGGTAATTCTAGTTGTTCCTTCATATACTATTAAAAAAAAAGTAGGATATTTGATAAAAGTGAGATATATGAAGAAATATATTTATATTTTCATCAAAGACAGTTGAGGCATTGCATTGTAATATCTGGTGAATGATTTCAGACACAGTTGGGTGTCTGACAAGCATACATTCCACACACTGGACTGTAGAAGACATGGACGGTCAGAGAATTTACCACATTCAGTCCAAGACCTCAGTACCTTGTAAATCCTCCTCGGTTCGCGAGACAAGCATGGATCCAATTTGGCATACTCCTCACCAAACATCCAATATCATCTTGACTGATATTCCATTCTTCTTGTGTCCTTGGGCAAGGCGCTTTATCCCGATTGCCTACATGGGGTCACTGTTACGGTGTGGAAATATTATTGATATTGGTAACAGAAAGAAATCTGAGAATCAGCAACAATAACTATGAATTTAACTATTCTGAAATTTAATTTAAAAAAATTAATATATATAAAAAAAAATGATACAAAGATCTTTTACACTAATTGGGTTACAGAAAATAAAAACAATGGTACTTATCAATTATAGAATTAATCCAAAGTACAGTTTCACAGAATCCAGTAATCCAGTGGTGAAGTATCTTCTGAAGAAAGTTACCAGCTGGTAGATGTGGTATTAAATCCAACAATGTCTCTTCAGAAACAGTATCCCGTAGATTTATAATAAAATTTTCACTTAGAAATTTCAGCAGTCTCCAATAAAATATAATAAAATTCTCCACAAAATTCAAATGGAGTAAAAATCCAAGAAGTATTGGCGCCACAGGTAATTTCCGAACAATCCAGTAGAATCCTGGCTTTTCACAAAATATTATTCTGTTTCACAGAAAGTATAAATTCTCTTTTCCAAGACGAACAAATTCTCTTCAAAATTCTCTTTTGGAATCAATCTTCCAAATTCACAAAGAAGCACTGCTTCTATAATAAATGCACTGTTCTGAAACAATAATAATCTCCAATGGAAACAACTGCTGTGAAAATAAGTTCTTCTGAAATGGCTTTCTAAAATGAGTTTTTGAATTCTGTTGACAAACCTTTATATAGTAACCAGATAGAATGTCCCAGAAGAGGAAGTTTCTGCAATGTTCTATTTGTTTCTGGTGGATTCTGTTAAGGTTCAAGTAAACAAGGTCAGTGACCTATTTAAACAATTAAACAATCAACAGCTATATGTACAATATATCAGTGTAACAAAGATGTAAACAAGGTCACTGAGTGCAAAAGAGTTAGACCAGTCAGAAAATGCAGAAATAAAAAAAAATCTTTCTCACATAATTATCAACTTAAGGATATATCAATCTCAATATAATATGGGGGCTATAACACACCCCGCCTTAAAAGAAAAAGTTTGAAGGTACTGAAAACTTTTGACATAATTTTAGCAGACTCTGACTGGTTTACAATACACACACACCATAATCTTCACAATTTTTTTTTTTTTTTTTTTTTTTTTTTTTTTTTTTAAATAAACATATATACACTTGAAGTGAATAGGTACCGATCATATCATTTTAAATTAGGATATTCTGGAAAGAGCATCAGCTACAACATTATCTCTTCCGAAATATGCCTAATCTCTAAATTATATTCTTGAAGGGCTAAGCTCCACCGCAATAATCTTTGATTCTTGTTTTTCATTTTATTGATAAATGTTAAGGGGTTATGATCGGTTAAACTATTAAATTAAACTGTAATTGGACATTGGGCGGTTCCTAGATACACATCAAAATGGGTTAATGCCAAAATTAGAGCCAAAGTTTCTTTTTCTACTGTAGAGTAATTCTTTTGATGTTTGAGAAATTTTCTGGAAAAATAACATACAGGGTGATCAATACCTTGGGAATCTTCCTGGGCAATATACCCACCTGCTCCATTGTCACTTGCATCTATGAATAATTTGAAGGGCTTTTCATAATTGGGAGTGGCCAGGACAGGGGAATTATTTAATAAAGTTTTTATTCTGTTAAAGGATTTGACATTCCTCAGTCCAAACAAACCTAACCCTTTTGCTCAATAAACTGGTCAAAGGGGAGACAACATCTGAAAAATTTAAACAAAATTTTCTATAATATCCAGCCATGCCTAAGAATCTCATGAGCTCTTTTTTAGAGTTTGGTACTGGAAAATTTACAATGGCATCAACTTTAGCCGCAATCGGCCTCACCTGCCCCTGCCCCACAACATGACCTAAATAACTTACAGTTGCTTTTCCAAATTCTGATTTTACCAAGTTAATAGTTAGGTTGGCTTGGGTCACTTTGTCAAAAAATTCTTGAATATGCTTTAGATGATCAGCCCAATTTGTATCTGTGTGTATAATAACATCATCAATATAAGCTTCACTGTGATCTAGGTCTGCAATTAAGTGGTTAACCATGCGCTGGAACGTTGCCGGAGAGTTTTTCATGCCAAAAGGGGTAACTTTATATTGATACAATCCAAATGGTGTAACAAAAGCAGATATTTCTTTTGCTTTTTCTGTTAAAGGGACTTGCCAATAACCCTTTAACAAGTCAAATTTTGTCACAAATTTAGCATGGCCAAGTTTGTCAATGCAGTCATCAATTCTAGGAATTGGATAATTGTCTGTTTTGGTGAGGCTGTTCACCTTTCGGTAATCCGTGCAAAATCGGTAACTGCCATCAGGTTTTGGGACGAGTATACAGGGCGAACTCCAGTTGCTATGGCTAGGTTCTATGATATCATTGTCCAGCATATACTGTATTTCCTTTCGCATGATCTCAGCTTTGAAAGGGTTCAATCTATATGGATGCTGTTTGATGGGATTTGCCTCTCCTACATCAACATCATGAAAAATAACAGATGTCCTACTAGGCACATCGGGAAATAAGTGTTGATATTTGAAAATTAAATCAACTAAATCCTTTCTTTGGTCAGGCAGTAAATAATCAGTTTTATTTTGTAGATCTCTCAGGACATCTGAGTTCTGTAACTTTAGAGGTACATTTTCGCCGCCTTCATGAATATCCTCTACAGGATTTTCCAGCTCATCCATGTGGGTGACTGTTGAGACTGGTAGAGAGTTTGGTTCTCTCTCATAATATGTTTTCAACATATTTATATGGCACAGCTGAGTATTTTTGAGTCTATCGGGAGTCTCAACAACATAATCAGTATCACTGATCTTGTGCTTAACAATATAAGGGCCTGAATATCTTGCTTGTAAAGCATTGCCCTTTAAAGGGAATAATACTAACACCTTGTCCCCAGGCTTAAAGGTGCGAAATTTCGCCTTTTTGTCATACCAGGTCTTCATATGACTCTGGGCTTTCTGTAAATGTTTATTTGCCATTTCTCTGGCCTGGTGCAATTTTTCCTTAAAAGTGGACACATAGTCCAGGAGAGAAATTTCAGGTGGCTCTTCCTCGAGCCATTTCTCCTTCAAAGCAGTGAGTGGACCCCTCACTGAGTGTCCAAACACTAATTCAAAAGGGCTGAACCCCAGAGATTCCTGTACAGTCTCACGGACTGCAAATAAGAGGAGATGTACTCCTTCATCCCAATCCTTCTCATTATCCTCCCCATATGCCTTTATCATGGTCTTCAGTGTTTGATGAAAGCGTTCTAGAGCTCCTTGACTTTCGGGATGGTAGGCACTTGATGTGTACTGCTTAATTTTGAGCTCATACATCACCTGCTGAAAAAGGTTTGACATAAAATTTGAGCCTTGGTCCGATTGCACTGACCTGGGTAGACCGAAAGTTGTAAAAAATTTTATCAAGGCCTTAACTATTGTCTTAGTTTTAATATTTCTTAGAGGTATAGCTTCAGGAAATCGTGTAGAAGCACACATGATGGTAAGAAGATATTCATTTCCAGATCTTGTTCTAGGCAATGGGCCAACACAATCAATAATAATTCTACTAAATGGCTCCTCAAAAGCAGGGATTGGTTGAAGGGGAGCAGGAGGAATCTTCTGGTTGGGTTTTCCTACAATTTGACAGGTGTGGCAGGTTTTACAAAATTCGACAACATCCTGTCGAAGCTTGGGCCAGTAAAAACATTGTTGAATACGAGAGTAGGTTTTCCTAACTCCCAAATGTCCAGCCATTGGATTTTCATGAGCCAGGCTTATTATTTCATTCCGGTATTTAGTGGGGACAACTATTTGATAAATAACCTCCCAATCACTATTGGAGGGTACTTCTGGTGGTCGCCATTTCCTCATAAGTACACCAGATTTTCTGAAATAACAGACGAGAGTTTTGGGCTTCAGCCTGTGTTAGAGCCTTTTCACGTGGCTCGGCAAGGTCAGGATCACTTTCCTGTTCCTGAATTAAAGATGTCCGGGAAATGACATTCAAGGAGGTCCCCCTATCACTCTCAGGTGTAGTGGCCTCTTTACAATGTCTGGACGAGTCATCACACTGACTCAAAAATGTCTGAGACAAATCAATGTCTTCAGAATCCGTAATTCTGTGACAGTTCTTATCCTCAGCTTTGCTGTTTAAATCAACACAATTGAGGTTGTTATCAACCTCAGTTTTCTTTGCCATGGACCGAGTCACAGCACATGCTGGAAAGGCAAAAGGAAAACATTCCTTCAAATTAATAATACTTTCATCTGTGCTCGGCTTATCCACCACTTGAGGTTCTACAGTGACTTTGTCACCAGCTAAGTCATTTCCCAATAATAAAGAAATACCTTTTACAGGTAGAGTAGGTCTGATTCCTACTGTCACAGTCCCATTTACTAAGCTACTTCTTAAATTTATTTTATGAAGTGGGACCTTTAAAGAGTTTGACTCAATACCTGATATTAGAACTTGTGCCCCTGTAGCACTTTCTTCAGAAAATGGCAAAATGCCTTCTAACATTAATGACTGAGTAGCCCCTGTGTCTCTCAGTATTTTTATTGGTAAGGAACAGTGCTTATCCCCATCAAGGGAAACAAAGCCTTCAGAAATGAATGGCTTATAATTTTCTAAAGCATCTTGCTTTATAACATAATTTTCAGGGCATGGAGCACATGCTAGTGCATTCTGTGAAGTTGAGGACTCATTTTTCCTTTTTAACAGCCAGCAATCAGATAATAAATGACCTGCTTTCTTACAATAATTACAAGTTTTAGTTGAACTGTTGGGTCGTAATGGTGTAGGGCTGGCATTGGATGACTTATTCTCATTAGGCTTTCTATTAAATTTGGGTGATGAAAAGTTTGGAGGATTGGAAGGATGATTGGAAGGATGAGATTTATCTGAAGTTGGTCTATGTCCACTTTGGAAAGAATTCTTGTGAAGCCAAAAATTTGTAGAGTTACGACTCATTTTATGAGTTAAGGCATAGTCATCTGCTAGTACTGCTGCTCTGTTCAAAGTGTCAACTTTTTGTTCATCCAGGTGGGCCTTTATATCTGAATGTATCTTTCCTTTAAACTCCTCAATCAGCATCATTTCCTTTAATTTTGTAAAATCTTTCCCTATTTCTTTTGAGTGGCACCACCTGTCAAATAAATTTTGCTTTTCTCTGGCTAATTCCACATGAGTTTGATTTTCGTTTTTATAGTAATTTCTGAATTTCTGCCTATAGGCCTCTGGAACAAGTTCATATGCCTTAAGTATTGCCTCTTTAACAGCGTCATAATTGTTGCTTTGCTCAGAAGATAGAGCAGAATAGATTTCTTGGGCCTTCCCTTTCAAAACACTTTGCAATAGCAAAGTCCAGACATCCCTTGGCCACTCTAAACTTGTTGCCACTTTTTCAAAATGTGAAAAATATTTATCAACTTCTTTTTCTTGAAAGGGGGGAACTAGCCTAAATGTTTAGTTGCATCAAATCTACTTGGAGAAATTACATTTGAGCCTTGACGTTGAGATTCTAATTCTTTTATTCTTATTTCCTTTTGGGCCTGAATTTCTAATTCTTTTAAGTGCATTTCTTTTTGAGCTTCTATTTCCCTTAATTTTAGTTCCCTTTCTTTTTGAGCTTCTAATTCTTTTAATTTAATTTCATTTTCTCTTTCTTCTTTTTGGGCCTCTAATTCTTTTAATTTCATTTCATTTTCCTGCCTTTTCATTTCTTGTTGCATTTCTAATCTCTTTAGTTCTAATTCTAACTTTTTGAGTTCAAGGGCATCAGTAGGTTGTGGTTCAGAGACAGGTGACCCAGACTGAGGCAAAAGACCCTCCTCAATATAATGATTAACAATGAGCTGTTTAAGTTTATGCTTGTTCAGACCAGGGGTGGCAGGTAATTTTAGACACTAAGCAAGTTGAAATAAATCCTCCTTCTTAAGAGATTCTAAAAGGGCCAAACTAGGAGATCTTTCAAATTCAGAAATAAATTCTGTCACAATAAATACCATGATGAAAAGGTTTGCTGGTTCTCAGATTATATAAATAATAATACTGAAAGTTTCTAAGAAAGTTTAAATGTTTTGAAAGTGAGCCAAAATAATAATTGAAATATGCAAATAAAGCTTTCTCGTTATCTAACATTCAATCTTGGCAACGAGCCCCCAATTTCTGTTACGGTGTGGAAATATTATTGATATTGGTAACAGAAAGAAATCTGAGAATCAGCAACAATAACTATGAATTTAACTATTCTGAAATTTAATTTAAAAAAATTAATATATATAAAAAAAAATGATACAAAGATCTTTTACACTAATTGGGTTACAGAAAATAAAAACAATGGTACTTATCAATTATAGAATTAGTCCAAAGTACAGTTTGACAGAATCCAGTAATCCAGTGGTGAAGTATCTTCTGAAGAAAGTTACCAGCTGGTAGATGTGGTATTAAATCCAACAATGTCTCTTCAGAAACAGTATCCCGTAGATTTATAATAAAATTTTCACTTAGAAATTTCAGCAGTCTCCAATAAAATATAATAAAATTCTCCACAAAATTCAAATGGAGTAAAAATCCAAGAAGTATTGGCGCCACAGGTAATTTCCGAACAATCCAGTAGAATCCTGGCTTTTCACAAAATATTATTCTGTTTCACAGAAAGTATAAATTCTCTTTTCCAAGACGAACAAATTCTCTTCAAAATTCTCTTTTGGAATCAATCTTCCAAATTCACAAAGAAGCACTGCTTCTATAATAAATGCACTGTTCTGAAACAATAATAATCTCCAATGGAAACAACTGCTGTGAAAATAAGTTCTTCTGAAATGGCTTTCTAAAATGAGTTTTTGAATTCTGTTGACAAACCTTTATATAGTAACCAGATAGAATGTCCCAGAAGAGGAAGTTTCTGCAATGTTCTATTTGTTTCTGGGGGATTCTGTTAAGGTTCAAGTAAACAAGGTCAGTGACCTATTTAAACAATTAAACAATCAACAGCTATATGTACAATATATCAGTGTAACAAAGATGTAAACAAGGTCACTGAGTGCAAAAGAGTTAGACCAGTCAGAAAATGCAGAAATAAAAAAAAATCTTTCTCACATAATTATCAACTTAAGGATATATCAATCTCAATATAATATGGGGGCTATAACAGTCACGATGACTTGTATTAAGGCGTACTGCACGCCGATAGTGCACATGTTTTCAACTACTGTAACCCTGCTTGAGCGGAGCTTAAACAGTTAGAATGTTGAGGAGCTGACAGTTGCTCGTTGATGCTCAGTTCTCTCCTGGTACTCCGACTTCCTCCACCCGTAAAACTGACCTTAAACACCAATACATAAATAAATATTCCATTCTTCCTGCAGTGCAGCGGCGAGTTCTGGGACATTGGTTGGGGCTGTTGGCATTGTCGTAGGTGCCTGCCAAGCATATCCCAGACATGCTCGATTGATGAAAGGTCTGGACATTGTGCTGGCCAAGGAAGTGTAGTGATGTTCTGCTCCTGGAGGAACACTGTAGCGACATGGGCCCTGTGTTCTCTTGCATTGTCATCTTGGAAAATGAATCGGTTGGCCATGGCGTCGCACAAATGGTACCACATGTGCTGCTAACATGTTGTAACGGCAGTACTGCCCTGAGACATTCCCTTGGATGACAAGAATGCTGTTCTGCTTGTCATGGTTATGCCCACCCACACCATAACCGATCCACCACAAAATGATCTTGCTGTCTGACGGTTACGTCATGGTATCGTTTGTTCCACCATCGCCACACTGTTTAGCCAGTCATTGAAGTAGATAATGAACCTTCATTAATCGGAAAACATGACGTTGCTCCACTGACGATTGTCCCAGCGCTGTCGTGCTCCACACCATTTATGCCTTGCTGCAATGTGACGTTCAGTCAAATGTGGAATTATTCGAGGTCGTGGAGCACACTAATTCCATCTGTGCAGGCGATTTCGGATAGTCTGACCACTGACTCACACATCTGTAGCTCGGTGCAGCTGCTGTCCAATTTCTGAGGTACTTTGATGGCAGTTACGTAATGCTGTGGTAATGCTTTGGTTTGGATGAAACGATCCTGGTTAGCAGTTGTCACCCTTGGTTGACCTGACCGGCGTGTCATCAACATTGCCTGTCTGACGATAGCATAACCACAACATGCTAATCACCGATTTTCCCCTGGAAGTCAAGCCGTGCCTGTTCACTACGGTAAACAGGCTCCATTTTACTGGTGAAATAGGACCCAGTCACCAGTGATTGGGAGGTGCAAACCCTCTCTAAAATGGGCAACATGGCTTATTAATGCTCACCCCTGGTCTTGAGTTGATACTCATGTTGTGGTCATGATTAGCCATTGTGCAAAAATATGTGATCTTAAACATCAATAAATAAATAAATAAATAAATAATCACCGATTGAATAACATTGAGAATTTGAGCCACTGCAATCTATCTGTTACCAGCTTCCAACATGCCAACGGCATGTAAACGTTCATCACGTGTCAGTCTTCGCATACCTCAAAAGTTACCTTTCGACCAGAAACTATTGATGAATGAGTTTAACCAAGAAAAGAACGATGAGACCTCCGAAAAAAGCCCGCCCAGTACAAATGATAATTTCAAAACATACCCCACAGACATCAACGTGGCGCTCTTGCGAAAAACCTGCATGAAGTTTTCATGGGCCAGTGACATTCATGATAAAACTAAACCTGATAACATATTGTTGTCAGCAATCACGCGTATCCAATACCATTTTCCAAAAATCTCAACATTATTTTGGATATCCAATACTTTTTTTTGAATAGTATATTTTGTATTTTTGTGGCAGGTATTTTAAAGTACCGGGTTTTCTGTATATTCTTCCTCCCTTGGTTTGATATTTCGGTATTACTACAATAACTTTACTTTTCGGTACACCGCCCACCTCTGTTGCTAAATAAAATCTGCTCTTGTTTGTTTTTATGTGTACCCATACCATGAATGGTACAGATAATCCCGGCATCTGGGGTGGTCCTCTGTCGTTCGTCCATCCTTTGTCTGTCCATCTGTCTGTCCATCCATCCGGCATCCGTATCCATTTCTTTGGCATTCGATAACTTGAGAACTATTTCTAAGATTGTCATGATACTTTATATTTGTGTTCAGGCTACTGATGTGCCAAGCTGTATACTTTTTGATGTAAATCTGATGATTCGATCCCGAGATACTAACCCTTTATCCATCAAATTAAGCTACTCTAATCCATTTCTTTGGCATGTGGTAACCTAAAAAATATTGATGAGGTTGCCTAGTTACTTCATATGTGTGGTCAGGTTTCCGATGTGCCAAGCTGTATAGATTTTGGTGTAAATCTGGTTTGATCCTGAGATTTTAACCCTTTATCCATCAAATTGTGCATTTTTCCAATCTATTTCTTTGACATGCGATAACTCAAAGAATATCAATCTGATTGTCTCGTTACTTCATTTTGATGTTCAGGTTACTGATGTGCCGAGCTGTATAGTTTTTGGTGTGAATCTGATAATTTGATCCTGACATATTAACCCTTTATCCTTCAAATTGAGAATTCTTCCAATCCCTTTGGCATGAGATAACTCAAAAAATATCAATCCAATTGTCATGTTACTTTATATATATCTTCAGGTTACTGATGTGCTGCGCTGTATAGTTTTTGGTGTAAATATGATAATTTGATCTTGAGATATTAACCCTTTATCCTTCAAATTGAAAATTCCTCCAAAAATTGGTCCTGAGATAACGGCTTTCTACTAGTTGCACATATGGGTACACATCTGATGATTTAATCGGCCTATTTTTGATTTATGATCAAAACCGGTCCATTTATAATAGAGCTGGGCTGTATTGAAATTTCAAGTTCGGTTTTAGTGTCAGTATTTCAGAATGATTCACCTCTTGACGATACTATATTCAGTGTCAGCAACACACATGTACTCACACCAATATTGAATGGTATTTGGAGCATACTGTCTGTTATAGGTCACCATGTGCAGCAAAGCCACAGAATTGTGAAAATGTTGGCAGTAACATGTACACCAGCCATGGGTATTTTCTCTCAGCTTTTTATTACATCAAATGAACGGTGGTGAGTCGTTAGAACTATGTTGTCAATGGGCTCTTCTTGTTGTGAATTTTTGCACAGTGCTCTGTTGCTTGTCCATATATTATCCAATGTCTGGGAATATTTTTCAATACCAAAATTTAGGAATTTTGAGCTTCCCTTGGTACGGTAAATCAGAATTGGTTCTATACCGATACCAAATGGCATTTACGGTTTACCGCCCATCTCTAATTTATAACCCTCGCAAATCTGGGAAACAAGAGTTTATTGAACAAAAAGTGTACCAAGACTAATTGCCTAGCAGTTGCATTTAGAAAAGTTTTCTCTGACTAAATAGGCAGATAGCACTTGACTGAAAGTGTCTGTCCAGGTTATTACTTAATGTTCAATATTAAAGAGTACCTGCTGTTAATACCATAGATGAGCAAACTTGACTTGAGGCTTCTAGGTATTAACTGATATCTATTGTTAATCCTATATCTTAGTCAAAGCTCTATGTGAATAGTCTAAAAATGCCTGAAAGATCAGGAAAGGTACTTGAAAATGGCTGGAAATGTTCCTTGAAAGTCCTTGAAGTTACACCACAGCTTTAATACAATGAACCTTGATACAGTGGAACTCTGTTAAATGAATAGCCCCTTTGGCAATGAAAATTATTCAGTTAACAGGAGAATTCAGTTGAGTGATTGTCACTTTCCAGTATCCTTGAGATAAACTTGGCATTTATTCTATCTCCATGAGCTCTCTCAAACAAGATATAACAGATTAAATGCCTATATTGGATGTATTGAGGCCAAGTAGGTCTATAAACAAAGGAAAACTGGGAAGAGTCAGATAATTTCTCGACAGTTTACAAGAATTTTTATTTAATTGACAGGAGTTTACTCATAACCCATATTCAATTAACAGGTCAAATTTGTGCTGGAGGTATGGTAAATGGTTTTATGTTGGGAAATTATATTCAATTAACAGGGTGATTCAGCTGAGATATCCAATTAAGTGGGCTCCACTGTAGCAGTATTTTAGTAGAAAATAGAAATTACTGGTTATTGTGCATTTTGTTTTGGATATTTGGCACCTGCAGTTCAAGAATGTACAAGTGTGTGGGGAAATAAAAAATTAAACGGGATAAGAAAAGAAGTCCTAAGACATAGGAGTATTTTTCTGTAAGTTTCCATCTGAGAAAAATAAAACCAGAAATTCATGGTGAGTTCTGATTAAATGTGGGGTGAATCATCTGGAACTCGACGTCCTAGATAGGACAGTAATGAACTTTTGTTGGTGTAAAATGTCCAAAACTGCTTCTAAGGACGGTGTGAACACATCTCTCCTTGTATCTATTTGGAGATCTGTAAAAAATATACAGCACAACTTGAATTTATGCAAAGAAATTTTGCTCTCACTTTATGTGATGGTCATCTGAAAATGCCACATTTTTAAATGCTTTCATTGATGCATTCTCATATATCATTGACATTTTTGTTGCAGGTGCTAAAGTGGGTGTAATGAATTGCAGTAAGACCCAGAAGTTGTTAGAAATATTCAACAATCAATTTGTCACTTTCATAACAAGAACGCTGTTGTGCTTCAGTGTATGTTTTGGTGGATAAATAATTAAAATTGGAAGAAAATGTCTGCTGCCATTCAGCCTTGAAAAAATCACAATACCTCAAAATGTGTTCATTTGGCAATTTGCTGAAGCAGAAGATCATTACCATGAAATCTGTTTGCCTGCCCATCTGAGATTGAACACTGAAACATTACTTCATGACAATTTAGTACCTACTTTCAAGGGATTTAAACTCCCTAATTCCTATAAAATAAAAATATGAATGGGTACATGTAGGGCACCCTGATTGCAGGGCATCAGACTTTGTGAGATGAATTGACACTCGTGCAGGGCAGTGATTTCCTGCATCCTAAAATTGTGACCCCTGTTCATTGGGAAGTTGAATGTCATGTTGGGTGCAATCTACACAACAACTGCCTTGCAAACTGATGTCTGAAGATGTTTTTTGATACTTTTTTTTTTTTTTTGGGGGGGGGGGGGGGGGGTGATAGAATCCACACCTCCCCAAAAAGGATTTATGCCCTTGTTGGCATTTAATACTTGACTGACTTCAACTTTAATGCTGATTGGATTGAAATTAAGGTTGATGGTTGGTCACAGAAAACAATTAGTTCAGTTAGGAATTTTGATGCCCATTTCACATTGGCTTTGGGAATGAAATTCAGCCCCGTTGAGTGCTTTCATTAAAATATCCTTGTATTGGTACTGGACACAAATGCTTTTGCATGTAACTTTTAGCTTTAACTTGACAAAGTCAAGATAAGCTATTGCCATCACGCGTGTAGAAGTCTGTTAGTCTGCGAGTCTGTTCATATTTTCCTTTAGCATGGGCTACACCCTGCAGTTCTTGTCTGATCGTCACAAGATTTCAAATGCAGGTTTGGGGTCATGTCTAGATGAGAACGTCCCCTTTTGGTCGCGATCGGTCAACCAGTATGGCTGCCCAAGCCCAAAACCTGAAAACCATTAGCATAGTCTACAGGTCGTTTTTATGAAGGGATTGCATTGTAACTTGGTAGGATGCCTCTGTTTAATGCCTAGATGAGAACGTCCCCTTTTGGGCATGATCTGTCAACAGTGGTGGCTGTCCAAGCCCGAAACCCAAAAACTTTTAGCACAGTCTGCAGGTCATGTTTAATATGGAGGGATTTCATTGTAACTTGGTAGGATGACTCCTTATGATCTCTAGATGAGAATTTCCATTTTCCCATTTGGGCGTGATCTGCCAACCGTGACTGTCCGAGCCCAAAACCTGAAAACATTTAGCACAGTCTACAGGTCATATTTATTGAGGAATTTCATTGTAACTTGGTGGGTTGACTTCATATGTCTAGATGAGAAAGTCCCTTTTTGGACTTGATTGGGCAACTGTGACGGCTACAGGGACCCGAAGCCCGAAAACCTATAGCACAGTCTACAGGTCATATTTATGAAGGGATTTCATTGTAACTTGGTAGGACTCCAAATAATGTCTAGATGAGAACATCCCCTTTTCGTCGCGATCATTCAGCTTTTGTGGCTGCCCGAGCCCAAAGACCTTTAGCATAGTCGTATTTATGGAAGGATTTCATTGTAACTTGTTAGGTTGACTCCATATAATGCCAAGATGATGACATCCCCTTTTGGTTGTGATTGGTCAACTGTGATGGCTACAGGTGCCCAAAGCCCCGAAAATCTTGAGCACAGTCTACAGGTCATATTTATGAAGGGATTTCATTGTAACTTCGTGGGATCACTCCAGATGATGCCTAGATGAGAATGTCCCCTTTTGGTTGCGATCATTCAACCATGATGGCTGCCAGAGCCCAAAGCCCAAAAGCCTTTAGCACAGTCTACAGGTCATATTTATGAAGGGATTTCATTGTAACTTGGTAGGTTGACTTCATATAATGTCAAGATGAGAACGTCCCCTTTGGACGCAATTGGGAAACTGATGGCTACAGGGGCCTGAAGCCCGAAAACCTTTAGCACAGTCTACAGGCCATATTTATGAAGGGATTTCAATGTAACTTGATAGGATGACTCGTTTTGGAATAATTTCACTGTAACTTGGTAACTTTCGTTGATATACGTTAACTGTGAGGGCCACATACATTAACTGTTAGGTCATATTAACCCACCACTCAGCTCTTCAGTACAGTGTACACCTCATATTATTTTTATCAAAAACATAGCATACAGGGAACAGAAATGAACATATTCCCAATTCTCACAATTCTTGTCATATTTCTTAATCCTTTCATAAACATTGAACATTATCCTTTTCATCAAACACAACACACAAGTTAAGCAAGTGTCATTGACACTTTCATTTAGTCGAGTTGTGACGAAGTCAAACTGGACTTATAGTTTGATGAATGGCGGGCGTACGGGCGTAAACAATTGGTTTCCGGATAACTTGATAATGGTTCAACCCATGTTCATGAAACTTCATAGGTAGGTTAGTATTGGTGAGAGGAAGAAGCCTATTAATTTTGGACTTACTTGGTCAAAAGTCAGGTCACAGTGACCTTGAACATAGTAAATTGTAAACAATTGGTTTCGGGTTGATAACTTGATAATTGTTCAACCCACATTCATGAAACTTCATATGTAGGTTGACCTTCGTGAGAGGAAGAACCCTATTTATTTTGGACTCAATAGGTCAAAGGTCAAGGTCAGTGACCCTGAACACGGTAAATCAAAACAATTGGTTTCCAGATAACTTGATAATAGTTTGATCCATGTTCATGAAACTTCATAGTTAGGTTGGCATCAGTGAGAGGAAGAACCCTGTTTATTTTGGACGTGCTAGGTGAAAGGTCAGGGTCAGTGACCTTCAACTTAGTAAATCAAAAACAATTGGTTTCCAGATAACTTGATAATGGTTTGACCCACATTCATGAAACTTCATAGGTAGGTTGTCCTAGGTGATTGAAAGAGCCCTATTTTGGACTCACTAGGTCAAAGGTCAAGGTCACAGTGACCTTGAACATAATAAATCGCTAACAATTGGTTTTCAGATGATAATTTGACAATGGTCCCACCTGCATTCATGAAACTTCATAGGTAGGTTGGCATTGGTGTAAGAAAGAGCCCTATTTATTTTGGAATCACGAGGTCAAAGGTCAAGGTCAGTGACCCTTCACATAGTAAATTGTAAACAATTGGTTTCCGGATGATAAGTTGATAATGATTAAGCCCACTTTTGTGCTGTCACAACTCTACATTGGATCGGTGATCATATCAGCATTTTTAGCTGAACTTTGACGTAAGTCAAATTTGAGCTTATGCCATGGCCAGTTGTCCGTCATCCGTCTGGCCCTCTGTCCATCATCCGTCTGGCCCTCTGTCCATCATCCGTCTGGCCCTCTGTCCATCATCCGTCTGGCCCTCTGTCCTTCTGTCCATCAACAGTTCAATACGGCTCGGGCGAGAGGCCGTATTTATGAACCGATCTTTACGAAACGTCTTGGGTACCTTTATCACCGTGGGACGAGAACGAGTGTTTTGGGGTCAGGTCTGAAATTCAAGATGGCCGCTGGCAGCCATTTTGTACAAAATCAGGTGCAATCAGATTTTTGTGCAGAACTTCCATATGAAAGCGCTGATTTCAATAATTATTTGTGTGAATGTTTAGTACCATGGGATACATCACATATAATACGGGTTTTTTTCTCATGCATAAATTATGCCAATTAGACTAACTTTGATCTATTTAGTGTTACTTTCAGCACTGTAACTGCCAATACGGCTCAGGCAAGAGACTGTATTTATAAACCGTTCTTTACGAAACTTCTTGGGTACCTTTGTTATCACCGTGGGACGAGAAAAAGTGTTTGTGTGCGGTCCGAAATTCAAGATGGCCACCAGCAGCCATTTTGTACTTTAGTTAGTGAAGTCAGTTTTTTGTACAGAACTTCTGTATGAAAGTTCTGATTCAAATAAATTTTTGTCTGAATGTTTAGTAACATGGAATACATCACATATAATACAGGTTTTTTTCTTGTGCAGAAATTCTGCAAATTAGATGAACTTTGATTTATTCAGTGCTACTTGCACACAGTAAGTGCACATGTCAGTACGGCTCGGGCTGGAGGCTGTATTTATGAACCGATCTTCACGAAACGTCTTGGGTACCTTTATCTTGGGGTACCTTTGTTATCACCTTGGGACGAGAATGAGTGTTTTTGGGTGCGGTCCGAAATTCAAGATGGCCACCACCAGCCATTTTGTACTTTAGTTAGTGAAGTCAGTTTTTTGTACAGAACTTCTGTATGAAAGTTCTGATTCGAATAAATTTTTGTCTGAATGTTTAGTAACATGGAATATATCACATATAATACAGGTTTTTTTCTCGTGCAGAAATTCTGCAAATTAGATGAACTTTGATTTATTCAGTGCTACTTATACACAGTAAATGCATGTATCAATACGGCTCGGGCAAGAGTCTGTATTTATGAACCGATCTTCACGAAACTTCTTGGGTACCGGTACCTTTGTTATCACCTTGGGACAGGAACGAGTGTTTTTGGGTGCCTTTGTTATCACTGCTGTGAGAACAAATATTTTTGGATTCAGTCAGACCCTCTCTGAGACTCGGAAGATTTCATTTCTAGTTTAGCATCTAACTGTTGCCCACCTTTACAATACTTTACCTATATATTTGTTACAGGCTACGATCAGCATTTATGTACAGACCGTTACAATACTTTGTATGTACCTTTGTTATCAGGTCATTACCTAGATGTTTGTCATTGCTGTGTCACATACTATACATGTACATGTCTTGCACAAGTTGAGCTACAGTGTCATTGACACTTTCATTTAATTTTTAATTTCAGAATTCTCAACAAGCTTACGCCAGAAAAATTTGATAAGTTGAGCTTAGAACTTCTAAATGTAGGAATAGAGTCACAAATCATCCTTAAGGGAATTATTTTATTGGTGAGTTTGAAATTCTGTATAGTGTGAATAGTTAGCATAAACTGGGTATTTTTTAATTTTTACATGGAATGCATTTTCACCTTTATCATTAATGTTGATTTGAATTTTGATTTTATATTCACTGTCCGAACCAAAGTCAGTGTGATCCCCCTAGGATTAGTTGTGAAAAAGTTATGAAAATTTTGAATTTGTTATTCTGCACCCATGCATTTTTTTTGAAATGGTAGAAACAGAAATTGCATAGTGCCAGAAAATATCAGGCCAGAGGTTTCTTCTGTGATGCTGAATTTGGGTTACATGTAGCATTATGTAGATCTAGTGGTATTTTAACCCTTTACCCAACGTAACGGCCAAAACCGGCCAGCGCTATTCTCAAAAATCGGCGTTTAATTTTCATTATATTTTCATTTTTTGTCTCAAAAACATAGGTTATGTCCCTCTTTGGAATGAGCTCTTCCAGCTCGTTCCAATGAGGGGTCATAATTTATGTTGAGACAAAAAATGAAAAAAATTAGCTATTCAAGAATTTTTTTTGTGTCGTCTGCTTTTCATGTTAGGTAAAGGGTTAAAGAGCATTTTCAGGTCCTTGAAAACCTTGGAAGTCTTTGAATTTCAAAATTACTTTACAAGTACCTGAAAGTATGAGCCCGGTTATTCCTTGGATGGGTGACCATCCGTGCACGTTGAAGGTGCGCATGTCTTCAACCAATCTAACCCTGCCTGTGCTGCAGTGCAGAGTTACAATGTTGGGGGTGCTGGCAGTTGCTAGTCATTGCTTGGTGGTTCTCTCCAGGTACTCCGGCCTTAAAACTGTCACCGACATGATATGACCTTGACTGTTAAAGTGCCATTAAACCCTAATAAAATATAATTGAAAGGGATTCTGAAGTATCCTCAGTTCCTTAAATGGATCTTCAGTACCTTTTTAGTGGTTACTAATGAGCACCAATACAACATTTGAGCTGTTGAATTGATCTGCAAGGATAATACGGTACATGCATGCTTGGTGTGCCGCTGGCAGATATTCCTGCCCAGCACAGGGTTTGTCTTGTCACTGAACTAAGTATAATTTGTGCATATTTAATAAAATTGTCTCCCTGTAAATGGAATGGATTTTTTCACCAATGATTCCTTATGTTACATACAGAATCATTGGTAAAAAAATTTGATGAAAAATATCCTGAAAATAATCAGCAGATTGAGAGTTAATGCTGATAGATAACTTGTGATAGTAATCTCTTGGTTAACTCATAAAGGCCTTTTTATGTGTACCCATAGTATGTATGGTACACATAATGCCGGCATCTGGGGTGGCCATCCGTCGTTCGTCCATCCTTTGTCCATCCATCTGTCCTGGTCGTCCGGCGTCTGTATCCATTTCTTTGGCATTCGATAACTTGAAAACTATTGCTTGGATTGTCAAGTTACTTTATATTTGTGTTCAGGTTACTGATGTGCCGAGCTGTATAGTTTTTGGTGTAAATCTGATAATTTGATCCTGAGATATTAACCCTTTATCCTTCAAATTGAAAATCCTCCAATCCCTTTGGCATTTGATAACTTGAAAAATATTGCTTGGATTGTCTAGTTACTTTATATTTGTGTTCAAGTTACTGATGTGCCGAGCTGTATAGTTTTTGGTGTAAATCTGTTATTTTGATCCTGAGATATTAACCCTTTATCCTTCAAATAGAAAATTCCTCCAATCCCTTTGGCATTCGATAACTTGAAAAACTTGAAAAATATTGCTTGGATTGTCAAGTTACTTTATATTTGTTCAGGTTACTGATGTGCCGAGCTGTATAGTTTTTGGTGTAAATCTGATAATTTGATCCTGAAATATTAACCCTTTATCCTTCAAATTAAAAATTCCTCCAATCCCTTTGGCATGAGATAACTCAAAAAATATCAATCCAATTGTCATGTTACTTTATATATTTGTTCAGGTTACTGATGTGCTGTGCTGTATAGTTTTTTATATAAATCTGATAATTTGATCTGGAATGTTAACCTTTATCCATCAAATTAGACACTCCTCAAATCCATTTCTGTATGTACCCATACCATGTATGGTGTACATAATGTCGGCATCCAGGGTGGCCCTCTGTCATACAGCTTTACACTAGTTGCGCGTATGGGTACACATCTGACGATTTCATCGGCCTATTTTTATGTCTCCCCTTCCCAGAAGGGAGACATATTGTTGTAGTGCATATTCTTCTTCTCCTTCTTTCTTCTTCTTTCTCATACAAACTTTGTCCGGGGCATAACCTTTTTGTCTTTTGACCTAGACCTTAGATATTTGGCATGTGGATGTATCACCATGAGCCGGGGTGTCGCGTACCATAGTGACCTTCATGTGACCTTTGACCTGAAGGTCAGATTTATGTGCTTTTTAAGGGAAACTTTGTCCGGGGCATAACCTTTTTGTCTTTTGACCTAGACCTTAGATATTTGGCATGTGGATGTATCACCATGAGCCGGGGTGTCGCGTACCATAGTGACCTTCATGTGACCTTTGACCTGAAGGTCAGATTTATGTGCTTTTTAAGGGAAATTTGTCCGGGGCATAACATTTTTGTCTTTTGACCTAGACCTTAGATATTTGGTATGATTGTCAATATTATTCATGTATATATAATTTGCAGCGCATTAAATAGAAAGGAAGGGGAGACATGTTTTAGTGTTCTAAAACAGTTTCTAGTTCCAACTTTTGGTCCATTTCGACTAATTTAGAGCATCTTCCCCAACATGCTGTCTTTGGGTAAACTTGCAACGTACATTCTAAATACATTGTAAGTTGTTTCTAGATGATTTGTGGCTGTCTATATAGGCAGCCATGTTTTCTCTTGACACAACTGAAAGTTGCTGAACATAAAGTGTCAGTGTAGTCAAATATATTAAAAAAAATCTCCCAAGCATTTGAGTTAATTAAAAGTATGCATACAAGTACTAGCACTATCACAAATTCTGACGGATAACAATTCTTACTTCCCTGTGGGAACCATAGGAAGTGAAGCAGTGCTTGTTTATTGTGGTAAACAAGCTCTGTTTTGCTGGTAAAATAGGACCCAGTGACTAATGCTTGGGGTGAAAGTCCTCTAAAATGGCCAACATGGGTATAAACGATTGACTGGACTTGACTTCATCACCATGTTGTAACGATGAGCCATTTTGCTGAAGTATGTGACCTTAAACACCAATAAATAAATAAATAAATATAACATTTCCATTTCTTACTGTTGAATTTGCACTTGAGTTGACTGTAATTCCTGGATAGTTCTTGAATTTTGGCTGAGGACATGGAAACTCCTTGAATTGCATTTCTAGAATTCTGTGGCAATCCTGTTTTTTTAGCTCACCTTGTCTTAAAGTTCAGGCTGATCTAATCTCATCGCTCTCTGTCTGTCTGTCCGTCAACACCATGTTTTGGTCTTCTCCAAAACCACTGGGCCAATTCTAGTGATAGTTTGAGTGATGGTCCCAAAGGGGCATTGCAGTTGTTCAACTCAACATGCCCAGACCCATAGGGAGGGGTTGGGAGAAAATGCTCCAAAATATTTTTAGAATCTTAGTCTCATGAACCAGTGGGTACAATGACTTGATATTTATGGAGCTTCTTTTTGAGGTGTAGAATCAAATTTGTTCAAACGAAGTTTGTGAAGCAATATTTGGCTTTGTAATGGGAGAGGTAAAAATTTTGGCCCTGCCCAAAATTTCTATTTTCTGAACCAATAGTCCAATTAGAACCAAATTTATTTGGTATTATTGGGTCATAAGTACTTAACTCGTGCAAAAAAAAATTTCTGCATCCTCATGGGGGGTCCCAGGAGCTAAAAATAGAAATATTTTCAAATGACCATATTTCCCAAACCATACGGGACAGAGAGCTGTTTTTTTGGTACGAAGCATCCTTAGGACCAGTAGAATTGAATGGTAAAAATAAATTTCCGTCTGTTATGTTAGGGTATTGTGTAGAGGGCATCGAAAGATTCAAGTTGGTTCAAATCGAGTCCATAGGTTAATATTTGGGCTCGCTATGGTAGCTCAAACTTTTACTTCTTCAGATCCAACAGTCAGAATGCTTTCATATTTGGTATACATCATCTCTTGGGAGGTCAAATTCAACTTTGTTCAAATCGAGAGCCTGGGTTAATATTTGGGAACCGGAATTGGCCATGTAGCTGAAGAATTAGAAATATTGTATTCAGTACACTCTAGAGGTGTGTAACTAAGATTAATGCACATAGGTCGTATCAAGGGGCTTTATAGGGGAGCTATACATTTTACATTATCAACTGAAGAAAAGGCATGATGCTCGGACTAGTTTTGTCACTCCGGAGGGTCTCAAGGATTGACAATGTACCCTATGGAAATGGATTGCTTAATGTAGACTCATTCTTGGACTTTGTTTATATCGTGTTCTATTCAAGGTGAGTGCTTCAGGCCCTGTGGGGCGTCTTGTTTGTACAAAGTGGTGGTCTGAAATGAAAAGGTTCTGAAGTCAGCTGGACATGCCCATATACCACTCACTACTGTGGGCAGAACCCTATAATGGGAATATGCCTGATCTTAAATCACGGCTGTTAATAACCATTAAATGTTTTAACAGAAATGAGCGATATGAGATGGTGATTGTTTACATTTATTGTCCAGTGTTTCTTTCTCAAACTGCCAGATTTACCACTGGATATAAATCATAAAAAGGAGCTAACCCCTCCAAGGTCCAAACATAAAATTAATATTAAAGGATGTATGTGTGGGACATTCTGCTCAAACAGCAATAAGGACATATTTTTATACTCTAAACTAATGGCCCAGACTAGCTGGTGCAAACAGTTATCAAGGACCAAACACAAATTTTGAATCCCCCAATCCCCCAAATTTGCTTGCAAAACCGAAAATTAAAAGTCCTATCTGGTCCTCCATACTTTTAGTCTCCGCACATGCACAGCCATCAGGAAGTGATGGGTATTGGCACTAACATCATTCTTTGTTTGGCCCAAAAGTTAGTAAAAATGTTCTGACACCTGTGCTTTAAAATCTCTTGAGGATGCCAGACACAAATCAATGCAAGAATTGGTGGATCCAAGGCTGTTATTGGATGATGGAAGCGTACAACGGTGGTTTTGTACGTTCAGGGCTGTAACTTTATAATAACTATAAAATTATTTCATGTTTCCCAATTTCGGGACAGACGCCTGACGTCATCATTTTTGCTAATGATTAATCCACTGTTAAGTATTCCTTCCCTATTCTTCCATGAACCCTTCCTGATAAACTCTTAAGCTGAAGTTGGTAAGACGTGATACTGCCCTTGCATTGTCATCACCTATAGATGACAAGGTGAAAAGCTCTGAGTCGCTCCATTTACCGGAAATATACTATTTGACGTTACGTTGCCATATGAGTAAGCTACAAGAAAGCTTCTAGTGCGCTACTGTTGAAATCGGTGTCTCATCAACACACTTCAGCAGACCGGGGAAAGCGAGCCCGTTCTTCTAAGAAAGCATCAAGAGAATGTCTTGTGGGGGTACAATAACCCTCTATTTACTTCGGAAGTCATTATAGCGACTCGGAAAAGGGACATAGGTCTGATCAAGACTATGGATCTGACACCCCTAGGTCGACGATTAATGGAAGGTTATCTTCACAGGGACTGATATAAGCTTCATGTATTGTAACCTCAAAATAGGTTACGGAGTTCTTAGCATACCGTAACCTGTAGGTTTCCGGAGTGTAGATATAAGGTTAATTATTAGGTTGATCAGTTTCCTCTCGTAACCTACCAATGGGTCTCCGGTTTATTGAAACACGTAACCTCCCCCGTAGGTTACGGCTTATGTCGGACCCTGTCTTCATGAAAAACTGGATGTTAATCACGGAAGTTTCTTTCAAAGAGAGTCGCTCCTAGTGGAGGTAAAGGCTGTCTTATTGAAGGGAACAGTTGAGATCGACGAGACAAGCTTCTTCGTGGGGAGGACTTAGTTTCTCCTCCTGTAAGCATCGTAAGTCGTACATGTGATGGACATGACCTCTCTTGCTTGCCATTTGACGGAAGGGTATCGACTTTACAATAATCAAGATGTTATTCACGTAAGTTCCTTTCAAAGAGAGTCGCTCCTAGTGGAGGTAAGGCTCTCTTATTGAAAGGAACAATTGAGGTCATCGAGAATAGATTTCAGTTGCTTTCCACTTGGCGATAGGTTATCAGCCTCGCAATTAAGTGGATAAATTGTGGAAGATCAGTGGATGAGAATGTCTCGGCAGGCCTACGGCTATCAGCCCGAGCAAGCTCCACTTACAAGTTTACTTGTTGGAAAAATCTTCCAAGAGAGGCTTTGCTACAAGCTTTCCTGTTGAACAAAAGCATTAGACATCGTTGAAATTATTCTCCAGTTTTTTATTATCACCTGTTTCTTGTCCTGAATCCGGATGAATAGTGCATAGATAGGCTGAGATATTCCTTGGAGTCAAGAAAATTTGTCATTGTGGATGCCATAGTAGCCTTCTGTTCGGTTACAGCGGTCTCTTGGATTAGGCTCTGTCCGATGTCTTTTGGAAATAAAATCGAAAAAGATACTGCTTTTTAGTTTATTTTTCCTGGGTGTCATAGACTTGAGTCTTATTGTTACACCAAAGAAGCCTAGCTGAATTCATGAGCGAATTTTTTTCAGTATTATGCAGTGGCATAACTGAATTATCTCTTGGGACTGCAGTCTCTTTGGGAATTCAGGGCTGTTTATATAGTGGCTCTTCATTCCCTACCTTGCGCGATGATAATTGTAAGTCTCCATAAAGTGAGCCTTCAGTGTCGCAACTTACACCGATATATCTGTCTTCACGGAGATGAAGACTTATAAGCTATGGCTAGTGTTGTAAGTCTCATTAATGAGCTTCTGGGGCCTCCGTTTTCAGCTTTTAATCGTCTTCACATACAGGAAGACCTCTAGCTGCTTCAGCTAGGCTGAGTTTGTTGTCCTATCTCACATACCATTTGTTAGTGGAAGTTTTTCCTTTCAAACCGTTATGTTAATACGGTGTATTTGTTCACGTCCTTCTCCGCCCTTATTGGCATTATGGAGTCTTGTCAGACGTGAGGGAGCCTTGCAGTTCGTAGAGTATTTGATGACTAACACAAGAATGATTCAAGTAATGCGGGTGTGGAGGGGGTTCGATATAATTTTGAATCCTCTCCCCCCTCCCCATCGCCAATGTGTTAAGAGGCGTTTACAGGGCAAGACGTAGTTTTCTTCCTGTACGCCTTGTATGCACTTAAGTATATACATGCATTTCATGAATTCTCGATTGGCGGCTGGGTCGTGTTCTTTGGCGACCTCATGGGCACATTCTCTATATAGTTGGTTTGTTTCCTGTGGCTGTACGTCTGTATGTCATATACGAGCAGATGATTCATCATCAATAAATTGCCAGCCTTTGTGTACCTGTGTGACTGTCAAGTCACTGGTATTCAGATGATTACATGCGGGATTTCAATTCTCGCATGCATAGTAAGTGTATTATTAGGCAGACGCATTATTGTATGTTATGGATCTTAGAAACAATGAATTATTTCGGGGGCAGTCTGTGACGAGTCTGTTAATCATAGCTCGTTCCATTTCTAAATCCAGGTTTCTATTAGTTTCGGTACCCAAATCGAATATAACTTTTCTGTGCATTCTCGTATATTCGCACGTGTCTGGGAGTGTGGGGAACCGTAAGGGGACTATAGGATTGCACTCCGTCCGTCCGTCCGTCTGTCTGTCTGTCTGTCCCTCTGTCTGTCTGTTTTTTATGTTACCACCTCTCCCTCCAACATGCTTTAAGCTACACCTTTCATATTTGGTACATGGATAAATGGTTCGGAGGGGATGATGCACGCTCAAAATTTTTTTTTTCAAAATCCAAGATGGCGGAATGGCGGCCATTTTTGTTGTGTTTTTTAAGCTTTTTTTTCTCTATTTTCATGTTACCACCCCTCCCACTAACATGATTCAAGCTACACCTTTCATATTTGGTACATAGATAAATGGTTCTGAGGGGATGATGCACGCTCAAAATTTTTTTTTTCAAAATCCAAGATGGTGGAATGGCGGCCATTTTTGTTTTTTAAGCTTTTTTTTCTATTTTCATGTTACCACCCCTCCCACCAACATGGTTCAAGCTACACTTTGCATATTTGGCACATGGATAGAGGGTTGGGAGGAGATGATGCACGTTCAATATTTTTTCTTCAAAATCCAAGATGGCGGCATGGCGGCCATTTTTGTTGCGTTTTTTAAGCTTTTTTTCTCTATTTTATGTTACCACCCCTCACTCCAACATGGTTCAAGCTACACTTTTTATACCTGGCACATGGATAGAGGGTTGTAATGGGATGTTGCACGTTCAATATTTTTTTTCCAAAATTCAAGATGGTGCCATGGCAACCATTTCTGTTGTGTTTTTTTAAGCTTTTTTCTCTATTTTATGTTACCACTACTCCCTCCAACATGGTTCAAGCTGCACTTTTCATATATGGTACATGGAATAAGGATGTTGTGAGGGGATTATCCACGCTCAATATTTTTTTTTCAAAATCTAACATCTGTGTCTGTCTGTCTGTCCGTCTGTCTGTCTGTTTTTAGCTCACCTGAGCGAAGCTCAAGGGGAGCTTTACTAATCACTTTCTGTCCGTCGTCCGGCGTCCGGCGTCCGTCGTCGTCCGTCCGGCGTTAACTTTACATTATCGACTTCTCCTCCTAAACCACTAGCCCAATTTTATTCAAATGTTGGCTAAATGTTTATTACCTAATGCCAATTCAGATTTGTTCAAATGAAGTTGCCCCTCCTCCTGGGTGGTGCCACACCCCCAAGGGGCACCAAAATCTTTGTAAATCTTCTTCTCATGAACCAGCAGTAGCAGAGACTTGATATTTGGTGTGCAGCTTCCTTTTGAGGTGTAGACTCAGATTTGTTCGAGAGAAGTTTGTGGGGCTATACTTGACGTTGTTATGAGAGGGGCAAAATTTTTTGCCCCGCCCAAAATTTCTATTTTCCAAACCGAGAGGCTGATTTGAACCAAATTTTATGTGAGGGCTTATTGGGTCATGAGTACTTGATTCATGCAAAAAAAAATTTTTCCCGCAGCCCCGTGGGAACCGCAGGAGCTAAAAATAGAAAAAATTTAAAACGCCCATATCTCCAAAACTGCACGGCACTGAGAATTTTTATTTGGTGTGCAGCTTCCTTAGGACCAACAGAAAGGATTGGTAAAAAAAAATTGCCATCGGTTTTATCATAGGGTACAGTTTCGGGACTTTGAAAAAGTGCTGAGTCAGCACTTTTTAACACTGTAGGCAATGGGAAAAACATTAAAAAATCTTCTTCTCCAGATCCAGCAGGCAGAATCTTTTGATATTTGGTATGCAACATTGTAGGGTGGATCTAATTCAAGTTTGTTCAAATCGGCCCCCTGGGTTCATATTTGGGCTCAGTATAGGAGCCCGATTTCGAACTTAGTGCATTTCAGGCAAATTTCTTAAAAAATCTTCTTCTCCAGATCCAGCAGGCAGAATCTTTTGATATTTGGTATGCAACATTGTGGGGTGGATCTGATTCAAGTTTGTTCAAATCGGCCCCCTGGGTTTATATTTGGGCTCAGTATAGGAGCCCAAATTTGAACTTACTGCATTTCAGGCAAATTTCTTTGAAAATCTTCTTCTCCAGATCCAGCAGGCAGAATCTTTTGATATTTGGTATGCAACATTGTAGGGTGGATCTGATTCAAGTTTGTTCAAATCGGCTCCCTAGATTCATATTTGGGCTCACTATAGGAGCTCGAATTCGAATTTAGTGCATTTCAGGCAAATTTATTAAAAAATCTTCTTCTCCAGATCCAGCAGGCAGAATCTTTTGATATTTGGTATGCAATGTTGCGGGGTAGATCTGATTCAAGTTTGTTCAAATCGGCCCCCTGGATACATATTTGGGCTTACTATAGAAGCCCGAATTCGAACTTAGTGCATTTCAGGCAAATTTCTTAAAAAATCTTCTTCTCCAGATCCAGCAGGCAGAATCTTTTCATATTTGGTAAGCAACATTGTGGGGTGGATCTGATTCAAGATTGTTCAAATCGGCCCCCTGGGTTAATATTTGGGCTCAGTATAGGAGCCCGATTTCGAACTTAGTGCATTTAGGCAAATTTCTTAAAAAATCTTCTTCTCCAGATCCAGCAGGCAGAATCTTTTGATATTTGGTATGCAACATTGTAGGGTGGATCTGATTCACGTTTGTTCAAATCGGCCCCCTGGGTTCATATTTGGGCTCAGTATAGGAGCCCCATTTCGAACTTAGTGCATTTAGGCAAATTTCTTAAAAAATCTTCTTCTCCAGATCCAGAAGGCAGAATCTTTTGATATTTGGTATGCAACATTGTGGGGTGGATCTGATTCAAGTTTGTTCAAATCGGCTTCCTAGATTCATATTTGGGCTCACTATAGAAGCTCGAATTTGAACTTAGTGCATTTCATGCAAATTTCTTAAAAAATCTTCTTCTCCAGATCCAGCAGGCAGAATCTTTTCATATTTGGTAAGCAACATTGTGGGGTGGATCTGATTCAAGTTTGTTCAAATCGGCCCCCTGGGTTTATATTTGGGCTCAGTATAGGAGCCCAAATTTGAACTTAGTGCATTTCAAGCAAATTTATTAAAAAATCTTCTTCTCCAGATCCAGCAGGCAGAATCTTTTGATATTTGGTATGCAACATTGTGGGGTGGATCTGATTCAAGTTTGTTCAAATCGGCTTCCTAGATTCATATTTGGGCTCACTATAGAAGCTCGAATTCGAACTTAGTGCATTTCAGGCAAATTTCTTAAAAAATCATCTTCTCCAGATCCAGCAGGCAGAATCTTTTGATATTTGGTATGCAACATTGCGGGGTGGATCTGATTCAAGTTTGTTCAAATCGGCCCCCTGGGTTCATATTTGGGCTTAATATAGAAGCCCGAATTCGCACTTAGTGCATTTCAGGCAAATTTCTTCAAAAATCTTCTTCTCCAGATCCAGCAGGCAGAATCTTTTGATATTTGGTATGCAACATTGCGGGGTGGATCTGATTCAAGTTTGTTCAAATCGGCCCCCTGGATTCATATTTGGGCTTAATATAGAAGCCCGAATTCGCACTTAGTGCATTTCGGGCAAATTTATTAAAAAATCTTCTTCTCCAGATCCAGCAGGCAGAATCTTTTGATATTTGGTATGCAACATTGTGGGGTGGATCTGATTCAAGTTTGTTCAAATCGGCTTCCTAGTTTCATATTTGGGCTCACTATAGAAGCTCGAATTCGAACTTAGTGCATTTCAGGCAAATTTCTTAAAAAATCTTCTTCTCCAGATCCAGCTTCAGAATCTTTTCATATTTGGTAAGCAACATTGTGGGGTGGATCTGATTCAAGTTTGTTCAAATCGGCCCCCTGGGTTTATATTTGGGCTCCGTATAGGAGCCCAAATTTTAACTTAGTGCGTTTCAGGCATATTTCTTAAAAATCTTCTTCTCCAGATCCAGCAGGCAGAATCTTTTGATATTTGGTATGCAACATTGTAGGGTGGATCTGATTGTGATTCATGAACGTATTTATTTGTAAAGTTGATAGAATCTTAGACAAAATTTGCAGAAAAGATCTACTATAGAAGGGGTGGTATCCAAGGTGAACCGTTTACCCAAATCTAGCAGTACTAATGCATTATTCACACAAATCTTCGTTCAAATTTTATGACCCCTCATTGGAACACACGCATTCAGCTCATTCCAACAAAGGTCATATGCCATGTTTTCGAGACAAAGGAATAAAAATTTTAGTTATTCATGAAATTTTTAGGCAACTGTTGTCTGTTATTCACTTTGCTTCATGAAATTTCAGTACTTTTAGAAGTTACCTCAGTAATCAAGGGTTAATTCCCCTTAATTAAATGTCGCCTCTAAAAAACAACCACTTTGCATATCTTACCTTTTTACCAGCATAACTGCCAAAACTTGTCAGCATTCTTCGCAAAAATCGCTATTCAAATTTTAATTTTTGTCTCTTAAACATACATGTACTTATCGCTTGTAAATACCCCATTGGAATGAGCTTTTTGAGCTCATTCCAATGAGAGGTCGCACACCATGCTTTTTGAGTCAAAAAAGCAATTTTTTTAGTTATTCCAGAATTTCGTACGTAAAACACAGCTTTATGACTTCACATTAAAATGAGCTCTCTAAGCTTGTTCCAATCAACATTCACGCACTATGTCTTTCACACAAAAAATAAAATTTTCCATTTATTCAGGAATTTTGTTTGCAAGAACACTCTTACCCCCCCCCCCCCCCCCCCACACACACACACACACACACACACACACACAAACACACACACACAGACACACACATCTAAAAGTTCGTCAGCAAAAAAACAGTTACTTCAATTTTTAAATGCATTATAGGAACAACTTGCCTAATCAAATTTAAATACTTTTGCATCATTCTGTATCTAGAACAAACCATTTACCATATCTTTACGCAAAATTCTCCAGCATCATTCACAAAAAAACACCATTATTTATATATTCACATTTCTGTCTCAAAAATATACCTGATCTTCCCATACCCCTATTGGAATAAGCTGTTTGAGCTTGTTCCAATGATGATAAAAAAAAATAAAATTTGTGAAAATTTTTGTTTTCTTGCATGCAAATATATACATGTAGCACATGGAAGATATCCACAGTTGGGGAGAGATGTCCAAGGCTATCTCTTCACATTCCTTGTTTGTGCTTCATGCTAAACCAGTTTGTCTGCAGAGATAAATTTGCTTTATTAAAAATCATTGGAGATTGGCCACACACCAATGATTTTAAATAAAACTAATTTTAGGTAACAAATGTTGAACTTCAAACAAAATCTATCACTCAACCAGTTAATGTTGATGAGGCATGACATGGTGAAGGTGACCTAAAATACTTCTTAGAGTCACTTTGTCAGGTGAGCGATTAAGGCCACGTGGGGCCTCTTGTTTATGTTACCACCTCTCCCTCTAATATGCTTCAAGCTACACCTTTCATATTTGGTACATGGATAAATGGTTCTGAGGGGATGATGCACAGTCAATATTTATTTTTCAAAATCCAAGATGGCAGAATGGCGGTCATTTTTGTTGTGTTTTTTTAAGCTTTTTTCTCTATTGTATGTTACCACCCCTCCCTCCAACATGGTTCAAGCTACGCCTTTCATATATGGTACATGGATAAAGGGTTGTGAGGGGATTATGCACGCTTAATATTTGTTTTAAACATCCAAGATGCTTATATGCTCTAGTGTCTTCTGTGACAAAAACACCTTATGTCACAAAAACGCCGTAGGGGACAAATATCACCTCGGTGGTCAAACACTTGTTGGAATTTATTGTACACCTGAACGGGGTTGCCTGTGGGTTGCCTCGGAAGTGTGTTAACTCTCCAGAGATTGTTCATTGTGATTCTATTGGACATGTGTATGTTGTACATATATCACTGGTTTTCAACCTATCTAAGTTTGCCAACTCTGCTATACGTTACAAGGGGCGCTATTAATGACCGGGATAGCCGCGATAGCCTTAGCTTCTGAAGTGGCGTTGAGCACTAATTTATTAATAATAATTGTCTGGGTGCCTGTTCGGCAAATATATATTATTTGGTACAGTAAAACCTGTCTTGAGAGACCACTGTCTTGAGAGACCACCTGTCTTGAGAGACCACATCTACCAGGCACCGATTGGTTTTACTCTATGATGGACCTGCTATGGGAGACCACCTGTCTTGAGAGATCACTGTGACCTGGTACCAACTTGTATTTTTATGCCATAATGGACCTGTCTTGAGAGACCGCCCCTTTGAAGACTGAAACCATGACAAAAACTTTTTACCTGTTCTGGAATTGGAAAGTCCATTGTGGTTATACTTACATGATTAAAAGTATTAAAATCTCTTAATTGGTTTTCAATTGTTATTCAGTTACATGTACATAACTCATTAAAGATTGAGATGTTTTTATAAGACCCCTGTGAAAAGATTAGGATTACTGCTGAATAAACAATTTCATACATACCTGAAATGTGACAGATAGGAATAAAAATAAATTTGTGTTGAAAATCTTTTTGTAACAAATTGAAATGGACTGTTATAAAAATTATCAAAATAAATTAGTGTTGAAAATCTTCAATGAAGATTTTCAACACTAATTTATTTTTATAATTTTTATAACAGTCCATTTCAGTTTGTTAAAAACTTCTTAAAAAAGGACAACTACAAATTAATTACAAAAATCCGTTCTTCTCCATTTCTGAAGTTTGTGGTTGGCTATTCACTGACTTGAGAAAAGCTGAAACCTGTTATGAGAGACCAACCGTCTTGAGAGATCACTTTTGTGTGGCCCAAAGGGCGGTCTCTCAAGACAGGTTCTACTGTACAGCTTTTACTGATTCCAGAGCGCTCCCCTCTTTGTTTTTGAAGATTCCTTCAAAAAAGGTTGGGAGGGATTTTTTAAATCGTCTCCGGCTTGATAAGTGTGTAACTTTGAGAGAAGCTGTTTTGTCTGTAGATTATATCCTGGATTCAGCTTATGTGTACCCATACTATGTAAGGTACACATAATGCCGGCATCCGGGGTGACCATCCGTCGTTCGTCCATCCTTTGTCCGTCCGTCTGTCCATCCGTCCATCCATCTGTCCATCCGGCATCCGTATCCATTTCTTTGTCATTCGATAACTTGAAAAATATTGCTTGGATTGTCAAGTTACTTTATATTTGTGTTCAGGTTACCGATGTGCCGAGCTGTATAGTTTTTGGTGTAAATTGGATAATTTGATCCTGAGATATTAACCCTTTATCCTTCAAATTGAAAATTCCTCCAATCCCATTGGCATTCGATAACTTGAAAAATATTGCTTGGATTGTCTAGTTACTTTATATTTGTATTCAGGTTACTGATGTGCCGAGCTGTATAGTTTTTGGTGTAAATCGGATAATTTGATCCTGAGATATTAACCTTTTATCCTTCAAATTGAAAATTCCTCCAATCCCTTTTGCATTCGATAACTTGAAAAATATTGCTTGGATTGTCAAGTTACTTTGTATTTGTGTTCAGGTTACTGATGTGCCGAGCTGTGTAGTTTTTGGTGTAAATCTGATAATTTGATCCGGAGATATTAACCCCGTTTATCCTTCAAATTGAAAATTCCTCCAATCTCTTTGGCATGAGAGAACTCAAAAAAATGTCAATCTGATTGTCATGTTACTTTATATATTTATTCAGGTTACTGATGTGCTGTGCTGTATAGTTTTTTATGTAAATCTGACAATTTGCTCCGGAGATATTAACCCTTTATCCATCAAATTAGACACTCCTCCAATCCATTTCTATATGTACCTTCTATGGTGTACATAATGTCGGCATCCGTGGTGGCCCTCCGTCATACAGCTTTCTGGGAGCGCGGTGGCTCAGTAGGTACAGGTGCAGGCTGCAAACCGAGAGGTCCTCTGTTCGAATCCCACCTGCGGCAACCGCGTTGTGTCCTTGGCCAAGGCACTTCATCTCCATTGCCGGCGTGGGGGCACGATGACGCCGTGTACTAAGGCGTACTGAACGTCGATGGTAAGCATGTCTTCAACCAATCTAACCCTGCCTGTGCCGCAGTGCGGAGTTACAATGTTGGGGAGCTGGCAGCTGCTCGTCGTTGCTCGGTGGTTCTCTCCGGGTACTCTGGCTTCCTCCACCCGTAAAACTGTCACGGTCATGATTAGCCATTGTGCATAAATATGTGACCATACACATCAATAAATAAATAAATTATAAAGCTTTCTACTAATTGCACCTATGGGTACCCATCTGACGATTTCATCGGCCTATTTTTTATTATTGTATATGGCATATGTTTGTGGGGGGGGGGGGGGGGGGGGGGTGGTAACTTCTCACTCTCAAATATGCCATCCTAATTTTTGAGGCTTACCGGTAGTCTGGACTAGCCTTAAAATTTGGAACTCGTTAGATCGACTTTGCATAATCATTCTGCTAAGAATACGGAATTACTTGAATTTGAGTCCTTATTTATGGTATGTCTTCTCTATTACTGTATAGAGAGACATACATTTAATGCCTTTTTAATTAAATTTCCTTTCACCTTGGATTGCAGGCCTGGAAACTATGTTGGTCTGTTAATTCTGAAGTCCTAGGCCCTCCACCTTTTTATGATTTAGCTAGTCTGGGCCATTGGTTTATAGTATAAAAATATTAAAAATTAAAGAAATTTGTATATTTTTTTATACTTAACCCTTTACCTAACGTAACGGTCAAAACCGGCCAGCGCTATTCTAAAAAATCGCCAATTAATTTTCATTATTTTTTCATTTTTTGTCTCGAATACATCGTCGAGCTCATTCCAATGAGGGGTCATAACCTATGTTTTTGAGACAAAAAATGAAAATAATAGTTATTCAAGAATTTTTTTTTGCAAGTGTCGTCTGCTTTTCATGTTAGGTAAAGGGTTAACAGTGGCCCAGAGGGTTTTGGCCCTCCCATGAGTGGGCACTCATACCTCCCTGCTGAGTTATTAGCTCACCTGACTGAAAGTCGGTGTGAGCTGTTGCCATCACTTGGCGTCTGTCGTCTGCCTTCCATTGTGCTTCGTCCATCGTATGTTAGCTTTTACAAAACAATCTTCTCCTCACAAACCAATGGCCCAAATTGAAACCTATATGGGCCACATCATCTAGGGGGTATTCAGTTTTAGTTTTGTTCAAGTCGAGTCTCTGCCCTTTTTGGGCATGGTCTTGTGTCCAAATATGATGAAATTCTTTAAAAATCTTATGAACCACAAGCGGGAAGGCTTTGATATTTGGTATGAAACTTCTCTGGTGTTCAAGATTAAAAGTTGTTCAAAGAAAGTTGATGGGTCCATATTTGGGCTCTCCAGGGGATGGACTCACTTTTGAGCTCCCCTGAAAATTTCTATTTCAAGAACCAATGGAGCGATTTGAACCACATTTTATATGTGGCATTAGTTAACCCAAAGTACTTCATTCATGCCCCCAAAATTTTTCGCTGTTCCCCATGTGAACCCCTGGCTCTAAAAATGGGGGGGAAAAAAATGAAATGTCCAATATTTCCCAAACTGCACGGACTAGAGATTTTGTATTTGGTATGAAGCTTTCTTCTGAACAGTTGAAATAATTAGACAAAAAAATTGCTGGCGAATCTGTCATAGGGTTCATTCTGATTACATTTTCTCCATACCCATAACCCTTACAATTTAGGACAACTTGGTCCAGGTGATCATTTTAGGCTCTCTTGAGCCTCTATATATGTAGTACTCTCTTCTACAAAGAATGTTTGCGGCAATTCCGGTCACTTGCTGATTGTTGCGTATGTGCGAAAAGTAAAAGTATGGAGGACCAGATAGGACTCTTAATTTTCGGTTTTGCAAGCAAATTTTGGGGATTGGGGGGGGGGGGGGGGGGGTTGAGTTTGCACCAGTCTGGGCCATTGGTAAGTATAACAAATATACAAATTACTTTAAATTTATCATATTACTCCTGAAATTTTCTTAAAGTGAGCAGCCTAAGAGCTGACGTAGGTTAGTTTTGCTCACATGCATTATACTTCTGAGGTTTCCCCCACCTCCCCAAATCTGAGGATCCTTTTTAATTGTATGGCCATTTAATAGTATACGAAATATTCATTTTTAAGTGCCATATGCAAATACTTGAAACAAACCCCCCCAAAAATGTATTGGCATGTAGGTGAAAATGAAAATCAGAATTTCAAAAATGATCAGACTCAAAAATTTTGATCAACAGTATGATTTGAAATTTAAAAAAATTCTGTAATTGACCATTTTTTAGGTCAACTTGACAAAGTCAAGCCCGGGACCAGCCTGGGGGGAATTTTAGGGAGACTTCAAGTCTCCCTCCAGAAAAAATCGGGAGACTGCAGAGTTATGTGGGGAGACTTCATAGGCAAGTGGGGGAAATAAAGAATATTCATGTACCACCTCCGCCGCCCCTTCTTATATTCAATTTGTGGTCCTCCATTAACGTCCAAATAATCCAGGTCCAATTGTCTATGATGCATCTGTGCTAGGTTAAAAAATCAAAGTACTTATTGACTGAAAATCCCCCACTGCTACCCTCTCCTTCATGACCCCTCCCCTCTTCATGCCAATCCCCCAGCACCCTCCTGTGGTTGCCTTTCACCCAAGTCTACTAAGCAAATAATTTCCTAAGTCTGAAAGTGTGAACAGGACCAGATGTAAGAAGATTGCTTGGGAGGTACTTTGTCAGTTAATAAACAAAATACATTCTGGGGTCCAGTATTTTGTAAAAGAAATGTCATTCCGCATCATTTTTATGGCATTCTTGTGTCATTCCGCGTCATTTTGTGTCATTCCGGTGTTGAGGAGGACCCTTTTTCAAGATCGTCCACATGCACACTTGTGTCCTGTACAAAGCTTTTCTTGTCATCACAAAAGCTTTTTTTCATGTTTCAATTCCATTCGTGTTTTTCTGGGAATAGACAGCGCAACAGTTAAGTCGTCAGCAAAACGAAATGAAAATACTGTTAAAAAATACGTCCGTTGTGCATACATTTTCGGCATCCTAAGTGACGTAACCTACTTTCAAACTGGGTTATTTTGTTGAGTCGCGTAAGTCACCTATTTTCGTTTCGACACTTGAAGCTCCGACTGAAATGCAACAAAATAGAAATAAAAAAATCCGCCAAAAGCGACAATGGACAATTGATTGTCGTGTGATTTCAAATAAATGGACGTTTATTTGACGAATTAAAATACCCATTTATCATACTCGAGCACATTCGATTTTTGAAAATAATCATTTTCATTTAAACCTTGAATCACTCAGTTCAGCCTTTCCTCATTTTGGCCAATTTTTAGAGGGCGACTTGTAATCGCCCCGACTATTTTTCTAGGCGACTTTGGGCTTAGAAGGGCGACAGTCACCCTCACGGCTGGTCCCTGAGTCAAGCTGAGCTATTGCCATCACTTCTCGTCTGCCGGCATATGTACGTACGTCCACAATTGCCTTTGGCACACCTCACGGGTCACATTTATTATCAGATCACTTTGAAACTTGGTATGCTTGTTTGGGGTGACCTCTAGATGGGAGGTATCGATTTCTTCCATTTCCGTCAAAAAATGTTGCCACGGCCAACGTTCTTAGAACTTAGTTTAGTCAGTCCTCAATATTTCTCTTTGGCACACCCTACAGGGCACATTTATTAGCTCAACTTGACAAAGTCAAGCTGAGCTGTTGCCATCACTTCTCATCCGTCAGCATACATACGTACATCCACAATTTCCTTTGGCACACCTCACAGGTTGCATTTATTTTCATTTCCTTTAAAATATTATTGTCGTTTTCACCAGCCTCTGAACTTACTGCATTTGTGTAGCAACTTATCGCTTTTGCACTCTCTGCATGGTATATTTATGAATTTCCATTAAAAAGAGAAAAAAACATTGCCACAAGCAATGACATTCAAACTTTTGTGCATTAACATCTTCCTTTGGTATGCCTCAGAGGGTGCATTCAATATCAGGCTGTTTTGAAACTTTGTATGCTTGTGTAGGATGACAAAGATAGGAGCTATCTATTTTCTTTTCATTTCCATCAAAAACTGTTGCTGTTAGCAACAATCTTTGAATTTATTGCATTTGTGCATCAACATTGCTCTTTGACATGGCCTACAGGCCACATTTATCAGGATTTTTTTTTTTGAACTTGGTGTGCTCATTGTGCGAGACCTTTAGATAAGAGCTATTGATTAGCATTCATTCCTGTGAAAAAAGTTGCCATTTACAATAACCTCTGAACTTACTGCATTTGTGTATCAACATTCTTCCTTTAGCCAGTCTTACAGTTTACATTTAGAAATTCAAGGATTACTCTTGACGTTGTGCACACACAATGCTGTTATGTTGAAATTTCACCAAATAACATTGGAACCAGTGATCTTCAATTTTGCTATTTCACTTATAACTAACCCAAGTTCAAGTTTGTCAAGCTGAGCTACAGTGTCATTGACACTTTCAGCTCGTCGTTGCTCGGTGGTTCTCTCCGGGTACTCCGTCTTCCTCCACCCGTAAAACTGTCACGGTCACGATTAGCCATTGTGCATAAGTATGTGACCTTAAACACCAATAAATAAATAAATAAATTGACACTTTCATTTAACCTGGCATAGATACATCATAGACAACTAGACCTGGATTAATTTGGCGCTAATGGAGGACCAGGAGCTGAAAATATGAAGGGGCGGCAGGGAGTAGTACATAAATAATCTTAATTTTTCCCACTTGCCTATGAAGTCTCCCTACTTGACTCTGCTGTCTCCATATTTTTAGCTCACCTGACTGAAAGTCTGGGTGAGCTTTTCTTATCACTCTTCGTCCGTCGTCTCGTCCGTCGTCCTGCGTGAAGGTGGTGTTTGAGCCTCTTTCTCCTAAACCACTGGCCACATTTTAATTAAATTTCATGTATGTAGTGACTATATAGGGTCATTTTGATTTTTATCCAAAATAGCTTTCGGCTCATATTGAGCAGTGGTGTGGGGGAAAAATGGCCAAATTTTTTGAAAATCTTCTAATGAACCACCAGTAGCAGAGACTTGATATGTGGTATACAGAGTCCTTTTGAGGTTTAGAATCAAGTTTGTTCAAGAGAAGTTTGTCGGGCATTATTTGCCTTCGTTATGGGAGGGGCAAAAATTTTGGCCACGCCTAAAATTTCTATTTTCAGAACCGTGAGGTCGATTTAAACCAAATTTGATATGAGATGATAATGGGTCATAAGTAGTTGATTGATGCAAAAAAAAAATTTCTCATTGCCCCGTGGGAACCTCGGGAGCTAAAAATAGGAAAAACCTTAAAACTACCATATCTGCAAAACTACACGGCACAGAGAATTCTTATTTTGTATAAAGCTTACATTTATCCAGTAGAATAGAATGGTTAAAAAAAATCCCTATCGGTTTGATCACAAGGTACTTTTTTCAGGACTTTGAAAAAGTGCTGAGTCAGCACTTTTTAACACTGTTGGCAATGGGAAAAAGATTAAAAAATCTTCTTCTCCAGATCCAGCAGGCAGAATCTTTTGATATTTGGTATGCAACATTGTAGGGTGGATCTGATTCAAGTTTGTTCAAATTGGCCCCCTGGGTTCATATTTGGGCTCAGTATAGGAGCCCGATTTCGAACTTAGTGAATTTCAGGCAAATTTCTTAAAAAATCTTCTTCTCCAGATCCAGCAGGCAGAATCTTTTGATATTTGGTATGTAACATTGTGGGGTAGATCTGATGGAAGTTTGTTCAAATCGGCTCCCTGGATTCATATTTGGGCTCAGTATAGAAGCTCGAATTCGAACTTAGTGCATTTCAGGCAAATTTCTTAAAAAATCTTCTTCTCCAGATCCAGCAGGCAGAATCTTTTGATATTTGGTATGCAACATTGTGGGGTGGATCTGATTCACGTGTGTTCAAATCGGCCCCCTGGGATTATATTTGGGCTCAGTAAAGAAGCTCGAATTCGAACTTAGTGCTTGTCAGGCAAATTTTTTTGAAAATCTTCTTCTCAAGATCCAGCAGGCAGAATCTTTTGATATTGGGTATGCACCATGCTTAGGGGGGTGAGATTCAAGTTTGTTCAAGCCAAGTCCCTGGGTTCATATTTGGACTCACTGTGGGAGCTTGAATTGTAACTTAGTTCAAAATGAGGAATTTTCTTTAAAAATCTTCTTCAGATTCAGCAGTCAGAATGTTTTGATATTTGGTGTGCAGCATCCTTTGGGGGGGGGTGAGATTTTAGTTTGTTAAAGCCAAGTCCCTGGGTTCATATATGGGCTCCCTGTGGGAGCCCGAATTATAACTTAGTTCAATATGAGGAATATTCTTTAAAAATCTTTTTTTTTAGATCCGCTGGTCAGAATCTTTGGATATTTGGTATAAGCTTTTCTTAGGAGGAGCAGATGCAACTTGTTGAAATCAATTCTCTGGGTTGATATTTAGGCTACCATGTCAGGTGTGCGCCCTCAGGCCCCTTGGGGCCTCTTGTTTCTGGAGGGAGACATGAAGTCTCCCTAAAATTACCCTCTAGACTGGTCCCTGGTTCCTATGTACTTTGTCTATTGTTGGCAGGACCTGCTCATGATCTGATGTCATAAAAGTCGGAAATCAGCCTTTAAGAGATAATGAGTCACTTTTATCTGTTCGACAACTTTATGCAGAATTATTTTATGCAATTTGCTGTTGCTAAAATATTTAAGAAAAGTGACAAACATCAATGTATTTTATAATACTTATTATTTGCAGATATTTGAGAAAGCTCTTGACGAACCGAAATATAGTACATTGTATGCACAGCTTTGTCATCGATTATGTGAGGACGCACCAAATTTTGAGCCCCCTACTTCATCTATATCAGTAAGTTGATATATGCTCAATTTTTAATATGTAACAAATAGTGCTTTCAGTTAACCAGGTTTTGTAACTCTGTTTTGGTTTTACCTTTTTTCTGTTTTACCATTTAACATTTACTGAAAATCTTGTTAATAAATTATGGTTTTGGATTTTTTCGTTAGATGTCCTGAAGTGATGTACACATTATTCTGTTATGTTAAAAACTTCCGAAAAGTAACACTATAGTGTCTGCTAATAACACTGTAGCCCATATTTAGGGTGACAAAATGCAGTTCTCATGACATGTATGACCAAGTTATACTGACACAATCATTCAGTGCGGTTGGAAACATGGGATGATGGTTTACTTTGTCAGTGACAATCAAGACCTACCTACAGACGTGAATTGCAATAAAAGTTGTTTTTTCATCACTTTTTGGATACAGAAAAATAGCTTATGGACCCTTATTTGAACAAACTCATTCTCATAAAAAATTCATTTTTTGCAAGCCTTATCTGTATCAAAAAGTTGAATTTTCTCAAGCCATTACCTAAAATGACTTGCAGTTGACACAAATAGAATTTTTAAACAACTAAAAAAATTCATTTGTCTCCAAATCATAATTCACAACCCTTCATTGAAATGACCTTAAAAATAAGTTTGATTCTATGAGGGGTCATTAGCTTTTTTGTGGAAGCAAAAATATAACAAAAGCAGAAAGATGATTTTTAGCTTAACTTGACAAAGTTAAGATAAGCTATTGATCATGCGTGCGGATGTCTGTTAGTCTGTTCACATTTTCCTTTAGCACGGGCTACACCCTGTAGTTCTTATCCGATCGTCACGAAATTTGATATGCATGTTTGAGGTCATGTCTAGATGAGAACGTCCCCTTTTTGTTTGATCAGTCAACCATGGTGACTGCCCAAGCCCAAAACCCAAAAACCATTAGCACAGTCAACAGGTCGTATTTACAAAGGAATTTCATTGTAACTTGGTGGGATGCCTCTTTATAATATCTAGATGTGAACATCCCCTTTTGGTCATGATCTGTCAACCGTGATGGCTACCCAAGCCCGAAACCCAAAAACTTTTAGCACAGTCTACAGGTCATATTTAATATGGAGGGATTTCATTGTAACTTGGTAGGATGACTCCATATGTCTAGATGAGAACTTCCCCTTTTGGTCGCGATCATTCAACTGTGACAGCTGCCCAAGCCCAAAATCCGAAAACCTTTAGCACAGACTACAGGTCATATTTATGAATGGATTTCATTGTAACTTGGTAGGATGACTCCAAATAATGTCTAGATGAGGACGTCCCTTTTTGATTGCGATCGGTCAGCCGTGATGGCTACACAGGCCCGAGGCTCAAAAACCTATAGCAAAGTCTACAGGCTGTATTTATTTATGAAGGGATTTCATTGTAACTTGATAGAATGACTCGTTTTGGAATAATTTCACTGTAAATTGGTAACTTTCGTTGATATGCATTAACTGTGAGGGCCACATTAACTCACCCCTTTAGTATAGTCTACACCTCATATTGTTTTTATTGAAAACATAGCATACATGGAACAGAAATTAACATATTCCCAATTATCACAATTCTTGTCTTATTTCATAATCCTTTCATAAACATTGAACATTATCCTTTTCATCAAACATAACACACAAACAAGTTAAGCTACAGTGTCATTTACTCTTTCATTGGATAGTACTGCCTCTGTATGGCAGTTAAGTTGAGTAAATGATTAAATGTGTAAAAACCCCGTTTCTTCATCATGTTGTCCCAAAGTTGAAATGTCTTCATTGCAGTGCATAAATGAGGCACTGAGATAATTATCAGATTATTTGAAATTTCTTAAAATAGTATATTTATTTTTTTTTTTTTCCAGACCTTCAGACGCCTCCTTCTCAACAAGTGTCAAGATGAGTTCGAAAATAGATCAAAGGCCACAGAGGGTATGCATATTTACTTAAAGTACTACCATTTCATTCTCAAACCTGTAGCTTATTTCATGAGTTACTCTAGTAAAGCCAGAGATCTTATACAGTATAATACACTGTTGGAAAGGACACAGCAGCTGTTTCCAGAGCGTGATGGCCCAGTGGTTAGGACATTAGCCTTCAAACCAGAGGGTTCACAGTTCGATGCCAAACAGCAGTAACTGTATTGTGTCCTTGTGCAAGGCACTTAATCCTGATTACCCATGTGGGGGCATGATGGTGTTGTGCACCAAGGCATACTGAATGTCACTGGTGCACTTCAACCAATGCTAACCCAAATGTGCAGAGTTAGTATATTGGGGAGTCTGACAGTTGCTCATTGCACCTTGGTGGTTCTCTGAGTTCTCTTTGCTTCTCCACCCAAAACTGTTATCACGAGGTGACCAAGATGTCATGATTCGAAAGTGTTAATAAACCCCAATATGTAAACTCTTTCCAGAAGTATGGTACTTAATAGAATTTCATCATGAAAGTCCCAGAACCTTAAGTATTATCATTGTAAAGTAGTTAAGGTTCTGGAAGAGTTAACAAATAGCAAGAGGTATTTGAGTAAATTTTATTGCTTTTTTTCTAAGGTTTATTACTTGCCCTTTAAAGGACTGGAAATTAAAAAAAAAAAAAATTCTCAATTAGGCACCTTGGGAAGTGCTTGTTTACTGTGGAAATTAAATTCTGCTTTACTGGTTCCATAAGATCCAGTTGCGAATGCCTGGTCATGGTATAGCCACAGATGCTGCTGATTCACCTTAAACACAAATTTTTTTCTACACAATTACCATTCATGGACTAGGATTTATTACACGCCTGTTCTGTGTAATCCCCATCTACAGCGACATTAAACCATGTGGAAAATGAAAATATGTTCCGCACATAATGTGACTGATGGTTTTTAAATAGAAGCAAAATTTCACTGGAATTTTCTACAAATTATGCAATGCAATTACAATTTGAATCCATAGCGATAGCTGAAAATAGTCCCAGAGTTCCAATGTGTTCTATGTGCCAGTAGGCATCGCGGAAGGATAAAACGAGCATGCAGCATCTCGTTCTATCCTTCTATGCTGGCACTCATGCCATATCGATTAACCCATTCACACACTCATGTCGTTCTGTGTATTTTGTTGCTGTTTCTTTGCCTGTCTTCGCAGCCAACATAGGCGGTCAAGACTTGCCAAGAAGCAGCTGGCATTGTACTTTGAATGTACCTTGTATGTTTACCCAGAGATTGCTTGTTGAGACACCAGTTCCATCAGGTTGAAAAAATTGACTCTGGTCTGAAATGGTCCTTTCATGGTTAATGTTGGTGAACAAAACATTGGCGCCCCTGTTGAATTTAAACCCGGTTTATTTTTCCATGCTAATAACAGTTAAGTACCATTTAAAAATATAAAGCAATCATTTAGAAAATTGAATCAACAGTAAGCTTAAAGGTCTGTTTCCATAGATACACATTCTTCTGATAAATTTATTATATTCTATTTGATATTAATCTGGTAAAATAGGACCTAGTCACTAATGCTTGTAGTGCAAATCCTCTAAAATAGACATGGGGTATAAATGATTGGCTGACCTTGACTTTATCTCCATGTTGTGGTCATGATTAGCCATTGTGCAGAATAAATTTTATATTAATTGTAATCCCTTTCATTTTTATACGCCCGTTTGAAAAACGAGACGTATTATAGTATGGTGTTGTCCGTCCGTCCGTCCGTCCGTTTGGTTTCCGAACAATAACTTTAGTATTTGTTTTCCGATCGGCTCCAAATGTGGTATGTGGTTTAATCACAACAAAATACAGGTCAAGTTCGAATATGGGGTCGGTCCGAAGATTTTTCGCTTGAATTATGGCCCCAGTTGGACTTAGAATTCGTCAAATATTTGGTTTCCGGATGATAACTTTAGTATTTGTTTTCCGATCGGCTCCAAATTTGGTATGTGGTTTAATCACAACAAAATACAGATCAAGTTCGAATATGGGGTCGGTCCGAACATTTTTCGCCTGAATTATGGCCCCTGTTGGACTTAGAATTCGTCAAATATTTGGTTTCCGGATGATAACTTTAGTATTTGTTTTCCGATCGGCTCCAAATTTGGTATGTGGTTTAATCACAACAAAATACAGGTCAAGTTCGAATATGGGGTCGGTCTGAACAATTTTTGCCTGAATTATGGCCCCTGTTGGACTTAGAATTCGTCAAATATTTGGTTTCCGGATGATAACTTTAGTATTTGTTTTCCGATCGGCTCCAAACTTGGTATGTGGTTTAATCACAACAAAATACAGGTCAAGTTCAAATATGGGGTCGGTCTGAACAATTTTTGCCTGAATTATGGCCCCTGTTGGACTTATAATTCTTCGTCAAATATTTGGTTTCCGGATGATAACTTTAGTATTTGTTTTTCGATTGGCTTCAAACTTGTTAGTCTTTTTCTCAAATGACTGAAAAATTTAGTCATTTCACAAAATCACTGATTTCAAAGTCTGACCGTAACATATATATATATGTCAGTATAAATTTCTCGCACTCTAAAAAAAATTGCAAATGTGTTAAAATGGTACAATTTGAACAGTTCACGGGCAAATGATGCAATGCCCAGCGGTGCTCTTGTTTATTAAAAAGCATTACACCAGGCGAGTTTTACAAGTGAGTCTCCAAGATAAAGATTCCCACCCGATTTCAGCATATAGGAGTGTTCCATCAGTTTTAGTAACTTTATAGACAAATATCGCTGCTTCAGTTTGGACATCTTCGATGTCATTGGCTAGTGATTAGGAACAAATGGATACCTGAAGCAACATGAGTCAACTTTTTTGCTTATCAGGGTTCCCCCAGGGCCTTGGATTCAAGGGCCGGCCTTGAATTTGTCTTAAGGATCATTCAGGGCCTTGAACTCCTGGAAATTGTGCAAGGAGGCCTTAAAAAGCCTTGACTATTCAATAAATAAAAATGCTGCTATAGTTTTATATGCCAGAGCTCGTGAATGCGTAGTACTAACTAGGACCTCCAGTCATTACCCCATCTTCCCACTTTCCTTAAAGGGAAGTGGGAAGATTGGGTAATGACTGGAGGACTACTGAAGGCTGGGCCTTGAAAATCCTTGAATATGGCTATTGTAGGGCCTTGAAAAATGCCAAAGTATGTAAAGAAACGGCCACCTGTAGCCTTGAATTTTTTATCCTTTTCTGCAAGAACTCATGTTGTATAAGCTTGATAATTATTAATGTTGGTAAACAGAAAATTTATTGCCCTGTGTGGAGGTGAACAAGATCTTGTGCCCAATTTGTGCAGGCCTTGTATTTCTTGAAAAATGGTTTTCAAGGCTAACTTGCATGACAAAAGTGTGGACACTTACAAGTTTTTAACTGTGTTTATTTTACTGCTGGCACCTTGTTGAATGCAAATGTTTTGAAGTGGACAAGATTTCATACCACATCAAGTTTAATAGTTCTCATTTTCTTATTAATCACCTGCAAGCGAAGTCTTTTGGGGATATCAAAATGTTTGGTCTTCCGTCAATCAAAAAAATTTGTCCTCTTTTTAACTTCTCTTTTGATTTTTCTGAATGTGTGTCTGGAGTATGAAGTGTAGAATTGCATGTGGGGAGGCGAATTTGAGTTACTGTTTATCTGTAGTGTTCAACTGATGATTGGAACCGGCCACCACAATTGTCCGATTGTGGTCCATCGGATGACGATGGCAACGGCTCCTGGAACATCGGTTCAACCGATTTTTGCCAAGCATTTTGTGATTATTCATTAACCGCATTTTATCTTCTGCAATTGTTCAATTGTTAATGTAAAATGATGTGAATGATACCATTCAATAAAATTTGGAAACGATCACAATGTGTATTCTTAATCTCTCTAGACGCCTTTTTTTTTAGCTCACCTGACTTTCAGTCAGGGGAGCTATAGTGATCACTCACCGTCCGTCGTCCGTGAACATGGTGTTTGCGTCTAATCCTCTCAAACCGCTGAACCAATTTAATTGATATTTGAGATAATAGTTTGTTATGGCATCGCAATTTGATTTTGTTCAAATCAAGTTGCCTCGCCCGTGGGTAGGGCCACACCAAAAAAGTGTGCTGAAATCTTAAAAAATCTTCTTCTCATGAACCAGCAGTAGCAGAGACTTGATATTTGGTGTGCAGCTTCCTTTTGAGGTGTAGACTCAGATTTGTTCAAGAGAAGTTTGTGGGGCTATACTTGGCGTCGTTATGGGAGGGGCAAAATTTTTGGCCCCGCCCAAAATTTCTATTTTCCAAACCGAGAGGCTGATTTGAACCAAATTTTATATGAGGGCTTATCGGGTCATAAGTACCTAATTTCTGCTGATTTTTTTTCCCGCGTAGCCCCATGGGAACCGCAGGAGCTAAAAATAGAAAAAAATTAAAACGCCCATATCTCCAAAACTGCACGGCACCGAGAATTTTTATTTAGTGTGAAGCTTCCTTAGGACCAACAGAAAGAATTGGTAAAAAAAAATTGCCATCGGTTTTATCATAGGGTACAGTTTCGGGACTTTGAAAAAGTGCTGAGTCAGCACTTTTTAACACTGTAGGCAATGGGAAAAACATTAAAAAATCTTCTTCTCCAGATCCAGCAGGCAGAATCTTTTGATATTTGGTATGCAACATTGGAGGGTGGATCTGATTCAAGTTTGTTCAAATCGGCCCCCTGGGTTCATTTTTGGGCTCAGTATAGGAGCTCGAATTCGAACTTAGTGCATTTCAGGCAAATTTCTTCAAAAATCTTCTTCTCCAGATCCTGCAGGCAGAATCTTTTGATATTTGGTATGCAACATTGTGGGGTGGATCTGATTCCAGTTTGTTCAAATCGGCCCCTTGGGTTTATATTTGGGCTCAGTATAGGAGCCCAAATTTGAACTTACTGCATTTCAGGCAAAATTTCTTTGAAAATCTTCTTCTCCAGATCCAGCTGGCAGAAACTTTTGATATTTGGTATGCAACATTGTGGGGTGGATCTGATTCAAGTTTGTTCAAATTGGCCCCTTGGGTTTATATTTGGGCTCAGTATAGGAGCCCAAATTTGAACTGCATTTCAGGCAAATTTCTTAAAAAATCTTCTTCCCCAGATCCAGCAGGCAGAATCTTTTGATATTTGGTATGCAACATTGTGGGGTGGGTCTGATTCTATTTTGTTCAAATCGGCTCCCTAGATTCATATTTGGGCTCACTATAGAAGCTCGAATTCGAACTTAGTGCATTTCAGGCAAATTTCTTCAAAAATCTTCTTCTCCAGATCCTGCAGGCAGAATCTTTTGATATTTGGTATGCAACATTGTGGAGTGGATCTGATTCCAGTTTGTTCAAATCGGCCACCTGGATTCATATTTGGGCTCACTATAGAAGCCCAAATTCGAACTTAGTGCATTTCAGGCAAATTTCTTTGAAAATCTTCTTCTCAAAATCCAGCAGGCAGAATCTTGTGATATTTGGTATGCAGCATCCTTAGGGGGGTGAGATTCAAGTTTGTTCAAGCCATGTCCCTAGGTCCATATTTGGGCTCACTGTGGGAGCTTGAATTGTAACTTTGTTCGAAATGAGGAATTTTCTTAAAAAATCTTCTTCAGATCCAGCAGTCGGAATGTTTTGATATGTGGTGAGTAGCATCCTTGGAGGGGAGGGGGGGATTCAAGTGTGTTAAAGCCAAGTCCATGGGTCCATATTTGGGCTCCCTGTGGGAGCCCAAATTATAACTTAGTCAATATGAGGAATTTTTCTTTAAAAATCTTCTTCAGATTCAGCAGTTGGAACGTTTAGATATTTGGCATGGAGCAACCTTATGGGGCTGAGATTCAAGTTTGTTCAAGCCAAGTCCCTTGGTTCATATTTGGGCTCACTATGGGAGCCTGAATGACAACTTATTTCAAAATGAGGAATTTTCTTTAAAAATCTTCAGATCCAGCAGATGAATGCTTTTGATATTTTTTATGCAGCATCCTTAGGGGGGTAAGATTCAAGTTTGTTCAAGCCATGTCCCTAGGTCCATATTTGGGCTCACTGTGGGAGCTTGAATTGTAACTTTGTTCGAAATGAGGAATTTTCTTAAAAAATCTTCTTCAGATCCAGCAGTCGGAATGTTTTGATATGTGGTGAGTAGCATCCTTGGAGGGGAGGGGGGGATTCAAGTGTGTTAAAGCCAAGTCCATGGGTCCATATTTGGGCTCCCGGAAAAGTGGAAGGTTGCACTCCATTGACTCAGTCGTGCGCGGCTAGTAATTTTACTGCGACCCCAGTTAACAAAGTTTAAAACTGAAACATTTTCAGTCTAATGTAGTTCTTTCGAGCCTCGACTTGCACTAGTTGTGCACGGTATTACAATTGGAATCAGCATCAGAAGTGGCCGATTGTGAGCTCAAATAACCAGTAATTGGTCAGCGACCATTTTTAACTCAACTTGACAAAGTCAAGCTGAGCTATTGCCATCACTTCTCGTCTGTCGACGGACGGACGGACGGACCGACGGATGTACGTACGTACGTACGTACATCCACAATTTCCTTTGGCACACCTCACAGGTCGCATTTATGATCAGATCACTTTGAAACTTGGTATGCTTGTTTGGGGTGACCTCTGAATGGGAGCTGTTGATTTTTAGCTCACCTGAGCAAAGCTCAAGGGGAGCTTTTCTAACCACTTTCTGTCTGTCGTCCGTCTGCCCACCCGTCATAAACTTTACATTATCGACTTCTCACAAACTACTGGACCAAATTCAACAAAATTTGCTGTGCATGTTCCCTATCCTATGTCAATTCAAGTTTGTTCAAATAAAGTTGCCACGCCCACAGGGGGCACCACAGGGGGCATAACTCTGATAGCACCCATGAACTTTTTTCCAAAATCAAAAAAAATCTTCTTCAGATCCACCAGGCAGAATTCTTTCATATTTGGTATACAACATCTCTTGGATGATCAGATTCAGGTTTCTTCAAATCGAGTCCCTGGGGTCATATTTGAGCTCCCTATGGGAGCCCGAATTCTCACTTGGTGCAAAATGAGGATTATTCTTTAAAAATCTTCTTCAGATCCACCTGGCAGAATTCTTTCATATTTGGTTTACAACATCTCCATGGGGGTCAGATTCAAGTTTGTTCAAATCGAGACCCTGGGTTCATATTTGGGCTCCCTATGGGAGCCCGAATTTTAACTTAGTGCAATATGTGGATTATTCTTTAAAAATCTTCTTCAGATCCACAAGGCAGAATTCTTTCATATTTGGTATACAACATCTCTAGGGGTGTCAGCTTCAAGTTTGTTCAAATCGTGTCCCTGGGGTCATATTTGGGCTCTCTATGGGAGCCCGAATTTTAACTTGGTGCAATATGAGGATTATTCTTTAATAATCGTCTTCTTCAGATCCACCAGGTAGAATTCTGATATTTGGTATACAATATCTCTAGAGGGGTCAGATTCAAGTTTGTTCAAATCGAGTCCCTGGGGTCATATTTGGGCTCTCTATGGGAGCCCGAATTTCAACTTAGTGCATTATGAGGAATATTCTCAAAAATTCATCTTCGGTTTCACCAATAAAAATCTTTTGATATTATGCAAAAACAGTTTTACTCATATGAATCCACCACCCCCTCCTATACCCTCTGGGGGTCAATAAGGCGGAAACATTTTTTTACTCCAAAATGCAATATCCTTAAATAGGCAGATTCAAGTTTGTTCAAATCCATTCCTCGGTGTTCTTCCCTCAAACTGCAATGGAATAAAACTCCTTGGAAGTTTGGTAGTACTGTCTTCGGCTGGTAGAATTGAACCCAGTCAGCAAGACATATGATAATAATCATCTGACATGGCACCAGAGTTATAAATGATTTCATGACTTCTTTCCTCTGAATGTTGATAAGCCTTAGTTAGCCATGGCTAGCTAATTTTGATCCCAAATACTTCTTTGAACTACTTTGTCAGGTGAGCGATTAAAGGCCCCTTGGGGCCTCTTGTTTTCCATTTCCATCAAAAAATGTTGCCACGGCCAACGTTCTTAGAACTTAGTTTAGTCAGAAGACCTCAATATTTCCCTTTGGCACACCCTACAGGGCACATTTATGATCAGATTGCTTTGAAACCTGGCATGCTTGTTTGGGGTGACCTTTCGATGGGAGCTATCGATTTTCTTCAATTTCCGTCGAAAAATGTTGCTGCTGCCAACGTTCTTAGAACTTAGTTTAGTCCGACCTCAATATTTCCCTTTGGCACACCCTGCAGGGCACATTTATTAGCTCAACTTGACAAAGTCAAGCTAAGCTATTGCAATCACTTCTCGTTCATCGCCGTTCGTATATACGTACATCCACAATTTCCTTTGGCACAACTCACAGGTCGCATTTTCATTTCCTTTAAAAAATTATCGTTGTTTTCACCAGCCTTTGAACTTACTGCATTTGTGTAGCAACTTATCCCTTTTGCACTCTCTGCAGGGTTTATTTATGAATTTCCATAAAAAAAGAGAAAAAAACATTGCTACAAGCAATGACATTCAAACTTAGTGCATTTGTGCATTAACATCTTCCTTTGGCATTCCACAGAGGGTGCATTCATTATCAGGTTGTTTTGAAACTTTGTATGCTTTGCAGGATGACAAAGATAGGAGCTATTGATTTTCGTTTCATTTCCATCAAAAACTGTTGCTGTTCTCAAGTCTTTGAATTTATTGCATATGTGCATCAACATTCTTTGACATGGCCTACAGGCCACATTTATCAGGATTTTTTTTTTTTAACTTGGTGTGCTCATTGGGCGAGACCTTTAGATAAGAGCTATTGATTAGCATTCATTCCTGTGAAAAAGTTGCCATTTACAATAACCTCTGAACTTAACTGCATTTGTGTATTAACATTCTTCCTTTAGCCAGTCTTACAGTTTACAATTATAAATTCAAGGATTACTCTGGACATTGTGCACACACAATGCTGTTATGTTGAAATTTCCCCAAATAACATTGGTACCAATGATCTTCAATTTTGCCATTTCATTTATAACTTACCAAGTTCAAGTTTGTCAAGTTGAGCTACAGTGTCATTGACACTTTCATTGGTTGAAATCGAATTATCTGAGTGAGGTACTTTTTCATGTCGAGATGTCTATCCAAATAGTTTAACTCCTGTTGTATTGGTTTGGTTTTGTATGAAAGTATAAATTAAGAGCATTAAGTGCAGACAGGCTTAAGAGTATTTTCACTTCTCCTGAAATGGCCTTCATTCTACCAGAGTAAAACAAGAAATCTTTTTACGAAACCTGTTGATGTCAAATGCAGTGACTTTGGAGCATGATTGAAATTTTAAGTTTGTGGTTTGATTCTTAATAGAAACCTTGAAAAAACATTTAAGTTCAAAATGGAAGATTCAACTTTTGTTTGTTCAACTGAGGAAATATCTTTTCAAACAAATTGCTTCAAACAAAGCGCTGATCAATTAACTTTTGTTTCATCTTAAACGATATGGTTACCTATTGAATTGTTAATAAAATGACCAAGTCACTCTTTTTGTTCAGAAAGTTGAACTGGCTAAAGATCTATCATACAATATAATGTGGTATTTTCTTTTTTCAGTCTTTGATAAGAAGGTTGGCCCCCTCACAGATGATGAAATGGAATATCTTCGAATTGCAAAGCACAAAATGCTTGGCAACATCAAGTTTATTGGTGAGTTCATATTTTACTATCATCTACTGATGTTAACAACGTTGTCAGTTCTCCTGACTGAAAGTCAGTGCGGGCTATTTGCCATCACTCAGAATCTGTCTGTAAGCAGATTCTCACACCAGTCCAGATACAGCCAAGTTTTACATATAACATGTCAGGACAATTTACAAATTTGTAAAAACACCACCCCCTACCCCCCACCCCCTCCTGAGGCCATTTTTAAGTGTTCTGTGGGCTGTCCTAATTTCTTTTTAACTCGCCTGAATGAAAGTCAGGATGAGCTATAGTGATCACTCACCATCCGCTGTCTGCGAACATTGCACTTGCTCATCCTAAACCGCTTAACCAATTTGATTTCAATTCAAGATTCTAGTTAGTTCAAATTGGGTCCCTGGGTTAATATTCAGGCTCCCTATTGTTGCCTGAATTTTAACTTGGATAAATATGAGGGAATTTTTTTTAAATCTTCAGATTCAGCTGTCCGAATCCTTTCATACTGATACTTGGTATACAGCATATCCATAGCTGTCAGAATGAAGGTTGATCAATTCTGGATCCTGGGTTAATATTTGGGCTCCCAATAGTAGTCTGAATTTTAACTTTGTGCAATAAGAGGAAATGTCTTTAAAAATCTTCATCAGGTCCACCAGTCAGAATGATTAAATATTTGCTATACAACATCTCTAGGGGGGTGGGTGGGGGGTGGGGCAGAGGAGCCCGAATTTTAACTTTGTCCAATATGGGGAATAATCTTTTAAAAATCTGCTTGAAATTCAATCAAAATCTCTCGATATTTGGTATACAGCATCCTTTGAGGGTTCAGATTCAGTTTGTTCAGATAAATTCTCTGGGTTGATATTTGTGTTCCCTTTGCGGGGGCGCACATATTTCAAAATTGATAATATTCTAAAAATCTTCTCCAGAACCACCAGTTACAATCTTTTGATAATTGGTATACAACATCCTTCAAGTTTCAGTCCAGTCCCAAGGTTGATATTGTGTTCCATTACTGAAAATCTGGGCATTATTTCTGGGGTAGCATCCCAATACTAGAAAAAAATTTACCTGATATGGACAGCAGAGTTATAAATAATTAACTTCATTCCTCTGTTGTGTTAACTAGCCATAGATGGTAATTAAATCCTTCTTTAAACAACTTTGGTTAGGTGAGCCTCTCAGGTCCCATGGGGCGGGCCTCTTGTTTATTTTTATGTGTACCCTTACTATGTATGGTACACATAATGCCGGCATCCATGGTGGCCATCCGTCGTTCGTCCATCCTTTGTCCGTCCGTCCGTCCGTCTGCCCATCCGTCTGTCCATCTGGCATGTGTATCTATTTCTTTGGCATTCGATAACTTGAAAAATATTGCTTGTGTTGTCGAGTTACTTTATATTTGTGTTCAGGTTACTGATGTGCCGAGCTGTATAGTTTTTGGTGTAAATCTGATAATTTGATCCTGAGATATTAACCCTTTATTCTTCAAATTGAAAATTCCTCCAATCCCTTTGGCATGAGATAACTCAAAAAATATCAGTCCGATTGTCATGTTACTTCATATATGTGTTCAGGTTACTGATGTGCCGAGCTGTATAGTTTTTGGTGTAAATCTGATAATTTGATCCTATGATATTAACCCTTTATTCTTCAAATTGAGAACTCCTCCAATCCATTTCTTCGGCCTGCGATAACTCCAAAAATATTAATCTGATTATCAGGTTACTTTATATATTTATTCAGGTTACTGATGTGCTGTGCTGTCGAAGCTTTTTGTGTAAATCCAATAATTTGATCCGGAGATATTAACCCTTTATCCATCAAATTAGGCACTCCTCCAATCCATTTCTATATGTACCCATACCATGTATGGTGGACATAATGTCGGCATCCGGGGTGGCCTGCCATCATACAGCTTTCTACTAGTTGCACGTATGGGTACACATCAGACGATTTCATTGGCCTATTTTTCTGATTTTGCCAATGTTTATCGTAGAACTCACTTCAAACAACTCCAGTGTTAATGTCAGTTTGACAGTTCAAAAAATATATTTTCTAGTAATTGTAGATTTAGATGATTGTCAGACCTTCAGATCAGTCTAATTTGGTCACAGCGACAAATATGGATAAGCCATATTGTGGACTGCATGGTTGTAGAAAAAGCACCGGTATGATAACTTGACTACGGTTCAACCCACATTCATGAATCTTCATATGTAGGTTGGCCTCCGTGAGAGGAAGAACCCTATTTATTTTGGACTCACTAGGTCAAAGGTCAAGGTCAGTGACCCTGAACATAGTAAATCAAAACAATTGGTTTCCAGATAACTTGATAATGGTTCGACCCATGTTTATGAAACTTGTTAGGTTGGCATCAGTAAGAGGAGTTAGGTTGGCATCAGTGAGAGGAAGAACCCTATTTATTTTGGAATTGCTAGGTGAAAGGTCAAGGTCAGTGACCTTCAGCATAGTAAATCGTAAACAATTGGTTTCCAGATGATAACTTGATAATGGTTTGACCCACATTCATGAAACTTCATAGGTAGGTTGGTATAGGTGAGTGGAAGACCCCTATTTATTTTGGACTCACCAGGTCAAAGGCCAAGGTCACGGTGACCTTGAACATAATAGATTGTAAACAATTGGTTTCCAGATGATAATTTGACAATGGTTCCACCTACGTTCATGAAACTTCATAGGTAGGTTGGTGCAAGAAAGAAGCCCAACTCAGAATCACTAGGTCAAGATCACAGTGACCCTTCACATAGTCAATTGTAAACAATTGGTTTCCGGATAAGTTGATGATGATTGAACCCACTTTTGTGCTGTCACAACTCGACATTGGATCGGTGATCCTATCGGCATTTTTTTTTTGTTCTAAGGTTGCTTATAACCCTCATTTGCTTTAGCTCATTCAGCTCATTCTAGTTGGTGAAGTTCATGTTTGGGAGAAGTCTCCAGTTAACTTGTGGGGGGGGGGGGGGGGGGGGGGGGGGGTGAATATGAAATTATAAAGTTATTTTGGAAAAAATATCAGTGCTGTCATCTGTTTACCTCCTGTATTGACTGATGTGTACACTTTATAATTCATATTTTTATGTTAACCAGGAGAACTTGGCAAGTTGGAGATGCTTCATGAAGGGATTCTACACAAATGCATTAAGCAGCTTTTGGAAAAGAAAAAGAATGTCCAAATCCGAGACTTGGCTGAGGACTTGGAGTGTCTATGCCAGATAATAAGAACTGTCGGAAGACGCCTTGACACACCCAGGGCAAAGGTAATAGAATATTAACCCTTAAAGGCCAAACTCTTACTGAAAGGTTTTCTACTGCTGAACAGGTGATTCAACCCACAGCCTTTGTGTCTATATCCATTTAAATTTAAAGTCAGCTTGGAGTGGTCTCCAGTCAAGTCTGTCTTTGTAGACAGCCAAGACTCAACTAGAAACCACTGTAAAGACACAGAACAGATCTTATGTGTGGCAAAAGTATTGTAAATCCAGTCCTAAAGAGGTTAACACTTTACACACCGCACATGGTCTCAAAATTTATTTTTATTTTTTTTCCAAATATTTAAAAAAAAATTTCAACAAAACTCATGTGAACCCCCTCATTGGAACGAGCTCAGTCAAATGACAGGCCTTTAAATTTATTTATTTTGGGCACACTGTTTTGCCCTAATTTGGAGACATTCAAACCAGAAATAACAATTTTATCCTGTTATGTTTTATTGTCATGCCTTTCTTTGTGTTTCTATGGTCATATTATGATGGGAGTTATTCTAAAATGCAGAATAGGCTAATAGAATTTTTTTTCTTGATGCCTTCACACCTCTAATTTGGGGACACCTGTAAAAGGTGTGAAATTGGGGTAATCTAAAGGCCTGAAATGAGGGCTTACATAAAATAATTTTGATGGAATTTTTATAAAAAATTTTCAAACTGCTCAATTTGTAAATTATCTTCACAGATTTGTTAAAGGGTCAAAAAGTTACATTTCTTCACTTTTGTGTTATTGGTTTTATTTAGATGAGCATTGTTAATCTTTCAAATGCAGAAGTGGAACTAGGATTTCTATCCATGAAGAATCATTGATGTTGCAGCTAAAAGGGAAGCTAAAATAAAAAATGTCTGTCCCTTTTCTTTGTATGTTTCATGCAGAAGAAATATTTGGTGTTAAATGTCCATCAAATCGCAAGGTCATTTTCTTTCATATCTTTTCACAGGAATATATGGGAGCGTGGTGCCTCAGTAGGTAGAGGTGCAGGCTGCAAGCCGAGAGGTCCTCGGTTCGAATCCCACCTGCGGCAACTGCATTGTGTCCTTGGGCAAGACACTTCATCTCCATTGCCCGCGTGGGGGCACGGTGGCGTTGTGTACTAAGGCGTACTGCACGTCGATGGTGCACTTCAACCAATGCTAATCCTGCTTGTGTGGAGTTAGTATGTTGGGGAGCTGACAGTTTCTCGCCATTGCTCGGTGGTTCTCTCTGGGTACTCCGGCTTCCTCCACCCGTAAAACTGTCGCGGTCATGATTAGCCATTGTGCATAAATATGTGACCTTAAACACCAATAAATAAATAAATAAATAACACAGGAATATATTGAGGATATCTAGTGTTTTTGAGTGGATACCGAAAATTATCTCATGAGTGACAGAGACAAATGGTTATTTTTCGTGAGTACCAAACCAAAAACTTATATTACAGACTTTCAAGCCATGTTTGGACTAGCGGGTTTCATGCAACAATTCAAGGAGAATACATGTTGAATTGTTGCTGGAAACAATCGCTATCCACTCAAAAACACTAGATTTTCTTTTCATTATACGTTTCTAGAACAAATTGATAATTTCCAGTGATAATTTGACTCGTATTCACCTTGAAGTCGCCATTTTGATTGATGCCGTGAAAGTGAAAATTTCTGTCATCACAGTGGGGGATACGATTTCTATTTTTACGTAATTTCTTTGATAATCTATCGTTTTGCGTATAATAAAGCTTGATATCGGTCATCTACGTCGTCTTCCAAAACAAGTTCAGAGGGGAAATTGCACATGAATAATGTTGAAAAAGACCGTTGAATCTCTGTCTTATTAACTGAATAGCATCTGTATCCATGCTACAGCCCATGCTAATTTCTGTCTTGCTCGTCATTATCACTGTTGAAAGCAATTTATAGTTAACAAACAATGTTGATAATGAACTGTTGCTGGCAGCTGTCCCTGTACTGTGCCAAGTGTGGGAAATTCTCACACCCGTTCATATTTTCAAACTAGAATCCTTACTGGGTAATATTCCAACCACATCATCAAAGCATGCCTTTGATGAAAGGCATGCCTTGAGAATGTTCTTGGAATATTTTGTAGGGACTAGGGCGATCACACTCGGAACAAGTCAGAAAACACTGCTCGGCCATTAGACGTATAGACTGTGGAATGATGGGAATTTGTCCAGGCCCTTAAGAGTTAAAACAAATATGGGCAACGGTTTGTGACTGAAAAATATATTTGATAGTAATATGCTATAATATTTGCTATTCAGAAATTGTTTCTCTTGGTAACACTGGGCAGTGGGATAGATTGACTGCAATAAAGAAGTTCTGCTTACTGGAATCACAGGATCCGATAACCAATGCTTGGATTCAGTGCACTCAAGTGGACTTGGGATGAGTGCCCTTAAGTTTGCTTGGGATGAGTGCCCTCAAGTGGGCAGCATGATTATAACCAATTGTTTAAGCTTGCCATTATAAATTTAGTCTCGTATATAGCCACATATTGAAAGTGGCCTAAAACCATTAACATGGCATATAAAACCAGTACCTGATTGTTGAACCCATTTTGATGACAAATCTGTATTCTAAGGAAATTAATTTATCCTGAATTTCATCTTTCATCAGTGAATTGTCTTGACCCAAAGGCTATTAAAAAATGTTGTTTTCTCAGGCACCTACCTCATCAATGAAAACCTGCCTCATTACTTCATTATGCTCCTATGAGGGAGGTATCTGGTGAAGAGCTCTGTCCATCTGTTTATATGTCCATCTGTCCATCCATCCAAACTTTGTTTAAGGCATAACTTGAACAATAGTAACAGATTCAATTCTTTTTGGTAGCTGTCTCTATAGCACAATGTCCACCTTAAGTTCGATGACCACAGATATCTCTTGAAAATAATAGTTATGGCCCTTTTTTATTAGCTCACCGAAGGGAGCTCAACTTATCACTTGCCGTCCGTCGTCGTGAACATTTTTCAAATGACATCTCCTCTGAAACCACTAGTCCGATTTTCACGAAACTTCATGTGGATGTTCATTACTATATGGCAATTCATGTTTGTTCAAATGAAATGGCCACGTCCCTTGGGGGCTCTGTATGGGGCATAACTCGGATAGCACCGTATGAATTATAGAAAAATTATTAAAAAATCTTCTCCAGAACCAGTGGGCAGAATCTTTTGATACTTGGTTTGCAGCATCTTGGTATGGGTCTGATTCAAGTTTGTTCAAATTGGCCCTCTGGATTCATATTTGGGCTCACTATAGAAGCCCAAATTCGAACTTAGTGCATTTCAGGCAAATTTCTTAAAAATCTTCTCCAGATCCAGCAGGCAGAATCTTTTGATATTTGGTATGCAACATTGTGGGGTGGATCTGATTCAAGTTTTTTCAAATCGACCCCCCGGCTTCATATTTGGGCTCACTATAGAAGCCTGAATTTGAACTTAGTGCATTTCAGGTAAATTTCTTTAAAAATCTTCTTCTCCAGATCCAGCAGGCAGAATCTTTTGATATTAGGTATGCAGCATGCTTAGGGGGGGTGAGATTCAAGTTTGTTCAAGCCAAGTCCCTGTGTTCATATGTGGGCTCACTGTGGTAGCCCGAATTATAACTTAGTTCAAAATGAGGAATTTTCTTTAAAAATTTTCTTCTTCAGATCCAGCAGTCGGAATGTTTTGATATTTGGTATGCAGCATCCTTAGGGGGGTGAGATTCAAGTTTATTCAAGCCATGTCCCTTGGTCCATATTTGGGCTCACTGTGGGAGCCCGATTGATAACTTGGTTCAAAATGAGGAATTTTCTTTAAAAATCTTCTTCAGATCCAGCATTCAGAATGTTTTGATATTTTGTATGCAGCTTTATTAGGGGGGTGCGATTCAGATTTGTTCAAGCCATGTCCCTACGTCCATATTTGGGCTCACTTTGGGAGCTTGAATTGTAACTTAGTTCGAAATGAGGAATTTTCTTTAAAAATCTTCTTCTTCAGATCCAGCAGTCAGAATGTTTTGATATGTGGTGTGTAGCATCCTTAGGGGGGTGAAATTCAAGTTTGTTCAAGCCAAGTCCCTGGGTTCATATTTGGACTCACTGTGGAGCCCAAATGATAACTTAGTTCAAAATGAGGAATTTTCTTTAAAAATCTTCTTCAGATCCAGCAGATGAATCTTTTTGATATTTGGTATGCAACATCCTTAGGGGAGTAAGATTCAAGTTTGTTCAAGCCATGGCCCTAGTTCCATAAAATTTGTCTCTCATGACATCATTCCTTTGTAGTGTTGATGAACCATGTCTAACTGAATGTGACCCCCAAATACTTCTTTGAACCACTTTGGCCGGTGAGTGATTAAGGCTCCTTGGGGCCTCTTGTGTTTTTAGCGCAACTTTGGCGAAGCCAAATTTGAGGTATTGCCATGGCCTGTCGTCCGTCTGGCTGTCTGTCCATCCATCGCATCCAGCTTGGGCTAGAGGCCGTATTTATGAACGTATCTTTACGAAACTTCTTGGGTACCTTTGTTATCATTGTGAGACGAGAACGAGCGTTTTTGGGTCCGGTCCAAAATTCAAGATGGCCGCCAGCAGCCATTTTGTACAAAATTAGGTGCAATCCGATTTTTGCGTACAACTTCCATATGAAAGCTCTGAGATTAATAATTTTTGGTGTGAATCTTTAGTACCAAGGGATACATCACATATAATACGGGTTTTTTTCTCGTGCATAAATTATGCCAATTAGACTAACTTGGATCTATTTAATGTCACTTTCAGCACTGTAACTGCAAATGCAAATACGGCTCGGGCGAGAGGCCGTATTTATGAACCGATCTTTACGAAACTTCTTTGGTACCTTTGTTCTTAGTGTGGGATGAGAACAAGTGTTTTGGGGTCCGGTCTGAAATTCAAGATGGCAGCTGGCAGCCATTTTGTACAAAATTAGGTGCAATCCGATTTTTGCGCAGAACTTCCATATGAAAGTGCTGATTTGAATAATTTTTTGTGTGAATGTTTAGTACCAAGGGGTACATCACATATAATACAGGGTTTTTTCTCGGGCATAAATTAGACCAATTAGACTAACTTTGATCTATTTAATGTTACTTTCAGCACTGTTACTGCAAATGCCAATACGGCTCAGGCTAGAGGCCATATTTATGAACCGATCTTGATGAAACTTCTTGGGTACCTTTATCACCAAGGGACGAAAGTTCTGATTTGAATAAATTTCTGTATGAATGTTCAGTAACATGGAATACATCACATATAATACGGGTTTTTTTCTCAAGCAGAAATTATGCAAATTAGGTGAACTTTGATTTATTCAGTGCTACATATACACAGTAAGTGCATGTGTCAATACGGCTTGGGCGAGAGGCTGTATTTATGAACCAATCTTCACAAAACTTCTTGGGTACATTTGTTATCACCTTGGGATGAGAACGAGTGTTTCTGGGTGCAGTCCAAAATTCAAGATGGCTGCCAGTGACCATTTTGTACCGAAATTAGGTCCAATCAGTTTTTGTACAAAACTTCTATATGGCTCAGGCTAGAGGCCGTATTTGTGAACCGATCTTTACGAAACTTCTTGGGTACCTTTGTTATCACTGTGGGACGAGAACGAGTGCTTTTGGGTGTGGTCCAAAATTCAAGAGGGCCGCCAGCAGCCTTTTTTGTACTAAAATTAGTGCAATCAGTTTTTTGTACAGAACTTCTGTATGTAAGTTCTGATTTGAATAAATTTTTGTAGGAATGTTTAGTAACATGGAAGACATCACATATAATACAGGTTTTTTTCTCATGCAGAAATTCTGCAAATTAGATGAACTTTGATTTATTCAGTGCTACTTACAGTAAGTGCACATGTCAATACGGCTCGGGCTAGAGTCTGTATTTATGAACTGATCTTCACGAAACTTCTTGGGGTACCTTTGTTATCACCTTGTGACAGGAACGAGTGTTTTTGGGTGCCTTTGTTATCACTGTGCTATGAGAACAAATATTTTTGGGTTCAGTCAGACCCTCTCTGGAACTCGGAAGATTGCTTTTCTAGTTTAGCATCTCACTGTCGCCCACCTTTACAATACTTTACCAATACATTTGTTACAGGCTACGGTCAGCATTTATGTACAGACCGTTACAATACTTTACATGTACCTTTGTTATCAGGTCATCACCAAGATGTTTGTCATTGCTGTGTCACATACTATACATGTACATGTCTTTGTCTTGACAAGTTGAGCTACAGTGTCATTGACACTTTCATTTGTTTATGGCATAACTTGAACAGTGGTGAACAGTTATCAGTTCTTTTTGTCCCCCATTTTGTCAGAGGACTGTTGTAATTAGCTGTGACTGTCCGGAGTGATAACTAAAGTTTGGGTCATCGAATCAAAACCAAGTTTGGCATATACATCCCCTACCCCAGTGAGTTGGTGAATTTCGAATCTGGTAATCTGATAATTTTTTGTTGGAGTTACAGTATGTGCAGAGTGGATTGTAACAAAATTACCCAGGGAGTGGAGTTATCACCCCAAGTATCTCGTTCAAATTCTGTATATGTGGACAAAGAACACAAGCAATGTTTCAGCCAATGGGCCTCCGTGTATTACCCAGAGGTCCATTGGCAAGAACTTTGCTTCCATTTGTTAAGCTTTGCGACAAATTTGCAATTATTACCTGGGTGGAATCTCCACTCTGCAGGTGATTCAGTGATAATACTCTCCACGTACTGTATACCCTTTTTTCGATCCTTGCGCAACTTTGGAAATTTGTTGTCCGGATGATAACTTTAGTTTGAGTTATCAAATCAACACCAAATTTTGTATATAGGTTTGTCTCAAGAATACTACGGTCAGGTTCGAATTTGGATGAGGGTCTGACCAATTTTGCAAGAGTTATGTCCCTTTTTAAATCACCTGGCCTAAAAGTCCATGTGAGCTTTTGCTTCATTTGGCATCCATCGTCCGTAAACTTTTCGCATTTTCATCTTCTCTGGGACCGCTGAGCCAGTGTGAACCAAACTTGGCAGGAATGGTCTATGGGAGATCCTCTGCAAACAATCCTCATTTTGTTCCCGTCGAATGAAATACATGGCCACCAGAGGCATTATTCTTTGATTCTGGTTGGTGGATTTTCAAAAATCTTCTCCAAAACTAACTGGCCAAATGTTTTGATACTCCATATAAATGATGACTGGGACTCCCTCTACCAACGATCCTCATTTAATGTTGATCGGTTTGCAAACATGGCTGCAATTGTGGCTTACAGTTACCACAGAAACCCTATGGGAAATTACATTTTCATCTTCTCTGGAACTACTTGGTGGACATGAACCAAACCTGGCAGGGATAGTGTATGGGAGGTCCTCTACAGATGCTGCTCATTTTGTTACCGCGCATCAAAAACTTGGCTGCCAGAAGCTTTTTTTTATTCTGATTGGTGGATTTTGAAAAATCTTCACTGAAACCACAGGGCCAAATGTTTTGAAACTTTGCATGGTTGATAACTGAGACACCCTTTACCAACGATCCTCATTTAATGTTGATCAGGTTGCAAATATGGCCGCAGTTGCAGCTTATAGTTACTATAGAAACCCTATAGGAGATCACATTTCATCATCATCTCTGGAACTACTGAGCCAAAGTGAACCATACTTCGCAGGAATGATCTGTGGGAGGTCCTTTACAAACGATCCTCATTTTTAGCTTAACTTGACATAGTCAAGATAAGCTATTGCCATCACGCGTGCGGAAGTCTGTTAGTCTGGGACGTCGGTTCACATTTTCCTTTAGCACAGGCTACACCCCGCAGTTCTTGTCTGATCGTCACAAAATTTCATATGCAGGTTTGGGGTCATGTCTAGATGAGAACGTCCCCTTTTGGTCGCGATCGGGCAACCGGTATGGCTGCCCGAGCCCAAAACCCGAAAACCATTAGCACAGTCTACAGGTTGTATTTATGAAGGGATTTCATTGTAACTTGGTAGGATGCCTCTGTATAATGCCTAGATGAGAACGTTCCCTTTTGGGCATGATCTATTAACCGTGATGGCTGCCCAAGCCCGAAACCCAAAACCTTTTAGCACAGTCTGCAGGTCATGTTTAATGTGGAGGGATTTCATTGTAACTTGGTAGGATGACTCCATATGATGTCTAGATGAGAATTTCCCCATTTGGGCATGATCTGCCAACCATGACGACAGCCCGAGCCCAAAACCCGAAAACCTTTAGCACAGTTTACAGGTCATATTTATTGAGGAATTTCATTGTAACTTGGTGGGTTGACTTCATACAATGTCTAGATGAGAAAGTCCCCTTTTGGACGTAATTGGGCAACTGTGACGGCTACAGGGGCCCGAAGCCCGAAAACCTTTAGCACAGTCTAGAGGTCATATTTATGAAGGGATTTCATTGTACTTGGTAGGATGACTCCATATAATGTCTAGATGAGAACGTCCCATTTTGATTGCGATCATGCAGCCTTGATGGGTGCCCGAAGCCCGAAAACCTTGAGCACAGTCTACAGGTCATATTTATGAAGGGATTTCATTGTAACTTCTTAGGATCACTCCAGATGATGCCCAGATGAGATTGTCTCCTTTGGTTGCGATCATTCAGCCATGATGGCTGCCCAAGCCCGAAGCCCGAAAAACCTTTAGCACAGTCTACAGGTCATATTTATGAAGTGATTTCATTGTAACTTGGTAGGATGACTCCAAATAATGTCTAGATGAGAACGTCCCATTTTGATCGCGATCATGCAGCCTTGATGGGTGCCCCAGCCCAAAAACCTTTAGCATAGGCAAAAGGTTATATTTATAGAAGGATTTCATTGTAACCTGTAAGGTTGACTCCATATATTGCCTAGATGATGACCTCCCCTTTTGGTCGTGATTGGTCAACTTTGATGGCTACAGGTGCCCGAAGCCCGAAAACCTTGAGAACAGTCTACAGGTCATATTTATGAAAGGATTTCATTGTAACTTCGCAGGATCACTCCAGATGATGCCCAGATGAGATTGTCCCCTTTGGTTGCTATCATTCAACCATGATGGCTGCCCGAGCCCGAAGCCCGAAAACCTTAAGCACAGTCTACAGGTCATATTTATGAAGGGATTCCATTGTAACTTGGTAGGTTGACTTCATATAATGTCTAGATGAGAACGTCCCCTTTTGGACATGATTGGGCAACTTTGACGGCTAAAGGTGCCCGAAGCCCGAAAACCTTTTGCACTGTCTACAGGTCATATTTATGAAGGGAATTCATTGTAACTTGGTAGGATGACTCCAAATAATGTCTAGATGAGAACGTTCCATTTTGATCGCGATCATTCATCCTTGATGGGTGCCCGAGCCCAAAAACCTTTAGTATAGGTAAAAGGTCATATTTATGGAAGGATTTCATTGTAACCTGTTAGGTTGACTCCATATAATGCCTAGATGATGACATCCCCTTTTGGTCGTGATTGGTCAACTGTGATGGCTACAGGTGCCCGAAGCCCGAAAACCTTGAGTACAGTCTACAGGTCATATTTATGAAGGCATTTCATTGTAACTTCTTACGATCACTCCAGATGATGCCCAGATGAGATTGTCCCCTTTGGTTGCAATCATTCAACCATGATGGCTGCCCGAGCCCGAAGCCCGAAAACCTTTAGTACAGTCTACAGGTCATATTTATGAAGGGATTTCATTGTAACTTGGTAGGTTGACTTCATATAATGTCTAGATGAGAACGTCCCCTTTTGGACACGATTGGGCAACTGTGATGGCTTCAGGGGCCCAAAGCCCAAAAACCTTTAGAACTGTCTACAGGTCATAATTATGAAGGGATTTCATTGTAGCTTGGTAGGATGACTCCAAATAGTGTCCAGATGAGAATGTCCTCTTTTGGTTGCGATCATTCAACCATGATGGCTGCCAGAGCCCAAAGCCCAAAAACCTTTAGCACAGTCTACAGGTCACATTTATTAAGGGATTTCATTGTAACTTGGTAGATTGACTTCATATAATGTCTGGATGAGAACGTCCCCTTTGAACGCAATTGGGAAACTGACGGCTACAGGGGCCTGAAGCTCGAAAACCTTTAGCACAGTCTACAGGCCATATTTATGAGGGGATTTTAATGTAACTTGATAGGATGACTTGTTTTGGAATAATTTCACTGTAACTTGGTAACTTTTGTTGATATACGTTAACGGTGAGGGCCACATACATTAACTGTGAGGTCATATTAACCCACCCCTCAGCTCTTTAGTACAATGTACACCTCATATTATTTTTATCATAAACATAGCACACAGGGAACAGAAATGAACATATTCCCCATTATCACAATTCTTGTCTTATTTCATAATCCTTTCATAAACATTGAACATTATCCTTTTCATCAAACACAACACACAAGTTAAGCTACAGTGTCATTGACACTTTCCTTAGCTTCACTTGACAGTCAAGATAAGCTATTGCCATCACGCGTGCGGAAGTCTGGGAGTCTGTGATGTCTGTTCACATTTTCCTTTAGTACGGGCTACAGCCCGCAGTTCTTGTCTGATCGTCGTGAAATTTCATATGCAGGTTTGATGTCATGTCGACATGAGAACATCCCCTTTTGGTTGCGATCGTGCAACCGGTATGGCTGCCCGAGCCCAAAACCCCAAAACCATTAGCACAGTCTGCAGGGCGTATTTATGAAAGGATTTCATTGTAACTTGGTAGGATGCCTCTGTATAATACCTAGATGAGAACGTCCCCTTTTGGGCATGATCTATCAACCGTGATGGCTGCCCAAGCCCGAAACCCAAAAACTTTTAGCATAGTCTGCAGGTCATGTTTAATGTGGAGGGATTTCATTGTAACTTGGTAGGATGACTCCTTATGATGTCCAGATGAGAATTTCCCCATTTGGGCATGATCTGCCAACCGTGATGACTGCTCGAGCCCAAAACCTGAAAACCTTTAGCACAGTCTACAGGTCATATTTATTGAGGAATTTCATTGTAACTTGGTGGGTTGACTTCATACAATTCTAGATGAGAAAGTCCCCTTTTGGACGTGATTGGGCAACTGTGATGGCTACAGGGGCCCGAAGCCCGAAAAACCTTTAGCACAGTCTACAGGTCATATTTATGAAGGGATTTCATTGTAACTTGGTAGGATGACTCCAAATAATGTCTAGATGAGAATGTCCCCTTTTGGTTGCGATCATTCAGCCATGATGGCTGCCAGAGCCCAAAGCCCCAAAACCTTTAGCACAGTCTACAGGTCATATTTATTAAGGGATTTCATTGTAACATTGGTAGTTTGACTGCATATAATGTCTAGATGTGAACATGGACGCAATTGGGAAACTGACGGCTACAGGGGCCCGAAGCCCGAAAACCTTTAGCACAGTGTACTGGCCATATTTATGAATGTATTTTAATGTAACTTGATAGGATGACTCGTTTTGGAATAATTTCACTGTAACTTGGTAACTTTTGTTGATATACGTTAACTGTGAGGGACACATACATTAACTGTGAGGTCATATTAACCCACCCCTCAGCTCTTTAGTAAAGTGTACACCTCATATTATTTTTATCATAAACATAGCATACAGGGAACAGAAATTAACATATTCCCAGTTATCGCAATTCTTGTCTTATTTCCTGATCCTTTCATAAACATTAAACATTATCCTTTTCATCAAACACAACACACAAGTTAAGCTACAGTGTCATTGACACTTTCATTGTTCCTGTTGGTTGGAAAACATGGCCATTCTCTGATTCTGAATGGTGGATTTTTGAAAAAATCTCTCCCTCTGAAACCACAAGGCCAAATGTTTTGAAACTCCACATGGTCGATGACTGGGACCCCCTCTACCAACAAACCTCATTTAATGTTGATTGGATTGCAAACATGGCTGCAGCTTAAACAAAATTTGTGGCCTGACCGGGAGGGGAAGGGGTGGGGCAGTCATAGAAGTCCATTATTTTTTTTTGCATGTAATCGCCAAATCTTTCAAAATGCATTTTGGAGCAAAGAAAAAAAATTGCCCAATTGACACAGGGGTGTGGGACATAAGAGTCAAGGGGGCAGGGCAATAACTCAAACAATTTTCATCGGATACTGGTGGTCATCAAACTCAAGATGGACATTGTTGCTACAGAGACATACCGAAAAGAATTGAAATACGTTTTTTATTGTAAAAGTTATGCCATAAACAAGCATTACACAATATTTTTTTTATTAAAAAAGGGCAATAACTCATAATTTTCATCGGATATCGCTGGTCATCGAACTTGACGTAGACATTGTTGCTATAGAGACAAATACCAACAAGGCCACTGCAAGCTTTGGGCTATCTCCCCTGACAGCAAGCTCTAACATTGCACATGTTGAAGACTACAAAATTTCAAAGTGAAAATATATACCAGATTTGGTCTTAATTCGATAACCCAAACTAAGTTATCATCCAGACAACAAATTTTCGAAGCTGAACTAGACTAGTATTCTGGGAATAAAAAAATTTGATTGCGATTAGATAACCCGAACTGAAGTTATCATTAGAACAACCAATTTTTCAAGTGGAGAAATCTGAATAACGACCATAACCAATCCAGAAAATAAGCAGTCTGTCATCTGCAAAATGAGGTCCCCAGAGGGTGAATTTAGTGATGCTACCCTGCATTGCAGGGTAGCATCACTAAATTTACTCTCTGTGAACCTCAATCTGAATCAGGGTCTCAAAACTAAACAGAAAGAGGTACCTAGAGGATAAATTGGCCCACTGTATGGGATAGCATTATCTTTTCATTTCTCCACTGTTTTGAAAATTGTTAGATTACAAAAAAATTGTTCTAGGACAGCAGTGCATTTATATGGTGGGTTCCTAGCCTTAACAGTTTTAATTTGGGACACCTGATAATCTTTTGTCACACACAACTTATAAAAATCATGGCTTACAAACAAAATTAACATGGTCTCTACACATTGTATGAATAAATCTTGAATATAGTTTTCTCTTTGGTTTAAACCTTGTTGCTGAATTCAACAGCACCAATTGATCCCAATGTTCAGCTTAACTTGACATTGAAGATAAGCTATTTCCATAACGTGTGCGAGAGTCTGTTAGTCTGTTCACATTTTCTTGGGCACAGGCTGCACCTGGAAGTACTTATCCGATCACAAAATATCATTTTTAGGTTCAAAGTCTTGTCTGGATGAGAACGTCGCCCTTTTGGTCACGATCGGCCAACTGCGACGGCTGCGAGAGCCCAAAACCCAAAAACCTTTAGCACAGACTACAGGTCACATTTATGAAGGGATTTCATTGCAACTTCGTAGGATGACCCTGTGTTATGTCTGGATGTCCGCATCCTTTTTTGGTCGGGTTCAGTCCACCGTGACTGCTGCAGGGGCATGTTAGCTAGATTCTTTTAGCACAGTCTACAGCTTGCATTTATAAAGGGATTTGTAGGATGACTCAGCATAATGTCTAGATGACGTCCTATTTTGGCAGTGATCGGTCAACTGTGACAGCCACACAGGCACGTGACCTAGATTTGTTTAGCACCGTTGACAGTTCATTCATATTTATGATGTGATTTCATTGTAACTTGGAAGGATAACTAGGTGTGTTGTCTTGATGAGACTGTCCTATTTTGGTCACAATCTGTCAGCCTTTGGCCGCCACCTCTTCATATGACCCAGATTTCTTTAGCACTGCTTACAGTTTGTTTTTATGAACGTATTTCATTGTAACGTAGTAGGAAAACTTGGTATATCTCGATGAGACTCTATTTTGGTCATGATTGGTAAACCGTCGCCGCCGAACCGTCATGTGACCTAGATTCCTTTAGCAAAGTCTGAGTTATATTTACAAAGGGATTTCATTGCCACCTGATAGGATGACTCGTTTTGGATGATTTTACTATTACTTGGTAACTTTTGTTGACATACATTAACTGTTAGGGACACATCAACCCAGGTCTTAATTCTTTAGTACAGTCTACACCTCAAATTATTCTTATTGAAAACATAGCATGTAGGGAACAGAAATTAACATTCTCAATTATCACAATTCTTGTCGTATTTCATAATCCTTTCATAAACATTGAACGTTATCCTTTTCATCAAACACTACACACAAGTTAAGCTACAGTGTCATTGACACTTTCATTTGTTTCCCAAAACTGTTGGGCTTTGAATTCGGAGGGGGTGCGGTGGTGTTGCGGTAAACAGTTCTTGTCAGATCACCGGAGCCCAGTTAGTCCTTGGATGGGTGACCATCTGAGCTATCGATTTGGACTCCCGCGCTGTGTCCTTGGGCATGGCACTTAACCCTGACTGTCCACATGGGGGCATGATGATGCTGTGTACTAAGGTGTACTGCACGTCGATTGTGCGCATGTCTTTAACCAATCGAACCCTGCCTGCGCTGCAGTGCAGAGTTATGATGTTGGGGAGCTGGCAGCTGCTTGTCGTTGCTCGGTGGTTCTCTCCGGGTACTCCGGCTTCCTCTACCTATAAAACTGTCACCGACATGATATGACCATGGTTGTTAAAGTATCGTTAAACCCTAATAAATATTGAATTCGGAAAGTGCAGTCATGCTTGTTTACTATGATCAGCAAGTTCTGTTTTACTAGTAAATGACCCCCCCCCCCTCCCCTTTGATGAAGTATATGCAGAAGTATTAATCACCCCCCAGGTGATACTTCTAACTTTGTATAAAAAGTGGCTTGAAAGCCTATAATTAATTAAATCTGTTTTGTAGACTTGGATGGATCAGTATTTTCTGCGTGTTAGAAGTCACCATGCTGACAAACAGTTACCTTCCCGAATTCGCTTTATGCTGCAAGATGTTATGGAGCTACGAGAGAATAAAGTAAGTATTCTTCCCTTGTTCTTTTTTTTTTTTATGTTCCCAAGACATCCGAAGGAGGATTCGGGGTATCTTGTGAAGCCCTCTGTCTGTCCACTTGTCTATCTGTACAAATGTTTTGGATTATAATTCCATAGCCATCGCTCTGATTTGGATCTCCTTTGGTTTGCTGATAGACCTGCATGGGGGAACGGATATGCACCAGGAACGGGTTCCGTCCAATAATTTTTCCCAGAGTTATGGCCCTTTTTTTACTTAGAAAATTTTACTGTTTTCACTCGTTCCACCTAGAATATTTTTCTGTCCCACAATATCTTCAAGGCTACTTTGAACTTGCATGCGGGTCGGGGGCAGTGGCCCACGGTTTGCGTTGCCATTGTCCTAGTAAGGCTAGGAGTTGCAAGGAGAGCGGTAGGTTGAAAATATGGTGATTACCAGAGCATCAAAAATCAATGCATCTGTGTGCATAAGATTTTCTTCAGAGCAAACATACAAACAATTTTGAACTTTGTGTTTGGCTCACTGTTATGAAAATAAAATGTTTGAAAGAGGTATCCTTGTTGGAAGGCGAAGTCAGCGCAGCATGTTTGTTGTCCCCTAAAAAAAAATTTCGGGACTATTAAAATAGCCAGTGTGCATCTGTGCATCTGTCCTACTTTGGTTTCCTGATAACTTTAGTTATAGTTGGCCAATGCAAATGAAATTTGGTATGTCTGTGTATCAACATAAAATACAGGTCAAGTTCGGAATCGGGGTTCGGTCCAACAATTTTGTCAAGAGTTATGCACCTTTTTAAACTTCAAAAATTCATTTTTTTGGTTGCCTGATAACCTCAGTTATAGTTGGCCAAATCAAATGAAATTTGGTATGTAGGTGTATCAACCTGAATACAGGTCAAGTTCAAATCGGGGGTATGGTCTAAAAATTTTTGCCTGAGTTTTACCCCTTTTTTGACTTAGAAAAACCATTTTTGGGGGGTTTCCCCATCATAACTTTAGTTATTGTTGACCGATTCAAATACCATTTGGTATGTAGGTGTATCAACATCAAATACAGTTAAGTTCAAATCGGGGTTTGGTGCGACATTGTTTGCCAGAGTTATGTCCTGTTTTTGACTTCGAAAAATTCATTTTTTTTCAAATGCCTCAAATTGCAGACTTTTTCTGGATGTGTGGCCGGACTGGACTGCCTTTTATATTTTTTAGCTCACCTGACTGAAAGTCAAGGGGAGCTATAGTTATCACTCGTCTGTCCATCATCCGTGAACATGGTGTTTGCACTTTCTCCAAAGCTGCTGAACTGATTTTCAGTTAAAATTGAGTTGATGGTACTGACGTCGCAATTTTTTTTTTCTAATCAACTAACCCAACCCCCAAATTTTTAAAATCATATTATGAACCAGTGGGTACAATGACTTATTTGGTATGGAGCTTCCTTTTGAGGTGTAGAATCAAGTTTGTTCAAACGAAGTTCGCTGAGCAATATTTGCCTTTGTAATGGGAGGGGCAAGATATTTGGCCCTGCCCAAAGTTTCTATTTTTATACGCCCGTTTTGAAAAAAAAAACGGGTCGTATTATGGTATACTTCTGTCCGTCCGTCTGTCCGTACGGTCATATGTCGTACGATAACTCAAGAACGCTTTGAGAGATTTTCTTGATTTTTGGGTAGGTTGTGTATATCGATGGAGGGAAGCTCCCTTTCGTTTAGTGTCGCCGTTCGATTAGTCATTCCAGAGTTATGGGACTTTGTTACTTAGAAAATTGTTGATTTTTTACACATCGTACGATAACTTGAGAACGCTTAGAGATTTTCACAATTTTTTGGTAGGTGGTTTATGTTGAGGGAAGGAAGCTCCCTTTCGGTTGGTGTCGCTGCTCGATTAGTCATTCCAGAGTTATGGGACTTTATTTTTCACATGTCGAACAATAACTTGAAAATGCTTGGAGCAATTTTCATGATTTTTTGGTTGCAAGTATATGTTGATAGAAGGAATCTCCCTTTCGATTTGTGTCGCTGTCCGATTTGTCATTCCAGAGTTATGGGACTTGATTCATCGAAATATAGGCAATTTTCCACATGTTGGACTTTGAGCAATTTTCATGATTTTTTGGTGGCAAGTATATGTAACCTGACAAGTACACATGTATACTCATATTGTGTGGTTCCCTCTTGTAATTAATAACGGGCGTATCATGCGCTCATGGCACAGCTGTTTATTGAACCGATGATTTGATTTGGTATGTGGTATATTATTGAGTCATAAGTACTTGATTAATGCAAAAAAAAAGTAAAAAATAGAAATACAGTAAAACATGTCTTGAGAGACCACCCTTTTTGCCAGGCAGAAGTGGTCTCTCAAAACAGGTGGTCTCATGACTGGTCCATTAGAGTAAAACAACCAAATGGTACAAGGTCATTGCGGTCTCTCAAGACAGGTGGTCTTGCATGGCAGTGGTCTCTCAAAACAGGTTTCGCTGTATTTTCCAAGGCCCACATTTCCCAAAATGCATGGAACAGAGAACTGTTATTTGGTATGAAGCATCCTTAGGACCAGTAGAATGGATTGGTAAAAAAAAAATTGCCGTCAGTTATCAAGTGTTCTGTAAGGGACATCAAAAAAGTCACCATATTTGCAAAACATTTTAAAAAGTGATTATCTGTTCCATCCAAGCGTTTGGAGAATGTAAATCCGATGAGCTCGTTCCAACCAGGGGTCATAACCTATGTTTTTGAGACAAAAAATGAAAAAAATAATGGCAATTGGCGATTTTTAGCTCACCTGACTGAAAGTCAGGGTGAGCTTTTTTTGTCACTCTTCGTCCGTCGTCTGCCGTCCGTCGTCCTGCGTGAAGGTGGTGTTTGAGCCTCTTTCTCCTAAACCACTGGCCACATTTTAATTAAATTTCATGTAAGTAGTGGTTATATAGGGGCATTTTAGTTTTTCTTCAAATTGGATTTCTGCTCATATTGTGGAGTGGGGTGGGGCCAAAATGCACAAAATTTTAAAAAATCTTATGAACCAGCCATAGCAGAGACTTGATATTTGGTATGCAGCTTCCATTTGAGGTGTAGACTCAAGTTTGTTCAAGAGAAGTTTGAAGGGCAATATTTACCTTTGTACTGAGAGGGGCAAGAATTTTTGCCCCACCCCAAATTTCTATTTTCTGAAACCAGTGGCCGATTTGAACCAAATTTAATATAAGGTATCATTGGGTTATAAGTACTTGATTTATGCCAAAAATTTCAAGTTTGTTAAAGCCAAGTCCCTGAGTCCATACAGGGAGCCCAATTATAACTTAGTCAATATGAGGAATTTTTCTTTAAAAATCTTCTTCTTCAGATTCAGCAGTCGGAATGTTTTGATATTTGGCATGCAGCAACCTTAGGGGGCTGAGATTCAAGTTTGTTCAAGCCAAGTCCCTTGGTTGATATTTGGGCTCACTATGGGAGCCCGAATGACAACTTTGTTCAAAATGAGGAATTTTCTTTAAAAATCTTCTTCAGATCCAGCAGTCAGAATGTTTTGATATTTGGTATGCAGCATCCTTAGGGGGCTGAGATTCAAATTTGTTCAAGCCAAGTCCCTTGGTTGATATTTGGGCTCACTATGGGAGCCCGAATGACAACTTTGTTCAAAATGAGGAATTTTCTTTAAAAATCTTCTTCTTCAGATCCAGCAGTCGGAATGTTTTGATATTTGGTATGCAGCATCCTTAGGGGGCTGAGATTCAAGTTTGTTCAAGCCAAGTCCCTTGGTTGATATTTGGGCTCACTATGGGAGCCCGAATGACAACTTTGTTCAAAATGAGGAATTTTCTTTAAAAATCTTCTTCAGATCCAGCAGATGAATGCTTTTGATATTTTTTATGCAGCATTCTAAGGGGGGTAAGATTCAAGTTTGTTCAAGCCATGTCCCTAGGTCTATATTTGGGCTTATTGTGGGAGCTCGAATTGTAACTTAGTTCAAAATGAGGAATTTTCTTAAAAAATCTTCTTCAGATCCAGCAGTCGGAATGTTTTGATACGTGGTGTGTAGCATCTTTAGGGGTGGGGGGGGGGGGGGGGGGGGAACATTCAAGTTTGTTAAAGCCAAGCCCCTGAGTCCATATTTGGACTCCCTGTGGGAGCCCGAATTATAACTTAGTCAATATGAGGAATTTTCTTTAAAAATCTTCTTCAGATCCAGCAGTCAGAATGTTTTGATATTTGGCATGCAGCAACCTTAGGGGGCTGAGATTCAAGTTTGTTCAAGCCATTTCCCTAGGTCCGTATTTGGACTCACTGTGGGAGCTTGAATTGTAACTTAGTTCAAAATGAGGAATTTTCTTTAAAAATCTTCTTCAGATCCAGCAGTCAGAATGTTTTGATATTTGGTGTGCAGCATCCTTAGGGGGGTAAGATTCAAGTTTGTTAAAACCAAGTCCCTGGGTTCATATATGGGCCCCCTGTGGATATAACTTATTTCAATATGAGGAATAGTCTTCAAAAAACTTTTTTTTTCAGATCCACTGGTCAGAATCTTAGGATAGTTGGTTTAAGCTTTTCTTAGGAGGAGCAGTTGCAACTTGTTGAAATCAATTCTCTGGGTTGATATTTAGGCTACCATGTCAGGTGAGTGCCCTCAGGTCCCCTGGGGCCTCTTGTTTAGATTTGCTATGGCCGGCTTGGCTGTTACATTGGGTAAAGGGTTAATGTCGTAGTGAATGTTGTGGGTACGAATTGTGCAATTTTGGGGTTGAGTTGATGGTTTGTGGATGCTTTGGATGATACGGACCTTGGATAATTGGGACCTGGACGATTCATACCACAGACAATTCAGATCTTGCCTTTTATATCCGAATTGTGCAGGCTTTGATTTGTTCATGGTCCAAATCGCCCTGAAAACGTCTTCAACCCAGAAACTTCCCACAGTTTAATAATACATGTGCCAAATTTGTCATTTAGCATCATGAGGAAAAATCATATAAACAATTTAGTTTCTGAGTAAAAAAATTAACGCAAAGTGATAAATTACAAATCATAAGTCCAGTAAAGAAAAAAGGGTACAACATGTTAGGCCAAATAAAAAAAATTAATTGATTCTCAGGCAATTTTTTTTTCAAATCAGTGAGGGAGGGAGGATTTTATTTTTATTTTTTTAATTTTTTTTTTTTTTCATGTAAAGGGTTGAGTATACTCAGTAAATCTTTTTGCTGTCTTTCCATTTGAAAAAGAGAAAAGGTTGTATTTTAGTGTAATTATAGTATACCTTTTATAACTAACTGCCGTAACAATAGCTAAAAGGATTTGTATTTTATTGTTTTTAATGGTACAGATCTGTCAAACATGATCCATTAGAATAGGCCCCAGTAACCAATGCTTGGGGTAGGAATCCTTCAAAATGGGAAACATGGCACTAAATGATTGGTTAAACTTGAGTTTATATCAGAGTTGCAGCTATTATTAGCCATTGTGCGGAAATATATGACCTTAAACACCAGCAAATAAATAAATAATTAAATCATGATCCAGTATATCAGAATTTGCCTTGTTACAGTTTATGGGAGAGTGCCTCTGGGCACTCTCCCATAAACTGCAACAAGAAAAACCAATTTACTGCAAACACAGCTAAATAATTATATGTCGAGAAATGTGAAAAAATGACCATTCCAAGTTTTCAGAAATTCTTAAAAAAACATGACGTAATAAAAATGTCTAATGAGGAGGTTCAAATCCAACGAGGGAGGGCCTGAGAATCAAAACATTATTTTTTTTTAGCCTTACAACCATTAAATTAGGTGTAACCTGTAATTAGGTTTCAAACCCGATTCCTTATTTCCAGGCCTGCTCTTTAATATACATTTATGGGTTGCATAATTACTCTATACTGAAATGTTACTCTTTCCTGTGTTCTTTTTCTACTTTTCAGTGGGTGCCAAGACATGTTGCTATGGATCATGGACCAAAAACCATTACTCAGATTCGACGGGAGGCAGCTGATGTGAGTTCTTAAAAATGAACCATAAATAAAATAGTTGCAGTTATGTGGTAAAACAAAAACTGAAGTTTTATCTTTCCTCCACATCCTGAAAATCTTGAATGTTTGTATGTTTATTATTTAGAAAATTGCTCCCATGTTAACAGAATAGATAAATGTTTTCTGATGTCGTAAGAAGTTTTCAGGCAAGAATGCCCCAATGGTAATTTGATGTTACAAATTGGATTTCAATGTGAGCACCATTATAGTGCATAAATTACACAAATTGGGACTTTATCTTGCAAGTTATATCTTTTGTTATGAAAATGAATCATAAGTTTTGCAGTAATTGACCTTCTTAATTTAAAAAACTGTTCTATGGACATGCACAAAGCTAATTTAATTCCCTGTCATGTTGAGACTGATATTGGAATGCAGTCTGTCCATCGTTCTCTTGTCCTTCCATTTGTCTGTCTATCCCTCCTTCCATCTATCCTTCCTCATTTCTTATCGCATTTCAAAGAAAACCATTCAAATTATTATTCCCAAATTACACATAGCTTTTTGGTCACATCATACAAACCATCTGTGTGCAAGTATTTTTGGGCTGCGACTAGCAGCTCTATAAGTGGCAATGTCGGTCTGTCTCTCGGTCTGTCTCTGTCTGTCTCTCGGTCGGTCGGTTGCTCTGTCTCTGTGACCGAGTTTGTCTGTGACCAACGAGTTTCAAAACTCAATAACTTTTGAAATACTTGATGGAATGACTTTATATTTGGCATGTGTGTATCTTATTGATGTCTAGCCACTGTTCAATGCATGTGTTGTTCCAAATATTTTTCTTGGAGTTATGGCCCTTGATGAACTTCGAATTTTGTGAGATTGCACCACCCGTCGCAGCTACGGCGTCGATGTCGCGATTTTTTTCAAGAGCTGTTGCCCTTGTAGGACTTAAAAATTTATTGTAATCACAAAATTATCACATTTCAAAGAAAACTATTGATTTTGTTTTTCAAATTTAATATAACTGTTGAAAATTTTGTTTTTTAAATTTAATATATTGCTTTTTGGTGATATCTTTAAGAGGATGTATCACCAGCTTTGTGTCTGAAGTATTTCTTCAAGAATTATTGGCCTTGTTCGCCATGACGTTACACTTGTTTTGACTAGTTCTTTTTTTTCTGATAACCTGTTTTTGTATTTTTTTTAGGAGATGGGAGTGTTTATACCTCCAAATTCTACGATGACTGGAGGACTGAACTTGTATGGAGGTGTACCACCTGTACCAATAATGAATGGTGGAATGGGATCAGGAATGCGAGGGGGTATAGGAGATATTTTTAGTTCTCCACCTCCAGGATTTATGGGTAATTGTCCGATATTTATACATTTAATTATATTGCATTATGTAATACCTATAGTACTGTGATCATAGAATTCTAATCAGATCACGATTTAGTCAAAATTCTTTGTCCACTTTCTGCCTCATCACACTGTCAAATTTAAGTTTTTAAAAAAGAGATTTGCAAACTTTGAATCTGATGCTATTTTTTGCCTTGATTAGGCCTAGAATATTTTCCAGTATAGCTCAGCTACAGGTACTATATTTGGTACAGTGATAGTGTAACATGGGGGTAATGATACTTGCCTACCGTGAGTTTCTTCCACACATTTTCACCAGAGTTTATGGTTCTTTTTTAACTTGGAAATTTCGAAATTCCCTTCTGTACAAACATTTCCTCTTGTATCTTAGCCACTGCAAGTCTCATACGAATGATATTTGGTGTGGTGCTAGATCATCATGTGGTTACAATACCTGTATAGCGTGAGTTTCTTCCACACATTTTTAGCTCAACTTTGACAGTCAAATTTGAGGTTTTTGTCATGGCCCATCATCCATCTATCCATCTGTCAACAATTCAATACAGCTCGGGCTAGAGGCCATATTTATGAACCGATCTTTACGAAACTTCTTGGGTACCTTTGTTATCACCGTGGGACGAGAACAAGTGTTTTGGGGTGCATCCGAAATTCAAGATGACCGCTGGCAGCCATTTTGTTCTGAAATTAGTGCAATCAGTTTTTTGTACAGAACTTCTGTATGAAAGTTTTGATTTGAATAAATTTTTCTATGAATGTTTAGTAACATAGAATACATCACATATAATACAGGTTTTTTTCTCGTGCAGATTTATTCAGTGCTGCTTATACACAGTAAGTGCACATGTCAATATGGCTCGGGCTAGGTGCTGCATTTATGAACCGATCTTCACGAAACTTCTTGGGTACCTTTGTTATCACCTTGGGACGAGACCGAGTGTTTTGGGATGCGGTACGAAATTCAAGCTGGCTGCCGTGGCCATTTTGTACCGAAATTAGGTACAATCAGTTTTTTGTACAGAACTTTTTTGAAGGTTCTGATTTGAATAAATTTTTGTAGGAATGGGGGCACGGTGGCGTCACAGTAACCGGTTCTCGTCAGATCACCGAAGTTAAGCAACGTCGAGCGCGGTTAGTAGTTGGATGGGTGACCATTTCAGCGATTGATTCACGCTCCTGCATTGTCCTTGGGCAAGGCACTTAACCCCGATTGCCTACATGAGGGCACAATGATGCTGTGTACTAAGGCGTACTGCAAGTCGATGGTGCGCATGTCTTCAACCAATTTAACCCTGCCTGTGCAGCTGTGCAGAGTTCAGAGTTACGATGTTGGAGAGCTGACAGCTGCTTGTCGTTGCTCGGTGGTTCTCTCTGGGCACTCCGGCTTCCTCCACCTGTAAAACTGTCACGGTCACGATTAGCCATTGTGCATAAGTATGTGACCTGACCTTAAACACCAATAAATAAATAAATTTGTGGGAATGTTTAATAACATGGCATACATTACATATGACAGGGTTTTTTCTTGTGCAGAAATTATGCAAATTAGATGAACTTTGATTTATTCAGTGCTACTTATTCAGTTAGTACACATGCCAATAGGACTCAGTCTAGAGGCTGTATTTATGAACCGATCTTCATGAAACTTCTTGGGTACCTTTGTTATCACCTTTGGATAAGAAAGTGTTTTGGGTGTGTCCGAAATTTCAAGATGGCTGCCGGCGGCCAGTTAGACAAACTTTGGTTTATTCAGTGCAACTTATACACAATAAGTGCACATTTCAATACGGCTCTGGCTAGAGGACATATTTATGAACTGATCTTCACAGAACTTCTTGGGTACCATTGTTGTCACCGTGGGACAAGAACAAGTGTTTTGGGGTTTGGTCCAAAATTCAAGATGGCCATCGTTGGCCATTTTGTGCCAAAATTAGGTGCAATCACTTTTTAGCTCATATTGACAAAATAAAGCTGAGCTAATCTCATCGCTCTCCATCTGTTGTCCATCGTCCGTCAACAACATGTTTTGGTCTTCTCCTTCAAAGCCACTGGGCCAATTCAAGTGAAAGTTTGTGAGTGATGGCCCCGGAGGGGCATTGCATTTTTGTTCAGCTGGGCATGCTCATCCCCATAGGGAGGGAGTGGGGGAAAATGCTCCAAAATATTTAAAAAATCTTCTCATGAACCAGTGTTTACAATTATTTGACATTTGCTATGGAGCTCCCTTTTGAGGTGTAGAATTAAGTTTGTCCAAACAAAGTTCGTGAAGGAATATTTGGCTTTGTAATGGGAGGGATGAGATTTTTGGACCCACCCAACATTTCTATTTCAAGAACTGGTGGGCCAACTTCGACCAAATTTGGCATGTAGTTTAACTGGTAGAGTGCTGAATTATTTTTGGTCATCAAAATGTTTTCACATATGTTTGCCTTGTTACAATAGGCACTCTCCCATAAATTGTAACAAGGCAAATACTAACAGACTAAATAATTTCACTTCAAAGGTGGTATGAACAACATCCACAAAATATGAAGCCTTTAAGTGCTGGTACTGACACTTCAGAGTAAAGCCCAAATATGGGCTTCCAGCACTCTACCAGTTAAGTGGGTCCTAAGTAATTGATTGATGCCTAAAAAAATTTTCACAGCCCTCTGACAACCCCAGGGGCGAAAAACAGAAAAAAATTCAAAAGCCCATATATCCCAAACCAGAAGGAACAGAGAACTGGTATTTGGTATGAAACATCCTTAGGACAAGAAGGAGGGATTTGTTAAAAAAAAATTGCCACCAGTTCAATCGGGGTGCCTGGTAGAGGGTATTGAAAAAATGAGTCATTTTTGCAGTAGTTTTTATCCCTGGAGGATTTCATTCACAGAAATTTTTGATGGACATATTGTTTTCTTAAATTAACAAAAATTCTGTTATGAACATTTAATATTGTTATTACAATCTGTCAATTCTGTGGGGGGACTTCTGTTTGTTTCAGAAAGATTTTTATTTTTGTTTAATGAACCATTTCAGTGCTGGAAAACATTTGATACCTGTATGCATGTCTTCAATTTAACCCTCAAGGCTGCAGTCTGGGTACCAAAGATTTTTATTGATGCGATGAACAAACAAAAAACCCTTTCAATACTATTTTTTTCTGGTTCCTTGGAAAAAAATTGATCTGATTCCTGTCTGAATTTCATTAATTTAACCCTCTCATGACTTCAGTTTGTTTTTTCCAAAGATTTTTTTCTCTCATGATGGACTCTTTCTCTACAGATTTCATGTTGATTGAACCCTTCCTATGCTGGAAAACATTTATCTGATTCCTGTGTGCATGTCTTTAATTTAACCCTCTCAAGACCGCAGGTCTGTAGCAGGGAGTTCCAAAGATTTTAGCTCATCTTGACAAAGTCAATCTGAGGTAATCTCATCACTCTCCATCCGTCGTCCGTCAACACCATGTTTTGGTCTTCTCCTCCAAAGCCACTGGGCCAATTTAATTGAAAATTTGTGAGAGTGATGGTCCCGAAGGGACATTGCATTTTTATGTGTACCCATACTATGTATGGTACGCATAATGCCGGCATCCGGGGTGACCATCCATCGTTCGTCCATCCTTTGTCTCTCCGTCCGGCATCCGTATCCATTTCTTTGGCATTCGATAACTTGAAAAATATTGCTTGGATTGTCAAGTTACTTTATATTTGTGTTCAGGTTACTGATGTGCTGAACTGTATAGTTTTTGGTGTAAATCGGATAATTTGATCCTGAGATATTAACCATTTATCCTTCAAATTGAAAATTCCTCCAATCCCTTTGGCATTCGATAACTTGAAAAATATTGCTTGAATTGTCAAGTTACTTTATATTTGTGTTCAGGTTACTGATGTGCCGAGCTGTATAGTTTTGGGTGTAAATCTGATAATTTGATCCTGAGATATTTACCATTTATCCTTCAAATTGAAAATTCCTCCAATCCCTTTGGCATGAGATAACTCAAAAAATATCAATCCGATTGTCATGTTACTTTATATATTTATTCAGGTTACTGATGTGCTGTACTGTCTAAGCTTTTTATGTAAATCTGATAATTTGATCCGGAGATATTAACCCTTTATCCATCAAATTAGACACTCCTCCAATCCATTTCTAAATGTACCCATACCTTGTATGGTGTACATTATGTCAGCATCCGTGGTGGTCCTCCGTCACACAGCTTTCTACTAATTGCGCGTATGGGTACACATCTGACGATTTCATCGGCCTATTTTTTGTTCAACTCAACATGCTCAGCCCCATAGGGAGGGAGTGGGGGAAAAAATGCTCCAAAAATAAATTTTAAAAAATCTTCTCATGAAGCAGTGTGTACAATGACTTGATATTTGCTATGGAGCTTCCTTTTGAGGTGTAGAATCAAGTTTGTTCAAACGAAGTTCATGAAGCAATATTTGTCTTTGTAATAGGAGGGGTAAGATTTTGGCCCCGCCCAAAATTTCTATTTTCTGAACCAATGGTCCGGTTTGAACCAAATTTGGTATGTGGTATCATTGGGTCATAAGTACTTGACACATGCAAAAAAAAAAAAATTCCCACATCCTCTTGGGAACCCTAGAAGCTAAAAATAGAAATATTTTCAGTCGCCCATATTTCCAAAACCACACAAAACAGAGAGCTGTCATTTGGTATGAAGTATCCTTAGGACCAGTAGAACTGAATGGTAAAAAAAAATTGCCGTCGGTTATGTTAAGGTCTTCTGCAATGGGCATCGAAAAAAATGCCGAGTCAGCAAATTTGCAAAAATTTTAAAAAATCTTTTCTCCAGAACCAATCATCAGAATCTTTTGATATTTGGTATACAGCATTCATTGGGGTGTCGGATACAAATTTGTTAAAATAAAGCCCATTGGTTCATATTTGGGCCCAATATAGGAGCCCAAATTTTTTACATAGGGTAATATGGGGAATATTTTTTAAAAATCTTCTTCAGAACTACCACTCAGTATCTTTTAATGTTTGATATACATGATTGTTATGAGGGTCAGATTCAAGATTGTTCAAACCAAGTCCCTAGGTTAATAATTGGGCTTCCTATGGAAGCCCCAATTTTAACTTTGTTCAATGTGGGAGATTATTTTTAAAAATCTTCTTCAGATCCACCAGTCTGAATGCTTTCATATTTGGTATACAACATCTCTAGGGGGGTCAGATTCCAGTTTGTCAGTTCTAGAGCCTGGGTTAATATTTGGGCTCCATATGGGAACCTGAAATTTAACTTGGTACAATATGAGGGAATTTCTTCAAAAATCCTCTTCTTCAGATCCACTACTCAGAATGCTCTCATATTTGGTATACAACATCTCTAAGGTGGGCAGATTCAAGTTTGTTCAAATCGGATCCATAGGGTAATATTTGGGCTCGCTATGGTAACCCAAATTTTAACTTGGTGCAATATGAAGAAATTTCTTTAAAATTTCTCTTCAGATCCAACAGTCAGAATGCTTTCATATTTGGTACACATCTCTAGGGAGGTCAGATTCAACTGCGTTAAATATATTTGGGCTCCATATGGGTTGCCGGAATTGGTCATTTTGCTGAAGATTTAAAAATTTTGTATTCAGTATCCTCTAGAGGTTTGTAACTAAGATTAATCCACATTGGTTGTATCAAGTGGCTTCATAGGGGAGCTCTGCATTTTACATTATGATCAACTGAAAAAAAGGCATGATGCCCGGATTATTTTTGTCACTCCTGAGGGACTCAAGGATTGACCGTGTAGCCTATGGAGATGGATTGCTTAATGTAGATTCATTCTTGAACTCTGTTTATATTGTGTTCTGTTCAAGCTGAGCGCTTCAGGCGTCGTGGGACCTCTTGTTTTAGTACAGAACTTCTTTGTTTATTGATGACTTTTTCCAAGGAGGTAGTCGTGTTCTCTTTTTAGCTCAACTTTTGACGTAGGCAAATTTGAGGTTTTGTCATGGCCCATCTGGACGTCTGTCTGTCTGTCAACTTGCTCTGGCTACAGGCCATATTTTTCAACCGATCTTTATGAAACTTCTTGGGCACCTTTATCACCGTAGGATGAGAAAGGGTGTTTGTAGGTGGGGTCCAAAATTCAAGATGGCCGCCAGTGGACATTTTGTATCGAAATTAGGTGCAATGAGTTTTTTGTACAGAACTTCTATATGAAAGTTCTGAGTTGAATAAATATTTGTATGATGTGTATATTCAAATGTGTTGAAGCCAAGTTCCTGTGTTAATATTTGGTGTTTGAGGACGGTAAACATCAGCACAACCCAATTTTCTATTTCCGTGAAAAAAATAAAACCTCAATCGTGGGAACCCTATGAGCTAAAGATAAAAAATTCAAATACCTATATTTTAAGGACTGGACAAATATTAGTATGAATCAACCTTGGAAGGGTTTGAATCAAACAGGCCAAAACAATTAACATTTGGCTGATGGTGCACCATACAAGGATTCCCATTGTAACATTAACCCCATTGAAATTTCTTTTCTAGTTTAGCATCTGTCACCCACCTTCACAATACTTTACCTGTACGTTTGTTATCAAGTCATTACAGGCCTCGAAATAAGAGGCATACGCTCATACCGTTCGCCTATCGGTTACGCAGATTTGTTTTTAGGCGAGCGCTCGATCAGTTAACCAAAAATCGCGCTGATGGCCGATGAAGTTGTTACAGGATGAGAAAAGTTTTCAACATTTGTCCTCCCACCGATTTAAAAGAAGCACTGCAGTGAACAAAACGAGAACAAAATGCATGTGGTTATCATACAGTGTGTTTCACTCATTACTGTACTTGTGGGGGTATAAATCTATAGTATTCGCCGTACTGAAGATCTGCAGTACCAACTCGCGGCGCCCTTTGGCTCTCGAAACAATAAATCTGTTTCGCTTCTGAGAACGATGATTGTCTGTTACAACTAAAGGGAGCTAACTGCTTTGTTAATACATTTACCGCACGTGAGGTATTAACTCTCGCACTGCACGAAGCTGAAAATGTCTTCGATACAATAAAAAGGAGACATATTGAAAATCAAATGAGCTGTTAATTATTTGCATTCCGCCCCTTTTTACCCTACCAATCCATGATAAAAATTTTCGAACACATTTTGGAAACGTCTTTTATTCACCAATGCTGACTTCTTATTTACATGCTTATTCCATTTCAATAAACAGCCAGCATGGTTGTGAACATGGGTTTTTCCAAATGATTTCGAACATTGTGGCACAAATAAAGTTTTAGTTTGGAACTTTGGATTACATTTTCCGAATTCCGAAATGTAGGGGAAGGTAGATACGATTTACAATTATTTCTTTTCCAGTGTTAATCAGGGACTGCCAATGCAACTCCCATGCCCTAAAGTTCAATGTCTTCGTAATACAGATGTCCATTGACTATATTTGACCCAATCCCCACACAATTGCCCAATTCCCACTCCCAGTTCGAGACAAATTTGTTTGGGTTTCAGAAATAATAAGCCACACAGCAAAATAAACAATTAAAATTCTTTAATTTTCATTAGACGCAAAAATCATGTAAAGCAAAGAGCAACAAATGTTAATGCGTGCATATGTGTATGTGGGGGGGGGGGGGGTGCGTGTGTATGTACCTGTTTTGTACTTCGCCTGCCTTGGGTCCCTTGTGTCTGAACGCCAAACTAATTTGGGAGGAACTGTAGTTGGGTATGTCAGAAGCTTTGTCAGTATTAATACTTTTAATGCAATGGTTAGCCAATAGGTTTATGAAAAAAATCTAGGTAACCGATCAACAGGTTAACCATTGTCAAATGAGGCAACCTGCTGGAAGGTTTATCAAAAGCTTGTTATTTCGAGGCCTGCATTACCTAGCTGTGTCAATGCTGTGTCACATACTATACATGTACATGTCTTTCACAAGTTTAGCTGCAGTGTCATTGACACTTTCACTTCCAGAGTTATATATTTTTAAATAACTAATTTTGGTGTTTTGTTCATTACAATCGGAACATCAGACCAGTGCATTGAATTTACCCATAATGATTTAATGTATTGGACATGGATATCTGGTTCTTATATGGATAGAGGTAATTACTGGTTTGCAGGAACTGTGTTTGTTTGCAGCAATTGATGCTGATATCCGGTGGCATTTTAGCTGACAACCGTCAATGGAATTTGCTATGTGAGCCTTTAGCTGCCAGACGTGTCATTGTCCAACCCATCAACAATGATCAAATAATCCATAATTAATAACCACCTCATTCCACATTTCGATTTGAGAGGCCAGAGTAATGCTAAGCTAAAAATTGATAAACCATGGCCTGAATGTAAGTTTTATCTCCTGAAATTGTCAGTAGTATTTCAGTTTCTTCATGCTTGAACAATACTTTTCAACATCAACACAGACATAAGAATTTTCTGTGGATTCACAAATTTTAGTTTCTCCCCAAAATTGTTGCCATTTTTTTTCTTAGATACATGTACAGGAAAATTCAATGAGTTTGGGAGTTGAGGGACGAGGGTCAAGAGGTTCAGAGCAAAAAGGCTTTCTTGACATTAGGCTCTTTGCACTGAAATCCACAGAAAAATCCTTGTACATAATATTGGTCAGCAATCTGGGTTCTTGAAGTCTTTCATTTGGAATAAAAAATGGGAGTGCAGTGTCTCAGTAGGTAGAGATGCGAGAGGTCCTCTGTTTGAATTCCACCTGCAGAAACTGCGTTGTGTCATTCGGCAAGATACTTAATCCCAATTGCCCACATGGGGGCTTGGTGGGTTTGTGTAAGGCGTACTGCTCGTTGATCATGCACTTGTCTTCATGCACTTGTCTTCAACCAATTCTAACCCTGCAAGTATAGAGTTCGTACGTTGGGGAGTCGGACAGTTGTACCCTGTTGCTGGGTGTGGTCCTCTCCGGGTACTCTGGCTTTTTCCACTTTTACAACTGTCAGACACGAGGTGACCCGGTTTGTCGAAAGTGTCATTAAACCCCAATAAATAAATGAATAAAAAATTCAGATTTTGTGATGGGCTCTTTTTTCCACTTCAATTATACTTTCGTACAACACCAAATTAGCCCATACAGTCTGTTGTGTACACTTTGAAACTGACCAATGCCGACATATCAGAATTGAATTTGTGACAACACATAGATCGATACTGCCTGGATTGCACCACAATGTTACATTTTCTATGAAGAAAATCGTCCAACAATTTGACTCTTGACCTGCAGGAATTTTTAGTCGTAGTCTGAACACAACTCGTCTACTTTCAGTGTTATGGACAGTTAACCCAAGACACACTGATGTTGAAATAGCAAAATTTAATACTGCAAACATTTCCCATAATTCCGCTGGGAATTTAGCCAATTCAGTCGTGTTGTGGCAGTGCTCAAATTGAATTGGTTAAATTACTTGTTGCACTATGCAGGGATGAGATTGTTCCGTCTTTCAGCAGATTTCCGCTTTTTGAGTTCTGTTTTGGTTTCTGAAATTCTTGTAAATCTGCAGAGACATTTGGGGGGGGGGGGGGGGGGGTTGGTGTGAGGAGGGGGTGGAGGTTGTTAAGTCTCCAGTAAAATGGATCATCATTCAATGAATGGTGACTTTCTATAACCGGACCAAATGTTACTGGTTGTTTTCAAAAGTGCACTGGTGCTTTTTCGCCTTTTGTCAAATGTTGATAAAACAGTTTTGATTGGTCAAAATTTCATATCCCAATCTATCAGAGATTCTGACCCAAAGAGTTTTATGCATCGACATTTCTTTTCAAAGCAAGTTGACAATTGCATATTGAGATTAATAAAATTATAAAAGGTGATCGCTTCGATGACATTGGTATTAAAAATAAATTTTCATTCACGTGACTTCAGAAGAGTGTTGAATTGAGGACGAAAGACAAGACAAATGACTTCAAGCTGGGAGATTTTGCTTTTCCAGGACAATGTTTGTGTGTTGTGTGCAACAAACTGACAAACTATGGTTCAGTTGGGTGCAAATAGTGGTTGATTAATTATTAAAAATTGAATAGCAGTTTTCTAACTTGGATAAATTTGAATTAGCATTTCCTATTATTTACAAGATTTTTCATTTGAAATTGATTAACTGGAGTTGAAAATTGTTTCGATTAGCTGTAGTTGAAAATTGATTCGAAAACTGCTATGCGAATCCAGTTAAATTGAGCCCTGGCAAAGCTTTGAAAAATTAATTGGGAACTTTGTGTTTGTGCAGATGTGAAACTGCATAATCTAAATTGTGTATATTGTAACTAGGGTAAATATGACATTTTCACTTCTTTTTTTCTTTCTGATTCTTTTTGTTTACCCAAAGTGCTTTGATTTGTTCTTGTGTGGAAGTTGAATATGCCACTTAAAATATTCTGAATTGTTAAATAAGTAAATCAATCATCTCAATTTAAACAGTTTATTTAAGTTGAAATCCCCTCCGGAGGCCCCAAAATCAATCTCAAGAGCTCAAATATTTGAAAAGTTCTTTGGGGGAAACCCACTACCATACCCTCCCCCTGCTCAGGCCTGCAGCCATTGCACTATGCCTTCGGCATAGCATGTTCAGATATTCATTCCAGTTTTCAGTTTTTTTCATCGTTCTCATTCCTGATTATGAGAACAATTTTGCCACTTGAAATTTTGACATCAGTTTGCAGAGATGCTGAAAGATACAAATAACTGTTTACCTTATATACTGTTGAACAAGTTTAACCCTCAAGACCCAAACAGGCCCAAACGGCCACCTTTTTATTGATTTAAAAAGGTTCCCCCACCAAATGTTTTTGTTCATTCAGAACTCGGTGTTGAGGCTGCCTTTATCTTGGCAATGTTTTTACTTCATTGTTGGCTGCCTGTACAGGCAGCCAACAATGATGAAAAAACACTATTAAGTCCCCTGCAGTGGTATACATGTATATGATGGTAGCTATTGTCGTTAAATTAATTTGAGGCAAAGAGTTTAAGAGTTAGTCTTATTTCTTTCGATCAAGGGGTGCAGTGTCTCAGTAGATCGAGATGCAGTCTGCAAGCCAAGAGGTCCTCGGGTTCGAATCCCTTCTGTGGCAGCGGCATTGTCCTTGGGGTAGACACTTCCACGTGGGGGCACATGGGTGTTGTGTACTAGGGCGTACTGCATGTCGATAGTTCACCTGTCTTCAACCAATGCTAACCCTGCTCGTGTAGAGTTAGTATGTTTGGGAGCTGACAGTTGCTTGTCGTTGCTCGATGGTTCTCTCCGGGTACTCTGGCTTCCTCCACCCGTAAAACTGTTGTGGTCATGATTAACCATTATGCAGAAATATTTTACCTTAAACACCAATAAATAAATAAATATCCCTGCGGGTACCCTGGGAAGTGAAGCAGTGCATGTTCACTGTGGTAAACAGGCTCTGTTCTTCTGGTAAAATAGGACCCAGTCACCAATGCTTGGAAGGTGCAAACCCTCTCTAAAATGGCCAACACAGCTTATTAATGCTCACCCCTGGTCTTGAGTTGATACTCATGTTGTGCTCATGATTAGCCATTGTGCAAAAATATGTGACCTTAAACACCAATAAATAAATAAATTTCTTTCAATCTGGTATGCATAAATATTTGTTCAATGACTAGACAACACAACAAATAGCAAATTGGTTTGAGGAACAGTAATATAATCCTACATCTCTTTTAGGTTTAATCATTACTAGACCTCCCTTCAAATACAAATAGATTTGACCATATTATAATGGTTCAGTCCCAATCTAATTTCTCTCCTCTACCCCATCGCTATAATTCGATTATTGGTAATTAACATCGTTCCCAGATAGTCTAATTTACATGACCACTGGGTTACTCTACTTTGGTTTCCTGGGGGTGTTTTGTGTTTATACTTTAAATGCTGTTCATTTCTTTGTTTTTTTCTGTCTATTTTGCAAGGTAAAAGCAAATAATCTCAATTTTCAAAGAACCCAACTTCTACCAAAGGCCTGATATTGATAGCTAAAAATCGTCCTCTGATTTCCAACTCAAATTTGGTTGGCGATAAAATGTGTTCTCTTTGTCGATAAACTCCTAAACTGCTGTCTCTCCTGTGGATACTTCTCAAAATGTTGGAAAGTGGCCTCAACCTAAACCCGACAAAGACCTTACCAACTGTTCTAACTATCGCCCAATTAGCTTGCTTAGCCATATTGGAAAAATATTTGACGGGATTCCCACTTTGAGACTCAGCAGCTATCTTATATCAATCCACTTTTTTCAACAAATATTGTCATGTACACTGGGAATGTGAGTAAAATTAATTCATTCATTCATTTAGTTTCTTTAGTTTATCAAAGTATACAACTATTACTTTTTTATCATTATTTTCTCCAACAAAAAGCTAAATGTTGGACTCACCCAAATTTCTCCCAATAATCGGTCATCCTTGAAAATCCCACATGATCTAACTTTCTTACGGGATTCCAGTTTTGAAAATTAGATCATCTGGGAAGACACCGCTACAACATTTGCATGATGATTCCATCCAAGAACTCTGGATTGAAAGGTTTGATTAACCCTTTACCCAACGTAGACGATATCAAAATTTATTATTTTAAATACCATTTTTAGCTCAACTTTGACGAAGTCAAATTTGAGCTATTGTCATGGCCCGTCCGTCCGTTCGTCTGTCTGTCCGTACGTCAACAATTGGCTATGGCTCGGGCTGGAGGTCGTCTTTATGAACCGATCTTTACGAAACTTCTTGGGTACCTTTGTTATGACCCTGGGACGGGAACGAGTGTTTTTGGGTGTGGTCCGAAATTCAAGATGGCTGCCAGTGGCCATTTTGTACCGATGATGCAAAAATCAGTTTTTTGTACAGAACTTCTGTATGAAAGTTCTGATTTGAATAAAGTTTTGTATAAATGTATAGTACAATGGGATACATCACATATAATACGGGTTTTTTTCTCGTGCGTAAATTATGCAAATTAGACTAACTTTGATTAATTTAGTGTTACTTTCAGAGCTGTAAGTGCCAAGCTGCTATGGCTCGGGCTAGAGGCCGTATTTCTGAACCAATCTTTACGAAACTTCTTGGGTACCTTTGTTATGACCCTGGGACGAGAACGAGTGTTTTTGGGTGCGGTCCGAAATTCAAGATGGCTGCCAGCTGCCATTTTGTACCGACGATGCAGAAATCTGTTTTTTGTACAGAACTTCCATATGAAAGTTTTGATTTGAATAATTTTTAACTCAACTTTGACGAAGTCAAATTTGAGCTATTGTCATGGCCCGTCGTCCGTCTGTCCGTCCGTCCGTCTGTCCATCTGTCCGTCTGTCCATACGTCAACAATTGGCTATGGCTCGGGCTAGAGGTCTTATTTATGAACCGATCTTTACGAAACTTCTTGTGTACCTTTGTTATGACCCTGGGACGGGAACAAGTGTTTTTAGGTGTGGTCCGAAATTCAAGATGGCTGCCAGTGGCCATTTTGTACTGATGATGCAAAAATCAGTTTTTTGTACAGAACTTCTGTATGAAACTTCTAATTTCAATAAAGTTTTGTATGAATGTTTAGTACCATGGGATACATCACATATAATACGGGTTTTTTTCTCGTGCGTAAATTATGCAAATTAGACTAACTTTGATGTTTTTCGGTGTTACTTTCAGCACTGTAAGTGCAAATGCCAATACGGCTCGGGCTAGAGGCTGTATTTATGAACCGATCTTTACGTAACTTCTTGGGTACCTTTGTTATCACCGTGGGACGAGAACGAGTGTTTTGGGGTCCGGTCCGAAATTCAAGATGGCTGCCAGCCGCCATTTTGTACCGATGATGCAGAAATCTGTTTTTTGTACAGAACTTCTATATGAAAGCTCTGATTTGAATAATTTTTTGTATGAATGTTTAGTACCATGGGATACATCACATATAATACGGGTTTTTTTCTCGTGCTAAAATTATGCAAATTAGACTGACTTTGATTTATTTAGTGTTACTTTCAGAGCTGTAAGTGCCAAGCTGCTATGGCTCGGGCTAGAGGCCGTATTTATGAACCAATCTTTACGAAACTTCTTGGGTATCTTTGTTATGACCGAGAACGAGTATTTTTGGGTGCAGTCTGAAATTCAATATGTCTGCCAGCAGCCATTTTGTACCGACGATGCAGAAATTTTTTTTTTGTACAGAACTTCCATATGAAGGCTCTGATTTGAATAATTTTTTGTATGAATGTTTAGTACCATGGGATACATCACATATAATACGGGTTTTTTTCTTGTGTGTAAATTATGCAAATTAGACTAAATTTGATGTTTTTTGGTGTTACTTTCAGCACTGTAAGAGCAAATGCCAATACGGCTCGGGCTAGAGGCCATATTTATGAACCGATCTTTACGAAACTTCTTGGGTACCTTTGTTATCACCGTGGGACGAGAACGAGTGTTTTGGGGTCCGGTCCGAAATTCAAGATGGCCGATGGCAGCCATTTTGTACGAAATTTGGTGCAATCAGATTTTTGCACAGAACTTCCATATGAAAGCGCTGATTTGAATAATTTTTTGTGTGAATGTTTAGTACCATGGGATACATCACATATAATACGGGTTTTTTTCTCGTGCAGAAATTTTGCAAATTAGATGAACTTTGATTTTTTCAGTGCTGCTTACACACAGTTAGTTCACATGTCAATACGGCTCGGGCTAGAGTCTGTATTTATGAACCGATCTTCACGAAACGTCTTGGGTACCTTTGTTATCACCTTGGGACGAGAACGAGTGTTTCTGGGTGCGGTCCAAAATTCAAGATGGCTGCCAGTGGCCATTTTGTATCAAAATTAGATCTAATCAGTTTTTTGTACACAACTTCTATATGGCTCAGGCTAGATGCCGTATTTATGAACCGATCTTTACGAAACTTCTTGGGTACCTTTGTTATTACCGTGGGATGAGAACGAGTGTTTTTGGGTGTGGTCCGAAATTCAAGATGGCCACCAGCAGCCATTTTGTACCAAAATTAGTGCAATCAGTCTTTTGTACAGAACTTCTGTATGAAAGTTCTGATTTGAATAAATTTTTGTATGAATGTTTAGTAACATGGAATACATCACATATAGTATGGGTTTTTTTCTCGTGCTGAAATTATGCAAATTAGATGAACTTTGATTTATTCAGTGCTACTTGTACTTTATAAGTGCACATGTCAATACGGCTCGGGCTAGAGGCTGTATTTATGAACCGATCTTCACAAAACTTCTTGGGTACCTTTATCACCTTGGGACGAGAACGAGTGTTTCTGGGCACGGTCCAAAATTCAAGATGGCTGCCAGTGGCCATTTTGTACCGAAATTAGGTCCAATCAGTTTTTTGTCACAAGTTCTATACAGCTCGTATTTATGAACTGATCTTCACGAAACTTCTTGGGTACCTTTGTTTTCACCTTGGGACAGGAATGAGTGTGTTTTGGGGTGCCTTTGTTGTCACTGTGCTATGAGAACAAATATTTTGGGGTTCAGTCAGACCCACTCTGGGACTCAAAGATTTCTTTTCTAGTTTAGCATCTGACTGTCACCCACCTTTACAATACTTTACCTATACATTTGTTACAGGCTACGGTCAGTATTTATGTACAGACCATTACAATACTTTATATGTACCTTTGTTATCAGGTCATTACCTAGATGTTTGTCATTGCTGTGTCACATACTATACATGTACATGTCTTTGTCTTGACAAGTTGAGCTACAGTGTCATTGACACATTCATTTTTAAATTTTTCAAAAAATTTCAACAAAACCATATCATGTGACCCCTCGTTGGAACGAGCTCGACAAACTCATTCCAACGAGGGGTCACATGATATGGTTTTGTTGAAATTTGTTGGAAAAATATATTATCAACAGCTGAATTTGCAAATTACGCGGGCGGATGCAGCTGATTCGTTGGGTAAAGGGTTAAGCATTGTATATCTGATCAATAATATCTAATAATTACAGCATCCATTGGAACTGGACCAGGTGTAATCCATGACAGTTACGGATCTGGATATTCAACAAACACGAATAGACAGAGGACAAATCAACAAAATCAAAGTATGTATAACATGTTTATAATGCAACTCTTTTGCTGTCATTTAGCACCACAGCAGTACATGCCACTGCCATGCACCCAATGGAATAGCACTATATTACACAGTAATAATGCATATAGTTTGGATACAGGGGAATAACTTTTTAGCTCACCTTGACAAAGTCAAGCTGAGCTAATCTAATCGCTCTCCGTCCTGCATCTGTCGTCTGTCAACACCATGTTTTGGTCGTCTCCTCCAAAACCACTGAGACAATTCAAGTGAAAGTTTGTGTGAGTGATGGTCCCGAAGGGACATTGCATTTTTGTTCAACTCAGCATGCCCAGCCCCATAGGGAGGGAGTGTGGGAAAAATGCTCCAAAATATTTAAAATTTTCTTATGAACCAGTGGGTACAATGACTTGATATTTGTTATTGAGCTTCCTGGGGGCGCAATGGCGTTGCGGTAACCGGTTCTAGTCAGATCACCAAAGTCAAGCAATGTCGAGCCGGGTTAGTCTTCTGATGGGTGACTGTCTGAGTGATCGAATCGAACATCCGTGTTGTGTGCTTGGGCAAGGCACTAAACCCTGATTGTCCACATGGGGGCACGGTGATGCTGTGTACTAAGGTGTACAGCATGTCGATGGTGTGCATGTCTTCAATAAATCTAACCCTGTCTGTGCTGCATTGAGGAGTTACGATGTTGGGGAGCTGGCAGCTGCTCGGTGGTTCTCTCCTGGTACTCCGGCTTCTTCCACCTGTAAAACTGTCACGGTCATGATTAGGCATTGTGCATACGTATATGTGACCTTAAAACACCAATAAATAAATAAAATTGAGCTTCCTTTTTAGGTGTAGAATCAAGTTTTTTCAAACTAAGTTCATGAAGCAATATTTGGCTTTGTAATGAGAGGGGTAAGATTTTTGGCCCTGCCCAAAATTTCTATTTTCTGTTCCAATGGTCCGATTTGAACCAAATTTGGTATGTGGTATTATTGGGTCATAAGTACTTGACTTGTGCAAAAAAAAATTCCTACATCACCATGGGAACCCTGGGAGCTAAAAATAGAAATATTTTCAAACGCCCATATTCCCCAAACCACACAGAACAGAGAACTGTTATTTGGTATGAAGCATCCTTATGACCAGTAGAATTGAATGGTAATGAAAAAAAAAAAATTGCCATTGGTTATGTTAGGGTGTTCTGTAGAGGGCATCGAAAAAATGCTGAGTCGGCATATTTGCAAAAAATTTTTAAGAATCTTTTCTTCAGAACCAATGGTCAGAATCTTTTGATATTTTGTATACAGCATCCATAGGGGAATCAGATACAAATTTGTTAAAATGAAACGCATTCATATTTGGGCTCCATACAGGAGCCTGATTTTTAACATAGGGTAATATGGGGAATATTCTTTAAAAATCTTCTCCAAAACCACCAGTCAGAATCTTTTAATGTTTGGTATACATCATTGTTATGAGGGTCAGATTCAAGATTGTTCAAACCAAGTCTCTAGGTTAATATTTGGGCTTCCTATTCCAAATTTTAACTTAGTTCAATATGGGGCATAATTTTTAAATATCTTAAGATCCACCAGTCGGAGAGCTTTCATATTCATATTTGGTATACAACATCTCTAGGGGAGTCAGATTCAATTTGTTCAATTCAAGGATCTGGGTTAATTATATTTGGGCTCCATATGGGAACCTGAAATTTAACTTCGTACAATATGAGGGAATTTCTTGAAAAATCTTCAGATCCACCAGTCGGAAATGCTTTCATATTTGGTATACAACATCTCTTGGGAGGTTAATAATGCCTGGGTTAATATTTGGTCTCCCTTTGGGAGCCACAATTGGCCCTGTAGCTGAAGGATTAGAAATTTTGTATTCAGTACCCCCTAGAGGTGTGTAACTAAGATTAATCCACATAGGTTGTATCAAGGGGCTTCACAGGGGAGCTCCACGTTTTACATTATGATCAACTGAAGAAAAGGCATGATGCTTGGACTATTTTTGTCGCTCCTGAAGGGCTCAAGGATTGACAATGTATCCTATGGAGATGGATTGCTTCATGCAGCTACATTCTTGGACTGTTTTTGTTGTGTTCTGTTCAAGGTGAGTGCTTCCGGCCCCGTGGGGCCTCTTGTTTGTTTAAAGGGATATCTTGCGGAAATGTGGTATGCTGGTAGCTATAGGTTCGGATGCTGAATTGCATTTGGCACTTGGTCATATAATGTCACTTGACCATGGCAACCAAGATGGCCACCACGCCAAAGTAGGAAATATCACCATATTCTGTTTTGTGTGATGTGTCAAACTATTTGTAGCCAAATAATGGATTTTTATTCTAAATGTTATACTACTATTGTGGTTATAGTACAAATTTATCAGCAGATTTGAAAAAAAATATTAGTGATTATATTGATTTGGGAAGGGCATATTGAAAACCAAGATGCCTCGTCCTGGTCAGTACGGCTGGATCCAGCATGGATCAAACGGATCTTCTAAACCATATATTTTAGCAATCAAAACTAATAGGGTCATTTGCTGACTGACAACTCTTCTACCTCGAATCCTGCATAATTTCTGACAGCACCAACATTTCAAACCAAATCTTGGCCTTGTCCATAGTTTGGCGTTGAGCGGTTAATATGTCCATATCACTGGTTGTATCATTGAGAGATTTGCCATCTTCAATTTCAGAACCATTTTCGCTATCTGAGTCTTGAAAACTGTGCTATAACCTCCCTTGTCTTGAAACGTTTCAGAGTAGAATCCTTTGCAGACATTTTGTCCTAAACACGTGCCAAAACAAACTAACATACATTTTGATCCAAACTGTATTCCCATCCATGAGCGGTTGTGAACCAAAATTTTACTTCTCCTTTATCATCGAGCATGAATAGAATGCCACAACATTGTAAAATACAAAAATTAAGTTACACCCCCTAGAACACTCGTACTGCTATCTGGTTTCAAATTTCGACTTCAGTTGTGTTCAGCTGTTAAAGAGTTAATGCCTGGATGCCAAATGTTAACTCAGTCCAGTATGAGGAAAAATCTACTTCAGAACCACTTGTTATAATCTTTGTATATATGGTATACAGCACCGTTACAGTGGTCAGTTTTTAATTTGTTCAAATCAAGTCCTGTGATTAATATTTGGGCCCTGTGTTCGATCCTGAATTTTCCATAGGTATAAAATGAGGAATATAAAAATCTTTTCTTGAACCCCCAAAATTGATACACGGTATACACCAACCTTAGGGGAATCAGTTTCAAGTTCATTAAAACAAGTCCTAGGTTAATATATGTGCTCCCTATTGAAGCCTGAATCTTAACTTAGTCCAATATGGGGGAGGGGGGATTTTAACAGCGATTTTTAGTAAAATTCTCAAAATGCTCCAGAACCACCAGTTCTAATCTTTTGACATTTGGAATACAACATACTTGGATGGGTGGGTTTTTTTTCGAGTGTATTTTAACTTGGTGTAACATGGCAAATAATCTTTTAAAACTTCTCCTTCAGGTCCACTATTTAGAATCTATTGATATTTGGTATACAATATCCTGGGAGTGGAGGGGAAGTGGTCAGATTAAAGTTTGTTCAAGATAAGTCCCTAGATTGATATTTGGACTTGAGTTTTGCATTACTGGAAATCTGGGCATTATTTTTGTGGAAGCATCCCAATACTAGAATAAAAATCACATAGCATGGACAACAGTTATAAATAACTTCATTCCTCTGCAGTGCTAACTTGTCATAGATGCTATTTAAATCCTTCAGCTTTGGTCAGGGTGCCTCATTGTACTATTTTCTTGACATTGTAACAGGTGCAGCTTTGAGAATGATGGTGACCTCACTTCGTATTGAGTTGAATTCACTGATCTAATGTGGTTTCGTAAGTTTATTAGAAGGGAAATTATTTGAGGTATCTGGGACTTCTGTGATAACCACATAAAAATGCTTCTTGAATACAGTGGAACCCTGTTAATTGAATAGCCACTTTGCCAATGAAAAGTATTCACTATGTGTCCATTCCATTAAAGACCCGGTTTCCATCACCCCTGATTTCTAGTGCAAAACTTGGGGTGACGAACCCGGTTTGCATTTCTATCTATAGCACAGGGAAAATACCAAGTGTAACCAGTACGGCCTGACAAAAAAATCACACCTCACAAACTAAATGTCGAACAGGCAAGATTTGAATCAATCAAAAGAAAACTATTTTATTCGAAAATGCATAACCATAAGAAAATTATTAATTTGACAGGCCCACGTGTCGAAAAAATGTCAATATGACATTTTAATCCACGGAGTGTTATTATGTTTTCGACACACTGACATGACTGTAATCCTGCCCATTATTACCAACCAGTGATGTGCCGGTACAAATATGACATCCCACCAATGCTTACTGCATACTGTAGGAAGAAAAAATTTGTAGAGCATCTCTGTGCGGATCCACAGTGGTTTGCATTCGCAGCACAAATGTGTATCTTTAAAAACATTAAATGGTTGTGGTTGTGTTTATGTTCAGTGCCGTTCATTTAAATTCATTCACGCTTCTCTTTTTATTAAGCCTGTGGAAAAATGTGCACATGCGAATGGTAAACTTGATCAAGAAGTTGACAGCACTCATTACAATTTAAGCTCACCAGGTGAAAACTTGATAAACGTCGTTGTGAATGACATTCACACAAATAAATACGGGAATACTGTACTAATGGTATACTAACTGGTATAATGGCAATCTAAAATTTAATAGAAATAAGTTTTAAAAACAAAAGATGAGGCCTGTTTTTGGTACACATTATGGCCTACTTAAACTGAGGAAGGTCAAAGAATAAACAGGTTGGGTATATCTCGATTATTTACCAGCCGTTGGCAACATCCAACCCCCCCCCCCCCCACCCCCCCAAAAATAGGTCTCTCCCACCATTAATACCATCGTAAACCCTACCTATTTCCCCAAAGCAAGCTATCACTTGTCGGAGAATCAACAAATTCAGGCTTGAATTTAATCACCCGGGTTTTGGACCCTTCATTATAATTTGTACGGATCTGTGCTTGTGATATATTGACATCCTGTTCTCTTTCATAAATTGGAATCGAATAATTACATTTTCAAACGATAACCCCTACACCACCCCACCCCACCCCACCCCCCAAAAAAGAAAGACCACCAACAATTTTAATTTTTACTTCGCCATAATATTGTTGAATACAGCAATTGTTTTAACTTAATTTAAAGTCAAAACACAGCCTGCAAGATCAACATAGACCTCTTACGTATCAAAGTCGTTGCTCATCACTTGCATTTTAGTTTGATTACCACTAAATCACTGTGTGCGTGTGGGGGGAGGGGGCAAAAATTATAAGTTTAATAGATTAGCAAAAGGTTGTTGGTGGCTCCTAAGATTTTATCCAGAAACTTTAAGAATTAGTCACCACAACCAGTGACATGGAAATCCCCCCCCCCCTCCCCCCCCCCCCCCCCCCCCAAAAAAAATTACCACACTCTCGTGACTTTCATCGACACCCCCCCCCCCCCCCCCCCCCACCTCCATTGTTGATTTTTTCTGAAGTTTATCCCAAGATTATAAACAGAGAGAGGTCTAAAAACTGATTTTCTCTGTTAAATGAATGTGAAGTGAGGTTATTCACATTGCCAAGTGATCCTGTTCGACGGTACGGCCACACACAAAGCGGTACTGCCACCCCAGAAACGGTACCACCACATCAAATAGTATAAATAGGGGAAGGCCAAAACACCACTCCACCTCTGACGAGTTCAAATAAAGAACGAAACCGGTCAGGTTAGCATAGCTACAACAAGGGTATAGCCTAACTATCCACTCTCTCGGGCTCACCAGAGCTTTTATTTAATAAATTGATCCTGTTCGACTATTAATTTGAAGTTAACATGTACAAAACAGTAGGCTGCTGAGAGTCGGATTACAAAAGAAGCTTTAAACAATAACTAGTAGTGTCTGTTGTCCATCGTATGTCGTGAAGGTGGGGTTTTGTCATTTTCTCCCAAGTCACTGGCTGCAGTTCAATGAAAATTCACATTAGTAGCGGTTATGTAGGGGCATTTGGGTTTTTCTTCAAATTGTGTTTCTGCTCATATTGTGGAGGGGAGTGGAACCAAAATGCACAAAATTTAAAAAAATCTTTTTCTCATGAACCAGCTGTAGCAGAGACTTGATATTTGGTATGCAGCTTCCATTTGAGGTGTAGGCTCAAGTTTGTTAAAGAGAAGTTTGCCGGGCAATATTTGCCTTTGTTCTGAGAGGGGCAAGAATTTTTGCCCCACCCAGATTTTCTATTTTCTGAACTGAGAGGCCAATTTGAACCAAATTTATATGTGGTATTATTGGGTTATAAGTACTTGATTTATGCAAAAAAAAAAAAAATTTCTCGCAGCCCCGTGGGAACCTCAGGAGCCAAAAATAGAAAAAAACGAAAACGTCCATATCTTCAAAACTGCATGGCACTGAGAATTTTTATTTGGCATGAGGCTTTCTTGGGACCAACAGAAAGGAATGGTAAAAAAAAATTGCCATCGGTTTTGTCATAAAGTACTTTTTTGGGACTTTGAAAAAATGCTGAGTCAGCATTTTTTAACACTGTGGGCAATTCAAAAAAATTAAAGTATCGTTTGCTTCCAAACCACTGCTCCAAAAGCTTTCACATTTTACATATAACATCTTTGGAACATTGATTCACATATTTGTTGAAATCAAATCCCTCGGTCCATATTTGGGTCCCTTATTGGAGCCCAAATGTTCAAATTAGTGCAGTATAAGGAATATTCTTTAAAAATCTTCTTCAGATCTGCCAATAAGAATCTTTTGATGTTTGGTATGCAGCATCCTTAGAGGGGTGAGATTCAAGTTTGTTCAAGCCAAGTCCCTGGGTTCATATTTAGGCTGAAAATTTGCGTCCCGGTCCGGACTTAGAAATTTTGGACCCAAATCTGGAAAATGAGTTTTTTTGTTTTATGCGTTTCGGTCAATTTTAAGACTAAAAAAAAATTGGGGGGCTGGGTGGGACTTAGAAATTATGGACCAAAATCCAGAAATTAGTTTTTTGGTTTTTTATGCATTTTGGTTAATTTTTAGAAGAAAAAAAAATTGGGTCTGAAAATATTTTGTTTGGGACTTCCCAAAATTTCCGAACAAAAATAAAAAAAAATCTGTTTTTTATGCATTTATCTCAATTTTGGGACGTAAAAGTGCAGGTACTGAAAATAGAAGGACAATCCTGTGTATTGTGTAGGCACAATCACTTCATATTGTTGGTATATGCTTTTCTAAGGAGGGGCGAATGCAGCTTATTCAAGTCAAGTCCCTGGTTTGATATTTAGACTACCATGTCAGGTGAGTGCCCTCAGGCCCCTTGGAGCCTCTTGTTAAAAGATTGTCACATGTTTTAATTACTTAACAAACTATTGTAATCATCTTCACATGTGCAATTTCAATAGACTTTGTGAGGTGTGACTTCTGTATCCACAGTTGATTTTTTTTTGGAGTTTGTGACATTCTAGGTGCATATGTGAAGAAACTTCCTGGACCGGTTGGTTAAACATTCTCAGTATCGGTTGGAGTGGGGGATTATTTTTCTAGTGTCTGTCATAGTTACTGTTTTGGATGGATTAAATGTCACGATCCATTGATTGGATCACCTTTCTATTTCCGATATATCATCCCAGTTTTCTCTCTGGTATAAATAATTAACATTTTCTCACTCATCTCAACACGGATAGCCAGCTTGTTTATTACCATGGAGACTGAAATAGTTCCATCGCAATCAGTGATTGACAGAATCTATTTATAGGCTGACTGATCTTAATTACCCTTTATTAACAGGACTCAGATTTTTAATGCACTGTACACATAATGTCAATCAATAAGAGTATTCAATTAATAGGGATTGTGTCACTTTCCTATATTCTAGAGCACTGTCAAACAAGGTATAATCGACAAAATGCCTGTATTGGATGTATTGAGGCCAAATAGGTCTATAAACAAAGGGAAACTGGGGATAGTCAGGGTCATTTCATGACAGGTTACAAGAATTTTTATTAAATTAACAGGAGCTTACTCTATAACCTATATTCAATTAACAGGTCAAATGGTTTTGGAAATTATATTCAATAAACAGGGTTATTCAGTTAAGAGATATACAATTAAGTGGGCTCCACTGTACAAAGTTTATCCTCACAAATGAAAGTTTAAATTTAGCACAAAATGGCTTTTTCCAATCATGCAGGTGCTAATGGGCTTTGACTTGGCAAACCTAATTGAAGCTGAAATGTACATGCTGTATGGATGTTAAAATTGTTTCTTGCACTTGATTACTGGCTGTATTGTGACATTGGTGTATCAAGAACAAACTGGAACTTCAAGTTTATTTTAGATCCTCAAAATAAAAAGCAACTAAAAGTAGAACATGTCTAAACCATTTGTGGTTTTTAGCCTAAAGATCTAGTGGATCTTAATGCAAAAGCATATCTTGTTCAAGTGTTTGCATCTAAGTGAAGGGTGATCCTCACTTGCACAGGATGTGGTTGTATATAAAAACATACACTGAATCTTTATGATTTTTGAACCAATCGTTGAAAGGAATTTTTAGCTCACCAACGAAGTTTTGTGAGCTTATGTCATGACCCGAGGTGCATCGGCGTCAACACTTGTGTTAAAGTTATTGTACCAGTCCACTTTGACTCTCGGCTCTATTGCTATGCACCTCATACTGTGTTTCTATGTCTTACAATTACCCACAGACCCTTAGCCAGTGATATTTTATTGATTTTTAGTGTTTTTGCAGTGTTAGACTTTTTTGCCAGTGTGGATTTGAAAATTTCCGACCTGTTTTGCTGTATATTAGTGGAGGCTACCACTGGTATGCAGTGGCTTTCATATTTTATATAGGTGTTAAATGCATCAATATAAGATATTAACCCTTGGCCGGACATTTTTCGGAGATTTTGGAAATTTTTAATTCAACGGTATGCAGTGGCTTTCATATTTTATATATGTGTTAAATGCATCAATATAAGATGACATTAACCCTTGGCCGGACATTTTTCGGAGATTTTGGACTTTTTTAATGCAACGTTAGACTTCTTGTAAGTGTGGACTAGCAAAATTTCTGACCTGTTTTGCTATGCATGTACATGACTGGACATTTTTTGCAGATTTGTAATAAGCCTAGATTTATTGCATGCCATGTGTTGGTGAGGTAATGGGGATGGACACACCCCTCTTGTTTGTTTGTGAATTTGTATATACCCTGACCCTTGGGTGTGGTTTAATGATTCTCAGGAATTGTTTAACAGTGTCTTATCCAATTGAAATCCTATAAAGATTTAGTAATTTTCTGTTGCTGGGTTTTATAAAGCAGTGAAGTTGATATGAAGTGGAAGCTCAATATTAGTAACAATTGTTTTTCAGACTATTCTAACAACTATGTTAACAAGAAACAAGATGGTGGGGGAAGTCCTCGGGTAAACAGGCAGAACAATCAGCAAGGACAGCAAAAGCAGACAAAAAATGGTAAGACAGTCTTATGAAGGGAGGACAGAGGTCATATGACCACCACACAACTTACTTTAGCCTGAAAACAGATTTGCAAATTAGATATTGATTTGTCTGGAATTCTTAGTTTTTTATCAGAGTTCATTTTTAGCTCACCTGGCCTAAAAGGCCATGTGAGCTTTTCTCATCACTTGGCATCCATCGTCTGGCATCCGTAAACTTTTCATATTTTCATCTTCTCTGTAACCGCTGAGCCAGTGTGAACCAAACTTGGCAGGAATGGTCTATGGGAGGGCCTCTACAAACGATCCTCATTTTGTTCCAGTGGGTTGAAAAACATGGCCGCCAGAGGCATGCTTTGATTCTGATTGGTAGATTTTCAAAAATCTTCTCCTCTAAAACTGCCAGGCCAAATGTTTTGATACTTCACATAAATGACTGGGACCCCCCTACCAACGATCCTCATTTAATGTTGATTGGGTTGCAAACATGGCCACAGTTGCGGATTATAGTTACTATAGAAACCCTATGGACAATCACATTTTCATCTTCTCTGGAACTACTGAGCTGACGTGAACCAAACCTGGCAGGGATAGTCTATGGGAGGACCTCTACAAACGATCCTCATTTTGTTCCCGTGGGTTGAAAAACATGGCCGCCAGAGGCATTCTTTGATTCTGATTGGTGGATTTTCAAAAATCTTCTCCTCTGAAACTGCCAGGCCAAATGTTTTGATACTTCACATAAGTGATGACTGGGACCCACTCTACCAATGATCGTCATTTAATGTTGATCGGGTTGTAAACATGGCCACAATTGCGGCTTATAGTTACTATAGAAACCCTATGGGAAATCACAATTTCATCTTCTCTGGAACTACTGAGCTGACGTGAACCAAACTTTGCAGGAATGGTCTATGAGAGGATGGAAATATGTGGCCACCAGAGGCTATATTTTAATGCTCAACCCAATGCCCCTCCCGTCTGCATAAAAAGATCGGTACTGTCAGCAAAATACTTGTTTTTTGAGAATCTGGTAAGGGTTGGTTCCTGTTTTCTCCACTGAGAACTGGAAAAAAAAAAAAAAAAATATTGTGTATACAGTACAAGTCAAAATAAGCTGTAGCATAACTGCAATAAACTAAGTGAACTGCTGCTCCTGTCTTGACAGGATCAGAATCTGACATTTTCTGGAAAGCTATCAGTGAGAGCTTTCCAGAAAAATGATGTCAGCTTCTGTTCTTATTGGTGTAGGAAGAGAAAGATGCATAGTTTATAGGATTATCCTACACAACTTATTTTGACTTGTACTACTGTAAAAAATTGCAGCTGTGTATGTTGATTATTAGTGTCAAGTTACTTAACAGAAATTACTGAGTGATGACAGGTGTTTGGAATACCAGGAAAGTTTTTTTTGTTTATATCATGTCGGCTTAGATGACAGTAAATATATGCATCTTTTAAGATCTGACAAAATTGGAGTAAAATGTGTTTCCTGTAACCCTTTATAAAATCCAAAGCTATTTTGAAAGAGAATACTGTCTGAGAAAATTGTAATTTTCAAAATATTTAATCTTTTACTGATTTTTTTTTTTTTTTGTTGACACAGAATTCATACATGTGTGCATTTTCAAGAAAATCTTCTTTGAAACTACAAGGCCAAATGGTTTGAAAACTTAGTGTGACTGATGACTGTTTGCCCTTCTACCAATGATCCTCATTTTAATCTTCATCGGGGTGCAATTATGGCTGCAATTGTGGCTTATAGTTACTATAGAAACCCTATAGGAAATCACATTTTCATCATCTTCTCTGAAAGTACTGAGTCATTGTGAACCAGACTTGGCAGGCATGGTCTATGAGAGTTTCTCTACAACTGTTACTCATTTTATTCCTGTTGGGTAAAAAAACATGGCCGCCAGAAGCATTCTTTGATTCTGATTGGTCAATTTTGAAAAACTCTTTTCCTCAGAAACGACAGGGTCAAATGTTTTGAAATTTTGCTTGGTTGATGACTGGGACACTCTCTACAAACGATCCTCATTTAATGTTGATCGGTTTGCAAACCTGGCCACAATTGCGGTTTATATTTACTATAGAAAAACGCTATGGGAAATCACATTTTTATCTTCTCGCTGGAACTACTGAGCTGCCGTGAACCAAAACTTGGCAAGAATGGTCTATAGGAAGCCCTCTACAAACGATCCTCTTTTTTGTTCCTGTTGGTTGGAAAAAAATATGGCCACCAGAGGCATTCTATGATTCTGATTTGTGGATTCAAATGTTTTGAAACTTCACGTGATTGAAGACTGGGACACCGACCAATGATCCTCATTGAATGTTGATGTAATTGTGCGAACATGGCCACAACTGCAGCTCAGTTACCATGGAAAGACTATGGGAAATCACATTTTTATATGTAGTTCCAGGTGAGCGATTACAGGCTCTATAGAGCCTCTAGTTCTTCCTACTTATTACAGTAGAACTCTGTTGTTTGAAGAGCCCTTTTACCAGTGCAAAATTTTCTGCTCACCTGCGTATTCAGGTAAGTCAAATGTGGAGCTGTGTCGAATAAAATATAACAGATTACATGCTTAGATTGGTTGTTCTGAGGCCAAATAGGCCTTTTATTGTTGCCAGGTAATTCTTGAAGAAATTCCAGTTCCTTTATCCAGTTCACAGAAGTTTATAATTGCAGGCTTTTACCAAGTCAGATTTGTGCTGAAGATTTTTAAATTGTTTAGTTTCGGTTAGTTATTTACAGGTTTATTCAATTATTAAATTTCCAATTATGTGAGCTCCATTGTACCTTTGTTACATGAATCAACAATGAGTTATGCAGTGAATTTGTTTCAGCATTTGTTCAACAACACATGTATATTATTGGAACTACTGGACTGACCCAGGTATAGCCCAGGGTGGGTGCATGAAGTAAAAGAGGGCATAAGTATGTGTGGGCTTATTTTCAAGTGATCCGGTTTGCAGGAGAATTTGGATGCAAAGCTGACACAAAATTAGATGACTTGGTGAATCTCATAAATATGCAAACTATCGAATTGGCTGCATGCAGCCTCATAATTTACAAATTGAGCAGTTGAAAAAAAAAAGAAGCGATTTCAGCAAAACAGTATCATATCTCTCATTGGAACAAGCTTGTAGAGCTCATTCCAATGAGTTGGTCACATGATATGGATTTGTTGAAATTTTTTGAAGCCTTGAAAAAAAGAAGAAAAAGATTTTGATATATGCATTGGGTTGGGGATTCTTTTTAGCTCAACTTGACAACGTCAAGTATGAGCTATTGGGATAGGTTGTGATCTGTTGTCCATATGTCTGTACCTCCAGATGTCTGTCCACAATTCTGTCCTACAGGCCGCTGCTCTCACCCGAGCAGTTCCATATTTCATATGTGACTTTAGGACAGTCTAGATGGGAGCTATTGATATTTTTATACTGTACCAATGACCCAGACATAGCTGGTGCTAACTCTTAAAATATAGGGCCAAACACAAATTTTGCCCCCCAATCCCCAAAATTTGCATCTAAAACTAAAGAAAACATGTCCTGAAAGGCCCTCCACACCTCGCCCCCACTGCGCATGCGCAGTGTCAAGGACGTTCCGAAATTGGCGCCATTTATCATTCTAAGTTTGGCCCTTCATCAGTTAACATCTGACTGATCTTTGTGCTTTTAAATCTCAGTTTAAATGATGCCAGACACATAAATATTAGTGAAATGGTGATTCTAAGGAGGATAGAAAAGGAGGAGAGGAAAAGAATGTGTGACAGAATATTATCAGGGCTGTAACTTAAAATTTTTTAATGAAATTATGTTAAGTTACCTATTTTCAAGGCAGCAGCCATTTTGTTGTCATTCTGATTATTTAGTTACACTGTTTTTTCAAGTGTTTTTCCTCTCTCCCTGTCCTTTAAGTTCCCCCTTGCTATTCTCCCATGCTTTTGGCATAGTTTCTGTAATTATTATTACTAAAATTTCTTGGGAGTTTTAGCTTAATAACAGAATGAATTCTGTTCTTTCCCCATGTTTACGTCTTCACCTATGGGTGGTTAGGCGTTGTGTTCTGCATCTACCATCTGATGTTCTGCAGTTTTCTTCCCTGGAAGTCTCTGTTTTGCATCAGATGGTGTATTTTTGGTAACTGATTTCGGGCCTGGGTGCCTGGAGTCTTATTTTAGTGTTTTTACACTCATTGTTTACATTTACAACAGCCCTCTGTGTGAGGGGGGGGATTTCTAAATAATAATATCTTTATGTTATTTTAATCATAACTAGATACATTATTATTGTTCGTAAGTGTTGAATAAATTGTTTAAAATATTTTTAAAATTTTTGTCCACACTTAGGCTTGGGATCCATTGGGGCTCAACGTTACTTTTCAGAAACTTGGGCTGTTCTGAAAAAATATTTTTTCAAAATATTTTGATTTCAATTATTTTTTCTATATTAATGGATCATATTATTATTATGTATTTGATTGCCAGGGGTTAGTGCGAGTACCAGGACTTGTTTTCTTTTCTCATTGAAAGGATATTGATCAATTGTTTTAGGAGGAAGTCTTCCTCTGACCTTATTATCATTCTATATGTGGTCAGTGTACTCGCATTAACTCCTGTTCTGTATCGTATGATTTCGATGACAATATGGGAAGCGTATGTCACGGTATGTTGTTGGGGATTTGGACACTCCGGTCCTTTCCCCGCAGGGTCACTCTACTTTATCAATTTCTATTTCAGACGATCAAGATTAGGGTGATGTATCTGTGATGTCTTCCAACAGTGTGCCTCCGTCGTCACAATTAATGAAGGGCTAGCGGAAAAGTGCTCATGTAATACGCCAATTGCCTAAGAGGACCCTAGTAGGTTCGACGGCCTTTGACGTCCGCTAGCTCGCCCGGTGTAGCGTCCATTCACCGAATGGTTCGGCAGCCGGGTTCGTCCGTTGCGGTCTAGAAGGAATTTTGGGGTGATGCGAGCACTATAAAATTAACTTAATGCACACCCAGTGACGGCGGATCGGAGGGAGAACGGAGGAAGCCTTTTAGTCCGGTTCATAGCTCGTTCCGGTCCATCCGGACGGCAAGCGAGAGAGGCCCCTCTCTCGTTCAACAACATCTGGCCCCAGATGTTGTGGTACAAATGTGTCGTTAGCGGAGCATACGTCCGTCGCTCGGGACGCTCCGTTGTATAGGCAGTCCGCTGAGACTGCTAAGGCTTCCTCTTCTCATCAGCGCACACGACCGCACCTTGGCTGCGTGACCGCCGATATATTACCAGCTTCGCCGATCAAGGATTCTTCGGCGACCAGGTCACACCATCCGGCAGTCAGGGATTCGAGACCGATGGACTCCGGACGTTCGCATAGGAAGTATGCGGGAGCCATCTGATGCGGAGCTGCCCTCGGCGAAGCACCGATAGACTGCGCCTCCGCAGGTCTCGACGCCGGACATTCTTGTGCACATAGCACAGCTTATCGCAGCATCCCAGCAGCCGACAGAAACGGTGTCGGATCGAGAATTATCCGACAGCGCTGGGTCGGTAGCCGGGGACTCGAGGCCTGCAGACTCCGGACGTTCGCATAGGAAGTGTGCGGGAGTCAACGTACACGGAGCTTCCAGCGGCAATGCATCGTAAGTCCGCTACTGCACAGGCCTCGGGAACGGACGTGCTTTCCTTAATAGCACAGTTTATCGCAGCATCCCAGCATCAACTGAATCTGTCGCATATATTTTATCCGACGATGCTGGGTCGGGACGCTCCGCGGAAGCGGGTACGGACGTCCGTAAGTTTCATCCGGTCCGACGGGATACCGAAAGGGATTCGGTGGATTTCAAGCTTTCCCTTTCGGAACAACATATGCTGCGATGCCGGATAAGAAACTGATAGCGTCGGTGGACTTAGAAATTTTTGGTTCGGTTCAGGGACATCGTCCCTCAGTTCCGACATAGTCCAATAATGTCACACAAACTTTCGAATTATTGAACGACGCTATATATATTATTATTTTATGCTTGCTATCCAAGCATTTCTGGTTTCTTGTTCGAAGAGTTATGGAGATGTCTTTCAAAGGTGTGCCTCTGTCGTCATAGTTAATGAAGAGTTAGCGGCAATAAGTGCTCATGGAATATGTCTATCGCTTACGGAATGACATTCGCTAGCTCACCCGGTGTAGCATACATTCATCGAATGGTTCGGCTGCCGGGTTCGTCCGTTGCGGTCTAGGAAGGAGATTTGGGTGATGCGAGCACTTTAATTACTTTAGTACTCACCCAGTGACGGCAGATTGAGGACAGATCGGAGGAAGCCAACAACATAGGGGACCGCATGTTGTGGTTCAGATATTTTACATTCGGAGCATATGTCCGTTGCTCGGGACGCTCCGTTATATTGACAGTCCGAGAGACTGTCTTTAATGCTTCCTCATCCTCACAGCAGGGCACACGACCGCACATTGGCTACGTGACCTCGAGTATCCGATCAGTTTCGGCATTCAGTGATTCCACAGCGAATAGGTCGCGCCATCCGGTAGCCAAGGGACACGAGGCCTATACACTCCGTTCGCTCGCATATTGGAAGTATGCACGGGGTAACGATCTCGGAGCTTCCTGCGGCAATGCATCGTAAGACCGCTGCTCCTCAGGCCTCGGTGACGGACGTGCTATCCGAGTTAGCACAGTTGTTTCGCAGCATCCCAGCAATTGACGGTTTCTCGGTCGAATCAGGAATTATCCGACGGCGCTGGGTCGGTGCGGTCCGCGGTTGCATCAAGCTACGGACGACCGAACGCTTTATAGGGTCCGACAGGATGGCGAAAGGGGATTCGATAGATTTTGAGTTTTCCCTTTAGTAGTATCGGAAGATGCCTTTCATTTCTTCTGGCATTTCTTCCAGTGATTATTTTTCGGACTTCATTGCTGCGATCTTGGATAAGAGACTTATAGCGTCATTGGACTCGGATTTTTCGATCGGTACAGGGACTTTGTCCCTGACTTACCGACGCAGTCCAATATTGTCATTACAACATGTGTTTTATTTTTCGACGCTATATATTATATATATATATACAAGCCTGCTACTAAGCATGATAGTTTAGTTTCTTGTCCGCGTGGCTCATTTCTGCCATTTTATCTTTTTTACATATAGTTTATTTTGGCAGAGCAGGGCATACCGAGAGTTCATATGCGTCTAGACGGTGTGATTAAAGACTGCATATATTCTTTTTCGCCGTTTATGTCTTTTCCAATTTCAATATTGGGAACGACATTATGTATAGTAGACTTAACTTAGACGCTTTATTATACGTAATCCGCCTTACTGAGGCGTTATCATTACGTCTTCAAGAAAAGATTTACGGGATATTATTCTCAATGTAATTTCTTTTGAGGGCAGTATTTTGTTCACGTATAACTCCGCCCTTCAGTGGCTGATTGGAGTTGGTTAGACGTGATGCAGCCCTAGCTACATCCACGCGTGGATAGTAGGTTAAGAACTCTCTCAGAGTCGCTTCGTTCTCGGAGGAGCTTCTCTTCGACGGCAACTTTCCGGCAATCCATGAATTGCTTGGTTTATACATTCTCTTGTCTATCTAGTGTTACAAGAGATTCAGACTGGGGCAAACATTCGGTGGTTGACTCAGAGAGTGCCGCCGCAGTTGCCGGACCCTAGTGTGGCTGTTATGACGGTTGCCAGTCAAACAGATTGGGATATATACTGATCCCTACGGATTCGAAGTGCCAGGGTCTTTGGGTTCCGCAGTCTTTTAGCTATCAGTTTAACTTCCGCGGAATAATGTTTTTTAGGCTTGCTTTATGTCATTGCATGAACATTATTCAGAAATGCATGCCCAAATTCCTGTCCTTTAATTCGACAGTAGTGGCGTATCTCCGGAACCAGGGAGGCACTCTTTCGTTTCCGTTATTCAATTTAATGGAAAGAATCCGTCTGTTGGTTATTGTACACCAAGTTCAGTTTTGGTCCGTCATATTCGGGGTCGTCTGATTGTTTTATCGCACTCCCGTTCTCTTACGGGTCGCTTGTTGCTGTCAGAATGGACTCTCAACAAACAAGTATTTAATCAGATTTGCTATCTATGGGAGCGCCCAATGATGTTTTATTATCACACAGCTTGCTAATCAATTGCAGACGTATGTGTTGGCTTGTCCAGATCTCTGAGCTAATACTGTTAACGCTCTATTGATCTATAGGACGCAATGATAGGATACGCGTATCCTCCGGCGCTGTTGTTTTAGCAGGTATTGCTAAGATAAACAACCACAATACATTTCTGTTGATAGCATCTCTATCTTCACAGAGATCATGAGTAATTTACTCTCTTGTCTACTGTGGATCTTAACGTGAAATCTTCCTCTATGTGAGGATCTTTTTTCACTGGGTAAATCGTGTCATCTTTATCACAACCAGCAAGGTCGCAACCTTCATGTATTCCGTTGTGTGGTCCGTATTGCATTGTAAGCACTGTACTGGACGAGCTTTGGACGCGATTTCTTACTATAGGAGATCCTCTTCTTCGCTATTCTATGCGACTAAAGTGGAGGCTCTTCCGTCGTGGTGTAGGGATCATTATGTTCATATGGTTGATCCCTCCATACTACGCATTGCTAGTTTTTAGTATACTTGTTTCACAAGATCTACTGCAGCCTGTTGTTATTTAGGTTATAGGTTTATGTTACCTCATACCTATGCACTCTACGATAGTTTACAATTGAGTCTTTTGTCTCTTTATCTAAGTCAGTTAGTAACTTTTTGATAAATAGACTTAGAATCTTTAGATTAAATTCCTATACGGATTTTAACTTCGGTTCTTATTTAGCTAAGTAATCATTTGAGCCTCTGGAAACAGTAGTTTTCAAATTCTGACCTTTTAGACAGTAATTCTGTTGGTTTCTCTTTTACTGTAGAGTCAGTGAGTTTCATGCACTATCGATGGATGATTTTCACTTTCATAGTTTCGGAATCAATACTTCCGTTACTATTTAGGTTGGATTGTTGCATAAGAGTTAGGCTCCTATTATCCGGAACCTATTATTTTAAGGTCCTTCCGTCTTCGTATGGGCATAGGCCTTTACTCTTTCCGGATGCAGTTTATGTATTTATAAACAGATATCTGTTTATTACAAGGGCGTAAGCTTCTTCTGTCTTTGATGTCTAGTAGAAGGACGTTACGCTCCATTTTATTGTTAATCGATTCTATTAACTAGCGTACTGCTTATGGTATATCATTGGCTTAGCAGTTGTGCTTAAGATTTCGGCTCTTGAAGTAAGAGTTCTTCTACTTCTTGGGCTTACATTAATAGTGTTGCTATTATAGATTTTTGAAGGCTGCTCATTGCGCTCAGCCATCCATTCATGAATTTTATCTCAGAAATATCGAGTCCATTTCTGGAGGCCTCTATTGTTAGGTCTATTATCTACTGCTCAGAATGTCATTCACTTAACAGTTGCTACTATAGCTAGGTAGGCTGTCTGTTTCGGCAGTGTCTCCGTTCGGCTGCCCTCTTCGCTCTGGGCTATTTGACCCAGGGCAAGAAAAAGGGGGGGGGGGGGAGGGTGTTCCCTTGGGTCACCTGTTTTTACTATGAAAACAAGGGGATACCTCCTCCGGAGTTAGTAATTCTGAGCTGTTATTGGGATGGTTGTTTAGTGAGAAGTTTAAGTTTATAAAATTCATTCAAGTCTTAGTTTTTAAAGTATAGCTTTTGAATATTGCATATGTCAACGGACATGATTATGCAATTCTCACACACTTTTAGGAGTATAAGAGTCTCTATTCTCTAGACTTACTTTATTATTGGCTTACTTTAAAAATTATTAGTATAAGGATTATTGGATATTAATAGAGTACATGGATGTATGAAGCTCAATTTTGGGAAGGTGTTGTATCTTTCTAATTTATCATAAATAAGAAAGATACATGTAAGGCCTATTACTTCTTGTCCCTACAGGGGATGACTCTATTTTATTTTATTGAGCGTATTCCATTTTGCTCTATGTCCTTGGCCCTCCAGCCTTTTTACTATTCAGCTATGTCTGGGTCATTGGTACAGTATAAAAATGTTAAAAAATTTATAGTAATTTATATATTTTTTATACTTACCAATGACCCAGACGGGGATGGCCCTCCCAGGAGTTGGGAACTCTTGCCTCCCCGCTGAGTACATAGCGCTTACCAGGTACTGGTTATTAGAATGATAAATGGCGCCAATTTCGGAACGTCCTTGACACTGCGCATGCGCAGTGGGGGCGAGGTGTGGAGGGCCTTTCAGGACATGTTTTCTTTAGTTTTAGATGCAAATTTTGGGGATTGGGGGGCAAAATTTGTGTTTGGCCCTATATTTTAAGAGTTAGCACCAGCTATGTCTGGGTCATTGGTAAGTATAAAAAATATATAAATTACTATAAATTTTTTAACTTTTTCTAAATTCTATTGAAAAACATGACCACCAGTGGCCATCTTAGATTTGGCACATAAATTGTGAACAATTCCATTAGCACACCCAACAGGCCGCATCTCTTGCCCAATCTTTTTCAAATTTTATATGTAGCTTTGCTGTGATGTCTAGATGGGTGCTGTGAAGTTTGTCTGAATTTTGTTGAGAAACATGAATTTGTCACATTAATTGTCAATTCCATCAGCACACCACACAGGCACATTCCTCTCCCAATTTTTTTTCAAATTTCTTAGGTAGTTTTGGTGTCCTATCTAGATGGAAGCCATCAAATTTTTCAGAATTTTGTTAAAAAACATGGCCGCCAGCAGCCATCTTGGATTTGACATATAAATTGTCAACAATTCCATTAGAACACCCTACAGGTCACATCCCTCACCTGATCTTTTTCAGGTTTCATATGTAGCTTTGGTGTGATGGGGTGTTTTTTGTAGAAACTTGATTGAGTGACCTATCTGTAGCTTTCTGTTCAGTTCAGTCCCTTCTTGGACAAATTGAGCTGCAGTATCATTGACACTTTCATTCATTGTCACAATATACCAGCATGTCTGCCGTTGATGTTGTCATTCCAAGTCGGGGACTGGACTTATTTACATGGAGGGGTCCCTGAAACTGAAATCTGAAAAGTTGGTCAACTGGCCTATTTTTAGCTCAACTTGCCATCAAGTATGAGCTATTGGTATGGGTTGCGATCTGTCATCCTTCCGTCTGTTTTTCCATCTGTCAGTACATACACATCTATATCCTCTCTGTCCACAACTCCTTTAGCACACCCTACTGGGCACATCTCTCATCCAATCAGTTTCACATTTCAAACATGGCTTTGAGGTAATGTCTTCATCAGAACTATCATATTTTTCTGACTTTCGTTGAAAAACATGGCCGTCTTAGTCATCTTGGATTTGGTATATAAATCATCAATTCCATTAGCACACCCTACGGGCTGCATCTCTCACCTGATCTTTTTCAAATTTCATATGTACTTTTGGTGTAATGTTTAGATGGGAGCTAACAAAATTTTCTGAATTTCATTGAAAAACATGGTCACCAGTGGCTATCTTGGTTTTGGCATAGAAATTGTCAGACCGCATCTCTGACTTGATCTTTTTCTGATTTAATATGTAGGTTTGGTGTGATGTCTTTTCTGTAGAAACTTGAGCGAATGACTTAGCATTACTGGAACTCTTTCTATTCAGTCCAGTCCCTTCTTGGTCAAATTGAGCTGCAATATCACTGACACTTTCATTGATTATGGGCTTGTTCCCGGGTCAGTAAGGTACATATATGGTTGTACATGTATTTGAAAGGTTGTATGTTTATCCCACTTCATTGCATAGTTGATTTTAAATATCTTCATTTTGCTTTAGATGGAAGAATGAGACAGTACTATTTAGGAATACAGCGTTGAGAGGGTGTTAATGATGAGCCAAGTTTTACAAATGAGTAAAGGCTGATAGATCATGAGACCAAAGCTGCTCAACCAGAAAAAGGGAATTGACAGAATTATGTAAAGGGTTACAGCAGAGTTGGCATACATTTCAAAAGCATTTATAAAAGAAATCTTAACTGAAATTATCTGATTAAAATTTAAAATTTAGCCAATACATTAAACTCCTTGTAACATGGGAAAATGTGTTATTTTATTTCAGAGACAGGGAGCAGAGATTTGCCTCCAAGGTTTCAGAGGATGAATATGAATTCTGATCAGAGTTCATCTCTTACAAATGGAAGTGCATCGCCAACAAATCAAAGCTCTCCTAGAAAAGAGGAAATTAGCTTGAGACCAGCTAAGAATTATAATCAGGCTATTCTTAGGCCAAATGCACCTAGCATGTTGCCTAAATCTGCTCAGATGTCACAAGGAAACCAGTCAGGAATGTCGCTTTCTAATCGACACTCGCCTCAGTATATGGGAGCTGGTACTTCATTGATGAACCCCTTGTTGAGTAAACAGGTATATAGAATTTATAAAACATGATGAAAATGATGAAGTCGACCCTTAATTATAAATTTTTCTGCAGTACTGTGTTCACAAAAGCATTCTTCCTCAGTCAAATCAGAACACACTTAACATTTAAGCCCCCTTACAGCCACAAATTGCCACTTTTATATTGCTTTGAAAAAGTTGCCTCAAAGTGTATTCTCTTTGAGAACTCAATCGCTGGGCTGTATTTATCTTGGCTGTGTTTTTACATCATTATTGGCTGCCTGTACAGGCAGCCAACAATTATGTAGAAACCTGTTTGGATCATTTTCAGCAGCAGTGCACATGTGAAGGGAAAAATTATTGTAACAATAAAAACAGACTTTGAGGTTTAATCCAGTGGGTCAAAATTTCATGAACAATACTGTAAAATCAAGACTGAAACAAGAAAAATAAATGAAAATTGCTTCCGAGATTAAATTCTCATTTCTTTTTCGATAGTGAGATTCTAAAGTGTTAACAAGGAGCAAAGTAAACAGTGAATTTAGATAGAATTTCTGTTCTAATTCCTTGTCTGCTTTTTAGCTCACCTGACTGAAAGTCAGTGTGAGCTTTTGCCATCACTTGGCGTCCGTCATCCGTTAACTTTTACAACTCCGTCTTCTCCTTCAAAACCACTAGCCCAAGCCCAAACAAATTTGACATACAGTATATTGGAGGTATCCTCTTTCCAGTTTGTTAAAATGAACTCTGTGCTCCCGCTGGGGTGGGAGTGATGCCCCAAAAGCATCAATTTGGTATGTAAGCTCCTTTGGTACTCAAGATTCAAGTTTGTTCAAAGAAATTTTCTCTATCAATATTTGGGCTCGCTACGGGAGGATCCCCATTTTGTGCCTTGCCCAAAATTTCTATTTTACGAACCGAGAGGCCGATTTGAACCAAATTTGCTATGAGGTATTATTGGGTCCTAAGTACTTGATTCATGCCAGAAAGAATTTTGCCACTGCCCTGTGGGAACCTCGGGAGCTAAAAATACAAAAAATTAAAACTCCCATATCTCCAAAACTACACGGTGCTGCGAATTCTTATTTGGTGTGAAACTTCCTCAGGACGAACATAATGGAATAGTCAAAAAAATTGCTATCGGTTTTATCATGGAGTACTTTTTGGGGACTTTGAAAAAGTGCGGAGTCAGCATTTTTTAACACTGTCGGTAATGGGACATATAAGACTACTTTTCTCCCAAACCACTGCTTCAAAAGCTTTCAAATTTCACATTTAACATCTTTGGAAGATTGTTTCACATGTTTATTGAAATCAATTCCCTGGGTCCATATTTGGGCTCTCTATGGGAGCCCGAATGTTTAAATTAGTGCCGTATGAGGAATATTCTTTAAAAATCTTCATCAGATCTACCAATGAGAATCTTTTGATATTTGGTATGCAGCATCCTTTGGGGGGTGAGATTCAAGTTTGTTCAAGCCAAGGCCCCGGGTTCATATTTAGGTTGAAAATTTGGGGGTCCCGGTTCGGACTTCGAAATTTTGGACCCAAATCCGGAAATGAGTTTAGTTTTTTTATGCGTTTCGGTCAATTTTAAGACAAAAAAAAATTTTTTCACACTGAAAAATTTGGGGTCCGGGTAGGACTTAGAAAATTTTGGATCAAAAATCTGGAAATTAGTTTTTTGGTTTTTTATGCGTTTTGGTCAATTTTAACACAAATATTTTTTTTTATTTTTTTTTACGCTGAAAATTTGGGGTCCAGGTGGGACTTAGAAAATTTTGGACCAAAATCCGGAAATGAGTTTTCTTGTTTTTATGCATTTAGGACAACTTGATCCAGGTGGGCGTTTCAGGCTCTCTTGAGCCTCTAGTTGTAATCACAGTATTGGCTTTTTAGCTAACCGAAGGGAGCTTAACTTATCACTTGCCATCTGGCATCCATCCAGCTTCCTTCTATCGTTGTCCATCGTGAACTTTACATTATTGACTTCTCACAAACTACTGGACCAAATTGAACCAAATTTGGTGTGCATGTTCCTTATATGTCAATACAAATTTTGTTCAAATAAAGTTGGCACACCCACAGGGGGCACCACAAGGGGCATAACTCATGACAGCACCCATACAGGGTTCCTGCGGGGCCTGGAAAAGCCTGGCATTCATCGAAAGGTCATTCAAGGCCTTGAAAGCCTTGAATCTCCAATGGGAGCCTTGAAAAGCCTGGAAAATCGGAGAATTTTGTGATGCGTAATTTAATCCGAACAAATTTTACGGCATTTACAGAAAATGTAACTGTGTGGTTTATTAATCCGGTCATATTTTGGAGTATTTACGACAGTGCGAATGCGTGCATTATTGATAGAACTTTGCAGTGATGTGACACTGAAATCCTTTGAATCAAGCTTTGTGAATGGTTGCTATTGATGTGGGCGAGCACAATGGTGTATATTTTAGCCAATGGGAAGATTTATTGTAAATTCTGCCTGTTCGAATGCTGAGCGCACGTGCGTGGATAATTTATTCATATTGAAAATATTACAAATGGATGATTGTTCAGTTGAACTATTTGAGTATTTCCGAAGTGTGTATGTCTGATCAATTTGCCACAACATCATCTTAAAGTCCTGGCACGGGCAGTCGCCATCACGGTGGATTCCGAGTTCGGATTTCCAAATGAAAGTGTTATTGTCTTATTCACCTCAAATGATAACATGTGCGATTTTAAGGATGATTCGCCCATGTATGACATTAAAAACTTTTCGACACTTACTGCATTTAGCTGAATATCGTTCAACTGGAACAGGCAGTAACCAGTTATAGTATGCAGTTGATTTAATCCAAGCTTGTTGGAAGGTACACTTCCCCACAACGGAATTACATTTTGCTTTTCGAATGACATTTCGGGAGACATTGTGGGTTACGAAATGAGTCATTTACATGTAACATGTAGTTTACTCAATGGGAGAAAGGATGACATCAATTCATTTGCATTCAGTAAGTATTCAGTTAGAATAGCGGTACATGTACAACAGACATAGCTATTGTGCCACCTGGTAATTACACTGCAGTTGTAGGATAAACACAAGAAAATGTCTTTCTCAGGCTCAATAATTCTAATCAGTGATATCATTGCTTGGATAGCTTTCAGAAAGAGTTTTCCAAGAAATGAGGTTACCAACAAAGGGAAATATAAGAGAAAGTTTCTAGTTGTTGTCTGATAATTTAGGGTACTTTGCCAGCCTCTGCCTTGAAAAGCCTTGAATTTCATAAATGGGGGCCTTGAAAATCCACGAAAATTGCCGAGAAATGGCCTGGAATGGCCTTGAATTTCAAAGATTTTAACATGGGGGAACCCTGCTATACATTTTTTCAAAAATTCCCAAAAAATCTTCAGATCCACCAGTCAGAATCTTTTAATATTTATTACACATCATCTCTTGGGGGGGGGGGGGGGGGGGGGGGGGGGGGGGGGGGGGGGGAGGGGGGGTCGTCAGATTCACTTTTGTTCAAATCGGGTTCCTCGGTTAATATTTGGGCTCCCCAACTTAGTGCAATATGTGGAAATTTCTTTAAAAATCTTCAGATCCACCAGTCAGAATCCTTTAACATTCAGTACACATCATCTCTGGTTGGGGAGGGGGGGGGGGGGATTGTCAGATTCAAGTTTGTTCAAATTGGTCCCTGAGTTGAAAATTTTGGATCTGGTTCAGATTTAGAAATAATGGACCAAAATTAAAAAAAATTTTTTTGATTTTTTGTGTTCAATTTTGAGACAAAATTTTTTTTATAACCTGAAAATTTTCGTTCCGGTTTTGGACCAAAATTCAGGAAATTTTTTTTTAGATTTTTTTCAAAATCAAGTTCCTAGATGAATTAAGAGTGGTTTTATGTGAAAATGTTTTACCCCATGTCCTCCCCCCTCCTGGGGAGGGCCGTTAGATGTAACAAAATGTTTGGCTGCAAAATATATTTTGAAAGATTGTGATCTAATGCAAGCCCCCCTCCCTGCCCCCCCCCCCCCCCCCCCCCCCCCCCCCCCCCAAAATACCCCTATAACCACCAACCCCACTCCCCACCCTGGGGATAAATTAAGTGAAGGAAAAAAAATTGCAACAAAATGCATTTTGAAAGAATTTATGTAAAAAAAAAAACAAAAAATGGACCCCTATAATAATTTCATGACTTCATTCCTCTGAAGTGTTGAGGAGCCATGATTAGCTGAATGTGATCCAAAATACTTCTTTGAACAACTTGTCAGGTGAGCAGTTAAGGCCCCTTGGGGCCTCTTGTTTATTTTTTATTCCCTCCCTGTTCCCCGTGGGAACCCCAGGAAGTAAGCAGCACTTGTTTACTGTGGTAAACCAGTTCCGCTTTACTAGTAAAATAAGACCCAGTCACCAATGCTTGGGGTGAAAGTCCTCTAAAATGGGCAACATGTAGATCAACGATTGCCTAAACTTGACTTCAATTCCATACTGAAATCAACAGTTTGCCTGTGGGCACAAATTTGCCCTTAGTTTATTCAGTCACTGGAATCAATTTGTCTGTCCATAACATTTTCCTAGCTTATTTTCAGGTCAATTTTTATTAAAAACTTGGCACAGAGATTCAGCAGCTTGGGAACCTTTGGACTTGAGTTTTGAAATCCGTCTTACTTTTTGGCAGAGTTATCACCCTTTTCCTAATTTTGTCCATGCTTACTCTAATTTGCAGTCCACGTTTTTTCTTTATTTTTTTCAAATTTGGTACAGACATTAACCAGCATTGGTAGCTGCACACCTGCTATTCTAAAATCATTAGGACTTATCTTGGCAGTTTGCTACCATATTCAACTCAAATATGTACAATTTTGTCGGAGGCAGTTGTCCCTCATCTTACAGTCTGCCTCTCTGAAACTTGGCACCTGTATTAAACAGTATTAAACAGTATGAAAAGTTTGAGATTGAGACTGCGAGTTTGAGATTCATCTGGCTTCATTTCAGTTTTTGCCTTGGCTTACAATATTCTAACAACCACCATGATTGATAAATTGATTGGTTGACACAGCTCATGCCTTGATTCTGCTACCCTCATTCGAGTTAAATGTAGAATGCTGGAATTTTTTATACTCCCTGAATATTAAGAACTTCCACAAAATATGGAGCCTTGTAGTTGCAGTGCCAGCACTTTTCCGTGGAGTCCAAATATTTACTTCTGACATCCGACCAGTTAAATATATCCTGGCACTAAAACATTGTCATATTTTTATACTGTATACCAATGGCCCAGACTAGCTGGTGCTAACTCAAAAATACTTAGGGCCAAACCGGTGGCTCAGTAGGTAGAGGTGCAGGCTGCAAGCCGAGAGGTCCTTGGTTCGAATCCCACCTGCGGCAACCGCGTTGTGTCCTTGGGCAAGACACTTCACCCCCACTGCCCACGTGAGGGCACGGTGACGTTGTGTACTAAGGCGTACTGTCGATGGTGCACTTGTCTTCAACCAATGCTAACCCTGCTTGTGTGGAGTTCGTATGTTGGGGAGCTGACAGTTGCTCGGTGGTTCTCTCCGGGTACTCCGGCTTCCTCCACCCATAAAACTGTCGCGGTCATGATTAGCCATTGTGCAGAAATATGTGACCTTAAACACCAATAAATAAATACTTAGGGCCAAACACAAATTTTGCCCCCCAATCCCCAAAATTTTCATGCAAAACCGAAAATTAGAAGTCCTATCTGGCCCTCCATACATTTACCCTCTGCGCATGCACACACGCCAAGAAGTCACCGAATCTGGCGCCAACATCATTCTTTGTTTGGCCCTTGTTAGATAACAACAAACTGACATTTGTGCTTTTTAAATCTCAATTAATAATGTCAGACACAAGTCAATGGTTAAATTGGTGGATCCAAGGATACAACTGGATGGAGGAAGAAACGGTGGTTTGAAACGTTCAGGGCTGTAATTTTATAATATTTATAAAAATTAGTTCATGTTCCCCAATTTTGGGACATGGGCCTGACGTCATCATTCATTGATAATGATCAGTCCACTGTTTGTTTAGTATTCCTTCCCTACCTTCCCTTGATCATCCCCAGTTAAGCTTCCAAGCTTTTTGGCTTGTTTTATTGAAATTTTTTTTATAAAATTTCTTGGGAGTTTAATGTATTATACAGAAGATTATTCTGTACATCCCCAGGTTTACGTCCTCACCCTAGGGTGTTTAGGAATTTTGGTCATGCATCATTTATCCTATGTATCATTTTTTCTTCTGATGATGATTTTGCTTTACATTGGGTAGTCTTGTTTCTGTTATTGACTTCGGGCCGTGTTGCCTGGGGTCTTGTTTACGGTTTTGAAGTTTACATTGACACTGCTCTAGGTAGTTTCCTATTATTTTTAAGGAACGACAGCTGCAAGTAGCATTAAATATCCTGATAGTGTGATAGTTAATTTTATGACATATTATTTTAATTTTGTCCCCACTTAGGCTTTTTGGGGCTCATCATTCCCTTTGGGAACTTGGGCTCTTATATAAGAAAAAAAATTTCAAAAAATTTGTTTTGTTTTTTTTGAAGGAATTTTTTCTTTTGGATGTATTTATTTCATCGATTGTACTTTAATGTTATCTTATATTTATGTAGATTTGGTGAAAGTACAATTGACCTTTGTTAGATTTTAGATATAATATTTATCTAATAGTAGGGCAAATAGTGGAAGCCTTTCCTCTATTTACATGGTCATTGTCTTGCGTATACTCAATGTACTACCACTAATTCTTGCTCCATGTTCCAGGTTTTGATGGGTGTCATGGTTTGTGTTAGGCGAGTGAACACTATCGGTCCTATCGCAGCGAGGGTGCACTGCTGGTCCTCTCACCAAAAATGTCACTATAGTTTTTAGCTCAACTTTGACGTAAGTCAAATTTGAGCTTATTAAGCTATGGCCAGTCGTCTGTCGTCCAACAATTCAATACGGCTCGGGCTAGAGGCCGTATTTATGAACCGATCTTTACAAAACTTCATGGGTACCTTTATCACCGTGGGACGAGAACGAGTGTTTTGGGTTCGGTCCGAAATTCAAGTTGGCCGCTGGCAGCCGTTTTGTACAAAATTAGGTGCAATCAAATTTTTGCACAGAACTTCCATATGAAAGCTCTGATTTGAAAATTTGCTTGTATGAATGTTTAGTACCGAGGGATACATCACATATAATACAGGTTTTTTCTCGTGTGTAAATTATGCAAATTAGACTAACTTTGATGTATTTAGTGTTACTTTCACCACTGTAAGTGCAAATGCCAATACGGCTCGGGCTAGAGGCCCTATTTATGAACCGATCTTTATGAAACAACTTGGGTACCTTTGTTATCACCTTGGGACGAGAACGAGTGTTTCTGGGTGTGGTCCGAAAGTTAAGATGGCCACCAGCAGCCATTTTGTACCAAAATTAGGGCAATCAGTTTTTTGTACAGAACTTTGGTATGAAAGTTCTGATTTGAATAAATTTTTGTATGAATGTTTAGTAACATGGAATACATCACATATAATACAGGTTTTTTTCTCGTGCAGAAATTATGCAAATTAGATGAATTTTGAGTTATTCAATGCTACTTATACACAGTAAGTACACATGTCAATACGGCTCGGGCTAGAGGCTGTATTTATGAACGGATCTTCACAAAACTTCTTGGGTACCTTTGTTATCTCCTAGGGACGAGAACGAGTGTTTCTGGGTTCGGTCCAAAATTCAAGATACTGCCAGTGGCCATTCTGTACCGAAATTGGGTCCAATCAGTTTTTTGTCAACTTCTATACGTCTCGTATTTATGAACTGATCTTCATGAAACTTCATGGGTACCTTTGTTATCACCTTGGTACAGGAACAAGTATTTTGGTGCCTTTGTTATCACTGTGCTATGAGAACAAATATTGTGGGGTTCAGTCAGACCCACTCTGGGACTCAGATTTCTTTTCTAGTTTAGCAATTGACTGTCACCCACCTTTACAATACTTTACCTACACATTTGTTACAGGCTATGGTCAGTATTTATGTACAGACCGTTACAATACTTTATATGTACCTTTGTTATCAGGTCATTACCTAGATGTTTGTCATTGCTGTGTCACATACTATACATGTACATGTCTTAAGTTGAGCTACAGTGTCATCGACACTTTCATTTAGGTTCTATTTACAGAGGAACAAGAATATGGTGTGGTTTCGTGATGCCGTCGGGGAGTGTGCTTCCATCGTCGCATTATACTATTAGAGCTAGCGGAAAAGTGCTCAATGATATAAGACCAGGGCTAGGCTTTTGAACTAAGGTTTACATCCCTTGTCTCCAGCTAGCTCAACCGGCAGATCTATCACGTCGAATGTTGTGTGATGCCGGGTATGTCCGTAGCGGTCGAGAAGAGGAATAAGGGTGTAGCAAGCACTATAAAAATACGAACATGCTCACCCTGCTACGACGGAAAGAAGGAAGCATGGGTAGGATGAAGCAGACAAGTTCTGAGGTATGCTTGTCCAGGTCTACCATGACTGTGAGCAAGAGAGAGGTCCCTCTCTCTTATTACATCTGGGGTCAGAGGTTGTTGGTAGGAACTTGTGTCAGTTGGAACTTACGTCCATGCCTTCCTGTCCGGGACTCTCCTAATAGGCTGCTGGGGTCGGCTAGTCTTATAGCTTCCTCTACGTTCGAAAAGCACACGCGACTGCAGTCTGTTGTCGCCAGCTAGTTCCACCGATGGAGCGGTTTCTCAGGCATCTAAGAACTGCGACTCCGAGTGTGTCGGCTCCAGGCTAGTAGATGATATAGGGTGGAGCGAGTACTATAATATGCAACCAGGCTCACCCAGCGACGATGGAAGGGGAAGCCAGCAAGTTCTGAGGTACACTTGTCCAGGTCTGCGAGCAAGAGAGGTCTCTGTCTTACAGCATCATCTGGGGACAGATGTTGTTGGTAGGAAATTGCGTCGGTCGGAGGTCCATGTCTCCTGTCCGGGACGTCCCGTCTAATAGACAGCCGGGGTCGGCTAGTCTTACGGCTTCCTCTACATACGGATAAAGTATTCTTTATATAGCACAGGGCTGTAAACTGCGATGAATGGTTTCAGTTCCCTGACGCCGGTGAAACGGTTAAGATTGAATATGAGGACCTGACACCGGATGTGTCGCATGTGTATGGTATTCAGAGCTAGTGGCATAAGTGCTCAATGATATAAGACAAGGGCGAGACCTTTGAACTAGGGTTTACACCCCCTTGCCTCCAGCTTGCTCGACCGGCTGATCGTTACTTAGAATATGGATAGTGTGATGCTGGGTATGTCCGTAGCGGTCGAGAGAGAATAAGGGTGTAGCGAGCACTATTAAATCCAATCATGCTCACCCTGCGTTGATGGTAGGAAGAAGCCGGCAAGTTCTGAGGTACGCTCGGTTAGGTCTCCCCGGACCCCGAGTAAGAGGGAGACCCCTCTCTCTTTTAACAACATCTGGGGCCAGGTGTTGGTAGGAACTTCAGTCATAGCTACGTACATAGCTATTGTACGGTGTTCTTAGTTCAATTCTTAGCCGGGGACGGCTTCAGTTTGGCTTCTTCAGCGTCTACCAAGCACCCCCGACCGCACCTTGGCTAAGTGACTTAGTCTGCATCATCAAAAGGACCATCTTTTGTGAAGAAAGTCGCACTATCTAATAGCCAAGGAGATGAGGCTTCATTCATCGGGACGTCCGTAGTAAGAGCCATCTCGGACTCGCTGTTCCAGGAGCAGCTGGCGGACAAGCTTTTCATGACCGCTGCTCCTCTGGCCTCCGTAACTGACTTGCTGTCGCAAATTGTGCAGCTCATCGCAGTATTCTTACTAAGGCAGAAGCACTCAACGTCTGTCTCAAAACTTGAGCTGTTGAATGGTGCTGGATCAATCCAGTCATCGGCCTGTTCAGATGCCAGTGACTGTGATTCTAACTAACTTAAACGAATGATGAAAGGGATACGGAGGAGGATAACTTTTCCTTTCGGAACAACTCATGGATGATATGGATACTACACAAAAACGTTTCCTTGAACTTGTTCCAGTGAATCACAATGCTGCGAGTAATTGTGAGAAACCGTAGCATTGTTAGATGCTGACTTCATCTGGACAAAGAGCAGGAAAATAAGATCTCTTTCCGGTTAAGTCTACATGGGTGTCAGACACCATATTTAACTTCCTGTGGGAAGAAGTAATACTGTTTCTTATCATCTTTATGTTTAACCGTTTTTTGTTCACATACATTTAAAAAATGACCAGGGAAGATGTGTTGAGAGTTTCTCTGTGTTGAATGAGCAGGCTAAGATCTTAGTGGTAGCCTTACCTTTATCATTGCGCTGTTCGCTCGGACACAATTGAGAAGATAATTTCTTATTCAGAGTGAATTTAGACTCGTGGTCTTATGTACTTCATTTTTAAGTACTGTGATGCAACGTCTATTTGGAAAGGAATTTTGTGGACGTTTGTACCTTTTAAAAATTCTTTCCAGATCTATTATAATATATATCTGTCTTAACAAATATTAAGTGGGAGCTATTCTGATGTGACGAAGCCTTGTGTCGTCATCTTTAACATTGATTAGGTGGAAAACTTGCTACAGGTCGCTTTAGTTTAGGGCTGCACGATATTCGGATTTCAATACCGGTAACGATATTTTAAAAAATATCGCGACATACCGGTGTATCGTCAAGTTCAAAACATGTAAGATTCTCACCCAAATTGTCCCATTATTTTTTTTGACATTCGAAGTCAAATAATTACGTTTTAAAAGCATTGAAATAATAAGCCTAGTAATTTGTCTTAATTCATTCTTGTATAAATATTTGGAAATAAACTTCATGATGGCACAACAAATATCGTTTATTTTGAGTTGATAATTTCAAATAAATATATACTATTTGATCCATCGCTTTACAAAACAAAAACGCTCGACCTTTGTTTTGTCGTGTACATGTGAATAGATCGCCACTAGAGGGCATTTGCCATGTACTGGTTAAGCAGGACGCCGCTAGATGGCTAGGAGTTTGTACATTTTTCTACAAATGAAAGCAGTCAGTTTTGTCACGCGGTATCACAAACAACTGAAACGCACATGCTCGATAGGCACGTTTTGATGTACCGGTGAACCACCTCATGCAGTGGGTGAATGCTGGCGATGTATAAATACTATTTCAATATTAAATCACTCTTAACAAAGTGAAAATAAACAATAGTATTCCCTTTATATTTTTATTAGTGTTTTGATGACTATCTGTCTAATTTTTAAGATGTGGCATACAAGTCAGATCAAAATGTTCACCTACTTTTCAAAATATTAACACGTGCGAACTGGTGTTGACAAAAATGAATATTCATTACTGCAGCGCTTGGAATTGTGGGTTCATTAATACGTATGCGGTTTGTTCATATTGAAAAGCACATTCCAAGTGTGCCGGTAATAAAATAAAAAAATATTACTGCAGCGTTTGGAATTGTGAGAACAAGTGCAATGAAGTGGGAGGAACTATTTGTATTAAACCAGAATTTCCCGCTTCAACAAAAGCCATTATTAATGGAAATACGGTACGGTTTACGTTCGAAGCCGTACTGTTTGGGGAAAATCTGTACTTTCCCGTGTCATCGGAGAAACAAAAATAAAACAGCTTGTGGGAGAATATTTTACTAGTACCAGGACATGAAGTGTATAAAAAACAAACTGCTTTCACAGTTTCTGTTCATTTCCACTTTTTTTTCAATCAGCTGTGAGATTAAATAGAACTTTTACGGAAGATGTCTGTCACTAAAAAGCATGGCTCGAAATGAATATCGTCAGACGATATACCGGTATTTAACCGGTTAAGATTTCAATACGCTATATCGAAATACCGTGCAGCCCTACTTTAGTTTTCCAGACACTAAGTCTTTGATAGAAAGCATTAATACTCGACTCTTTAATTTGGGGGTCTATTCGACCAACGCCAGCAGAAGGAGAAGTTTTCCTAGTCTATTAGGACTCATAGAGAAGGTATAGGTATCCCTCCTATATATTACTTTAGGGATTGTCTATACAGCCACTTGGATAGGGGGTTTACGTCTGTTTGAGGTACTGATCAGACACCCCTGAGCCGGTGACTCGAGGCTCTTATAGAGCTCGGTCTGACTGATTTTGACTGGAACTGGATAATTAGGTTATTAGCTCAACTTGACAAAGTCAAGCTGAGCTATTGCCATCACTTCTCGTCCGTCGGCATACGTACGTCCACAATTTCCTTTGGCACACCTCACAGGTCGCATTTATGATCAGATCACTTTGAAACTTGGTATGCTTGTTTGGGGTGACCTCTAGATGGGTGCTATCGATTTTCTTCCATTTCTGTCAAAAAATGATGCCGCGGCCAACGTTCTTAGAACTTAGTTTAGTCAGACCTCAATATTTCCATTTGGCACACCCTACAGGGCACATTTATGAGTGGATTGCTTTGAAACCTGGCATGCTTGTTTGGGAAGACCTCTAGATGGGTGCTATCGATTTTCTTCCATTTCTGTCAAAAAATGTTGCCGCGGCCAACATTCTTTGAACTTAGTTTAATCAGACCTTGATATTTCCATTTGGCACACCCTACAGGGCACATTTATGATCGGATTGCTTTGAAACCTGGCCTGCTTGTTGGGGAAGACCTCTAGATGGGAGATATCGATTTTCTTCCATTGCCGTCAAAAAATGTTGCCGCGGCCAATGTTCTTAGAACTTTGTTTAGTCAGACCTCAATATTTCCCTTTGGCACACCCTACAGGGCACATTTATGATCGGATTGCTTTGAAACCTGGCATGCTTGTTTGTGGTGATCTCTAGATGAGACCTGTCGATTTTCTTCCATTTCCGTCCGTCAAAAAATGTTGCCATTTATGATCAGGTCTGTTTGAAACTTTGTATGCTTGTTTGGGGTTTCCTCTAGATGGGAGCTATCGATTTTCTTCGATTTCCATCACAAAATATTGCCACTGGCAATGACCTTCGATGAACTTAGTAAAAACTAGGCATCAGTATTTCCCTTTGACACACCCTGCAGGGCACATTTATGATTGGATCGCTTGCAGACTTGGTGTGCATGAGGTGACATCTATATGGGAGCTGTCGATTTTCTTCAATTTCCATCGAAAATGTTGCCGCTGCCAACGTTCTTAGAACTTAGTTTAGTCAGACATCAATATTTCCCTTTGGCACAGGCACATTTATTAGCTCAACTTGACAAAGTCAAGCTCAGCTGTTGCCATCACTTCTCATCTGTCGGCGTACGTATGTACGTACACGTACGTTAGTACACATACGTACGTATATGTACGTTAGTACATACATCTACAATTTCCTTTGGCACACCTCACAGGTTACATTTATTTTCATTTCCTTTAAAATATTGTCGTTTTCACCAGCCTCTGAACTTACTGCATTTGTGTAGCAACTTATCGCTTTTGCACTCTCTGCAGGGTATATTTCTGAATTTCCATTAAAAAGAGAAAAAAACATTGCCACAAGCAATGACATTCAAACTTAGTGCATTTGTGCATTAACATCTTCCTTTGGCTTGCCTCAGAGGGTGCATTCAATATCAGGCTGTTTTGAAACTTTGTATGCTTATGCAGGATGACAAAGATAGGAGCTAACGATTTTCTTTTCATTTCCATCAAAAACTGTTGATGTTCGCAACAGTCTTTGAATTTATAGCATTTGTGTATCAACATTCCTCTTTGACCTGGCCTGCAGGCCACATTTATCAGGATTTTTTTTTTGAACTTGGTGTGCTCATTGGGCGAGACCTTTAGATAAGAGCTATTGATTAGCATTCATTCCTGTGAAAAAAGTTGCCATTTACAATAACCTCTGAACTTACTGCATTTGTGTATCAACATTCTTCCTTTAGCCAGTCTTACAGTTTACATTTATAAATTCAAGGATCACTCTTGACGTTGTGCACCCACAATGCTGTTATGTTGAAATTTCATCAAATAACATTGGTACCAATGATCTTCAATTTTGCCATTTCACTTATTACTTACCAAGTTCAAGTTTGTCAAGTTGAGCTACAGTGTCATTGACACTTTCATTCAGGGTTCCCGAAAAGCCTGGAATTTCAAAAATGAAATTCAAGGCCTTGAAAAGCCTTGATTTGTTCCCTGGGCCTGGAAAAGCCTTGAAAAATGAAGCATTGCATGCCTAGTTGAGATGAATGAAATACGTCCGAGACGGTTCAAGTGGTTCAACTACGATAAGCCTGGAAAAACCTTGAATTTAACTTTCTATTAGCCTTGAAACTCCTTGAATTTGAGGTGTATATGGCCTGGAAAAGCCTGGAATTTCATGTCGGGTCAGGTGCAGGAACCCTGTCATTTATGATAATCTTTCGGTCAAAAATGAGCATTCGGCGATACAGCATGTATAGTTCTTTAGACCACTTGAATTGTGAACTAGATGTCTCATGGGATGAATGATAAGATACACGTATCCTACAATTCATTTTCAACTGGCTTGTTCGTCTGTTGTTTCACAGAGCGAATTAGCCAGTTGTTCGACTCGCTTTTATCTTTTATCTGACGCATTAACAGTGGAAATTTTATGCATCGGATGGGATTGTGCGGAGCGGCTATGAATGTTATTTTGATGGGTCGCTCACGCCCACATCCCCTCCAGTTATTCTTAACTGGAGTGGTAGATGTTTTTCGCTCTAGGCCTCTTTTGTTTTAGAGAATCTTTTAACTTAAGGTCAAGTTTGGGCATATATTTATCGGTTTTTAGCTCATCTTGACAAAGTCAAGCTGAGCTAATCTCCTCGCTCTCCTTCCGTCATCTGTCAACACCATGTTTTGGTCTTCTCCAAAGCCACTGGGCCAATTCAAGTGAAAGTTTGTGTGAGTGATGGTGCCAAAGGGGCATTTCATTTTTGTTCAACTCAACATGCCCAGCCCCATAGGGAGGGAGTGGGGGAAAATGCTCCAAAATATTTTTAAAATCTTTTCAAGAACCAGTGTGTACAATGACTTGATATTTGCTATGGAGCTTCCGTATGAGGTGTAAAATCAACTTTGTTCAAACGAAGTTCGTGAAGTAATGTTTGGCTTTGTAATAGGAGGGGTAAGATTTTTGGCCCCGCCCAAAATTTCTATTTTCTGAACTGATGGTCCAGTATGAACCAAATTTGGTTTGTAGTATTATTGGGTCATAAGTACTTGACACATGCAAACAAACAAAATTCCTGTATCCCCATGGGAACGCTCTGAGCTGAAAATAGAAATATTTTTAAACGCCCATATTTCCCAAACCACACGGAACAGAGCTTTTATTTGGTATGAAGTATCCTTAGAACCAGTAGAATTCAATCGTAAAAAAAAAATTGCCATCGGTTATGTTGGGGTGTTCTGTAATGGGCATCGAAAAAATGCTAAGTCTGCATATTTGCAAAAAATTTAAAAAAATCTTTTCTCCAGAACCAATCATCGATATTTGGTATACAGCATTCATAGGGGGGTCAGATAAAAGTTTGTTGAAATAAATCGCATTGTTCATATTTTGGCTCTCTACAGGGGCCCGAAGTTTTAACATAGGGTAATATGGGGAATATTCTTTAAAAATTTTCTTCTTCAGAACCACCAGTCAGAATCTTTTAATGTTTGGTATACATCATTGTCATGAGGGTCAGATTCAAGATTGTTCAAACCAAGTCCCTAGGTTAATAATTGGGCTTCCTATGGAAGGAAATTTCTTTAAAAATCTTCAGATCCACCAGTCGGAATGCTTTTATATTTTGTATTCAACATCTCTAGGGGGGTCAGATTCCAGGTTGTTCAATTCGAGTGCCTAGGTTAATATTTGGGCACCATATGGGAACATGAAATTTAACTTAGTACAATATGAGGGAATTTCTTCAAAAATCTTCAGATCCACTTGTCAAAATGCTTTCACATTTGGTATACAACATCTCTAGGGGGGTCAGATTCAAGTTTGTTCAGATCGGATCCATAGGTTAATATTTTGGCTCGCTATGGTAGCCCAAATTTGAACTTGGTGCAATTCGAAGAAATTTCTTTACAATTTCCCTTCTTCAGATCCAACAGTCAGAATGCTTTCATATTCGGTACACATCTCTAGGGAAGTCAGATTCAACTGTGTTCAAATCAAGAGTATGGGTTAATATTTGGGCTCTCTATGGGAGCCGGAAATGGCCATTTTGCTGAAGATTTAAAAATTTTGTTTTCAGTACCCTCCAGAGGTGTGTAACTAAGATTAATCCACATAGGTTGTATCAAGGGGCTTCATAGGGGAGCTCTACATTTTACTTTATGATCAACTGAAGAAAAGGCATGATGCCCAGATTATTTTTGTCACTCCTGAAGGGCTCAAAGATTGACAGTGTAGCCTATGGAGAAGGCTTGCTTAATGTTGACTCATTCTTGGACTTTGTTTAAATTGTGTTCTGTTCAAGATGAGCGCTTCAGGCCCCGTGGGGCCACTTGTCTCAATTATGACTGATGTGAGTTCATATATTGGGTTACAATCCTGAGTCCGATGGTCTCTCTATGCAGGGATCTTGCGACCCTCGGTTCTTGGAGACCACATATTATTACCGTTCGTGTATTTATAGATGCAGATCAGAGTTTATCAGTAGAGAAGAAACGCTTCTTTTGTCACTAATTTCCAATAGAAGGGACATTTTGGTTCATTCTATTGCTAGATGGAATGGAGTCAGTTAGCTAATCGTACCACTTAGGTAAATTTATCTTCCAATCAGCAGTCAGTGCTTAAGATTTCAGCGCATTAAGTAGGATCACTTCAGGATAGGTAAGTTTGCGGCGCACAGGAATAATAGTTACCATTATTTGTGTTGCCAGTATTAGGCTTTTGGACGCATACATTTTACACTCATTTTGTTTTCATGGGTATCCTGTTCATTTGTTTCTATTGATTACATTGATGTTAAGTGTCTGTTATTGAACAATCGCCAGAAGCTTCTCCCCATGAGAGGGTTTTCTTCTTCAAGGGAAGTTTGTTCTTCACGTCATTCTCCGCTCTAAGTGGCATAATGGGGTATGTCAAATGTGAGGGAGCTTTGTGGTTACTATTTTATTGCTGTTTGGACCAGCAATGATTAAATAATGTGGATGAGGAGATTTCGACATGAAGTCAAATTTCCCCCCCCCCCCCTCCCCCCTCACTCGCACACTGTCACGTATATATATCTAAATACAAACATACTATGCATTTGGGATGTGTTGCATGGTGCCCTCATAGGTGTAAACGCAGTTCTGTTGCATTAGTTTCCGGTGTTTATTTTCTGATTTCTAATACACAAGAACTTATTTAGTCATCATATTTGCTGCTATTTGAGTTCATAGGTGACTGTGACTGCATAACCATTTAGTGGTTTTTGGATGATTACAGGCTTGGTTTTTATGCACTCGCACAATATTTTATTCGGCTATCACTTTGATGGACCTAGAAATTATTATATTTCGGAGGCGGTCTGTGTTGGAGCCGGATAATCATACCTACCTCCATTTCTTGATCCTGGTCACTAGTTTGTCGGTTCTCAAATCGCATATTTTCACGTGTTTTTAATTGTAGATACCAAATAGTACATGTTGGAGAGTGTTTTTACAGGATTTAATTGTACAGAAGCCTCCTGTGAATGATCGTTGAAGCGTGTTTTATCTGCAGAGATTGTTCATCGTATCTCGCTTTTGTTTGTGTATGTTATATTATTATTTCACTGATTTTGTCGTACCTGTATACGCCGTATGCAGTGTATTTTTTGTAACGAATAATGTTATTTACCAAATTGTCGCTATAGCCTTGGCTTGTGAAGTGGCGTTAAGCACCATTTATTATTCATGAATTAATTTTTGAGTGCCTGATCGATAATTATATTGTTTCCGGGTACCGCTTATTGATTCCAGAGCTCTCCCCTCTTTCTTTTGAAGATATGTTCAAAAAAAAGGGGTGGTTGTTATTTTATCCACTTCTCTGGCTTATTTGGTATGTAACTGTGAGGTAAGCTGTTTTTGTCCGTACTATATTTGCCGTTCAGCTGTAGTATTATTGTATGGCGTAGGTTTATGGGCAATTTTCTCTCATTCGCAAATATGCTGTCCTAATTTTTAGGGCTTAGTCCAGACTAGCCTTAAAAATTTGTTAACTTGTTCCATCCCTATTTAGCATGATTTCATGCTCAGATTTAGGATTTACATAATTGGGATCCCTATTAGGATATGTCTCTTCTATTATGGTATAAAGAGACATACATGTAAATTCTAATTTTCTTCATGGATTGAAGGATTTGATCTATGTTGATCTACTATTTCGGAAGTTCTAGGCTCTCCACCTTTTTACGATTCAGCTAGTCTGGGCCATTGGTATACAGTATAAAAATATGAAAAAAATTAAAAGTAATTTATATATTTTTTATACTTACCAATGGCCCAGACGGGAATGGCCCTCCGATGAGTGGGCAGTACTGGGCACTCATACCTCCCTGCTGAATTATTGTATTATAATCTTTTTACAAAGAATGATGTTGGCGCCGGATTCGGTGATTTCCTGGCGTCTGCGCATGTGCGGAGGGTAAATGTATGGAGGGCCAGATAGGAATTCCAATTTTCGGTTTTGCATGCAAATTTGGGGGATTGGGGGGGGGGGGGGGCAAAATTTGTGTTTGGCCCTAAATATTTTTGAGTTGGCACCAGCTAGTCTGAGCCATTGGTAAGTATAAAAAATATGTAAATTACTTTAATTTTTTTCATTTTCCACTGTTTATTCTAGCCACAAATAACGATTAAACAAGTGAAAGAAGAGAAAGTTAAAGTATCAAAAAGAGAAAAGACACCTCCTAAGAAAGATGAAGTGATGGATACTTCTGTAAGTATATTTTCCATTATTTACAGTTATGTTTCTCAATCAGTATTACATATTACGTACGTAGCCTGTTGAAATAACAGTTGATTTCATATAAGGCGAAGAATTCACGTAATCCTGCAAAGTCCTGTTCAATAGTAAGGATGTCATTCATTTCATTCATTTCAAGTCACACCCGTAAAACTGTCAGTCATGATTAGCCACTTAAATCACTTTTGCAATGAATAAATACAACCAACAGAAATTTGGTCAGTTTCCAATATTCTGATGCTAAACTGCAGTTATTCTGTTAATAGTGAGCTGCAGAACCAACCTGTGTCTGGATGGGTAGGCTCATCTGGAAAATTTCTAGTTGCAGTGCACATCAAGGGAGATAATCAAATCAAAAAGCTTAAATTCTAGCTGGACACCAAAATGGAAGGAATCACACACTCCCCATTTATACAAGATATCTTTTTTGAGAATGCTCAGCTCTGTCAAACAAGATATTATGGATTACATGTGCGATAAGCGGTTCTCGTCAGATCACCAAAGTTAAACAAAGTCGAGCCTGGTTAATCCTCGGATGGGTGACTGTGTGAGCGATCGATTCGGACTCCCACGTTTTGTCCTTGGGCAAGGCACTTAACCCCGATTGTCCACATGGTGGCACAATGACGCCGTGTACTAAGGCGTACTGCACGTCGATGGTGCGCATGTCTTCAACCAATCTAACCCTGTCTGTGCTGCAGTGCAGAGTTACGATGTTGAGGAGCTGGCAGCTGCTCGTCGTTGCTCGGTGGTTCTCTCCAGGTACTCTGGCTTCCTCCACCCGTAAAACTGTCATGGTCATGATTAGCCATTGTGCAAAAGTATGTGACCTTAAACGCCAATAAATAAATAAATAAAATAATAATGGATTAAATGTTGTATGTAATGAGGTCAAATAGGTCAATAAATGTGGAATTCAATGGTTGTCTGAGCAACTCTGTTACATATATATATTTTTATTTGACTAATAGGAATTCACTCTATAATCTATATGCAGTAGCCCTTGGCACATTTTTACTAAATGTATGTAATTTGGTGTTCAAAAATGATATAAAATTAACAGGATTATTCAATTAAGAGATATTCAGTTAAGAGAGAATTTTAAAAATTGGGGAAACCTCAGGTTAGAGAAAACATCCTCAAGGATGTTGTGCAAAAATATTGTTGTGACCAATTGGTTAGAGCATTGGACTTAATATAGAAAGGTTGGAGGTTCAGTCCTTTCCTGTGTCCTCTCCATTGTGTCCTTGAGCAGACGCTTCATCCTGATTGCCTTTTGGGTGCATGATGGCACCATGTTCAAAGGTGTAGAGTCTAATGAGGGAGCATGATGCTAGCCCTGCTAATACTGCATTAGTAAATTGGAGAGCACAAGTTACTTGCCATTGCTCATTGGTTCTCTGGGTACTCCACCTTCCTCCACATGTAAAACTGTCATGCTCAATAGGACCCTGACAGTTGAAACTGTCATTAAACCCCACTACAGTACGTGGAGAGTGTATTATCACTAAATCACCCGCAGAGTGGAGATTCCACCCAACCAATAATTACAGATTTGTTGCAAAGCATAACCAGCACAAGCAAAGTTTCAGCCACTGGACCTCCGGGTTAAACCCAGAGGTTCATTGGCTGAAACATTGCTTGTGTTTTTTGTCGATATGTACACAATTTGAAAGTTATAGCTTCGGTGACAATTTGAAAGTTATAGCTTGGGTGACAACTCCACTCCGTGGGCGAATTAGTTACAATCCACACTCCATGTACTGTAAATAAACAATTTGTCGTTTCATTAAATGTTAATTGTAAACAGAATGAATAAAGGTTGAGAATTGAGAGTATTGAATGTTGTCAGAGCTCCAGATAAGCAGTGTATGTTGTCAGAGCTCTAGATAAGCGGCATATTTACACAATGAAAATATCCACACAAAAAATGGGTTTGCATATCAAAAATCAACGAAACCACCAAATACGCAACTTATAAATCCTCTAGCATTCTTTATGTGACATGTCTTTTTCAGAATGTTCTGAAGCCATGTAGCAATGTGTTTTAACCCCTTATTACGTTTACAACTTTGCATGTATTTTATTACAACTCACTAAAAAAGTGTGCACCTGGCCAGTCCGAGGTGGAGTCATTGGGTGCGAACATAAAATAAAATTCTAGTTAAGCTTTACATGTTTTAGTGACATGTCATTGCTAAAAGTAGCACCTGCAGATCATGTGCGCTAGTAATAATGGGCTTGCACTAAAAGACTAGACGAGCGGAGAAATAAAGGTGGGAATGGGAAAATAAAGGTGTAGGAGGGTGTAGAGGTCTTGCATACATCCACTGAAAAAAATAGACATAGGACCAGAATATCTCATTTTATTTAAAAAAAAATAATTGTATGGATGTCTTTCAGTCCAGACTAAAAGATGACCATAGACAGAAAATTTAATTGACTGATAAATAAAAATTCTACGGTCCTCTTTCAGTGCAATACTAAGTCTTGCATGTATATTGGCAACCATCAATGAGTTCAGAAACAACACCACACCCCTAAAACAATATAATGCTTTGACAGGTCATTAAGTTCCCCATGCAGCAAGCTTTTACTCAACGCAAGATATTTAGGACTACCAAATAGCATTTTACTCAATTGAAATCAAAAATACTCAATTCATCAGAAAATGGTGCAATAAATACCAAATGCACTGAAAATTTATCTAGGGCTATGTGTTGTCACACAGTGACTTAAACCTTAAAGGCATGGAGATTTTTTCTATCTTTTTGCTGCACTGAGAGTCTAAATCTGGTGACTTTTGCAGTTTCTACCAAATTTTTGACTCCCTATATGTTCAGCCAAAACTTTACAAACTGCCAAAGTCCTTGGAATGTACCCGGCAGGTTTACATGTTGGGACACCTGTTTTTTGCAGTAAGAAGTGATCTAAGTTGGATTTACGCTTTTAAGTGTCAAGTTGATGTTGATCAGCTGGATAACCCTTTTGGATGCATATAACTTGAAACACCAGACCAATGTCAATTTGCACATGATTGGTCGAGATGTGTTTTTCCAAACTCGCATCATTTTCTTATAGTATGAATGTTTTTGCTATTTCCCATCTGTCGAATAATTTGTGGTGTGAAGTGGTGCAATTAAACTGAAATTTCAGCAGTTTGGTAGAGAAGTCATTTAATTTCATTCACTTGTTGCCCCCAAAATAATCTTTCGTAATTGTCCACTGAAAATTGTCTGTATTGAAATTGACTGCACCAACATTCATTATTACAGAGAAATTGGCAAATTTGTATTGACATTAGTTTTAGCCTTGAGCATTTGAGAATACGTGCATTAGCCTATGTTAAAAACTATAAAACTGTTTTATCGCATTTGGTATTTCCACAGCATTAATGGTAGTCTTCGACGGTCTCGGGGATATATTCTCGTACATCCAAATTAGTTAATTACAGTGGAGCCCACTTATTTGTATATCTCTTAACTGAATAACCCTATTAATTGTCCCTCGAAAAATTTTTTGGGGGACTATAGAAATCAGCAGTGTCCGTCCATCTGTGCGTTCATCCCACTTGGTGTCCCCATGATAACTCCAGTTTGGATCATTTGATTGGAACCAATTTTGGTATGTGACCTTCTTAGCCCAAACCACAGGTCAAGTTCGAATATGGGTTCGGCCAGATTATTAGTCCCCTACCGACATCGCCGGAGGGGACTATAGGTTTGCACTCTGTCCCTCTGTCAGTCTGTCCGTCTGTCAGTCTGTCAGTCACACTTTAGTTTTCCAGAGTTTTTTTTGGAAACGCTTCAACGGAATGATTTCATTTTTGGTAAACTACTATGGAACGATGACTTACAGATAAGTTTGAATTTCATGCTGATTGCATTATTCTTGTGTGAGTTATGGCCCTTGGAAATATGGAAAAGCGCCAAAATATCAGTTTTCCAGACTTTTTCTGGAAAAGCTTCAACGGAATGATTTCATCTTTGGTAAACTACTATAGAACAATGACTTACAGATCAAGTTTCATTTACACTCTGTCCATTCATCCGTCAGTCTGTCGGTCGTACTTTAGTTTTCCAGACTTTTTTTGGAAACGCTTCAACCAAATGATTTCATTTTTGGTAACCTACTATAGAACGATGACTTACAGATCAAGTTTCATTTGTACTCTGTCCATCCGTCAGTCTGCCAGTCTGTCAGTCATACTTTATTTTTCCGGACTTTTTTTGGAAATGCTTCAACCGAATGATTTCATTCTTGGTAACCAACTATAGAACAATGACTTACAGTTCAAGTTTGAGTTTCATGCTGATTGCATTATTCTTGTGTGAGTTATGGCCCTTGGAAATATGGAAAAGTGCCAAAATATCAGTTTTCTGGACTTTTTTTTTGGAAATGCTTCAACGGAATTAATGCTGATCACATATAGGTTATAACATTTGTATAATTATTAAAGCTCATTAGTCCGGTAGGGGACATTGTATTGCTTCAGCGATATGTGCGCTCTTGTTTTTATTAGAGTTATACCCCTTTTTCGACTTAGAAATTTCAAGATTTGCGGTGTCCAGATGATAACTCCAGTTAGGATTAGTTGATCGGAAAGGAATTTTGGTATGTGACTTTCTGGGGTAATAATACAGGTCAAGTTCGAATATGGGTTCAGACCGATCATTTTTACTATAGTTATGCCCCTTTTTTGACTTGTTTTTCGGGAGACATGTGGCCAAGCGGCCTTTTGATTTTTAGACTACCATGTCAGGTGAGCGATCTCGGGGCCCCCTGGGGCATCTTGTTGAATATAATTTCTCAACACAAAACCATTTACCGTACCTCCGGTACAAATTTGACCTGTTAATTGAATATATGTTAGAGTAAACTCCTGTTAATTGAATAAAAAATCTTGAAACCGATTGAGAAAAAATTACCCTGACTCTCCCAAGTTTTCCTTTGTTTGTAGACCTATTTAGCCTCAGTACATCCAATACATGCATTTAATCTATTATATCTTGTTTAACAATCAAGATATAACAGATTAAATGCTAAGTTTATCTCGAGAATACAGGAAAATGACACAATCCCTGTTAATTGAATACTCATGTTAATTAAATAATTTTCATTGGCAAAGTGGCTATTCAGTTAACAGGGGTCCACGGTACAACATAACTTAACACACCCATCCCACAGTCATGCTCCAATAAAGCGACTGATAAGTCATTTCAGTTCTAACATAGGTTGCAGAGTAAATTCCTTGTTAATTGAAGAATTATGCAGACAACTTTTAACTCACTTACTTCTCGGTCATTTTTATATCCCCCAATCTCAGAGAATGAGGTATATACTGAATTACATGCATCTGGGTGTCCATCTGTCTGTGCATCCATCTGTCTGCAGCAATATCTTACCAGTGAGTGGATGGATTTCAGTGAAATTTGGTATGAGAGATCCTTATTACAAGCCGCTCCTGCACGTCATAAAAAAGTTTGCCACAATTTTTCAACAGAATTGTGGTCCTCACTTTGTTTGCTTAACTTGACAAAGTCAAGATAAGCTATTGCCATCACGCATGTGGAAGTTCGTTAGTCTGTATGAGTCTGTTCACATTTTCATTTAGCACAGGCTACACCCCGTAGTTCTTGTCCGATCACAAAATTCCATATGCAGGTTTGAGGTCATGTCTAGATGAGAACGACCCCCTTTGGTCGCGATTGGTCCACTGTGATGGCTGTCCAAGCCCGAAACCCAATGACTTTTAGCACAGTCTACAGGTCAAATTTAATATGGAGGGATTTCATTGTAACTTGGTAGGATGACTCCGTATGATGGCTAGATGAGAACTTCCCCCATTTGGTTGCGATCTGTCAGTTGTGACGACTGCCCGAGCCCAAAACCCAAAAACCTTTAGCACAGTCTACAGGTTGTATTTATGAAGGGATTTCATTGTAGCTTGGTAGGATGACTCAGTATAATGTCTAGATGAGGACGTCCCCTTTTGGTTGCGATCAGTCAGCAGTGATGGCTACAGAGGCCCAAAGCCTGAAAACCTTTAGCTCCATCTGCAGGCCATATTTATGAAGGGATTTCATTGTAACTTGATAGGATGACTCGTTTTGGAATAATTTCACTATAACTTGGTAATTTTTGTTGACATACATTAACTGTGAGGGCCACATACATTAACTGTGAGGGCCACATTAACCCACCCCCCCAATTCTTGAGTACAGTCTACACTTAGTATTATTTTTATTGAAAACGTAGCATACAGGGAACAGAAATTAACATATTCCCAATTATCGCAATTCTTGTCTTATTTCATAATCCTTTCATAAACATTGAACATTATCCTTTTCATCAAACACAACAGTCAAGTTAAGCTACAGTGTCATTGACACTTTCATTTTTAGCTTAACTTGACAAAGTCAAGATAAGCTATTGCCATCACGTGTGCGGAAGTCTGTTAGTCTGTGAGTCTGTTCACATTTTCCTTTAGCACAGGCTACACCCCGGAGTTCTTGTCTGATCATCACAAAATTTCATATGCAGGTTTGGGGTCATGTCTAGATGAGAACGTCCCCTTATGGTCGTGATCGGTCAACCGGTATGGCTGCCCGAGCCCAAAACCCAAAAACCTTCAGCACAGTCTACAGGTCATATTTATTGAGGAATTTCATTGTAACTTGGTGGGTTGACTTCATATAATGTGTAGATGAGAAAGTCACCTTTTGGACGTGATTGGGCAACTGTGATCACTACAGGGGCCCGAAGCCCGAAAACCTTTAGCAAAGTCTACAGGTCATATTTATGAAGGGATTTCATTGTAACTTGGTAGGATGACTCCAAATAATGTCAAGATGAGAACGTCCCATTTTGATCGCTATCATTCAGCCTTGATGGGTGCCCGAGCCCAAAAACCTTTAGCACAGGCAAAAGGTCATATTTATAGAAGGATTTCATTGTAACCGGTTAGGTTGACTCCATATAATGCCTAGATGATGGCATCCCATTTTGATCGTGATTGGTCAACTGTGATGGCTACAGGTGCCCGAAGCCCGAAAACCTTGAGCACAGTCTACAGGTCATATTTAAGAAGGGATTTCATTGTAACTTGGTAGGATCACTCCAGATGATGCCCAGATGAGATTGTCCCCTTTGGTTGTGATCATTCAACCATGATGGTTGCCCGAGCCCAAAGCCCGAAAACCTTTAGCACAGTCTACAGGTCATATTTAAGAAGGGATTTCATTGTAACTTGGTAGGTTGACTTCATATAATGTCTAGATGAGAACGTCCCCTTTTAAACATGATTGGACAACTGTGACGGCGACAGGGTCCTGAAGCCCGAAAACCTTTAGAACATTCTACAGGTCATAATTATGAAGGGATTTCATTGTAGCTTGGTAGGATGACTCCAAATAATGTCTTGATGAGAACATCCCCTTTTGGTCGCGATCATTCAGCCTTTATGGCTGCCCGAACCCAAAGACCTTTAGCATAGTTAAAAGCTTGTATTTATGGAAGGATTTCATTGTTAGGTTGTCTCCAAAAAATGCCTAGATGATGACATCCCCTTTTGGTTGTGATTGGTCAACTGTGATGGCTACAGATGCCCGAAGCCTGAAAATCTTGAGCACAGTCTACAAGTCATATTTATGAAGGGATTTCATTGTAACTTTGTGGGATCACTCCAGATGATGCCCAGATGAGAATGTCCCATTTTGGTTGCGATTATTCAACCATGATGGCTGCCAGAGCCCAAAGCCTGAAAACCTTTAGCACAGTCTTCAGTTCATATTTTTGAAGGGATTTCATTGTAACTTGGTAGGTTGACTTCATATAATGTCTAGATGAGAACGTCCCCTTTGGACGCAATTGGGAAACTGATGGCTACAGGGGCCCGAAGCCCGAAAACCTTTAGCACAGTCTACAGGCCATATTTATGAAGGGATTTCAATGTAACTTAATAGGATGACTCGTTTTGGAATAATTTCAGTGTAACTTGGTAACTTTCGTTAATATACGTTAACTGTGAGGGCCACATACATTAACTGTGAGGTCCTATTAACCCACCCTTCAGCTCTTTAGTACAGTGTACATCTCATATTATTTTTATCAAAAATATAGCACACACGGAACAGAAATGAACATATTCCCAATTATCACAATTCTTGTCTTATTTCATAATCCTTTCATAAACATTGAACATTATCCTTTTCATCAAACACAACACACAAGTTAAACTACAGTGTCATTGACACTTTCATTTTTAGCTCAACTATTGTCATGGCCCGTCGTCCGTCTGTCTGTCTGTCCGTACGTCAACAATTGGCTATGGCTCAGGCTAGAGGTCGTATTTATGAACCGATCTTTACAAAACTTCTTGTGTACCTTTGTTATGACCCTGGGACGGGAACGAGTGTTTTTAGGTGTGGTCCAAAATTCAAGATGGCTGCCAGTGGCCATTTTGTACCAATGATGCAAAAATCAGTTTTTTGTACAGAACTTCTGTATGAAAGTTCTGATTTGAATAAAGTTTTGTATAAATGTTTAGTACCATGGGATACATCACATATAATACGGGTTTTTTTCTCGTGCGTAAATTATGCAAATTAGACTGACTTTGATTTATTTAGTGTTACTTTCAGAGCTGTAAGTGCCAAGCTGCTATGGCTCGGGCTAGAGGCCGTATTTATGAACCGATCTTTACGAAACTTCTTGGGTACCTTTGTTATGACCGTGGGACGAGAACGAGTGTTTTTGGGTGCGGTCCGAAATTCAAGATGGCTGCCAGCCGCCATTTTGTACCGACGATGCAGAAATCTGTTTTTTGTACAGAACTTCCATATGAAAGCTCTGATTTGAATAATTTTTTGTATGAATGTTTAGTACCATGGGATACATCACATATAATACGGGTTTTTTTCTCGTACGTAAATTGTGCAAATTAGACTAATTTTGATGTTTTTTGGGGTTACTTTCAGCACTGTAAGTGCAAATGCCAATACGGCTCGGGCTAGAGGCCGTATTTATGAACCGATCTTTACGAAACTTCTTGGGTACCTTTGGTATCACCGTGGGACGAGAACGAGTGTTTTGGTGTCCGGTCCGAAATTCAAGATGGCCGATAGCAGCCATTTTGTACAAAATTAGGTGCAATCAGATTTTTGCACAGAACTTCCATATGAAAGCCCTGATTTGAATAATTTTTTTGTGTGAATGTTAAGTACCATGGGATGCATCACATATAATACGGGTTTTTTTCTCGTGCAGAAATTATGCAAATTAGATGAACTTTGATTTTTTCAGTGCGACTTACACAATGTAAGTACACATGTCAATACGGCTCAGACTAGAGTCTGTATTTATGAACCGATCTTCACGAAATGTCTTGGGTACCTTTGTTATCACCTTGGGACGAGAACGAGTGTTTCTGGGTGCGGTCTAAAATTCAAGATGGCTGCCAGTGGCCATTTTGTACCGAAATTAGGTCTAATCAGTTTTTTGTACGCATCTTCTATACAGCTCAGACTAGAGGCCATATTTATGAACCAATCTTTACGAAACTTCTTGGGTACCTTTGTTATCACCGTGGGATGAGAGCGAGTGTTTTTGGGTGTGGTCCGAAATTCAAGATGGCCACCAGCAGCCATTTTGTACCAAAATTAGTGCAATCAGTCTTTTGTACAGAACTTCTGTATGAAAGTTCTGATTTGAATAAATTTTTGTATGAATGTTTAGTAACATGGAATACATCACATATTGTAAGGGGTTTTTTTTCGTGCAGAAATTATGCAAATTAGATGAACTTTGATTTATTCAGTGCTACTTACACAATGTAAGCACACATGTCAATACGGCTCAGGGTAGAGGCTGTATTTATGAACCGATCTTCACAAAACTTCTTGGGTACCTTTGTTATCTCCTTGGGATGAGAATGAGTGTTTCTGGGTACGGTCCAAAATTCAAGATGGCTGCCAGTGGCCATTTTGTACCGAAATTAGGTCCAATCAGTTTTTTGTCACAAGTTCTATACAGCTCGTATTTATGAACTGATCTTCACAAAACTTCTTGGGTACCTTTGTTTTCACCTTGGGACAGGAACGAGTGTGTTTTGGGGTGCCTTTGTTATCACTGTGCTATGAGAACAAATATTTTGGGGTTCAGTCAGACCCACTCTGGGACTCAAAGATTTCTTTTCTAGTTCAGCATCTGACTGTCGCCCACCTTTACAATACTTTACCTATACATTTGTTACAGGCAACGGTCAGTATTTATGTACAGACCGTTACAATACTTTATATGTACCTTTGTTATCAGGTCATTACCTAGATGTTTGTCATTGCTGTGTCACATACTATACATGTACATGTCCTTGTCTTGACAAGTTGAGCTACAGTGTCATTGACACTTTCATTATTAATTCATTTGTTTCGTCGGTCCAGTACTGTAGTGGGGTATAATGCCTTCAGCAATAGCTCTTGTTCAGCTCACCTGACTGAAAGTCAATGGGAGCTATTGCCATCTTTGGCATCCGTCATCTGTTAACTTTTGAAACTTGTCGTCTCACGCAAAACCACTGGGCCTAATTCAAACCTCTATGGCACCAACCATCTTTGGAGTATATTCGTTCTACTTCCTTCAAATGAAGCTGCTGCCATATTTGGGCTGTGGTTAATGCCCCAAAAGCCTAAAAATCTTATGAACCAGCACAGAATGCCTTGATGTTTGGTATGGATCTTCCTTTGGTGGTGAAGATTAATGTATGTTCAAGGGAAGTTTGTAGGTCAGTATTTGGGCTCTCTGTGGGAGCATGCCCATTTTGGGCTCGCCCCAAATTTTTATTTCAAGAGCTGATGGGCTGCTGCCATCTTTGGGCTCGGGTTAATGCCCAAAAAGCCTTGAAATCTTTAAAAATCTCATGAACGACCAGAGAGAATGCTTTGATATTTGGTATGGAACTTCCTTTGGTGGTAGAGATTAAAGTTTGTTCAAGGCAAGTTTCTAGGTCAATATTTGGGCTCTCTGTGGGCATATGCCCAACTTGGGCTCCATCCAAAATTTCTATTTCAAAAACTGATGGGTTGATTTGAACCAAACTTCGCATAGAGTATAATTGGGTCATAAGTACTTAATGCCCAGAAAATAGTGATTGACTGATAAGCAGAATGACCCGTCATCCAGAAGGTCGATGGTCCGCTCGACAATCAGCCAATACCCGATTCAGATGTTAAATTATTGATACTTTTAGTCGACAATGAACATTATCCCTCTATTCGAGGGAGGAGTGGTAGATGAGTAATATATGCTCCACCCAGTGTGCAGCCCTGACATCACTGATGGTAGAGTTCAGTTTTAATTCTTCGAAATCAACAAACTCAGTTATTATATTACGAAATTAGGTAATATGAAACTCGTAACCCCACATCTTATCTCTTTGAATAGACATTGTCATACTTCAAACTCATGTTGGATCAACTTATTGCTGGTATATAATTGATAATCCATTTTCTCTCTGAAAGTCAGGGGAGCTATTGCCATCACTTGGTGTATGTCGTCTGTTAACTTTTGAAACTTTTCTTCTTCAAAACCACTCGGCCAAATTCAAACATATATAGCACAGGCCATCTCTGGAGGATACCCTTTCTACTTTGTTCAGATGAAGCTGCTGCCATCTTCGGTCTGTTGTTAATGCTCAAAAAGCCTAAAATTCCTTTAAAAAAATCTTGTGAACCACCAGAGAATACCTTGATATTTGGTATGGAACTTCCTTTGGTGGTGAAGATTAAAGTTTGTTCAAGGAAAGTTTGTAGGTCAATATTTGGGCTCTGTTTGGGATCATTCCCATTTTGAGCTCCACCCAAAATTTGTATTTCAAGAGCCGATGGGCTTATTTGAAAGAAATTTGGCATGTAGAACAATTGGGTCATAAGTACTTGATTTATGCCTGAAAAAAAATTTCTGCAGCCCTGTGGGAACCCCAGGAGCTAAAAATAGAAGTTTTCTTTAGTACAAAGCATCTTTGTGGAGTATTCTCTTCGAAGTTTTTTTCCGAAAAAGTTTCCACTCCCCTTGGTAGAAAGAACCCCAAGAAACTAAAAACAAACATTTTGTACAGACACTTTTTTTTTAAGACTTCACAGAGCAGAGCTTTATTTTTGCCTGGGAACCTTTCCTGGGACCAGCAGAAATGAATGGCCATAACATTGTTTTTATACGCCCGTTTTGAAAAAAACGGGTCGTATTATGGTATACCGTCTGTCCGTCCGTCCGTCCGTCCATCCATCTGTCTGTCCATCCGGTCACACGTCGTACGATAACTCAAGTACGCTCTGAGAGATTTTCGTGATATTTGGGTAGGTGGTGTATATTGATGGAGGGAAGCCCCTTTTCGTTTAGTGTTGCCGTTCAATTAGTCATTCCAGAGTTATGGGACTTTATTACTTAGAAAATTGTTGATTTTTTACACGTACGATAACTCGAATGCTTCGAGAGTTTTTTCACGATTTTTGGGTAGGTGGTTTATGTTGATGGAAGGAAGCTCCCTTTCGGTTGGTGTCGCCATTCGATTAGTCATTCCAGAGTTATGGGACTTTATTCGTCAGAATATAGGCAATACATGTATACTCATATTGTGTGCTTCCCTCTTGTTATTAATAAAGGGTGTATCATGCGCTCATGGCGCAGCTGTTTATTGGTCGTGTCATGGCAAATCAAAAATTGCTCTTGGTCTCCATCACTTACTGACACACTCATCTCTTTTGACAACTTGAGCCAGGTGAGTGTTTTAGGCTCACTTGAGCCTCTAGTCGTTGAAGTGTGGATTGTGATGCACAACCAAATGCCATCCTTTGGACATTCATTTTTGACCATTGTACATCAGTCAAACCTTTTTATTGGGAGTTGATTCAATCAGATTTCATAGAAATGTACCCCTTATTGAATATGAATATATTGACTTGCTGAAGGCCCGTGCTATAGTTTTTTCCAACAACATGACTGCATATGGCCATTATTCATACATACATTTTCTTTTTATTATTTAGGCAACAATTCTTCAAGAATACTTTGAAGTAAAACATGTGGATGGTGCCCTCAGTAAACTGAAGGATCTCACTCTTCCAAAAAGGTACAGATGTAAAACAGATAAGTTTTGTTCAGCTTATCCTGCTGGGATGTGACTGCAAATAATTAGCCGATCTCAGCTTATTTTAAATGCCAAATTTTATTATGTAATTTCACATAAAAATTGTCTGAACATTTTCATGTGAATTCAGAAAAACAAGTCTTTTATTGTGGGTTTAAAGCGTGACCTACTCGAAAGGAACCTTGACATTGAAGGAATTTCTAAGAGCACTTCCCAAGGATCCATTTCAGATGCAGGTATCATTGTTATTATACCGAAAAAAGTGGGGTATACTGGATTACGCCTGTCCATCTGTTGGTCTGTCTGTCCGAACTCAGATGTCTGTTTGCATTATAACTTCAACATTACTGCTCAGATTTCGGAGAAATTTCAAAGAGATGTTCACTATAATGAGACCTTGAAGCAGCATTAGCCGTTTTGCTATTGAAATATTTTTTCTGAGTTATGGCCACCTTTGAAGGTGACTGTCAGTGAGATTTTGATGAGCTCTCAGTGAGATTTGGATGCTTGTCGTGAGATTTTTGTGCGCGGCCAATACATCAATATTTTCCTTGTTATGCCTCCCACAGTCCCACCCGGGCACCCCCCTCCCACAACCCAAATGCATTATATATTTCATTTTAATAATTTATTTTAACATTTTTAATGATATTTGTCAGTAAAAGCTCACAAATATGGATATCACTGGTTCCACCCCCCCCCCCCCCCCCCCCGACACACAAATTTTATGAGTGGATGCGTATCTAGCCTTTGCCTGTCCCACCCCCCTCCCCCAGTCCGGCCATTTTTCCTTGCTCATGCAAGCCCATCCTGGTGCTTCAAAATATGGAGGCTGAAACATCTTGGGCCAAAACGCCCCAGGACCAAAACGTTACAGAACCAACACAAGCATTCCTTCTTCGTTCATGCCATTTATTTATGTAAATTCTTTGTTCAGTCTGTACATTTTTAGTAAGAAAATATTCATTATTATCCTTTGACAGGTTTGATTGTACAATAAAAATTACTCAATGCTAACAATACATTGTTTTGTTTAAAAAAAAACACCTGTTGTTGCCAGTACAATGAAGTTGTGTATAATTGTGGTAATTTCGTTTTCGTTTTTTATTCAAAAAAATATTTGAACTGTGTTTTGTATTACTCACATTAGAGAAGGTGCCCTCAGTATTCATAACTCCCATTGTGGTATGAACCATAACAATAGTATATATAAAAGGTCAGCTGAAGTTAATTATACTTGAGAGATTATGTTTTTATTTAATTTATATTTTGAGTTTATATAATTTTGATTTCACGTAACCGCGACAGTATGAGAATATATTTGGCATACAATGCAATTTGTTTAATTTTCAAAATAGAACCCGACACTGTTTTTGAAAAGTGTCAAATCGGGAGAAAATACGAAGTGACCGTGAGAGTGTGAGTTGGTGCCTCAAACCGGGAGACTCACTGTGAAACCGGGAGAGTTAACAGGTCTGGTTATGGCCCTTTGAATATACAAAAATAGGCTATTTTATGTCTGTTCGCGTCGTAACTCAGATTTGGGTCATTGGATCTCAATGAAATCTGGAATGAATATTGTTTATGGGAAAGGCTTTCAATTGAGTCTCTAATGATATTTTTTACTTTTCACTTTTTAGATTCATCCCCTTTTAACTTTGAAAATTTGTTGTTTGTCTTGTAAAATAGCCAATTTTTTGTCTGTTTGCCTCATATTTCAGGTTTGGGTTATCAGATTTTACTGAAAATTAGAATGAATATTGTTTATGGGAATGGTTTTTAAGTGAGTCAGGCCCCTCCAGTAAGAAAATACATGCAACTCACCTCCCCACATGTGGCATTATGTCTTTGTTCTACATCTCTTATGTGGATGGTCCCATTGTCACTAGACTTCAGTAACAGGTGTTTCTTGCCTTCACAATTACCTTGCTGTAAAACAAAGACAATAATTTTGCTGTTTGTCTCATAAAATAGCCAATGTTTTGTGTGTTCGCCTCATATCTCTGGTTTGGGGTTTGCCGATCTCAATGAAATTTGGAATGAAGATTATTTGGGAATAGCTTTCACGATATCATGGATCATTTCTTTTGCCCTTGTTTGGTGGTATGCACTGTGGGGGTTTGCCCGGGGCATTGCCTCCCCCCCCCCCCTGTTCATACAAAACTGGCTTGTCTTTTTAGCTCACCTGACTGAAAGTCAGGGTGAGCTTTTATCACTCTTCGTCCATCCGTCCGTCCGTCGTCCTGCTTGAAGGTGGTGTTTGAGCCTCTTTGTCGTAAACCGCTGCCCACATTTTGATTAAATTTCATGTAAGTAGTGGTTATGTAGGGTCATTTTGATTTTTATACAAATTAGGACTCGGCTCATATTGAGCAGAGGGGTGGGGAAAAAATGGACAAATTTTTTGAAAATCTTCTAATGAACCACCCGTAGCAGAGACTTGATATGTGGTATACAGAGTCCTTTTGAGGTTTAGAATCAAGTTTGTTCAAGAGAAGTTTGTCTGGCATTATTTGCCTTCGTTATGGGAGGGGCAAAAATTTTTGCCACACCTAAAATTTCTATTTTCAGAACCGTGAGGTCGATTTGAACCAAATTTGATATGAGATGATGATGGGTCATAAGTAGTTGATTGAAGCAAAAAAAAATTTTTCTCATTGCCCACGTGGGAACCTTGGGAGCTGAAAATAGGAAAAATCTTAAAACTGCCATATCTGCAAAACTACACGGCACAGAGAATTCTTATTTTGTATAAAGCTTACTCTTTTATCCAGTAGAATAGAATGGTTAAAAACAATCCCTATCGGTTTGATCACAAGGTATTTTTTTGAGGACTTTGAAAAAGTGCTGAGTCAGCACTTTTTAACACTGTAGGCAATGGGAAAAACATTTAAAAATCTTCTCCAGATCCAGCATGCAGAATCTTTTGATATGTGGTATGCAACATTGTAGGGTGGATCTGATTCAAGTTTGTTCAAATCGGCCCCCTGGGTTCATATTTGGGCTCCGTATAGGAGCCCGATTTCGTACTTAGTGCATTTCAGGCAAATTTCTTCAAAAATCTTCTCAGATCCAGCAGCCAGAATCTTTTGATATATTGTATGCAACATTGTTGGGTGGATCTGATTCAAGTTTGTTCAAATCAGCTCCCTGGATTCATATTTGAGCTCACTATAGAAGCTCGAATTCGAACTTAGTGCATTTCATGCAAATTTCTTCAAAAATCTTCTCCAGATCCAGCATGCAGAATCTTTTGATATTTGGTATGCAACATTGTGGGGTGGATCTGATTCAAGTTTGTTCAAATCGGCCCCTTGGATTCAGATTTGGGCTCACAAAAGAAGCCTGAATTCAAACTAAGTGCCTTTCAGACAAATTTCTTTTAAAAAAAATCTTCTTCTCCAGATCCAGCAGGCAGAATCTTTTGATATTTTGGTATGCAACATTGTGGGGTGGATCTGATTCAAGTTTGTTCAAATCGGCTTCCTGGGTTTATATTTGGGCTCAGTATAGGCAAATTTCTTTTTAAAAAATCTTCTTCTCCAGATCCAGCAGGCAGAATCGTTTGATATTGGGTATGCACCATGCTTAGAGGGGTGCGATTCAAGTTTGTTCAAGACAAGTCCCTGGGTTCATATTTGGGCTCACTGTGGTAGCCTGAGATTCAGGTTTGTTCAAGCCATGTCCCTAGGTCCATATTTGGGCGCAATGTGGGAGCCTGAATGATAACTTAGTTCAAAATGAGGAATTTTCTTTAAAAATCATCTTCTTCAGATCCAGCAGTCGGAATGTTTTGATATTTGGTTTGCAGCATCCTTGGGGGGAGGGGGGGGGGGGAGATTCAAGTTTGTTCAAGCCATGTCCCTTTGGACTCACTGTGGGAGCTCGAATTGTAACTTAGTTCAAAATGAGGAATTTTCTTTAAAAATCTTCTTCTTCAGACCCAGCAGTCGGAATGTTTTGATATTTGGTATGCAGCATCCTTAGGGGGTGAGATTCAAGTTTGTTAAAGCCAAGTCCCTGGGTTCATATATGGGCTCCCTGTGAGAGCCTGAATTATAACTTAGTTCAATATGAGGAATATTCTTTAAAAATCTTTTTTTTTTAGATCCACTGGTCAGAATCTTTGGATATTTGGTATAAGCTTTTCTCAGGAGGAGCAGATGCAACTTGTTGAAATCAATTCTCTGGATTGATATTTAGGCTACCATGTCAGGTGAGTGCCCTCAGGCCCCTTGGGGCCTCTTGTTGAGAAATCCTCTGGCCAAAAGACGCTCTCCTGGGAACTTCTTAGGTGAGCAAATTGTTCCCCTGTATTACTTTTCATTGCTTTGCTTTACAAACATCCTCTAAATGCCTAGTAAGTGGTGTGCTTGACTGTGGTAAACAGGCTGTTTTACTTGTAAAATAGGACCCAATCACCAATGTCATGGGTGGAAGTACTCTGAAATGTGCAACGTGGGTGTTAACAATTGGATGGACTTGATTTTATATCCATGTTGCGGTCACGCTGAGCCATTGTGCAGAAATGTGACCCTAAATACCAATAAATAAATTGCTGGTGAGCAGACTGAACTTTAGACTTTGTATTATTAACTGAAAACTGTTCATCATTAATTTTACTCAAAAGCTGTATGCAACTAGTTTGAAATGGTCTCAAAAATTGCCTTGGATGTCCTTGAAAATGACTGGATATAATCCTTGATAATCATTAGTCCCAGAATTAACATAATCTGTGAGACTGTTAACCCTGAGTATGATATAATTGGCAAACAAATTCATTTTTAGCTCAACTTTGACGAAGTCAAATTTGAGCTATTGTCATGGCCCGTACGTCAACAATTGGCTATGGCTCGGGCTAGAGGTTGTATTTATGAACCGATCTTTACGAAACTTCTTGTGTACCTTTGTTATGACCCTGGGACGGGAACGAGTGTTTTTAGGTGTGGTCCGAAATTCAAGATGGCTGCCAGTGGCCATTTTGTACCGATGATGCAAAAATCAGTTTTTTGTACAGAACTTCTGTATGAAAGTTCTGATTTGAATAAAGTTTTGTATAAATGTTTAGTACCATGGGATACATCACATATAATACGGTTTTTTTTATCGTGCGTAAATTATGCAGATTAGACTGACTTTGATTTATTTAGTGTTACTTTCAGAGCTGTAAGTGCCAAGCTGCTATGGCTCGGGCTAGAGGCTGTATTTATGAACCGATCTTTACAAAACTTCTTGGGTACTTTTGTTATGACCGTGGGACGAGAACGAGTGTTTTTGGGTGCGGTCCAAAATTCAAGATGGCTGCCATTTTGTACCGACGATGCAGAAATCTGTTTTTTGTACAGAACTTCCATATGAAAGCTCTGATTTGAATAATTTTTGGTATGAATGTTTAGTACCATGGGATACATCACATATAATACGGGTTTTTTTCTCGTACATAAATTGTGCAAATTAGACTAATTTTGATGTTTTTGGGGGTTACTTTCAGCACTGTAAGTGCAAATGCCAATACGGCTCGGGCTAGAGGCCGTATTTATGAACCGATCTTTACGAAACTTCTTGGGTACCTTTGGTATCACCGTGGGACGAGAGCAAGTGTTTTTGGGTCCGGTCCGAAATTCAAGATGGCCACCAGCAGCCATTTTGTACCAAAATTAGTGCAATCATTCTTTTGTATAGAACTTCTGTATGAAAGTTCTGATTTTAATAAATTTTTGTATGAATGTTTAGTAACATGGAATACATCACATATTGTAAGGGGGGTTTTTTCATGCAGAAATTATGCAAATTAGATGAACTTTGATTTATTCAGTGCAACTTACACAATGTTAAGCACACATGTCAATACGGCTCAGGGTAAAGGCTGTATTTATGAACCGATCTTCACAAAACTTCTTGGGTACCTTTGTTATCTCCTTGGGATGAGAATGAGTGTTTCTGGGTACGGTCCAAAATTCAAGATGGCTGCCAGTGGCCATTTTGTACCGAAATTAGGTCCAATCAGTTTTTTGTCACAAGTTCTATACAGCTCGTATTTATGAACTGATCTTCACAAAACTTCTTGAGTACTTTTGTTTTCACCTTGGGACAGGAACGAGTGTGTTTTGGGGTGCCTTTGTTATCACTGTGCTATGAGAACAAATATTTTGGGGTTCAGTCAGACCCACTCTGGGACTCAAAGATTTCTTTTCTAGTTTAGCATCTGACTGTCACCCACCTTTACAATACTTTACCTACACATTTGTTAAGGCAACGGTCAGTATTTATGTACAGACCGTTACAATACTTTATATGTACCTTTGTTATCAGGTCATTACCTAGATGTTTGTCATTGCTGTGTCACATACTATACATGTACATGTCTTTGTCTTGACAAGTTGAGCTACAGTGTCATTGACACTTTCATTCAAAAATATAGTCATACAGCTCTATAGGACAGCAGGAGCAACAGATCACTGATTCTCTTTGCCAATTTATTCTTTTCATCTTTCTTTTATTGACTGCAAATATTTTTTTCATCAATATTTATTCATACCTGTATCTGAGGGTTAATAGAATAAGTTCCGATACATATTTTTCCCATTACATTTACAGACATTCAGGAAGAAAATGCTACCTATTGATTGCATTTTTGAGGTAGAAGAAAATGATGTTGAACACAAAAGATAGATTTCTGAAAATTGAGAATTTATGCCATGTTTCATCAGCATATCGTCGCGTGAGAACCATAAGGTTCTATCTTCCAGTGGAAGATAGAACCCTATGGTTCTCACACGACGATATGACACCAGTATAGAATTGTGATTTATTCATTAACCTTGTTCGACAGAGATCAGATTCCATTCACGAGCAAATTGCAATATAACATATTTGAAGAAATAGATTTCCAGCTAACTCAATGTGACTCTTTGTTTAATTGACCAATCTCTTAATTTCTTTTAGATATGTTGTAGAGGTGCTCCATAATTTTATGAAAGAATCAATTTACAGGACCGGTAAGATATCTTAACTAGTTGAGATTTTCTCGATTTCTGTTCAAAGAATAAGATTTGATCATCCAATAGTTATGACAGGGTCCCTTGAATATCTGGAAACTCCTTGAATATTGACACCTTTATGATCCCCTGACAAAACATTTTGTCGGAGGACTGTTGTAAACAGCTGTGACCATCTGTGTATGCGTGCGTCCATCTATCCAGAGTGATAACTAAAGTTTTGGTCATCAAATCAAAACCAAACTTGGTGTATGTCCCTTAACTCAATGATTAGGTGATTCCTGAATATCAGCTGGATCCAATATTGTTGGATTTATACCACTTTTTTGATGCTTTTCCACCCAATTTTGCAACTTTGTGTCCAGATGATAACTTCAGTTTGAGGTATTAGCTACACCAAATTTTGTACATATGTTTTTCTCCCCCCACTATATGTGAAACATACACGTGTCCCGGGTGAGACAGCAGGGTGGGATATTTCTATCCCACCCACCCCACGTGACATACTCATTTGCATATTTTATTAGGTCGCCAGAACTATTCCATCATCGTCGGCACAATTGTAAATAAACAAAATGGCTTCACAGTTTCCCGCATGTAATCCAGGTGCCATTCAAAATCAACAATATTGATTTGTTTCAACCCCATGTTTCTCTGCAGATTTAATAATATCACTGCGCGAATTTATCGATCAATAATCTCACAATGCCCTTTAGATTAGAGTTTGACACGCGCAAATTTATTAACCCCTCAACGGACAGTGTTACAAATAAATTTTTTAGTATATACCTAGGATATATACCTAACTTTTGTACAATCTTTACAATGAAATTGTTCATTTTTCGAAAGGACTACGATTTGATAAATTGGGTATGTTAGCATGTGACCGTCAATTATCTATAATGACGTAATCCTCGTGTGGGGGAGAAAAATCGGCCTCGATGAGTCTGAAGGTGGGAATGAGTAAATCTCACCCTCTGGGCAAGGTATTTGAACCAGACCCTCTGCAAGCCTCGGGTCTAGTTCAAATATCTTGCCCCTTGGGTGAGATTTCCCCATCCCACCTCCAGACTCATCGGGGATCATAATAGTCTCAAGAATACGCAGGTCAAGTTCGAATTTGGGTTCAGTCTGACCAATTTTGGCAGAGTTATGTCCCTTTTTTCCATTTTTTCGACTTTAAAAATTTGTCTGGAAATATGTCCAATGTAAGAACTTGCTGTAGGGGCACATAGCCCACGCCTGGTGGTGCCTTGTTCCAAATGAGATCATTTTTACTACAACTAGACAGGTGCCCCAACCTGTAGTTTATGGGTAAATTTGCAATTTACATTTTAAATACCTATGCAGTTGTTTGTTCGCAATTCTTCGCTGCCTTTTTAGAAAGCTAATACTTACTAACACATTTGGAAAGCCATAGAATGTAGACCATCAGTGTACCAGTATCTTTTTCCCTGCTATAATTTTCCAGACAACTGGGCCAGTTTGGATGAAATTTTGTATACAACATACATAAGCAGATGACCGAATAAGATTTCTGAAAAAAATTCTTAATTAGGCTTCCGCCACAAAGACAAAACATATTGGTAAAATTTCAGACTTTTATTCTGTAAAATGCACTAATCCATTAATGTGGGATCAGACTTGCCTTTGCGGATTTGTCTACATTTGTCACAAGTTATTGTCAAGTTACTTTTTTCAGACATTTGACATTCAGTACTCTTTCAACAAAAGGGTAATAACATTTTCTCCCAAAATTTTCTGTAAATTGTCAATAAAAAGTGACACATTTTGCCTTTTTGTTTCAGATGATGATAGAGAAGCAGTTGTTAGATTGATGGCAAGAATGAAGGGAGAAAATCTTTTTACTTCTGAACATTTTATGGAGGTATAACATTTGATACTATAAGTTACATGGTGTGTAGATGGCTGATACATTTCCATACAAGGCGATGAGAGTTCATATCAGGTGAATCCGATATGAACACTTGGAGCCTTGTATGGACATGTTTCAGCTAGCTAACATATTAATTATGTCAAGTCCCAAGTAAATCCAGAGATTAATTTTCACGAAACAATGAACAATGTATGTTTATTTTCTAGAAACTGCTATTGACAGCCCATTCAGAATAAACAGGCACTGGTACAGATCCTTGGTTGCAGTAAACAATCGTCACTTATCGAATTGTGATATTTGTTTACAAGTATATCTGAAATACCCTCACATGCATTTACTGTCATTACCACCTGAAAAGGGTTAACAAAGTACTTTAAACGTTTCAAAAATCTTGTTTAATCTGTTGAGTAAACTGTAAAGAAAATATTTGCTTCAACATAAAAAATCGATGGAATCGGCAAAAAGGAACTTTTGGGACTACAAATAATATTTCCTGTCCATTTTTTAAAAAATATTTAATGTTTTAAATCAATAAATATGTTACCCTGAAAATATTTCATGGAGCCCTACCCCCTCCTCCAAATTCCACTTGCTCCTCCCACCCTTAAATTTATCCCACCTCCTTCACAAGCATGGTCAATCCCTCGATATCGGGCCATGGCTCTACCACTGGTGAGATCTGTCTTGTTCTGTCGGTGAGACTTGGGGCATTGTCAAGATGGAAAAATCATTTGAGTGAAAATCAACATTGAGGAGTCTCTAAGCTCTAGCCATGGTTTTGAAGGACAATATGCAATTGTTGTGCTTATTTTCGTTATTAGATATCGCTTAAAGATACACCCAAAACTCCCTCAGTGTCTTAAGGGTTCCCGCTTCAAATGCCAGTGAAATAAAAGAAACGCTAAATAAATCAGATTTCTTGTGATGTTAACTTGAATTGAAGTCATGATTACGAATCACCTTTGTTGGTTACTCGCCCCAATATTTTCGCCAAATTTTCCAAATTTCGTCGATAGAGGGTTTTTTTTTTGAGAATTATTTTTTCAGTTTCATTTTCTTACCTGTTCTTTTAAAGACAAAGATAAGTTAGTGTATCAAATAGTTTTTATGTCCTTAGTTTTATCACCTAATAGTAAATATATGGTTTGCATTGAAATGACTCGAGATAAACCACTTTTCTTATGGAAGCTTCTCAAAATCACAAGGCGACTTTGATTTCGCCCAAACGTAGAAATTAGAAGTGAGCCGTGCCAAGGCGAAGATATTGCCCACTTTGCTCTCAAGGTTGGTCACTGGGCTTACTGTTTTTAGCTCAACTTTGACAAAGTCAAATTTGAGGTTGTGTCATGGCTTGTCAGTCGGTTCATCTGTCGGTCTGTCAACAATTCAAAACAGCTCGGGCTGGAAGCCGTATTTATGAACCAATCTTTACGAAACTTCTTTGGTACTTCTGTTATCACTGTGGGATGAGACCGAGTGTTTTTGGGTGCGGACCAAAATTCAAGATGGCCAATCACTTTTTTGTGCAGGACTTCTTTATGAAAGTTCTGATTTGAATAAATTTTTTGTATGAATGTTTAGTAACATGGAATACATCACATATAATACAGGTTTTTTTCTCGTGCAGAAATTATGCAAATTAGATTAACTTTGATTTATTCAGTGCTACTTAAGAACACATGTCAATTCGGCTTAGGCTAGGGGCTGTATGTATGAACTGATCTTCACGAAACTTCTTGGATACCTTTGTTATCACCTTGGGACGAGAACGAGTGTTTGGGGCTGCGGTCCAAAAAATTCAAGATGGCCGCCGACGGCCAATTGGACAAACTTTGATTTATTCAGTGCTGCTTATACACAATACAGCTCTGGCTAGAGGCATCTAACTGTCGCCCACCTTTACAATACTTTACCTGTGCATTTGTTACAGGCTATGGTCAGTATTTATGTACAGACCTTTACAATTCTTTACATGTACCTTTGTTATCAGGTCATTACCTAGATATGCTTCATTGCTGAGTCACATACTATACATGTACATGTCTAACACAAGTTGAGCTACAATGTCAATGACACTTTCATTATTATTTTAATGTATTGATCAAATTAACAAAAAAAGTAACCTTGGCTTTAATCTGTTTCAGGCACTTGAATCTGTGATAGAACGTCTATCTGAATTGGAGATAGATGTACCTCTAGTCAAATCATATGTTGCGAAACTGGGGGCATTAGCAGTGAGTGAGGAAATAATATCCTTGAGTGAACTCTCGGGGCCGATGGAGAATGGAGCTCACTACCCACTGTTTGTACTCTGTTTGCAACGGTTGCACAAGGCAAGAGACAAAGACTGGCTGAGAAATGTATTTAATGAGAGTAGAGTGAACCTTGAAAACATGTTACCAGGTGAGTCATTTACCAAGCTAAAACCGTACCAAATATAATTGGCAGGGGAGGGGGGGATGGGGGAAGGTTAATCTCCCACGTGCAATGCGCAGAAATGTGCAAATTATTTTTTTAATTTCTGCTGTACTTGTCAAATATAGCCACATGCATAGATTTTTTTTAATTCACGAACAGATAATTCATCCTTGGACAGAGCAATCACGAGTTTAAATTCTTAACCTCTTTAGTGTTAAGGTAATAAAATAAATGGAATTTGCTTTGATAAATGCTTTACAGAGGACAAGGTGAGTTTTCACGTAACCTGGGTGTTGAAAATACTGTAAAATCCTCAAGGCCACAGGTTGAAAATTTGCATGTAAATCCATATATTTTTTGAAGTCCACCAGTATTAAGGTTCATTTCTTATGCAACCAAGTTGATACATTTAAGGTGTTGTTAATTTTCACTGGATATTAAAGCTTTATGGTTATTTGTCAGTAAAGCCGATCCTATTCTAAATTGAAGCCTATTTGTGGAAGATCAGCTAAATATAAACTTTTTTTTTAGTGTTTTTTCCAGTTAAAAAATTCTGAAGTAGAAATAACTGAATAAAAGTGCCAGTACTCTTCCCACAACTGTTGAATCCTTGTGAGTGAGCACTGGAATTTGGGGCCTGAAAACAGAATTTAACTAGCTACACAGCAGTTTACATACAATAATTTTCAGTCAGTGCCTTCTTTGCTGAGCCTCAAATTTGCCCGATAGTTTTATTTAGTTGACCACATTTTTAAGTTCTTGGCCAAAACAAAATAATTATTATCTCCCACTAAACAAAGTTTGCAGGGGATATAGAAATGGGTTCCGTCCATAACAACTTTGAACCTTCATATCTCAGTCAGTGGATGTTGGATTTAAATGATCATTGGTGTACTGATAGCCCACCATGGGGGAAAGGATATTATTCACAAGTAATGAGTTTTGTCAATTTTTTTCTTCTATAGTTATGGGCCTTTTTCCACTTTTTTTCCACTTTGTCCCCATTTTAGTAAACCCCTTCTTGGTGGAGGATACTGGTGGCATTCCACTGTGTTACTTTTAAATCATTACAATATTTTATTAAGTTTATCTTGTATTTTTTCTTTAAAGAAATTGATAGGACTAAAGAACGAATGACAGAGATATTAGAAGACAGAGGACTTAGTTTCTTATTTCCATTGCTCCGAATGCAAACTGATATTTGGAGGCAGATTGTTGCTGAACCAACACCCAACTCTATTTTCAAATGGATAAAAGAAAATGTGGACAGTGAATTACAGAGTTCTCCCAAATTTATCAACATTATTATATCAAAGTACGTATGTTGTCTATTGACTATCTTTCACATTTTTTGTTGTGCATTTTGTATTGCAAAGTATTGTCAGAACCTTGCAAGAAATTTATCTTTTTGACCACCAGTTTTCTCATGTGTTCATACATGTTGCTATGACTGAGGGCTAGATTATTTTTGGTGGTCTGAATTTGTTAATCAAAATTTGTTTTATTACAAACTATTGGAGTGCCCACAGGCACACTCCATTAATTTGAAAATTAAATAAATTTGTATAAACAAAATATTTTTTGCATTTGACTGAATATGGAACGCAAGCGAGGAAAATGTTGGCTTTTACACTGGTACCCTCATTTTTTTTGAAGCCCAGATGGTGGCTTCTAACACTCAACCAGTTAATGTCAGAGTGCATTGGAGTTTTGTTTTTTGTTCTAGTGATAGCTTTTTGGCATTTGGGTACGGTTGCACAGTAGGTAGAGGTGTAGGCTGCAAGCCGAGAGGTCCACCTTAGTACACAGTGCCACCGTGCCCCCATGTGGGCAATCGGGGTGAAGTGTCTTTCCCAAGGACACAACGCAGTTACCACAGGTGGGATTCCAACCGAGGACCTCTCGGCTTGCAGCCTGCACATCTGCCTACTGAGCCACTGCAACCCTCCTTACATTTGTTAGAATGGTTGAAGCAATTTTATGAATTATGTTTTGTTGGATTAATCCCAAAGTAGGGTTTCCAGTCATCTGAAACTATGTAAAAAAATTATGGGAAGGTTAAGAAAAAGTCATTGGAAATTAGTTTTTTTTATTCCAAAAGTTGTGGAATTCAGTTTAAACATTCTCTTTAGTGAAATTAGTTTGTGTTTGGCTGTTGCAGTCGACAAGTTTATAAAATGATTATTGTGCAGGCCAGATGTCATCATTTTTGACAATATGTAATTTTGTATTAGATTTGCCAATAGATTAGTTGCCAATAATTATCAAGGATTAATCAATAGTTGTGTGGTTGACCTTCATTTTAATGGCTCAGTTAACTAGAGAACTGTAAAACTGCATTCACTCCTTACATAATGGTTCTTTGTCAAGACTGGGAGAAAAGATTTATCAGCACTCAGTAAACAATTCTTATGAAATGAAACTCTGTATTTTCCACATAAAATGACAGTTGTGGGGCATATTTTTTCCCAAAGCAAATCCCCACCAAACACAAACAACTTAATACAATTCTTAAAACCAAGATGAGTGACTTGGTGGTTATCTCTGGGTATTCTGGCTTCATCACTTGCAAGATATAACCCTGGCTGTAGAAAGTGTTAAACTCCAACAGACACCCAGATCAGATGTCTTGTTTTTATCAAAGATATGTTCTATTAACAGTAATATTGTATAAATTGCAGAGCTTCTGATAAGGAGCATATTTATGCAATAAAAATTGCAGAAACGCAAAAAATTCAATTAGGTTGCATGTCAAAAATCAAAAATCACCAAATATGCAATTGATGAAAATCCTCTAGCATAATTTGGAAATGGTCTTTTTCACAATGTTCCAAATCCATGTAGCAACCTGTTTTAACCCCATATTCTGCATACAGCTTTGTGTGTATTTTATTATAGCCCACTGCAGCAAATTGTGGGGGGTATACTGGAATCAACTTATCCATCCATCTGTCGATCCGTCCATTCGTAAACATAATTTTGTCAGATTTTCTCAGACGTTTATGGAACAATCTGCTTGAAACTTGGTATGAATGTTCACCACCATGGGAACCTGTGCACCTGTGATATAGTTCTGGTCGGATTATTTTTGCCACAATTATGCCCCTTCTCGACTTGATAAAGCAGGTGTAGAATTTTGTCCGGAGATTTTCTTAGTTGTTTATGGGTCAATTCCTTTGAAATATAGTATGGATGTTTACTACTGTGAGAACCTGTGCACCTGCGATTATAGTTTCGATCGGACCTTTTTTTGCCAGTGTTCGGCTCCTTTTTGTCGATGTTTTTAGGTCGATTCTTTTGAAACTTGGTATGGATGTTCACTACCATGGGATCCTGTGTACCTTGCCATTATAGTTTCATTCAGACATTTTTGCAAGAGTTATGCCCCTTTTCACCTTAGATTGCCTGAATTGCCTAGAATTTTGTCTGGAGATTTTCTCAGATGTTTATACGCTGATTCCTTTTAAACTTGGGAACCTGTGCATCTGCGATTATAGTTTCAATCAGACTTTTTTTGGCCAGAGTTGCACCCCTTTTCATCTTAGAATAATCATGACGACAGGTGGTATGGGCAGGCCCATCTGGGACAGACACACCTCCAGTTGTTACGACCTCTCTAAAAAGCATGCACCCACAACAGTCTTGGACTGAGTTGTTGAGTGAGAACATAAGATAAAATTCTAAGTTTGATCAACACGAGCATAGATAAAGTAAAGGTAGGATTACTGTGGGAATGGGAAAACAAAAGTGGGGGTAGTGGAGGATGACAGGTAGAGATCTTAAATACATCTGAACAAATTATAGCGATAAGACTGACATATCCCATTTTAAACTGAAAATAATGAAAATTCTAGACATCTTTCAGCCATCCTTAGACGACCATAGATATAAAGCTTGGGTGTGAGACAGGAACAGACATGAAATGGAAATTCTATGGTCGTCTTTCAGTGCAATACTAAAAGACCACTGTAAATTAGTGTTTTAGTATATACAATAAATGGAAAAATATAGAAATTGGACCTGTATATCCCATCTTACAGCAGAAAATAATAAAAAATTCTATGAACATCCTCCAGTCCAGACTAAAAGATGACCAAAGATAGAAAACTTAATTGACCAAGTGAGAAAAGTGAACAGACAAAATAAATATTGAAGGGTCGTCTTTCAGTGTACAATACTACGTCTTATCTTGGCAACCATCAAAGAGTTAAGAAACCACACCCCACCTCCCATTCCCCCACCCCACCCCCAAAATATTTTTCCATGACAGGTCATTAATTTCCCATGCAGCATGCTTTTACTCAATCACACAAGATATTTAAGAGTAGCAAATAATGTTTTACTCAGTTGAAATAAAAAATACTTAATTCTTCAAAAAATGGAGTAAATACTCAATTCACTGAAACCTTATCTCGGTCTCTGATAATCTGTTTTCATTCTCACACTTTTCTTCCAGTTTAATAAAGTACATCACTCAAGGGAACAGTATAGGTAAAGACCTGGATCCAACAGTGGCTCCAGATAAAGCAGTGCTTGAGAAGGAGAAAGAGCTTGTAGAAAAATTCAAGGTGAGTTGAGCATTTATGTATAGGAGTGTGATTCAGAAAATGGACAGAATTTGGTGATTTTGTCCAGATCGCATCTAGGTCGTGATTTGGTCAACTTCTCAGCCTGCATCACTAGAATCTGACCTGTGGAAAAAGAAATGTGAAATTAATGCATCTCTGATACAATGTTTCATTTGTTTTTCACAATAGTCTTGATTTTGTAATATTTTCTTTCTGAAATATATGTCCACCAGTGTAAATGTGTTGTGATCAGACCACAATCCTTTTGCACCTTGATTAAGAAATACATTTTCATGATCACAACACTGTACAGCCTATTAGTAAATTTTGTTGGCTCAATTGGTAGCCAAACCTATGAGCTGCCACTGTTGCATAATACATCTTTAAATGCCTCCCTCTATGTTTTTAACAATATTGAGTAATTTTAGAATTCACCCCACTGGTTGATGATCAAAACTAGAAATGTAAGATGTCATATAAAAGCTCAGAAATTCTGTTTCCCATTTTGTGTTCATGATCTTCCCCATGTAGGGGTGTAATTTTTCAGTTTATCTTGTTATTTCCTACCCAGCTACAAGGGCATGCGATAGATCAGTGGTTAGAGGATTGGACTTGAAACCAAATGGTCGATGCTTCCATCCTGACCAGCAGTAACTACGCTGTGATCTTCGGAAAAAGACACGTCATCTGGCCTGACCATGTCGTGGCTGGTTGGTACTTTTTGTACTAAGACATACTGCACTCCAATTGTGCACAGGACATTAAGCACTGGTTCTCCTTTATCCTTCTTCTTCCTTCCTCCTCCACTGACAGTCAGCAGGCCTGTTGATTTGAGGCGAATGACAGGTCACATGGCAGTTACCTAAAAAATAAACATGCGAACAAAAAAGTTGTGCTGGAGCTGGATTGATGTCGGGTGACGCATAATTTTTGCAAAGTTGAATGACCCACATGTAGTACAAATGAATGGTAGAATGATGGTGAACATCAACCAGTCATAACTACATAGGTGTTTTGCATCTGTCTGAATTATAGCTGCTCTGTTGGCCAATTATTGGCCAACAGAGCAACTATACCTCAGGCAGATGCGAATACCTATGTTGATGATTAGTTGATTCTCAAACATCATTTTAAACTCATCATCTCAAAATGTAACATATGTACAAAATCAGGAAATGGCAATAATTCATGTCTATGCCCCAAATAGTTATTATGGATGCCATATTCTTTTGCAGCACACTAGCCCATGCCAACGTTAGGCTATAATTGCAACTACTTTGTTTCTAAATTGCTGCATCACAGCCTCATTATTGTTCCTAAGGATTCATCTCTATTCATCGGGATATTGCTGTTCCAAGCACTTGGCTAGGATACACCAGTTCATATATCAGCATAATTCTGATACATATTTATTTAGGCTACCTGATGGGTTACCTGAATCAAATTCAGTGGAAGGAACGATAAGTTAAAGTTCAGACCAGGTGAACGATAAATGGGTTACGCAAAATTTTGAAAATGGCATGTCTGGTCAGACATGTGATCCTGGCCATGGAAAGTGTTAACTGATAGAGTGCTGGAAGCCCATATTTGGGCTGGCCCTATTCTGAAGTGTGGGTACTGCAACTTGAAGGCTTCATATTCAATTGCGGTGCTTCATATTTTCTTGGAAGTGAAATTTATTCAGTAAAGATTTTCCTCATCACAATTTATGGGACATCATAATAAAAATTGAGTGTCATTTATCAATATTGTGATCACAGAAGTGGGATGCATTTACCAGGTTTATTAGTCCCCTACCGGCATCGCCAGAGGGGACTATAGGTTTGCACTCTGTCCATCCGTCAGCCTCTCCGTCTGTCAGTCACACTTTAGTTTTCCAGAGTTTTTTTTGGAAACACTTCAACGGAATGATTTCATTTTTGGTAAACTATTATAGAACTATGACTTACAGATCAGGTTTGAGTTTCATGCTGATTGCATTATTCTTGTGTGATTTATGGCCCTTGGAAATATGGAAAAGTGCCAAAATATCAGTTTTCTGGACTTTTTTGGGGGGAAATGCTTCAACGGAATGATTTCATTTTTGGTAACCTACTATAGAACGATGACTTACAGATCAAGTTTGAATTGGATATCTCTTAATTGAATAACCCTGCTAATTGAAAATAACTTCCAAACACAAAAACATTTACCATAACTTCGATACACATTTAACCTATTACTTGTATATAGGTTTTTGAGAACTCCTGTTATTTGAATAAAAGATTTTGTAATAGGTCCCGAAATTACCCTGACAATCACCTTTTTCCCCTTGTTAGCTCACCTGACTGAAAGTCAGGGTGAGCTTTTCTGATCACTCTTCGTCCGTCGTCCATCCGTCGTCGTCCTGTGAGAAGGTGGTGTTTGAGCCTCTTTCTCCTAAACCGATGGCCACATTTTAATTAAATTTCATGTAAGTAGTGGTTATATAGGGGCATTTTGATTTTTATGCAAATTAGGTTTGGGCTCATATTGAGCAGAGGGGTGGGGAAAAAATGGCCAAATTTTTTGAAAATCTTCTAATGAACCACCAGCAGCAGAGACTTGATATATGGTATACAGAGTCCTTTTGAGGTTTAGAATCAAGTTTGTTCAAGAGAAGTTTGTCTGGCATTATTTGCCTTCGATATGGGAGGGGGAAAAATTTTGGCCACGCCTAAAATTTCTATTTTCAGAACCGTGAGGTCGATTTGAACCAAATTTGATATGAGATAATGGGTCATAAGTAGTTGATTGATGCAAAAAAATTTTTTCTCATTGCCCCGTGGGTACCTTGGGAGCTAAAAATCGGAAAAACCTTAAAACTGCCATATCCGAAACTACACAGCACAGGGAATTCTTATTTTGCATAAAGCTTACTTTTATCCAGTAGAATAGAATGGTTAAAAAAAATCTCTATTTGTTTGATCACAAGGTAATTTTTTCAGGACTTTTGAAAAAGTGCTGAGTCAGCACTTTTTAACACTGTAGGCAATGGGAAAAACATTTAAAAATCTTCTTCTCCAGATCAAGCATGCAGAATCTTTTGATATTTGGTATGCAACATTGTAGGGTGGATCTGATTCAAGTTTGTTCAAATCGGCCCCCTGGGTTCATATTTGGGCTCCGTATAGGAGCCAGATTTCGAACTTAGTGCATTTCAGGAAAATTTCTTAAAAAATCATCTTCTCCTTATCCAGCAGACAGAATCTTTTGATATTTGGTATGCAACATTGTGGGGCGGATCTGATTCAAGTTTGTTCAAATCGGCCCCCTGGGTTTATATTTGGGCTCAGTATAGGAGCCCAAATTTGAACTTGGTGAATTTCAGGCAAATTTCTTTGAAAATCTTATCAAGATCCAGCAGGCAGAATCTTTTGATATTGGGTATGCACCATGCTTAGGGGGGTGAGATTCAAGTTTGTTCAAGCCAAGTCCCTAAGTTCATATTGGGGCTCACTGTGGTAGCCCGAATTATGACTTAGTTCAAAATGAGGAATTTTCTTTAAAAATCTTCTTCAGATCCAGCAGTCGGAATGTTTTGATATTTGGTATGCAGCATCCTTAGGAGGTGAGATTCAACTTTGTTCAAGCCATGCCCCTAGGTCCATATTTGGGCTCCCTGTGGGAGCCCGAATGATAACTTAGTTCAAAATGAGGAATATTCTTTAAAAATCATTTTTTTTTAGATCCACTGGTCAGAATCTTTGGATATTTGGTATAAGCGTTTCTTAGGAGGAGCAGATGCAACTTGTTGAAATCAATTCTCTGGGTTGATATTTAGGCTACCATGTCGGGTGAGTGCCCTCAGGCCCCCAGGGGCCTCTTGTTTTTAGACCTCTTTTGGTCTCTGTACATCCAGTACAGGTGTATAATCTGTTATATCTTGAGAGTTTACCAGTGTCAGCAAGCTTTGTTTTACCGGTAAAGTAGGACCTGTCGCCAATTCCTGGGGTGGAAGTCCTCTAAAATAGGCAACATGGGTATTATAAGTTATCTCTGCCAACATGTATTGTATAGGGAGATTTAATACTTGGATGTCAGTTTTTAAACACTGAGCTATAGGCGAGGTTTTTAAATGAGACATCCAGGTATTAAATCTCCATATATCATACATGTTGGTGGAGATAACGTTTTTGTCCCGTTTCAAACACAATACATAGTGGAAATAAATTTTGACGCATTTCTCAGCTCCACAATCACTTTGACCAAATTCGTGATAATTATTTTGCTTTTATAATCGCAGAAGACAACAGATAGAGTACATCCCTTGGGTCGTTAAGGAAACGAGTAAACGGTATTTTGTTGACATATCGTCCCGTGTTCTAATGTTTTCTACGTGCCTTCTGGCATATAGAACACATTGGTACTCAGGGGCCGAATTATTTGCTCTTATTTTTATGATTGAATTGTCGGAAATCTGATATTTGTGACTATTTGTGGGTTTTTTGGTTCGATTTTTATTTAGAGGCAAGCAAAAGCAGAAAGCTTTCGTTTAAACCATATAGCCTCGATGTGTCACGTGTGCTTACACCCTGGATGTTCCACGCTCTGATATACCTTGGATGTTGGGTGCATCCTTTGCCATGGCTAGTTGTCCAAGACATTTTGACCAATCAAAAGACAGAATTTATCGTGTTATAGGGACAAAAACAATTGGCTGGACATTACTTGATATCCATGTTGCAGTCATGATTAGCCATTATACAAAACTATGTGACCTTAAACAAAAAAATAAATAAATACCTTGTTTGGCCCCACTCCATGAGATCTGTCAAACAAGATGTAAAAGAATAAATGTTCAGTTTATTTCTAAAATTGGGAACCCTAGGAATTACAGCAGTGTTTGTTTCCTGCGGTAATCGGGTACGGTACTGTTTTACTAGTAAAATAGGACCCAAAATGCACGTCTGGGGTAGGAAATCCTATAAAGTTGGTAACATGAGTATTAACAATTGGCTTAACTTGATTTCTTACCTATGTTTCGATCATGAGATACCTCAAGATGCTGATTGACCTTCAACACCAATAAATAAATCTAATACAGGAAAATCATTTGGAATTAATATTACTGAATAATTTTCACTGGAAACATGGCTATTCAATTGACAGGATTCCACAGTGCTAGAATTTGAAACCAAATTCGGTTATTTTGGAAAAGAATTTATTATACCCCTCCCTCAAGACATGTGGGCTATATTGACGATACTCTGTACGTCCATATGTCCATCCAAACTTGTGTGTACAACTCCTCCTACATTATTGTCTCGAACATTATGGCCAGCAAGTGAAAATGTGTACATTCCAAACTTTTTCATCTGCGACAATTTTAACCAGGTTAACTTATTATGGATTTTCAAATGAGATTCTTGTGTGTGCAACTCCTACATTATTGAACCGATTTCGATGAAACTTCTCAAACATTATGACTAGCAAGTGACACATGTGCATATTCCAAATTTTTTGATCTGCGACAATTTTAATCATGTTATCTACCATGAACTTGGATTTATTATTGGTTTTTCAAGCTCAACATTCAGAGGTGCATTCTAGTAAGCCTGATGTGGATGTATTAATCACCTTCAATGATAGTTCTAGTTTACATTTGTTCCAGCCTACATGCGAGAGCCTGTCATGGTTATTGATGACCAAAATGATCTTTGAAAGGCACCAATTCACTTGTGCCAGACATAATGATCAGTACAATTTCTTGGAACTGATTTTGAGCCTGTAAATTGAAAACATGTACCACCTGTATTTGGCCTTAACAATACCATATTTTTCACTTATTATTGGAACACTCTTACAGACAGTTTGTCAATAAATGATTATTCTCAGCTCTGCATGGTTAATAGCCTTCACATGTGTAGCTTTCACTCTTGGAATATAGGTAGAAAAAGTGATGAGTTGAAATCATAAATTGTATTCTTTGCCTTCTGCATTTACACCTAGACCTTTGAAAAATATTTTGAGGAATGAATCAAATTTAAAAATGACCTTTTACAGCAGGTACTGCCGGAGTAATGCCGATTCACATACCTATGCAAAAATAGTAAAACGTATGTAATGTTACATCACACTAATGGGTCCTAATATGTAATGGGGTACCAAGTTTGGTATGACAGGTACAAAACTAGTTTGTACCTGCCACAGTGATGGACATCTGATAAAATATTTGCAGGCTTGCATTCGTTAAATCAATATCTTTTAGACTATTTCAAAAAAAAATCTTGTTTCTCAGGCTGCTCTCTCGTCAATGAAAATCTGCCTCATCACTTCATTTTTTTTTACCTGGAAATCTCTTCGATGATACTATTTTGCACTTACAGGATGAAAAATTTAACCAACTTTATCTTGTTTGACAGAGCTCTGTGAGCTCTGTCAAACAAGATGGTTAAGTTGCAATTGCCCTTATGGGCAATTTCCTCTACTGAAAACATTGGGGGTTTTTTCCCCACATAATAGCGCATTTCGTAAAAAAATTTAATTCCAACTAGTTACAGGGCTGTTGTGCATTAATAAAAAAAGCCTCCCTTCCACATCATAAAACTGAAACAAAATTACTTGAGAAACAAGAACTTTTTTTTTTCATAGGCCTTAGGTTGCATCATATATCCTGTGTAATATTCCTTCCAGTAATTTATCTTTTGACAACTTCTTTTCCAGACAATATTTCAAGTTTTCCTGAAGGATAACATTGCCCTGCAGCTGAGTGCAATTTATGCTATACAGGTGTTTTGCCATGAACATCAGTTTCCGAAAGGTAATTTAGTACTTGATTTTGTATTATAGTGGGAGAAATTGGAATAAAATGTTGTGTCCCCTTTTAAAAAACTGAGTTTACTGCATTCAAAACATCTTCATCATTGACTTTGAAAAGGATATATAATTGAGACACATTAATTTGGTACTCATTTTGTTAACACTGGAAATTAATGGAAAGTAACTGCTCCGTAAATAAAGGAAAAGAGGTAAAATTTCTTTGTCTATCATTTTTAGTACCATCAAATTATCTGTGCCAGGAAGGTAAACAAGCTTGTAAACAAGTTCTGTTTCATTGGTAAAATAGGACCTGCAACTGATGTCTGAGGTGGAAGTCCACTGAAGTGGGCAGCATAGGTATAAACTGTTTACTAAATTGAAATTCATGCTTACCGATGTCACGATATAACCATTGATGTTGAAAGTGACCATAAGATTTTCAACCTTGCATGAAGATAAAATTGGTAGTGGATGAGCGGACGATATGAACTGCAAACTATCTGAAGCGAGGCTCGGAAATAATGTAATTGGATTAAATTATTACTGAACCTCACAACAAACGAGGGTTCTTTTGCATACTTTCAACCTTGTGTGCCTAAATTTTTGCATGAAGAAAAAATGGGTAGTGGACGAGCAGACGATATGAACAGCAAACTATCTGAAGCGAGGCTCAGAAATAATGTGATTGGATTAAACGAGGGTGTTTTTGCCTATTTTGCCATTTACAGTATTGACTGAAATGATTGATACCTTCCAGGGCACCTGTGTTCAAAAGGTTAATTTTTTACATAAAGTGATAAGACATTTGCAGCCAAATTACGCAAAAAACATCTTTTCCTGCCACAAAACATTGCTTCTGACCCCTCACTGGACTGAAATCATTCCAGTAAAGGGTTATGAACTTTGCATTTTGTCCAGAGGTTGGGGCCTAAAAAAAAAGCCCTGGGGTTTGGAATGTCAGGGCCTACTCGTGGCTGATTTTTAACATCTGAAATTGTTTGATTTTGCTTTAAAATGTTAAACTATTCTAAGCATGCATGTTGTTTGAGATAAGAATACTGCATATTTTGGAGCACTGGGATATGTTGCTGATAGTGGCTTGGAATTCAGCTGGATGTGGACTAGTATTTACACCAACTTGACCCGAGAATGCAAGGATATCACATGTATCTCATACTTTCATTACATACTTCCCCATGTTGTAGTCCCCCCAATCTCTCCCATTATTTAGAATTGAGAATGAAGGTATCATACCCATGTCAGCTGGCCCTGAAGCTTCACCCTCCTCGCCCCCCCCCCCCCCCCCCCTCAAAAAAATAAAAATAAAAAAAATTAGAATGTAGCAAAAACATATCAACAAAATTCATTGAGGGTCACAAACAAAACCCTGTAAAAAAAAACAAAAATCAGGAAAGTTTTCCCATGTGCAAGTACTGTCAATAATACTCTAAACCATGCCCATGATGATAAACGCCTCACCGCATTGTATGTCGGAATATGAATGAGGAATAAATTACGTATTTTTCTATTCTAACTCTTGTAAATCAGCGTTCGGTTCAGATTGTGTGGTGGTTCTTTGAGAAAATATACAGGAAATCATCTTTATTTATTCTTTCATGTCTCCACCGCTAAAAGAAACTAAATATTTCAAACTCCACATGTCGACATTACCACGTTGTGAATTCATTACCACCCTCAGTGGGCACTGTGCTGTTACAACAAACTTTCATCACCAATGGAGACCTGTTTTGGTCCATACAAAAAATGAAAACAATACGGCGTGTTTCGTATAATAATTCCTGTGTTAACGTCCTTTGAATAAATAACCAAGAATTTGTGTGCATTATCTGAGCACAATGCTTTTCTGGTGTCCGCCTCCGACAAAATACAAAGCTTGTATTCAGGTAAAAAATTGACGATATAAAATTTGATTAGTTTCTGGAATGGTGCTGGCTGGATATTGCCAGTATGTCAATGAATTACCAATAAATGAATTTTAAAGTGTCCTCAAATCTTATCATTGAGCAGTACAAATGACAAGGTAGCACAAAAATGGGAAAGGTTCTGGAAGTAGGGGTTGAACAGAACTCTGGAAGGGTCATCTTTTGTATATCCATGTGTAAAAGTTGCATCTTTTCATAATGCATCTTTTATGCAGGGAAAATAGATATTGCAAAGCAATATATTTTTTTTTGATTTTTTCTCAAATGTGTTGAAAGACCTTGGAAAAATCTTTGGTATCAAGAAATTGTTTTAACAGTTCGCAAATGAGATGTTTACACTGGGTCACACCTGTGGGTATGTGTGTTGTTCATTGGATCAAGTGGAAACCATTTGTACATTATGTCAGTAAAAATAACAATTTGTTTGCTATTGATTCTGAAGTTTTTTAAATGTTGCCATTTGTAATATTCTTCCCGATTAATTCTTCAAAAAGGTTAAGTAATTCTCATGTTGAGCATTCTGTCATTATTCAGATCTGTTTTCTTTCCTTCATGTGTTTGCTGTTGGAAGGATTGCATGCAGAGTGTTTTCATGTAACTACTCTTCACATCAAAGCTTGGCACTCATTTTCCTTTTTTGATGCATTTTAAGAATTAAGTTGTGAAAAACATGAAAAGCTTGCATCAGTGAATGCGTGTTTAAAAACTAGCAAAATATCAAGTTTATTTCTTTACTTTACTGATCTGTATTTTCATTGACTTCACTAAAGTTTAAACTAGTTTCATTTTTTGAAACCATGATGTATGTAGAGATGGCATACACTTATATTTTCTGTCATATTACAGGAATGTTGCTCCGTGTTTTTATGCACATGTATGACTTTGAAATCATTGATGAGGAAGCCTTCCTGAAATGGAAAGAGGAAGTGAATAATGAGTACCCAGGCAAAGGAAAGGCTTTATTTCAGGTAAATCTATTTAAACGCAGCTTATCAACTGTTAACTGGTAGAGTGCTAAATTATTTTTGGCCATCAAAATTTGCCTTGTTACAATTTTTGGGACAGTGCTTACATGCACCCTCAGATAAATTGTAATTTGTCAGGTCCTTACAAACTGAATCATATCACTTTAAAGAAGCACATCCACCTCAGAGTAAAGCCAAGATATGGGCTTCCAGCACTATATCATTTAAAGGTGGTTTCAAGTCCTTGAAATACTTGAAAGTTCTTCAAATTTGGAAAATTTTCTTTATCTTGATTGCTCATTACCACTCAAATTCCTGGAGATTTTCAAACACTTCTGCCACATTTTTACAGTATGCATCCTGTGGCTTTGCAGTAGTTTCCAGTCAATTCCTGACTGTCTGTATAGGCAGCCAGTACTTGCCACAAATCTTAATACAACTGGATTACTGGAATGTCTGTGAAAACCCTTGTGGAAACCCGTTAAGTGAATCGGTGCATGTTTGCTGTGGTAAAAAGCTGTTTTACTGGTAAAATAGGACCCACTCACCGATGCTTGGGGTGGAAGTCCTCTAAAATGGGAAACAGGGGTGTAAACGATTGACTAAACTTGACTTTATCTCCATGTTGCAATTCCAATTATCCATTGTGCAGAAATGTGACCTTAAACACCAATAAATAAATAAATAAATGTTGGTGAAACAGCGTAACAGATTTCACTTCATCAAACTATGTCATTTACCTTGCACGAAAACTAATAACTCTGTATCAACTTTCCAGTCTCGGCACTTTTTTAGTCAATAATAACTAAAATATATTGTAAATATTCAGTTTGCATTGCCACAAAAACTCATCACATCATTTTCAGACATCAAAGAATATTCTTTAAACTGTGATTGGAGATTGCAAGCCATTGGGGAAACTGAAAAACCTCAGGAATATTTTTTCTTTTCTGTTGATCACTATTTATTTGTAGTGTAACTTCCACTCCCCTGAGATGGCAGTGGAGACACTTTTTGTCCCCCAACAAAGCATTCTGTTGGAGGACTAGAGTAATCAGCTACGTCCATCCGGAGTGATTACTATATAGCTGTATATGTCTCTTACCCCAATGATTAGGTGAATTTCGAATATCGGCTGGATCCAATAATTTTTGGTTGAGTTATGTCCCTTTTTAAACGCTTTTCTGCCCAATATTTTTATACTGTACCAATGACCCAGACTTAGCTGGTGCTAACTCTAATATTCTAGGGCCAAACAAATATTGCCCCCCCCCTCCCCCCCCACAATCCCCCAAATTTGCATCAAAATCCAAAAATTTGATGTCCTATGTGGTCCTCCATACTTTTATCCACTGCACAGTAGTCAAGGAAGTCCGAAATTGGAGCCAAATCCTCATTCTTTGTTTGGCCCTTCAGTCAGTAACATCACACTGATATCTGTGCTTTAAATCTCAGTTTAAATGATGCCAGACACATAATCATGAGAGAAATGGTGGATCTAAGGATGAAATAAAAGGATGAGAGGAAGAAACAGTGGAAGGATGTGTGTTCAGGGCTGTAACTTATAATTTTTATGAAAAATTATTTCATGTTCCCAAATTTCGGGGCATGGGCCTGATATTTTCATTCTTGCTATGAAAATTCCATTGTTCAGTGTTTCCTCTCTCCCTCTCCTTAATACCCCTCCTGCTATTCTCCCATGTTTTTGGCATTATTTTTGTAATTATTTTACAATGAATTTTCTTGGGAGTTTTGGCTTGGTAACAGAATAATTCTGTTTTTCCCCATGGTTACGTCCTCACCCTTGTGTGGTTAGGCATTTCAGTCATGCATCTACCATCCGATGTACTGCAGGAAGCCTCTGTTTTACATCAGATAGTGTTAAAATTGGTTACTGATACTGATGGGCCATATTTTCAGTGCCTGGAGTCTTGTTTCCGGTTTTATTGACTTTTGTTTACGTTGACAATGGTTACATCTGACAGTGATTCCTTGTCGTCTATTTAGTCCTGCTCATAGCCAGATACATAATATTGTCCGTAAGTGTAACATTAATTTTTAGACATGATTTAAAATGTTTGTCTACACTCAGGCTTTTTTGGGATCCATTTGGGCTCATCGTTCCCATTGGGAATTTGGGCTCAATTTGAAAATTTTTTCGAAATGTTTGTAATGGATTATATTATTATCATGTATCTTATTTTCAATGGTTAGTGCGAGTACTTTGACTGTTTAACCTTTTTCAATATGAAAGAAGTTTGTTCAAATTGTAATTCGAGGAAGTCTTCCTCTGATTCTCATGTTCAGTGTGTTAATTGTAGTCAGTGTACTCGCACTAATCCTTGTTCTGTGTCAGCAAATTGGAATGACAAACGTTGGAGACGTGTGTCAAGGTATATTATTAGTGATGAGAGGTCCATGCCGGCCCTCTCACCACAGGGTTACTCTAGTTTTTCAGTTTCGTTCTCAGAGGAACAAGAACAGGGTGACGTTTCCATGATGTCTTCAAGAAGTGTGCCTCCGTCATCACAGTGAAATGAAGAGCTAGCGACTAAAGTGCACAATGAAATTGGGCAAATGCCTAAGAGGTCCCACGTAGGATCGATGGCATTGTCGCCCACTAGCTCTCCTGGTGTAGCAACCATTCACGAAATGGTTGTGAAGCCGGGTTCGTCCGTTGCGGTCCAGGAAGGAAAATCGGGTGTTGCGAGCACTATAAACATGGATCGTGCACACCCAGCGACGACGGATCTGAGCATAGTACGGAGGAAGCCAATCAGTCTGGTACCTAGCTCGTCCAGGTCTGCCCGGACCGCGAGCAAGAGAGTTCCCTCTCTCTTACAACAACATATGTTGTACGTAATGTTCATCAGTCAGAGCATTCGTCCACCCCTCGGGACGCTCCGTTGTATAGACAGTCCGGCACGACTAGTCTATTGCTTCCTCATCCTCACGGCAGCACACATGACCGCAACTTGGCTCTGTGACTTCTGATATCCAGTCTGCGTCACTGACCAGGGATTCCACGGTGATCAGGTCACGCCATCCGGTAGCCAAGGACACGAGGTCTCACCAGTCGGGACGTTTGCATAAAAGAAGTATGCAGGAAGTAACGTCCCAGGAGCTCCCAGCAGCTAAATCATGTAAGACCACAGCTCCTCAGGCCTCCGTGACGGTCTTGCTATCGCAGATAGCTCAACTCATTGCAGCATCCCAGCAGCCATCAGAAACTTTTTCGGAATTGTCTGAGGAAGCTGGGTCGGGTCGCTCTCCTGCAGAGTCAGAAATGGACACCTGGGAATCTATGGTTCAGTCGGATGGTGAAAGGGAATCGGCGGAACTGGAATTTTCTTTCGGAACAACATATAAGGTGGCCGTAGATTTCATCCGGCAACACCTTCCAGATGTTGTTCCTCCGGACCAAAATGCTGCATTACCGGATAAGAGACTGATAGTGTCACTGGACACAGACTTTTTCGGCCGGATTAGGGACACTGTCCCTGAGTTTCCGACCCAGTCCAGTAATGTCACACAGACATTTGAACTTTTGAATGACGCTATATTCAAGCTACCCTCTAAGACTGGCAAATCCGGTTTCTTATCACCTAGCGCTATACAGCTACCTTTCATCAATGCGAGACATAGATTTGAAACGGCAGGACAAGGCGTGCCGAGAGTTCCTCTGCGTTTGGACGACCAGGCTGAAGACCTGGAATTGTCATTGCCGGTGTCCATGTCTATTAACTCCAGGAAACTGGAGACGACAATCTCATCTAATAGAATTAATTTAGATGCATTATCTTACGCAGATCACCGTACCAGAGCGTTATCATTACGTCTCGAAGGGAAAGAATTCCAGGATGTTCAAACTTCCTTAAGAGTTCTTTTGAGGGCTATAGCATATTCTACGTATAACTCCGCCCTTTCAGTGGCAAATCTGGAGTTGGTCAGACGTGATGCTGCCCTGGCTGCGTCCACTAGAGTGGACAGTAAGGTGAAAAACTCTCTTCGAGTCGCTCCGGTCTCCGGAGAGCTTCTCTTTGACGGAAAGCTTTCTATTATCTATGATCAGATTACTAAGAAAGCTTCAGACTCTCTGCTTTTTAAATCCACTTCTAAAAAGTCGGACTCAGCAGAGAAGAGTAAGGCAGGTACTTCGGGGGCGAATACGTCCAAGTGAAGTTCCTATAGAGGATCTAAGAAAGCCTCTGTCTTACTCCAGAGACCGTCAGAGTAGCAGGTCAGATGCCCCAAGGTTGACGTGACGAGACGAGGTGCGGGTCGTGGAGGACGTGGTTTCTCCTCCCGCAGGCCTCGCAGGTCCAGAAAGTGATGGTGTAAACCTCGATTGCATTCCAGTCGGCGGAAGGCTGTCGAGATTCTTAACCAATTGGTTGTCAATAACGGACGACCCATGGGTGCAAGGGGTGATTTCCGAAGGTCTAAAACTGTCCTTCAAGCAAAAACCTCTGTTAACTCGAAGTCCACGTTGGACTCGGCGTCCGTCAAATATTCAGAAGAGAGAATCGCTTCTGTCAGAAGTTCAATCTCCTCTGGACAAGAACGCTGTAGAGATCGTAGAAAACCAGGAATCTCCAGGTTTCTAGTCATCCAAAACCAGACGGCTCGTTTCATCCAGTCATAGATCTGAGCTGGATAAACAAGCTGATCGTGGCTCCAAAATTTTATATGGAGACCATCTGGTCGGTCAGAGCGAGCATTTGAGTGAACGACTATGCTGCGAGCATAAATCTCAAAGATGCGTACTTTCACATCATGGTACATCCAGCATTCAGAAAGTATCTTCGCTTCGCTGTCCTAGGAGTCGTTTATCAGTTCCGAGCGATGTGCTCGGTAATGACTCATTTCCAAGCTCATTCGTCTGTAGTAATGTCGGCCTACCTGAACGACCTTCTTCAGAGGTATGGCAACGAGTTCACGCTTAAGAACGATGTGCAGAGTCTGCTTCAACTGCTCCGACGTCTCTGTTTCATAATAAACGAAAAGAAGTCGGATCTGGTGCCGTCCAAGACATTTACCCACTTGGGAATGAGCTTCGAGACGCACAACAATCTCATTCGTCTGCCGTTAACCAGAGCGAAATTAGTCAGTTGTTACTCTCGCTTTTGTCTTCACTCAGAAGTAGTTACAGCGAGAGAATTCATGAGACTGACAGTTTTGTGTGGAGCCGCCACGGATCTTATTCCGATGGGGTGGCTACGCACTCGTCTACTCCAGATATTTTTTACTCAGAATTGGAGTGTGAGGATTCATTCGCTCGAAACGAACATCATCTTGTCGAATCAAGTGAAACAAGAGATTCAGACTTGGGCAGATATTCAGTGGTTAACTCGAGGAGTACCACTGCAACTGCCGGATCCGAATTTTACGATAATGACGGATGCGAGTCAAACAGGTTGGGGCGTAACTCTGAGTCCAACACATTCCAAGTGCCAGGGTCTTTGGGATCCACAGTTCCTAAACAAGCACATAAACATCAAAGAGATAATGTCAATATGGCTTGCACTACGTCTCAGTGGATGAACATTCTTCAGAATTTGCATGTTCAAATTCTGTCCAACAATTCGACAGTAGTAGCGTATATTCGGAACCAGGGAGACACTCATTCCATTCCGTTATTCAATCTAACGGAAAGAATCCTTCTGTTTGTCCTAGAGCACCAAGTTGTATCAGTCCATCATATACCGAGTCGTCTGAACGTTCTAGCAGACTCCCTTTCTCGGAAAGGTCGCATGTTGCCATCAGAATGGACTCTCAACAAACGAATATTCAATCAGATTTTTCACCAATGGGATCGTCCAATGATAGACTTATTTGCGACGCATCTCAACAATCAGTTGCAGACGAATGTGTCGCCATGCCCAGATCCTCGAGCGTTTGCAGTAGATGCTCTCTCGATCTCTTGGGACGGAATGATAGGATACGCGTATCCTCCAGCTCCGTTGATTCAGCAGATATTGCTAAAAATCAAGCAATCTCACTGCAAGATTATGTTGGTAGCATCTGTCACCCCAGAGACCATGAATAAATCTACTCAGGTGTCTGTTGTGGGACATTCTGCGGAAGCTTCCTCCACGGGAGGACCTTCTTTCGCAGGGGAAATCGCGCACACTGCATCACAACCCGTAAGGTCTCAACCTTCACGTATTTCCGTTGTGCGGTCCTTCTTGCACGGCAAACATTTTACAGGACGACGAGCAGTGGACGCAATTTCTAACTGTAGGAGGACCTCTTCTTCGTTAAATTATGCTGCTAAGTGGAAGGTTTTCTATAGGTGGTGTAGGGATCATTCTATTGATATTTATGATCCATCCATTCCAGATATTGCTAATTTTCTGGTCTATTTGTTTGAGATCAAACTGCAGCCAATAACCATTAAAGGTTATAGGTCTATGCTATCGGATACCCATGCTCATCATAATCGGGGGTCGATTTAATGTAGAATTTTTGCGTAGCATTTTACTACAAGCATTGGAAAAATGCATAGCAGTTTTGTAAAATTGCATAGCTGTTTTCAAATTGTGTAATTTAAATAATTTTGTATTTGTTTCAGGTCCTAAAAGCCTGGAGCATATCACTCATGAGCTTGGAACTTTCAAATATGTCCCAGATTAATGACCCAGTCTCCCAGTCCCAGTCTCCCAGAACCTCTCCTCAATCCCCATGCTTACCTATCATACCTATGGTAACTCAACCGAGTCAACTCCATGTATTGTACCATGTTTCATGATATGTGCATTTAAATTATGTAATGTTGAATTGAGAATAAAAAAGCTATGTATATCTCTTGATTGTACAATTTCTTTTGTCAGTTTGTCCAAAACAGATTATGTGGGATCCCTGGAACTTGGAAGTACTTGTAATTGTAAAATGTAAACCAACTGTTACCAGGTTATTAAATTGCACAGGCCAGTGAGGCCCCTGGCATTAACCCCTAAGTCCCCATAAACGTCCACATCGTCATCGTGGCAGTTTATGGGGACTTGGGGTTAAAACCACTGAGCCAGCCAGTGCAATTTAATAAGCAGCCAGACTCGGCCAGTAGCAGCCACAGTCCAACTTGTATTCTATTGCTTTGAAATTTGAAAAATTTGTTCCCCAGGAGCAGCTGCAGCCTTGTGACTACTGACTGTCTGACTAGTATTATTCCTTGGGACGTTAAAACGAGAACCCAATGAATCAACCTGTAAGGTCTATTATCTTTTGCTATGTTTTACATCAGTGTTGGCTGCCTGCTCGGGCAACCAACAATGATGTAGACACATTGTCAAGGCATCTGCAGCATGCAGTTGTGTACATATAGATATATCATAATGCTGATCTTGTAATTACTAATTAACCTCAGGATTTAAGGGTCAGAGTCCTGCCCATTTCTACATGTAATCATGTATCAGGGATAGAGATACTGATTGAAGAAACTGAAAAGGAGGAAGTGATGGACAGCATTAAACGGTTTGTATCTGAGTGCTGGGTGGAGAGGAGGAGGGGAGGGTGGGATGTAGGGGGGTTGATGGCCTTCTCTTATGAGAACCACGACAATTCAGCAGCTTGCCAAAGTGATATTATTATCATATATGTTGAGTTGGAAAGAAGAGAAACTGTCATTTATGTGAACTTGGTTAAACAATAATAAACATCTTATTTTTATTTTGCAAAACAGTTGAAAAGTTTTTGAACTCAAGTTCAATCATACTCCATTTGTTCACTCTGAGGTTCAGATTGGCTCACAGAGTCCTCAGACTCGGGCTCAGCTGGTCGTTTGGGTGGCCTGGGACCATAGGGTTCAACTGAAACTCGTCTTGTTTTTCCTGCTAAAAATAGGTCCACAGATGATTTACTGTCGAACTCAGCAGGAGGGGGTCCTTGTAGGTCAATGATCATCAGATCATCTAAAATGTCATCTCCAAGTTTGCTACGAAAATCTGTCTTCACTTGGAGCATTGTTGAGAACCCCCTTTCAATGACTGTATTCGAGGAAGGAAACGAGGAGAATTTTCATGACATGTAGAATGTTAGGATAGTCATTTTGATTTTTTGTCAACAGCAATTTCCAAATCTCAGTGGGTGTCAAGTGTTTCAGGTTTCTACTTATGAAACATTTGAGTTCACTCCACTCATCCAGCATCTGGTCTATACAAACCCCCTTCGCCTCCAGCAGTGCTTTAAAATGAGTGATGAAAACGGAGAGCTCCACATTTCCAAAATCCTCCAAAACAGCAGACTTTGGAGGCCAAATGTCTGTGTTTATGAGCTTGAAACTGTTAAATATAGGATCCTCGTGAATGTCCCCAAACCGATCACATAAACATTTTAAAACTTAGTCAATGCATTGGATATATTGTTTCTTGTTGGTGTCAGAGGCCTCGATATTCAGCTTGATACCGCGGTAGCAAACACAAGCTGGGTCTTCATTTAGTAACTTCAAAATAATACCGAGTTGATCAAGTTCGGAAACATCGGGGTCAGGCACAGTCTTACGTGTAGGATGTGGTTGAGTAATTTGAGTTTGTTCTGTATCAGTAAATTCAGTTAAATTGGTATTTTCACATAAATCAATAAAAGATTGTTTAAGACTGTTCATCTGAGAATGTTTTCTCCAAAAGGGAGGGTGTTGACAACAAGTCAATTGATTCCTTTTGCAATGAAAGTGAAAGCTTGGACAAAGACTAATATCTGTCTGAACAGCAACATGTAAATGACAAACTTGACTGATTTTAGTATTCTTATATATCCCCTCATTTTGGATTTGTCATCGGATTTCGACTCGTCATCTTCGGCCATATTTTGACAAAATAACAGGATATGATTCAACTAAGCTGTCACATGTTCTTCGCTTGTGCTGCACCCATCTTGTACCGTTAGCTTTTTGTGGGACCTTAACGTGTTCATTCATTACCTCTGCAAGAATTTTTAACTCTCTTAATCGTTTGGGGCTTCGATGGTACATATTGTGAAGTGCAAAAAAAATTTCAATAACCTTGTCCAAATATGTCCCTTTGAAGGCATCTTTGGCAGCCAATTCAAGTCTGTGGTTAAGGCAGTGAATTGTTATCAGCCATGGGTGAGTCGCTTTCAGAAGAGTTGATACACCACCTTTGCACCCCAAGTTCACACTTGCCCCGTCGGAGCAAAAGCCGACAAGTTTAGATTCCAAATGAAAATCAGAAAGAATAGTACGTAAATGGGCAGTGACTGCAGCAGCCTTCCCACTTCCCAATGCTTTGATATTGAAGTACACTGTTTTGGGCTCACCCCTTTCGATTATTTTCAAGAACACAAGTTCTTTTTCGGAAACACTGGTGTCAGTGGACCCGTCAATTAGAGCAGAATAATACTCGGACAGTTTTATTGATTCCATTACATTATCCCGAATGTGCATAGCAATGTAACTGGAAAACTAGTTGCAATTTTTGTCATTTATATAGGTATTACCCAAGTTCACCCTGTGTCGTTTTTGGCTCACCAATGTTAGTTGTGTGAGCCTATGGCATAGCCCTCATGTCGGCGTCGGCGTCCGCTCTCAAATATTTTGAACTTTTGTGTACAGGTTTTGATTTTTTGGCTTTTCAAATTTTTTTTTAGTTTCAGCATATTGCTATAGTGGTTCACTATAACATTTACTCTTTTCCAGGGTATTTTGTCGTAATTTTAACCCTTTGAATCAAATTTTAGACTTATTTTGATGTTTGCGTGAAGGTTTTGATGGTTTTTTTTTCCTTTCTTTCAAGTGGAGATTTACCTTGCAGCATATGTCCATGCTTTCTATTGTATGTAAACATGCATCTTAGGGCTATGTTTGTATTATTTAACCCTTTTCCTGCTGAATTACTTCAATTTTGGACTTTTATGTACAGCTTTTGGACTTAGGCTTACAGCTTCTTACTTTTATGTACAGGTTGTGATAAAAAAAAACAATTTCAAGTGAGGTTGACCTCACTGCATATTGCAGTGGTGGTTATTATAACATTGATATCTTTCCAGTGCATTTTTAAAAAATTTTTAACCCCTTCAATAGATTTTTAGACTAATTTTGACGTTTGCATGCATGTTTTCATGGTTTTTTTTTTTTCCTTTCTTCCAAGTGTAGAGTTTCTGCATATTGCTATGGTGGTTCACTATAACATTTAACTCTTTTCCAGGGTATTTTGTCTTCATTTTAACCCTTTGAATCAAATTTTAGACTTATTTTGATGTTTGCGTGCAGGTTTTGATGGGGTTTTTTTTCCTTTCTTCCAAGTGGAGATTTACCTTGCAGCATATGTCCATGCTTTCTATTGTATGTATACATGCATCTTAGGGCTATGTTTGTATTATTTAACCCTTTTCCTGCTGAATTACTTCAATTTTGGACTTCTTTTGTTTACAGGTTTGGATTTTTGTGCTTTTTAAAAAAAAAAATTTCTTCTTTGCATATTGCTATGGGGGTCCACGATAACATTTAACTCTTTTCCAGGGTATTTTGTCTTAATTTTAACCCTTTGAATCAGAATTTTGGACTTATTTTGACGTTTGTGTGCAGGTTTTGATGGTTTTTTTTACTTTTATGTGCAGGTTTTGAGGTTTGTCTTTCTTCTCTTCCAAGTGGTGACTTACCTTGTAGCATATTGCCATGGTTCATATTTTATGTTAGGATACTTCTTGGGGCTATTATTATATTATTTAACCCTTTAGCTGCTTATTTACTTTAATTTTGGACTTTTGTGTGCAGGTTTTGTACTTTTGTGTGCAGGTTTTGATATTTTTTTTAATTGGAGTTTTACCTCACTGACATATTGCCATGGTGGTTACTGTAACATTTTCAGGGTATTTTTCTAAATTTTAACCCTTTGAAACAAATGTGATACTTTTTTGACTTTTATGTGCAGGTTTTGAGGTTTGTCTGTCTTTTCTTCCAAGTGGATATTTTTCAAGTAGAGTTTCACCTTACTGGCATATTGCCATTGTGGTTACTGTGACAGGGTATTTTTCTCAATTTTAACCCCTTGAAACAAATGTGATACTTTATTTTACTTTTATGTGCAGGTTTTGAGGTTTGTCTTTCTTTTCTTCCAAGTGGCGACTTACCTTGTAGCATATTGCCATGGTTCGTATTTTATGTTAGGATGCTTCTTGGGCTATTTTTATATTAACCCTTTAGCTGCTTACTTACTTTAATTTTGGACTTTTGTGTGCAGGTTTTGTATTTTTGTGTGCAGGTTTTGATATTTTTTTTAAGTGGAGTTTTACCTCACTGGCATATTGCCACGCTGGTTATTGTAACATTTTCAGGGTATTTTTCTAAATTTTAACCCTTTGAAACAAATGTGATACTTTTTTGACTTTTATGTACAGGTTTTGAGGTTTTTCTTTCTTTTCTTCCAAGAGGATATTTTTCAGGTAGGTTTTCACCTTACTGGCATATTGCCATGGGGGTTACTGTGACATTATCAGTGTATTTTTCTCAATTTTAACCCATTCAAACAAATGTGATACTTTTTTTTTTTTTTACTTTTATGTGCAGGTTTTGAGGTTTGTCTTTCTTTTTTTCAAAGTGGAGACTTACCTTGTAGCATATTGCCTTGGTTCCTATTTTATGTTAGCATGCTTCTTAGGGGTTATTATTATATTATTTAACCCTTTAGCTGCTTATTTTCTTTAATTTTGGACTTTTGTGTGCAGGTTTTGAACTTTTTTTTTTACTCCAGCCACCCCTTCACATTGGCCACCTGTTGGTGAGCCACGGGGTACTGATACCCCCTCTAGTTCGAGTTCAACCAACTGCATGAATTTTATGAAAGGGATTTCCTCCTTTGCCATCATGTAGGCGACATCAAACAGCTTCACAAGCCTGGACTTTTCCTCGGAAGCCCCTTTCACAAGAGCTTTTCCTATTGGTGTTTTTATACAGTCCTGAACGGACCGAGGTGGACACTTTAGGTCAAGAGCTTTTTTGTGTTGCTCTCTTTGCGCGTGTTTAACTACACTGTCTTTTTTTATTTTGTCACAAACACCGTCAATAAATGTGCGATTAAAATTACGCAAATGATGCAACCTGTCCTCGTACGTGACACACAGCTAACACGAAATTGAAGTAACTTCATTCTTTTCATTCAGCGTGGACTTCAACCACCAATATTCCTTCACCCAGTTTTTTATTGTTTTTAATTTTAAAGACATCTTCGAATCAGACGATCACGTTTCGAGCAGATGAGCTGTCACGACCATGCACACGCATCAACCGAAACACATTGCCAACAGTACAATACCCTAAGAGAACTGGGCCCTCTCGTTTTTGCCCAAAGCGTTCCGAGTCCTCGCATATTTGACACAAATAGTCTTTCATTTAAAAAACTTTAAAGTTTAAGTGAAAATTTTTATCTAACCCAAAATGTTCTTTGGTCAAACTATCCAAAGAGTTTTTTTTACCGAAACCGTGTACAATAAAAAATAACTTGTCATCAAATTTGCGGATACATTTATTTTGTCGAAATTGAACAGGATTTTCTGTCCCATGAATAAATCATAATTGAATAGGCCTACTGGCAAATTTGGAACTAAGGGTAAAAATAAGACAATTGTAATGCGGATCAATAATAATTCTCGTGATACAGTCGTCCAGGATCGTTGCGAAGCGCCGGTCGAGGGATTTCAGTTCACCCCACTGCCTAATCGAGTCCAGACCCCCCACCCCGAAAAACTCTGGACGATTCGGACCAGTTTATTTTTCGACAATTCGTCCCAGATTTTTTAACTGTTCGGGAATTAGGTCTGAACACTTAAGGCCACATGTTTGAACCTTCCTTCCCAACACAGAACCACGCCCGTCGGCCCAGAAGGATCATGATCATCGGTTTAGGGTCAAGTCGTCCTCGGGTCAAGTCGCCCCACTTATTTTTCCGGGTCAACTCGCCCCCAGTCGGGGGCGAGTTGACCCGGTTTTGAGGGGCGAGCTGACCCGGTAAAATGATTAATTTTTCTCATTTTTTTTTATTGAAAATAGTTTTTATTGAAAAAATCTGTTTTTTTAATATTTTGACGAAGATTACGATGTTTTTTTATATATATATTTATTTTTTTAAAGTGAGGGTGTTATATATTTCTGTAAAATCAGACAAATGATCACTGTTTGTGACAAACATGTCATGATTATAATAGGCCTATTGCTAGTAGAATAATAACTCGGGGGGGAAAAAGTGTGACGGGAAATCTAAAATGTGTTTTTTTTTTTTGGTAAAAATCACATCTCCTTTACTTCACATGGGAGGTGAATGGTAGGTGTGATAAACTATTGTCTGATTTTCCAAAGATAAAAAAGAAACTATTTTCTGTTTCTGCCGATTATAAGACAGTTGTTATTATCTATCTACCTGCTTCATCGGGCGACTGCTCGGTAGTGAATAAAAGCGGTAAGTTTTGCGAATATTTGTCCCCTCCCCATCCCCCCCCCTTTCTCTCTCCCTCTCTCTCCAAACGTAAACTGCAGGGAAACAGGACGAGTTCCATCCCATCACTCCTTGTCAACAATATTTCCGATTAGTGGTCAAGTCTCCCCAGAGAAAAATGGAAATATGGTCAGCAACATGAGAGATGGAACGGAACTGTTCTGATAAAGACAACAGAACAGTTCCATCCTATCACTCCAGTTGCCGACCATATTTCCGATTTTTTTTAGGGGGCGACTTAACCCGGGGCTACTTGACCCGAGGGCGACCTGACCCGTTCCTGATCATCTGCCTATGAAGTCAGTGCATGTCGACTCTGGAGTACTTCAAAGAACGGTGTTGGGACCGTTACTTTTCCTCTGCCATATAAACGTTCACAAAAACAGACCTCCATAATTTCACTCAAACCACCTCCACGGTTTTATACCAAAATGCTGTGGACTGATAATATTTTTGTTACTAATTTTTAATTGTCTACCTAGGGTTTTTTTTTTAAATAATTATGTATTTTTTACGCCCGCATTGAAGAATATTAAAAAAAAAATTGAGCATTAATAGGTACGTCCGTGTTGACCCATTCCCGTCAACGACGGACAACTTGGGGCGGTTTGACCAGGGAACAGTTAGTGTGGAGTGTATTTCGTGAACACCAATTGGTGTAAACAATTATTTGTGAATGGCTGTCTATTGCCGTTACGGACTTGCGGGCAATCAGTTGTCTATCTTCGGACAGTCAGTCAAGTTGAATCAACTTTGACGGAAAACATCGTGGATTTAAACAATAAATTGTGGTCACAAGGTCAGATTTTGAATTATTTCAAATATTTTTGTATTCCGCAATTGCCGCATTTCATGAAATGCAAATGGGAAATATACCTACGAAATTGTTTGAAACATCCGGAGCGATAATCAGTATTGAAATTTTGAATCGCAAAATGATACATACAGAAGTAAAATGCATCGCTAAAATCGAAAAATGCATCGAAAAATGCGATGCGATACCGGTTAAATCGACCCCTGATCATAATAGGTTACAGATTGGATCTAATGTCTCTTTATCTAAGTTAGTGAAAAACTTTTCGATAAATAGACCTAGAACCCTTAGGTTAATTCCTAAGTGGAATTTAGCTTGGGTTCTTCTGAAGCTAAAAGCGCCATTTGAACTAGGGACCTGCGAATATCAAATTTTGTCTCGAATCGAATATCGAATAGTGGTCGTGTATATGGTGACAATTGTTGTTTCGGGTGCCGTAGGATCGTTGGCATTTTTGGATAATAGACCGGTGGTGATAACTGGCGGGAAACGGAAACATACTTGGCCATACTGAACTTTTGTAAACACACGTCACGCGCGAATTAAAATATCGAAAGCTAAATTAAACCATTCAAACTAAACGAAACGCAATTCTGCAGCCTGGTATATCATATAAGTTAGCTTGTTCTGGTACGTTCATTCAACTTCATTGGGTCATCACATGTATCGACAATAACTGCTGTTACCAACTTCCCCTGATCTTTAATCATGAGTGATTCACGACACATATAAACGCACATTGACCTCTCCGTTTTATATACATTCCGTGTCGGCGTCTTTATGTAAACGCGTGACCGCTTCATTGCAAATTGCAATGTAAGGGGGGTAATTCTATTATACTGCACTTTACTGTAAAACATGCTGGTTTCGTCGAACTCCCATAACACGCAGTGGTGTGCATAATGCATATACGATGCGAGCATGCCGATTTAAGACCAAGTTGCAAGGTTATATTATAACGGGAATGTTACCGGATGGGGGTGGGTGGGGGTGCTACTCCGATGCACGCGCCTAACTAACTGATAAACGAACGTGATTGCAAGCCTATTATCGGAGCAGAAACACGCGTATCGGCACAGTGGCGTGAAAAAAGTTTTCCCGACCTAGTCCGAGATTCGAAAATTTCAAACCCATGACACCAGCATCAAATCGAATCGAATAGCTGCAAGGATTCGAAATCGAATCGAATAATCGAAGGTTCGCAGGTCCCTAATTTGAACCTCTTGATACAGTGGATTTCAAATACTTATACGATAGCTTTTCTCTTAGCCTTCTCTTCTGCCTGAAGAGTTGGTGAGGTTCATGCACTATCGGTAGATGATTCTCACTATCGTAGTGTTGGTAATACTATTACTTTAACTACTAATGTTGGATTTTTGACTAAGAATCAGGCTCCTAATAAGTATCCTGAACCTATTGTTATTAAGGCTCTTCCGTCTTCAGACAATCATAGGCCTTTCCTCTGCCCAGTTGGAGCCATGCGCATTTACAAACGTTGATCTGAGTTTATCAGAAAGGGACATAAGTGTTTCTTTCTGTCTCTGCTACCTAATAGAATGGACATTACAGTCCATTCTATTGCAAGATGGATTCAAATAACTATCCATACTGCTTATGAAAAATTATCTTCAACTTAGCAGTCTATGCTTAAGATTTCGGCGCATGAAGTAAGAGCGCTGTCTACATCTTGGGCTTATGCTAATAGTGTTGCTATTACCGTTCTGATGAAGGCTGCATATTGGTCTCAGCCTTCCATGTTCACGAATTGTTATCTTCGAAATATTGAGTCCATTTCTGGTGACCAACGTTGTTTAGGTCCGTTATCTGTTGCTCGGAATATCGTCCACTAAGCAGTTGCAACTATAGTTATGCAGGCTTTCTATTCCGGTAGTGACTCTGTCCTGCTGCCTCTTCGTTCTGGGGTATTTGACCCACAGCAAGGGGAGGGGAGGGTGGGGATGGTGTTCCCTTATATCACCCGCTTTATAGTGAAAAGCAAGGGAATACCTCCTCTGGAGTCAGTAATTCTGAGTTGGTGCCGGGATGGTTTTAAAGTGTAAAGCTAATGTAATATTTTTAAAGTGTAGCTCTGTGTGAAGCATTTGTATATGTCACGTGTCATACAAGCACTAATATACAATCCTCGGACACTTTTAAATGAGTATAAAGAGTCTCATTCTCTGGACTATCTTTATTGGTTTTCCTTCAAAGGATTAGTATAATGGGTTATACTGGATGTTAATAGAGATCATTGATGTTATTGTGCTCAATTACTTAATTGTATTGTCTTTCTTTTTTGATACAAACAAGAAAGATACATGTAAAACCTGTTCTCCTCTTCTCCTTGAGGGGATAATTCTGTTTACATGTAGTTGAGCCTATCGGATTTTCCTTTTATGTCCCAGGCCCTCCAGCCTTTTTTCTGTTTAGCTAAGTCTGGGTCATTGGTACAGTATAAAAATGTTAAAAAATTTATAGTAATTTATATATTTTTAGCTCACCTGACTTTCAGTCAGGAGAGCTATAGTGATCACTCACCGTCCGTCGTCCGTGAACATGGTGTTTGCGCCTTCTCCTCCCAAACCGCTGAACCAATTTAATTGATATTTGAGATAATAGTTTATGACATCGCAATTTGATTTTGTTCAAATCAAGTTGCCCCGCCCGTGGGTAGGGCCACACCCCAAAAGTGTGCTGAAATCTTAAAAAATCTTCTTCTCATGAACCAGCAGTAGCAGAGACTTGATATTTGGTGTGCAGCTTCCTTTTGAGGTGTAGACTCAGATTTGTTCAAGAGAAGTTTGTGGGGCTATACTTGGCGTCGTTATGGGAGGGGCACAATTTTTGGCCCCGCCCAAAATTTCTATTTTCCAAACCGAGAGGCTGATTTGAACCAAATTTTATGTGAGGGCTTATTGGGTCATAAGTACCTAATTTATGCTGATTTTTTTTTTCCCGTAGCCCCATGGGAACCGCAGGAGCTAAAAATAGAAAAAAATTAAAACGCCCATATCTCCAAAACTGCACGGCACCGAGAATTTTTATTTGGTGTGAAGCTTCCTTAGGACCAACAGAAAGAATTGGTAAAAAAAAATTGCCATCGGTTTTATCATAGGGTACAGTTTCGGGACATTGAAAAAGTGCCGAGTCAGCACTTTTTAACACTGTAGGCAATGGGAAAAACATTAAAAAATCTTCTTCTCCAGATCCAGCAGGCAGAATCTTTTGATATTTGGTATGCAACATTGGAGGGTGGATCTGATTCAAGTTTGTTCAAATCGGCCCCCTGGGTTCATATTTGGGCTCAGTATAGGAGCCTGATTTCGAACTTAGTGCATTTCAGGCAAATTTCTTAAAAAATCTTCTTCTCCAGATCCAGCAGGCAGAATCTTCTGATATTTGGTATGCAACATTGTGGGGTGGATCTGATTTTATTTTTTTCAAATCGGCTCCCTAGATTCTTATTTGGGCTCACTATAGAAGCTCGAATTTGAACTTAGTGCATTTCAGGCAAATTTCTTAAAAAATCTTCTTCTCCAGATCCTGCAGGCAGAATCTTTTGATATTTGGTATGCAACATTGTGGGGTGGATCTGATTCCAGTTTGTTCAAATCGGCCACCTGGATTCATATTTGGGCTCACTATAGAAGCCCAAATTCGAACTTAGTGCATTTCAGGCAAATTTCTTTGAAAATCTTCTTCTCAAGATCCAGTAGGCAGAATCTTGTGATATTTGGTATGCAGCATCCTTAGGGGGGTGAGATTCAAGTTTGTTCAAGCCATGTCCCTAGGTCCATATTTGGGCTCAATGTGGGAGCTTGAATTGTAACTTTGTTCGAAATGAGGAATTTTCTTAAAAAATCTTCTTCAGATCCAGCAGTCGGAATGGTTTGATATGTGGTGAGTAGCATCCTTGGGGGGAGGGGGGATTCAAGTGTGTTAAAGCCAAGTCCATGGGTCCATATTTGGGCTCCCTGTGGGAGCCCAAATTATAACTTAGTCAATATGAGGAATTTTTCTTTAAAAATCTTCTTCAGATTCAGCAGTTGGAATGTTTTGATATTTGGCATGGAGCAACCTTAGGGGGCTGAGATTAAAGTTTGTTCAAGCCAAGTCCCTTGGTTCATATTTGGGCTCACTATGGGAGCCTGATTGACAACTTAGTTCAAAATGAGGAATTTTATTTAAAAATCTTCAGATCCAGCAGATGAATGCTTTTGATATTTTTTATGCAGCATCCTTAGGGGGGTAAGATTCAAGTTTGTTCAAGCCATGTCCCTAGGTCCATATTTGGGCTGATTGTGGAAGCTCGAATTGTAACTTGGTTCAAAATGAGGAATTTTCTTTAAAAACCTTCTTCTTCAGATCCAGCAGTCGGAATGTTTTGATATTTGGTGTGCAGAATCCTTAGGGGTGTGAGATTCAGGTTTGTTAAAGCCAAGTCCCTGGGTTCATATATGGGCTTCCTGTGGGAGCCCGAATTATGACTTAGTTCAGTATGAGGAATATTCTTTAAAAATCTTTTTTTAGATCCACTGGTCAGAATATTTGGATATTTGGTTTCAGCTTTCTTAGGAGGAGCAGATACAACTTGTGGAAATCAATTCTCTGGGTTGATATTTAGGCTACCATGTCAGGTGAGCGCCCTCAGGCCCCCTGGGGCCTCTTGTTTATACTTAACAGTGACCCAGACGGGGATGGCCCTCCCATGAGTTGGGAACTCATACCTCCCCACTGATTACATAACACTTACCAGGCACTGGTTGTGAGAATGAGGATTTGGCTCCAATTTCGGACTTCCTTGACTACTGCGCATGCGCAGTGGATAAAAGTATGGAGGACCACATAGGACATATAATTTTTGGATTTTGATGCAAATTTGGGGGATTGGGGGGCAAAATTTGTGTTTGGCCCTAGAATATTAGAGTTAGCACCAGCTAAGTCTGGGTCATTGGTAAGTATAAAAAATATATAAATTACTATAAATTTTTTAACTTTCGCAACTTTGGAAAATTGGTGTCGGGATGATAACATCAGTTTGAGTTACTGAATAAACACCAAATTTTCTACATAGGTTTGGCTGAAGAATATGCAGGTAAAGTTGAATTTGGGTTCTGTCTGACCAGTGTATGCAGTGTATGACCCTTTTTTCCATTTTTTAGACTTTGAAAATTTGCCTGGAAATATGTCCAATGCAAGAACTTACTGTCGGGGGACACAGCCCACACCTGGCTGTGCTCTTGTTCTATTTGTGACCAACTTGCACCTAAAGACTACATTGCAGTAAAAAATAATCAGAATTATCCTTCAGAGGTTAAAATTAATTTTGGAGCCCAAAGTTTCAAGAAAACACTTGAAAACAGTGGGAATTGTAGGACCACCCCACCCCATTACTGAATTACTCTTACAACTAAATTTTTAATCCCATATACGTTCCAGTTGTTACCCTACAGGAATGTATGAGATAGAAGTATCAGCAGGAGGCTTCTATCTAGTTCAGACAAATGACTGAATGGGGTAAATCATCAATAGTCTGAGGGCATATTGTTTTACCCTTTTCGTCTGTCCTCATCTAGGGTGCATTGTTTGTCCGGCTAACACCTCTAGTTTCAAGCTAGGATCTTTTTATTTCACAGGATGTTAGTACATATACCAGAGGTGTGCATATTGTCTGGATTTTGATTTGCTTTATTATTTCACAAAATTACAGGTTGTAGAATTTCACCTGTATGTTTGTGTGCGGTAGAATTTGCAGGGGCATTATATGTGTCTAGATGTAGCTCATACGAGTAACAAATCAGTTTGCTCTTCAACCTCCTGTGTCCATGTGCTGTGTGTGGGCATGCTTCAGTCTAGTTTATTATTAACCCTTCACCAAACTTAACTTGAAACTGCTGCTAACAAACTTTACCAGAAGACCACATTTGCAAAAAAAGTTCATGAACTACATTAACATTTTTTTTTTTTTACAAACCATCCCACCCCCATTGTGACCAGTTCTTATGAGCTTGTTATGATGAGCATTCAGGGGAATTGTGTTTGTGGAGAAAAACTGAAATTTGAATGGTGATTACATTTAGCACTGACTGGATATGTACTTTACGTTAGGTAAAGGGATTAATCAAGTATTGTAATAGGAAATCTTAATATTTTTATACTGTACCAATGACCCAGACTTAGCTGGTGCTAACTCTAACAAAACCAGGGCCAAACACAAATTTTGCCCCCCAATCCCCAAAATTTGCATCCAAAACCAAAAGAAATCATGTCCTATAGGACCTCCATACTTCGCCCCTACTGCGCATGCGCAGTGTGAAGGACGTTCCGAAATTGGCGCCAATTATCATTCTCTGTTTGGCCCTTCATCAGTCAACATCTCACTGATCTTTGTGCTTGTAAATCTCAGTTTAAAGGATGCCAGACACGTAATTATTGGAGAAATGGTGATTCTAAGGAGGAGAGGAAAAAGGAGTGACAAAAAATAATCAGGGCTGTACTTAAAATTTTTTATGAAATTATGTTAAGTTGCCTATTTTCGAGGCATGGGCCTCTTGTTGTCATTCTTGCTAAAAAGTTGCACTGCTTATTCAGTGTTTCCTCTCCCCTGGTCTTCTAAGTCCCCCCTTGCAATTCTCCCATGCTTTTGGCATATTTTTGAGAAAGATCATTTCTAAATTCTCTTGGGAGAGTTGCTTGGTTACAGAATGTTTTCTGTTATTTTCCCCATAGTTACGTTTTCACCCATGGGTGTATAAACATTGTGTTCTGCATCTTCCATCTGATGTTCTGCAGATTCTCCCCTGGGAGTCTCTGTCTTGCATCAGATAGAGTGTAATTTTGATGACTGATTTCGGGCCAGTTTTTTCAGTGCCTGGAGTCATGTTTTCTGGTGTTTTACACTGTTTGTTTTCATTGGCAACAGTCTCTTTTGAGGGGGGCTGTTTGCCTTTGGTGTAGTTTATCTCACTATAAGATACATTTTTATTATCCGTAAGTGTTGCATTAATTATTTAATATAAATTTAAAATTTTTGACCACACTTAGCCATCGGATCCATCGGGGCTCAACGTTACTTTTCAGAAACTTGGGCTTCGCTGAAAAAATATTTTTCAAAAATTATTTTGATTTGCAATTGTTTTTTCATTATTAATGGATCATGTTATTATGTATCTTTGTGTCAGGGGTTTGTGCGAGTAACTAGGACTTGTTGACTTTTCACAATGAAAGGATATTGTTCAAATTGTAATGGGAAGAAATCTTCCTCTGACTTTCATGATCATTGTATTAATTGTAGTCAGTGTTCTCGGACTAATCCCTGTTCTATATGTCAATATTGGGATGACAAACATTGGAAACGTGTGTCACGATATGTTGTTAGTGGAGAAAGGGCTATGCCGGCTCTTTCTCCGCAAGGTCACTCTACTCTCTGTTTCTATTTCAGAGGAACAAGAACAGGGTGATGTTTCCATGTTATCTTCCGCAAGTGCGCTTCCGTCGTCACAAATGAATACAGAGCTAGCGGCAAAAGTGCTCATGGAGATTAAACAAATGTCGTCCGCTAGCTCGCCCGGTGTAGCGTCCATTCACCGAATGGTTCGGCAGCCGGGTTCGTCCGATGTGGTCCAGGAGGAAATGTTGGGTGATGCGAGCACTATAAACATTCAACGTGCACACCCAGTGACGGCGGATAGTAGGCGAGATCGGAGGAAGCCTTTGAGTCCGGTTCCTAGCTTGTCCAGGTCCAGCCGGGCCGCGAGCGAGAGAGGCCCCTCTCTCGTACAACATCTGGGACCAGATGTTGTGGTACAAAATGTGTCGCAAGCTGAGCATACGTCCGTCGCTCGGGACGCTCCGTTGTATAGGCAGTCCGCGGAGACTGCTCAGGCTTCTTCCTCTCGTCAGCGCACACGACCGCACCTTGGCTACGTGACCGCCGATATTTTACCAGCTTCGCCGATCAGGGATTCTTCGGCGACCAGGTCACACCATCCGGTAGCCAGGGACACGAGGCTGATGGACTCCGGACGTTCGCATAGGAAAAGTATGCGGGAGTCATCAGATGCGGAGCTGCCCTCGGCGAAGCAGCAAAAGACTGCGCCTCCGCAGGCCTCGATGCCGGACGTACTTGTGCAGATAGCACAACTTATCGCAGCATCCCAAACGGTGTCGGATCGGGAATTATCCGATGGCGCTGGGTCGGTACGCTCCGCCGAAGCATCGGGGGCGGACGACCGGGAGCATCATGAGGTCCGACCGGATGGTGAAAGGGATACGGATGACTTGGAGCTATCCCTTTCGGAACAACATAAAGCTGCCGTGGACTTCATCTGGCACTTTCTCCCTCAAGTTGTTCCGTCGAGCCAGACTGCTGCGGTTCCGGACAAGAGAATTATAGCGTCATTGGACTCTGAATTTTTTGAGCGGTTCAGGGACATCGCTCCCGAGTTTCCGTCTCAGTCCAATAATGTTGCAAGAACATTTGAATTATTGAACGACGCTATATTCAAACTTGCTTCCAAAACGGGGAAAGCAGGTTTCTTGTCCGCCAATACTCTCAACCTGCCTTTCGTTAATGCAAGGAATAAATTCGACACGGCAGGACAGGGTATTCCGAGAGTTCCTCTGCGTATGGACGACGAGGCGGAAGACTTAGAGCTATCATTACCGTCGTCGGCGTCTATTCCAACCGCGGTGTTGGAAACAACTATTTCGTCTAACAGAGCCACTTTAGATGCCTTATCTTACGCAGATCACCTTACTAAGGCGTTATCACCGCGCCTTCAAGGGAAAGAGTTCCAGGATATACAATCCTCTTTAAGACTTCTTTCAAGGGCAGTAGCTTATTCCACGTGTAACTCCACCCTTTCAGTGGCAAACCTGGAGTTGGTTAGACGTGACGCAGCCCTAGCTACATCCACACTCGTGGATACTAAGGTGAAGAACTCTCTGAGTCGCTTCGGTCTCCGGAGAACTTCTCTTTGACGGCAAGCTTTCTGCAATTTATGATAAAATTACAAAGAAAGCTTCGGATTCTCTGTTGTTCAAATCTGCTAAGAAGTCGGATACGGCAGACAAGAATAAGACAGGCACTTCTGGGTCTAATGTGCCCAAGAGAGGTTCCTATAGAGGTTCCGGTGCGTCCTCTTGGTCTTATTCAAGAGACCGTCGAGGTAGCGACTCACGTTCAGGACGTCCTTCGGGCCGGGATAACCGGTCGGACGCCCCGAGGTCGACGAGGTGCGGGTCGTGGAGGACGTGGTTTCTCCTACCGCAGGCCTCGCAGGTCCAGGAGGTGATGGCTTAAACCTCTATCGCGTACCGGTTGGCGGAAGGTTGTCGAGCTTTTCACAAGAGTGGGCGTCGATTACGGACGACCCTTGGGTGAGAGGAGTGACTTCGGAAGGTCTAAAGATATCCTTCAAACGAAAGCCTCCATTAACTCGAAGTCCAAAATGGACTCAACTTCCGTCAAATCCGCAGAAAAGAGACGCTCTATTATCAGAGGTGCAGTCTCTTTTAAGGAAGAACGCGGTAGAGGTCGTAGAAAACCAGGAGACTCCGGGATTCTACAGCCATCTGTTTCTGGTTCCGAAACCAGACGGCTCGTTCCGTCCAGTCATAGATTTGAGCTGGATAAACAAGCTGATCGTTGCTCCGAAGTTTTATATGGAGACAATTTGGTCGGTCAGAGCGAGTATTCGGGTGAACGATTATGCAACGAGCATAGATCTCAAAGATGGGTACTTTCACGTCATGGTACATCCGACATTCAGAAAGTACCTACACTTCGCAGTCCTAGGAGTGGTGTATCAATTCCGGGCGATGTGCTTCGGATTGAATCTAGCACCCTGGGCTTTCACTCGGGTAATGAACTCGGTAATGATCTATTTCCGAGCTCATTCGTCTGCGGTAACGTTGGCCTACCTGGACGACATTCTTCAGAGGTACGGCAACGAGTTAACGCTTCAGAACGATGTTCAGAATCTACTTCTATTGCTCCGACGTCTCAGTTTTATAGTAAACGAGGAGAAGTCAGATCTGGTGCCGTCCAAGTCATTCACACATCTGGGAATGAGCTTCGAGACGCACAACAATCTCGTTCGTCTGCCGTTAACCAGAGCGAAATTAGTCAGTTGTTACACTCGCTATTGTCTGCACGCAGACAAAGTCACAGCGAGAGAATTTATGAGACTGATAGGTCTGTGCGGAGCCACTGCGGATCTCATTCCGATGGGGCGGTTACGCACGCGTCCTCTCCAAATTTTCTTGACTCAGAATTGGAGTGTGAAAATTCATTCGCTCGACATAGACGTTCTCTTGTCAGATCAAGTGAAACAAGAGATTAAGACTTGGGCAAACATTCAGTGGTTAACTCAGGGAGTTCCACTGCAGTTGCCGGATCCGAGTTTTACCATTATGACGGATGCCAATCAAACAGGTTGGGGTGCATCATTGATCCCAACGGATTCGAGATGCCAGGGTCTTTGGGATCCGCAATTCCTGGGCAAGCACATAAACATCAAGGAAATGATGTCAATTTGGCTTGCGTTACGTCATTGGATGGACATTATTCACAATGCTCATGTCCAAATCCTATCCGACAATATGACAGTAGTGGCGTATATACGGAATCAGGGAGGCACTCATTCAGTTCCGTTGTTCAATCTAACGGAAAGAATCCTTATGTTTGCGCTAGAACATCAGGTTCTTCTTTCGGTCCGTCACATACCGGGTCGTCTGAATGTACTAGCAGACTCCCTTTCACGAAAGGGTCGCTTGATGCCGTCGGAGTGGACTCTCAACAAACAAGTATTCAATCAGATTTGCTACCAATGGGAACGGCCAATGATAGATTTATTTGCGACACATCTCAACAATCAGTTGCAGACGTATGTGTCTCCGTGTCCGGATCCAAGAGCATTTGCAGTAGACGCTCTGTCGATCCCTTGGGACGGAATGATAGGATATGCGTATCCTCCAGCGCCGTTAATTCAACAAGTATTGCTAAAGATAAAACAATCTCAATGCAAGATTCTGTTGGTAGTATCTCTGTCTCCACAGAGACCGTGGATAAATCTACTCAGGTGTCTGTTGTGGGACCTACCGCGAAAGCTTCCTCCACGGGAGGATCTTCTTAAGCAGGGGAAATCGCGTCAACTCCATCACAACCCGCAAGGTCTCAACCTTCACATTTTTCCATTGTGCGGTCCTTCTTGCATGGCAAGCACTTTACAGGACGAGCAGTGGACGCGATTTCTAACTGTAGGAGGACCTCCTCTTCGCTAAACTATGCGGCTAAGTGGAAGGTTTTTCGTCGTTGGTGTAGGGATCATTCTGTAGATATTTTCGATCCCTCTATACCAGACATTGCAAACTTTCTAGTATACTTGTTTGACGAAATCAAACTGCAGCCTGTTACTATTAAGGGTTATAGGTCTATGTTATCTGATACCTATACACATCATGATAGTTTACAAATTGGATCTAATGTCTCTTTATCTAAGTTGGTTAGAAACTTCACGATAAATAGACCCAGAACTCTTAGGTTAATTCCTAAATGGAATTTAGCTTGGGTTCTTCTTAAACTGAAGGAAAAGCCATTTGAACCTCTTGGGACAGTAGATTTCAAATTCTTATCTTATAAGACAGCTTTTCTCTTAGCTTTCTCTTCTGCTAGAAGAGTCAGTGAGCTTCATGCACTGTCGGTGGATGATTCTCACTATCGTAGTGTCGGGAACACTATCACCTTCACTACTAATGTGGGTTTTTTAGCTAAGAATCGGGCTCCTAATAAATATCCGGAACCTATTGTCATTAAGGCTCTTCCGTCTTCAGACGGGCGTAGGCCTTTACTCTGTCCTGTTAGAGCGTTACGTATCTGTAAACAGAGATCTCAGTTTATCAGAAAGGGACGAAAACGTTTCTTTCTGTCTTTGATGCCTGATAGAAGGGACATTTCGGTCCATTCTATTGCTAGATGGATTCAATTAAACTCTCATAAGCAGTACGGATAGTTATCATCTTCTCAGCAGTCTGTGCTTAAGATTTCTGCTCATGAAGTAAGAGCTCTTGCTACTTCTTGGGCTTACGCTAATAGTATTGCTATTACCGATTTAATGAAGGCTGCTTATTGGTCTCAGCCATCCACATTCACGAATTTTTATCTCGGAAATATTGAGTCCATTTCTGGAGACCTGCATTGTTTAGGTCCGTTATCTGTTGCTCAGAATGTCGTCCACTAAACAGTTGCAACTATAGTTATGCAGGCTTTCTGTTCCGGCAGTGACTCCGTCCGGCTGCCCTCTTCGCTCTGGGCTATTTGACCCAGGGCAAGGGGAAGGGGGGGGGGGAGGGTGTTCCCTTAGGTCACCTGCTTTATAGTGAAAAGCAAGGGAATGCCTCCTCCGAAGTCAGTATTTCTGAGTCGCTTCCGGGATGGTTTTAAAGTGTAATATTAATGTTAAAATTCATTCATGTCATATTTTTAAAGTGTAGCTCGGTGTGAAGCATTTGTATATGTCAAGTGTCAAACGGGCGTTAATATACAATCCTCGGACACTTTTAAAAGAATATAAAGAGTCTCAATTCTTTGGACTAACTTTATTTATGGGCTTACTTTAAAAATAATCAGTATAAAAGGTTATACTGGATGTTAATAGAGAACATGAATGTTATTGTGCTCAATTATGAAGGGTATTGTATCTTTCTAATTTAACATAAAATAAGAAAGATACATGTAAAGCCTAATACTCCTTTTCTCCTTGAGGGGTTGCCTCTATATTATATAGTTGAGCTTATTGGATTTTCCTCTATGTCCTAGGCCCTCCAGCCTTTTTACTATTCAGCTAAGTCTGGGTCATTGGTACAGTATAAAAATGTTAAAAAATTTATAGTAATTTATATATTTTTTATACTTACCAATGACCCAGACGGGGATGGCCCTCCCAGGAGTTGGGAACTCTTACCTCCCCGCTGAGTACATAGCGCTGACCAGGCACTGCCAGTAAGAATGATAATTGGCGCCAATTTCGGAACGTCCTTGACACTGCGCATGCGCAGTAGGGGCGAAGTATGGAGGTCCTATAGGACATGATTTCTTTTGGTTTTGGATGCAAATTTTGGGGATTGGGGGGCAAAATTTGTGTTTGGCCCTGGTTTTGTTGGAGTTAGCACCAGCTAAGTCTGGGTCATTGGTAAGTATAAAAAATATATAAATTACTATACATTTTTTAACGTTTTTGTTCGTTTTTTTTTGTTCTTGCCAATGATCTATAAGTACCTGAATACTGGTCACAAAACGATCTTGAAATTGATTTCAACCCCAAAGATTCCTGTTAAGTCCTTCACTTTGTGGTCAGTCTGTCTTGTTTAATATCGACTCCAGCTGATGAATTATCCAAATCCACTAAAGTGTTATTAAACTTCACCTTTCATATTTTTTTTAAACTTTGATTCTGAATGCAGATGTTTCTAGGTCACGACTGGGGCCAAAGGTGGGTCCCATTCCTAATGAGATTGAGGATGATTTTTCCCCAAGTCCCCTCAATCTTCCAAATCCACCAAATGCATCAAACTAACAAGGCATCAAGCACCAGCAATAGATATATTTCAGAAATTGGAGTCCATACAATGGTAAGTATAGCTCTCAATACCTCTTCTCCCACATTTCACCTTGGCAGTTTCTTGGCAATTCTTGGCTGCCTATATTGGCAGCCAAGATTTGCCTCAAAACAACTGCAAATCCACAGGGTGTAGACAAATGTGGAACAAAAATGTTTAGAAATCTTGGTTTCTTTAAGGGTTAAATAACTCAAGAAATTGGACAAAAAAGGAATCCCCTCAAATTTGGAAACATTACTGTAATTTGGGGACATGGATTATTGCTGTGAATTTGGATGGATTTTAAAGGCCTGCTACAAAACAAATGTTCTCAATATGGGTCTAGGACCCTTTACCCATATGAATCGGTAGAAAAATCCTGAACAATATCTCATCAGACCCCAATTGGATTGAGATTAATATGCTGGCATCTAGTTCTGCAAGGTAAAAAGTTAAAATAGGAAAAGAGAAATTTTGTAAAATTTACATGAAGCCTTTCATCCCTAAATGGTTAAAAGAACTGTGATGATGGTCATGTTAAGTTGAGCACTGTTAATGGAATGCCTGAAAGTGCTGATGAAAAATCTGGTGTATAGATGATAAAATACACTGACCAGACAACTTGCCAGAGTTTTAAGAACTGAAGACCTTGATAAATTATCCTTGTGTCCCACTACCTACTTTCTCCTTCCCTCTCACTACTCTCCAGCCAGCTTTGAGGAACTTAACTGTTTAAAAATGCTACTCACTTTATCTACTTTGATCATGTGAACCTGGGAAGTGGATCGGTGCTTTACTGCTGTAAACAAGTTCTGCTTTACAGGTAAGATAGGACCCAGAACAAAGTCCTCTGAAGTGGGCAGCATGGGTATAAACGATTGGCCAAACTTTACTTCTTCCGCATTTTGTTCTCATGAGATAGCTAAATGCTGAAAGTAATTTTAAAGATCAATAAATATATATCCTTTCTGTCTTCCCACATAGTCATACAGACCCTCTTCCCTCATCCACCTATCTTCATCTTTCCATCCCATTTGAGTATTTGGGACAATGTAATCTCCAAGTGCAGTGGAACCTTGTTAATTGAATAGCCACTTTGCCAGGGAAAATATTCAATTAACTGGAATATACTATTAACAGGAATTGAGTGTTTCCTATTTTCTAGTTACAAAATGAACATTAATTCTATCATAGCTTGTTTGACCAAGCTCACTGGTCTCTCAAACCAGATAAACTAGATTAAATGCCTATATTTGATTATGGAGGCCAAAGATGTCTAAATATGAGGAATTTCATGGATTTTGGGAATAATTCTTCGCTGGATTACAGGAATTTTTATTCAATTAACAGGAATTTACACTAGAACCTGTATGCTGTTTACAGGTCAAATTTGTGCTGAAGGTTTGGTAAATGGTTTGTTGTTTGTAAATTATATACATTTAACAGGGTTATTAACTTAAAAGACAGCACCACTGAACTATATTTATATAATTTATATTGTAGGTAAATCAGTGGTTGACATGGTTAGAGCAGGCAGAAGAAGAAACGGATGAAGAGGATTAATGATTATTTGGAATGAACTTTCATTAACTGCATAAAAATTGACATTTCAAGAACGGAACACTGGGATTATATAAACTTCGGAAAGTGAAGAATCATTTATTGGTGATCCAACTTTTCCTTGTTTATTGTAAACTTTCAAGACATTAAAGCAATCTTAGTGTCATTCATGGATTTTTATTGAAGCCATTGGGTCTTCATTCAGAACGAAATCTCATGGCAGTGGAATTGACATTTTTGTAAATCTCATCAGTGTTTTTTTAGACCAAAAGGAGGACTGAATAAGTACTTTTTTGGAACCAGTGTAACATTTCTGTAGGGAAAGTTTTGCTTTGATTTACATTGTGGTGCGTTAAACATTCTCTATAATTCCTTTACCGTCAACATGATTACAAGAGGGCTGACATAGCAACCAAGATATGAGAAATAGAACAGATAAGAAACTTTGAATAAGGCTTTTGGAAAAAAAACAAGTTTCTCAGGTCATTGCATGACCATTTTGTCAAGGGATGGAGTTTTATTTTTCTCTCATGCTAAACCTTTGAGTAAAACCATTTGTTTTGTATCTGAATAATTGACCCTTTTATTTAACATCTTGACTTTATGCGGCCAGCACCATTCACAAATTTAAATTTTGGCCCCACCCCCCACCTTCCCACATGCAGCTTATAACCCCTGTTTGCATCAAGCAAGCTTGTTCCAATGAGGGGTCATACTCTACGCTTTTAAGGCAAAAAATTAATTTTTAGTTATTCAAAAAATTTTGGGCTAGTTTCATTTCTAACCCCAGAAAAGTAAAGCATGAAAGTGAATGTATGCTGCATACGCAAGAAATTGTTAATGCTGTGTTGACAAAACTGAAACATTCTATATGCCAAATAACAAAGGTTTCACATATTCATCAGAAATCATCCAGTAAACTCGATAAAGTTTGAGAATATTGTATTTCTTTTGTGTAACTTTTGAGTTACGTAAACCAAAATTTCAAACTGTAGCCCTTTCTCTTAAGCCTTATGGGCCTGGACAAGTGTCCTGAATTCCCACCAGCACACAGCCTCTAGATGTCCAGGGGCTTAGCAATAATTTCTTGTCAAGACTTGGCTGCCCTCATGGGCAGCCAAGACTTGACTAGAAACCTCTGCCTATCTAATTTGTCTGCTGTCAACAGGGCCTCCTCATGATAGCATGTTAAGGGCACCTGTTCTGAGGTTGTGAAGGTCGGAAATAGGCCTTTAAGGGTTAATGTGCCCAGAATTTAACCAATTTAATCTTGTTAGAGTTAATTGAGCTCTGTCAAACTAGAATATATTGGTTAAATTCCTAGTTGCATAAGAGAAAAATTTGCTGCTTGAATTTTCCATATTCTGATAAGTGTTCAGATGGGTTATTGAACTTTTTCATTTGAATGATACATGAAGCATTTAGTCATGTTTGCATAGTTGCACAAATTTATTGGTATGACCTACCAGAAAAACTGATTAGTTGGAAATTTGTGGTGTATTGTCCCCATAATTTCTTAAATATTTAATTGAAAGGAATTTGACAAGTAGTGCTCCGTACTAAACTGAACTATTTGATATCCATCAAGAAAAGGTGAAATTCCCTTGAAATATAATAAATCTGAATATTCTATTTTTATACAGCAATACATAAGAAATAGATGTTGAAATAATTTGATTCCCCATGACAACCCTGGAACATGCTTCCATGCTTGTTTTATATAATACTGTGGTAAACAAGTTCTCTTACTTCTAAAATAGTATCCAGGAACCAATGCTTGGGCCTGGGGTTTGTGAAAAGTGCTAGTCAGTTATGGCTGTTACAGTAAGTAAAAGGCTCAACAAATTTTTTTTGCAGTCAATCAGCAACTAAAATCAATGATACCGCAGGCCTGGAAATGAAAGATCATTTAGGTTGTGCCTGGGTTACGTCAATTGTAAATTTTGCGGATGAACTACAGGTTACGAGAGTGTTATACAACATAACATTTATTGAATTACTAATCTTGCATGTTTTACCACAAAGATTTGAGTCTTTCAGAACTATCTCGGCTCAAAGGTTGAGCATTTCATCCACATACGAATAGGATCCATCTTAAAAGAATTTCCACCAAATAAATAACAACATTTAATGTGCGATCTCACTTTGGCGAGCTCACACGTTATTTGTTTATTTAGGAGGAAATCCTGCTGAGCTGTAAAACAGGACTGGAGTAGTGAAAAACAGAAGGTGGACAAGCATGACAACACCCTTTTCCTATGGCTTACTGCCATGCAATCTAGCATAACCTGTCAACCGGTTACAATATAAGCCTTTTATTTCCTTGCCCGATACTATTATAAATAGTTATGGCTAAAGATAGATAAGCAAACCAGATGTAAATACTGCATTTATAATCTCGGTGAGTGAAATATATAATTGAGTGGTTGAAAAACCGACGAGGAAGCTGCCTGAGAAACTATGTATTTATTTAAACCAAACTACTGATCTCTTTTCTTCTGACTTTGAAGTTTTTTTGTTTTTTTTTTTTAGTTTTTCATCAGTTCACACTTTAAAGTGATTGTCTTCTTGTAAGTGTGCTTCACCTGCCTTTATTTCAAAAGAAAACATTTCTTTTGGCCTAGCAGCCTATTGTAAAAGTAGCCAACAAATCATCAAAGATGGAAGTAAAACTGGAATATTATTTTATTTCTCGCTTTGTTTTTGCCAGTATTTAATACTATTTATCAAATATCATTGTTTTTTTTCCTTGTCCAAAACAATGTATGTCCCATTAAATTTTCATGAAGCAGAGATATTAAGAAATCAAGATTTGAGGTACTTCCCATAATAATGTGGTTGTTAATCCTCTGCACTCTGATGTCAAAAAGGCAAAGTTTTCAACAGTAAATATTTCCCATAATGCAGTTGGATATTTAACCAAATTTTCTTTGTTTGAAAGCTCAGTGAGGTCTGTCAAACAGGATATAATTTGTTAAATTTGTAAACAAGAGAAAAAAAGTGAGAGAAAATTCTGTTTTACAGTGTGTTAGGGGTTAAGTATTTCACCAGGTCCATATTTGGTGGTCTTTGGAAGGTAATTAAATTATTGTTTATGTAGAATTTGCAATGTTTCAAATCAAGGCTCCTCTTGACAAATCCTTGAAATTAAGAATCCATCTAGCTTATTGTATAAAATTTCAAAAACTTGCACATGTAAATAAATTTCTCGTGCCTTTCAATAAGTATCTTTTTTGAAAGGTGTAGAATCACATTGGCTCAAGAATACTCAAAATTTTACCATACATGATTCAATTAGTTTCATTTCAAAAAACGATGCTGGGTTGTTTAGAAAATCGGGTGTCACAGTGGGGAACTTTTTTGTTTTTAGATGCAGTGTTCAAAATTATACAACAATTCTATAAACCACTTGAATTATTCCAAAATCTTAAACTCTGGGAAACTATCTTTTTTAACCCTGTCTGTTTAACTGGGAGGGGGGAGGGGGGGATTTGTTTGAACTTGTTTGCCATATGAGTGCTGCAGTATCGTTGACTGGGTTCCAATTGGAAGTAAAATTACATTGTCACTAGTTTCTAGTTCTGTGGTGGCAGTAGAGACAACCAAGACTTGAACAGCAACCAATGCAAATTTCTTAACTGAAAGATTGTGATTCACAAAAGATTTGGAATGGTGTTGAGGTTGGTGAGAGTGAAATTAAATGTGCAGACTTTTAATGGGTAATGGAGAATTTAACATATTTTCATCTTAGTATGCATGTTCATATTTGTATGATCACTCCAAATATATTAATCATCACATCAACATTTGATCACTTAGCTTGTATATTTACTCATAACATGCCAGATTCACAAGTGTAGGAAATATTTAAAACTCAAGGAAGGTGGTTCAATTCTGATATACAGTGTGATGGATTTTCAGCTCAATCGATGTGAAAAATCTGTTCCACCTTATGATCCATGATATAGCCAATTGGTATTGAAATATAAGGCTTTGTGTCTGTATCAGTATTTTAGGAGATGGGTGGGTGGGATTTATCTCTGCATCATTTCGGTATTCGATATTGACTATACCAATACTGAAGGGTATTTTGTATATACTACCACCTGCAGGTAATCGTTCCATACTAGTCAGAGACGCAGAATGCGCATATTCAACTGTATTTGTCAAAATATTGAAATAATACAGGCCAAGCCAGAAAATAAGCAGACTGTCATCTGCAAAATTAGGTCCCCAGAGGGTGAATTTGATGATGCTACCCTGCACAGCTGGGTAGCATCACTCAACTTACCCTCGTTGAAAGTCAATCTGGTTCAGGGTCTCGAACCTAAACAGAAAGAGGTACCCAGAGGATAAATTGGCCCATTGTTTGGGATAGCATCAACAAATTCACCCTCTGGGGACCTCAATCTGCAAATGACAGATTGCTTATTTTCAGGCTTGATACAGGCACTACCTGCCTCTTATTTGATGTAACAATTAAGCTGAGAGAAAATGCCCACAGGCTATTTTCACCCTGCTTTTATTGTTAAATCCAAATGACTGGCTACGATGGTAAATGAGTTTACATGCAGAAATAAGTAGTCTAAAAGCCGTATTTTTAAGTCATTATGGGGTTGATGTTCTGTTGTCTGAACTATTTCATTCATGGGTGTATCTTTTTTCTACAATAATTTCAATATTCAATTTTTGTTTTGAGATTCCCTTGATAATAGTAAATCAAGACTGACATGATACTGGCACTATCCAACTCTACTCCATGATCTAAAGATTTTTTTTTGTAACCAACATTTCCACCAGTTAATAATGGTCTGGCGAAAAATGCCTCTAGTGTTTTAATAGTAATCCACTTTGTCCATTCTATATTTGTGGAAATTTTTTTTGTCAAACAAATAAAAACAGTACATGTTAGCTTCATCTCATTTTGATTAAAATCACTCCCTTGTAATTTATTTCCTTGACTTGATATCTTTTTCTTAAAGTACTTTCATTTCTTGTGGAAGGAGAGTTAATAACAGATTTTAAAATTAGATTTTACAAATTTCAGACACATTCACATGGTTTGCAAAAAAAAAAATCATTTGGAATAAGGTGTGGTTTTGGTACGAGACAAATATAATCTCATGATTGATTGTACCAGACTTTCTTCATTCAAACTTTCAACTCTTTTAAAGAAATGATTAGAGTGTTTGAAAAGAATTGACGAAAGAGGACAAATTGACAGTGAAGACTTTCCCTGTATTACACATTTATCCAGTTTTGATCATCTGACTATTATTTTGGCTTTACCTGGTAGAGTGCTGGAAGCCCATATTTGGGCTTTATTCTGAACAGCAGTACCTCAGCTTAAATGTTTCATTTTCCTTGGATGTCCTTCATATCATCTTGAAGAGAAATTATCTCATCTGTGTCAATTTGCCTTGTTGCAATTTATGGGAGAGTGCCTGTAGGCAATATGTTTCAAATGCATTTTTTAAATAAAAAATGTACACTGGAGACAAGTTACATAATGTACTCGCAAGAATTCCTGAAATTCTTTTGATTGTGTGGTCTTAGTGAGGCATCGCAACTTTGTTTGCTTAAGTTTTTTGTTACTAGGCCATTTCATAATATATGTCGCATAAAAAGATATATTCAATTCAGACTAGTGACAATTCCTTGAATTTTGTATCACAGGGTATAAAAATCATGTTCACCTTTGTGAAACTAAATTTAATAATTCTTTTCAGACTTCTCTAAAACATTTTAAACCATAAATAAAAAGAGCCTTATTTAGAGTTTCAATTTATCCACTTCATCAACAAAGATAGGAATATAAAAATGAACACAGTGCAACCATGCTTTTCTCAAATCAAGGAAATATTTCGAAGGTTTTGTTCATTTTCTCAGCAATCATTCATTTACTGAAGTTTTTAATTGCCAATTTTCGATATCTTTTGATAACAAGGCATCCAAGTATTTGGTATTTGATAATATAAGTTATGTTTAGATGTTGTTGGATCTCCATTTACAGCACTTTGATGTGTGCTTTCTAATATTTTATTAACTATGTACAAATTATCATTTTCTCTGTATTTTACTCGTAATGATGTAAGTTTGTGTTACTGGAGGAAGCTTTTCATTTTTATGTATATTCACTTGAAATAGAAATTTTTAAAAATAAAATGTAATATTGTACTTTCTCTTAATCATCCCTCAGCAGTTATTTGTTCTGGTGGTAACATCATTTCTTGGATGTTGCTTTACCCTGGTTTGTATGAGGAGGCTTTGACAAAATGGGCAAATGAACATTTTGTTTGCCTGTTTGCCCTGACCCTTAACCCTTTACCCAACGCAGACGATATCAAAATTTATTATTTTAAATATTTTTTTGAATTTTTCAAAAAATTTCAACAAAACCATATCATGTAACCCCTCATTGGAAAGAGCTCATCAAGCTTGTTCCAATGAGCGGTCACATATGGTTTTGTTGAAATTTTCTGAAAAATATTTTTTCAACTGCTGAATTGGCATATTACGCGGGCTGATGTGGGCGATTCATTAGGTAAAGGATTGAGGGGATTTTTTTCTCTTTGGTTCATTTTTACTGCATCAAAACAGGTGCCCTAACTTGCAGTCCTTTGGTAAACTTGCAAAGTACATTTTAAGTGGTTTCTAGACAAGTCTTGGCTGCCTGTAGGTGCAGCCAAGACTTATCTAGACATAATTACAAAGCAAATACCCGAGAGGTCATTCAGATTTGATTTGTCAGCATCGTTGTCGACACTAGCAGGTAACCTCGAGTGCGAGGACACGACACCCTGGCCCTGAACAAAACCGGTGAGAAAGTTGGTGGTAATTCTAATCGAAGAAAGGTAAGCACATGGAGTGAAATTACCAGGGAGCGACACATGATATTGTTTAAACCTTGCTTGTGAATGAAGGATAAGGTGAAAAGAAGGTATAAAGAAAAGGAGCAATAGAAAACGGGATGCCAGCTTGAAAGCACAATGCATTGCCTTCGCATTCAAGACACAAACAATTAGGCAGCAGAAGCACTGCTAGTGAGACGGAACCTTGATGGTGATCCATGCTAAGAAAAAGGAAAGGAAAGCAAGATTATAGGATTGGCGGTAAATTCGTCATATAGTAGTAGACGTACCTGGTGGTTTAATTCTTAGCAGTCTAGAAACGTCCACTTGACAAAATGAAGTCATGCACCACTTCAAAAACAAGATGGTTTTCCCGACTATTCAAAAATTCAGATCCAAAAAGAAGTGTCGATATGTTTACAGTAAATGGCAGAAGGTTGATAGTACTATTACAGACATCTGAGTTCATTGGACAGTGTAAGAAAAAATGCTCTGGTGTCTCGCACATCCCGCACTGACAGAATGGGGTAGGTGACAGATGATTGTCATATAAATGAGAGTTACAATGCAATCGTAACCTGCAGTGATATATTTGGGCTGCACGTGATTTCACGCCACTGTAAAACGCAGGTGGTCGCTGATTTCCAGCATTTAGGAAAGTCTTGAAATTGATCAGTGATGAGTTCTCGCGGACAGATAAAGGCAGTTTGTTCCATTGATCAGTGACTCTCGGAATAAAAGACGACTGATACAACTGAGTCCGAGAAAAAGGAACTCTGTGGTTATGACATGACCGGAGATTAAGCGATAGATTTGCTGATGAGATGATTGGGGGAACTTTATTGGCAATATATAAAGGCGACATGCGGTGATACATTTTGAAATACTGCAACAGCTTATGTTTGTGGCGTCTGTCTTGTAGAGAGAATGCAATTTAAGGTTTGACCTTGAATTGACCTTTGTTCTTGACCCTTTTATGATTGAGTTCGAAAACCAGTCTGGTTCAATGATTAGGGGCAAAGTTACTGCTCCCAATTAGTGGGTTTTAATGAATGTTTCGTTTGTTAGTGTGATAATGTGAAAAAAATATTTTGATTGGGCCAATATCTGGTATTTGAGTTAAACCAAAGAATCTACAGGTCAAGTTTGAAAACCATCCCAGTCCCATATTTAGCTTAACTTGACAAAGTCAAGATAAACTATTGCCATCATGCGTGTGGATTTTTGTGAGTCTGTTCACATTTTCCTTTAGCACGGGCTACACCCTGTAGGTTTTGTATGATTGTCAGAAAATTTCATATGCATGTTTGAGGTTATGTCTAAATGAGAACGTCCCCTTTTGGTCGCGATCGGTCAACTGTGATGGCTGCCTGAGCCCAAAACCTAAAACCATTAGCACAGACTACAGGTCGTATTTATGAAGGGATTTCATTGTAACTTGATAGGATGCCTTTGTATAATATCTAGATGAGAACATCCCCTTTTGGTCATGATCTGTCAACCGTGACAGCTGCTGAAACTCAAACTTTTAGCACAGTCTACAGGTCATATTTAATAGGGAGGGATTTCATTGTAACTTGGTAGGATGACTCTGTATGATGTCTAGATGAGAACTTCTACATTTGGTAATGATCTGTCAACCGGGATGACTGCCAAAACCCAAAAACCTTCAGCACAGTCTACAGGTCGTATTTATGGAGGGATTTCATTTTAACTTGGTAGGTTGACTCCATATAATGCCTAGATGATAACGTCACCTTTTGGTCATTATTAGTCAACTGCGATGGCTACAGGGGCCCAAAGTCTGAAAACCTTTAGCACAGTCTGCAGGTCATATTTATGAAGGGATTTCATTGTAACTTGGTAGGATGACTCCAGATAATTCCTAGATAAGAACGTCTCCATTTGGTCGCGATCATTCAACCATGTTGGCTGCCCGAGCCCAAAACCCGAAAAACTTGAGCACAAACAACAGGTCATATTTATGAAGGGATTTCTTTGTAACTTGGTGGGATGACTCAGTATGTCTAGATGAGGATGTCCCCTTTTGGTTGCAATCGGTCAACTGTTATGGCTACACAGACCCGAAGCCCCGAAACCTTTAGCACAGTCCACAGACAGTATTTATTTGTAACTTGAAAGGATGACACCTTTTGAAATAATTTCTCTGTAACTTGGTAATTTTCGTTGACATACATTAACTGTGAGGGCCACATACATTAACTGTGAGGGCCACATTAACCCACCCCCCACAATTCTTTAGTGCAGTCTACACTAAATATTATTTTTATTGAAAACATAGCATACAGGGAACAGAAATTAACGTATTCCTAATTATCACAATTCTTGTCTTATTTCATAATCCTTTCATAAACATTGAACATTTTCCTTTTCATCAAACACAACACAGACAAGTTAAACTAAAGTGTCATTGACACTTTCATTAGGGGTGGAGTTGTGGCCCATAAGTAGTCAATTAGTCAAAAAAAAATTGTGTGTTTGTGGTGTTACCTTAACTTTAATTTTATTTTTTTCTGCTATACGCCGATGTTTGTGCCTTTGTCATGGGCACCTACTATTTGAAATTGAATTTTACTGATCTTGGTTGATGTTTTTACAAAGTTACTTAACTCTATAATCTATAATTTAAACTTGGAAGTACAGTGTAACCCTGTCAATTGAATAGCCACTTTGCCAATGAAAATTATTCAATTGACAGGAGTACTCAATTAATGGGGATTGTCACTTACCTGTATTCCTGAAATAAACTTGGCATTTATTCTGTTTCATCTTTCTTGACAGAGCTCCATGAGCTCTGTCAAACAAGATATAGATTAAATGCCCATTTTGGATGTACTGAGGACAAATAGGTCTAAAACACCAAGGAGAAACTGGGGCGAGTTGGTGGTAATTTATCGAAAGGTTGCAAGATTTTTTTTTATATTCATTTAACAGGAGTTTACTCTAACCTATATTCAATTAACAGGTCAAATTTGTACTGGGGATATGGTAAATGATTTTGTGTTAGGAAATTATATTCAATTAACAGGGTTCTTCAGTTAGGAGATATCCAATTAAGTGGGCTCCACTGTACTTAGAATTTCAGCTTTCACAGACAGTTGGAGATGGAGATATTGCAAGTGGTTATTATTAGCTCACTTGACTGAAAGTCAGGGTGAGCTATCGTGATCACTCACCATCCGTTGTCCGCGAACATGGTATTTGCATCTTCTCCTCCAAAACCACTGAACCGATTTAAGTGAAATTTGAGATGATTGTTATGACATCGCATTTTGATTTTGTTCAAATCAAGTTGCCCCCCCCCCCCCCCCATGCCCCAAAAGTGTGCCTAAATCTTACAAAAAATCTTCTCGTGAACCAGCAGTAGCAGAGACTTTATATTATATTCGCAGATTTGTTCAAGAGAAGTTCATGGGGCTATATTTGTTGTTGCTATGGGAGGGGCAAGAATTTTTACCACTCCTAACATTTCTATTTTCCAAACTGAGAGGCCGATTTGAACCAAATTTGATATGAGAGCTTATTAGCTCATAGGGAGCGGTGGCGTTGCGGTAACCGGTTCTCGTCAGATCACCGAAGTTAAGCAACGTCGAGCCCAGTTAATCACTGGATGGGTGACCATCTGAGCGATCAATTTGGACTCCAGCATTGTGTCCTTGGGCAAGGCACTTAAACCCGATTGTCCACATGGGGACATGATGACTAAGGCGTACTGCACGTCAATGGTATGCATGTCTTCAACCAATCTGACCCTGCCTGTGCTGCAATGCGGAGTTACGATGTTGGGGAGCTGGCAGCTTCTCGTCATTGCTCGGTGGTTCTCTCCAGGTACTCTGGCTTCTTCCACCCGTAAAACTGTCACGGTCTTAAAACACCAATAAATAAATTGGGTCAGAAGTACTTAATTTATTAGTCCAGGCACATTAGACATAAAAATGAGAAAGTAAGGAAAAAAATCGGAGAAAGCTGATTTTTTTATATGTTTCCGGGACACACATTGCGGATAAAGTGTGAAAAGTCCCCGCGAATCCGAGTTCAGCTTTTTTAGTTATAGCGTTTTTTTGATGAAAAAAAAAATTTAAAAAAATATTCGACCCAGCTCCATATTTCTCATTCTTATTCGCCTTAGTAGGGTGAGAATCATAAATATCGCGCTGAATTATATTGAGAATACATATCCCCAACAGAAAATGCCAACTTTGTACCAATCCTCACACTCAATGGTGAAATATTCACGAAAATGTACAAAATTACGAAAAAAAAATTATTGTTTTCATACACACAACGGTACACAACGTCCATTAAATCAAATCTACGACTACTTTGGGAGTTAAATTATATATCAAAAATTGCAGAAAAGCAGTGGCTTTATAATGATATATAACAATAGTCATTTATTCCATAATGAACTGGTGAAACGTGTGAAATATTAACCATACCCCCTAAACTCAAATTCAAACGGCATCGACTTTTCTCATTCAAATACCGTATTATAGCATCATTGTTTCAATTTCCATGTTCGATTAAATCACATAAGGTGGTGTTCGCCTACACTCAAGATGCATTGGCATGTAATGTGTGCACGCCCTTGATGTGTACTCATACTCGGCGGCTTCCATATGATTGTCATATTTAGGGGCAATTGGTTCGATCATGGCTGGTAGCGGCTTGGATGAACTCTGGGGGACTGTTTATGCTGGTGGGTCAATCCATCATTTGATCAGTGGTCATGCATATTCAAGAGCAGTTCGTGCCCATTTGCTAACACAAATTGCCATTACAAAACTTGTGTTTGAAGAAAGCCGAACACTAGATAACAGACTGCACAGAAGTCAATGAAATATTCTGTGGACTTGCCAGAGGTGACTGTACAACAGCTGACGCTGTCAATCAAGAAAGTGTCAACCATCTACTGTCAAAATTACACGAACTGCTCCAGAATGCGTCCGTAGGACGCACAGGAAAGCTTTGGGTACAATACTACGAGCAAATAGGTCTTCTCCAGTTGTTCTTGAGAGCAGAGCGCACAGGCGACTGGGAACTCCACAGATATTGTGTTCGCAATATGATTCCAGTATTTCACGCAGGTGGTCATTTTGCATACGCAAAAAGTTCTCATCTCTATTTGCAGCAGGTGAATGAGCTAACAGAAATAATGCAACAGGATGATTTGAAGTTGTTCACTGAGAAAGGTTACTTTACCATAAGGCGCTCAGATAAATTCTGGGACGGGATATATTCTGATCAGACCATAGAGCAGTGTTTAATGAGAATGTTCAAGCTCCCTGGTGGTCTCACACATGGCAGGGGAATAACCGATAGCACTGTTGCGAAATGGGTACATGGACTACCTCTTTGCCTTCCGATATGTAATGCTCTCGAAAATTTTGTTCATGTTCACACTGGTCATGGCGAACAACATCGGGATCTCCGTCAAAGTTCACAATTGACTGATGCCAATGATATCACCAAATTATTGAACTGGCTCAGAGTGCATTCCCCCTTTCAGAATAGAGATCCACTACAATTAGTCTCTATAGCGACCGGGCTTGTGGCCGACGAAACTGTGAACTGTGACCAAGTTCGCAAAATTGGTGAATGTTGCGTATCGAATGTTGTAAGCAAAACGTTCAACAGCATCAAACTGCGACGTGTTGACACTGTGAAGTCTTTCGCATCGATGGCAAATAGCATCAAAGTCCGTGGAAGTAAGGTAGTGATTGACCCCACAATTCTGTTCAACCGCATCACGTGTTATTCAGTCACAAGCAGATATGGATGAGTATCTCAAATATGAACTCGCCCCGAAACCACCAGCATTGTTTGATTCTGCTGGAATGAGGAAGACACAGAAAAGCACGCTCGGTAAGATCCTCAAAACATACGGTTCCGAGCAAACTAAAATCCCAGAACATTCTCTGTTTGTTGTAGATGGTGGATTTTTATTGAGGGCAGTTGTATGGCCTAAACAGTCGTCATATAAGGACATATGTACATCATATTCCAATTATCTAGTGAGACATTTTGGGGCGAACGTCGTGGTTGTTTTTGATGGTTATGCTTGTACACTGTCGACAAAGGGCATGGAACAAGCCCGTAGATCTAAAGACAGGTATTCCATTGATATCAATATCTCACCCGAGTTACCAGCCACCACACCCCAATCCGATTTCCTTGCAAATGCCAAGAACAAAACCCAACTGATCGATCTTCTAATGCTAATGCAGGAGCTATCTGCTATCAATATTCAGTCCAAGCAGGCCGAGGCTGATGCTGAGTGTACTGATAGCCGAAACTGCACTTGACATCGCTCAAGATGACAACAATGTTGTTGTTGTGGGAACAGACACAGACTTGTTAGTCATTCTTACCTCTCGCGTTCAACCGGGATGTAATATTCACATGATGTATTCCATTACCCCAAACTTACTAGTTTCAGTTAGTGAAATAGCAACCAAAATGGGTGACCATAGAAGCAACCTCCTTGTAGCACATTCTATAAGTGGTTGTGACACTCCTTCTGCACTCTTTCGAGTTGGTAAGAAGAAAGTATTCAGTACAATTGTCTCCGATGTTACTAGCGACTCACAACAGTATGTCAACACAATTTTGGCGGATGACAGTACACCAAGTGCAGTAGCCGCTGCCGGGGCACAACTTCTCCTGATCTTATACGGGAGTAAAACTGTTTCCTCTCTCGACCAATATAGATATGTCACTTACAAGCGTTATGTAGCAAAATCTAAACTGAATAAACCCATCGACCTAGCCTCACTCCCACCAAGCAGCGATGCTGCACAACAACATGTCTACAGATGTTATCTCCAGGTCCAACAATGGCTGGGCACTTCGCTTCCTCCGACGGATTGGGGTGGTCGCTAGACAATGGACTTCTTGTACCGGCTGCAGCCACAAAGCCATGTGCCCCCGATAACCTACTGAATCTGATCAGTTGTGGTTGCAAGAGTGCTTGTACAAAAAGGTGTGGGTGTAAGAAGGCAGGACTCTCTTGCTCAGGTTTGTGTAATTGCAGTTCGGATTCTTGTAACAACCACAGAAACACTGTCCTGTCGGAAATTTCTGAGTTCGATGAATAATATGTATATAGGTCATGTCATTTCTGTATATAGCGTTGATAATAGTCAAAGTAACTTAATCCATGTTGATTGATTTGTACATTCTGTAAATATTATTTATTGATTTTTGTACATTCTGTAAATATTATTTATTGATCTAATGCTGCCAGACACAGACGTGTCTGTTCGGTCCCAAGTCCGAAAATAGTTGAGTTCTCATGCTGACGAATTTTATGCCAAAAGGGGAACTCGGCCAGAAGCAGAGGGGGTCTTCCATAATGTCTATTTTGTAAGCAATGATAAAAGTCTTCAAATGGTGGTGGATTTTTTATCGTCTGTCCAACTAACATCCCGTTCTGTACTACGACCCTTTGGGCAAATCCGTTAGGAAAATCGTCATTTTTTGCGTAAATCCGATACTTTTTTGTGAATTTTCAATAATTTTTCGCAGAAATTGTCACAGAATGCACATTTTCCTCTAGGTAAATGTATATTAGACATTATGTAGCTCGAAATACGCGTAAACAAAAAATACAGTTGGATCAATTCGAGGTTACAAAGTTCGTGCGATTTTTTTTGATTTTTTTCAAACGCGTTTTCGAAAAAAAAGGCTGTAGAAAAAAAGCTCAACCGGGATTTTAGGGGACTTTTGTCTAATCGTTCAGTGACATGTACTCGACATTCCCTGAAAAAATCAGCTTTCTCCGATTTTTTTCCCTAGTGAAACCTAATGTTCTTGGGCTATTATGCCAAAAACAATTTTTCTGTCACCCCATGGCAAACGCAGGAGCTAAAAATAGAAAACAATTTAAATGCCCACATCTCCAAAACTACTCGGCACTGAGAATTTTTATGTGTACCCATACTATGTATGGTACACATAATGCCGGCATCCGGGGTGGCCATCCTTCGTTCGTCCATCCTTTGTCTATCCGTCTGTCCATCCATCTGTCCGTCCAGCATCCATATCCATTTCTTTGGCATTCGATAACTTGAAAAATATTGCTTGGATTGTCAAGTTACTTTATATTTGTGTTCAGGTTACTGATGTGCCGAGCAGTATAGTTTTTGGTGTAAATCTGATAATTTGATCCTCAGATATTGACACTTTATCCTTCAAATTGAGAATTCTTCCAATCCCTTTGGCATGAGATAACTCAAAAAATATCAATCCAATTGTCATGTTACTTTATATATATCTTCAGGTTACTGATGTTCCGAGTTGGATAATTTTTGGTGTAAATCTATTATTTTGATCGTGAGATATTAACCCTTTATCCTTCAAATTGAAAATTCTTCCAATCCCTTTAGCATTTGATAACTTGAAAAATATTGCTTGGATTGTCGAGTTACTTTATATTTGTGTTAAGGTTACTGATGTGCCGAGCTGTATAGTTTTTGGTGTAAATCTGTTATTTTGATCCTGAGATATTAACCCTTTATCCTTCAAATTGAAAATTCCTCCAATCCCTTTGGCATTCGATAACTTGAAAAATATTGCTTGGATTGTCAAGTTACTTTATATTTGTGTTCAGGTTACTGATGTGCCGAGGTGTTTTGTTTTTGGTGTAAATCTATTATTTTGATCCTGAGATATTAACCCTTTATCCTTCAAATTGAAAATTCCTCCAATCCCTTTGGCATTCGATAACTTGAAAAATATTGCTTGGGTTGTCAAGTTACTTTATATTTGTGTTCAGGTCACTGATGTGCCGAGCTGTATAGTTTTTGGTGTAAATCTGATAATTTGATCCTGAAATATTAACCCTTTATCCTTCAAATTGAAAATTCCTCCAATCCCTTTGGCATTTGATAACTTGAAAAATATTGCTTGGATTGTCAAGTTACTTTATATTTGTGTTCAGGTTACTGATGTGCCGAGCTGTATAGTTTTTGGTGTAAATCTGATAATTTGATCCTATGATATTAATCCTTTATCCTTCAAATTGAGAACTCCTCCAATCCATTTCTTTGGCATGTGATAACTCCATAAATATTAATCCGATTATCAGGTTACTTTATATTTGTATTCAGGTTACTTATGTGCTGTGCTGTATAGTTTATGTAAACCTAATAATTTGTTCCAGAGATATTAACCCTTTATCCATCAAATTAGGCACTCCTCCAATCCATTTCTATATGTACCCATACCATGTATGGTGTACATAATGTCTGCATCCAGGGTGGCCCTCAGTCGTACAGCTTTCTACTAGTAGCGCGTACACATCTGATGATTTCATCGGCCTATTTTTATTTGGTGTGAAGCTTCCTTAGGACCAACAGAATGGAATGGTCCAAAACAATTATCAGTTTTATCATGGGGCAACCGTGATGGCTGCCCAAGCCCGAAACCCAAAAACTTTTAGCACAGTCTGCAGGTCATGTTTAATATGGAGGGATTTCATTGTAACTTGGTAGCATGACTCTTTATGATGTCTAGATGAGAATTTCCCCATGTGGGCATGATCTGCCAACTGCGATGACTGTCGAGCCCAAAACCCGAAAACCTTTAGCACAGTCTACAGGTCATATTTATTGAGGAATTTCATTGTAACTTGGTGGGTTGACTTCATACAATGTCTAGATGAGAAAGTCCCCTTTTGGTCCTGATTGGGCAACTGTGACGGCTACAGGGGCCCGAAGCCCAAAAACCTTTAGCACAGGCTACAGGTCATATTTATGAAAGGATTTCATTGTAACTTGGTAGGATGACTCCAAATAATGTCTAGATGAGAACGTCCCATTTTGATCGCGATCATTCAGCCTTGATGGGTGCCCAAGCCCAAAAACCTTTAGCATAGGCAAAAGGTAATATTTATGGAAGTACTTCATTGTAACCTGTTAGGTTGACTCTATATAATGCCTAGATGATGACATCCCCTTTTGGTCATGATTGGTCAACTGTGATGGCTACAGGTGCCCGAAGCCCGAAAACCTTGAGCACAGTCCACAGGTCATATTTATAAAGGGATTTCAGTGTAACTTCGTAGGATCACTCCAGATGATGCCCAGATGAGATTGTCCCCTTTGGTTGCGATCATTCAACCATGATGGCTGCCCGAGCCCGAAAACCTTTAGCACAGTCTATAGGTCATATTTATGAAGGGATTTCATTGTAACTTGGTAGGTTGACTTCATATAATGTCTAGATGAGAACGTCCCCTTTTGGACACGATTGGGCAACTGTGACGGCTACAGGGGCCCGAAGCCCGAAAACCTTTAGAACAGGCTACAGGTCATAATTATGAAGGATTTCATTGTAGCTTGGTAGGATGACTCCAAATAATGTCTAAATGAGAACATCCCCTTTTGGTCGCGATCATTCAGTCTTTATGGCTGCCCGAGCCCAAAGACCTTTAGCATAGTCTATAGGTCGTATTTATGGAAGGATGTCATTGTAATTTGTTAGTTTGACTCCATATAATGCTTAGATGATGACCTCCCCTTTTGATCGCGATCATTCAGCCTCGATGGCTGCCCGAGCCCAAACCCCCAAAACTTTAGCATAGTCTATAGGTCATATTTATGGAAGGATGTCATTGTAACTTGTTAGTTTGACTCCATATAATGCCTAGATGATATCCCCTTTTGGTCGTGATTGGTCAACTGTGACGGCTTCAGGGGCCCGAAGCCCGAAAACTTTTAGCACAGTCTACAGGTCATATTTATGAAGGGATTTCATTGTAACTTGGTAGGTTGACTTCATATAATGTCTGGATGAGAACGTCTCCTTTGGACGCAATTGGAAAACGGATGGCTACAGGGGCCCGAAGCCCGAAAACCTTTAGCACAGTTTGCAGGCCATATTTATGAAGGGATTTCAGTGTAACTTGATAGGATGACTCGTTTTGGAATAATTTCACTGTAACTTGGTAACTTTCGTTGATATACGTTAACTGTGAGGGCCACATACATTAATTGTGAGGTCATATTAACCCACCCCTCAGCTCTTTAGTACAGTGTGCACCTCATATTATTTTTATCACAAACATAGCATCCAGGGAACAGAAATGAACATATTCCCAATTATCACAATTCTTGTCTTATTTCATAATCCTTTCATAAACACTGAACATTATCCTTTTCATCAAACACAACACACACGTTAAGCTACAGTGTCATTGACACTTTCATTGGGCTTCCTGTGGGAGCCAGAATTGTACCAAAAATTATATTTTCCAAACTGAGAGGCTGATTTGAACCAAATTTGATATGAGGGCTTATTGGGTCATAAGTACCTAATTTATGCCAAAAAAAATTTCCTATCGACTCATGGAAACTGCAGGGACTAAAAATAGAAAAATTTAAAGCTCCCATATCTCCAAAACTACACGGCTCTGAGAATTTTTATTTTGACTGAAGCTTCCTTAGGAATAGCAGAAAGGAAGTGTCAACAAAAAAAAATTGCCATCGATTTTATCATTGGTTACTTTTCCAGGACTTTGAACAAATGCTGAGTCATCATTTTTTAACACTGTGAGTAATGGGAAAAACATTAAAGAATCTTCTCCCATACCACTGCTAAAAAGGCTTTCATATTTCACATATAGCATCTTTGGAAGATTCATTTACATGTTTGTTGAAATCAAATTCTTGAGTCCATATTTGGGCTCTCTGTGGGAGCCCAAATGTTCAGATAGTGCAATATGAGGAATATTCATTAAAAATCTTCTTCCGATCCACCAATCAGAATCTTTTGATATTTGGTATACAGCATCCTCCGGGAGGTGAGATTCAAGTTTGTTCAAGCCAAGTCCCTGGATTCATATATGGGCTCCCTGTGGGAACCCGAATTATAACTTTGTTCAATATGAGGAATATTCTTTAAAAATCTTTTTTTTCAGATCCACCGGTCAGAATCTTTTGATAATTGATATAAGCTTTTCTTAGGAGTGGCAGATGCAGCTTGTTCAAATCAATTCCTTGGGTGGATATTTAGGCTACCATGTCAGGTGAGTGCCCTCAGGCCCTCTGGGGCCTCTTGTTTATTTCTCCTGGTAGCATTGTGGCACTTGGGTTATAGCATTGAACTTCAAACCAAATGGTCTGTTTGATCCCGCCAGGGGCAACTGCATTGTGTCCTTGGACTTGTCACTTAATCCTGATTGCCCACATGGGGCCAAAGTGGCACTGTGTACTAAGGTGTACTGCACGTTGATGGTGCACGTGTCTTCAACTAGTGCTAACCCTGCTTGAGTGGAGTTGGGGAGTCTGATTGTTGTTCGGTGGTTTTCTCTGGGTACTCCGGCTTACTCCACCCCTTAAACTGAGGTGACTCTAGCTGTCAAGTGTGTCGTTAAACCCCAATAATAAATCACTAAATTTATTTCTCCTGGTTATGGAGATATTGTAAATGGTTAGATATGTTACAGGTGTTTAAATCATACTACTATGCGGAGTCATTCACGTCGAATGACACATTTTGTTTATTTTGTGAAACAGTGACTCCAGATTGGAGTGAGCCTGAGATTGTTTCATAAGTTTTTGTGTCACAAAATTAAAAGATTTAATATCCCCCACACCCCCTTCTGTGCAAATTTGGGTTAGGTGGCATAGAGCGTAGTGACTGAAATGTGTGTGAGCCACTAAATCCAAAACTTAGCTGGACTACAATCATCAAGCTTCACACAATTATAAAGGATAAAGAGGTGATATATCACACATGGCTGGATCAGTAATTTCAAGGTCACACTTGAAATCTGTCAATTTGCCACAAGGCCATAACTCGGAAACATCAAACCAGTTATCAGAATTCATACAAATGTTAAGGGAAGCTAGAACGTGTTGTGTTTAATAATAGTTGCTTTCACATATTCAAGGCAAAAGTTATATTTGAGTGTCATAGGTTGAAGATTGCAAATCATGTCTCAGTCACACCAAAGAAACTTTTGGGGCGGCAATTCTCAAACATCACACAATAATAAAGGACAATGACAGGATGTCACTATAACTGCTTCCATAACTTCAAGGTCCATGTTGAAATTTCAAGGTCATATTCAAAATTTGTCTATTTGTCTCTCTGTCATAACATAAACAAATCAAAAATTCGATTATCTAACTTCATAAAAATATCAGCGACAAATGATTACTTTTATACTTGTTTCTAGGCAAGTCTTGGCTGCCTGCAAAGGCAGCCAAGACTTGCCTGGAGACAACTGCCAAGCCACAGGATATAGATTATCATCATGTAACATTAATGCCCAAAATGCCTAAAAATCTTGAAAAATCTGATCATGAACCACCAGCGAGATATTTGGTATGGAACTTCCTCTGATGAAGATGGGGGATTGTTTACCCCCGTGGGAAGTGAAATAGTGCTTTCTGTGGTAAACAAGATGTTTTACTGGTGAATGCCTAGAAATCTTTAAAAATCTACCAGCGAGATATTTGGTATGGAATTTCCTTTGATGAAGATGAGGGGTTTGTTTACTCCCGTGGGAAGTGAAACTGCTTCTTTTCTGTTTCAAACATTATGAAACATTATGTAGTAAGAATGTAGACAAATCTCCAAACCTCACGGGGTTAAATCACTTTTTATGAAACTGGACAAAAAACGTCAAAAACAAAATCTCTGTTATTCCATCTAATTTGGGAACATTCATGTAATTTGGGGACACGGCTATATATGTTCGAATTTGGCAGAGTGGCTTTAAAGAAGACAAGTTTCAAAAGTTAACAGATGACACACAGGATGACAAGTGATGGCAATTATAGCTCTACCTGACTTTCAGTCAGGTGAACTAAAAATGCATGGGGGGAGAGATACAAAGGGTTGAGGGAAGATAAATTGATGGTGAAAGATAACTGGTGAGGGGAGGGGAGGAGATATTTTGGGACTCTGGATTTTACCACACACTAAACTACAGATATTCAGGTTCCACCAAACTACTGTATACCCTTTCCACTTTCTTCAGATGAAACTGCTGCTATCTTCGACGTAGCGTATAAGTAATGCCCAAAATGCCTAAAAATCTTTAAAAATCTAATCATGAATCACCAGAGAGAATGCTTCAATATTAGGAATGGAACTTCCTCAAATGAAGATGGGGGTTTGTTTGGGAAGTGAAACAGTGTTTCTTTTCTGTGGTAAACAAGCTATGTTTTACTGGTAAAATAGGACCAGTCACCATTGCTACGGAGCAGAAGTCCTCTAAAATGGGCAACATGCATATAAACGATATCCATGTTGTGGTCCCGATTAGCCATTGTGTAGTATGTAACCTTAAACACCAATAAATAAGTTTGTTTAAGGCAGGTTTGTAGGTCAATATTTGGGCTCTCTTCTGGGATCACTGCCATTTTGGGCTCCACCCAAAATTTCTATTTCAAGAACTGATAGGCTGATGTGAACCAAATTTGGCATGTAGTATAATTGGGCCATAAGTACTTGAATTTTTGCAGCCTCATGGGAACCCCAGGAGCTAAAAATTGACAAAAGTTCTAAAGTCCATATTTCAAAAACTGCATGAAGCAGAATATTGTTTTTAGCTCAACTTCACATCAAGTTTGAGCCATTGGGATAGGTTGTGATCCATCGTACATCTGTCTGTACATCCCTCTGATTTCTTTAGCACACCCTACAGGCCACATCTCTCACCCGATAAGTTTCAAATTTCATACGTGGCTTTGGATAATGTCTAGATGGGAGCTATTGAATTTTTCCAAACTTCATTGAAAAACATGGCTGCCAGTGGCCATCTTGAATTTGGCACATAAATTGTCAACAATTCCATTAGCACACTTTACAGACTGCACCTCTCACCCGATCTTTTTCCAATTTTATCTGAAGCTTTGGTGTGATGTCTGAATTGGAGCTATCAAATTTTTCTGAATTTCGTTGAAAAACATTGCCGCCAGTGAACATCTTTGATTTGGCATATAAATGGTCAACAATTCCATTAGTACACGCTAAGGGCTGCATCCCTCACCCAGTCTTTTCAGATTTCAAATATAGCTTTGGTGTGATGTCTTTTCTGTAGAAACTTGAGTGAATGACATCGCATTACTGGATCTTTCTGTTTAGTTCAGTCCCTTGGTTGAGTTACAGTGTCATTGACACTTTCATTTTGCAGCTTCCGTGGGACCAGTGGAATGAGATGGACTCAAAGAAATGCTGTTTGTTTTGTCATGGGGTGCCGTATTGGATGCACATTTTATCACTGTTGGCAGTAGGAAAACACAGTCATCATCTATCTTGTCCTCCATCAACTTTGTATTCTTCAGAACCTTTGGGCCAAATTTAAACTATTTTGGTACAAAGCATCTTGGCAGAGTACTCTTCTGGGTTTTTGCCAAAACAGTAGCTACTAATCATAGGTCAGGGGTTAATGCCCAAAAAGCCTAAAAATTGTTAACAATCTTCTCCTGAACTACCAGAGAGAGTACTTTGATATTTGGTATGTAACTTCCTTTGATGGTGGAGATTAAAATTTGTTCAAGGCAAGCTAGTAGGTCAGTATTTGTGCTATCTGTTGTAGCATGCCTTTTTTGGGCTCCATCCAAAATTTCAATTTCATCAAACGATGGGCTCATTTTAACAAAAATTTGGCATGTAGTGTAATTGGGTAATAAGTCCTGGATTTATGCCTGAAAATATTTTTCAGCTGCCCCATGGGAACTTCAGGAGCTGAAAATAGAAAAAAAATTCAAACGTGCAAAAATCAAAAACTGCATGGACCAGAATATTGTTTTTTGGTATGAAGATATAAAAATCATCTTGTTAACCACTCACAGTAATGCTTAGATTTCTGATATGGAACTTACTTTAGTGATGCAGATTCAAGTTTTTTCAAAGTAACTCAGTAGGTCAATATTTGGGCTCTTTGTGGAAGGATGCCCATTCTGGGCTCCACCCAAAATTTCTATTTTATGAACCAATGGTCTTATTTGAACCAAATTTGTCGTGTAGTACTTGATTGGGTCACAAGTACTTGATTTATGCACAAAAAGGTTTTTTGGGGTGGAGTAGAGAGAACCACAGAGGTTAAAAACAAACAGAAATTTTCGTACAGACTCTTAAGACTTCACAAAACAGAGCTTTATTTTTGCCCGAGATGCTTTCCTTGGACCAGCAGAAATGAATGTCCAAAACATTGCTTTGGATATGTCATGGCAAATCAAAAAATCGTTCTTGCTCTCCATCATGTACTGACACACACATCTCTCTTGACAACTTGATCCAGGTGAGCATTTTAGGCTCAATTGAGCCTCTAGTTTTTCTTGACTTTTAAGAAAATTATCAATTTCAGAACTTGATTTTTAGCTCAACTTTGACGAAGTCAAATTTGAGCTATTGTCATGGCCCGTCTGTCCGTCTGTCCGTCTGTCCGTACGTCAACAATTGGCTATGGCTCGGGCTAGAGGTCGTATTTATGAACCGATCTTTACGAAACTTCTTGGGTACCTTTGTTATGACCCTGGGACGGGAACGAGTGTTTTTGGGTGTGGTCCGAAATTCAAGATGGCTGCCAGTGGCCATTTTGTACCGATGATGCAAAAATCAGTTTTTTGTACAGAACTTCTGTATGAAAGTTCTGATTTGAATAAAGTTTTGTATAAATGTATAGTACAATGGGATACATCACATATAATACGGGTTTTTTTCTCGTGCGTAAATTATGCAAATTAGACTAACTTTGATTTATTTAGTGTTACTTTCAGAGCTGTAAGTGCCAAGCTGCTATGGCTCGGGCTAGAGGCCGTATTTATGAACCAATCTTTACGAAACTTCTTGGGTACCTTTGTTATGACCGTGGGACGAGAACGAGTGTTTTTGGGTGCAGTCCCAAATTCCAGATGGCTGCCAGCAGCCATTTTGTACCGACGATGCCGAAATCTGTTTTTTGTACAGAACTTCCATATGAAAGCTCTGATTTGAATAATTTTTTGTATGAATGTTTAGTACCATGGGATACATTACATATATTACAGTTTTTTTTTCTTGTGCGTAAATTATGCAAATTAGGCTAACTTTTATTTATTTAGTGTTACTTTCAGCACTGTGAGTGCAAATCCCAATACGGCTCGGGCTAGAGGCCGTATTTATGAACCGATCTTCACGAAACTTCTTGGGTACCTTTGTTATCACTGTGGGACGAGAAGGAGTGTTTTTGGGTCCAGTCTGAAATTCAAGATGGCCACTAGCAGCCATTTTGTTCAAAATTAAGTGTAATCAGATTTTTGCGCAGAACTTCCAAATGAAAGATCTGATTTGAATAAATTTTTGTATGAATGTTTAGTACCATGGGATACATTACATATAATACAGAGTTTTTCTCGTGAATAAATTATGCAAATTAGGGGTCCGGGTGGGACTTAGAAAATTTTGGACCAAAATCCGGAAATTAGTTTTTTGGTTTTTTATGCGTTTTGGTCAATTTTAAGACAAAAAAAAAAAATTTTTTTTTTACACTGAAAATTTGTGGTCCGGGTGGGACTTGGAAAATTTTGGACCAAAATCCGGAAATTAGTTTTTTGTGTTTTGATGCATTTTGGTCAATTTTAAGAAGAAGAAAAAATTTTAGTCTGAAAATATTTTGTTTGGGACTGAAAATTTCCACACAAAAATAATAATCTACAATGATTGGTCTTAATCTGTAGTCCATTACAGTCACCTTGTAATTCTTTTATTATTGTTGACTGGGCCAAAACAAATACTAATTCCTGTCATATTCATTATTCAGTTGTCTTGGGCACAGCAAGTACTAATTCCTGTCATATCCAAGTTGAGCTACAGAGTCATTGACTCTTTCATTTATATCAGAAATCAAAATAAGTGCACAACGAGAAATTGGTTGGTCAAGGCTGGAGGACACACATTGGGGGGAATTTTTTTCTCACAACTTGATTCAAACAAAATAAAAACATTTCTTGGGCTTGCAACAACTGTCACCCTGGTAGCCTCCCCAATTCAAACTTCAAACTGCTATCTGATTGTGGTTCTTGTGGAAGCGTTTACAAATAATAATGTGAGCCCAATCTGGGGGCCTTTAAAGGGCATCCAAATTTGAAAATTTTTCCAGGTGGAAATCCCCCCAGCCCCCACACCAATGGGAGGGGTCACCCCCCCCCTCCCATTCCCTCCCCAGCTCAGGCCTTTGGCTTTCAGGAGATGCCTTTGGAATCTCTACCATTGACTCCCTATACCCTACTTACCCCCCCCCCCATCTCCCAGATTGAAATCTTGGCACCACCACTGGTTTGTTGACCACCAGGGGTAACAGCATTGTCCTTGGGCAAGGCATTTAATTTTAATCCCAATTGTCCACGTGGGGTACGGTGGCACTGTGTAATAAGGCATTCTTCACTTGTCTTCAACCAATGCTAACCTGCTTGTGCAGAGGTAGTATATTTTTGAGTCTGAAAGTTGCTCCCCACTGCTTGGTGGTTCTCTCTAGGTTCCTCTTCCGATAAAATGGTCCGACAAAAGGTGACCCTGTCTGTCAAACTTGTTGTTAAACCCCAATAAAAAAAGAAATGTACAGTTTGCAGTCCGACAAGATCTGACCCTGGCTCTTGAATATGTATGTTGTGAAACCCCAATAAACAGTTTGTGATTTTTAGGTAATTTGGTATTGTTCCTGTTCAATAGAACATTCTCATGCTAATGAAAAATACTGGAATTATCGTCATATAGTACTGGAGAAGGACTGTGATTGGCAGAAGCTGAAGAATAGTGGACTGTGCAATGAATGTTAAGAAAGACCTGGTCTCAACTTTTTGTATTCATTTCCATTCCTTGTGTTCTCAACAAATAAGAAATGTTTAGGGCCCAGCAATATCATATTTATCCGACAACTGGATGTTTATTCGAACAATAAAAACCTTGGGTAAATGCTTTATTGACCTAGTGGGTGAATAAATTTTTCCCATTGGTTTAACACACAAAACATTTATCCCCTTAGTTGGAAACAGACTAGACTATGTTGACTTCTGCCACCATGTGAAAGGTTTTACGCTTGTCAGATATCTGTGTAAACGAAGTGATGATCACTTAAACATAATGAAATGGGTTGTATTTGAATATATGCTGCATGTAATGTGTGCATTGCAACCAAACAATAAAAAAAACTAATTAAAAGTATTTAAAAATGATCTTGTGTACCAATGCAATGTATATGCGAATCACAGGCAACAGTGACTTCATTCCACCAAACAGATAAGGCAGCAAGTGTTCATATCGATGATTTCTATTGGAACATAACATCTTCAATCCAAGCATCATGCTAAACAGTCTCTTCCACAGGAACACCTTAACTATCAATACTTTAAATATTATCAACAACAAATAAAGTTTGCACTCATGACTTAACTTTTAATGTGTGTTTGCACCTGCTTGGGGCTACTGGCAGTACAGCCATTTGTGGCACACACAAGCCAGAAAATAAGCAGACTGTCATCTGCAAAATGAGGTCCCCAGAGGGTGAATTTAGTTATGCAGGGTAGCAGGGTAGCAACACTAAATTTACCCTTTGTGAACCTCAATCTGAATCGGGGTCTCAAAACTAAACAGAAAGAGGTATCCAGATGATAAAATGACCCACTGTATGGGATAGCATCATCAAATTCACCTTCTGGGGACCTCATTCTGTAAATGTCAGACTGCATATTTTCAGGTCTGGATACACACATACAGACACACTCGCCAGAGGCTCGTCGGTTTAATTCTTTATCGAACTCACAGATTAAATTTTTTATTTGAAAACTTTGTTTTTTATATATTTATTACTTACCTGAACCCTCTCGATTTGATCATGCTGAGAAACACATTCTCCACCTAGAAAAGGACTAAAATGGATGACCTCCACAATGGGTTAGGGGCACTCGCTAACCCTTAAACCAACTAGACAGGTCCCTAGGGATTAATTTTTCCCAAGTTTAGTCATTTTATTCCATGATACCAGTAGTTGGCATTTTATAATGTAAACAGAACACTGACATAAGGAAAGAAAGTGAACAGTTGTCAGATCTCCAAAAAGGTCATATAAAAGTGAAAAAAGGGGCAAACTAAATTTTTTAGCAGCGACAGGAAGCTCAAAATGTGGCAATGTCGGTTTGTTGATCGGTCAGTTGGTTGCTCAGTCCGTCTGTTACTGAGAGTTTTAACAAAAATACTTGGTGGAATGACCCCATATTTGGTATGCATTTGTATCTTATTGATGTCAAGTCGCATGTTCAATGCAGGTGTTAACTGAAAGAGTATTTTCGTAAGTTACCGGGGTATTGGCCTTGATGGATTTGGAATTTATTTTATTTATTGCTGTTTTACTGGTAACAAAAGACCTGGTAACTAATGTCTTCAGTGTATGTCCTCCAAAGTGGTCAACATGTGTATAAACAATTGACTGGACTTGACTTTATATACATGTTTCTGTTAGCAAGCCTGAAAATAAGCAGACTGTCATCTGCAAAATGAGGTCCTCAGAGGGTGAATTTGGTGATGCTACCCTGGCATCACAAAATTTACCCTCTGTGAACTTCATTCTGAATCAAGGCCTCAAGCCAAAACAGAAAGATGTACCCTGAGGATAAACTGGCCCACTGCATGGGATAGCATCAGCAAATTCAACCTCTGGAGACCTCATTTTACAAGTGACAGGTTGCTCATATTCAGGTTTGCTGGTTACTATTAGCAATTGAGCAGAAATATGTGACCTTAAACTCCAATAAAACAAACTACTACCTGTTGCAACTACGGTGCAAACTCACAAATTTTTTCACTACATTTATTGAAAACATGACTGAGAATAATGAGAAATGAAAAAAAATTGACACCAGGCATTTTTAGCTCAACTTTGACGAAGCCAAATTTGAGCTTATGCCATGGCCCCCGTCGTCCGTCTGTCCGTCAACAATTGGATACGGCTCGGGCTAGAGGCCGTATTTATGAACCGATCTTTACAAAACTTCTTGGGTACCTTTGTTATGACCGTGGGACGAGAAAGAGTGTTTTTGGGTGCAGTCCGAAATTCAAGATGGCTACCAACTGCCATTTTGTACCAACGATGCAGAAATCTGTTTTTTGTACAGAACTTCCATATGAAAGCTCTGATTTGAATAATTTTTTATATGGATGGTTAGTACCACGGGATACTTCACATATAATACGGGTTTTTTTCTTGTGCGTAAATTATGCAAATTAGACTAACTTTGATGTTTTTTGGTGTTACTTTCAGCACTGTAAGTGCAAATGCCAATACGGCTCTGGCTAGAGGCCGTATTTATGAACCGATCTTTACGAAACTCCTTGGGTACCTTTGTTATCACCGTGGGACGAGAACGAGTGTTTTTGGGTCCGGTCCGAAATTCAAGATGGCCGATGGCAGCCATTTTGTACAAAATTTGGTGCAATCAGATTTTTGCACAGAACTTCCATATGAAAGCGCTGATTTGAATAATTTTTTTGTGTGAATGTTTACTACCATGGGATACATCACATATAATACGGGTTTTTTTCTCGTGCCAAAATTATGCAAATTAGATGAACTTTGATTTTTTCAGTGCTACTTACACACAGTAAGTACACATGTCAATACGGCTCGGGCTACAGTCTGTATTTATGAATCGATCTTCACGAAACGTCTTGGGTACCTTTGTTATCACCTTAGGACGAGAGCGAGTGTTTCTGGGTGCGGTCCAAAATTCAAGATGGCTGCCAGTGGCCATTTTGTACCGAAATTAGGTCTAATCAGTTTTTTGTACACAACTTCTATACGGCTCAGGCTAGAGGCCGCATTTATGAACCAATCTTTACGAAACGTCTTGGGTACCTTTGTTATCACCGTGGGATGAGAACGAGTGTTTTGGGGTGTGGTCCGAAATTCAAGATGGCCACCAGCAGCCATTTTGTACCAAAATTAGTGCAATCAGTCTTTTGTACAGAACTTCCGTATGAAAGTTCTGATTTGAATAAATTTTTGTATGAATGTTTAGTAACATGGAATACATCACATATAGTACGGGTTTTTTTCTCGTGCAGAAATTATGCAAATTAGATGAACTTTGATTTATTCAGTGCTACTTATACACTGTAAGTGCACATGTCAATATGGCTCGGGCTAGAGGCTGTATTTATGAACCGATCTTCACAAAACTTCTTGGGTACCTTTGTTATCACCTTGGGACGAGAACGAGTGTTTCTGGGTGCGGTCCAAAAGTCAAGATGGCTGCCAGTGGCCATTTTGTACCGAAATTAGGTCCAATCAGTTTTTTGTCACAACTTCTGCACAGCTCATTAGCTCACCTGACTGAAAGTCAGGGTGAGCTATTCTGATCACTTTTCGTCCGTCGTCCGGCGTCCGTCGTGAAGGTGGTGTTTGGGCTTTTTCTCCCAAACCACTGGCCGCATATTAATGAAATTTCATGTGAGAAGGGGTTATGTATGCGGACTTTGATTTTTTGTCAAATTAGGTTTCGGCTCACATTGAGCAGAGGGATGGGGCAAAAATGCTCCAATTCTTACAAAATCTTCTTCTCAAGAACCAGCAATAGCAGAGACTTGATATTTGGTATGCAGCTTCCTTTTGAGGTGTAGACTCAAGTTTGTTCAAGAGAAGTTGGAGGGGCTATATTTGGCGATGTTAAAGGAGGGGCAAAAATTTTTGCCCCGCCCCAAATTTCTATTTTCCAAACCGCGAGGCCGATTTGAACCAAATTTTACATGAGTGCTTATTGGGTCATAAGTACCTAATTTATGCCAAAATTTTTTCCCCATAGCCCCGTGGGAACCACAGGAGCTAAAAATAGAAAAAAATGAAAACGCCCATATCTCCAAAACTACACGGCACTGAGAATTCTTATTTGTTGTGAAGCTTCCTTAGGACCAACAGAATGGAATGATAAAAAAAAATTGCCATCGGTTTTATCATGGGGTACTTTTTGGGGAGTTTGAAAAAGTGTTGAGTCAGCATTTTTTAACACTGTGGGTAATGGGAAAAGCATAAGACTACTTTTCTCCGAAACCACTGCTCCAAAAGCTTTAAAATTTCACATTTTACATCTTTGGAAGATTGTTTCACATGTTTATTGAAATCATTTGCCTGGGTCGATATTTGGGCTCTCTATGGGAGCCCAAATGTTTAAATTAGTGCAGTATGAGGAGTATTTTTTAAAAATCTTCTTCTTCAGATCTAGCAATAAGAATGTTTTGATATTTGGTATGCAGCATCCTTAGGGGGGTGAGATTCAAGTTTGTTGAAGCCAAATCCCTGGGTTCATAGTTAGGCTGAAAATTTGGGGTCCCGTTGCGGACTTCGAAATTTTGGACCAAAATCCGAAAAATTTTTTTTTTGTTTTTTCTGCCTTTCGGTCAATTTTAAGACAAAAAAAATTTTGTTCTTTTCCCCTGAAAATTTGGGGTGCAGGTGGGACTTAGAAAATTTTTGACCAAAATCCAAAATTTTTTTTTTGTTTTTTCTACGTTTCGGTCAATTTTAAGACAAAAAAAAAAAAAAAAAGTTTTTTTTCCCCTGAAAATTTGGGGTCCGGGTGGGACTTAGAAAATTTTGGACCAAAATCCGAAAAAAATTTTTTGTGTTTTTTATGCATTTCTGTCAATTTTAAGACAAAAAAAAAAAAAAAATTTTTCCCCTGAAAATTTGGGGTCCGGGTGGGACTTAGAAAATTTTGGACCAAAATGCGGAAATTTTTTTTTTTTGTTTTTTATGCATTTCTGTAAATTTTAAGACAAAAAAAAAAAAAAAAAAAATTTTCCCCTGAAAATTTTGGGTCCGGGTGGGACTTAGAAAATTTTGGACCAAAATGCGGAAATTTTTTTTTTTTTGTTTTTTATGCATTTCTGTAAATTTTAAGACAAAAAAAAAAAAAAAAAATTTTCCCCTGAAAATTTTGGGTCCGGGTGGGACTTAGAAAATTTTGGACCAAAATCCAGAATTTTTTTTTTTTGTTTTTCATTTATTTCTGTCAATTTTAAGACAAAAAAAAAAAAAATTTTCCCCCTGAAAATTTGGGGTCCGGGTGGGACTTAGAAAATTTTGTACCAAAATCCGGAAATTTTTTTATTTTGTTTTTTATGCATTTCTGTCAATTTTAAGACAAAAAAAAAATAAAATTTTTTTTTACCCTGAAAATTTGGGGTCCGGGTGGGACTTAGAAAATTTGGGACCAAAATCTGGAATTTTTGTTTTTTTGTTTTTTATGCGTTTCTGTCAATTTTAAGACAAAAATTTTTTTATTTTTTTTTACCCTGAAAATTTGGGGTCCGGTGGGACTTGGAAAATTTTGGACCAAAATCCGTAAATTTTTTTTTTGAGTTTTTTATGCATTTCTGTCAATTCTAAGACAAAAAGAATTTTTTTTTTTTACACCGAAAATTTTGGGTCCGGGTGGGGCTTCGAAAATTTTGGACCAAAATCCGGAAATTTTTGTTTTTGTTTTTTATGCATTTCGGTCAGTTTTAAGACAAAAAAAAATAATTTTTTTTTACCCTGAATATTTGGGGTCCGGGTGGGACTTTGAAAATTTTGGACCAAAATCCATAATTTTTTTGTTTTTTGTTTTTTATGCGTTTCTGTCAATTTTAAGACAAAAAAAACATTTTTTTTTTACACCAAAAATTTGGGGTCCGGGTGGGACTTAGAAAATTTTGGACCAAAATCCGGAAATTAGTTTTAGCGTTTTTTATGCGTTTTAAGAAGAAGAAAAAAATTTAGGCTGAAAGTATTTTGTTTGGGAAAAAAATCTGTTTTTTATGTGTTTATCTCAATTTTGGGACGTTAAAGTGCAGGAACTGAAAATAGAAGGAAAATCCTGTGTATTGTGTGGGCACAATCGCTTCATCTAGTTGGTATATGCTTTTCTTAGGAGGGGCGTATGCAGCTTATTCAAGTCAAGTCCCTGGTTTGATATTTAGACTACCATGTCAGGTGAGCGCCCTCAGGCCCCCTGGGGCCTCTTGTATTTGTGAACTGATCTTCAGGAAACTTCTTGGGTACCTTTGTTTTCACCTTGGGACAGGAATGAGTGTGTTTTGGGGTGCCTTTGTTATCACTGTGCTATGAGAACAAATATTTTGGGGTTCAGTCAGACCCACTCTGGGACTCAAAGATTTCTTTTCTAGTTTAGCATCTGACTGTCACCCACCTTTACAATACTTTACCTATACATTTGTTACAGGCAACGGTCAGTATTTATGTACAGACCGTTACAATACTTTATATGTACCTTTGTTATCAGGTCATTACCTAGATGTTTGTCATTGCTGTGTCACATACTATACATGTACATGTCTTTGTCTTGACAAGTTGAGCTATAGTGTCATTGACACTTTCATTTTTTACATAATTTACAGAATCTCCTATTCATCAGCTCTAATGCTATATTTTAAATCTTGAAAATTCCAACTTTGATCTCTTTTCACTAGAACAAATTTTTGGAGTAAACTCGCAATTTAAATGGAAGTACCCTGGCACTTATAGGCTAAGCGTAGAACGTGAAAAAATGGGTCAACCGGGAATAAATTTGTAGAGAAGCAATTTTGGTGTCAAAAGACGCAGGAGAGTCTCCCGAGTAACATATCCAAAATCCGCAAAAGTCCGTTTTGGGGAAAATTTTTCAGCGCACTTTGAAATGAGGACCCCTATATGATTTTCGAGTCAGATTTTATAATACGTTACCGAAGGTCCACTGTCCGGAACACCCGAATTGTGTGAAATTCTAGCCTATAGTGTCAAATATCGATCACTTTAGGTTGATTGCGAGGTACCCAAACACATCGTGCCATAATTTGATGCTGATAGCCAAAATGTCGGCCAAAGTGGCCGCAACATTTAAAAAACAAATGCTGAAATGTTTTCCAATCTTGAATATTTTTTCTTTTTTCTGGTTATTATCCAGGATAGCACCATTTTGTTTATATTACGGCGATGGCAGGTAGGTATCTTCGCTTATATAAACAAAATACACACCAAAGTTGTAGCCAAATTGATAACTAACAGAAAAGGAGGGGGGGGGGATTTCCATGGAGTCTTTAATTGTTATTGGTTCCTGGGGGATGGTAATTATACCAGAAGGCTCCAACAGACAGACATGCCAACCAAGGTAAGACGAAATATGCGGTCTCAAAGTAGACAATAAAGAATAAACTGAATCATTATGTCTTGGAGAGAGAATTAAGAATGAACACTAAAATAATCAGCTCCAAACATAATATGTCGCGTCCTGATTACATTATTAAAAATTTCAACTCATCCGAAATCATCGCCAACAAGGAGGAATGATATTCAAAATGACGCGCACCAATTTACAAAAGCATTGTCGCAATCCATATCGTCTCAGGATGTGTCGTCGCTATCTTCCATGACAATATCTATTGAGTTTCTGCACCCATCCCCTCGACAATCACCACAAGCAACGACACACTCAAGTCCATTTTTTCTACATGAGCATACGTTACCCCCACATGGATTCTTACTCGACATCTTGCACTTACAACGTACAAACTTCAACAATGCCTCTGGTGCAGGTTCAAGGTCTGTCATGACCGGAACTAATTGTGTTCCCTTTATTTTCCAACCCCAGTCCTTGGGGTCCATGGCAGTTCTCCCCAGCGATTTCCAAACAACCACTTGTAGATGAACACTCAGGCTGTGGAAATATGCGGCACGTTCTGTAGGGGGAAGTTTCTGTGGATCTGATAAGCCCTTGCTTGAGGACACCATCTCCATAAACTTCGCATATCTCAAGTCATTGAGCGATCCACCGGGCTTGGCGCCATACAAAATCTTGAATAGATTAACACCAGCTTCGCCTACATGACTTTCATCGGCACTGGAATCACTTAGAACAGAAGATATTTTCTGTATTTCTCGCGATTCTATCTTTTTCAAAAGACTGGTTTTCCCCTGACCACAGATGGCTGATGTTGTATCGCATCCTGACCAAGCATGAATAAACAGAATATGCGACGATCTTAGTGTTCCAGTCTTTTGAACAACATCGCGTATTTTCCACATTACTGGTCCACGCGTTGCTGATTTTCGTGCATCAGATAAAAGATATATATCTGCCATGTTTTCGGTCCAATGATACATGAGGAGCACTATTAAATCGGTGTCATCTGCAGCCACAACTACGTCTGTTTCTTGAGCTGCAATTTCGAGAGCGCACGACACTATCAATGTATCAGCATCTCCATTACTGATATGCACTGTTTGCCCATTCATTTGAAGCAATCGACTCAGTAGTTTTATGAATTGGGTTTTGTTTTTTTCATTTGACAGGAATACTTCTTGATTTTTATTATGAGCCTCCATATTTTCATGTAAACGAATATCAGCACATGTTTTTCCAACTCTTCTCGCGTGCTCATGGTCTTTAGTGGAAGGGCCGAGTTCATACCCATCAAACACTATGCACGCGTTTGTATAATTTGATTGGACGTATTGCAGATATTTGTGAGCTAACGCAAAATAAGTAGAATTCTTCACCCACTTAACACGATGTAGTAGAGCACCACCGTCAACAACATACGTAGCACAGGTGGGGCATTGTGCTTGTTCAGATGAATCTGTAAGAGATTTAGCCAGTTGAGACTTAGTAGGCTTTCTCATGAAATTGTCTCTGAACAATGATGTTGGTACAGCTGTCAATTCATATTTGAAATAGGCGGCCATGTTATCCTCCCGTTGAGCAATAGCAATTAATCTTGAAAACAGAATTGTTGGGTTAATTTGCATTTTCTGATTGTCCATTCTGATTCCAGGTAGGAGAGAGTCCAACGATTTTACATGCTGACTCCTTTTAATTGACGCCGACGCAACACTCACTTCATCGAGGTGCTCATGAATTTTCATTCCCATCATTTCTGTTTGATCACAATTTACACCATCACCATCACCAGCCGTAAGGCCAGACGACAAGGAACGTAATTTGTTTTCACCGAGATCGAACGGCTCGTGTTCATCGAACCACAGCTGGATCTTTGATAGATCTTGAAAATCTCTCTCAATTCTACAATTTCCCAGTTCGATGTGCTGTTCACTGGTTTTGTGTTTAGCATCGGTCAAGTTTGTCATTGCATCATGGACTTCAGCACACCTGTACATGGTATCCACCCACTGTAGTCGCACAGACTCAGTCATACCCCTGCCCCTTGTCAGCCCGCCCCTACTTTTGATCGACCGCATAAGAACCTGTTCGATGATCGAATCAGTTGACAACCCTGCCCAAAACCTTTTACTTCTTCGAACTGTGTGTAAACCATGATCCATGAAAGACTTGTACAGCACTGGGTGGGTCATGGGTAGGTCAAGCATCATTTGGAGATAAAGGCGGCAGCTTTTTGCATAATGTATGTGGCCTGTGGCAGCAAGAAGATTCAACATTTTCCCCATCGTCACAAGATGTAAGTTCCAATTACCTGTCCTCTCTGATCTTATAAATTCTTTCAAAATCTGTACGTATTCAACATTTTGCAACCACAACCTTGCGGTTGGTGATTTTTCGGAAAGCAGTGTTTTGTACTTAGATAAACACGTTCCGAGCTTAATTAATTCAGGTGAAAGAGAAGCCGATGAAAATGTAATAATTTTGTTGTCAACATTATCATACACTGCTTTAAGAGTTTCAGCTTCCGATACGGTGAGTTTGGGTAGCTTGGCAGACGGTAAATCAGATACATCCGACGAAGTACGATCAACAACAGTTTCATCACTAAATTCCGGCGAAGATGGGTGTTCATCGCCATCTGGTGGAAGTTGTACTGCTAAGTTGCCAGAACCTACTTGTTCTGTGTCACAATGAGATCTATATGAAGACGAGGTGATGTCTTCTGTCAGTTTGGTATTATCTTGTGAACCATGGGGTAACTCTACTACTGCGCCTACTAACTTGTTAACCAATGCCGCCTCTACTAGGTTATGCCCACGAAGAGCCCTTGATATTGCTTTACCCGACATCATGTGTTGAACAGCATGCGGACCATAGACCATTTCCATCGCCTCCTCTAGGCCAGACCCTTTCATCATGGATCCGATGCTTCCCAGAAAACTGATCATGACGTGAAATCCACCAAGTCTGCACACTACTCGCAGACATTTGGCTGTAATTATTTCTACAGCCTTAAGCCACAGAGGTTGATCAAAGGTCAAACACGGGGATGAAATGCCCAATTTGTTCGCCTGGTCTTGGACGAAAAGTAAAGTTGAATAGATACAAGTCTCATCAGACGGATTCAAATCAATAATCGGCAGGAACAACACTTTTGATTTTGGGGATGGACCACTTTCCGATTCTGAGAAGATATGTTGCATGTAACCTGACCAATTGGGTCTCGGTTTGGTAGCGTCCCTGAATAACCAACCAGAATGCCAAAGCAAGTCTGAGTTAATATCTAATGGCAATGTAAAGGGGGACTGTAACTGGAGCAATGGTTTGTATGTAATTGCTGAAAGACCCTTGCCCGGGATGCCCACATATTGGTGAATCGGGACTCCTTTTGCTTTTATAATTCCATCTACCCTGTGGCGGGGTTGCCTAAAGATTGCAGGTCTCCTTGGTACTAGTGGTGAGTTACTATTTGGGGTACAAACTGCAATTATTCCCATACCATGAAAAGTTCCTTGACCGTCTAATGTTGCAATGTTATGATCAACATTATCTGCGACCCATTGGGTGAACGCCCCAGGAAAGAATGGACCGAGATTATCGCTATCTTCAGTCTGGATAACGGATTGTTTGTATCTTTCAACTTCATCATATGTTATTGAAAAACCTAAACGAGAGAGTTCGATAATGAGCCATCTGGACCCAAACATGTGATCAAGCTCGATGCCAAGACCAAATAATATCGGAGATATGACTGATTTTGGTCGTGCAGACTGAATTATTGAATGGCCAATACTGATCTGCTTCAACTCTGAAGGAACCAGGATTTTTAACAAAGATAGCAAATGTGGAGGTATCCAATTTTTACCTCGCTCAGTGTCACTGATATCCTCGCACGTGGGATATACATTGGTATTGTACTCTGTTTCCCTTAATTGTGCGCGAATAATATTGGCTGCTGTCTTAACAATTCTATCACTTTCTTCTTCAATGTCAGTTTTCTTCTCGTCATACCATCGTTTATTAATTATGAAGGCAGCCATGTTTCGAAAGCAAATTACATCACTCCGCCCCTCCGCCTCTGAAAAAAGTATGTGTTCACCATAATGATCCTGCAGTTTTTTCTTCAACCACTTTTTGGAATAAACGTCAGAACTATTGGCAAATTCAACTATGGTAGCATGCAGTTCAGGGAGCGTATACAACTCCGCGCCAGCTTCAGATTCCATCCACGAGCATATCCTCTCAAACCAATGTTGCTTTTCGTTGTCGTTTTTTCGACCAAGCTTTTGTTTCATTTCAGCTGGCATCATATTCATCTGCCTATTCATCATGAAAAGTGGCAGACAATTATCATATTATACAGCTTCAGCTGCAACCAGATCAATGCAGCCAGAAAGTCTTCTGTGAACATTGCGAGCCACTGTATCGGCTCTCGTAGAACAACATTCCAAAAGTGTATCACGAATGTGGAGTGTAGAAAATCTACGAACATATGTTCTATGAGGATGTCTGAGATCAAACAGAGCAGGTTGACCACAGAGTAGACAGTCCTCTTTGTAATCGAACCTTGAAATACAGGATCTCAATTTTTTTGGAGATGCCATTTCAGCACAGTCCTCACTGGTTTCGGAGGAGACCCTCTTAGTATCTGTAAAATTTCGACGACATGTTTTGTGCACCAAAACCTTTCCAACTGGCGTGGTACTCAACTGATAATTCAAGTATCGTACAAGCCCTGTTTGACCCCGTTTCTCGCCAAAACTAGCTAGCGTCATTATGCCTTTCTCCATTACACTAACTGACGGCTCGTTCTTAAAACCAGTACCACAAATCACACACATATCGCCCGACAAATCACTACTTTCGCCTTGTAGGTGTTCGTCAGACATATCAAATACTATAAACAAAACCAACTTATTCAATAAGAAATCAAAATATGGAAAACAAAGTATCAAAAATGTCTACTTAAAGATAATATTCTCATTGAGATACCCTCATCAACGAGAAAATAACAACTTACATTAGGTTTAAACAGAATACAATTTTTAACTATTTAACTGCAAATCGCAATTGAATATCAAAATGGAACAGTTTGCGGAAGAGCAAAATAAATTGCGGGCAACTTGACAGACAGCCAACGACCGAATGAGAAAGATGATCAAACTGGAACTATCAATAAAGAGCGTTCCACGAATGGGCGGTGGTGTATCCGTTTTAGTATAATTACTACCCACCAGAGCATTCTGGTATAATTACTATCCACCAAAAAACAACAACAGATAATTATGTACATGTAGGAAAGAAATGAAAACGTCATGGGAATATCTCCATTTTTTTGGCTACAATTTTAGTGTGTATTTGACTTATATGTGCGAAGTTGATTGTCATCGCCATTAAACAAAAATGTGCTATCCCAGATATTCTCTAGAAAAATAGATAATGTTCAAGATTAGAAAAATAGACATTTTTAAAAAAATGTTTCAGACACTTTGACCGACATTTTGGCTATCGGCATCAAATTATGATAGGATGTGTTTTGTGAGATTGTAATCAACCTAATCTGATCAATATATGACACTATCAACTAGCATTTTGGGTACTACAGACAGCCGACCTTTGGTAACGTATTAGAAAATCCAAGTCGAAAAATCGTATAGGGGTCCTCATTTCAAAGTGCGCTGAAAAATTTTCCCCAAAACGGATTTTTGCGGATTTTGGATATGCTACTCGGGAGATTCTCCTGCGTCTTTTGGCACCAAAATCGCTTCTCTACAAATTTATTCCCGGTTCAACCCTCTGACGGCCAGACTATTATTGCTTGTCAAGTCTTGGCAGCCAAGACTTCCCTTGAAAAAACTGCAAAGCCACAGGATGCAGAATGCGAAGTGTAATAATGTATAAAAAGGCTCCAGGCCCTGCATGGTTAAAGGAAATGTTTTTTTTTAGTTTGTCCAGAGTTTGTCGGGAATTGTTTTGCAACTTCCGTTATCTAGTTGCATTGGGTAAAAGGATTTGGGTCATTTTTGACAAACGAAGCATTTAATCTATTCATCTTAACCTTTCACCTAACATGAAAAACAGACGACACTTGCAAACAAAATCTTGAATAACTAATTTTTAGCTTAACTTGACATAGTCAAGATAAGCTATTGCCATCACGCGTGCGGAAGTCTGTTAGTCTGTGAGTCTGTGTCGTCTGTTCACATTTTCCCATAGCACGGGCTACACCCCGCAGTTCTTGTCTGATCGTCACGAAATTTCAGATGCAGGTTTGGGGCCATGTCTAGATGAGAACGTCCCCTTTTGGTCGCGATCGGGCAATCGGTATGGCTGCCCGAGCCCAAAACCCGAATACCATTAGCACAGTCTACAGGTCGTATTTATGAAGGGATTTCATTGTAACTTGGTAGGATGCCTCTGTATAATGCCTAGATGAGAGCGTCCCCTTTTGGGCATGATCTATCAAACGTGATGGCTGCCCAAGCCCGAAACCCAAAAACTTTTAGCACAGTCTGCAGGTCATGATTAATATGGAGGGATTTCATTGTAACTTGGTAGGATGACTCCTTATGATGTCTAGATGAGAATTTTCCCATTTGTGCATGATCTGCCAACCGTGATGACTGCCCGAGCCCAAAACCCAAAAACCTTTAGCACAGTCTACAGGTCATATTTATTGAGGAATTTCATTGTAACTTGGTGGGTTGACTTCATACAATGTCTAGATGAGAAACTCCCCTTTTGGACGTGATTGGGCAACTGTGACGGCTACAGGGGCCCGGAGCCCGAAAACCTTTAGCACAGTCTAGAGGTTCTATTTATGAAGGGATTTGTTTGTAACTTGGTAGGATGACTCCAAATAATGTCTAGATGAGAACGTCCCATTTTGATCGCGATTATGCAGCCTTGATGGGTGCCCGAGCCGAAAAACCTTTAGCATAGGCAAAAGGTCATATTTATGGAAGGATTTCATTGTAATCTGTTAGGTTGACTCCATATAATGCCTAGATGATGACATCCCCTCTTGGTCGTGATTGGTCAGTTGTGATGGCTACAAGTGCCCGAAGCCCGAAAACCTTGAGCACAGTCTACAGGTCATATTTATGAAGGGATTTCATTGTAACTGCTTAGGATCACTCCAGATGATGCCCAGATGAGATTGTCCCCTATGGTTGCGATCATTCAGCCATGATGGCTGCCCGAGCCCGAAGCCCGAAAACCTTTAGCACAGTCTACAGGTCATATTTATGAAGGGATTTCATTGTAACTTGGTAGGTTAACTTCATATAATGTCTAGATGAGAATGTCCCCTTTTGGACATGATTGGGCAACTGTGACGGCTAAAGGTGCCCGAAGCCCGAAAACCTTTAGCACAGTCTACAGGTCATATTTATGAGGGGAATTCATTGTAACTTGGTAGGATGACTCCAAATAATGTCTAGATGAGAACGTCCCATTTTGATTGCGATCATTCAGCCTTGATGGGTGCCCGAGCCCCAAAATCTTTAGCATAGGTAAAAGGTCATATTTATGGAAGGATTTCATTGTAACCTATTAGGTTGACTCCATATAATGCCTAGATGATGACATCCCCTTTTGGTCGTGATTGATCAGCTGTGATGGCTACAGGTGCCTGAAGCCCGAAAATCTTGAGCACAGTCTACAGGTCATATTTATGAAGGGATTTCATTGTAACTCAAAGGATCACTCCAGATGATGTCCAGATGAGAATGTCCCCTTTTGGTTGCGATCATTCAACCATGATGGCTGCCCAAGCCTAAAGCCGAAAAACTTTAGCACAGTCTTCAGATCATATTTATGAAGGGATTTCATTGTAACTTGGTAGGTTGACTTCATGTCTAGATGAGAACAGCCCCTTTTGGACACCATTAGGCAACTGTGTTGGCTACAGGGGCCCAAAGCCCGAAAATCTTTAGCACAGTCTACAGGTGATATTTATGAAGGAATTTCATTGTACCTTGGTAGGATGACTCTAAATAATGTCTAGATGAGAACGTCCCCTTTTGGTCGCGATCATTCAGCCTTGATGGCTGCCCGAACCCAAAACCCCAAAACCTTTAGCTTAGTCTATTGGTCATATTTATGGAAGGACTTCATTGTAACCCGTAAGTTTGACTCCATATAATGCCTAGATGATGACATCCCCTTTTGGTCGTGATTGGTCAACTGTGACGGCTTCAGGGGCCCGAAGCCCAAAAACCTTGAGCACAGTCTACAGGTCATATTTATGAAGGGATTTCATTGTAACTTTGTAGGATCACTCCAGATGATGCCCAGATGAGAATGTCCCCTTTTGGTTGCGATCATTCAACCATGATGGCGGCCAGAGCCCAAAGCCCAAAAACCTTTAGCACAGTCTACAGGTCATATTTATTAAGGGATTTCATTGTAACTTGGTAGGTTGACTTCATATAATGTCCAGATGAGAACGTCCCCTTTGGACACAATTGGGAAACTGACGGCTACAGGGGCCCGAAGCCCGAAAACCTTTAGCATAGTCAACAGGCCATATTTATGAAGGGATTTTAATGTAACTAGATAGGATGACTATCTTTTTAACTTGACTTTTGTTGATATACGTTAACTGTGAGGGCCACATACATTAACTGTGAGGTCATATTAACCCAGCCCTCAGCTCTTTAGTACAGTGTGCACCTCATATTATTTTTATCATAAACATAGCATACAGGGAACAGAAATTAACATATTCCCAATTATCACAATTCTTGTCTTATTTCATAATCCTTTCATAAACATTGAACATTATCCTTTTCATCAAACACAACACACAGGTTAAGCTACAGTGTCATTGACACTTTCATTTTCATTTTTTGTCTCAAACACATAGGTTATGACCTCTCACTGGAGCGAGCTCGACAAGCTCTTTCCAAAGAGGGGTCATAACCTATGTTTTTGAGACAAAAAAATGCAAATATAAAGAAAATTAATTAGTGATTTTTGAGAATAGCACTGGTCGGTTTTGGCCGTTACATTGGGTAAAGGGTTAAATAAGTATAGAGCCTGTAATTGCCCAAACAAGCATGTGCTTAGGTAGGATTTGTTTGCGAGACCATAGACATATCTATATATGAAAGGAAAAAACCCTTCTCATTTTCAAAAGTATTAAATAATGAAACTACATTGCTTTCATGTTTGTTGGTCTAAGTCACTTGAAGCATTTATGCTGACATAATATCCAGTAACAGTGCCCAGTCTTTTCGGAATGTGGAACAAATGTGCTGATTAAGTTTATCTCGGGATTGGGAAAGTTCAAGGCAGCTGCATACAGTTTTGATTTGACTGAAATGACAGCGTTTTATGAGTTGGTGAATGAAATCTGAAGTAAAAATGCTAGTTTAGACAAGATGACACTCCAGATGAGTACTGTAAATCAATTCATCATCACCATTATGATAATATTGTTTCAGGGTTTCGCTCTTGTTTCTAAGGAAATATCTCTACTCATCAAGATATGGCTTTTGAAACGAGATATATATTTATTATTTATTGGTGTTTAAGGTCACATACTTATGCACAATGGTTAATCGTGACCGTGACAGTTTTACGGGTGGAGGAAGCCTGAGTACCCGGAGAGAACCACAGAGCAACGACGAGCAGCTGTCAGCTCTCCAACATCGTAACTCTGAACTCTGCACCGCAGCACAGGCAGGGTTAGATTGGTTGAAGACATGCGCACCATCGACGTGCAGTACGCCTCAGTACACAGCGTCATCCTGCCCCCATGTAGGCAATCGGGGTGAAGTGTCTTGCCCAAGGACACAACGCGGTTGCCGCAGGTGGGATTCGAACCGAGGACCTCTCGGTTTGCAGCCTGCACCTCTACCAACTGAGCCACCGCGCCCCGAAACGAGATATAATATACTATTCAAAGAAAGAAGGGGATATTTGATAAAAGTGAGATGTATCTGAAGAAATATATTTATATTTTCATCAAAAAGACAATTGAGGCAGTGCACTGTGACATCTGGTGAATGATTTCAACGATAGTTGGATGTCGGACAAGCTCACATTCCACGCACTGAGCTGTAGAAGACATGGACGGCCAGTCAGAGAATTTACCATGTTCAGTCCAAGACCTCAATGCCTTGTAAATCCTCCTTGGTTCGTGAGAAAAGTACAGATCTGATGTGGCATCCTCCTCACCAAAAATCCAATTTCGGCTTGACTGATGTTATTCCATTCTTCCTGCAGTGCAGCAGCAAATTTCTGGACATTGGTAGGGGACTGTTGGCATTGTCACAGGTGCCTGCCAAGCATATCCCAGACATGATCAATTGGTGAAGAGTCTGGACTTAGTGCTGGCTAAGGCAGTGTAGTGATGTTCTGCTCCTGTAGGATCTCTGTAGCAACACAGGCCCTGTGTGCTCTTGCATTGTCATCTTGGAAAATGAATCAACAGCCGTGACGCTGCGCAAATGGCACCACATGAGCTGCTAACATGCTGTCACGGTAGTACTGCCCTGTGACACGCCATTAGATGACATGTAATGCTGTTCTGCTTGTCATGGTTATGCCTCCACACCATAACCGATCCACTACATAAAACGATCGTGCTGCCTAACGGTTTTGTCATGGTATTGTTCATTCCACTGCCGCCACACTCTGTTTCGTCTGTCGTGGAAGTCGAGAGTAAACCTCGATTCATCTGAAAACATGATGTTGCTCCACTGACGATTGTCCCAACCCTGTCGTGCTCCACACCAATTAGTCTTGCTGCAATGTGACATTCAGTCAAACGTGGAATTATTCTAGGTCATCAAGCGTACAAATTCCAGCTGTGTAGGCGATTTCGGATAGTCTGACCACTGACTCGCATTTCTGTCGCTTGTTGCAGCCGGTCCTACTATTTAACGAACACAAACGAACATAAACGAACAGAAGAGAAAATAATAGGAAATACAAGTTAAAGATGGTTGAGAGTGCATATGCAGGTATATGTGGGTATATATTATTCGTTTGTAAAATTTTATTCACTTCTGATGAGTATTTTGATGATTAATAAGGTTTATAAAATGTACGACGGCGCGAAATTCTTGTGTTCGTGAAGTAGTTGCCTGCTTGAAGCTGTCGACAAGATGCGACAAAGGTGTGAAATCAATTAGTTGTCTATCTGAGGAAGAATGTCGCTGAGGAAAACAGCGAAATTTAGGTTTAAGAGGATGGCAAGCGCCTATTTTAATCGTGTGTAAAATTGTATCCACGTCTGATGAGTATTTTAGTGATAAATAAAGATTATAGCCATTATTTGGATTGACAAACATGCATCAAACTCTCGCTTTGGATTCCGAGGACGCATCACGGCGAGTCGGGGACAAACCGTGATCTACCCTTAGAAAGCGGAGCAAGACTCGGATACATGTAGCATATTGTACACCCACCTAATGATAATAATCTAAAGATCTTACGATATCTTGGGGATAAGTCATTAAAGCCCAGTTTAAGCTTTCCTGAAAACTTTCCCCGAACAAGCTCACCCTCCACCAACGTGGGCTCCCACTAACGAGAGAGGACAACTAGGCGCGTAGCCAGGAAAAAGTTTCCTGGGGGTGGGGGAATAACTGGCGGGGGTGGGGGTGGGGTTTATAGCCATCAGATGCGCGAAAGGCGGGGTTTGGGGGTGGGGTCTGGGGGTCCTTCCCCAGGATTTTTTTTTTTGGGGGGGGGGGGGGGGGGTATGGGGAAAATTTAAAAATCTAAGTCTAACTACTGGCAGGAAACGTTTGGAAGGGGGTACAGCTACATTTTGGAGAGGGGGCACCTGCCCCCTGTGGCAACGACAAATCCCGGGACACCTCCACCCACAGACTCTCACCAACGAGCCCCATCCACCCCCGGTTCTTTCCAGGAAACGCGTTCCGTGATACAGTAGGCCTAACCGCTTCGCGATAAATGTTAGCCCAATAATATTAGCCTTCGCCTGTGCGCCGAATTTATTATTATTATTATTTTTAATATGTCGCACCGGTGCGACATATTAAAAAATAAAAAAATAATAAATTCGGAGCACAGGAGAAGGCTAATAGTATTGGACTAGATAAATGTTAAACTCCCCTCATCCTTTGCCCGGGCTTGGGACCCGTAATAAATTTTAAACCCACCCCCCCCCCCCCCCCCCCCCCCCCCCCCCCCCCCCCACTGGCAGAGTCAAGTTAGTCGGATTCATAGTTGTCAATAAATTTTAAACTCCCCTCATCCTTTGTCCGGGCTTGGGACCGGCAGACTTAAGAGAATCAAGTCAGGCGGATTTAGAGTTTTTGTTGTGCTTTTTCCAAAAAAAAATTTTAGCAATAAATTTTAAACTCCCCTCATCCTTTGCCCGGGCTTGGGACCGGCATACTTAACAGAGTCAAGTGAGGCGGATTTAGAGTTTGTTTTTTTTTCAAAAAGTTATTCTATTACTTCTTTGGCAGATATATTCTGACTTTCTTTTCAATTCACTGCCTTACTATAATTATATTTAATGTGAAAAAATGAGTTATCCAAAATAAATTTAAGAATTCTTTTTTCTTTTTGACAAACAGTACTTTGTTAAGTCCACCGGTGCCAAGCCCGGGCAAAGGATGAGGGGAGTTTAAAATTTATTGCTAATTTTTTTTTTAATTTAAATAAAAAAAAAAAAACGGGATGGGGTGTATGTAGAAGACATCACCGCGAAGCGGTTATTGTATCATGGAACCCGCTTCCTGGAAAGAGACCGGAAAGAGCCCGGGGTGTCCCCCTCGTTGGAGAGAGTCAGTGTGGGGCGGGGGGGGGGGGGTGCCCGGGATTTTTTCTCGGGTCGCGTTTCTAGGAGAGTATGGGTAGGGTTGTCCCCAATGTCGTAGCCACATGGGGCTGGGGCACTTACCCCCTCCCCAAAATCTAGCTGTGTCCCCTTCCAAATGTTTTCCGCCAGTAGACTTAGATTTTAAAATTTTCCTGGGGGAGAACCCCCCCTCCCCCCCCCCCCCGAAAAAAATTCCTGGAGAAGGACCCTCCAGCACCCCCGCCTTTCGCGCATCTGATGGCTATACCCCCCCCCCCCTCCCCCCTGTTATCGCCCCCCCCGGAAACTTTTTCCTGGCTACGCGCCTGGTTGTCATCTCTCGTTAGTGGGAGCCCGCGTTGATGGAGGGTGAGCTTGTTCGGGGAAAGTGTTCAGGAAAGCTTAAACTGGACTTTAATGACTTATCCCCAAGATATTTTAAGATCTTTAGATTATTATCATCATGTGGGTGTACAATATGCTACATGTATCCGGGCCTTGCTCCGCTTTCTAAGGGTAGATCACGGTCTGTCCCCGACTCGCCGTGATGCGTCCTCGGAATCCAAAGCGAGAGTTTGATGCATGTTTATCAATCCAAATATTGGCTATAATCTTTATTTATCACTAAAATACTCATCAGACGTGGATACAATTTTACACACGATTAAAATAGGCGCTTGCCATCCTCTTAAACCTAAATTTCGCTGATTTCCACAGCGACATTCTTCCTCAGATAGACAGCTAATTGATTTCACACCTTTGTCGCATCTTGTCGACAGCTTCAAGCAGGCTACTACTTAACGAACACAAGAATTTCGAGCCGTCGTACATTTTATAAACCTTATTAATCATCAAAATACTCATCAGACGTGAATAAAATTTTACAAACGAATAACATATACCCACATATACCTGCATATGCACCCTCAATCATTTTTAACTTGTATTTCCTATTATTTTCTCTTCTGTTCGTTTATGTTCGTTTGTGTTCGTTAAATAGTAGGACCCGTTGCAGCTGCTGTCCAATTTCTGAGGCACTTTGATGGTGGTTACGCATGCTGTGGTTCGGATGAAACAATCCAGGTTAGCAGTTGTCGCCTTTGAATGACCTGACCAATGCCTGTCATCAACATTACCTGTCTTGACGGTAGCGTGACCACAACCTGCTAATCACCAATTTCCCCCCGGGAAGTCAAGTAGTGCCTGTTCACTGCGGCAAACAGGCTCTGTTTTACTGGTGAAATAGGACCCAGTCACCAGTGCTTGGGAGGTGCAAACCCTCCCTAAAATGGGCAACATGGCTTATTAAATGCTCACCCCCTGGTCTTGAGTTGATACTCATGTTGTGGTCATAATTAGCCATTGTGCAAAAATATGTGACCTTAAACACCAATAAATAACAATAAATAATCACCGATTGAGTAACATTGAGAATTTGAGCCACTGCCACTGCAGTCTATCTTTTGCCAACTTTCAACATGCCAACGTTCGTCACATGTCAGTCTTCGCATTCCTCAAAAGTTAGGTTTCGACCAGAAACTATTGATGGATGAGTTTATACCAAGAAAAGAACGAGACCTCTGAAAAAGCCTGTCCAGTATCCCACAGACATTAATGCAGTACCGGTGCCATTCATGATCCACACTAAACTTGGTAACATATTGATGTGTCCAGTCATGCGTATCCAAAACCATTTTCCGAAAATATCAACATCAGTTTGGATATCCCCTACCTTTTTGTAATAGTATAGTATAAATTGGGTATAAACGATTGATTGGACTTGACATTATATCCATGTTGCGATCACGCTTGGCCATTGTACAGAAATATGTGATCTTGAACACCAATAAATAAATAACTTAAACGCTTATGTTGGATGTCCCCCATGAGAATACGTAGTATTGCTTGTGTATTGCAGCAAACAAGTTCTGCTCTACTGGTAAAATAGGACCCAGAAACTTGGGATGGAACTGCTCTAAAGTGGGCAGCATAGGTATAAATGATTTTTTGGCTAAAGTTTATTTCATACCTATGTAGAGGTTGTGTTGTATCCATATAAGCCTGAAAAAAACACACTATCATCTGCAAGATGAGGTCACCAGCCGTTTTCGAAATAAAAGGTCAAGGCCACCAATTTCAAGGTCAAGGTCACCCTGCACAGGCACCCCAATAAAATCAAAATGATCGATGGGTCAATATACCCGCACATATGAAATTTTAGCCCGATCGACCCAGCCGTTATCGAAATAAAAGGTCAAGGTCACCCCACACGGGCACGGCACCCATCCCATGTTACTTGCAGGGATGAATTACCCCCGTGTACAAAATTTGAGATCGATCTGTCGAGAAAAGGAGGAGTTCACCCAGAACAAAGAAAGATGAAGAGATAGAGATATAGATACAGACATTCGCATTTATATATTAGATTAATAGGGTTGTTCAGTGAAGAAATATCTGACTAACTGCTGAACTGTATTAACAGAATTTGAATGGAAAGTTTTGTATTTAATTATTTATTTATTGGTGCTTAGGTCACATATTTCTGCATGATGGCAAATCATGACCACGACAGTATTAAGGGTGGAGGAAGATGGAGTATCAGGAGAGAACAATGGCGAGCAACTGTCAGCTCCCCAACATACTAACTCCACACAAGCAGGATTAGCATTGGTTGAAGACAAGTGCACCATCAACGTGTAGTATGCCTTCATACACAATGCCACCGTGCCCCCACATGGGCAATGGGGATGAAATGTCTTGCCCAAGGCCACAATGCGGTTGCCGCAGATAGGATTCGAACTGAGGACCTCTCGGCTTGCAGCCTGCACCTTGCATTTAACTGGTAGAGTGATAAATTATTTTTCAAGGGTGATTTCTAACATGGATAATTTTTTTCAAAGCTACCATGCCACCAGCATGAGGAAGCTTAGTTTTGCAAGATTTTGTTCATAGATAATTGTTTTGTTACAATTCATTGGAGAGTGCCTTCTAGCATTCTCCAATGAATTACTACAAAGCACTTTTACAAAAAAACATTTCTCGCTACTGCCCAGAAACAACAAGCTAATTCATAAAGTGTAAAGCCACTAAAGTGACTTTTAACACTTTTTAACATAGCCACAACAATGGCTTCTAGCACTCAACCAGTTAACATGAGGGTTTGTGGGCCAATGTATAAGGTGATGAGTTAAAATTGGAAATTCCAACTAAGAGGATTAATTTTTAAATGGCATTTATTAGAATTCACAATCATACTGAGCTATATATACCTGAAACAACACTTCAAAAGAATAAGAACGCTTATTCAATGTTCTCATATAAATGTGTATAATAAATAAAATGTAGTAATAAATAATATTATGTGACTGTGTATTATCCTCCCTTGTTTATCCCTTTACCCAACACAGACGATATCAAAATTTATTATTTTAAATGTCATTTTTTTTAATTTTTCAAAAAATTTCAACAAAACCGTATCATGCGACCCCTCGTTGGAACAAGCTCGTTCCAGAGAGGGGTCACATGATATGGTTTTGTTGAAATTTTTTGAAAAATAATATTTTTTCAACTGCTGAATTTGCATATTATGCAGACAGATGCGGGCGATTCGTTGGGTAAAGGGTTAACTACTTTTGGTAGAAGATATTCCTGCCCAGCAATGGAAATCTTGTCAGTAAAAGACATTTAATTTGGGTGCTTTTAACCACACTTTCCCTTTGGACCAATGATTTCTTGAGTTAGATTTTCATTAATTTTTCATAAAATCTAGTCTTGGCTGCTTCATGGCAGCCATGACTAGATTTGATAGAAAATAGTTTTAAAAATATTCAGTGGGTTAAGAGTTAAACTCCAAAAGTGGAGCGGTCCATTACTGTGGTAAATACAGAGACAGCAGCAGAGCTGAATAAAAGTGGGGGTGCTAATGTCCGGTTGAGATGCAGTGAACTTAACATGGTTTATCCCGATAGCAGAAAATTTGAAAAATGGATCCTCAAAATGCCAACTTTTTGATTCTCAAACATAAAGGTGACAAAAGGTAACAAAAGTGTGATGGGGAGAGTGGGCATTAGTAAAGATATCATGCCTCGACAGACTGACAGCATCATTTTGTGTCTTGGCAGTGATGCCACAGATAATAACCACCAAATGTCAACTACAAATACCCACTTCTCTAGTGTGCATGCAACCATCTAGTAATGATTTGGCTATTTCTTTTCAACCTACTCACAATTGTTTACAATTGGCTGTAACATAAGTGCAAGCCCTACTTCGGAACTAACTCAAGCTTTTAGAATCTTTTCCAAACGAGTTGGAAAAGTACTAGAGTGCAAAAGCACGAAAAAGATCGAAAAAAGGGTCGAGCGAGACCAGCGCTCGAAATTACAGGTACTCTCTCTGCACACCTCTTGCGTTTACCGAGCGCATGCGCAACAACCGTGACGTCAATTCCTTTATTTTCCGCCATTGTTCATGGTCGGAAATTTTTGTGACTGTGCTGTTTATGATATTAATTCTTCGTGAACAACTTATTAATCGTCTTTAGTGTGCTACTGGATTGTATCCTTTTTCAAGCTACCAAATTATTACTCTCATTTAATGTTAATTTGTATTATTATTGCTGTGCTTTTCACACTTTATCTTGCCTTTCCCCCACGTGTGAACACGACCTTCGTTCTGTTTTCCGTCGGCGGGAAGCTTGATTGTTGTATTTATATCATGCCTAAGACTATTCCTTGTACCTCTTGTTTGCAGGTGAAACATGTGGACGATTCCCATACCACATGTGTCACTTGCAACAATTGCACTCAGGCCCAATCATGTGGTATCTGTGGGGTTTGGTCCTCTAAATTTTGGGCTTCTGTTAACAAGGTGGTTCTTTCCAGAGCTAGAACCCCTCGTTCTCGGGGTAAGGGTAGCCGTGCCGTTGCAGACATTTCTGCTGGTGCACGTGGTGACTCTGTCACACAAGATTCGGATCTGACTTCTGTGGCGAGCTCCTCTGCGACTGTTGACGGTGTTTGTTCTGTGATACCTGATGAGACCGCGGTCTCTTTGTCTTCGGATGTCACTATTGAGGCGTCTGTTTTCGTTGAGAGCTTTTCCGAGGTCAACTCGGTAACCCTCTCCGATCTGCCTCCAACACCGTCGACCGTTGTTGAGGGGGTTGCTACTCCAGATCCTATTCTGTCTGATGGTGGCTCTTCCATCTCTTCTGGGGATGGTCTACAGTCTCGGGGGACCGAGGCTGTATCTGCTGGTGTGTCTGTGTGTTCTCAGCCTCCCCCAGCCTCGCGGCGAGGCTGTGCGGGTTTGCTGTCTGCTCCGTCTCATCTGGCTAGGTTTGCTCCTAGTCGGTTGAGCCGGCCGGTCGCTTCGGCAGCGATTCCTCGTCCCTCGAGTGAATCGTTTATTGTTCCACCTTCGCCTGCTAGTGTGCCGACTAGCGGGATGGTGTTGGGACGTTGGCATCCAGGGCCTGCTGTTCGGCAGCGGTCAGTGACAGCCCCGGTTAGCTGTCACTCTCGGAACCTTCCTCCGGTGATTCCTCACTGTGTTCCGAGTCTGGGTGTCGATCGATGCTTGCCGTCGGTCTCAGAGGATAGGCAGTTGGGGCCGTCTGCTGCGCAGAGGTCAATGACAGGTTCCTGTCATTCTTGGGACAATCCTCCGGTGTCTTCTCACCGTGTCCTAGGTCCAGCTACCGATCGACGTGCGCCGTCGGTCCCTTTCGAGGATTTGCAGGCAGGGCCTTCTGTTTCGCAGAGGCCAGTGATGGCTCCTGGGCGTCACAATCGGGACTATCCTCCGGTGTCTTCTCACCGTGCTCCTATTCTGTCTGCCGATCGACGTTCGCCGTCGGTCTCTTCTGAGGATTTGGGTTCTTCTACCAGAAGGGTCCATTGGGAGGACACTCCGTCGGGCGATTCTGCTGCGACGGATTCTCAGGGTGACCTGCGCCAGGCCGTTTTGGCGCTCACCCGGTTGCTTTCTGGCAACCCTCAAGTTGGCCTCCCTGTGCCTCCTGAGGCACAACCTCCTTTGGTCGGTCGCCGAGATGTCTCGCCTGGCCCCTTGGATACTGCACAGTATTCACAGGAGGTTTCTGCTGGTCAGCCCGAGTTGGGCTACGTCTCCTCTGCTACGGAGGATGACGAGTATCTTGAAGGTGATGGTCCCCCATCGTCAGTCTTGGGGCAGGCTTTGGATTTCGTCTTTGGCTTATTGCCGGACGTTCTACCTTCCGACCAGCCTTCTGTGTCCGTCCGGCCGCGGTCCACTGTGGAGCGCCGTAACCCTGTTGAGCCTTCTAGCTCCGGGGCTTTGCGTCCTCTGCAATCGGCTCAGGTGGTTGAGTCCTTCCAGGGCTTAGACGCCAAAATGCGTTCTAAGGCCCTCAAGGGTTCCTTCTTTTCTAGAGCTGATGCCTTCCTGCCTCCATCGCGGTTTCGTGTTTACGATTCCGTCTCTCCACCAGTCTTCCAAGGGATGACTACTGTGGATGAGGATTCTTCTTCCCTCGGGTTGACTAAGCCTAAGTCGGCAGTTCTCCCGATGTCGGTAGTTGAGTCTATGGTGGGCCTGTCCCGAGAGATGCTGGGTATGTTATCTCTCGCGGACCATGTCGTCGCTGCTCTGGCTGAATATTTTCCACCAGGGGAGTTTGATGACGCTCAGGCGCCTTTTCGCGTTTTGTCACAGGCTCTTATGAACTTGACTCACGCTCACGCCTGTAACACGGCCAATTTGGAGCTGGCACGCCGGGATGCGGTTTTGGATTCTTTACCATCCCTTCCTTCTGAGCAACGTGCTGTTCTGAGGTCTGCCTCTTTGGTAGGACCTCAGTTGTTCCATGGTTCCGTGGAAGCTGTTCGTGGCGAAGTTCTTCGTCATTCGAAGGACCAGCTTTTGCTGAGACAGCTTGACCCACCTGCTGCTGCGGGTGGGGGTCGTTCCAGGCCCGCCAAGCGTGCTGCTGCGTCTGCCTCGTCGGCGACGTCGGCTACGCCTTCGGCTCCGTCTGCTCCTTCTGCTCATAAGAAGCGCCGACGTGGCCAGGCCCGCTGGCAGCCTCAGGCTGGAAAGTCTCAGGACTCTGTCACTTCCCGAGGTGGTTTCTCCTCTCGGGGGCCTCGTCGAGGCCGCAAGTGAAGGTTCTCACCTCGATTCGCCTCCAGTCGGAGGAAGGCTGTCGCTGTTTTACGACCGTTGGACAGAGATAACGTCGGACTCTTGGGTCCTCGACGTCATTCATTCCGGTCTGCGACTGTCCTTCCATCGGCACCCCAGTTTATCTCGGGTGCCCCTTCCGACTCAGGTCCCTTCAGATTCTCTGCGTCGGGACCTTCTGGTACAGGAGATCGACAATCTCCTCACCAAAGGGGCGATCGAGGTGGTCAGGAACACCCTTTCACCGGGGTTTTACTCGAGACTTTTCTTGGTGCCGAAGAAAAACGGCCAATTTCGTCCTGTCATCGATCTGAGTACCCTGAACGAGTACATAATTGCTCCTCGTTTCAGTATGGAGACTTTCCGGTCGGTTCGACGTTCAGTTCATCAGGGCGATTTTGCGGCCAGTATCGACCTGAAGGATGCCTACTTCCATGTACCCATTCATCTGGCGTCACGGAAATACCTTCGGTTCTCGTTTCGGGATCGAGTTTTTCAATTCAGAGCTCTCCCGTTCGGTTTGAACCTGGCTCCTTGGGCCTTCACCCGACTGATGTCTCATGTGCTTGCTTTCCATCGCACTCAGTCGGCGGTGACTTCGTCCGCCTACCTAGACGACATCCTCCAACGGCACCACGATGCTGCTGTTCTGGAGTTCGATGTCCGGCAGTTTCTTTGCCTGCTAGCGTCGCTGGGTTTCAGAGTCAATCGCGAGAAGTCGGATCTTCTTCCTTCTCAGCGATTCCGTCATTTGGGGATGGATTTCGACACTCTTCACAATGTAGTGTCGGTTCCCCAGGCTCGGGCGACGATTCTTTCCGCCTTGACTCGGGACCTGCTTCAATCTTCCTCGGTCTCGGCCAGGACTTTCCTTCGGATGCTGGGCCTTTGCGGTTCGGTGACCGATCTCATTCCGCTCGGTCGCTTGTTTGTCCGACCTCTCCAACACTTCCTGTTGGATCATTGGCGTCCGAATGTAGATCCGCTGGACCTGGAACTCACTATTCCTCGGTCTCTGCTTTGTCACCTCCACCCTTGGGCAAATATTCCCTGGCTGACACAGGGTGTTCCGTTGGATCTTCCTTTGGCCGATCGCATCCTTACTGCGGATGCCAGCGATCGGGGCTGGGGTGCGACGTTGGACCCTCTCGGTCTGTCTACTCACGGAGAGTGGGACAGCGAGCAGGTGGGCCTTCATATCAACCAGAAGGAGCTCCTTGCTCTTCTGTTGAGTTTTCGGCTTTGGATCCCTCATCTGTCGGACCATGTTGTCCTACTTCTTTCGGACAATTCGACAGTAGTGGCCTACATACGGAATCAGGGAGGCACTCATTCGATTCCTATGTATCGGCTGTCTCGGGATCTTCTTCTGTTGGCACGGGATGTGAACGCTCGGGTGTCCATTCGACACATTCCCGGGCGTCTCAACGTCCTAGCAGACTCCCTGTCCCGACGCGACAGTGTCCTTCCAACCGAATGGATGCTACATCGGTCGGTGTTTCAGGCGATTTGCGAGCAGTGGGGTCGTCCTCAGGTCGACCTTTTCGCTACTCGCTGGAATCATCAGGTAGAGACTTTTGTCTCCCCTTGTCCAGATCCTCTGGCATTTGCAGTAGACGCTCTGTCTCTGGACTGGACAGGCTGGGTCGGCTATGCCTTTCCTCCTGCACCGATTCTTCCTCAAGTTTTAGCGAAGATTCGTGCTTGCAGTTGCAGGATCATTCTGATCACACCCCTGTCTCCACAGAGGGTGTGGATCAATCTGCTGCGGCCTCTATTGGCCGATCGACCGATTCGTCTACCTCTACGTCGCGATCTTCTTTCACAGGGTCGTCCCAGGAAGTATCACAACAACCTGGCGAGCCTGTCCCTTCACGCCTGTCTTTTATCAGGTCCAGTCTCCGACGTAGAGGTTTTTCGAGACGATCAGTGGAGTGCATTTCTGCATCGCGGCGACCTTCCACTGGAATGACTTATGCCGCCAAGTGGAAGGTTTTCTGCCGCTGGTGTTCAGATCACAATGTGAATTACCGTGATCCGTCTATCGCTCAAATTGCGGATTTTCTGGTTTTTCTTTTTGACTCCAAGGGCCTCCAGCCTATTACGGTTAAGGGCTATCGGTCTATGCTGTCTGATACTTTCTCTTATGTGGGAAAGCGGTGTATCGGTCGTAATCTTTTCCTCTCCAAACTTATTCGGCACTTTTCTTTGAAGAGGCCTCGAGTTTTGCGTCTTACACCCAAGTGGAACTTGGCATGGGTGTTGCACTGTTTGGAGGGGGCGCCTTTCGAGCCTTTATCTGAGACCGACATGCGTTTTCTCACCTATAAGACGGCTTTTCTTCTAGCGTTTGCTTCTGCTCGTCGAGTCAGTGAGCTTCATGCGCTATCTGTTGATTCTGCCTTCTTCCGAAATGAGGCTAACAGTGTCACATTCACTACTGATTGCTCTTTTCTGGCTAAGAATCAACTCCCCGATTCGGTACCTCCTCCCATCTGCATTCGGGCTCTCCCTGCTGTAGATGGACGGAGGCCTCTTCTTTGTCCTGTTCGTGCGGTCAAGACTTACATTACTCGCACTCAGTTCATTAGGAGGGATCGGAAGAGATTTTTTCTGTCTCTCATTCCTAAGCGGCAGTCTATCTCTTCCCATTCTATTTCCAGGTGGATCTGTCTTGCAATCAAGCTGGCTTATTCTCGCTTGTCTGCATCGGATCTTGTTTCGAACCGGCTTAATGCTCACGAGGTTCGTGCCATTTCTACATCCTGGGCGTTCTCCAATTCTGTTTCGCTCCGTGATGTTATGAATGCGGCTTACTGGAGGAATGCTTCTACCTTCTCCTCCTTTTATCTCCGCCACCTTCAGCAGCAATCTGAGGACCTTTATTCTTTAGGCCCTCTCGTGGCTGCTCAGGCTGTGGTGCACCCTCGTTAAATTGTTTTTGTCGAGGTTGCGCTTCTCTCAGCCTTGTTCTTTTCAGGTGCCTTCTCTCTTTCTTCATTACAGGTTTTAGTTTTTGTTCTCTGCCATCCTTGCTTTCGTTCTGCTACTCTTGTTGGTATTGGTTATGTGATTCACCTCCTCCTATTGTTTATTCAGCCAATTGTAAACAATTGTGAGTAGGTTGAAAAGAAATTAAAATTTTTTAGTAAGTTTCTTAACATACCTACCACAATTGTTTACCGGAGGCCCACCCTCCTTGGGGATATCTTTGATATCGATGCCTCCCCGCTAAATCACAAACTTCTCGTTGGCGGAAATACGGAATTGACGTCACGGTTGTTGCGCATGCGCTCGGTAAACGCAAGAGGTGTGCAGAGAGAGTACCTGTAATTTCGAGCGCTGGTCTCGCTCGACCCTTTTTTCGATCTTTTTCGTGCTTTTGCACTCTAGTACTTTTCCAACTCGTTTGGAAAAGATTCTAAAAGCTTGAGTTAGTTCCGAAGTAGGGCTTGCACTTATGTTACAGCCAATTGTAAACAATTGTGGTAGGTATGTTAAGAAACAAAATTTACTAAAAAATTTCAATTTCTTTTTATTCAGCCATTTTCCAACCCAGTTGCAAGTTGCTGGGAAGGGGGGGGGGGGGGGTAGGGAGGGGGTGGGATGTGAAACAAATTGTCCGCACGAATTAAAATGTGAGTGGAATGTATTATCCTCGCAACTTCAGTAGTGATTGCAGCACACAATTGTTTTAACCCTTTACCTAATATGAAAAGCAGACGACACTTGCAAACAAAATGATTGAATAGCAAATTTTTTTTTGTCAAAATAATTTCTTATGATCCCCCCCCCCCCCCCCCTCATTGGAATGAGCCCAATCAGCTCATTCCACTAAGGGGTCATAAGATATGTTTTTGAGGCAAAAAGTTTCCAAAATAATGAAAACTGAATGGCAATTTTTGTGAATAGAACTGGATGGTTTTGGCCATTACATTGGGTAAGGGCTTAAACATTCCACTCAATTGATTTACTCAAGTGGATGATTTCACTAAAGTGTGAACTGAAGTAAAATGAAGTGGACATCAAGTTGTGAGCTTCTGCCAGGAAATGGAACATCATGGGCTATAATGGGTTGGAAGTTTGAACAGGACATTTTCTTTGCCTCCACCTGTTACTGCCATGCACAATCTTTGCTTTGAAAGTTCAATAACAATTTGATATTACTTGAAAGAAACATTGATAAAACATTTAGGGGGCTAAATCGTACTGACAATCGATCCCCTAGGTACACCATGCCCATTAATTTGGTGTCTTTCTCAAAGTCACAGCACACATGATAACAGGTCAGAACTGGATTCTCAGCATCTCAATAAAAGTCGGCTGTGCTAACAAATTTGTAACCTCGACCTTTTTTGAGAGTTCTTACTAGAATGTAAGAATGCATGGAAAACGTAAGATAAAAAAATATACCAATCAAAATTAAGAAATCATGTTGTGTGTGTCACTATCTTTTATGTATATTCTATATTCTTAGATATGTTGTCCAGCAATAGATTTATGTCATGATATGGTAAAACCATTCAGCAAATGTAGACAGGGCAGAATATTGGCCAGTACTGTTTAATTTAGCACTTAAATAGTTCAACAACACTATAGCACCATTACACGGGAGCATTGGACTTCAAACCAAAAGGTCCATGGGTTGATCCCCACCAGGGGTAACTGCGTCGTGTCCTTAGGCAAGGCACTTAATGCAGATTGCCTATGTGGGTGTATGGTGGCAATGTGTACTAAGGCATACTGCATGTTGGTGGTGTACTTGTCTTCAACCAATGCTGACCCTGCCTGTGCCGAGTTAATACATTGGGGAGTCTGACAGTTGCTTGTCACTGCTCAGTGGTTCTCTCTGAGTTCTCCAGCTTTCTCCACCCGTTAAAGTGTCTGACACTAGAGGTGACCTGACTGTAAAAAGTGTTGTTAAACCCCAATAAAAAAAAATAGCACCATTACATAATGCAATGCTCTGGAGTACCAATTCCACATTCAGTGCTCTGGTACTTAACCCACTAAACAGTGATGTTGAAATATCTCAATTTCAGGAGTAAATTTTTTCCCCATAACGCAACCAGACATTTTAACCATTTCAATCTTGTTTGACAGAGCTCATTGAGATCTGTCAAACAAGACTGAACAGGTTAAATTCCTAGTTGCATTATGGAAAAAATGGCTACATTGTACCTGTAATTTTTTGTATCTTGACATCAGCTTGCAAGGGGTAAATTTATCAAAATTGGAGGATATCTATCTCAGTATCTACTCTTAACTGGTACAGTGCTGATTTATTAGCTCACCTGACTGAAAGTCAGGGTGAGCTTTTCTGATCACTTTTTGTCCGTCGTCCGTTGTCTGTCGTCCGTCGTGAAGGTGGTGTTTGGGCCTTTTTCTCCCAAACCACTGGCCGCATATTAATGAAATTTCATGTGAATAGGGGTTATATAAGGGCATTTTGATTTTTTGTCAAATTAGGTTTCGGCTCATATTGAGCAGAGGTGAAAAAATGGCCAAATTTTTTGAAAATCTTCTTCTAATGAACCACCAGTAGCAGAGACTTGATATGTGATATACGGAGTCCTTTTGAGGTTTAGAATGAAGTTGTTCAAGAGAAGTTTTTTCTGGCATTATTTGCCTTCGTTATGGGAGGAGCAAAAATTTTGGCCACGCCTAAAATTTCGATTTTCAGAACCGTGAGGTCGATTTGAACCAAATTTGATATGCGATGATAATGGATCATAAGTAGTTGATTGATGCAAAAAAAAATTTTCTCATTGCCCCGTGGGAACCTCGGGGGCTAAAAATAGGAAAAACCTTAAAACTGCCATATCTCCAAAACTACATGGCACAGAGAATTCTTATTTTGTGTAAAGCTTACTTTTATCCTGTAGAATAGAATGGTTAAAAAAAATCCCTATCAGTTTGATCACAAGGTACTTTTTTCAGGACTTTGAAAAAGTGCTGAGTCATCACTTTTTAACACTGTTGGCAATGGGAAAAAGATTAAAAAATCTTCTTCTCCAGATCCAGCAGGCAGAATCTTTTGATATTTGGTATGCAATGTTGTAGGGTGGGTCTGATTCAAGTTTATTCAAATCGGCCCCCTGGGTTCATATTTGGGCTCAGTATAGGAGCCCGATTTCGAACTTGGTGCATTTCAGGCAAATTTCTTCAAAAATCTTCTTCTCCAGATCCAGCAGGCAGAATCTTTTGATATTTGGTATGCAACATTGTGGGGTGGATCTGATTGAAATTTGTTCAAATCGGCTCCCTGGATTGATATTTGGGCTCACTATAGAAGCCCGAATTCGAACTTAGTGCATTTCAGGCAAATTTCTTAAAAAATCTTCTTCTCCAGATCTAGCAGGCAGAATCTTTTGATAGTTGGCATGCAACATTATGGGGTGGATCTGATTCAAGTTTGTTCAAATCGGCCCCCTGGGTTTATATTTGGGCTCAGTATAGAAGCTCGAATTCGAACTTAGAGCATTTCAGGCAAATTTCTTCAAAAATCTTCTTCTCCAGATCCAGCAGGCAGAATCTTTTGATATTTGGTATGCAACATTGTGGGGTGGATCTGATTCAAGTTTGTTCAAATCAGCCCTCTGGATTGATATTTGGGCTCACTATAGAAGCCCGAATTCGAACTTAATGCATTTCAGGCAAATTTCTTAAAAAATCTTCTTCTCCAGATCCAGCAGGCAGAATCTTTTGATATTTGGTATGCAACATTGTGGGGTGGATCTGATTCAAGTTTGTTCAAATCGGCCCCCTGGGTTTATATTTGGGCTCAGTATAGAAGCTCGAAATCGAACTTAGTGGATTTCAGGCAAATTTCTTAAAAAATCTACTTCTCCAGATCTGGCAAGCAGAATCTTTTGATATTTGGTATGCAACATTGTGGGGTGGATCTGATTCAAGTTTGTTCAAATCGGCCCCCTGGATTCATATTTGGGCTCACTATAGAAGCACGAATTCGAACTTAGTGCATTTCAGGCAAATTTCTTAAAAAATCTTCTTCCTCAGATCCAGCAGGCAGAATCTTTTGATATTTGGTATACAACATTGTGAGGTGGATTGATTCAAGTTTGTTCAAATCAGCCCCCTAGATTCATATTTGGGCTCACTATAGAAGCTTGAACTCGAACTTAGTGCATTTCATGCAAATTTCTTCAAAAATCTTCTTCTCAAGATCCAGCAGGCAGAATCTTTTGATATTGGGTATGCACCATGCTTAGGGGGTGAGATTCAAGTTTGTTCAAGCCATATCCCTAGGTCCATATTTGGACTCACTGTGGGAGCTTGAATTGTAACTTAGTTCAAAATGAGGAATTTTCTTTAAAAATCTTCTTCTTCAGATCCAGAAGTCGGAATGTTTTGATATTTGGTGTGCAGCATCCTTAGGGGTGTGAGATTCAAGTTTGTTAAAGCCAAGTACCTGGGTTCATATATGGGCTCCCTGTGGGAGCCCGAATTATAACTTAGTTCAATATGAGGAATATTCTTTAAAAATCTTCTTTTTTTTTTAGATCCACTGGTCAGAATCTTTGGATATTTGGTATAAGCTTTTCTTAGGAGGAGCAGATGCAACTTGTTGAAATCAATTCTCTGGGTTGATATTTAGGCTACCATGTCAGGTGAGTGCCCTCAGGCCCCTTGGGGCCTCTTGTTTTTCAAAGGTTGGCTTCTCCTGCAATTTTTTTCCAGTGGTACAGGTCATTTTAATTTAGTGCATTTTCATCATATTTCTTTACACATTGTAAATTGACATATGGTGACTATTAAATAAGGAAATGACTTGTTAATTCGCAATGGAATTTAAGTTTATACCGAATTACCAGTGTTTTTTAAACTCAGATTCTAAAATTGAGCAGAAATTTGTGTCGGTCAAAATATCCTATCGATTTCAAAGTGTGCAGGTCAAAGAAAGTTTGTCGGTCATTGTTCTTGTCCCACTACTTATTTCAAGCCTTGTTCCCTGTGGGAACACTGGGAAGTGAAGCAGTGCTTGTGTACTCTGGTAAGCAAGCTCGGTTTTACTAGGAAAATAGGACCCTGTCACCAATGCTTGGAGTGGATGTCCTCTAAAATGGGCAACATGAGTATAAATGATTGACTAAACTTGACTTTATCCCCATGTTGTGGTCGCGGTTAGCCATTGTGCAGAAATATGTAACCTTAAACACTGACAAATGAATAAATCAATAAAGGTTGGCTTTCAGCATCTTTCAGAAAAGTGACTTGTACATGTAGCCCTCTTCAGTCCATCTTCCTCCACCCATAATACTGTCTGACACATGGGGACTCTGGCTGTCAAAAGTGTAATGGCTAAAACCGGCCAGCACTATTCACAAAAATTGCCAATTAATTTTCATTCTTTTTTTGTCTCAAAAACATAGGTTATGACACCTTTCTGGAACGAGCTCATCGAGATCGTTCCAATGAAGGTCATAACCTATGTTTTTGAGACAAAAAATGAAAAAAAATTAGTTTTTCAAGAATATTGTTTGCAAGTGTCGTCTGCTTTTCATGTTAAGTAAAGGTATAAAACAACAATAAATAAATAAATACATGTAGCACTCAACCACTTAACTAACAGTCTACTAGAATTCATGGATGCAGTGAGTAAATTTTCATCTCATGGACACAGCATAAACCACCTGGTAGTCCAAATACAATGAAACCCTGTTAATTGCTTTTACAGAAAAAGTCAAGAGCAGTATTCAATCTACAGGTTAATGGTCACTTCCTGTATATTAGTGATAAACTAAGCCTTTATTCTTATATATTTTGTATGACAGAAACCTAACTCTTGCAAGTCAGAAAAATAAGTGTGAATATAAAGACCATTAATGTTGCAGTTCAGGCAGACGACGCTTGACCAGAAACAACTGCTTAGGTTATACAAGATTTACTGCTACTGATTATCCAAAATGTCAATGTCAGAGTACTAGCTGACTGAAACTGGAGGCAAGTAGACTCAAAATCAGGCTTCTAAGCATGGGCATTCGGGATTAAGTGCTTTGCTTTGCACAATGACACAATGCAATTGCCCCTGGCAGGGATCGAACCATGGACCTTTTGGTTTGAAGTCCAATGCCATAACCACTGAGTGACCACACTCACTATCCAGAGATGATTGGCAAAGAAGATGAACTTCACTCTGTGGTAGATCTTAAAGAAACATTGAACTTTAATTTGAAAAATAAACAACGATGCCGAATATGGCCATAAATTCTGACAGTGAATATGAACAATTACAAAATTAACTTGACTTTATATTTGCATTGTAGTCAGAATAAAGCCATAGATACTGATAGTGACCTTAAACTGGAATAAATAATCTAATGTGATTTCTAAATATAGTTATGACAATTTCTTTACAGATTTAGAGTGTTCCACTATTCTAGAATTGCGACAAACATGTTTTGGCTTGCTTTTGGTGGTGCTCTGCTGTTATACGATGTGTCACATGGCTTCACTGTAAAGAAACTACGAGACTGATGCAGAATTGTTTTGGGCCTATTAGGCCAATCATGGCACAGGAACAATTACTCTACAGTGTTTGGATAAGTCACAACCAAACAATGCAAAACGACTACCTAAATGTCTTGTCAAGTGCCATGGCAGTGTGTTCTAGTGAAGTCTTTACTACAAACATAAGCAGCCAAGACTTTACTATAAGTCACTCCCAGGAAAGACATCTTTATAACCGACTTATGGCATCTGTCCTTTAGTCACAAAGTTTGTCAATGTCTGAATCAGGCCTTCAGGGATAAGGTCATGTCACATAGTGACATGTTAACTAGCACCTGAGAGCAATCGTTTAGATAGATATGCTGGGAGCTCTCCATTGAATCTCTTCGCAATGCGAGAATACTTATTTTGATTCTGTTTCTTCTTGGAGGTAGATGTATTGTTACTACTCGAACATGTTCCCATATTCTGAGACAGATTTGTTTCACTTGTTTGATTGTCCAACACACTCACACTGTGAAGGTTTTTTTGTTTTACTGTTCCTGATTGTTTGGAAATATTCAAGTTACATCCCATATCTTCAGAATTCTGGTAAGCTAATGGAATATTCTGCTTCATTAATTGTTCCTTCTGTGGTGATTTAGACCTCCCTTTATGCATTTTGGGACCTTTTTTGTGATAATCAGTATTTACGCTAGTGAGATACTTCTTAAGCTGTTGATGATAGTTTGGTTTTCGCTTTGAAGGCTTATGATACTGTATCTTAAAATGTTCTAAGTAATTAGTTTTCTCTGACTCAGTTTCATCTGGAGATGGAGGTTCAGGTTCCTCTTTTTGTTCCTCTTCAGAACAATCTGTCTCCTCTATATTAGCCAAGAGTTTTATCTTTCCTATTCCTTTCATTTCAACTATTTGTGTTTCATAATACTCATCAGGGTTCCCAGGTGAACTCTGATAGCGATGCCTATCCTTCCTATTAAAATTTGATTTAACAGTGGCACTTGAAGAATTGTTAATATTATTTTGATTTGATTTGTTTTCCAGGTCCTTTTCGCTTTTCAACTCTTGTTCTACCTTTATATCATCACCACATTCTGTAAAACCACTATCATGTGATGAATTGTGACATTGAGAATCAGGTAAACATTCTCTTGGTGTGGATGTCCATGCTTCCAAAGGAGTTTGGATTTTACTATCCACATCTGAGTAAAGGTTCTCTTCTGTACCTACAGAGTAGTTGGATAGGATACTATCATTCAAATATTTACTCTCTAGTGTTCCAGGAGCTGTGGTTGGTCGATGTATGGATTTTTTTTTGCTATTGCTATTCTTATTATATCTGTAAACAAAGTCACCCCTTACTTTCTTCACCTCATTTTGTGACTGGTTTTGTAGTTTTGAAAAGAGGCGACCTTGATATGAATTTTCAAACTGTGGTGATGTCAACACAAAATGACTTCCACTCTTTGTCCTAACACCATACCATCCACGATACCTGAAATTTAGTGAAAAAATAAATTTACTTGATATCTTGAGTCCTTTAGGTCTATAAAAGATAACAAGTGCACCGCCAGACGGTGGATCAATATATGGCCACCTATGAAGAAATTGCGCTTGTCAAGAAATTTTTAGTTGAACAAAAGGTCAATAATTCCTCCAATAATAATTGTACATTCCTGGCTTACGACCCATTAAAGTTGAATATATTGTTTTCAAGTTATTGCGTGGAGAATCAAATGTCACCAAAACTCCCAGATGGTTGCCATGGCGGCCATATTTGACATGCCAGAATGCTGATTTTCGAAAGGAACCATCCTCTAGTCATCATTAATCAACTGTAAACATCCACTAGTCATGATTAATCAACCATGAAAAATAGAAGTTGGAGAATCGAAACACATCAAAATCCAAGATGGCTGCCATGGCAGCCATATTGGATATGCCAGAATGCTGGTTATCGAACGGAACCATCCCCTAGTCATGATTAATCAACCATTAAAAGGCAGTATCTGTTGGATCTATAGTTTTCAAGTTATCACGTGAACAATCAAAAGTCCCTGAAAATCCAAGATGGCTGCTGTGGTGGCCATATTGGATATGCCAGAATGATGGTTATTGAAAGGAACCATCCTCTAGTCATGACTGATCAACCATAAAAAACAGTATCTGTTGGATGTACTGTTTTCAAGTTATCGCATGACAAACAAAAGTCAATGGACGGACGGACGGATGGACAGACAGATGGATGGATGGATGGACAGACACTGATGCTGGTTATCGAAAGGAACCATCCTCTAGTCATGACTAATCAACCATAAAAAAACAGTTTCTGTTTGATTATCACATGGACAATCAAGTCCATGAAAATCCGAGATTTCTGCCATGGCAGCCATACTGGATATGCCAGAATGCTTGTTATCAAAAGGAACCATCCTCTAGTCATGCTCAATCAACCATAAAAAGCAGTATCTATTGGATCTATAGTTTTCAAGTTATTGCGTGGACAATCAAAAGTCCCTGAAAAATCCAAGATGGCTGCCATAGTGGCTATATTGGATATGCCAGAATGCTTGTTATCGACAGGAACCATCCTCTAGTCATGACAAATCAGCCATAAAGAAACAGTATCTGTCGGATGTATTGTTTTCAAGTTATTGCATGGACAAACAAAAGCTAACGAACAGACAGATGGACGACAGACGGATGGACATTGCCACACCATAATACAGACCGCTCATATGAGCGGCCGTATAAAAATCTGTTTCTCTGCCCCTCCCACATGATCATTTTGACTCCCACATAGCGTTTTTTTAATACCAATATTAATTAAAAAGAAATTAAATTAATTGGTTTATCCCTAATAAATCCTCAAATTAATAAAACAGAAAACAATACACCAGTACTGGCCATGTTACTATGTAGATCATCCTCGCTGATGTCATAATATCAAAATTTCAAGAAGCCAATTTTTTCACAATGCAACACGGAATTTAATCAGTTCTGTGTTGTTTGACAGAGCTCATTGAGCTCTGTCAAATAAGACACAATTGGTTAAATTACTAGTTGCATTATGGGAAAACTTGTTGCTTGAAATTTTGATATTTTGATACTAGTGTGTCTAAAACATAAAACAAATGATCATATGAACCTCTGACGATAAGGAAATAATAATTACAAAAACAAAAAATAAAATAAAAAATGTCAGCACATGGGTATTTTTATTAAAAAAAAATGGCATGAGAACCAAAAAATCTACTTTGTGTGGCCTTATCTGGCATATATGACAAAAACACCCACCACTGTATATTGGCAATAGTTTTTTGCATGGATTCGAGTATGATTTTTATCCTCAAGTGGGGCATATGGTGGATTATTTTACAAGGCATTAGCCGAGTGAAATAATCTGCGTGGCCCATTAGAGGATAAAATCAACTTGAATCCGAGCAGTGAACTTTTGGATTTATTTTATTTTCTCCTCATTTGTTTTCCCAAAACAACCCTTTATAATTAATTCAACTCAACCGATTTGTAAACAATAAAAAATAAAAAAAAAATAGCCTGTCATTGCTGTTCTGTTTTGAGACCCTGATTCAGATTGAGGTTCCTGCTGTGCAGGGTAGCATCACTAAATTCACCCTCTGGGGACCTCATTTTGCAGATGACAGTCTGCTTATTTTCTGACTTGAGCATGGTGGTGCTGTGTGCTAAGACGAACTGCATGCTGATGGTGCACTTGTCTTCAACCAGTGCTAACCCTACTTATGTGAAGTTAGTAATTTTGGGGAGTCAGACAGTTGCTTGCCACTGCTCAGTGGTTCTCTCCAGGTAGTCCGGCTTCCTCTACCTGTAAAACAGTATGACAAGAGGTGACTCTGGCTGTCAAAAGTGTTATTAAACCCCAATAAATACCAGCAAGAGGTGCCTTACTTCGGTAAGATTTTATTAAATAATTGTTTTGGTACAGTTTATTGGAGAGTGTCTCTTGGCACACTGCAATAAACTTTAACAAAATTTAATATAAAAATTTTTTTTCTCTTTATAAAAAACCAACAAGATAATGAATACAGTGTAAAGCCTCTAAAGTGGTTTTCATCACTTTTTAATAATTTCATCTTGGAAAAAAATGCAACTTATTTTAGAAGCATCAAATTTCACATAAATGAACTGAAATTGTCCAAATTAATGAGAAAAAAAATTACAATTATGAATGCCCCTTCCAAATTTAAAAAATTTCATAGGTGCAATGGGTGGGTGGTTGGGTGGCATTTACCAATGGCCTCATTAGCATCGGGCCTAATCTATATTCCCTTGAAATGAAAATAATGAAAGAAAATATACGATGTAAAGGATATGCCCATCATTCGGCAATGAACCAAAAGCCTTTCTTATCCCACCCCTCTCAACCCCACATTACTGTAACAATTTTTCACCAAGAGAAAAGAAGTGTCTCACTATTTCCAAGCCCTTGATGAATATCCCAGACCCCCATTCTTCCACTGGCAAAACTGCAGTGGCAAGAGAAAGAAAGAAAAATGAACATGAGAAAAAAGGCAAAGATGGACAGTGGAAGGGAGAAAAGAGAGAAAATGTTGCAAGATCGAACAGAAGGAAATTTAGCCGCAAATATACTAATCATATAGGCACACATTCAGGTAACATCTGAATCAATATTTCATCATGAAGTGGACAATCAACTAAATGACAATCAAATGAATGGATCAATTGGGCAAATAAATACGAAAAGACTTCAATATCATCATTTATTGATATTTATAAACAATTTAACATTGTTTACTAATCATCATTCAAAATTATAACTTGTAATGGAACCTGACAAGTGTATTGACTTTTCCACTCTCTGATGAAATCATTATCACAACAGTATGGTATCAGCTGTGCCATAAACAATGCAAAAACACGCTTTGTTTACATCCAGAACTTTCTATAGGTGGGGGCCCACCTATAATTTTGTTGGCAATACTAGATATGTCCTTTAAACCCAATAGAATGGAACTCTGTTAATTGAATAGCCACTTTGCCAGTGAAAATTATTCAATTAACAGAAATATTCAATTAACAAGAATTGGGTCACTTTCCTGTATTCTAGAGATAAACTTAACAGTTATTCTATTATATCTTGTTTGACAGAGAGTTCTGTCAAACAAGATATAATAGATTGAATGCCTGTATTGGATGTATTGAGACCAAACAGGTCTATAAACAAAAGAAATGGGGGTGGGGAGGGGGGGAGTCGGGGTAATTTTTCTACAGGTTACAAAATCTTTTATTCAATTAACAGGAGTTTACTCTTAGCTATATTCAATTAACAGGTCAAATTTGTACTGGAGGTATGGTAGATGGTTTTGTGTTGGGAAATTATATTCAATTAACAGGGTTATTCAGTTTAGAGATATCCAATTAAATGGGCTCCACTGTAATAGGTACAAGTTATTTCAATCTGAGTGTCATATCACATTTGTTCTTGAACTAGTGATATTCATTCCTGGATAAGTCCAAAGGGATTTGATCCACACATATAAGACAAGCTTCCCCGTGGGAACCCCGGGAAGTGAAGCAGTGCCTGTTCACTGTGGTAAACAGGCTCTGTTTTACTGGTAAAATAGGACCCAGTCACCAATGCTTGGGAGGTGCAAACCCTCTCTAAAATGCACAACATGACTTATTAACGCTCACCACTGGTCTTGATTTAGTACTCATGTTGTGGTCATGATTAGCCATTGTGCAAAAATATGTGACCTTGAACACCATTAAATAAATAAATTAGACAAGCTAAACAATTATCACATTTCATTTGTGCATTGTAAATTATTATGTTGAGTATTGAAAGGTCGATGATTCCATCCCCACCAGCAGAAACTGCATTGTGTTCTTAGGCAGGACACTTAATCTCAATTGCCCACATGGAAGCACGGTGGAACCATGTACTAAGACAGACTGTACATCGATGGTGCACTTCCTTTCAAACGTAGATGAGCCCGACACTTGCTTGCTGCTGCATGGTGGCTCTCTCCGGGAACACCGGCTTCATCACCCATACAACTGTCTGACATGACGTGTTCCCTGGTGGTTGGAAAGTGTCCTTAAAACCCCAATAAAACAAATCATAGTTTACAAAGCACAAACAAAAAACGATATTCTGTACATTGCCTACAGTATCCTGTAGAGAGAACCTTGGCTATTCTGAAGGTAGCATGTTAGCTTACTTATTAGGCCCCACAAAGCAGATCTTCTGTTCTCCCAGACCGTTTTTTTTGTAAAATTGGACAGGCATTTTTTTATTTCACTGTTTTTATTTTTGTAATTATTTCTTTGCCATCAAAAGTTCATGTGCTTAGTTTGTTTTATGTTTTGTAATCTACAGAAGAATATGGGTGGTGGCATAGTTTGTCCCTTGAGTGCACGGCAGCTAAAGCATTGCAAAGCCTTGTTGCACTCCAGGGACAAATTTATCAGTTTTTTTTAACTTGGATAAAATCTCAGACATACACCATTTAATTTTTATTTTTTTAAGTTCGAATTGGTCATAAAAAGAGAGCATGCGGCAGGACCTTAGAAACAGATTTTTTACTTTTTTAGGCCTCAGATACCAAGATTTTGTCTGGTGTCCTATATCTGCCTTCCTTGATACATACATCAGCCTTGCTTCATATACTCATGAACCTGGTTGAAACACATTGAACACGGCTGATACCTGGACAATTATCAAGCATGATTCCTCTTTTTGCCAGGCACCTCCATCAACCCATGCATGTTTAATTTGCCAACCAAATTGTTTATGCTTTGCTATGTGTTTCTTTACATTTTGTTGTGATAAATTTAAATAAATAATATCTTTTTTAAACTAATATTCTTTTAAATAAAAGAAGTAATAGAGTATTCTTTGTGTAATCAAATGCAGGTAAGTCAATCAGTGAGAGTCTATTGAACATTTGGAAGCACCAAATACAGCAAATCTGCTGCCACTTTGAGTGGTTCCCCATGGGAACCCCGGGAAGTGAAGCACGGCTTGTCTGCTGTGGTAAACAAGCTCTGTTTTACTGGTAAAATAGGACCCATTCACCAGTGCCTGGGGTGGAAGTCCTCTAAAATGCACAACATGGGTATAAATGATTGACTAAACTTGACTTTATCTCCATGTTGTGGTCACAATTAGCCCTTGTGCAGAAATATGTGACCTTCACCAATAAGTAAGTAAATAAGTACGTTGAGAGGTGTTTCTATGTATAACTCAATGATTGTATCAAATTTTGACAAAACACATTCACAAATTCCAGTCAGAAATTGTCAGAATATTAAATGAATTCCCCAAACAGGTCCAGAGATTAATATTGTACTTTTTCTTGTGTTGAAAGAATAAACAATGTGAATATTTAAAGAAATGGGAATAAGAAAGAGTATGGCCAAACTTAATCTGACCAAATGGACAGTGCATTTTTTTTTTGCTTCATGTTTCCGTCAGTCTCAAGCTGATTATGTTACCTTGGCCTGATGACAAGACTGATATAAAATCAAAACAAGCAATGACCCCTTAACTGGTTGAGTGCTGAATTATTTTTCAAAGGTGATTTGTAACATGAGTATTTTTTTCAATGATACAATGCTACCAGTAAGAGGAGCCTTAGTTTAGCAGGGGGCATGGTGGCTCAGTTGGTAGAGGTGCAGGCTGCAAGCCGAGAGGTCCTCGGTTCGAATCCCACCTGCGGCAACCGTGTTGTGTCCTTGGGGAAGACACCTCACCCCCACTGCCCACGTGGGGGCACGGTGACGTTGTGTACTAAGGCGTACTGTGGATGGTGCACCTGTCTTCAACCAATGCTAATCCTGCTTGCGTGGAGTTGGTATGTTGGGGAGCTGACAGTTGCTTGCCGTTGCTCTGTGGTTCTCTCCAGGTACTCCAGCTTCCTCCACCCGTAAAACTGTCACGGTCATGGTTAGCCATTGTGCAGAAATATGTGACCTTAAAAACATCAATAAATAAATAACTTAGTTTAGCAAGATTTCGTTCATAAATAATTGTTTTGTTACTATTTGTATGTGACTTCAACTGGTTGAGTGCTAGATTATTTTTGGAAGTTGGAATTTGTTCATATAGATTTGCATTATTAAAAATTATTGGAGAGTGCCTTAAGGCACTCTCCAATAATTTTTAATAATGCAAATCTATATGAACACAATTGTATTTGCTTATGACTGAATAGGAAATTTGTGTAAAGAATATGAAGACTTTAGTATGGTACCCTCATGTTTCTTGAAAACCATGATAGTGGCTTCCAGCACTCAACCAGTTAAGCACCAATAAATAAATAGTAAAGAAATAAATTTGTTACTGTTTATTGGACAGTGCCTGTTGGCACTCCTCTCCTATAAATTGTAATAAAACAATTTTATGTGAGCATTTGTTTTTACTACTGCGCAAATAACAAGGTACAGTAGAACCTGTTTTGAGAGACCACTCTCATGAGAGACCACCTGTCTTAAGAGACCACTGCAACCTTGTACTATTTGGTTGTTTTACTCTATAATGGACCTGTAATGAGAAACGTGTTTTGAGAGACCACTTTTGTCTGGCAAAAAGGGTGGTCTCTCAAGTTAGGTTCTACTGTAATGCATACAATGTAAAGCCACTAATGTGGCTTTTAGCACTTTTCAGAAGTGTCCTGATAGTGGCTTCTAGCACTCAATCAGTTGATACAGTATTTTATCTAACAATCATATAGATTTTGGCCTGAAAACCACGAGAAATGGTATGTATCACATAATGTGTTCTGATTTCATATCATATGGATGACTCATTATGATGCCTTGTCATACAGACAACTCGTTTCCGGTAACGCGACGGGCTATCATAACAGACGCATGAATACATTCTATGTGTGTTTGAGTGGTCGACTCAACTGATCACTTACAAAACAAAACAAAATTCCTTTCAGTTAGCGACAGAACTATTAATAGCCAATGAACCCCCCCCCTCCCACTCCTCACCAAAAATAGTAATTGCACTATTCAATATTACACCTACCCGGTTCCTAAGGATGTGTCCATGTCGCACACTCATAAATTCAAGCGGCTCATCATAGGAAGTGACAATGAGAGTGAATAATTTGACAACACAACTTTGAAAATTGCGGTGGCTGCGTTGTTTATTGTTTATTACAGTGCAAAACAATATAGTTCCATAAAATATGGGTTTTTTTAAAACTTTTTCTTGCCAAACATTATGTCCCAAAACTGAATAAATAATTTAAGATTTAATCTGTTAATGTGACAGAATTGTTAGATAAATGAATTATCGTGATAATGTGCATGTCCTGTGATTTGCATCAGATTCTCGGTGGTGTCCAAAACAAGTTAAGCTTTACTGGTAAAATATGACCTAGAACCAATACCTTGGGTGGAAGTTCTCTTCAGTGGGCAGCATAGGTATAAATGATTGGCTAAACTTGACTTCATCCCGATGTTGAAATAAATAAAATAAATAGAAACACTTCTTTCTAAATACAAGGCATCAACTGAAAGAGGAGACAGACAATAATTAGGCTTTTCCCTCTGGAAAAGACTATTGTTTTTCTACGCATTATTATTATTATTTTTTTTTTTTTTTTTTTTTTTTTCTCCACACATTTTGTCCGTACGATTCAGAAGCTATTTTCGAACTGATTTTCACGAAATGCACACGCATAGAGGGGCACAAAATCTAAAAATGTACGAAAGCGGAATTTTCGATTTAACCCTTATTTCGTCAGAATTGGCAAAAAACTGCCAAATTTGAGCTTTATCGGCACTTTCTCGAAACACGTCTTGTAGATTTTTTTTTATACATTAGTCATTGCTAGACCTGTCTGTGACACGCCCTTTGACACACACGACATATCAGGCGATGCATATGGTAACCCTCCACAGGCTGCCAAACATAGAAATTTTGATGAAATAGGCCGGTTTCAGGCCCCCACTGCACCCAAACAATACACGAGAGATATAAACATAACTTCCTTTATTGGGAGTGGAATTCATCGAGGATCATTTTTGTCAGTAATAAGGGTGTTAAAAAAACCAAGCATTGACCCGTTTTGGGCTGGTTAAACAGCAATACCCCCATAAAACTCAAAAATTAGTATTTTCCGTGGATTTCTCTAAACGAGTCTTGTAGATTTTCAAGAAAAATTTGTCACTCCCAGGCCTTGGTGTGACAATAAAAGTTGCATGGAGAAAATACTGCGGTGAGCATTTGTTAACCCTCCACAGGCTGCTAAAAGTAAAAATTGTGATAAAATGGGCTGTTTTTGGACTCCAACAGCACCCACTTGGTGTACCACCGAGAAAGGTTCCTTCTTTTATCGGACGCAAAATTGATGGGGAAACATTTTTGTAAGTGGTAAGGGTATTCAAAAGTTGAAGTCTTAACCCATTTTGGACTGGTTAAAGAGAGATACCCCTTAAAAGCTTAAAATTCCCATTTTCTGTGGATTTCTCTAAAAGCAACTTGTAGGTTTTCAGGAAAAATTGACTATTCGCAGGTCTTTGTGTGACATTACAAGTTGCATGGACAAAATATTCCGGTGAGCATTTATTAACCCTCATCAGGCTGCTAAGCATCGTAATTTTGGTGAAATAGGCTGTTTTCAGATGCGCACAACAGTGACAACACCCAATGCATACCCGAGAGATAAACGTAATCTACTTTGTTGGAAGTGGAATTCACCGAGGACCAAATTTGTTAGTAATGAGGGTATTAAAAAAAAACAAGCATTAACCCCTTTTGGGATGGTTAATAGCAATACCCATCAAAAGCTTAAAAAATCATGTTTTCCCTGAATTTCTTTACAAACGTCTCGTAGGGTTTCAAGAGAAAATGGCCATTGATAGGTCTTAGAGTCACATTACCAGTTGCATGGATAAAATATTCAGATAAGCATTTGTTAACCCTCCATGGGGTGCTAAATGTCAAAATTTTGAAAAAAATAGTCTGTTTTTGGACACCAACAACATCAAATGGGAATGCTGCAGAGAAACATAACTTCTTTTACCGGACGCAAAACTGATAGAGAAAATTTTGAGTAAGTAGTAAGGGTATTCAAAAACTGAGGTCTTAACCCATTTTTGCCCGGTTAAGGAGATGTACCCCTTAAAAGCTTAAAATTCCCATTTTCTGTGGATTTCTCCAAAGAATCTAGTAAGTATTCAAGAGAAATTGACCATTTGCAGGTCTTGGAGTGACATTACAAGTTGCATGAACAAAAGATTCTGGTAAGCGTTTGTTAACCCTCCAGAGGCAGCAAATTTTGAGAAAATGGGCTGTACTTGGTCACTCACTACACCGAATGTGTACCTGCGAGATGAACATAACCACCTTCATTGGAAGTGAGATTCACCGAGGATCATTTTTGTAAGTAATGAAGGTATTCATAAAACCAAGCATTAACCCGTTTAGAGCTGGTTACAAGATGATACCCCTCAAAAGGTTAAAAATTCATGTTATCCGGGGATTTCTCTAAAAACATCACGTAGATTTTCAAGAAAAAATGGCCATTCTCAGATCTTAGTGTGAATTACAAGTTGCATGTACAAAATATTCCAGTAAGCATTTGTTAACCCTATCCTGGTTCTCAAACATCAAAATGTTGAAAAAGTGGGCTGTGTTCGCATACCTGCAGCACCCAAAATTAAGAGGAGAAATCAACATAAGTGGAAAGAGAATTCACTGAGAATTATTTTTATAAGTAATAAGCGTATTAAAAAAAACAACCCTTAACCCGTTTTGGGCTGGATAAACAATTATACCCATCAACAGCTTAAAATTCATGTTCTCCCTGGGTTTCTCTGAAAACATCTCGTAGATTTTTGAGTAAAAATGGCCATTCACAGTTTTTGGTGTGAAATGACAAGTTGCATGAATAAATATTCCTGTTAGCACTTGTTAACCCTTAACAAGCTGCCAGACATCAATATTTTGGATACATTTGAGATAAAACGGACCATTTTCAAATAGATACAGCACTCAGTGGGTATGTGTCAAACAAACATAACTCCTTTTGTCGGTCATTAACTTGTTGGATGACGATATTGATATTAACCCTCTCCACCGTTAATGATGGTTTTTACCTAAACAATTTTTTTTTTATCAAACTGAGTCATTTGAGACTTCTATACTCACCTTTTTCATGACATCAATGAAGGAACTTCAGTGAGACAGTCAAAAGCAATTCATCATACACTGTGGGGTCATGACAAATCATGGAATCTCATCGGGGAAAAAACATGATTCTCCAGAATCATAAAGTCTAGTGTTTATATTGATGTATCACTTTACCATCAGGCATTCTCAGGTTATTCAGAATTGAGATTTTCAGAGATTACCATGAGCACCTTTTAACAAGGTCACCACATAAATTGCTTGGTTTTAAGAGATTTGCTTTCCAATGAAAGCAAATTCCAACAGTACCTGTCTCATATTATTGACCTTTAAACATGAATCAACTTTAATTAATGTGCAGTGACCATCCCACACGAAACGTGGTGTAATATATGGATTGTGTTTGAGAATTTGATGTATCTGTACTAAAGAATCTGACTACAGTAGGCATAGGAGAAAGTTAAAAAATCAGCTCAGGAAGAAGGGGTACAGCTCAAAATTTATAGAGGCCCAACTGAAGAAAGTTGATAGCTTGGATAGAAATGAGTTGTTAAAGGACAGGAGTGGAAAGAGGGATCAGGAAAGGGTACCGTTGGTGACAACATATGCAGCTGGACTTCCAAACATAAGCAAAATATGCCGTAAATACATTAATATTCTACATAAGTCGGAGAGAATGAAAATGGTATTCTCACAACCTCCATTAGCTGCATACAGGCGTGACCGAAACATAGCGGATATCTTGGTGCATGGGAAAACAAAGAAGTTAACAACTCCCACAGTATGTTTATGCAATAGTGAATGTGCAACATGTATCATGTGAAAAACTGATAGAATCACATCTTCGAGCAGTGATAACTCATATGACATGCAACAACAGGTGAACTGCAGAACTTGGAATGTGATATATGTGTTGGGGTGCAACAAATGCGAATGCGCAGTATATGTAGGTTAGATGGAATGGGAAGTCAGGGAAAGGGTGACTGAGCATACAAGAGACCTGAGATTACACCAAGACAAGCCGGTATACCAGTACTTCAACACAAATGGACATTCTCGAGAGAACTTATTTGTATCGGTTCTGGAAAAGGTTCAAGGTGGGAAACAGTTGAGGCTAGTGAAAGAAAGCGGATGGAGAAATAGACTTGAGACCAAGAGTGGGACGGGATTTAATATGTGGGCGCATGGAGACGGCGTCATGATGTAATGCATAAACTCTGGAGTAACGACATATACTGTACATTGTGTTTATTCAGCAAGTCATTATGTAGAGTCTGTATCGATAATTTTCCTGAAGAAGGCTGTGGCCGAAAGCTTGAAAAAGAAAAGTCTGAGAAGTGTTCCACCAAAGTCAGCCATTTTCATTCCCCGAGATATGCCCATCCTCCCACTGGCTTCTATTTGTGCCAGGAAAAAGCAGTTTTCTCAATGGGATAGTGAACCAGGCCAGAAAGTACCAGACAAGTTGGATTGGTCTAAAGTAGTATAGCAACTTGGGTCTGGTCCAGTCCACCGTCAAGTCTAGTTTGAACACTATTTATTTCCAACAACACGTAATGAGCAGAGATTACAAGAGATACAGATGAGTTTGTCTGGTGGAAACAGGTTCAGCAACAAGCTTGGACCACAGACCAAACTTGTCTAAAGTGGTCTGGTCTGCATCTCTATCTTGAACATGCCTTCAAAAACTGTCTTAAATATATAATATGTATTTTACCTTGCATCACATGTTCTGGAATGTGAATGAAGTGTTCTAGTTTTGGGGTAAGCCAGACTGTTTATGACTTCTTCACTTGGCTGCCTTGTCCTTCTTAGCTTGGGTTTGTTCTCAGCAACAGCTGCGTAAAGTAAAGAATCTGTATTACTATTATAACAATCCTTCAAACCAAACTAATAGGATTAATTGAAATAATCAAGCTAAATCCTTGGAATAATCAAACATATAATAATTTTTGTATTTTTATCCCTATTTCAAACACAATTTTCAGAAAAAAATGGTACCATAAATAAAATAAAAAATATATATATATTTCAAAACCCCTGATTGAAAAAGTTATTTGACCACTATTCAATCAAGAGATATCCAATTAATTGTGTTCTACTGTATAAACTGTCATAGAACAACTAAATTAAAACAATAATTCATTGCATGATTATTATAAAAAATTTGCTTTAATTTTAGCTGATTGGATCTGACAGATCATATTTGGGCTGTATTGAAAAATAAAAATCAGAAATAAAATTAAAATAAATTAAATCAAACGTCATTATATTTTCAGGGTAAGTATCATATGTGCTTTTGAAAGCAAAAAATTGCACTTATTTCACATAAACTTATTTATGCAATGGGAAGTAGTAGGTCTTTGTAAAGTCAGAGCACCCCTGGGGAGACCCAAAAAGTTTAAGTGTGAGGTCTTAGAAAATGGAGACAATCAAAATTCCATTCATGTCGATCGGGAATGAGAATATCAAATATCAGATCTTTTCATTTTGGAACAAGTAAAGTAAAAGCTGGTTTTAGAATTAGTAAAACACAATTGCCCCACCCTCCCAGACTCATAACTGGTTTTTACCATGTATACCCAGGGCCTTCTCCTGCCTGGTGTCAGCTTCTTTTCTGTAGTGATCTCATTCTCATCCTCTACTTCCTTAGCTTCAACTTCCATTCGTCTCACTTATGTCTGTTTGTTATAGCCCCTATTATAATTTCAGAATTGATATGTCCTCAGTTAACTGGTAGAGTGCTAAATTATTTTTGGTCCTCAAACTTTGTTCACATGTCTTTGCCTTGTTATAATTTAGGGGAGAGTGCCAATAGGCACTCTCCCCTAAATTATAACAAGGCAAAGCCTTACAGACAAAATAATTTCACTTTTAAAGATAATATGATACATATCCACAGAATTTGAAGCCTTTAAGTCATGGTACCTGCACTTCTGAACAAAGCCCAAATATGGGCTTCCAGCACTTTACCAGTTAATAATTATAAACAATTAACATTTTCTAAACTTATTTTTTTAATTAGAATAACCAGACTTTGGCTTTTCTGATCACTTTTATTTACACTGAGTGACCTTTGAATGTACCAATCAACATGTTTATAAATACTATTACACAGAATCTATTTTTAGCTCACTAATTGTTTATTTGGGTCACACTTGTTTAATTGAAATAAGACAGGATCATCTAGAACCTCAGTGAGGTGATTTAATTCAGCTAATCAGTGATTAATTGAACAAAAGAACTCTGGAGAAATTTCTCATTCTAGAACTTTGTCTGAAGTCAAAAAATAACATCTATCAACAGAAATTCACCCATTATATTCATCTCACACAGCACTGAGTGACTTTTCTTACACATTCAGCATTCATTGAACAATGAAGATTATTATTAAAGGGCAGTGCATTATTATAAATAGCATCAGAGTTTAACCCTGTTCTCAATGCAGACAGTATCAAAATTTATTAGTTTAAATAACATTTTTAAAAAAATTTCCAAAAATTTCAACAAAACCATATCATGTGACCCCTCAATGGATTGAGCTCAATGAGCTCATTCCAAAGATGGGTCACATGATTTGGTTTTGTTGAAATTTTGTTGAAAAATAATATTTTTTCAGCTGCTGAATTTGCATATTATGCGGGCGGATGTGGTCGATTCGTTAGGTAAAGGATTAATATATATATTCTATGGAATATTAATTTATGATCTGAGCATCTTTTGTATTGGAAAAGTGTTTCTAATATTTTAAGAGAATTTATTCTTCGTGTGTGATCCACGTTTATTCTTGTGAAAATGCAGGATTCAACTGGATAATTTTCAAACAACATGAGGAGCAAATACTTATTGGATATTAATTCCATTTGAATATTGCTGAGTGCTTTATTGGAATTTATTGGAGACTGCTGAATTTTTGAGTGAACATTTCACTGCAATTTATTGGATACTGTTTCTGAAGACAAATTCTTGGACATTATAATACCAGCTGGATAGTTTCTTTATCACTGGATTCTATTGAACTTCGTTCTGGACTAGCTGATAAGTATTTCTGTTTAGCTTAATTTGACAAAGTCAAGATAAGCTATAGCCATCACACGTGCGGAAGTCTTTTAGTCTGTCAGTCTGAGAGTCTGTCAGTCTGTTCATATTTTCCTTTAGCATAGGCTACACACTGTAGTTCTTGTCTGATCGTCATGAAATTTCATATGCAGGTTTGAGGTCATGTCTAGATGAGAATGTCCCCTTTTGGTCGCGATCGGTTAACTGCGATGGCTGCCCGAGCCCCAAAACCGAAGACCTTTAGCACAGTCTATAGATTGTATTTATGAATGGATTTCTTTGTAACTTGGTAGGATGACTCTGTATGATGTCTGGATGAGAACTTCCTCATTTGGTCGCGATCTGTCAACTGTGATGACTGCCTGAGCCCAAAACCCGAAAGCCTTTAGCACAGTCTACAGGTCATATTTATGGAGGGATTTCATTGTAACATGGAAGAATGACTCCATATAATGTCTAGATGAGAATGTCCCCCTTTTGGTTGTGATCGATCAACTGTGACGGCTACAGGGGCCCAAAGCCTGAAAATCTTTTGCACAGTCTACAGGTCATATGTATAAAGGGATTTCATTGTAACTTGGTAGAATGACCCCAGATAATGTCTAGATGAGAATGCCCCCTTTTGGTTGCAATTGGTCAACCGTCTGTTAGTCTGTGAGTCTGTGAGTCTGTGACGTCTGTTCACATTTTCCTTTAGCACGGGCTACACCCCGCAGTTCTTGTCTGATCATCACGAAATTTCATATGCAGGTTTGGGGTCATGTCTAGATGAGAACGTCCCCTTTTGGTCGTGATCGGGCAACCGGTATGGCTGTCCGAGACCAAAACTCGAAAACCTTTAGCACAAACTACAGGTTGTATTTATGAAGGGATTTCATTGTTACTTGGTAGGTTGACTTAGTATAATGTCTAGATGAGGACGTCCCCTTTTGGTTGCAATCGGTCAACTGTGATGGCCACACAGGCCCAAAAACCTTTAGCATAGTCTACAGGCCATATTTATGAAGGGATATCATTGTAACTTGATAGGATGACTCGTTTGGAATAATTTCACTGTAACTTGGTAACTTAATTTGGTTGACATACATTAACTGTGAGGGCCACATTAAAATACCCCTCATTACTTTAGTACGGTCTACACCTCAAATTATCTTTATTGAAAACATAGCATACAGGGAACAGAAATTAACATATTCTCAATTATCACAATGTTGTATTTCATAATCCTTTCATAAACATTGAACATTATCCTTTTCATCAAACACAAAACACAGTCAAGTTAAGCTACAGTGTCACTGATACTTTCATTCGGTAAACCACATAGTGTAAAAGATTTTGTATCATTTTCAATTCAAATTATTTTTGCTATTAAATGTGAGAATAATTAAAATCAAGTTATTGTTGTTGATTCTCAGATTTCCATCTGTTACCATTTTTGTTATTTTTACACCATAAAACTGTTCAGTTAAAGGCAAGGGAACCATCAACATGTCAACCCCCTCATGGGCAATCAGAATTAAGCATCTTTGCTCTATAGTACAACACAGATACGATTGATCGGGATCGAGATCAAACTGTTAACTGGTAGAGTGCTAAATTATTTTCGACCACCAAAAATTGTTAACATGTCTTTGCCTTGTTACAATTTATAGGAGAGTGCCTGTGGGCACTCTCCTATAAATTGTAACAAGGCAAATCTTAACTGACGAAATAATATTACTTCAAAGATAGTATAAAGCACAGCTGCTGAATTTGAAGCCTTTAAGTTGCAGTACCTGCACTTTAGAATAAAGCCCAAATATGGGCTTCCAGCACTCTACCAGTTAACCACTCGGCTTAAAGTCCAATACTCTAACCACTGAACCACCATGCTCCCACTCTTACATTTGAAGTCAAATGGATTTGCAGTTTTGTAAAATTTGCATCAAATAAATTGCTTATCAATTCACAAACCTTTTGGTCGTTTTGCAAGCTTTTCCTTATAACCTGGTAAAAAATCATTGTACTCATCATTCAAATCAATATCAATTCTTCCATCCTGAAATAAATTGTACAACATGTTTACAAACTATTTGTTAAAATGTTATATTTTGAAAAAAAAAAGAATTCTCAATAGACATTTAGAGGTTTCCTATTGTGTTGAGTCGGTACCAGAATTATCTCATGAGCAGGGGTGTCTGAATCACTTAAGGGCAGGGGGTCAGACCCTGGGAAAAGGGCATTTACTCGCACTGGCAGCCCCGCAATGATATCGAAGCATTCATGTCTCGAAGGCTGAAAGCCCAAGATGGGGTAGTTTGAGAAGAGATCCCCCCTCCCATTGGGGGGGGGGGGTACCTCCTCCCAAACTCCTCAACTTCCCCAATGAATTTTGAAAGCTCCTAAAATGGATTTGGGATGTATTTTAGCTTAACTTCGAGAATAAATCATTGAAAAAAATTGAGTGACGAACCTGGGAAGGACATTGTCTACCCCCTCTCACCCTGGCATCCCTGCTCATGAGTGACTGCAGGAAAGTATAAGTTATCCAGAGTAGACCAAATCCAAGAGTGAATACATTTTCTTGCAGAAGTTGCAGTAAAAAAACAGGCCTGCAAATAACCCATGAACGACCATTTACAGTTGAAACTAGAAGTCCTGTCATGAAATGCGCCCAAATAGCACGTCGATCTGCACGTTAATCTTTGCGTTATGACCTTAGTAAGGCTATCAAATTCTGTACATATGACCTGTGCACAAGCAATGTTTCAGCCAATGGACCTCCGGGTGACCCGGAGGTCCATTGGCAGAAACATTGCCTGTGTTTGCTATGAGTAACCAGGAGAACCTGCTGTGCTTTGGATGCTATACGATATGGCAATTGCGTGCAATTCCTGCATGAAGTTAAGCCTAGATAAGCACACAGTTCATGACAGGACTTCTAGTTTTAAATGTAGGTTAGTCGAGGGTTACGTCAATTGGGAAATATGTGAATGAACTACAGGTTATGACAAAATAATACAGTAAGAAAATAATGCAACATAAATTAAATTCCTGATCCGGCATGTTTTGCCTGACCAACCTGATAATCTCTTGGGACTAGCTCAACTCACTGGTTGCCCATTGCATCCAAATATGAGTAAAATGGCATGCCATTTATATCTTAACATAATATCCATCACAATAAATAGCAAAAACTAACGCTTGATCTCGCTTTGGTTTATGGTGGCGGAAATTCTGTTTAGATGTAAACAGCACGGCTGACATAGTAAAACAGTGAAGGCAGAAAAAGCATCACAACATATTATTTCTATAGGTTATCACCAGGTTTTTGTTGGAAAACCTGCTAACGGGTTTCGATGTAAGCACTTTATTTTCAGGCCTGCAAATGAGATGATTCTGTTAACCTACTCAAAAACAGTAGGTATTCTGTTTATCATAAGCATTGCAATGTTTTAAGTGCAATTAAAACATATTTTAATTGCAATTGAAACACTCATGTGGGATCACAGTGGCTCAGTGATTATGGCATTGGACTTCCAACTGAAAGGACCATGGTTTTATCCCCTCCAGGGGTAGCTGTGTTGTGTTCTTGGGCATGGCACTTAATCCCAAATGCCTGTGTGAGAGCACGGTGGTGCTGTGTACTAAGGCATACTGCACGTCAATGGTGCACTTGTCTTCAACGAATTCTAATCCTGCTTGTGTGGAGTTAGTACGTTGGGGAGTCTGACAGTTGCTCACCACAACTTGGTGGTTCTCCCTGGCTTCCTCCACCCATAAAACTGTCCGACCTGACTGTAGAAAGTGTCATTAAATCCCAGTAAATAAACAGAAACTCTCATATGCTGAAAACATGCAGTGATATCGAACTGAACTTACACATAATACACATGATCACTTCCAGAAAGATATTATTACCACTTTAGCGGGCATTCTCTAGTATATTAACAGAGTTTAGCAGGGTGGTAAAACTCGGTAATTCATGGCATCATGCAACCGAAAGGAGCGGCGGGCAAATCGCCAATCAATTTTCATTATTTTTTCATTTTTTGTCTCAAAAACATAGGTTATGACCCCTCATTGGAACGAGCTCGTTCCAATCAGGGGTCATAACCTATGTTTTTGAGACAAAAAATGAAAAAAATTAGTTATTCAAGAATTTTTTTTGCAAGTATCATCTGCTTTTCAAGTTAGGTAAAGGGTTAATGAAGATGCTTCCTGTCATGGTAATAGTACTAAAAATATGATTTTTATCAGGCTTCACAATTTATTAACAGCCCTCTGGATTGATTAACAGCTTGGTCCAGTTTATAAATAAGCAGCCCTTGACTACATCTCGGGCCTCTATAGACCCTTTGGCTGTTAATCATTCCAGCTGGCCATTAACTGGTAGAGTGCTAGAAGCCACTATCAGGGCTTTGATAGGAAGAGCAGGTACCCCAGCCTAAAGGTGTCATATTCTGTGGATGTGCTTCTTTTCATGTTAGAAGTGAAATTCCTTAGTCTGTATTGGTTTGCCTTGTTACAATTTATGGGAGAGTGCCAAGAGGCACTCTCCCATAAATTGTAACAAGGCAAAGACATGTGAACAAATTTTAATGACCAAAAATAACTTAGCACACTACCAGTTAATAAACAGCAACGCCCTGTAACACCCTGAAAAATCATGTTATTGTTATATTGAATCACACCTGTCCACAGAATGTGAGAACATTGAATCTCACTTGCAGTTTCCAATTGTATTTCTTGATTCGGTCTGGATTTTGCAAACTTTTATTGTGTGAAATCATTGTGTTATGACCAATCATGATGTATGGAGAAAGAGACTGCTTTTGCTATCACAATGCAGTACATATTATTTTCTATTCTGTTTGTATGAACAATACAGTGGAGCCCACTTAATTGGATATCTCTTAACTGAATAACTGTTAATTGAATATAATTTCCCAACACAAAGCCATTTACCATACTTCCAGTACAAATTTGACCTGTTAATTGAATATAGGTTATAGAGTAAACTCCTGTTGATTGAATAAAAAATCTTAGTTTTCCTTTCTTTATAGACCTATTTGGCCTCAGTACATCCAATACAGGCATTTAATCTATTATAGCTTGTTTGATAGAGCTCATGGAGCTCTGTCAAACAAGATATAATAGAATAAATGCTAAATTTATCTCTAGAATGTAGGAAAGTGACACATTCCCTGTTAAGTGAATACTCCTGTTAATTGAATACTCCTGTTAATTGAATACTTTTCATCAGAAAAGTGGCTATTCAATTAACAGGGTTCCACTGTGTACTGTAATTCTCATTCTCTCATAAGATTTTGAAATGATATTACCAGTGGCCAATACGATAAAACTTTTACAATTTTATTTTCTAGTTACGACCTTAAATGGGTTGAAATGAACCATTAGCATTTCCAAAGATGTGGCAATCTGCCAGTTAAAAAATCTTCTTCGGATCTTATACTGCGTCAGAATCTTTTGATGATTCATCTAGAGCATCCTTAGGAGGGGCAGATTCAAGTTTGTTCAAATCAAGTCCTTGGGGGATATTTGGGCTCCCTATAGGAACTCAAACTTTAACATAGTTCAATATGAGGAATATTGTTTAAAAATCTTCTTCTTCAGATCAACCAGTCAGAATCTTTTGATATTTGAAATGCAACATCCTCAGGAGGTTCGGATTAAAGTTTGTTTGAATCAAGTGCCTAGGTCAATATTAGGGCTCCCTATGGGAACCCAAATTTTAACTGGTGCAATATGAGGAATTGATTTTAAAATCTTTTTCTTCTGATCTAACATTCAGAATCTCTTGATACTTGGTTATGCTGCATCTTTAGGGGGGCAGCTTGACATTTGTTTAAATTAAGTCCCTGGAGTGATATTTGGGTTCCCTCTGAATGCCTGAATTTCAAGTTTGTGTAATATACGAAACAGTATTTAAAATCTTCTTCAGATCCACCAGTCTGAATCTTTTGATGATTGGTATAGAGCATCCTTAGGGGTAGGGTATGAGATTCAAGTTTGTTCAAATCAAGTCCATGGGGTCCTATTTGGGCTCCCTATGGGAACTCAAAAGGGGCGTAGTGATGTTGCAGTAACCAGTTCTTGTCAGATCACCGAAGTTAAGCAATGTCGAGCCCGGTTAGTCCTCAGAAGGGTGGCTGTTGGAGCAATCGATTCAAACTCACGCGTTGTGTCCTTGGGCAAGGCATTTCACCCCAATTGCCCAAATGGGGGCACGATGATGCTGTGTACTAAGGCATACTGCACATCACTGGGGCACATGTCTTCAACCAATCTAACCCTGCCAGTGCTGCAGTGTGGAGTTACGATGTTGAGGAACTGGCAGCTGCTTGTCATTGCTCATGATTCTCTCTGGGTACTCTGGCTTCCTCCACCCATAAAACTCTCATCGACACGATATGATCTTGGCTGTTCATGCGTCGTCAAACCTTAATAAATAAATAAATGGGAACTCGGAACCTTAACTTGATGCAATATGAGGAATATTCTTTAAAAATCTTCTTCATCAGATCTACTAGTCCGAATGTTTTGATGGACAGTATCCTGAGGAGGTTCAGATTCAATTTTAATTAAATACAGTTCCCAGGGTCATATTTGAACTCTGTATGGGAGCCCGATTTTTAACTTAGTGCAATATGAGGAATATTCTTTAAATACCCTTTTCAGATCTCTTGTCAGAATCTTTTGATATTTGGTTTGCAGTATCCTTTGTGGGGTCAGATTCAAGTTTGTTCAAATCAAATCCCTGGGCTCATATTTGGGCTCCCTATGGCTACATAAATTTTAACTTAGTGCAATATGGGGAAATTCCTTTAAAAATTTCCTTCTTCAGATCCATCAGGTCAACTGGATGTTTTTTTTCTTTTTGCTTCATAATGAGTTTTGAAGGTGTTTGAGTGATGTAATGCAAAAAAAACTAAAAAAAACAATTCATCCAACAGGCCATTACTCCCACCTAACTCCCCAAGCTAAATTAGATTAACTATATTAACATGTAGATGCTGAATGTGACCTCAGATCTTTCTTTAAACAATTTTATCAGGTGAGCGATTAAGGTCCCTTGGGGCCCTCTTGTGTTAAAAAGTGTATATGTGGGGACATACTGTGCCTTAGCATTAGCTGATGATTTCCTTTTGTATCATGCCAGTGAAGCCATATATAACCAAGTGTGAAATGTACTCAGATAAATTTGTTCACATTTGTAGTTAATGTATGTATGAAAATTGATACATCTGCATAGACTCAGATTTTAAAATTCTTTGTGTGATTATGCATCAAGTTTGTGTGAAAAAAGGGCATGTGGGGGTGAGTAGGGGGGGGGGGGGGAAGGGCACGCCCACAGGTTCTGGCATCTCTGCTTGCTTGTCCTATCCTAAAGAAATACACAAACACCATGTTCTTGCAATAAGAAAAATGAAAGTGATGAAACAAAAAACTTACTAAAGTCTCAATATTGAAAAGAAGGCTGTCCATTTTTGTCTCCATTTCATTTATGTCATTTTCCTTTACAGCTCGTGGAGTTGAAACTCGATAATACTCACAAGTTGGTGGTCTCTCAGTCATTTCTGAGGCAAGAATTCTTGATCCTACAAATAAAAATGTAAACACCAATAATTTTGTAAATAAGCTACAGTGATGTGTGATGTGCACTGATAACTTGGTTAACCCTTCACCCAACATAATGGTCAAAAACGGTCAGTGCTATTCTCAAAATCGCCAATTAATTTTGATTATTTTTTGCCTCAAAAACATAGGTTATGATGCCTCATTGGAATGAGCTCCTCGAGCTTGTTCCAATGAGGGGTCACAACCTATGTTTTTGAGACAAAAAATTAAAAAAAAATAGTTATTCAAGAATTTTTTTGTAAGTGTTGTCTGCTTTTCATGTTAGGTAAAGGGTTAACTAATATTTGGATTAATAATCTGTGACATTAGAGAAAAAAAAAAACATAATTGGAAAAAGACTCACAAAATCTGTCAAAGTGATTTTGTGCTAGCATTGAAGCAGCCATGAGTAGATAAGATGAAAAATTCATCTGAGCTCATTTTCCTGTGGGAACCCCTTAAAGGGTTCCTCAGGTTCCCTATTACCTGTCAGAAAAGCCCAAAGTAGGTGTTTTTATCCTGGAAGACAAAGTATGTTGAAAAGATTTTTCAGTGCAAACATTACCTGTTGGAAAATCAACGAATAATAAGAAACTCAAGAAGGAAGTAATATGTAAATTTATTATATTTTATTTTTTCTATTTGAACTCACTTGTATTTTGAGACTTGAAAAAAACTAGATAAAAATTATTATTAACTTTTGACACTTTTATACAACAGAAAATTGTTTGGACTCCAAATGAAAATATTAAATATCTATTGTGATGATTTAGTGTTTCAAAAGGAGAAAATTAACTGTCTTTGTGCTGCAAGCATTGAAAAGTGTTGTTATCATGATAAAGGTTTCACATGCACTCCAGAACGTAGCCAGGATTCCAGGGGCTTCCCTAGTGCTAACTAGGACTAGGGGCAGTGACTGGTGGGGCCTAGTTAGGACTAGCCCACCCCCCTCCCACATACAACCGATAAAATTTAAAAAAAATATGGTGCTCTCTCTTTGTAGCATGTGTAGCCCCTATATTGGACACCATTTTGGGGTACTATGTTGTGTGAAACTTGCATTGGATCAATGTTTTTGTTTTTTTATTTCTTTATTTATTTCTTGGGGGGGGGTGTAAATGTAGGGGACAACCCACCACACCCTTCCCCTCCCCTGGGACGAGCGGCAATGACTGGAGGGTCCTAGGTAGGACTAGCTCCCCCATCCCCAAGAAAATCTCACAAAATTTAGTGCTCTTTCCTTTATAATGTAGTGTGTGTAGCCCCTATATTGGAGACCATTTTGTGGCCCGTGTTGTGTGAAACTTGCATTGGGCCAGTGTTTTTCTTGGGGGGGGGGGGGGGGGGAGGCGCAGCAGAATTTTAGACGGCAAGCCCCACCTCCACCACAGCCTCCTCCACACATAGCCCACCCCATAGCCCCTATCCCAGCCAAACCAATTTCACTGGGTTTTTTTTTTGCATTTTTGCCTTCAAAGCATAGAGTATGACTCCTCATTGGAATAAGTCAGTGGCACAGATAGCCTTTTTCATTCAATCTTGACAGATCATTCATATTTTTACCCTATGATCATCCCATTTTTGATGATATATCCCTGCTTCAGAAAGTAGGTTCAAGAAACATTTGTGTCTGAAAATGGTCCAAATATTTTAGCATTACTAAATGTGGCCCCCACAACCCAAATCCCATTGCCTATGATCATAAGAGTTACCTCTTGGAATTAATTGTCATCAGGTATAGCAATCTATGTTTTCTGTGCTTGAGATGAGTCCTCTTATTTGCTTGTTCTATTATATACTAATGATTCTGAATCAGGAAAGAATACTAGAAGTTACCATTATACTATACTGAACAATTGAGACAGGAATGAATATGTTCTCCCGGGAACCCTGGGAAGTGAAGCAATCTTTGTTTACAATGGTAAACAATCTCTGTTTTACTTGTAATCCAGGACCCAGTCACCACTGCTTGGGGTGGAAGTCCTCTAACATTGGTATAAACATTGACTAAACTGTATCTCCACATGTGGTCACAATTACCTATTATGCAGAAATATGTGACCTTAAACTCAAATAAATAAATAAATAAATAAATAAATAAATAAATAAATAAATAAATAAATAAATAAATACTATACTGACCTTTTGCAGAATGAGACTGTAAAATCTTTCTGAGTGTCTCATAGGCACAATGAGCTGTTGGAGGTTGGCTGCCTCCTACACTCTCTTCTCTCCTCATATATTGGCTTAAATCTGGAGCAGAAACTGGTCTTTGTCTCAGATAGCCTGCATGAGCTCTGTACAATCTTTTCTGTGAGTCACCGACCTCATTTTTCAGGTGTCTGTAATTCTTCTTGTCATTATGAGCCTATAAAGTAAACAAAACAAATCTGTTTTGGTTCTCCACTCATGTAATCTCTTTGCTGAAAGCCAGTGGTACCAATGCATTACACTGAATGTATGTTTTTGCTGTCATGTGCGTGGATCATAGGAATGGGTGGAGTGGTGTAACCAACTCTCCATATGTGTTGAGGGATGGTGTGTTGGGTGCGCGGTGGCATTGCAGTAACTGGTTCTCATCAGATCACTGAAGTTAAGCAACGTTAAGCCCAGTTATTCCTTGGATGGGTGACTGTCGGAGCGATCGATTCAGACTCCTGCATTGTGTCCTTGGGCAAGGCACTTAACCCTGGTTGTCCAGATGGGGGCACGATGATGCCGTGTACTAAGGCATACTGCACATCGATGGTGTGCATGTCTTCAACCAATCTAACCCTGCCTGTACTGCAGTGCAGAGTTACGATGTTAGGGACCTGGTAGCTGCTCAGTGGTTCTCTCCAGGTCCTCCGGCTTCCTCCACCCATAAAACTGTCACCGACACGATATGACCTTGGCTGTTAAAGTGTCATTAAACCTTAATAAATAAATATGGTGTGTTACCATATAATCATTCTGTCCCCACTCCTACAATTTCTGTTTGGGGGCAAGATGTCGCTGTGTACTTAGACATACTGAACATCGATGGTGCACTTGTCTTCAACCAATGCTAACCCTTCTTGTGCAGAGTTAGTATGTTGGGGAGTCTGACAGTTGCTCACCATTGCTCGGTGGTTCTCTCTGGGTACTCCAGAATCCTCCACCCTTAAAACAGTGTCTGACATGAGGTATCCCTGGCTGTCAAAAGTGTTGTTAAACCCCAATAAATAATTACAATTTCTGTTTGCTAGGTCTTAACTCTTTCCATACTACTGATGCCTACAGTCACCATTTGACCCTGCTTTATATATATATCATATAGCATGGTGTGGTATAAACCAAGCAATATAATTTATTAAAGAAGAGAAGTGAGCAATATAAAATTTAAAATTCCCTGCCCAAGGGCAGAGGATTTGAAATTTAATATTGCTCACCCCTTTATTTTTATAATGGGCTTTCCTTTCATGCACAAGATTACATATTTGGATTTAACCATTCAAAAGATTCAGAAGGGAACGTATTAAAAAAACGGAAAAAAACCTTCATATTTAGCCATCCAATGAATAGATTTAACTGGTCGAGTGATGGAAGACCAAATTTGGGCTCTCCAGAAAAAAGTTAGGATATAAAGGGACAAATTATTTCAACTGCAGTATGTGGGAAGTGGAAATTATTGCTAAAACACTCACAGAAGGTGATCTGCCTGAACAATAGCAGACTAAATGAAGTGGGAGGGGGAGGGGGGGACTAAATAGAAGCAGCAGAAAAAAATACCATTTTCCCCACTTCATTTCACCTTGTACTGTGTTTACCCATTACCTAACTAATCAGGCACATCTGCACGCACAACTTACAAATTGAGCAGTTGACAAAAAATTATTTCTAAAAACATTTCAACAAAACCATATCATGTGACCCCTCATTAGAATGAGTTAGTTGAGCTCAATCCAATGGGGGGGTTGGGGGGGGGGGCACATGATATTAAAATGTTTTGAAATTTTTTAACCCTTTACCCAACCTAATGACCAAAACCAGCCAGTGCTATTCTCAAAAATCGTCAATTAATTATCATTATTTTTTCATTTTTTGTCTCAAAAACATAGGTTATGACCCCTCGTTGGAATGAGCTCATTCCAATGAGGGGTTATAACCTATGTTTTTGAGACAAAAAATGAAAAAAATTAGTTATTGAAGAATTTTTTTTTGCAAGTGTCGTCTGCTTTTCATGTTTGGTAAAGGGTTAAAAAAACAATACCAGTAATTAAAATAAATAAATTTTGATGTCCTTTGCATTGTGTAAAGGGTTAAGCATGCATATCCGGCAAAGGTGAAGTGCAGTGTCTTCCTCTGCAGAAAAAAAATTAATTCATGAAACTGGAGAACCCTGAGTACTATTTGAATGACTAGGTAGCTCAATGGTTATGGTACTGGACTTCAAACTGAAAGGTCCATGGTTCAATCCCCCACCAGGGGTAACTGTCTGACATGAGATAACACTGCCTGTTGAAAGTGCCATAAAACCCCCAAAAATAAATTATAAATAATTTGAAAGCTTAACCCTTTACCTAACATGAAAAGCAGACGACACTTGCAAACAAAATTCCTGAATAACTAATTTTTTTCATTTTTTGTCTAAAAAATATAGGTTATGACCCCTCATTGGAATGATATCGATGAGCTCGTTCCAAAGAGGGGTCATAACATATGTTTTTGAGACAAAAATGAAAATATAATGAAAATTAATTAGCGATTTTTTAGAATAGCACTGGCCGGTTTTGGCCATTATGTTGGGTAAAGGGTTAAGTACCCAGAAAGTGAAGGAACAGCTAGAGCAAAATGACCCAAGAAATATCAAGGTGAATGTACATGAATCAGTTTCAGGCATGAATGTATATGAGGTTTACATTTTTCAGGAAAAGTGCGGCGGGGTAAGTCTTCCAATTCCCCCTCCCCCTCCCCCCCCACCCCCAGCTTCTCTGCTGCCCCCACAATGTAAATCTAATAGTAAAATTCAAAGAGTATTGTGGAGATGAATATATCACCACAACATTCAAGGGGTTTATTCAAGGATTTTCAAGGGGCTCAGATTTTTTAATATATCTGGAATTCCAGGAGACCACATATCTCGATAACAAGTAGAAAAATGTTTTCTGCTGCCCAAACCAAAATTATGTCCCTTCACCATATCATGTGACACCTCATTGGAACAAGTTTGTTGAGTTTGTTTCAATGTGGACTCACATGATATGGTTTTGTTGAAATTTTTTGAAAAATTTGGGAAAAAAAATCATGAAAGTAACAAATTTTCATATCACATGCACTGGGTAAAGGGATAAATTTTCATTATTTGTACAGGCATAATTTTGCAAAAACACACCATTTTTTTCAAACTCTAAAGTGGATTGTCAGACACTGTGACAGTTGTGATGATACTGTTTGTTCTGCAAAGCACCTCGTAACAGAAGAGTTTATTGTTGTCTTCATTCATTTTGATAATGAAATATCTTTTATATCAGAATTTTTATTTTGTTAAAAAAAATTAATAAAAAGGGAAAAAAATGTTTTGAATATTGTTGATTTATGTCTTCAACATTTACTAAGGAAGCATCTGTTGAAAAGAAAAAATATCTGTGGGATTGGTCTATTTAAAGAAACATCCATCTGGGATGCATCTGTTTAACTCTTTCAACACAAGGGACCACTTTCTGGTCTAGCAACACGATACGTCCTAATTTCTTTAAGTAGGATAGCTACTAAGTGAATGTGTGTGGTAGAACAATTAATATTTTCAAATATTAATTACTCTACCCCCAAATAATGGATATGGATTCTTCCAATTTCTGCCATTTAACTGGCATGGAAGATACCACCAGTGTTCAAAGGGTCAAAGAAGCATCTGCTGGCATTTGTTTTTCTAAAAAGCATCTACCGGTATCTGTATCTGTCTACTTGACAAGTGACAATCTAAGAAGCATTGGAGTGTGACTTGATAACAACTGGACAAATGAGTAACAAGCTTTTCTTATTACTGTGAAGCAGTTCTTGGCACTTAACTCAAAGAGGCCTGTGAAATAAGTATGAATTGATTGAACATCACACAGTACAAAAAACTTATGGCCTAGCAAGCGTTTCCAGTCAAGTGTTGTCTGCCTGTTCAGGCAGACAACACTTGGCTGGAAACAACTGGCCTGATTTTAGGACTTCCCTGCTCAATATTATCTGGACAGTCAGTGCCGGAGCACCTGCTGTATTTTACATCATAGGCGACATACAAGACTGCACTTCAGGCTTCAGTGTGTTAAAAAGTTGAGAGAAAAAAACAAAAAAATGTTCAACATGCAATCAATGAGAAAAAAAAGAAGAATAGATCTGAGATATATCATCTTAGAAGGACTTACTGTTTGGAGGTCTTTTATCCGGTTGTAAAATGACTTGTGGGATTGATTTATTGTTGCACAGAATAGAGACTACAGTCTTAAACAGGGCGAGTCAACAAGATAAATCATTAAATCTTTCTTTTTATTAGGCTTAGTAGACTGTTACAGGAACTCTTTCAATGCCATGTTTGTTACAACTTAGCTTTTACAGTCAAATCCTGTTTACTCTTTGCCTAACTTAATGGCTATATCCAGCCGGCACTATCCACAAAAATCGTCACTGACATTTTATTATTTCTTCAATTTTTGCCTTCAAAACATAGCTTTTGACCTCTCACTGAAACAAGCTATTTTTTTCCAGAAAATTTTTAGTGATTTGTGAAATAAAATGAAAGGTTAACAGAAAAGCAAATCTTGCCAGTGAAAATTATTCAGCTGACTGAAGTTTTTAAGCAAACAATTTGGGTCATTTTACCATATTCTGGTGATAAATGAAGTTATTTAACCAATCATCAATGGCAGATCCAAGATCCTGGGCTGGGGGAGGGCCATCACCTTTAAATCTTGAGTCAAAACATCATCTGACATGCGTGTCAGTCAGTTGGCACTCTTCAATCAATTGCTACAAAACAATTCCTTCTGAATAAATATTGATCTATGGAAATAATTTAATACTCTACCAGTTAAAAACAACAGCTTAACTCTTTCAACATGAGAGGCTACTTTTCTGGTTCAGGAACATGATATGTCAAAATTTCATTAAGTAGGATGGCTACTTTGTGAGCATGTGTCGTAGAACAATTAATATTTTCAATGTGCTGCCTTCAGGCAGCACATTGAAAATATTAATTGCTCTACCCTCAAATAATGGATATGGCTCAGGACGCGGTGGCTCAGAGGTAGAGGTGCAGGCTGCAAGCCGAGAGATCCTCGGTTCGAATCCCACCTGCGGCAACCATGTTGTGTCCTTGGGCAAGACACTTCTGGGGGCATGGTGACATCATGGACTAAGGCATACTGCACGTCGATGGTGCACTTGTCTTCAACCAATGCTAACTCTGCTAGTGCAGAGTTAGTATGTTGGGGAGCTGACAGTTGCTTGCCATTGCTCGGTGGTTCTCTCCGGGTACTCCGGCTTCCTCCACCCGTAAAACTCTCATGGTCATGATTAGTCATAGTGCAGAAATATATGACCTTAAACCCCATTAAATAAATAAATAAATAAATAAATAAATAAATAAATAAATAAATAAATAAATAAATAAATAATGGATATGGACTCTTCCAATTTCTGCCATTTAACTGGCATGGAAGATACCACCAGTCCAGTATTCCAAGGGTTAAGTTTATCTTGTACTTGTACTTGTAGGTATACATGCAAATTACAGTTATAATATATTCATCTTGCATCATGAACCTGAGAATAAAACCTAAATTTTGAATACTGATAAGTTGTGCAAATCTCTTGTAGCTTTGTGTTGTGAAGATGATTTTCTGCCAAACTGGTGGCTGGTAGACCATATGTGGTTACAGAAAATGTGTTGCACCATTTAACTGGTAGAGTGCTGAATTATTTTTGGTCATCAAAATTTGTTCATTTGTCTTTGCCTTGTTACAATTCATGAGAGAGTGAGGGATCGCGGCGGCTCATTGGTAGACTGTTGGACTTCTATGCTAGAGGTCCCGAGTTCGATCCCCATCCGGGACATCCCGTCTTGTGTCCTTGGGCAAGGCACTTTATCTCGGTTACCTACATGGGGGCATGAAGATGCAGTATACTAAGGTGTACAGCATGTTGATGGTGCACATGTCTTTAACCACTGTAACCCTGCTTGAGCGGAGCTTGAACAGAGTTAGAATGTTGAGGAGCTGGGAGTTGCTCGTCGATGCTCGGTGGTTATCTCCGGTTTCCTCCACCTGTAAAACTGCCTGTGCATAAGTGTGTGACCTTAAGCACCAATAAATAAATAAATCATGAGAGAGTGAATTGCCAAATATACCCCTTAACTGCATGACTGCCTAATGATGGAAGGTTATGTCATTAAAAAACTTATCACTGGAATGTAATAATAGTACAAATGTAATATACAATTAAACAGAGTCCATTTCATTGGTTATCACTAAATTGAATAACCCAGTTAATTGATTATAATTTCCAAACACCCAACAATGTATGTTCATTTCAGTACCAATTTTACCTGTTAAATGCATATAGATTATTGAGTAAACACCTGTTAACTGATTAAAAACTCTTGTGATCTCTGCTGACAACCACAGAATGCTGCGAGTTTATACACTTATAAACAGTCACAATGCACCCAATTATTTATTATTTATTTATTGATGTTTAAGGTCATATATTTATGCACAATGGCTAATCATGACAGTGACAGTTTTACGGGTGGAGGAAGCCGGAGTACCTGGAGAGAACCACCGAGCAACGACGAGCAGCTGCCCAATGCACCCAATATGAACATTTAATCTATTATATCATATCCAGTGTGAACTTTTAATCTATTATATCTTGTTTGACAGAGCTCCATGAGCTCTGTCAAACAAAATATAATAGAATACATGCTGGGAGTGTGGTAGCTCAGTGGTTACAGCGCTGGACTTCAAACTAAAAGGTCCATGGTTCAATCCCCACCAGGGTAAACTGCATTGTGTCCTTGGGCAAGGCACTTCATCCCGACTGCCCTTGTGGGGGCACGGTGGGACTGCGTACTAAGGTGTATATAAGGCATGTTGATGGTGCACTTGTCTTCAACCAAAGCTAACCCTGCTTATGTGGAGTTGGTACGTTGGGGGTCTGAAGTTTCTTGCCATTGCTCAGTGGTTCTCTCCAGGTGCTCTGGCCCCCTCCATCCATAAAACTGTCTGACATGAGGTGACTCTGGCTGCCAAAAGTGTCATTGGACCCCAATAAATCAATAAATAAATAAAGAATACATCACTAGAATATAGGGAAAAGACAAAATTCATGTTAATTGAACACTCCTGTTAACTGAATATTTTGCAGAAGCAACATGGCCAAGCCTGAAAATAAGCAGACTGTCATCTGCAAAAAGAGGTCCCCAGAGGGTGAATTTGGTGAAGCTACCCTGCACAGCAGGGGAGCATCACAAAATTTACCCCTCTCTGAACCACAGTATGAATCAAGGTCTCAAGCCAAAACAGAAAGATGTACCTAGAGGATAAATTGACCCACTGTATGGGATAGCATCAGAAAATTCACCCTCTGGGGACCTCATTTTGCAAATGACAGGTTGCTTATATTCAGGCTTGAACGTGGTTAATTAACAGGGTGCTACTGTATTTGACTCTCATCCTGTTGTTCTAATCAGGCAGGTAAGGTTTGAACATGAGAAGTATTTTGATGAGGCAATTTGAAAAATGTTGAGCAAGCAGAGCCCACAAGACATTTAATTCAAATTCAAAATAGACAAAAAAAGAGGTTTTGGTAGATTTCACTGATTTGTTCAGAGTAATAGTTAGCTAATTTTTCTGTAACAAATGCATCACTATCTATTCTATTTTCTGTTGAATATCTGGTAAATGATTTGGTATGTGTAACTATTCCAATGGAATATGTATGCATCTAATATTCTGCTAACCAATATTCAACTGAATAGAATGTGTTCTATATGCCTACACCAAAGTCAGTGTAAAGGTCGGCTTCTTATCAGTAGTAATCCTATTCACATATTGCCAGCAATCAATATACAATTAACTTGAGCCGGGCCCATAACAAATATACATCAAGTTATTCTATTGAACTATGCATGTAACAATTATGGCATAGAATCAATAGATCTGTCATGATAGAATGCCAAATGAAATCAGTCCCATAAAATATTTATTACAGGTAAGAAGAAAACTGAGCCTGGTAGTTGGACCTTTAACTATTTTATTGTTAAGGCCAATCTAAGTTGCCAAAGGTTTTACAGATATGGAGGGAATGGGGGTGAAGTGTAGTGGGTTGGGTTACTCCCCAGAGTTCTTTTGTCATGTTGGACAGTAGTTAGGCAGAATAACTTTACTCTATGCTACTGAACCAATGTAGCAAGCTTATTTTAACCCCCTAACCCTTTACCCAACGCAGACGATATCAAAATTTATTATTTTAAATATCATTTTTTTCAAAACATTTCAACAAAACCATATCATGTGACCCCTCATTGGAACGAGCTCGACGAGCTCGTTCCAACGAGGGGTCACTTGATATGGTTTTCTTGAAATTTTTTGAAAAATAATATTTTTTCAACTGCTGAATTTGCATATTACGTGGGCGGATGCGGCCGATTCATTGTTTAAAGGGCTAAACACTGGTGTTAAAATATCAATATTTAAAGCTGCAAACTTTTCCCATAATGCAACTAGGAATTTAACTAATTCAGTCTTGTTTGACAGAGCTCAATGAGTTCTATCAAACAAGACTGAATTAGCCAAATTTCTAGTTTCATTATGGGGAAAAAAATGTTACTTGAAATTTCGGTATTTTGACATTAGTATGCAGGGGTTTAATTTGAACTTGGCAGACTTAAAATATTAAAAGACATGGTCTTCAATAGCCAACTGGATTTATTTATTTATTTAATGGTGTTTGACGACGCTTTCAAAAGCCAGAGTCACCTCGTGTCAGACAGTTTTACGGGTGGAGGAAGCCAGAGTACTTGGAGAGAACCACCGAGCAGCAGTTAGCAACTGTCAGACTCCCCAACATATTAGTGCACTCGTCTTCAACCAATGTTAACCCTGCAGAAGCAGGGTTAACATTGGTTGAAGACAAGTGCACTATCGATGAGCTGTACACCTTAGTACACAATGCCACCATGCCCCACAAATTCAATCAGGATTAAGTGCCTTGCCCAAGTACACAATGTAGTCACCCATGGCAGAGAATCATGAAACTTTTGGTTTGAAGTACAATTCCATAACCACTACCAACCACGCTCCCTAGTCAATTAGATACCTTACCAGAACATGGTGTCCAACATTATTAAAAGAATGTGGCAGCTTGGCTTGTTTAGATACCTCCATATTGGCACAGGTAGTTGCTTGTTTGGCAATATGTGAGTTGGACTTACCCCAGAAACTAGCCACCGCTTTTACCATGACACTGCCATTATTACTGTTGCTAATTTGTTTGATTGTAGACTCATCTGAATAATTTGTTTTTTGGGGTTTCAATGACAGTTTCAACAACCAGTGTCATATTGTGTTGGACAGTTTTATGTGTGAAGGGAGCCAGAGTACATGGGGAGAACCAGTGAGCAATGGTTTGTAACTGTCATCCTCTCCAACTTTCTAACCTGGCATGACCAGTGATAACATAGGCTGAAAGCAAGTGTACCATCAATGTTCTCAATGCCTACAGTTAAAACTAGAAGTCTTGTCATGAAATGCGCACAAATAGCACGTCGATCTGCGCATTAACCTACGCGTTAGGACCATAGTAAGGCTATCAAATTCTGTACATATGGCCTGTGCACAAGCAATGTTTCAGCCAATGGACCTCCGGGTAATTCCTATACACAATTAAGCCTAGATAAGTGCACAGTTCATGACAGGACTTCTAGTTTAACTGCAACTACACAGAACCACCTTGCTCCCACATAGGCAATTGGAATGAAGTGTCTTGCCAAAGAACACAACTTGGATGATGGTCTGAACAGTTCACCAAGAGACATAGGTACATGTACACAAGACCAATAGCCAAATTTGTGTCATAGTCAGACACACAACTCTTATGTCTGAAGATAGTTATAGGCCTAACAACTTTACAGTCCACTTTCTTTGAGCTGAGCTGTGATGATAAACTGTTATTATTACTCTCAAATTACAGAAATTCGGGGTTAATTTGAGGCCTTTTTGGGTCTGAAGTTTTGCCCCCACTCCCAAAGGGAAATAGTCGGAAAAATTCCCACTTGAACTGATGATGTTACAATAAGACTAAAATCCTCACTCTCCAATTCGACGAGAGGTTGCTAAGTTTTTCTATGTTTATGGCTCCAGTGGCATATGTTAACATCTGATGTCACCACGCAAAATATTTGAAAAGAGGATAACACTCAGAGGAGATTCAAAGTTCATACTGAATATAAAATATTTTCAAGGCCAGTGAACATTCTATGAATGTGTACTAACAACCCACTTATAAGTTTATGAGCTGAACTGAGATGGAGTAACCTTGACCTTTGTTTAGCCCTTTACCCAACGTAATGGCCAAAACCGACCAGAGCTATTCTAAAAAATCGCCAATTAATTTTCATTATATTTTCATTTTTTGTCTAAAAAACATGGGTTATGACCCCTCTTTTGAACAAGCTCACTCCAATGAGGTGTCAACCTATGTTTTTGAGAAAAAAAAAATCAGTTATTCGAGAATTTTGTTTGCAAGTGTCGTCTGCTTTTCATGTTAGGTAAAGGGTTAAGTTATTCATTTTTTGTTGTTCAGTGATGTTATGGGGCACATGGGAGGTTTATTTACTAAATTTGTTATCGTTAAAGTTGTCTTGTTCATTCAAGTTGCCTTATTCATTTCACGATGTGGGTTTTGGGCTATGGGAAGGGTCTGATTGAAACATATACATTATTGTAATGAATTGACGGTAACATGGTCTGAGGTTTGAGGCTTGAAACATTTGTTCAACATCGATGCTTTGCATCTTGGATGAACATAAGCTCTGAGTGGTAAACCTCAGATCATGTTACCATCAATTCCGCACAATAAGTTATAATGTTTGGGTTGTTCTACCTGCTACCAGTAAACCAATCCAATGAGCATGTAGACTAAGTTCTGAAAATATTACTTGCATATATGTAGGGCCTAAACTGCCATGGATTATATTTTAACCCTTTACTCAACGAATCGGCCGTATCCGCCCGCATAATATGCAAATTCAGTATTTGAAAAAATATTATTTTTCAAAAAATTTCATCAAAACCATATCATGTGACCCCTCATTGGAACGAGCTCGTTGAGCTCGTTCCAATGAGGGGTCACATGATATGGTTTTGTTGAAATTTTTTGAAAAATTTGAAAAAAATTATATTCAAAATAATAAATTTTGATATCGTCTGCATTGGGTAAAGGGTTAACAAGGTTTATATTTTTGGGTGAATTACCAGGGCTGCTCAAAGTACTTCACTTTCAGGGACTTCAGAGGGCCTGAGGTACCTGACAAATTTTCTGGCACCAAACCTGGAAATAATCTGTGATCTGTCATTTGCAGAATGAGATCCCCAGAAGGGGGAATTTGCTGATGCTATCACTTACCATGGACTAGAATCCTCAAATTTATCCTCTGGGTATACCTCCTTTTGAATAAGTCTGAGACCTTGATTCAGAATTAAGTTCACAGAGGGTAAATGTAGTAATGCTATCCTGTTGTGCAGGGTAGCATCACCAAATTCACCCTCTGGGAACCTCATTCTGCAGATGACAGTCTGCTTCAGGCTTGTCTTGCCTCACAGATTTATTGGGGTCCCTGAAATTATGATGCAGTTTGCTTGATCTCAGCGGGTTCTGGTGACTCTTATGAATGGGCCCTCACACCTGAAAAAGGCCCCTTTCCAATTCCCATTGATGAAACCCTAGAAATAATGATATAATAAATATAGAATATACCCAAAGTAGCTTGGTGTACCAAATGTTCTCCACGAGTGGTGAAGTGGTGTTAATAGCGAGCCTTCGGTGCACGGTTAACACCACTTCACCACGAGTGGTGAACATTTGATACACCAAGCTACTTTGGGTATATTTTATTTATACCATGATTGTCAGATTATTTTGAGTCGCTATTACTTTTTCTCAATTTTACTGAGCACCAGATGTACATACAAGCAAATCTGTTTTTGTTTACACAAGCATCGGTGGGCAGTACTTCCGCTGTCAATTTTATCACCGAAATGAAATAAAAAAAAGAAACTGAGCCTTTTCCGTTTTAATAACATACTATTTCGAGTTATGCATGCTTTATTAACATGAGACAATGCATGTTTGTTAATTTTTGGCAAGGTAAACCCATTTAAAAATGTAATAAATAATTGCCACTTCCATTTTTTCACTCTTCGTGAGGTGACGTGCAATAAATTTAGACAAGTTTACATTCAGATCGATGTCACCAAAGGTCAACAAGGATGTAGTTCTACTGTAGGTGTAAATTTTTACTATTGAAATCCCATTGCTGGCGTGTTCATCACGGTTGGTGTGTAAAGCTAAAATTTATGTCATAGGCTTTTCATATATAGTAGAATAGGTAATCATGGTATAAATACTATTTTACACTGATAAGGAAACCATAATGACTTCCTTCCATAAATCACCATTAAAATTTTATTGCATTTCCAATTTTTGCCTCCAAAGTATAGCTTATGGCCCATCATTGAAATGAATAATCTTACTTGTATTGTTGAGGTTGGTAAAGAGTTTGTTAAAAATTCAAATGTCCTTGTTCATCCTGAATCAGGTGTTAATGATTGGGCCCTGTATTCACAGTATGTTGGCACCCTTACAGTGACTTTGGAGATGGAATATTCTATGGAAAAAACACGATGTATGTGTACTTTAGCTGACAAAATGCTTTTATGTTCTACTCAATAGGAAATGTCTCTCCATTCGGAGCTCTTTCCTCACAGTGTGTCACAAAAGTATTTCTTCAGGATAACAGAAGAAAATCAAGAACAATCTGGTATATTTTGGGACAACCAGAGAGACATTATGGCACTGAAACTGCGAATATATTGGAGCTCAGCAGTATTGATATATCAACTGGTACTGGTATTTCATTGAGGTATTACTATTAGTATCAGTATGGTAGTTGGTATCAGACCTTGCTGAACCTGACCGTGATGATGGGAAATATGCTATTCTCAGCAAATCGACAGAATTCAATTTCTTCCATTTTGGTTTGGCAGGCAGAGTCTTTGGTCACTTTTGTAATCTCCTGGTATTTGGTTTTCTGATTATCCATGGTTCTATCCATCCTTTTTGGGAAATGGTGCTGGACCCATTCCATTGGGAAAGCCTGCGTCATGTAGGACTGAATTTGGAGTTTCTTCAACACCTGAAGCCTGATTTCGAATCCTCTTGCCTCTAAGTGCTCTGCCTTTGATGTTATGAATAATGGTGAGCAACAAAAGTTGTTTAACCTGAGCAGTTGTTTCTAGTCAAGTGCCATCTGCCTGAACAGGCAGATGACACTTCAAAGAAACAACTGCTACATAATAAGTCTTCATAATTTGATGTTTTGTTCAGTTTGTATAAGTAGTTTACAAAATGAACTTTGTAAACTATTCCCTGCCCATTATGATAAAGAGTTTCATTATTTTCCATACATGTACAGAATATTATTTGGTATTGGGAGTGGGTTTGGTTTGTATAAACCTCCTAGATGGAGGAACGCAGATTTTCCAGGGTTAGAAATGGAGAAAAATGGTTCAAATTAATTTTGGGAATGGGGCCGATATTCAGCCCATTTTGCAGCATTGGGAATGGGGTCTGATATTCAGCCCATGTTGCAGATTGATCTTTGTTATGTTGCACATAATTCCTTAGATTTGATGTACTTCCAGAATCTGCTAAAATGTTCTGCTTGCATATTTTGCAACTGTATGTTTTCCTGTTAATTGTCTAAAAGTGACCATTACCTTCTCTTTTCACTAGTCTTAGGCTAAAAGAAATGTTGGTGCTGGATACAGCACCTGATGGAAAACTTCAAGTACCAAAAAACAATAATTTATGACTGCATTAGTATGGTAAATCAGTACACCTGAAGTATCATACCATTATCATTATATCAAATTATTGGTATGTTGCTCAGCTCTAATATTACACACAAAAGTGATAAAACTGAAATATTACTGTTCAAACAAATATTGATAAATGGAAATCTAAGCTATACAAGCAAACCATTTTTCTTTTAAAACTACAGTGGAGCCCACTTAATTGAATATAATTTCCCAACACAAAACCATTTACCATACCTCTCGTACAAATTTGACCTGTTAATTGAATATAGGTTGTAGAGTAAACTCCTGTTAATTGAATAAAAAGTCTTGTAACCTGTCAAGAAATTACCCTGACTCTCCCTAGTTTTCCTTTGTTTATAGACCTATCTGGCCACAGTACATCCAATACAGGCATTTAATCTATTTTATCTTGTTTGACAGAGCTCATGGAGCTCTGTCAAACAAGATATGATAGAATAAATGCTAAGTTTATCTCTGGAATACAGGAAAGTGACACAATCCCTGTTAATTGAATACTCCTGTTAACTCAATAATTTTCATTGGCCAAGTGGTTATTCAATTAACAGAGTTCCACTGTATTGCGTCAAGTCCTCCAACAGGTCTGGAAATAAAGAACTTATATCTTAACCCGTTTGCAGGTTATGCTATATAGCATGATGGTAACCCATAGGAAAAAGGGTGTTGTTATACTTCTCTGCCGTCTCTGTTTTCACAATGTCAGTCAGGCTTTTTTATGATTTAACAGGATTTCTGCCTATATAAATATCAACAACTAACATGTGATCTCGGCGAAGTGAAGAAGCACTTTAGTTGTTGCTATTTATTCTGGCAGAAATTCATTTAAGATGGAATCCGAATGCTATTCTATTCACATGTGGATGCAATACACAACCCTGATAGTTCTGAAAGATTGTCAAGTCTTTCTGGTAAAATATGCAAAATTTAATTTAAGATAGTTTGTTCCTGTTTAGCTTTTCCAGATTCTGGGGATTTACAGAGAGATTGTAAAATTTCTAAACAGGTTCAGTCACTGGGTAGTATGCTACATAGAGACAATGTATATTTTAAGGAAAAGATCAAACAACACACTAAAATGAAAGAAACACACACTACAAATTAAATATAAAAACTGACAGATTATAATTAGTAGCAAACCATCACTTATCAAATTTAGAAATTCAATGTACATTCACTCCTTAACAATTGTCATTCAGTTCTCAAATACAGGGTTCCTGATGAGTAGTCTATTCAAACAGTTTGAGGACCTTCCAGGCAGGACCAAAACCAGGATCTCAAAATTTTCTGACATCGTGGCAGTGGAGAGAGTTAAAATTTTCCGACATTCTGACATTTTTCGTGGGTCATTGACCATCTGTACAAACTTGAAACCAAACTCAATATATTTCTTTAAACCTTCACCAAATGAATCGACTGCATCCTCCAGTGTAATTTACAAGTTCAGCAGTTGAAAACAAACTCAACTGTTTTTCAAAACATTTCAAGAAAACAATACAGCGTGACTCCTCATTGGAATGAGCTCATTCAGCATATTCCAATGAGGAGGTCACATGATATGTTTGATTTTAGAAAAAAAATTAATTAAAATAGCTGATTTTGATGCAGTGGAGTACACTTGATTGGATATCTTTTAACTGAATATCCCTGTTAATTGAATATAATTTCCAAACACAAAACCATTTACCATACCTGCAGTACAAGTTTGCCCTGTTAATTGCATATGAGTTATAGGGTAAACTCCTGTTAATTGAATAAAAAAAATTGCAAAATGTCGAAAAATTACCCTGATAATCATTGAATTAACCTTGTATATTGCCAAATTTGGCCTCACTATATCAAATTCAGGCAATTAATCTATTATATCTTGTTTAACAGAGCTTCTTACACTCAGTCAAATAAGATATAATAGAATAAATGCTCTGTTTGTGTCTAGAATACAGGAAAGTGATCAAATCCCTGCTAATTGAATACTCCTGTTAATTGAATAATTCACACTGACGAAGTGGCTATTCAATTAACAGAACTCTACTATATTGTATGTATTGCATAAAGGATTAAAATGGACATTTTTTTTTCAAATTAGAGGCTTTTAGACAAAATGTTGGCTTTCAAGCAAAGTCCAGTTTTTCTGACGTACAATAAAAATTTTCCAGCAGACATGGTCATTGATGGGGAACAGTGAAGACACCACTCCAAGTGCTCTCACTAGTTTCGGGTCTGCTTTTAGGGACATTATCTAGAGTGTTCAAGAAGCTAGAGATGAAGAATGTACAAATTTGTTAGGATGTTCTGGGTCACCTCCAAGAGGCACATGTACTTACATGAACAATTCGGGGGAATTTGTACTCAGTATTTCCAATTTTAACCCTTTACCTAATGAATCAACTGTATCCTTCACGTAATATACAAATTTAACAGCTGAAAAAAAACTATTGTGTAAAAAATTTTAACTAAACCACATTTTGTGACCTCTCATTTGAACGAGCTCATTCCAGTGAGGGATCACTTGATATGGTCTTAATGAAATATTTTTAAAATAGTATTTAAAATATTAAATTTTGATAAAGTGTATTGGGTAAAGGGTTAATGTCATACTACATTCATATCTTTAATCTAATACATGATACTGATTCTATTTTACAGACATTCTGTTAGCCAGAAAAGATCCATTCCAGCAATACTCTTTTTACTGTGAGGAGAGTCGAATATTGTTGAGATGAATCTCCTCTGATTGCGTAATATTTTATTTTACGAATTTAAAGATTGATTCCAATATTCAAGGTCCTTGGTAAGAGATTTATAAATTCCAGGACTTTTAAGGAATTCTGGGAGCTATAGAACCATGAACTATTTTATAAAAACTTACAATTTTACCTGCCCTTGGATTTCATAATGGAGACATAAGTTAAAATGTAAATGAATTAATTCTTCATCTAATACAAAATTCAGAAATGTACCATTATCTGTCAATAATTAACTCTAATTGTTTTCTCTTTATTACAGTGTACAGCATTAACCCTTAAATTCATTGAATAACAAAAAAAATAAATTTTTTTGACCTCAAAACATAGGTTATGATCCTAAAATTGAATGGACTTAACAGGTTGAGTGCTGGAAGCCACTATCAGGGCTTTAAAAAATTGAGGGTACCAGAGCAAAAACAATATTTTCCTTGCTCATGTTTCATATTCGGTCAAACCCAAATAATATTTTGTTTACATAAATTTGTTCTATTACAAATTACTGGCGAGCACCTGTCGACACTCACCTGTAATTTGTAATAGGACAAATTTTGAATAACAAATTCAGACCACCAAAAATAATGTAGCCCTCAACCAGTTAAGGATCTCATTCCATTGCAGGGTCATAAGCTATGTTTTGGAGGCAAAAATGAAAAAAAATACTAAAATTTGAAAGGTGATTTTTGTGAACAGCCCTGGTTGGATATAGCTGTTCCATTATGTAAAGGGTTAACAATGAAAACTACAGACCCATAGAATTAAAACCATATGGATTTTATCTCATTAACCTCCTGCATACTAATGTCAAAATATTGATGAAATTTTAACTCTTAACCTGCTGGGTAATTTTAAAATATTTTTATCAAATCTAGTCATGGCTGCTGTGAAGCAGCCATGGCTAGATTTGATGAAAAATTCATGAACATTTGATGCAAGAAATCATTGGTTAAAAAGTTTACTCAACTTACATTGGAAAATTTGGTTAACCCTTTACCCAACGCAGCCGATATCAAAATTTATTATTTTAAATTCATTTTTTTAAATTTTTCAATAAATTTCAACAAAACCATATCATGTGACCCCTCATTGGAACGAGCCTGACGAGCTTGTTCCAACAAGGGGTCACATGAAATGGTTTTGTTGAAATTTTTTGAAAAATAATATTTTTTCAACTGCTGAATTAGCATATTACGCGGGCGGATGCGGGCGATTTGTTAGGTAGAGGTTTAAATCTCCTCAAATTTGACTTATTTTAATAGCGAGAGATTAAAAGTCCCGGACAGGAATAACCTCATGCAGCATGCAAGGAGTTAAGTGTGCCAGTTTGTTGTAAATTTGTTACAAAGTTGCTCATTGTGCACTGTCAAACAAGATTGAATTGGTTCAATTCCAGGTTGTATTATGGGAAATATTGTAATTTGAAATTTTGATATTTGAGTGCAGGGGAGTTAATAAAAGCCTGTTGTTCCCACAATATAAAGCTAGTTGTTGCAATAACGTTTGAGGAAAAAACTCACCTTTCAGTCATCTTCAACCACACCTTTTAGGGGTTTATTTATCATCTTTTGGGGTTTTCATTTCTCCAACTTCTCTAATGTGTCAAACCTAACTTCTCATATAATGCTGGGTATTTTCATTTATAGAGATAATGATGGGATGTAAATAAGCATTCAGTTAATCTACATATTGTACATATTGTACTGGGAATGTGGTGGCTCAGTGGTTACAGCATTGGACTTTAAACCAAAAGGTCCATAGTTCGATCCCTACCGCACTGTGTCCTTGAGCAAGGCACTTTATCTTGATTGCCCATGTAGGAGCACAGTGGCACTGTGTACTAAGGTGTACTGCATGTCGATGGTACACTAATGTCTTGAACCAATGCTAACCCTGCTTGTGCAGAGTCAGTACATTGGGGAGTCTGACAGTTGCTCACTGTTGCTCTTTGGTTCTTTCTGAGTACTCTGGCTTCCTCCACCCATAAAACTGTCTGATACAAGGTGACTCTGGCTGTCAAAAGTCTCATTAAACCCCAATAAATAAATAAATAAATAAATAAATAAATAAATAAATAAATAAATAAATAAATAAATACTGTACTTGATACCCACATAGTAAGAAAACACTGTAGTTATCAGTGTTACATCTTCTTTGAAATTTGGCTGTTCAAACATACATGTTTTAGGTTCTAAACCACTAATGATTCTCATCCAACTTACTGTGCAATGCCGAGTCTCTCAGTTAGTTGGTCAGCAAATTGGAAAGTCTAATATAGTTAGGCTGTAAAATTACATATAAAATAGAATAGCTGTAAGACTTATAAGAAATGTCCATTAAAACACTTCATATCTATACATTTGAAACATCAATTATAAACTGACTAAATGTTATAGACAACTATTAGTATTCATGCAATATTTCCCACAGGCTATCATGATATACTTTGAGCAATTCAAAATATAATTGGATTATGTTGGGTCAGCCGTTCAAATATGTTTGTCAAGAACAGGCCCCCTACACAACTTTTTCTGCCAAAAACAGTGGCGTACCTAAGGTATGGCAGATTTGGCACATACCCTGGGCACCACTTGAAGGGGAGCATCACTGAGCAGTTTCTATTAACTGATAGAGTGCTAAATTATTCTTAGTAATCAAAATTTGTTCACATATCCTTGCATTGTTACAATTTATGGGAGAGTGCCTATAGGCACTCTCCCATAAATTGTAACAAGGCAAATCCTTCAAGACTAAATAAATTCACTTCAAGGATAATATGAAGTACATCCACAGAATATGAAGTCTTTAAGGTGAGTTACCTGCACTTCAGATTAAAGCCCAAATATGGGCTTCCAGCACTCTACCAGTTAAAGTCAGACAAGCAATCCTTGAATACTGAAAAAAGAATTTTAATAAGATCTGTCTTTGATTTTCATGGGTGAGAACTTGGAAGCACTTGGGTGGCTGGATTGTTAAACCACTTATATACATTATGTGGTAAAAATACAGTGCTAGGAGGAACATGACCACATACCTCATAGTACCACTGTTGAGCCTCAGTGCCAGCTGGCAGTAAGACCATTCTCCTGTGCAAAATGGGAAGGTTGTGTCGTTTTCCTACCTTCTCTGTTTTTACTATGCTCGTCATGCTTTTTATGTCTCAACAAAATTTCCACCTATATAAATATCAACAACTGATGCACGATCTCGCCGAAGCGAGATCGCACATCAATTGTAGCTATTTATTTTGGTGGAAATTCTTTTAAGATGGAAACAGCACTGCCATTTTATTTATATGTGTATGCCATAGACACTATTTTCTAAAGATATGCTGCTGGCCAACAAAACTACTGTCATGGACTAGCTGAAAGACAAATTGTATCAGGATGTTAAGTAAGCAAGTTTATTACCACACATAGGGTGATTACTTTTGACCCAGACAGTAATTTAGTCTCAAATTCTGTAGAAAAAAAACAAACATTTGGGGCACAATAAAGTTTCATTCTGTGGACTTCTGGGTTGAACTTAAAGGTCCTTTGACTGAAATATATCTATTTATATATTTCCATAGAATATTAACCCATATTATAACAGAATCATCTGCCCATGCGGAAACGCAGTGGCTCAGAGGTTACGGCATTGGACTTCAAACCAAAAGGTCCAGGGTCAATCCCCACTAGGGGTAACTGCATTGTGTCATTGGGCAAGGCACTTCATCCCAACTGCCCACATATGGGGCACGATGGTGCTGTGTACTAAGGTGTACTGTGCACAGATGATGCTCCTTTCTTCAACCAATGCTAACCCTGCTTGTGTGGAGTTAGTATGTTGTGGTGTGTAGTAGTTGCTCACCATTCTTTGGTGGTTCTCTACTGGTACTCTGGCTTTCTCCACCAATAAAACTGTCTGACATGGGGTGACCCTGGCTGTCAAAAGCATTAAATCCAGAAAGAAATAAATCTGCCCATGAAGCACATTACAATAGAGATGGGTGGTATTAGAATTCTGAGTTCTGTATTGGTTTCAGTATTTTCAAGGGGGGTATACCACGGTATCAGTTCAGTCTTTGAGATTTGCTGATAGTACCAAAGGAGAATTCACACCAGGAAAATACAGAATAAGTCATCCATGTATCATTTTACCACAGCGCCACATCCCTCTACCAATGAGCTCAACATTGACATTCTTTTGCCAACACAAATCATGTCTACAGTAATTTGTTGACTTGTTCCAAACATACCTTAACCTTTAAAGGCCCATTTCAGGATTTTGCAATCTAAGAGCATGTATGCCATCATTAGGAGGTTCTGCTGACAATAGACAAATCACCTGGGCTGTAAGATCAAGTCAAGTCTTGGCTGCCTTAACAGGCAGCCAATGCAAGACTTGACTAGCTAGAAATCACTGCTAAGCCACTGGACATGTACAGGCTGTAGTCTAGGGGGAATTCAGGACAGTTGCCCAGGTCCTTCAACAGCTATTAAACCCCAATAAGGCCTTATAAATAGAGAATGAAGGGAAATTTGAAAATACAAATGGTTTCTGACTGGTTTGGGGGTGTCATGATATCAGTATTGGTTTGGTTTTTCAGTAAAAAGAGCCATTCAAATTTTATTACTATGTCAGTTTTTGTCTCCAAAACATAACTTATGTTCCCTCATTGAAACAAGTTTATGGGATACCTCCAATTGTGTTCTCTGCTAACTTTTTAAGGTCCACTTCATCCCTGGTTTGGTAGGTGGAGGAAGCTTGAGTACTGGAGCAAGTTAGTGAGCAAGTGTCATACTTTTCATTGTTCTTACTGGGCACTAGTGGCAGTGGTTTTCCACAGTGCAAAGTCCTTAACCCTTTGCCTAATGAATCGGAGGCATCTGTTTGCATAATATGCAAATTCAGCTGTTGAAAAATATTAATTGTAAAAAATTTCAACAAAACCATATCATGTGACCCCTCATTGGAACGAGCTTGTCGACTCATTCCAATGAGGGCTCACATGATATGGTTTTGTTGAAATATTTGGAAATATTTGAAAAAATAATATTTAAAATAATAAATTTTGATATATATATATGTTGGGTAAAGGGTTAAATATTAGCTAAATCACCCGTGAGAGTGAAGTCTTGTAGTTTACTTGTAGATTGCTAAATTGTTTTTGGACATCACAATTTGTTCACAAGTCTTTATATTGTCACAATTTATCGGAGAGTGACCTTTAGCCCTTTAACCAACAAATCGTCCGCATCCGACCGCATAATATGCAGATTCAGCAGATGAAAAAATATTATTTTTCGAAAAATTTCAACAAAACTATATCATGTGACCCCTCTTTGGAATGAGCTCGTCGAGGGCGTTCCAATGAGGGGTCACATGATATGGTTTTGTTGAAATTTTTCGGAAAAAATTAAAAAACGATATTTAAATTAATAAATGTTCATATCGTCTGTGATGGGTAAAGGGTTAGGCACCCATCCATAAACTACAACAGGGCAAATATACATAGACTAAAGAATTTTATGTCAAAGATAATATGAAGAACATACACAGAATATGATCACTGAAGCCTTTACGTGGTGGTTTTGTATCTGCACTTCAGAACAAACCACAAATGTTATCTTCCAGCACTTAACTAGTTAATTAATAAGTGTTGCACTAAGAACAGTGAAGAAATAGGATAGTGACTCCATCATGAAAAACAGATTTGCTTGAAACTAGAAGTTAGGAAAGGTGAAACAATCAACACAACATTAAATTCAAACAATATTTATACCCTTGTTGTAAAATCACTTCTAAAAGAATCTGCAAAACAGCTCTCAATCTGAAAATAAATTTCATTCATATAACATGTACCTATAAGGTGATCAAAAGGGCATTTATCCCATTTTAAACTGACTATACACCAACCTTAAGGTAGTGTCACATTATTCTTTATTATCTGCTTGGCAGAGACATAAAGAAATTTACCAGTTCAATAAATATGGTATCAATAAATCAATGGATTATGTTGCTTCCATCTCTCCTTGAGTTAATACAAAAATTAAACAGTTAGATTGGATGATGAACATTAACCTTGTGAGGCAGCTCCCCTAACAAAAATGTTTTTCATTCTTGACATTTTCTCAGAATGTTTAACCATTTACCCAATGCACATGGTATTTCCAACTTGTGGGAAAGTCGTCCTGCGAAAACCATAAGGTTCTATCTTCCACTGGAAGATAGAACCTTATGGTTCTCACGCAACGAAGTGCCAGCACAATAACTTGGACAAACGTTATCTAGTTTCAACAAATTTGATCTGTGAGTTCTACTCAAGAATATCTTGAATGAGTTCAAAAACCTGTGCAATTTTTTTTTGAGGAGTTATGCCCCTTAGATTGTTTTCTTGTTTGAATTTCTGACTTGCAGATGGTGTCAGCATGATAACTGGAACAAATGTTATCCAATTTTTAACAAATTTGGTCTATGGGTTCTATTCGAGAATGTCTTTGATAAGTTTGAAAATCAATCCTGTCCAAATTTTTTTCAGGAGTTATGCACTTAGAGTGTTTTCTTGTTTGAATTTCTGACTTGCGATACAGTGTCAGCACAATAACTAAAGAAACGTCATCCAATTTTTACTAAATTTGGTCTGTTAGTTCTACTCAAGAACGTCTTGGATGCATTTCAAAATCAGTCTGCCTGAATTTCTTTTCATAGGTTATGCCCCTTAGATTGAATTTCTGACTTGTGGGCAGTGTCAGCTTGATAACTTGAACAAACATTATCCTATGTTTACCAAATTTAGTCTGTGGGTTCTACTCAAGGATATCTTGGATAAGTTTGAAAACCAGTCCTTGATTTCTTGATTGAATTTCCTACTTGCAGGCAGTGTCAGCCTTGGTAACTTGAACAAATGTTATCCGATTTTTACCAAATTTGGTCTGTGAGTTTTACTTTAGAATGTCTTGGATGAGTTTGAAAACCAGCCCTATCCTAGTATTTTTTTCAGGAGTTATGCCTTTGAGTATTTTCTTGTTTGAATTTTCCAAAGTTACCTGATTTTTATCAAATTTGTCCTTTGCCTCTTAGATTGTTTCGTAGTTTTGGTAGTTTCAAATGCTAGCACACATTCCTACTTTGCCAGTACAACTCGACCCCTGCATCTCTGATGCAAAGCTCTCATTTTTATTTTTAGGTCCTGATGCATGTGACAGAACTTCACAAAAGATGTTAAAAAATATGTGCTGGTATATGTGTGTGTGTGTAATCGAAGGGACTGAATAGTATTTTATAACATTGGAACGGCTGAAAATGTCTTTTTTGTGCCATGCTGAATATTTTAATCTTGTATTAAAAAATGTGCAAATACTGCTAGCCTCCCTTTTAGGGTATCTATGTTATTATCTAGTCAGAGTTTGGTCTATTCCCTCGACTTACCCATGCAGTAAGACAAGCTTTGGGTTGGAATATGATTGAAGTAGAAGAAACAGACTGAGCCAGTGCTGCATATCTGTGTAGAAAAAAGAGGGCCGGGATGGTATGTGTCCCTCCTGGTTCTGCCACCTCTGATAGCAACATTCTCCATTTACAATAAGCATAACTGCCATTTGTCCATTGGATTTAAAGTCACTATGCCTTTTAGATACTAATTATTTCATTTAATAATGAGAAGTGGGGAGCATGGTGGCTCAGTGGTTATGGCATTGAACTTCAAACCAAAAGGTCTGCAGTTAGATCCCCACCAGGGGTAACTGCATTGTGTCCTTGGGCAAGGCAGTTAATCCTGATTGCCCATGTGGGGACATGGTAGCATTTTACTAAGGTATACTGCTTGTCAATGGTACTTGTCTGCAACCAATGATGACCCTGCAGAAGTCTGACAGTTCCTCACCACTGCTCAGTGGTTCTCTCCGGGTACTGCAGCTTGTTCCACCCATAAAACTGTTCGCAATGAGGTGACCCTGGCTGTTGAAAGTGTCATTAAACCTCAATAAAAAACAAACAAAAAAAACAAAGAGAGGCACACTTTCTTTTAGTACAGGGAAGTAAGATGTTGAAACCATAACATTTGCAATAGAAACTAAAGTTGCAAAGCTTAGCCTTGCACAAGTTTCATACAGTGATGCTTTGAATTAGAAGATGCTGTTGAATTTTAACCTTTATCCAACATAACGATCCAAATTAGCCAGTGCTATTCACAAAAAAACAACCATTTAATTTTCATTATTTTTTCATTTTTCTGTGTCAAAAACATAGGCTATGACCCCTCTTTGGAATGTGCTCATTGAGCTTGTTCCAGTGAGGGGTCACAACCTATGTTTTGACACAAAAAATGAAAAAAAATGAGTTATTCAAGAATTTTGTTTGCAAGTGTCATCTGCCTTTCATGTTAGGTAAAGGGTTAATAATACTTATGGTACCAACACCATCCAGATAGGGTGGAATTAGCTGTGTTGGATGGAATCAACTGTGACCGTCATTATATGCACAACTGTAAATTATTGAGAAAATATTAAAACAGTAAAACTCAATATCTCCCCAGCAGGAAATATAGAGAATCAGTTTTATGGCAATATGATGTTAATGTCAGAACATCACATCCAATTACGCTGATTGTTACCCATGAAAATTCAATAAAATTATTAAACTTTCATTGAAAATATTGTTCTTTGGTGCTTTTCATCTTATTAAATTCTTATTAAATTTTCATTCTAAAACAATTTTGTCCAGCTTGTGAACATTGTGCGGGAAATACAAGGGAACTAAAACTTGCAGCTTCATTTAAACAAATAGCCAACATGGCAGGGAAATGGTTAAACAATGAACAGATAATACGAGTTTTGAATGATTCAAGTATGGCGTTATTGGGTATGCTATAATGTTTTCTTTAAGCATCCATAACTAAGAGAATCAACCCATGAGATAATTGCTGGTAAAAACAAATGATGCCCTCCATTCATTTAACTCTTAACCCTTTACCCAACGCAGACAATATCAAAATTTATTATTTTAAATATAATTTTTTTAAATTTTTCAAAAAATTTCAACAAAACCCTATCATGTGACCCCTCATTAGAATGTGCTCAATGAGCTCGTTCCAATGAGGGGTCACATGATATGGTTTTGTTGAAATATTTTGAAAAATTAAATTTTTTCAACTGCTCAATTTGCATATTACGCGGGCGGATGCGTTCGATTCGTTAGGTAAAGGGTTAAAGCCTCAGATTAAATTTTATGATAATAACTAGCTTATATATATCTATGTATGTAAACAGCTGAAAATGACTTAACAGTGTATCTACATCATTTTAATGATGTAAAAACACTGCCAAGAAAATGTTTGTTGCTATGAAAAATTAAAAAGGTCTGCATTAAGATTATGCAGTGATAGGAAGCACTGAATTTCAAATTGTACAAGAGTCGCACCCCCCCCCCCCCCCCCAAGAAAAAAAAAATATAAATTATTCCACCCCTCTCCCTCTCACACACACACTCAAAATATTAGCCCAATGCAAGTTTTAACATTACATAGAGCCAAAAAATGGCCTCCAATATAGAGCTACACATACTACAAATGCCTCAGATTCACTCTTATGGTACTAAATTTTGCAAAATTTTCTCTGGGGATGCCTATTCTTAACTAGGACCCTATAGTCATGACCCTCTTCTCCTACTTCACTGAAGGGAAGTGTGATGATCATGACCAGAGGGTCCCAGTAGTTAGGACTAGGAGAAGCCCCCAAACCTCCCACAATGGCCTACCAAATATCATGTTTGCACCCCCTCCCCCCCAAAAAAAAAGAAAAAAAAGAAAAGAAAATAGATGGGGCACCCACAATTACATGAGGAGCCCTGATTTATATTCAATAATAATAGCTGTATTTTACAAGCACCATTAAATATATTTAAGATTCTCCACCACTGACCTGTTGACTTCTATAATCTGTATACACTGGTGGTTCCTTGAAATTCTCGTTAATGCTGATTTTTTCACACCCAAAGTCCCACTCCTCAAGCAAGTACTTTTGATTGAGTCTGTTTGCCAGTCTTTCATCAAAATGTGAGAGCAAGGTCTCAAAGTCAACAAACTGAAACAATTAAAATATTAAGTATTGGATGAGCAGAGATAAAGATTAAAGTTTGCAGACACCAAGTCAGTTTAATTACAATTTCATTTCATTTAGTGGTCCATGCTGGCCCAATTTGACTTGTACATTTTTATTTTCGACAATCATGTTTGTCAAAGATGTCATTTCTAAACACCACTGTCCTCCTGTTATTGGGCAGTCAAATTAAGTTTATAAGCATAACCCTATTTAACCCATTACCCAATGTAATGGCCAAAACTGGCCAGCGCCATTCACAAAAATCACCATTTAATTTTCATTATTTTTTCATTTTTTGTCTCAAAAACGTAGCTTATGACCCCCTCTCTGGAATGAGCATAATCTATGTTTTCGACAAAAAAAATGAAAAAATTTAGTTATTCAAGAATTTATTTTGTTTGCAAGTGCTGTCTGCCTTTCGTTTTAGGTAAAGGGTTAAACAATTATTTTGGGCTGTCAAAATTTGTTCAGGAATATTTGATTGGTTACAATTTATGGGAAAGTGCCTACTATATCCTTCAATCGCTTCAAAGATTAAGCACATCCAAAGAAGGGGGTGCGGTGGCTCAGTTGGTAGAGGTGCAGCTGCAAGCCGAGAGGTCCTCGGTTCGAATCCCACCTGCAGCAGCCGCGTTGTGTCCTTGGGCAAGACACTTCACCCCGATTGCCTACATGGGGGCACGATGACGCTGTGTACTGAGGCGTACTGCACGTCGATGGTGCGCATGTCTTCAACCAATCTAACCCTGCCTGTGCTGCAGTGCTGACTTCAGAGTTACGATGTTGGGGAGCTGACAGCTGCTCGTCGTTGCTCGGTGGTTCTCTCCGAGTACTCCGGCTTCCTCCACCCGTAAAACTGTCACGGTCACGATTAGCCATTGTGCATAAGTATGTGACCTTAAACACCAATAAATAAATAAATAATAACATCCAAAGAATATGAAGCCTTTAAGTTGAAATACCAGCACTTTAGAATAATGCCCAAATAAGGGCTTCGAGCTCTCAAATAGCTCAGGTACATACAGTGAACCCCTATGTACCTTTACTCAACATAACAGCCAAAACAGTAATCTAAATACAACCAGTACCATTAATTCTGTACTAAATAACTAGAGGATATCTATGCTGTTTTAGTCAATATCGGGAATTATCTCATTAGTGTCGACCTGAAAGTTTTATTTTTTACGAGCTCTTGCACGGGTGAAAAATAGTACTTTCAGTTCCACACGAATAAGATAATTCCCGATATTCACTAAAATAGTGTAGATTTTCTTGTTATTATATGCTACATGACATTTTTCTGCGCAATATTAAGCCCAATTTGACTGCAAAGAGTTTCAAGGCAATAACAAAAAGCTGCTGATCGTTCCCTCAAGGCTACATGCAAGCGCTCATGAAAAATAAAACTTTCAGGTCTACACTCATGAGATAATTCCAGATACTGACTAAAATAGAGTTGATTTTTTTTTTTATTATATGCTACAAGACATTTTATTGCACAATGTTCAGCCCAATTTGACGAGAAATGCATGTTTCAAAACAATAACAAAGATCAGCTGATCCTTCCTTCAAGGCAACGTAATGCGATGTCATTTAGAAAGCTACTGAAGAATATTTCTCAGTATCTATTGAGTCGATAGATATCGAGAAATATCATTTAGATAATTTGTGATAATTCACAGGCTACCATATAATAAACTATAAGTATTAACACCTTTTCTATTCCCATGATTGCTTGAATTAACACTGTTGAAAATATACTCCATAAAACATTTGAACGTATACTCCTGCAGAAAAATGTCTCACAGCTATCAGAATAAGAGAGAATATCATTTCAAGTCAAGTGAAGTTTGGACAAGGTTGTAACCTAACCAGTAATCACAAGTAAGATTAAACTTTAATGTTAATATTACTGACTTTAAAATAATCCCAATCTTGTTAAGCCACTTTTGAATGGATTAACAGGTATATTATCCAGTCAACATAAGAATTAAAATGTACTGTAGTGATTTTATATCCAACACTTTGTTATCCAGTTGGGTCAGTGTTAGTCTGATACTTATTCAGCATGAAATAGTTTTTAGACTGAACTATTTGACTTATTTTTCTTCCTAGTTGATTATTAATGACTCAAAATTCTACAGGGGGTCCTTTTTATACTATAAGAGCTTAGGTAATAATCAGTGCACTGAATGGAACTTATCTATTCAGGTACTCACAGTGATCAATATTGTACATCAAAAACAGCTTTTCTGTGCATCACTGCTGCTGATGAAAGTAGGTGGCACAGGGGATGAGTCCGCTGGGCCTGCATTGTGTGTGTGTGGGGGAGGGGCCAAGCTAGAAGGGGGCCCCCATCTTGAAGGACGTCCCAAAGCTGGAAGAAAGAGGGAAAGAGAGAGAGAGAGAGAGCAAGAGAGAGAGATAGTAAAAAAGAGTAGAGGAAGAGAGATAAATAAACGATATCATGACAGATAGAATGAAATAAATAAATAGATAGGAGGAATGGGGTTGACAGAAAGAAAAAAAACAGAAGGAGCAAAGTGTGTTGTTGTCTCATGTCAAAGTGAATGCAATGTGGCAATGTGGCGACTCATAATGTTTACCTGTGTGACTGTTGCACAGTCCACAGCGTACCAAATACACATAATTTCAAACTCTCACTTCCACACGACATACTCTTTGTAGTCTATGTATTCTTCTTTTAAGTGAATGCTACATCATTGTAACTGATAGGGGTGAGAAATGAACAATGTACATACATGATGCCTCTCAAGTCACACATGTTGGGCATGCATGTGTGTATCGTTGGATGGTGGGGGTGAAACTTAAAACATGTAATGAAAAAATCTACAGAGTCGTAATTTTAGAATCAATCCAATAGGCTATGCCTTCATTTAATTTATGGTGTATGTACTACGTGAAATCCTGTATGCTGTGCATGGTAACAACACTAAATTTGCTCCCGTTTTGAAGGCAACCACCATTATGAAAGGGCCCCATCTCTATCTTGCTGGGGGGCCCACAAGATTTTCCGCTACGCCACTGATGGTAGTAAACTCTGTCAGCCCTTTTCAGTAGTGTGCCACATAATGGCCTTTCTTTAGTCATGTGTGCATGTGCATATGAGACAGGGGTAAGAGTTGGGGAGTCACACAGGCCAGCAACCCCAACTTTCATTAAAACAACAACAAAAAAACCCGAGTGAAATTCAGACAAAATTGAAGCTTCCAGATGAAAGGTACCTGAATAGTTTTGACTAACTGCAAATTAGTTTTCAACAATTATGAGCTACATGTATGGCACACACATATGCCATTTAAAATTTAAATTTTAAATTAATTCTCAAAAACAAATTAGGTCATTAATCACTTCACACTGTTCTGCATATTGTTTCCTTTCTTGTAATGAGGCACCTTATCTACAAGAGTAATATTTCAAGTCCAAAGTTAACAAAAATCATTTTTGTCTTTGACCATCTCTTGTTAGACATATCCAATCTACAGGATAGCTGTTTTCTCAGATTGGCATCCAATGATTGCATTGGGAGAAGCAGGCAGGCAGACCACAGTTTCTGACCAGGCATGAAGTTAATATGATGTCTAGGAGTGCATTACCAATTAAAGAGTTGGCTTATATATAGTGGTCAGTCAGATAGCTTTCCAATGTGTGTAATAATAACTCTTTGGCCAGCCGCTGATTTGTCGCGGTCCTCATAAGAGAAGGCCATCATTCCCCCTGCACCCCACCCCCTCTTCCCCTCCTCTCCTCCCAGCATTCAGATATAAACTGCTTAATAGTGTCCCTCACTTCCTCTTTTTCAATTTCTTCAATAAGCATTCCTACCCTCTCCCTCGTGTCCCCCTTCAGCCATCTATCCTTTGTTTCTTCACCCCACTTCTGCATTATTCTTCCAGTAAATTTTATTCTATGAGGTATATACTGTGGGCATTCCAAGAGAAAATGTTCCAGGGTCTCCACTACTCCAGAGTGGCACATTTGGCATCCCTTTTCCCCATCTCTCCCAATTTTTCCCCGAAGCTCCAGTGATCTTGATCTCAGTTTGAACAGCAGTGACCCTCCAAAGGTGCCATCTAGGTACTTCTCAAAAGCTGGCTTTTCTTTATATTGTAACCCCTGCAGTGATCTTTTCACGCTAACCCCTGCTCGCCAGTTTCGATTGCAATCTTCCATGACTCTCTCTTTGACAAACCTTTTGCCTTCTTTCATTCCTACTTCTATGTTTGTGACCTCTATAGAGTAATTGTCCATTAGTTCCCTCACATGTTTTGACCACCCCGTTTCTATATTAGAATTCCAAATGGTATCGAGCATCAATTTGCACCACCGGTTGTCAGGCAGGTTTCTCAAGTAGTTAAAGTAACACAGTTTTCCCAAATCTACCCTGTCCTTGATTTTCATCCACCCAAGCTCCCCCCTTACTGCTTCCAAAGCTGCAGCATTACTCGACCCTGTTATCCATCTGCCGGCATCATTTTGAGTATTTTCCAACTTCTTAATAACGGTTTGGTTTAATGGAATCACGTCCGTGCCATACGTTATACTTGGTAAACCCACCCTCTCCCACAGTGTTTTCCCCACAAAGACCTTGTTGAAACTATTTTTCCCTAAAAGTTTTAGTTGGTTCAGAATTCTTTTCCCCTTCAGAATCAGTTTGGCTGAGTAATTTCTGTACACCCCTCTTCCCGTTATATTTATGCTTACCCCTAGATACTCATACTCTCCCGTTTCTCCTACAGTGATTTGTTTGCTTTCCCCTTCGGGGATTGAGAACTCCCCCACTCTCCATCTCTTCGTCATATCTACCTTGCGTCCAACGGGTATTACCTTGCTTTTATTTTCATTCAGTTCTAGCCGCCAAGTGTTCCCATATCTACCAACAATTTCCAGCAGTTTCTCTAGCCCCTGTTCAGTTCTAGACATTAACACCATGTCGTCCGCAAAGAATAAGCCTGGTATCTTTATGTCTCCAACATTTACCCCCTCCGCACTCTGAATTAGTTCGTCCCCTAAATCTTTAACATACAATGCAAACAAAATCGGTGAAAAGATACACCCCTGCTTGAGGCCTATATCCATAGGGACTCGTTTTGTAGTGATACTCCCTAGACTGAGTTGGCTTTGCACATCTGTATACAGTGCTTTCATGATTCCCACAAAGTCACCCCCCAGTCCGATGCCCTCGAGCTTTCGCCACATACCTTCCCTCCACACTCGGTCGTACGCTTTTTTCACATCTAGAAATGCCAGAAACATCTTTTTCTTTTCAGCCTTTGTTGATTCTATCAGTTGGGTGAGTGTAAATAGGTGATCAGTGACTCTTCGTCCTTTCCTGAAACCATTTTGAATTTCTCCTAAAAAACCTTTCTCTTCAATAACTTCCTCTAGTCTACCGTATATGACCTTACAGAATACTTTTCCGATGTTACTACTAACTGATATCCCCCTATAGTTATCTAGAACTTCCTTATCCCCCTTTTTGTGTATGAACGACACCTTACTTTCCCTCCACTCTCTGGGGACCTCTTGCTTTCGCAGAGCCAGGTTGAAAAGGTTTGTCAGGACTTCAATAAGTGCCTCCCCTCCATTTTTGAGGAATTCGTTCGGAATTTCATCAGTCCCTCCCGCTTTACCATTTTTTAATTTCGAGACCACGTTCCGCACTTCTTCTGCCGTTATTTCGCTACATACACGATTGGATAGGTTCTCCTCCACCAGTGTATTTCTTTTTGGTGGGGACCCACTGCCCCATCGCCTATCGTTTATCTTTTCCCAGTGCTTGACTAACTCTGAAGCGATACGGCCTTTATCTTCTGTACTTTCCCCATCCACTTTGATACTCTGCACACTACTTTTCCCCCGTTTATTTACCCAGTTCCAAAATACGTTTGAGCTCGAACCCCCCGTTTTCTTTATTGTTCTGGCAAGACTGCAATTGCGCTCCTTCCTATTATTATTCTTTATCTCATTCACCTTTTTCCGTGCCAGTTCATATTCTCCTTTCATTAGTCTCGTGTCATTGTTATCCACCCCTTTAAGCTTCCTACTTCTTCTGTAAGCAGCGCATTTTACCTTCCTTTCTTTTATAGCCTTTTTCAGTCCCTCGTTAACCCTGTATCCAAGCTCTCTCGTTGGGACCCTCACCCTTCCTATACACTCCTTCCCTGCCTCTGTTAGGCTATTTACTATGCCATCTGAAATACTCTGGACATTTGCATCCCTAGGTATACATTCAAGATTTGGTTTTAGTTTTTCCCGAAACTGCTTCCAGTCGGCTCCTTGTTTTAGTCCCCAAACTTCCTTGAAGGTATTTCTGTCTCTATTCGTCTTTTTGCCCATAATCTTAACTGTTATCAGGTTGTGATCACTACCCAAGTCATTTTTTCCCTCGTCATCTATTTCTACATCTATAACCTCCCTCCATACGCTAATGTCAGTGAGTATATAATCAATTATTGTTTTCTTATCGTTCCTCTCCCAGGTCCATTTACCTTTACATTTCGCATCCCTGTTCAGGATCTTTAAACCAAGCTCTTTTGATAGGTCCAACATCTTCCTCCCATTCGTGTTAATTTTCCTATCACCTCCCTGTATGCCCTCCTCCTTATCCCCGATGTGCCCATTGAAGTCCCCCATTAGGACAATACTGAACCCTCTGCTCCCAAGCTCTGTGATATTCGATCTAAGAGTTGTATATATTGAATCATTCCACTCGGGCTTACTTCCCTCCACTGCTAAGTATACAACACCAACGGCAACACTCCTGTTTCCTAACTTGATTTTTGCCCAGACTATTTCGTTGGATACTGGAATCTGAGTCCTTGCTTCTGTGAGATCTGTAATCAATGAGGGCTGTAATTCCTCTTTAGCGTAGATGCCAACACCCCCACCCCGTTTCTGACCCTCAGTTCGCCCAGCTCCTATCCACACGCAACCCTTCATCTGATCAACCCGCTCATCCCGTCGTATCCACGTCTCACTTAGACCCATTATATCGAAGTCTCCTTCGTCCATCATTGTTGATATTTCGCTTACTTTCTTGTGCAGACCCTGGATGTTGCAGTACCCAAACTTAATGAATCTTTGTTTTTTTGTCATCACTGGCACATTATTATAACCCTGGTATGTCCCTGTATTGTGCATGTTTGTTGTTCTTCCCATGTTCCCAGCATTTGTGCCACTCTGGGTTACCGGCTGTGGTCCCCTACCCCCCTTTTCTCCAAAAAAGGCCCAGCCACCTGTAAGATTTTTTGGCCCAACAGGTCTGTACCCATCCTACTTAAATGCAATCCGTCTCGCCCATACAACTCTCCTTGTCCCCAGAATGAATCCCAGTGGTCAATGAAATGTACTCCCAAGTCTTTGCAGTGCTCTTCCAGCTCCTCGTTTAGTGCCATAATCCGCGAGTTCCTCTCATTTCCACCACCCATAACGGGGAGCACCCCTGAAACGATGATCCGAGCATTCCTGCTAAGTAGCTTACTAATTAGGTCCTTGTATGTGTCCACCAAACGAACTGATTTCCTCTCCCTGATGTTATTGGACCCCACATGTAATACCACTACCGGATCAGGCCCCGACCCAGCTACAATACCGTCCACTCTATCCCTCAGGTCCTCCACTTTAGCCCCCGGAAAGCACAGAACTGTTCTATTTTTACTGTCCGGACCACAGACAACCTTGTCGATCCCCCGAACTATGCTACTTCCCGCAACCACCAACTTACTTTTGGACCTCGCCCTATTTATCTCCTCTAGTCTCCTATTGTTTACAGCGTCCTCTTCCTCTCCAACAGCCCCCCTCGGACTCAATATCGGTATCGGTATCTTTGACCTAGGATTACTCCTATCCTTGTCCCTCCGTCTCTTTCCAGGCCCTGAGCTACCTGGACTACTCCCCTGGTCTTCCCCCGGATCCCTCCTCCTTTTTCCTGGCCTAGACCCCAAGCTACTATCTGTTGCAACTACCTCCATCTCCTCCTCTGTCTCTTCCGAATCGAGCACATCAAATCTGTTTCTGGTGCTGCACTCCCCACTGCCTTTGGACTTTACACCCCTATCTACCTGCTTCTCTGGCCCCCCTTTCCTACCACTTTTGGTAGTCCACGCCAAACGCTTTACAGCATTGCTCCGGCCTGGGCCCCCCTCATCTGTCCTACGTACTTTTCTAGCAGCCCCCACCTCATCACCTACCTCATTCACATCAAAGGTTCTACCCCCATGTTTCCTCTTGGAACCACCGACAACCTTCCATCCTTCTCGGAAAGCCACTTTCACAGGCGTAACTCCAGACAGCCCCGCCCTACCAAGTCTTCCCTTCAGCTCAGCAATCTCCCCCTCAAACTTAACAATTGTCTCAAGTAGGCGGAGGATTTCCTGACAGTTTACACATACCTCTCCATATCCCATCGAGCGACAGTCCCCATACATCATAGAACACTGTTTACAAACTTCAAGCCCAATATCGCCATCGGTGGCCCCACCAACCCGGCTCTGACCGACACCCCCAGTGACCTCTGTCTGCACTCCAATACTTACTCCGTTGGCACCGTTGACCTGGACCGCGATATTACACGTATTTACCTCCATACTTACCTCCGTCTGAACAGACCTGCTCGCCATCATCAAGACAAAATTACGCGATCGGACAGGGAAAATTGTAAACACGCGACACGCGACAAAAGGCAACACGACGAACCGTTCGACAACTTAGCGCTCACAGTTTTATTTAAGGCCTCCTAACTTTGTCCCAGTTACTATACTAAACTAATTCCCCACAAAGTTGAATAAAATAACCTGAAAATGAAATATATATGATTAGTAAACAATAAAAATACTTAATTTCGATTCGTAACCAAGGAGACTTCTTCTGTATACTTGCGGATCGATAGGAGTGCCAAATGTGTGACTATGTAACAATGTAGGGGAGTGCAGTGGCTCAGTGGTTACAGCATTGGACTTCAAACTGAAAGGTTCATGATTCGATCCCTGCCAGAAGTAACTGCATTGTGTCCTTTGGCAAGGCTCTTAATCATGGTGGCACTGTGTACTAAGGCATACTGCATGTCGATTGTGTACTTGTCTTCAACCAATGCTAACCTTGCTTGTGTGGAGTTAGTACTTGGGGAGTCTGACAGTTGGTCGCAATTGCTCAGTGGTTCTCTCACAAAACTGTCCAACACGAGATGACCCTGGCTGTTGAAAGTGTCATTAAACCACAATAAATAAATAAAGAAATAAGTAATACACAATACAATGTGCCATTTTAGAAGAACTGTAAATACGTATGTACCATAAATTATCTGAGAATAAATTCTTAAAATGTAACCATGATGAATTTACTCATACAGCCAAGCATGTGACTAGCAGCCATGTACCAGTGCCATGCCAGCTTGTTGTATTGAACTAGAAAGTTACATTATAAGTACTTTAATAGTTGTCTCTTTAGGCAGCCAAGACTTGCCTGGAATCAACTGTAAAGCCACAGGATATAGACACTAAAATTAATGTGCAGCAAAATGTATAAAAATCTTCAAGCCTTTAAGGGTTAACAAGGTGTTATCATAGTCTAATAACAGCCTACTTTGGAGATGAGTACTGACTTCTGTTGCCCCTCCCGCATCCAAAGTGACACTCAGTATTTTATTCACTGTGCTTTAACCGTTTAACCAATGTAACGGCCAAAACCGGCCAGTGCTATTCACAAAAATCACCTTCAATTTTCATTATTTTTTTTATTTTTCATCTCAAAAAACATATCATATGACCCCTCATTAGAACCAGCTCACTGAGCTTGTTCCAATGATGGGTCATAAGCTATGTTTTTTATGCAAAAAAATTAGTTATTCAAGAATTTTTTTTTGCAAATGTTGTCTGCCTTTTGTGTTGGGTTAAGGGTTGAACACAGAAAGATTTTATCTTACTGTCCAATAATACATGTACCCACAGCTGGGTATAGGTTCAGTTTTGTTTTTTGTTATTAGGGTTTAACGACACATTAACAGCCAGGGTCATATCATGTCGGTGACAGTTTTATGGGTGGAGGAAGCCGGAGTACCCGAAGAGAACCACCGAGCAATGACGTGCAGCTGTCAGCTCTCCAACATCATAACTCTGGTCTCTGAACTCTGCACCACGGCACAGGCAGGGTTAGATTGGTTGAAGACATGCACACCAGCAACGTGCAGTACGCCTTAGTACACAGCATCATTGTGCCCCCATGTAGGCAACCGGGATAAAGTGCCTTGCCCAAGGACACAATGCAGGAGCGCGAATCAGTTGCTGAAATGGTCACCCATCCAACTACTAACTGTGCTCGTTGTTGCTTAACTTCGGTGATCTGACGAGAACCGGATACTGCGATGCCACCGCTCCCCCGTATAGGTTCAGTTAGTGCATGCATAGTTTTACCTCATATATTTCAGTGTTAGACTATTATGCCTTGTACTACTCTTATGTTTTGCCGAGAAACTGTAGTGACCCTTTACCTAACACAGTACACAGAAAATAAACATTTATTGATTTGAATGCCCTGCACACTGATGTCAAAGCACCTGATGCAAACGATCAAATTTTTCCAATAATGTGACATCAAGGCTGAAAATAAGCAGACTGTCATCTGCAAAATGAGGTACCCAGAGGCTGAATTTGGTGATTCTACCCTGCATACCAGGGTAGCATAACTAAATTTACCCTCTGTCAACCTCACTCTGAATCAAGGTCTCAAACCTAAACAGATAAATGTATCCAGAGGATAAACTGGCCCACTGTATGGGATAGCATCAGCAAATTCACCCTCTGGGGACCTCATTCTGCAAATGACAGAATGTTTATATTCAGGCTTGTGTGACATGGAATTTAACCAATTCATTCGTGTTTGCCAGAGTTCTTAGGATTTAGGATAGTTCAGTCCGAGGGAATCCCTAGAATAAATGACCCACATTGCCATCCTAAAAAGATTTGTTGGACGTCACCAAAATAGGAGTTCACTTGTGGCTATTAGTAAGACATTGAGCTCAAACTGTGCAGTCATGCTAAGTAAGATGACTGAATCCTGAAGCACCCTTAAACAGCCTATGTACCTATACCAATACCAACCTTTACTCTACAGTTAAAATACCTCACACAGATAATCAAAGTTGTCAGCTTTGAACGAAGAGAGTCAAGTGAATAGATACCCATCAGAGTTGGGAAAATATGTTTATTTTATTTTCATTCATTTTTCTACCTCCCCCCCCCCCCCCCCCCCAAACAAATTATATTTGCACTTCCACTCACCAAAAATGGTATTCCACTCCCAGCATCGTATTCCACTCTCAGCAATGACAGACTATTTTTTTTTATTGTTTACAAATCAGTTGAGTTAAATCAATTATAAAGGGTTGTTTTGGGAAAACAAATAAAGAGAAAATAAAATAAATTCAAAAGTTCACTGCTTGGATGGGAGTACGATTTTATCCTCACGTGGGCTACACGGATTATTTCATCAAGCTAACGCCTCATGAAATAATCCTCTCTATGCCCCACTCGAGGGTAAAAATCATTCTCGAATCCAAGCAGTGAACTATTGTCAGTATATTGTGGGTTATTGAGAGCTCAGATAGGACATAACACTCAAAACATGCTATTAATTGAAAATAGAATATGTTTTCATTTTTGGAATTCACAATAAAAAATTTCCACAATCTGGTATTAGTATTTCCAATAGTTTCTTGAATCCAACACCCAATGTAACAACACATAACTAACTTACCCAATGCATTTTTACAGCCTTGGTCATTATATATTTTCATATAGCATGTGACATGGCAGTTACCAATTTTTTATAACCAGAAAGTGTGACTAACCCTGTGCACTGCACAGGGTTAGTCACACTTTCTGGTTATAAAAAAAAAATTCATTTCTAACTGAATAACTAACCCTGACACTGTACAGCCTTAGTGTAAATGTCATCTATATCAACTCTTTACCCAATGTTATGGTCAAAACCAGTCAGTGCTATTCAAACTCAGCTTAAGAACCCTCATTGCATTTGTTTTTAGTGAATTCCAAAAATGAAAACATATTCTATTTTCAATTAATCGCTTGCTTCAAACAGTTAATCCTTTTTCCAATGCATACAATATTAGAATTTGTTATTTCATTTATTTTTTTCTCAATTACTTCACAAAATTTCAAGAAAACAATATTATGTGCCCCTCCCCCTCATTGGAACAAGCTTGACAAGCATGTTCCAATGAGTCCCATGATATGGTTTTCTTGAAATATTTAAAAAAAAAAAGAATTTCAACTGCTCAATATGTAAATTACTGGATGGGTGGTTCCAATTTGTCAGATACAGATTCTTTATTCACAGTATAAATATATGTAAGATGATAATAAAAATAAACATCATACAAGAGTAACAAATAGCATACCGTGGGAAGTGGCATAGCCAGATTGGCCGTCTACCTGGTACCCCCTAAAGGTAAGAGAACATGCGAACAGACTGTGACTAGATGGGTAAACATGGAGTGATCCATCTTATCTATGATTGGGATGCCGGTTTTTCCGTTCCTTGGGTCGAAACTATGTTAGTGTAAAAAGCCAGGATAAAGAGTCAGCGGGAGGGTGGTGCTTCTGTTTAGACAGCGAGCAACTAGTTCAGTGATCTGAACGTAGTGGCTACCCCTTTACGTTCATATTCTTCCCATTCAATCCTACACTATAGAAAAAGTTCCCATCAAGTTTTTATGGGAACTCAAAACTCAAGAACTCGAAAATAGGAATATATATCAAGCTTTCGCCCTTATTACCAGCTCCAATCGATAGTACACAAATTTCCTTACATTTGGGCAGAGTTTATTGATCCAAACTATGTTTTATCCTTTAATTATTGTCATTTGAATACTCGCGAAGCGTCAACGAACATTTTGAAATCGTCCATGTTTTTGTATAAATATAAAACAGTAAAAACAATAACCCGGTAATGGTGCCGAAACGAATAGACCAGTTCATTGATGCAGAATCGGAAATTCGATCGTATTTGGGCATTTAGAACTTTTTCTATAGGATTGAATGGGAAGAATCTGAACGTAGAGGGGTAGCCACTACGTTCAGATCGCTAAACTAAGCGAGTAACCTGCTTGCCAAATTACCATCATTGCTCTGTGTAAAGTATGTTCCAGTAATCTTAAGCAATGGTTTGGGAGAAAGGTTTTTAAAAATAATAAAATCTGAATTGAGATTTTTGTGAATAGAACTGACTGGATATGGCTATTATGATAGGTAAAGGGTTAACCATGCTTTTTTGTTTGTTTGCATTTTTTTGTTTTGTTCTTCACTCAATTTTCACTGATTGTATCCTTTTGCCAATACATGATTCAGTCTCTATCCCATACTGTGTATTTGTATAATAGTTTTTAACCCCCTGCACACTGATGTCAAAATATCGAAATTTCAAGCAGAAAAAATTTCCCATAATGCAACTAGAAATTTAACCAATTCAATCTTGTTTGACAGAGCTCATTGAGCTCTGTCAAACGAGATTGAATTGGTTAAATTTCTAGATGCATTATGGGAAAAAACAGCTTCCTGAAATTTTGGCATTTTGACAACAGAGTGAAGGGGGTTAACTGGTGGAATGCTAAGTTATTTTGGGTGGTTAAAATTTGTTTTATCACAAATTATTGGAAAGTGCCCATAGGCACTCTCCAATAATTCGTAATAAAACAAATTGAAATAAACAAAATATTATTTGCGTTTCACTGAAAATGAAACACAGGCAAGGAAAATGTTGGCTTTTGCTCTGGCACTCTCATTTTTTTTAAAGCCCTGATGGTGGCTTCAGGCACTCAACAACTTAACCACCAATATAAACCTGCAATCCTTTTTACATTACATTATTTCAAAGATTTATTTCCTCTATCAAAGTTCCATAAAAAGAAACTGATGCTGATAATGCATAAAGCTGATAACTTTCGCCAAGTGTCTGTTTGTTTAACGGAGTGCTAGCATATCAAGGGAGCTAACAATTACATCACTGATCTCTTGATCAACAACATTTATCCATGAAGTTATCTCCCTTGATTTCAAAATGAGCAAAAAGGTTTTGATCTTACTTTAAATTTCACCAAACACCCAACTCCAATATCTGTGCGTTGCCACTGTCAAAAGTTATATAGCTATAAACCATTTTTTAGGCTTGCGTGGTGTATAATCAACTTTAGTGTAAGTGTAACAGTTAATGGTGGAAAACATAAGGAAGTTTGGGTTTCGTTTTAACATGAACCTGACACTGAAACTTTTGCACCGTTAATCTTCAAGGCTGCCGGTTAATTCATTTTATGGCACAAGGCTTGTGAGAAAATTGTTTACATTTTCAACCCCAAAACGTTCATCGGAACCCTGAGGTTGGTAGTACATTCTCTTCATCACATATCGATGGGCAGCAGCTATAAACGGATAATGGGGTATGAGAGATAAATTAACAAATAAACACAAACCTACATCATTACATGGATTTTGTCCAGAATGATTCTTAGCAGTTGGGCTTTTTCTCTCCTTGTGACAGAAAAAAAAACTTTTGGGGGTAAAGAGAATTATGAAATCTCAGACGACCTACCATCTCCGTTGATAAATGCGTTTAGCCTTTTACTCTCACCTGGAACAATTCGTTGATTTTTTCCTCATATTCTATTATATCATCTGGTACGAAGCTCTCACACAAGTCACACCTGTAAAATAACAGTTCTCATACAATAAACCAGAATGGATAGATGGGCTCTTAAAAGAATTAACTAGTTTGTAAAACATTAATTAAATGTTAAAACGTACATAAAATAACAGCATTCCCAGCTCCCAAACATAAATAAAATCCAAGGAGTATTCAAGGATTTTTCAATGGGCATTGTGAAAGAATTCGTGGCGATTTACCTCTCTAAAAACGATTTAATCTCACTTTGCCAGCACACCTAATTCACACCTTCAGTATAGTCAGTACCAGTAATTAGTGTTGACTAGTCACAGTTTATGATTCTTAGTTTACCAGCAAAGTTTGTCAAAACAAGCGTGTTAGCAATGCTTACTGGTCATCAATTAATGAGTAGCCAATCACTAGAGTAAACAATATGGTAAATAGTGTTCTCACTTCAAAGGTATAAACAAAACAATTTTGACCATAGAACTATCCCAGCCATTTACAAAGAAGAATTGAACTGTTTACGAGCAAATGATGTTCCTGAAATAGTTAAGTGTGTTCCAACCTTGTATTCAGTACATTCAAGTTTATACAGGGCTCGATCTAAAACTCTTCCACAAGTGCCAAAAGTCAGACAACAGATCGATCTGCCAACTACTTATAAAGAGACAATCACGGGACACAACTTTTTACTACACGCCGCACCCGGGAATTCATTTTTAGTGTTTGCTACGGATGAAAATATTCGAATGCTTGCTTCGGCGGATACTTACTACTGTGATGGAACTTTCAGTATGTGCCCAACACTCTTTTATCAAATTTATGGAGGGAAAAATGTTCCCCCTTGTGTATGGCCTATTGCCAAATAAAAAACTGACAACTTATCAACAGTTTTTTGAGATAGTGAAAGAGAAAGCACAGCACTTAAACAGTGAATTGTCGCCATCTACTATCATGACTGACTTCGAGACAGCAGCACAAAATGCAGCCAGAAATGTGTTTCAGACCAACATTAAAGGCTGCATGTTTCATTATCGACAGGCAATTTGGAAAAATGCACAACGGTTTGGTCTTCAAGTGGTGTTTAACAATGACCAAAGTGTAAAAATGTTCATGAAACGGGCTTCAGCACTTCCTCTTTTGCGACCTGGTGACATATCAGACTACTGGTGGTACGCAATTGAGAATGTGGATATGGATATTCCAGGAGTCCGTAGTTTTGCGGATTATGTGACGGAACAATGGGTAGAAGGTGGTGACAGTTTAATGTGGAACCATTTTGAAACGACAGGTCCAAGGACCACAAATCATGTTGAAGGATGGCACAACAAGCTATCCAAACTTGGAGCTTGTCATCCAAACATTTATAAATTCATAAACTTAATCAAAGACGGACAAGGCTTCAACGAAGCCACTATTCTACAGCTTCAGAATGGTGGTAGCTTAAGGCCACGCAAAAAGAAATATCGACGCATTGACCATATGTTGGACAATGAAAAAAGGCAGCTGTTGGATGGTAGCAAAACATTATATGAATATGGCAACTCTGTAGCACACCTTGTTGGGTTGTGAAAAATTGTGATAGAACCGGTTCTAATGGCATCCATATTTGTGTGATTTTATTAAAAATTGTGACTTTTTCAAACTATTAAATTTATTTTCTGTGTGGATGTACAATTATTTTCAATGGATGTAAAATGTCGTATCTATATTCTGACTTTGGTATATGTATATGTAATGTTTAAGATAACACTATAAAACAATCAATGATTAAAGAATGTTTGCACAGTTTCAATGTTGGTTGGTATTCTGTTTCTCAAATTCACACCAATTTATAGAACAGACTATACTATTTATCCCTATTGTTTAACCTGTTATCACCTTTTTAGGAAAACAATACCTGCTGGCAAAGTGAGAACCCCCCCCCCCCTCCCCCCTAAAAACACCAGTAACTAAAAATAGCATTATATAACAATCCTACCACTGGCCACTAAAGCACATGCGATGAATTCAGTTTATTACAGCAGTCACGACCCGCGTTGTGTCCTTGGGCAAGGCACTTTATCCCGATTGCCTACATGGTGGCACGATGACGCCGTGTACTAAGGCGTACCACACATCGATGGTGCACATGTCTTCAACCGCTGTAACCCTGCTTGAGCGGAGCTTGAACAGAGTTAGAATGTTGAGGAGCTGACAGTTGCTCGTCGTTGCTCGGTGGTTCTGTCCGGGTATTCCGGCTTCCTCCTCCCGTAAAACTGTCACGGTCACGATTAGCCATTGCGCATAAGTATGTGACCTTAAACCCCAATAAATAAATAAATATTACAACAGTCAAATGATCACTGTTGTCATATCTGCTCGAGTTGACAAGGTCAGAGCAAACAGATCAAACAAGACGCACTAGGCGACGTGTTGGATCGGGCTGATCTGGTTTCGTGAAAGATGCATAATATGGCAACCCAGATGGATATACTGTTTTATTATACGCTAAACGATAGATTATCGAAGAAATTGCGGAAAGATAGAAATCGTATCCCCTACTGTGAAGGTATAGAATTTTTAACTTTCACGGTATCAATCAAAATGGGGGCTTTTAGAGCATCACTTCAAGGTGAATACGAGTCAAATTATCACTGGAAATGATCAATTTGTTCTAATAAAGTATAATGAAAAGTATATCTAGTGTTTTTGAGTGGACACTGATTACTTCCAGCAATAATTCAACACGTATTCACCTTGAATTGATGCATGAAAGCCGCTAGTCCAAACATGGCCTGAAAGTCCGTAATATAAGTTTTTGGTTTGGTACGTCCTTTGAAAGGACGTACCATACCAAAAACGTATATTACGGACTTTCAGGCCATGTTTGGACTAGAAATCCGCCAGCTGAATCAGACTGCAAGACGCTGTCTGTTCCGAGTATCAATCAAATCACCTCAGCGTTTCAATGATTCAGTGCGCTGTTTACTTTCATGCAACAATTCAAGGTTGAAACGAGTGGAATTATCAGATTCTTAGAGAAGGCGTATAATAAAAAGAAAATCTTGTGTTTTTGAGTGGATACCGAAAATTATCTCACTTGTGCCCGAGACAAATGGTTATTTTAAACATAAAATAAACATTTGTCTCGGTCACTCATGAGATAATTTTCGATATCCACTCAAAAACACTAGATATCCTCTATGTACCAATTTACCTTTTGATTATAACTGTAACGTCCTGTTGTGTGGTTCGGAGTATCAACTACACTGCTGATATTACAAACAGAGTATATACGAGTTTCTACAACATTTAGTTGATCTGGTTTGTTATATTCCGTCGAGTTGACGAGACCAGATTAGCCAGATCAAACAAGACGCCTTAGGCATCTTGTTTGAACTAGCTGATATAGGCCCACCAAAGAGATGGAATATGACAATCCAGATTGACTGACTATTGCAATAATTTGTTTATGATACAAAAGTAGATACTTGAACATCATATACGACACCTGGTGTGTACACTATTTATTTATTGGGGTTTAATGACGCTTTCGACAGCAAGGGTCTTTCCGTGTTAGACAGTTTTACGGGTGGAGGAAGCCGGAGTACGCGGAAAGAACAATCGAGCATCGGCGAGCAACTGTCAGACTCCCCAACTTACTAACTCCATAAAGCAGGGATAGCATTGGTTGAAGACAGGTGCACCATTGACGTGCAGTACGCCTTAGTACTCAGCGTTACCGTGCCCCCACGTGGGCAATCTGGATTAAGTGCCTTGCCCAAGGACACAACGCGGTTACCCCTGTCGGGGACTGAACCGTGAACCTTTCGGTTTGAAGTCAAATGCAGTAACCGCTGAGCTACCGCGCTCCCGTTGTGTGTACGAAAAGAAATTTTGAAATGCTGGTCTACAAAAATGTTCAGTGCAAAAGCACCCAGAGATTTTAATTCGCATTTGAAAAAATGTCAGCTCAAAAACGTTCGCACGACAGAAATGTCTCTGGAGCCTCGTTTTAGGCAGGCATGTCATGGATTTGGAAAAGTTAAGACTCATGTTTTCCGGCAACTCAGATTTAACTAGAAAGTGTTTTAGCACACTAAAACATGTCTCCCCTTCCTTTTGAGGTCAGCGGTCAAGGTCACATGCAGTTCATCAAGGTAGCGGACATGCGATTTCATGGTGACACATCCACATGTCAAAAAAAAAATAATTCTGGTCTGGACAATTACTCCCTATTTAAAGTACATAAATTTGACCTTGAGATCAAGGTCACATGAAGGTCACGATGAAGTGGTCTCATTGTGATACATCCACATGTCAATCATCTAAGTCCTAGGTCAAAAAACAAAAAAGTTCTGATCTGGACAATTATTCCCTATTTGAAGTACATAAATTTGACCTTGAGGTCAGAGGCAAGGTCACATGCAGGTCATCAAGGTAGCGAACATGCGGTTTCATGGTGACACATCCACATGTCCAAAAAAAAATCTGGTCTGGACAATTACTCCCTATTTAAAGTACATAAATTTGACCTTGAGGTCAAGGTCACAAGAAGGTCATGATTACATGTGACATGCAGTCTAATTGCGATACATCCACATGTCAAATATCTAAGTCCTAGGTCAAAAAACAAAAAAGTTCTGGTCTGGATAATTATTCCCTATTTGAAGTACATAAATTTGACCTTAAGGTCAAAGGTCAAGGTCACATGTAGGTCATCGAGGTAGACGACATGCGGTCTCATGGTGACACATCCACATGTCAAATAACCAAGTCCTAGGTAAAAAAAACAAAAAAAATCTGGTCTGGACAATTACTCCCTATTTGAAGTACATAAATTTGACCTTGAGGTCAAGGTCACATGAAGGTCACAATGGTATGCGACACACCGGCTCATGGTGATACATCCACGTGCCAAATATCTAAGGCCTGGCTCAAAAGACAAACAAGTTTTGGTCTGGACAAAGTTTCCTTGAAAAAGCACATATCTGACCTTCAGATCAAAGGTCAAGGTCACATTAAGGTCACAATGGCACGCTACACACCGGCTCATGGTGATACATCCACATGCCAAATATCTAAAGCCTTTCTCGAAATACAAAAAAGTTCTGGTCCAGACAGTTTCCCTTAAAAAAGCGCATAAATCTGACCTTCAGGTTAAAGGTCAAGATCATATGAAGGTCACTATGGTACACTGCACACCGGCTCATGGTGATACATCCACATGCCAGGTGTAGGTGTAGGTCAAAAGACAAAAAGGTTATGGCCCGGACAAAGTTTGTATGAGAAGAAGAAGAAGAAGAAGAAGAAGAAGAAGAAGAAGAATATGCACTAAAACAATATGTCTCCCTTCTGGGAAGGGGAGACATAATGAGCAAACTACAGCGATAGCAATACCGATGGGCTATTTCGGTTTTGTTTGTTTGTTTATTGGGTTTAAAGGCACTTTCAACAGCCAGGGTCACATCGTGTCAGACAGTTTTACGGGTGGACGAAGTCAGCGTACCCAAAGAGAACCATCGAGCAACGGTGAGCAACACGCTATTTGGGGTAGTTATAGAATAAATAAAATTTAAAATCCACGGTCGACAACTGCTGTTGTTTCACCCACGCTGTTTCCCTCAAAATGCCGGCCTGAATAATAAGTGTGCATTATTTTGGAAAATTAAGAACTTATCCAGGGGGACGAAATTCCTCTCGCCTGACCCACATGCAGCTCTTTTCATTTTGCCACGTTAGTGAAGATGGATTAATTTTGGAACTTATAACCGACGCAAACGCTATGCTGATTCAAGTTTACCAAAAGAAATATGCACGGACATGAATGAAACTAGAGAATAGGGAACAGTGTCAGTTTGTTTGCTTGTCTGTTTGTCCACGTGTTATCTTAACAATCATTTAAGCAAGAGTGGTAGAACAGGGTACTCAAGTTTGACTTAAGATAAGCCGGTCACTACTCTGGTACTTGTTGGCTCAAGGACCCAAAAGCACGGCCACTGTCGCCATTTTTCCTGTTTACCTGTTTGTGTACATGTTTGTTTAAGGCGGGATTGACCACACTGGGCACATACAATTCTCCCATGGTACGTTCTATATGTCAAAATTAATGTCAAGGTGACAGGATCAATATCATTTATGTCAATTACATGGATGTTACCTAAAAAATGCATCTTCAGGATTGTAAGTTGCAGTGGAAATGCCACCAATGAGTCCGATCCAATGTGAATCGAGAGACAGTACAGCGAGTGATGTCGCCTGTCCGTAAGTTGTTTGTATGTAATGTATCTACACACCATATGCCACTAACCTCTAAAGCAACGATTGCCAAAACTTGGTACACAATTTTTTTCTAAAACGTTCTGACAAATTTTGCATTTACAGGTCAAAGGTCAAAATTATTCAAAGTTGTCTTCTCACATTGATGACAGGAGGTGTACAAAAATACAGTGTAAGTATTTTTATCATCAAAATATCCAAATCCATATGAATTTAGTAACATCAAAGCGACATGTCGACTGTCTGTGTGTTCTTTTCTTTTTTTGTAAGATGTATTTGCCTGCAATATCTCAACAGACGATAAAGCGACAGTGGTCACACTTTGTACACATTGTGGCGGACCTGCGTATGTTGCTGCCCCATGCCAACCTTAGGTACCACCCTAGCCCCATGCATCGCTAAATATATTCTGATGTACTGAGTTATCCCCATGCATCGTTAAACAAGCCAGAAAATAAGCAGACTGTCATATGCAGACTGCATATAAAACCATATAATGTCTGTCAACATCAATTTACGCTGACAGCTATGGGTAATCTCTCCTTTGTTCATTGATTATTCAAAATGGCGGCAGCCGATAAACGCTTCAAGTTGAAAGATTGAGTGTTGGAAGCCCATATTTGGTCTGAAGTGCAGGTTAGGCAACTTAAAAGGCTTCATATTCTGTGGATGTGTGTCATGTTACCTTCGAAATGAAACTGTTTGGTATGTATGAATTTGCCTTGTTACAATTTATGCAGGCACTCTACCATAAATTGTGACAAGGCTAAGACACGTGAACACATTGTGAGAATTCTCTCATTTAATTTTGATCGCTGTCGATATTAGTTCTGTGCATCGATGCAGCAGTCGGTAAGATATATTCGTTACACAGTTTGTTGGTGGCCTAATATGGTATATATGGTGTAAGTTAATTCCATATTGGATTCGAGCTTCGCTTCGCTCTCGTCCAATATGAAATTAACTGACACCATATATACCATATTAGGCCACCAACAAACTGTGTAACTGATAATATAACTGGTATATACAGACGAGGCATGGCTACTGGCATGTGCAGTGGATTAACCACATTGGCTGCCCTGAGCGCAAATCAGACTGGCCTATCACGTCGAAAGGGTTTCACCGGAACCTTGAATGCCTTCTTGAGATCTCGCTTGGTTCCTTCATGGTGTATTTCATTTTTCTCTCTTAAGAAATTTAAAACGTCATGAACTGCACTGATTTCATTATGAACCCCAACAACTCGTATCACACTTGTCAAGGTTTCGCTGATCTGCGATGGATCAACAAGGAGTTAACATGGCATACCGGATGCGTATCTTGATGAGATATAGCATTTCGGAAATGGTGGTTAAATACGAAATGTACCGACTTGAAAGCAGTGAAATTTGCCCTCAACGATTGGATGATTTTTCACTGATAGCATCACATCCTTCAAAAACAAACGGATCTATTTCATGTGTATCAAGCGTTTTGTCGCTCTTTAATTTATGTCATTTCCATTCAACATTTTACACTGTCATGGCTGGATCATTTTTCACATCATCCCTAATCGACGAAGAGTCGTTAAAAACATGCAGTTTATATATATACTACTCAAAGTTTGCTAAGCACCAAGTACATCCAACTACCTGTTTTACGTTTTAGTTGAAATATTGTAATGAAAAGTGTATATATTTTTTATTTAATTATATCTTTAATTATTTAAGTACAGAAATTAAGATTTTATTTGTGTTTGACATTATTTTTTAGCTTTTGAATACGATAACCATGGCAAATGCATATTTCTGGTAACAGAGGACATTTTTCAATAGGCCAAAAAGTTGACGGAGCGAACTGGTATGGTTTCAATATCGAGTATGAGATCCATTACTGTTAATTACAGCTTGGCAACGCCTTCTCATGCTCCCATTCAGGTTCCTGGTGGTCTTTTGTGGGATGTTGTTCCATTCTTGGACCAGCATGGCACCAAGCTCCTGGACACTTCTTGGCTGGGCTGGACGGGCTGATATTGCAAGCTGCAACTCATTCCAGACATGTTCGATTAGATTGAGGTCAGGGGATCTTGCTGGTCAGTCCAACGCTCAACCCCCTCCCTCTGACGGTACTCCTCGACAGCATGGGCAACATGAGGACGGGCATTATCGTCCATCAGAATTAATCTATCACCTACTGCACCTGCCTGTAATCTGACGTGGACATCCAGGATCTCATCAATATACAGTTTTGCAGTCAATGTACCACGTTGAAGGGCACAGAGCTCTGTACGTCCATTCCAGCTGATGCCGCCCCAGACCATGATTGACCCTTCACCATAGCGGTTATGCTCAGCAATGTTGGCTGCATGGAATCGCTCTCCTGGTATTCTCCATACCCTAAAACGCCAATCTGTGTGGTCTAGGCAGTACCTTGACTCATCTGTAGAAAGGACAGGTCGCCAATCTTCTCTGGTCCATCCAACGTTGTCCATGGCCCATTCATATCGTGCCTGGCGGTGGTTCTGGGACAGCGGAATGTGAATACATGGTTTTCCTCGATCGGAGACCACCTTCGTGCAACCTTGCCCGGGTAGTCTGCGTCGAAACATTTACCCCGGATGCATTCTGAAGGTGGGTTGCTGTGGCAAAGCGGTTCCTACAGGCCTGAATGATCAAAAACCAGTCTTCAGCTGCAGATGTTGCCCTGTCTCTGTCACCACCTGGTGTGCCATACTGCTGAAATCTTGCCCAGGCTCTGGTGATCACCGTATGGTGCACACCAAGGGCTTCACCAACCTGACGATGGGTAGCCCCTTGCTCCACCATCCCTACTGCCCGCCACATTTCTGCTTCAGACAAATGTCTTCTTATATTTGCATTTGCCATATTCAATCATTAAATCACAAGGGTTTGTGTTGAAATGAAGATTGAACCCCCTACACATGTCATGTACATGTAGACAGTACACGAAAACATCATGAAAATCAAGGGGTACATGCTTTCCATGACTGTCACGAAAAGTCTGCCTGTCAAGAGAGGTAATGTAAAGACTGGGGACCATCTCAATACATTCCTCAATCATATCTACCAAAAACATCGCAAATATGTCACAAGCAAATTTCTCAATGATGTGTCAAATATTTGGTGACTTGCAAAACTTTGAGTAGTATATTTAAAATAACGGCATGATCCTTTATGTTTTCTTCCTACTGGGTACACTTGATTTGGTGACATCACATCGCAAAAGACACTGAATCGACAACAGAACAAGGGCGGCCCTGGAATTCACCCATCTCCTACAGATAATCAAGGTTATGCTGTAGGCCCAACTGGTGGGCACCATGGCGCTGCAAGTTACGAAAACAGTTACGGACGACAGTTCGTCAGCTGAGAGATTCCCAGGCACAACATAGCGTTCTGGTGGTCGACGTAGGCCGGTGGGCCGCATGTTGTTACAGTTTTGGCGCTACAATTTAGGTTGAACTCCACAATTTAGTACTTTTGCACAAGGGTGAATTTTGAAATAAAAGGCCTGTCCTGAATCTGACCCTACATAAATTACGTCTATATTTTTAGTATTAGGTATTTGAAAGCATGAGACTACTTGTTGGCAAGTAGACTTTAATGTTTTGGTCACTGGATGGAAGCCTAATGCATAGTGTCATGACAGCATGGAATTTCTGTGAAACAGTGGCTCAGACAAAGTGATACCCGGCCGCGTAGTTTAATCCTCTCTGTACTGAAGTCAAAATATCACAACTTGAATTAGGTGTTGAAACTTCGGTAGTTTTACATCGGCCGGTGAAACCATTGGACTCTGTCGTACTCTTGTGAGATCCTGACACACAGTTCACAGAATAGCCGGGGCCACGATGTTGATGTTTTGCTACAGTCAGCAGATCAACACTGCCAAAAACGGAACCAAAGTGTTTCTGAACGTGTGACGATGTGCCGACCCCGGGGCCTATATGCCAATGTGGTTCAAAATATTACGCGTGGACCAGTACAAAGTAGTACGAAGACATTGGGTGACCTTGTCTCAAGTTGTCTACGGCTCGGTCATCCCCTAGACACGGAAGGCGTTCGATCTGCAACTCTAGTGTTGAATGGACTAAGGTGGATCTGAACAGACCAACAATCTGCAATTCTTTCTGGTAGTTTCTTTTTGTGTTGAGTTTTATGGAGTCGCGTGGTCAGTTGTTGCTTATCAGCTCCAAAATGCGTTTAACTTATTATTATTATTATTATTATTATTATTATTATTATTATTATTATTTTTATTATTATTATTATTATTACCGAGTGAAACAAAGGAACAAAAACGCAAAAATCAAGAATATGTATGATACACCGCGTTGAACACGCAAGATCTCAATAAAATCAAAGACCCAGAATTATTTTGCGGCCGGCGAATTTATAACGGCAGAAGAAACTTGGCATCAAACTATCTCCGATTTGGAGACTTCAGGTTACTGTTGCATAGATTTATGTCGCGATGTTACAATGCATAAATGGGGCATTTGGGGCTTTATACCGCCACTCAAAGTCACGCCTTTTCTTAAAACGAACCTGTAAAACATATCGTCCAGCCATCTGGGTGGGTATAATTTGATCTGACAGTCCTAAACTTGACCTCCAGGGTTATTTTCGTTTCTGTATATATATTCTCTCCAGTAAATCGGGTGTTCGGAAAACAAAATTTTTAAGCACTTTCATGTTTGAGAAACTGAGAAAGAGATACCAAGCTACGAACCAAGGGATATGATCATTCTCGTTGTAGATTCTAACTCTCGAACTGGATTATTTTTCAACGGACAAATCGCTATAGCAGATACATAGTCGCCTAAGTGCTAGAATGTTCGCTGTCCCATAGGGGACATAGGACATTCTAGCACTCAGGCGACGAGTCATAACTATACTATACCATCTATGAATCTAAAGAGAGACATAGTTAAGACAAAACGATGTATGGATTCGGTCGAAAACGTTTTATCAGCATAAAAGTAGATTAAGCCAGTATTTTATATCTATATCTCCTGTAAATTATTTTTGTGTGAAAATCTCCAAATGAGTATACTGACCTTATAGGCTATGCGCCAGTATTTGATCACGCTCCCCGCCCCCATTAGGGAATTCTTCAGATTATGTTTTTTCTGAAAGTCCAATAAATAAGAAACAAGCATTGTGTCTGCACGTTAAAAATATCTATTGCTCTAGGCTACCCCACACATTCACTTTGCAGCCATCCTACTTAATGAAATTATGACGTATCATGTTCCTGGGCTGATAGAACGGCCTCTCAAGTTCAAAGGGTTAAGAATCTAATGTCGATTTTTATATAATTATCACAATTTCTGTTTCTACTGCTGGTTTTATTTTACATTTGATGTTGAAATCTGTCTGACTGAAGTGATTAATATAACAATAACATGAGTTTGGAGAGCGCTACGGTTTATTAACGGCCCGAGAGGAATGAATAACAGCCCGAGGGTTTATTACCGGCACGAGACGAAGTCGATGGCCGTTAATAAGCCAGGGGGCTGTTATTCATTCCTCGAGGGCCGTTAATAAACCGGGACGTTCGACAAAATCATGCTATTACCATTATTACCATGACCGGAAGCGGACGGCGGGCTGTTAATAAATTTTGTTTTCATTAACGCCCGCGGCTCGCTCCCGGTTGCATGGCGTCATGAATTACTGAGTCATACCGCCCCGCTAAACTCCGTTAATATACTACAGAACGCCCGCTAAAGTGGTAATAATTGCTAATAAATATTCGACTCTCATAAAAACTTTTATCCACAAAGACGGGTTTACGGTAAGAAATGACTCACAATACTGAAAGAGAAGATATATTATGGTATGTTGGGTGGACTATCTGATATATTATCGATTAGTTAAAAATTTTGCCTTTAATTCTTTCAGCAACTACATGCGTGGCATGTTCGCCCCCACGCCTACAAAACGCACACTTCTCTACCACGCAAACACTTAATAGAAAATGCTCAGGCGTGATATCCGGTTTTAAATATAATCAGAAATAGGCCTACTGTGAATTTTTCTAGATAATAAAATAAAATATTGCACGGATGCTGAGTTTTGTTGTACCAGTTAAGTTTCAGTACCAACCATAAAACGAGATCCAAAAATTCGTGTAGTTGAATTCTTCCGGGCTCTTCAAAATTATTTCGCATATGTTTCAAGCGGTGCATCAATTTCATAGGTGCTATAGTCCGTCCACACATCTGCAAATAAAGAAAAAAATACTCATAATTTTAACCCTTTACCCAACAGAGTAGCAGACATTGTAATGAATGATCAATTTATACATTCATACGTTGGAAATAAATACGGTTTAACCCTTTACCGAACATGAAAAGCAGACGACATTTGCAAACAAAATTCTTGAATAACTATTTTTTTTTCATCTTTTGTCTAAAAAACATAGGTTATGACACCTCGAGCTCGTTCCAAAGAGGTGTCATAACTTATGTTTCTGAGACAAAAAATGGAAAAAATAATGAAAATTAATTGGTGATTTTTTATGAATAGCGCTGGTCGGTTTTGGCTGTTACGTTGGGCAAAGGGTTAAACTAGAATAGCAAACACATGGAAAAAAAAACAAAAACAAAATATGACTGACTAAATCTTTCCATTTTTACCACAAAAACAAAGCATGTGAAACGAGCTGAACGAGCTAGTTTCCATGGAGGGTCATAAGATATGTTTTCGAGGTAAAAGCTGAAAAAAATAAAATTTGAAAGGCACTTTCTGAAAATAGCTTTGATGGTTATAGGCGTTATGTTAGCTGCATGGTTAAAAAGACTCGGTTATATTTTCTTGGGTAATTTTTCAGCCTTCAGAAGGAGGTGGGATATTAAAAGTTATCTTGGGCAACATCCAGGGTGCATGAAGATTTAATACCTGGATGTCGGTTTTCAACCATGAGGCGCAAGCCGAATGGTTGAAAAAGAGACATCCAGGTATTAAATCTCCATGTACCCTGGATGTTGCCAGAGATAAAGATTTTGTCCCGCCTCCTAACACAGAAATAATGCCGAGATGTAAAATATGATCCCACATTAAGACTCAGCACACTAAAAACTAAAGTGTTAAAACTGACACTTTCAAGGTGTTAAACCCATTCTAACTCTTAGGGTTTAATTTTAACACTCAAAGTGCAATGCTCTAAGCACTTAGACATTACAATCGTCAGACATCTGAAATTTGAATGGATGGCACTTCCCATGTGTCTAGCATTGGTGGTTCTTCCAGAATCGTCCATAATTTGATTTGCGCTTGGTGGGTACACAATTAAAAGGACACAACGCAGATGACGTGGATCAGGCTCGAGAGTTCGAGCCTGATCCGCGTCATCTGCGTTGTTTCCTTTTAAGTGTCGCGACATTACACTTGTCAAGTGGTATTATTGTAACACCTGTCAAGTTCTGGGATATCTACACGTGAACAAAGTGCTAGTTCCGCACTTAGTAAGTGTTAAATACAGCACTTCAAGTGTAGTTTATAACACTTTAGTTTTTAGCGTGAGGCGACGAAGTTTAAACCCAACACTGAGCCTCAGGTTTTGATCCAAACAGCGAAACAAACCGAGTCTATTTCCGAATCGTTGTTTATAAACCAGGTCATACATGGAGAAGTTTTTCACTTTGGTGAATTTGAATTCGTTGAAAAAGTTTTAAAACCGTGTAAATTCAGCCTTCCAGAGTGTATTGTATTTCCATGGAACAAGCTTCAGCATGTTAGATGTGCTGTGTTGTGTGTTTTATTCATGTCTTTGGGAGAATAGCTTAAATGTTCACTTAAAACGACGCTGGACATGGAACATGGGAGGTGACATTTTGAATTTCGGTAACGATGTCTCACAATTTCAGACTTTACTTGAGTTTAAACTTGAAGATTTTGAATTGAGCCGCAGTCATTGAATTTTGTAAGAGGTAGGTGGAATTAATAGCATACATTTTAACGCTGACCATCGAAAACCGCAAAATAAATTATGAAGTGCGTCGAGATTTAATGCCCTGGTAATGTTAATTTGTTGTTGACACCAAGTCTTACACCGACTGTGTCCGTATTTTTCCCGTCGTGGATTTCCTACTTTTACCTCATTTTGGCTCCAAAACCCTCACTGCAATTGTGACCCCTCATGAAAAAATACTTTATGGCCGGGATTTACCCCGTTACAATTTACGGGAACGATGTCTCCATCGGAGTGACAAGCGAAGCAAGAGATTGACATTTTGTATTCTGCTCAAGCGATATCGAAAATAGACAGATGAGTTGCTCCCCTTGATGTTCTCACCCCACAAAGCGCAAAAGTATATTTGCGAACCCGATTCAATCTGTTCAGTTCTCATCGAATACGACAGCCAACAAGTGCTTCTACTCATCGGGCTGCAACGATATTTTTTAATTAGTATTAGTATTCACTACAATTCGACAATAAGTTGGATATAACTTAACAGTTCTAATAGGTGTTTTTGCAATCGACGAGACCCAGTCGGGGTCAGAGGTTTTTTTTATATCCTGGATGTTTCTCGAGTGACAAACGGGGAACAACGGCGCGCGCTCTTATCACCCGCATGTTTGAAGGTAGCTGATACCATGGCTATTTGTTTCGGTCACGTAGACCAATAAGAAGACCCGATGCATACTGATACAGGGACAATGCTCGATAGGCGACTTGTAATTTTAAACTCATTGTTCCACTTTGAATTTAAGGCTATCAGAAAAAGGAAACCTTTAGGCTAAAACAAATGAATACTCTGTTTCTCAGGCATATGGGCTACAATAAACAACGAGGAGGGCCGTTTTTATTTTTATTTATCTTAAAGTAAAGCTGAAAACCAATCGCATTAGGGTGGTAATCACTGGGATATGCAAACACTGTATGTAACAACTATAGTAGGTAACCACCACTAAAACATGTGACCATTAGTGTGGTTTGTCCCTATATCCCGATAAATTCTATCTTTTGATTGATCAGAATGCCTTGGACAAATAGCCATGGCAAAGGGTGCGCCCGGCATCCAAGGTATATGAAAGCGTGCAACATCCAGGGTATAAGCGCACGCGAAACATCGGGGGCATATGGTTTCAATGAAAGCTTTTCGCTTCCACTCGCCTCATTATAAAACTCGAACCCAAAAACCCGAAAATAGTCACAAATATCATCAGATTTCCAATACAATCATAAAAATAAAATAAGTGCAAATAATTCGTCCCCCGAGAGTAGTATGTCTCGTATGTTTCACCCCCCCCCCCCCATTTGGATGACCCAGGTGGATGACCCCGGAAGTGATGTCATGTCACGTGACCCAGTTCCGCCATGTTGTGTTGTCATGGTAACCCGCGTGAGCGGCCATGTTGTGACGTCATCTCCATAGTGATACGTGGTGAGAGTGCGCATGCGCAGCGCGTGTTGTTAGGGTGATACGTGTTTCTGTCGTCCATTTTGTATACTGGAGACCGCCATCTTGGTTTCTATGGTAGCACGTGGTTACTATGTTACCCAATTTTTCTGTAATTAGACGGGGTATGTTCGGAGGGTGTGTTCGATTGAATCGGAGTAAATCTAATTAACACAAACGACCCGACAATCCCTCCAAATCACCAAAATCTATCCCAACTTTTACTATTTCGAATTCTTTCAGAATTCTTTGCTTCTATGTATATATGCAATAGTTCACGTCTACCTGGCCATGTTCCTTTGTCCTGGAGTATACTCCAGTAGCATAGAAGAGCCTATTATTTGGAACAGTTTATCTTATTATTACTTCAAGTTCACATCTCCACGTTCTTTTGCGTATCAAATTAATAAAAAAAATATAGTACTTTGATCATGGAAAATTGGTGGATGAAATTGTAATGTTTTTAGTACTACTTTTGTTCATGTTACTTGTAGATTCTGACATACTGTCCTGTAGAGGATGTTTTATGCTAATAAATGTTATGTTATGTTATGCTATGTTATGTTCCAATAGGACTAAAATCCCCTTCCTCTGCTTGGACGAGAGCTCGCTTAGTATATTCTATGTTTGGGTGGTTCTCCCACAACCGCACACTTTCCTTCATTTAAGCGTCCCGCGACTCTTAGTTTTTTACTAATCACCGAAAATACATCGTGTCAACGCTAATTACCACATTTCGTTATATATTCTACGTGAACGACATTTCAATGTGTGCTCTTCGTGCTTTTGATATATTTTTTTCCGTTTTTATTTTTTTTCTCTACCGTCACAGTCCGTTTAGTCATGTGTAAAATTTATCGTTACGGCAAAGGTCCCCGCGGACTGCCTGTAAACAAGGGATCAAAAATAAATTTATGGCGCACGTTTCACGATAGATAAAACATATGCAGCCGCAACAGTATTATACAAACTAGCATTTGCTGAACAAGTTTCGGGAAAATAGAAATATTTGCAGGAGAAAATTATCAATTTGCAAAAAAGGTATGATGTGACTGATGTCCCGAAAGATAACGTCTTTACCGCAACGATGCACTTTTTCGCTCCGAGAGTTGTCGCCCTTGATAAGCTCGGTTATTTTTATCGCGCGAATTGATGGTCAAACAGAAAGACAAGCAATGAAAACAAACGAAAGAGATTAAATGATAAGAAAAGTGTGAAAAAGAACGCGTAAGGATATAAAATCTCAAAGTTATGTTTATTCGCTGTCTTTACCGATCATCTATTTTTGCCAAAGCAGCAAAAGAATTCTGAATATTTTTTAAAAGATTATTTGAAAACTTGCCGCCTTAAAACTTGCTGTCGATTATGGCGACCGCGTATTTTCACCGATTTCTCAACATATTTTCTTTTTTGCATTAAAGTCTTCACCGTCACATTCTTCACCGTCACAGTCTTGGCCGTGACGGTAAAGACTATTGTGTGATGAAAAAGACAAACGCAAGGGCGGATCCAGCGGGTGGGGCGGGGGGACTAGTCCCACCCCCCTCCCCGACTAAAAAAAGTCATGCTCTTATTCCACACAATCTTGTCCTATAACGCCCCACACTAATGATATCACGTTGCCAAATAAGGAACATGATCCTCTTTTAGAATTCACAGAATATCGGTTATTAAAAGAACTGACGACAGCCACGTCTGCAAGTATCCACTGTCTGCAAAATCGATAGTTCAGCGATCCGAACGTAGTGGCTACCCATCAACGTTCAGATTCTTTCCATTCAATCTTATAGAAAAAATTCCCATCAAGTTTTTAAGGGAACTGAAAACTCGAAATTAGGAATATATATCAAGCTTTCGCCCGTATTACCGGCTGCAATCGATAGTACACGCATTTCCTTACATTTGGGCAGAGTTTATTGATCCAAACTATGTTTTATCCTTTAATTATCGTCATATGAGTACTCGTGAGGCATCAACGGAGTTTTCGAAATCGGCCATGTTTTTTTTTGTATAAATATAAAACAGTAAAAACAATAACCCGGTAATGGCGCCGAAACGAATAGACCTACAACAATCAATAAACTTATTATACCCCCACTTGGGGGCACGGTGGCTCAGTAGGCTGAGGTGCAGGCTGCAAGCCGAGAGGTCCTCGATTCCATTCCCACCTGCGGCAACCGCGTTGTGAACTTGGGCAAAACAGTTCGCCCCCATTGCCCACGTGGGGGCACGGTGATGCTATGTACTAAGGCATACTGCACGTGGATGGTGCACTTGTCTTCAACCAATTCTAACCCTTGTTGTGTGGAGTTAGTATGTTGGAGAGCTGGCAGTTGCTCGCCGTTGTTCGGTGGTTCTCTCTGGATACTCCGGCTTCCTCCACCGTAAAACTGTCGCGGTCATGATTAGCCATTGTGCAGAAATATGTGACCTTAAACACCAATAAATAATAAATATACCCCCACTTTCTGAAAAAGTGGGATATACTGGATTACATCTGCCCGTCGATGGGTCGGTCGGTCGTTCGGTGAGTCGGTCAGATGTCCATCGTGATCCGGGCCATAACTCCTATAACAGCAGAGGCAAACTGATGAAATTTTGTATAGGTGTGTGGTGTGGCATCGACTTTCTAACAAATATCGAATTGCGTTTCGCCGTCAGACATATTCAATTGGAGGCCAGAATGCATTTAGAAGCCACCTGAAAATCAAGACCCCCCCCCCCCCCCCCCCACACACACACACAAATGCACGTTCCTTCGACACGTGCGGCAGTTGCCGACTGATGCTAGGACTCTGTTGGATCACATCAGCCCCCCCCCCCCCGTATTTTAACTCCACGATCCGCCCATGAAACGGCGCGGGCTAGTTGATAAAGTAACTGAAAGTGTCAGGATATATTTCTGTTGTCTGAAAAAGAATGAATATAGCCAACAATTCAGTGACCTATTTCGCTGAAATTACAATGAAATAATATTCTTTTTGCATGACTGGTGACAAATTTCGGGTGAAAATCCGTCTCGTGGCTCGATAAATCAGGTGTCGGCCATCCCCACTGTGTGGGGGCGGGACATTTCAAGGCTGGAACCCCGAGCCAGCAATCCGCCAGAAGTGGCGAAATATTTTTTTCGGTGGGAGTGTGGGGGGGGGGGGGGGGGGGGGGGGATTCAAGCCGACACTTTCCGACAGCGTCATTCAACCCGTAGCCAACGAGGTTGCAAAAACTGTCCAGGAAATTAACTTAAGTAGGATTCCCACAGGCTAGAATATCTTGGGGATGTCACAATAAAACCATGCAAATATCGGGCAGTTCAAGTCGGTTCTAATGATATTCAAATATGCGTGGTTTTACTGAGAATAACCAACCAAACTTTCCCTAAAATATGAAGTTTCATTTATTTAAAAAAAAAGAAGAAGAAACTGCGTTAGATAAATAGTTAAATACGAGACGACAACGGTGCCATAACCACTAATTTCGCGATGGGAACGGCATCATTAGTCTTCAACTCTGAATGCCAAGCAAAAGCATACAGAGTGAGGTTAATCACGGGAAAGACACGATGCACCTGTCGGAAAGGTACAATTGAAGCACATTGATTCTGATGTTTCTGACAAAATGTTTGTTCTCTTATTCTCTAAACCCAAATAAAGTCACCACTCATGTGTATTTATTACCAAAAGCGCCGATACATTTCCGACAAAGTTGCAGTTGGGGAGCCGCCCCCCCCCCTCCAAAATTTAATGAAACTTGTCTGTTTTCGAGCCAAATTGCAGGTTTTTTCCTAGCTGCTCAGTGCCAATGTTGCCCGTGTAGGGCAGTCCCCCTATCCATAAACCTGCAGTATCGGAGTCAATCCAGTGGAATGATTTTAAGAGTTTTTGTGGTAGGTTTTCTTCGAGTCTCTTCTGCGAGCACTATATGTGCCGATTATGTTTAGAAGGTAAATTAGACCTCACATAGAGTAACAAATTGCGCATACAAAAATATTCGAAAATACGAATTTCATAAATGATTCAGGATCGATCTCGAACCGAACGCGCCAGATCGACATCGAATCGAACCCTAAAATTTCGCAGGACTCAATTCGCGAGTGCGAGAATTTGCATTTTCACTCACAGTAAACTGCTCGTGAAAATTCGAATTGTCTCACTCACTCGTGAGATAAAATCCCAGCATTCACAAGAAAACATTAGATATCCTCTGTGTTATTAAAATAGTGGCGTAGCAATGGGGTAGGGGCCTTTGCACCCCAAAATGTTGATAGTACCTAGGCTACCCCTCAATAAATTTTAGAAAATATAGCAGAAGAATAAAATGCATACTGCATACTTTCTCCACGAACCACCAGCTGATTGTAGGGCATATGACACCAGAAACCACATGGGAGCATCAAGAAATGAGAAATTTCACCGGAAGCCGCCCCCTCCGGACGCCCAGAAGTGCACTAGCTTTCAGTGTGATAAGCCTCTACAACGTTAACTCAGTCCCCCACCCCACCCCCTCCCTTACCTATGAATTCTAGCAACGCCACTGTATTAAGTTCAGTGGCATAGCCAGGATTCATAGGTAAGAAGGTTCAGTAAAAGTTGGGGTGGGGGCATGTCACGACAGTCACGTTAAAGCCGATGAAACGGTGCCCTGGTGGAGGGGAGGGGCGGGCTACCCCCCCCCCCCCCCAAAAAAAAAAAATTCTGGATGCTCCAGCCAAGAAGTAATCCTTGGGGAAGAGTCATTTATTTTCATCTGTATTATGTAAGGCTGAGAATACACAATATCTTCACCATAACTGCGGTCTTTACCGTAACGTCTTTTCCGCAACAATATTTCTTTACCGTCACATACCGGTTTATTCCATACTCAGACCGTTTCAATCAGTTTTCCCGTCAACATATGCAGTTGCTTCATTCCTTTCTGTCGTCAACTTTATTTAATAGGGGAAAAATCGTGATTTCAGTTATAATCACACACTTGTATGAAATGATTACTTTCGCGTTACGTTTTTACACAAGGTTTGTCCTTCATTTCCTTTTCAGCATTATCTTCCTTTCATCTCCCGTTTTGAGGGCTATGGAACGTGAGGAGACATATTTTTGCTATCAAGTATCGGAAAGAAACTTTGAAAAATGATTTTTTTTTTAGAATTCTGCTAGTTTGAAATTTGTGACGGTGAAGACATGATTATCACGTGACCGCGATAAAGTCACGTGTCTTTGAGGGAGCAACTGTGAAATCAGCTCTGCTGGATACATTCTGTGGAACAACAGCATGCTAACACTTGTCCATCACAAAAAAATTATCCTCAGAAAAAAATATATTTTTTAATATTTCAAATCAAATGTGTCCGGTTGTCGCAGAACCACCCGTTTACGGCTCAAGTGGCAAATGTTACAGTCTGACGTCACAACGCTAAATATTTGAAATGACGTCGCCCATTTCGTAACTGCTTCATGACAGAGTGACTAGCAAGCCGCTTCGTTTTTCTGGATGTTTCACGTGTGCAGCAGACGGTGTTCCAGATGAAGTGGTTGTTTAAATTACAAAACGATTTACGATTTGAACTAAGATGAAATGGGTTTATCTGGTTTATTGATTATTTATCCAGTGCCGTCGTGGATACACGAGAGGTTTATTTACTAAACCTCTGATCCTTAAAAGTTGCCTTCGCGTTTCGGTTGAACATAAGCTCCGAGCCGCAAACCTCAGACCACGTTACCGTCAACTCATCACAATTATTTATTTATTTATTTATTTATTTATTTATTTATTTATTTATTTATTAGGGTTTAACGACACATTAAACAGTCAGGGTCATATCATGTCGGTGATAGTTTAAGGGTGGAGGAAGCCGGAGTTCCCGAAGAGAACCCCCGAGCAACGACGATCAGCTGTCAGCTCTCTAATATTGTAACTCTGAACTCTACACCGCGGCACATGCAGGGTTAGATTAGTTGAAGACATGCGCACCATCGTCGTGCAGTACGCCTTAGTACACAGCGTCATCGTGTCCCCATGTGGGCAATCGGGGGAAAGTGCCTTGCCCAAGGACACAACGCGGGAGCGCGAATCAGTCACTGAAATAGTCACCAATCAAACTACTAACCGCGCTCGGCGTTGCTTAACTTCGGTAATCTGACGAGAACCGGTTACCGCGACTCCACCACGCCCCCACAATAAATTATAATGTTATGTTATGTTATGTTAATGTGACCATATGCATTAACCACGTTATGTAACAAACAAGTAGTATGGGTATCGACCATGATATGTAACCACTAGGGTTGGAAACCAACAGGACAAATAACCACTTGTGTCGATAAAGTCTATATGTATAACCGCTAGGATATGTTAGCACTACATGTAACCACAATATTTATTTATTTATTGGTGTTTAAGGTCACACATTTCTGCACAGAGGCTAATCATGACAACGACAGTTTTACGGGTGGAGGAAGCCGGAGTACCCGGATAGAACCACCGAGCAACTGTCAGATCCCCAACATACTAACTCCACACAAGCAGGGTTATTAGCATTGGTTGAAGACAGGTGCACCATCGACATGCAGTTCGCCTTAGTATACAATACACAAAGCCACCGCCCCCACGTGGGCAATGGCTGTGAAGTGTCTTGCCCAAGGACACAACGCGGTTGCCGCTGGTGGGATTTGAACCGAGGACCTCTCGGCTTGTAGCCTGCACCTCTACCTAATGAGCTACCGCGCCCCCTGTAACCACAATGATTGATATGCAACCACTAGGGTAGGTAAATTCACTGGAGTATTTTATCAATAGTGTGATATCCACTGATGTCTATAAACACTATGTGATCACTAGGATATGTATCCACTATCATATATAAACACTTGGATTTGTATCCGCTAGGATATGTAACCACTGCAAGAATATGTAATAACCACAATATGTAATCAGAACAATGTAGTTGTGCAACTACACGAAAGTCTCTGATCGAGTTTAACAGCCACGCCTTTTTATAATGCCAGAAACCCTTGGCAGCCGGGCTCCCCCACATGTTCTAACTTCGGAACTGTCCATCTCTTCTAATAAAGATAAGTCTGTCTCTTGGGCTGACTATTATCTGGCACCAAGACTCTACCCCTGATTACTCTACGATAAGACAAAGAAGGGGAGGGGGTAATTGAAACCCCTCTCGGATTAACACCCCTGATTTAATGTCCGATTGTACATTAAATCATACATCACACATCACTTTAATGTACTAATGTCAACTGTTACAACAAGTGTCGATAGAGGCGTGTATACAAACAAAACTACTTACTTTAATTGTCCTCACAAGAGCATGCTGGTTTATTTTCATACCCTTTTGATCAGAAGCTTCGTACATTCTATATGCTAAACGAATTTTATTGATTTCTTCAAAGCTAAAATTGAAAAAAAAATATATACTCAGTAACTAGGCGCTATTGAAGAGGGGATTGTGTGTGTAAATGAAGAGATGCTGTCGAGTGTCAGTGGGAGCTGAAGAGACAAATGTTCTTGTGGGTTCACGTGTCACTTAGCTGGGGCAGCATTAGTTTTGTCTCTGTGGTCCTCGAATTCATTATCTCGACAAAAACATTCTTACTTAGTACGCCCCTGTTACATTATCACATTTTTACACGATAAACCGAAAAACATCTGTGATGAAAGCTTACACTGAGAAGAACGATAAATAGATCGTCCTTTGAGTGCAACAAGGCGCCCTCTGCAACGCTAAAGCATTGAAGATGACGCCTTGTTGCACTCAATGGAGGATGAAAACATAGCATGACTGTTCCCAGCTGAAGAAAAAAACTCCTCTGATGAATCAGTTGAGTAAGACACAGGGCTTGCCTAGTATCTGACGCAATGACGCCAATATCCAACTCCTATTGTTAGATCATTTTATCATGCATGCGTCAGGGGTGAAACGCGGACAGCTCATTTGCATTGGGGGGGGGGGGGTGGCATGGGATAAGAATTAGTTTTAGTAAGGTTGATATGATAATAATGGGTCAGCCTGGTGTTTCTGCTTATTAACGAGTAATAAACAAGATATGTACTCGCCGTTTGAAGTCGAGGCGAGAGAGCTTTGTCGCAAAAAAGAGTACCGCTGTTGGACGTTCTGATAATGCTACTTCCGTCCACACACCGTAGTATAATGCATCATACTAGCCTTGGCGATAATGCCAAAAGTGTGCATACATCGTGAAGTCTAGTTTGGTAGACGAACAGTGACACCACAAACGTTCAATCTTGAGTAGAAAAACTTTATCTAGGACCGCGAAGGTGTAAAGTAATGCAAAAACTGGGGCGATAATCAATGTTTCTACTAAGTATTTCAGGCGTATTAATAATAATAACTTTTTGACCACCTGCTAGTTTGTAGCGATTCTCATATGAAAATGCCTTGATTACCCCTGGCCTCTCAAATGCTGCTCCCTCTCCCCGTCCCTTCTCTCCTCCCAATAACCAGAACTAAACTACTTGAACTATGTTATCTTTCTTCCCAATTTCACTTATCGGCATGCTAGCCCTCTCCTTTGTATCACTCAATAACCACCTGTCCTTCTCCCCTTCCCATTCTATTTCCTCTCTATATTCCTGTAAATTCAATTCTGTCAGACAGATATTTTGAACATTCTATGAGAAAGTGCTCTAGGGTCCCCATTAGTCCCAAATCACACATGTAGCGCTATTTCTTCACCGTCTTTCCTAATTTCCCCTCTAAGTTCTAGCGACCCCCCCCCCCCCCCCTTTCCATCAAACTAAGACAATGTACAGCATACCTAGTAGTTGTTTAAGGAGTACTAATTAGGACTACACGGAACCTAAGCGAATCACGTGTTTGGTATTCTTCGAACATTTTGCAGAAGGGAAATGGAAGAAACTTTTCCGAAGCTCTAAAGTTAGAACACTGTACAAGAAAATTGGTTCGGTTGAAAAAATTTCAATAAAGAAAAAAAAATGAAAAATATAAAATCCACAACTTTCGTTCCCATGCCTAGCCCAGAAAGGAATTGGTTTTAGGGGGTGGGATGGGGTGGAGTGGGATGGAGTGGTGGGGTTCAGAGTATGCTCAAACCTATTTAACACTCACCTGATAGCTTTGTGATCTAGAAGATGGACACCTTTTCGAATAGCACACATATTCCACACAGCCGAGTGCATGTTATAGGTACAATGTAAGACGTTGTACAAAAGGTTGAATTCGAGCATTTTCATTATTTCCTGCAATATTTGATAGAAATGAAGATTTTATATTTTTTTCTCCCTTTAAATATAGCTAGGTTGCGGCATTTACCACAATCGCGATTTTAACGCTCGAAATCTAGCTGACTGAATCACAAGTGAACGATCCACCGCTTTCCCCCAATTTGACAAGACAGAGGAGTCGTTTGTTCAAATTAGAACTCCATCATTTATTTATTCATTTAATGGTGTTTAAGGTCACATATTTCTGCACAATGGCTAATCATGACCACGACAGTTTTATGGGTGGAGGAAGCCGGAGTACCCGGAGAGAACGACCGAGCAACTGTCAGCTCCCCAACGTACTAACTCCACACAAGTAGGGTTAGCATTGGTTGAAGACAGGTGCACCATCGACGTGCAGAACGCCTTAGTGCACAGTACCTCCGTGCCCCCCACGTGGGCAATGGGGTTGAAGTGTCTTGCCCAAGGACACAACGCGATTGCCGCAAGTGGGGTTCGAACCGAGGACCTCTCGGCGGCTTGCTGCATGCACCACAACTCCATCAGAAGCTACAATGATGGTGTCAGGGAAAGGTGTCAGAAGATAATATAGCTGAAGGACGTAGCTGCAGTTAGGGATGGTACCTCTTGTCCTTGGAGAAGAAAAAAACTTTCAGATGTAGGTTTTTTAACGTTCAAACAACAGTGAAGACATGATCCGATCGGCAAGCTGTAATCTCATGGTGCTTCCCCAGAATTTTGCTCCAGGCTGCGAGCCTTCTTTAACCAGTTTACATTACATGTGCTCGGCATTAACCATTTTGGATGGTTCTGAAGGAGTTTCATCTGTTAGAGGCTTTTCCGTGAATCTTACCAACCACAAACGACACAATGGGCAACAAATAGTCGAAGAATATCAGTAATAATTTAAATATATAATCCTTTAGGGCTGTAAAAGTAAATTATTACTGTTATCCCTATCAAACCGAACCAAATTCGTCTATTCTCGTCAGCTAATTTAACTAGTGACCGAGGACTGGTGCATATACCGATAATAATGGTCAACATTTATCGTGTAATTCAGTATGCCGACACTGGTGGTATATTACTTGTCTCTGTCCGCCATTTTGTTTTTATTGCAAAAATCACATTCTGAATTTGGCTGACTGGCACTTTACAAATTTGGTTTTCAATTAAAAGCGCCGGGGAGCAGGCAGAATTGTAAATGCACCCAAAATGTCGGAGGTAATAAAGCAATAATTTTCTTGGTGATCAGTGAGATGTTCGATTATTCCTCTTGCACCATATTCCCCATCACTATACTCGTCTGCTTTTGTAAACAAATGAATGCTGATAGGAAAATTTAATTTAATAAAAACATGAAACGATTTGCAAAAACAACTGATGACGAAATTTTAGAGAAAAAGTGACTGGCATAATTAATATGTTCTGTTATGGGACGTTAAGTTGGCGGATACAGTGTCACATGAGGCTTGGTGAGAACAATAGGCCTACAAGACTTGGCCAAAGTCTCGCCTAGTATTGTTTTCACTTCGCCTCATGTGACATCGTATACGCCAACTAAACCTACCGTAACTTATAAAAAGGTCGATGCCATATTGGAACACTATTGAAATGGTTAAGAAAGTGATAAATATATATATTCAGATATATTTATTCTGTTATAGTCTGGAATAATGCTTCTTTACTGTGGTAGACGAGATTTGCTGCAGTGGTATAATAGGACCAACGCCAATCGATTAGAAAAAACTTTTACTGATTAGATTCGAGTAGAAATCCGTTGGGTTGTTCGAGAAGACCTTGAATCACTGCAAAATGCTAAATGCGTCGTAAAGAGTGATGTATCTTCCCAGGCAGTATTTTGTGTAGAATATTTGTTGCCGTATATTGCAAGTCGTCACACGAACATGTGAAGTCAGTTAGTTGGCTTCATGAGGATGTATGTCGTGTGTGTGTGTATGGGGGTGGGGGGGGGGTGGGGGGGGTGGGGGGGGGGCACTGTGTACGTCGATGGTGCACTTGTCTTCAACCACAACTATTTTATTTTTGCTGGATTAGTATGTCCGAGATTCTTACTGTTGCTCGCCGTTGCTCGTGCTTCTCTCCGGCTACACCGGTTTTCTCCTCTGTAAACTTGTCCGGCACCATATAACCCTAACTGTTGAAAGTGTGGTGTCGATAAATTTACTCCATTAAACAAACCAGCATGTAGGCTTATAATGGTACACAATAGCATTGTGCACAAATCATGTACTAAATACCGCCTGGTATATCGGAGAGATAGTTCTAGATAGCCTGTACCACAGACACAGCCGATGAAAATGCGATTCGATATTAAAGTTAACATCGCTGTGCACTCAAGTAAATGTAAACAAATGCAAATGCGAACGCGTGTAAAGCTACAATCCTCAAGTTACCTCCCTTAGAGCGAGACCGCGATAATAACACAGCGCGCATTTGATCAGAAACGAAACATGCTGTCGCAGTGAAAACTCTGTGAATGTTCTTAGCATCTGAATGACAAATAGAGGTTTGATCACGAACTTACAGACGAATGGACATACTGACACTAATACTTCTAAGGTGCTCACATTTCAGTCGCATACTGAAATACACTTGTTTCAAGCGTTCATTTACAAAATAAGTTTGCAGTGAACCAGCTGAAAGTCTTATGCCTCTGCTGAGCAACATCAGACTTCAGATCGAAGGTTGTGAGTTCGTTTATGATCCCTCCACTCGCTTTGTGTCTAGTGAAAATGACTAGTGGCATAAGCTTCAAATGGCATTCATCATCATGATATGACATGAAGAAAAAAGATTGCAAATAAAGTTCTTCTGATGTGAAGTTCTTCTGTCCATTTTGATCCCTAAGGACGTTTTGGTAGTTGCCATTAGCAGTGGAGAGTATTTCGTCTCTGGAGTGCAACAAAGAGCCATCTGCAATGCTTTACAGATGACGCCTTGTGCGATTTGTCTAAATGATTCTTGTCTTGGGTCTTTTTGAGCACTTTTTGTCTTGAGAATTTTTAATTTTAACCCCCCCCCCCCCACCCACCCCCACCCCCGAACAAAACAGTCCGCGGAGGAAAAGGAGAATCGCACGTAGAAGAAAGAAAAAATGAAATATGAATCCGCAGGAGTGCCAATAAATTGATTCTTGTCTCTTCTTCCACGCTACAACTACTTCTCCTCTAACACTACTCCCGCCCTTACTAATTACTGCTATACCACTGTCAGTATGCTACTGTCTTCTAGCTCTGTCGGTAGGCTAGTGTTTTCTGCTCCCCTTTTTGCACTGCTTCTGACTTCTATCATCACCATAACTATTACTCTTTTCTATCAGTGCTACAACTTTTGGCTTTACATACTCTACTCTATATTTCTTCCAACTATAAGCTTGTCATGATTAGCAACGATCATGTCATCTCGCTTCCCGTATCGACAATTAAACGTCTTCTGCCAATAATACTGGGACAATCACTGCCGCTTCAACCGTCACCCATACCATATGTGGTAAACGCTTTTATGTGCCGTGACCTCCGCCTGTTGAGACTATCACAGAAATCGATCGAGCGAAAAGTGACAATGTTGTCACTTTTAGTATATGCCCAGCAGTAATAGCAGACAACAGTTGCACGCACAAACATGTCTCGAATAACTCATTTTTTTCGCTTTTTTATTCAAATGTCATCTGTAGAATATCATAACATCTAGGAAGGGGCGGAATCTGTATTTCTCTTAACTCGGTTCAAAGACTTTCTCTGGCTGGTCGAGGAGTATATGTACAATTACAAAAAGCTCAAACTATTTTGTCTTGGCGATGCGGGAATGGCTCGGAAAATAGGCCTACGTTGAAATGAGTCAGAAAGGAAATGATAGCTGGGGAAACATTTCTGCGCAAAAGGGGAATTTTGTGTTAAATCAGGAAACATCGAAATGTACGGTGGCTGATTTAGGACACTCAAATATTTATTTTTATCTCGTTATAACGAGATACGATCTCGTTATAACCAGATACGATCTCGTTATAACGAGAAAACATCTCGTTATAACGAGATACTATCTCGTTATAACGAGAACACATCTCGTTATAACGAGAAAGTATCTCGTTATAACGAGAAAACATCTCGTTATAACGAGAAAGTATCTCGTTATAACGAGAAAAGATCTCGTTATAACGAGAAAGCATCTCGTTATAACGAGAAAAGATCTCGTTATAACGAGATAGTATCTCGTTATAACGAGAAAACATCTCGTTATAACGAGAAAACATCTCGTTATCTCGAGATAAAATCACGTGACTCTGATGACATGAAACACATAGCCCCCACCACCAAAACAGTTTATATATCTCGCGGGTGTTTTCAATATTCTGGATGTAATACATGGGAAAAACACCTACCCACCCCAAGCATCCCAACCATGCCCGTGAATACCGCTCCTCTCCCTCGCACATGTTGTCAACCACTCAACGATAATTACGATAAGCGCATATAACTCTCATTCCAATAAACACAGAAAATGAGATGGAATTCACACAAACAAATGAAACAACTATAGCGCAATAAACTCGCTGCCCCCCCCCCCCGCCCCTCCCCCACACCGTATGTGGAACACTTTTTCGACACACGGCACTCAAAACACGACTATAGCCTCAGCCCCAAACCAGTGTACATATCTTACGTGTGTGTTTAATACTGTGGATGTAAAACACGGGAAACACTCCTACCCCTCTCCTTCCCAAAGCATCCCACCAATGCCCGCGAAATACCTCCCCTCCCCCTCGAACATGTTATAAAAGATAATTACGACAAGTGTATTTAACGTTCATACTAATAGAACAAGGACAGGAACGTGAGAAGGTAAAAAGATGGGGAGAGGGGTATCAAGGCGGAAATCCATGCAAAAGGGGCGCCCATTGTGCTGGCAGTAGCATGATTCGAGTCGCACAGTGGCGAGGTGGGGGAGAGCACCAGATGTGGTATCCCCTTCTCGTTGGCGGGGTCCGGGGGCCCTTCCCTGGGAAAATTTTGAAAAATATGAGGGCCAAAACTCGCGTTCTCAGTGATTCTGAGGCCACTGTGACACTATCAATTCGAATTCTCTGCTCCTTTCGTAAATAGGCTAGCTTCTGAATTTATCCGTTTAGTCAACCTCTTCGTTTGTGTTTTGTTTTGGACTGACTTCAAATATCTACACGAGTTTAATCGGGACCATGGGTTAATAATTTTTTGATTTTTTTTTTTGGGGGGGGGGGGGGCGGGGGGTGGTGGTAAATATCCCCCTTACATCCCCCCACCCGGTTTAACGCCACTGAGAAAGGATGGAAAACAGAAAAATGAGATGGAATTCACACAGACAAATTAAACAACAAAAGCGTAATAAGCTTACTGCCACCCCTCCCCACACCCTTCCCTCCACACACAAGGAGAGATTTATTTATTTATTTATTTATCTATCTATTTATTTATTTATTGGAATTTGACGACTCTTTCAGCAGCCAGGGTCATGTCGTGTAATGTAGTTCTACGGGTGGAGGAAGAACCGAAGAATCGGAGAGAACCACTGAGCAGCGGCGAGCAACCGTCGAACTCTCCAACGTACTAACCCGGCAGAATTTGAGTTACATATAGAGTTCTAACGCAAGTTGAAGACGACAGTATATAGCTTCACAAAAGTGACTTTAAACACCAGTAAATAATTAAATAAATTCCCTTTACCACTGATGACTATAGTCGTCATGCTTCATATTCCATGTTCAGCTCAATCTGTCAGTGAACAAAATGAGAAGTTTATTAAAAAACTTAGTGCTGAAGCGGCATGGGGGTGGGGATGGGTGGGGTGGGGTGGGGTGGGGTGGGAGGGGGGACACCCCATCCAATAACATTGACCTCCACCACACCCCCACAAAAATCAAACTGCCACTTATAATTCCCAAACCTCCCTTCTCTCAAGATGCCCAGAATGGGCCCCACAGCTTTATAATTTGAAAAAAAATCACCCCCCGGACCCCACCAATGGGAGGGCGTACCTCCCAAACTCTCCGTCCCCTGCCTCAAACCTCGAGACATGCCCGTGGTATGTCGTTCTCGACCCTCGCGATATTACTGCCCCCCCCCCCCCCCCAAGACACACACAATTTGGGATCCTAGCTCTACACAGTAAAATCCAATTTTCTTGAGCTTCAGTATTCATGCATTGCATTATTGTTATATTATTGAGACCATTTAATTCTATTTCTAAGAAGTGCACAAGTTATCGGTATACCGTATATATTGGCCTAATCATGATAACCCTTTTACCCACCGCAGCGACACAAACCGTCCGTGTAATATACAAAATTCGCCACTCAAAATTTATGTTCATAATTTTTTCTCCCAAACCATAGTTTATGATATCGCATCGAAAAGAGCTCGACGAGCTCGTTCAAATGAGTGTCATAAGCCGTTTAGTTTGGAAAAAAAAAATGAATTTCATTTATTTTTTTTGTGTAAAAATAATTGTGCCTACTGTTGTCTTCAACTTGCGTTTGGTAAAAGGTTAATGACGCCATAATGTGTTCCCACGACAAACATGTACAGCTACCTACTATATAATTATGAGAACGCGGTAGCTCATTTGTTAGAGTATCGAGCTTGAAACATAGAGATCGACGGTTCGATTCTGACCCGCGCTGTGTCTTTAGGCAAGACACATAAACCCAATTGTCCACGTGGCCTGACGTGGGGTCACGGTGGCATTATGTGCTAGGGCGTACTGCACGTCGATGGTGCACGTGCCTTCAACCGCTCTAACTCTAATTCTGTCGGGTCAGTATGTTGGAGAACTTGGCGGTTGCTCGCCGCTGCTCAGTGGTTGTCTCCGGTTCTTCCTCCACCAACGGAACTACCCTACATGACATGCCCCTGGCTGTTGAAAGCGTCGATAATAAATAAATCTATCCTTGTGTGTGTTGTTGGGGGGGGGGGGGGTAGTAAGTTTATAAGGCTATAGTTGTTTAATTTGTCTGTGAAAATTCCATCTTATTTTCTGTTTTTCATCCTTTCTCAGTGGCGTTAAGACCGGGTAAGGGGGGGGGGGGGGCGGTAGGAGGTATTTACCACCCCCACCCCGCCTCTTCAATAAAAGAAATTATTAACCGATGGTCCCGATTAAACTCGTGGAGATGTTTGAAGTCAGTCCAAAACAAAACACAAACGAAGAAAGTTAACCAAGCGGATAAATTCAGAAGCGCGTCTAATTACGAAACGAGCAGAGAATTCGAATTGATAGTGTCACAGCGGCCTCAGAATCACTGAGAATGCGAATTTTGGCCCTCATAGTTTTCAAAATTTTCCCAGGGAAGGGCCCCCGGACCCCGCCAACGAGAAGGGGATACCACATCTGGTGCTCTCCCCCGCCTCGCCACTGCGCGACTCGAATCATGCTACTACCAGCACAATGGACGCCCCTTTTGCATGGGTCTCCGCCTTGATAACCCTCTCCCAATATTTTTACCTTCTCACGTCCCTGTCCCTTGTTCTATTAGTATGAACGTTAAATACACTTGTCGTAATTATCTTTTATAACATGTTCGAGGGGGAGGGGAGGTATTTCGCGGGCATTGGTGGGATGCTTTGGGAAGGAGAGGGGTAGGAGTGTTTCCCGTGTATTACATCCACAGTATTAAACACACGCGTAAGATATGTACACTGTTTTGGGGCTGAGGCTATAGTCGTGTTTTGAGTGCCGTGTGTCGAAAAAGTGTTCCACATACGGTGTGGGGGAGGGGCGGAGGGGGGGGGGGGCAGCGAGTTTATTACGCTATAGTTGTTTCATTTGTTTGTGTGAATTTCATCTCATTTTCTGTGTTTATTGGAATCAGAGTTATACGCGCTAATCGTAATTATCGTTGACAACATGTGCGAGGGAGAGGAGCGGTATTTCACGGGCATGGTTGAGATGCTTGGGGGTGGGGTGGGTAGGTGTTTTTCCCATGTATTACATCCAGAATATTGAAAACACCCGCGAGAGATATAAACTGTTTTGGTGGTGGGGGCTATATGTTTCATGTCATCAGAGTCACGTGATTTTATCTCGAGATAACGAGATGTTTTCTCGTTATAACGAGATCTTTTTTCGTTATAACGAGATCTTTTCTCGTTATAACGAGATCTTTTCTCGTTATAACGAGATCTTTTTTCGTTATAACGAGATACTATCTCGTTATAACGAGATCTTTTCTCGTTATAACGAGATGTTTTCTCGTTATAACGAGATAGTATCTCGTTATAACGAGATCTTTTCTCGTTATAACGAGATCGTATCTCGTTATAACGAGATCGTATCTCGTTATAACGAGATAAAAATAAATATTTGAGTGTCCTAAATCAGCCACCGTAGAAATGAAAAGCAACGGGGGAAGTCAATCATCATTTAAACCTACAACAAAATGGTCTACGTACGAAACTGCGTCGCCTATTTGCAGAATAGATAATATCAAACAGGGCGGGTTCCTTCCAAAAGAGTCGTCAAATTCCAAAGCTGGGTTCATATTCACTCAACTCAGTTGATTTTTAACCCAATTGATTTTAGAGTGTACACATGCGTATATTACAGGACAAAACTCTTTGGTTAGGGTTGGCAACTGATAATGAAAACATAAGCACTTAGTACAATTTCGAATTGATTTCTGTCTTGAAATTCCTTTATCAACAAGCACTACTTTAGAAATCATTAAACTTTATGAACATGTTTTATTGTTTGCATACACTCATACTGTTTAACAACCCTCTCAACGTGACTTCTGTTTATCCTATTATTGTTACATTAATCAAACTTTCTCTTACGCCAAGAAAATAAATATTTCTTATTTTCTCGGCACTTAAGTATTATGATATCAAACTGTAGTAACTGTTGTTGGTGGAGAGGCCTTTGAATACTAAAGTTCACACTGCCTTATAACATTTTTAAACGTCTCGGGTGGGTAGGAGGAATGAGTCAAGGAAGAATGAATAGTCCAGGCGAAGTGAGACATTGAGTGATGCCTCATTGGGTCGTTGGATATCAGTCCTAGACACCCCCCCCCCCCCCCCAGACACACCCCAAGCGAGGCCTGCACGAGTTCTCGCGACGAAAATCCATTTATTTATTCCAATGGACTTCACACATGGTTGTGAGTTGTTATACGATGAATTGTAAAGATCATCCTGCCGTCACCGACTTTAGTTTTGAGGAGTCGGCTACCTGTGTTAATGCGGGTAAAATTGATTGGAGTTGGTCGATGACATATCAACAGCTGGAACCATTGCCTACCCATGTCCAAATGGCCATTTGTGACATTATTTGATTTTGCATCAAGAATAGGCACGGCCGTAACTAACATTTTTTTGTTTGTTGGAAGGAGTGGGGGGGGGGGGGGGGGTATAGGACGTCGGTGCCAGGCGACTCTCTCATATCGTCCAAGTATTTGGACCACACCTAATTGCTCTTATCAAAGACATATACGCTACAAAAATACTTTCCACTGATAAAATACTTTCATGGCAGAGAATGTATTAGAGTTTTATGACAGTGCTGTCAATTACACACGAGCTAGGTAGAGGTACCCGACTATGCTTTCAACAGGTCATGGTAAAAAAAAAATATTTGTTATTTGTTACTCTCTCATTGGATGTAGAATTTTACCGATAAAAATAATACTGAGTCGGTCATTTATTGCACTTTTTTATCTGCACGTTAAAATCAGTTGGCTTAAAAATCAACTGGGTTGTGTGAATGTGAACCCAATTGGGTTGATTTTTATCCCAACTGATTTTAAAGTGTGTATATATTTGTCTGGCAATCAATATATATTGCCCAACTGAGTGCACTAAAGATTGGGTATATCTTCATCAGGCAAGCATGCACGTGTGGTCAACTTGGTATTTCATAATTTCTTGCCCAACCTCTGCCCGATGACCATGATCGGGAGATTTTTGGGGGAGGGGGGGGGGGGGTCACCCCCAACCCCACCCCAGGTGTAACGTCCCTCAGAATATGCTTGCGGGTATCTGACACTACTGAAGTCTGATATATTGTTTAGCTGTGAACCAGTCGAAAACGTCTTCGATTGTGGAAGATTATCCAAACACTCGATAAATGTAAACATAAAGTACTTACAGATATGCTCAAGCCATCTCCTTCCGTGACGATCTCTTCTGTTAAGTGGTCTTTAAACAAGTGTACTGGATACTGTCAACGAAAGATTACACGAAAACATTTTATCGAACAAAGTAAAATGATTTTAGATTCAGTTTCGGCTTTCGTTGCCCGAAAAGCCCCCGTAAAACACTTGACGATTGGACATCAACACCTCTTCCACCTCCCGAGCTGACATGTAAATCTTTACTTGGTAAACTTTGAGAACTCAACAAGGACATTTGTATCCGATGACCAACAAAGAAGACTACACTGTGGTCCATGAACTGTAATTGTTCGTGGTATTCATAGTATGAATAAACTGTGTATCGATACAGGTGAAAAAAAACAATCACCCACTTCAATAAGGTCTTTTTGTACAGCAGGTCGATTCAACTCATAAAAACTCAAAAATACAATTGTTTCACAGGATATATTAGAAGAATCACGAACCTATGAAGAGGCAATGGAGCGAAGGGTGTTTCCTCCTTTACTTTCTATGCAAGTAGTATAGTGGGTTCAGTTTTATTCCAGTTTGATAAACCCCTAGTGTTAATTAGTAGTAGACAATGCGATTTTAAAAGACTTTAAGTGGAACCATGGCCATATTACTACTGTTCCCCACCACGACATAATATCACGAGTAACGCACTAGTGAAGGAGGCATGGGTGAATACATCTTAGAGGAATAGTAACATCCAAAGTTCATCCTGTAGTCAGTACTGACTATTACAAGACCCAGTTGATCTGGATTATCATATTTCGTCACGTTGACCATGTCGGCGTCACGTTTGATCTGGTTAATTTGATCTCCTCAACGAGACGGAATATGGCAATTAAGATTGATTGACTATTGTAATATTTTATTTACTACACTGCGGCCGTCCTGGACTGGTCACTTTCCACGGGTGGGCAGTATTATCACAGATGCAGTAATATTAGATTCCAAACACTAATTACAGGAATAATTATGAAAAATTTAATTAATGAAGCACCGGGTACAACCCGGTGCTTCATTAATTGAAATTTTGGTGATGATGGTTTTTATTATCTGGGAAACTCATGCGCGGAAATACAGAAGATAACTTTTGACAGTTTTTTCCAATCGGTTTGAACGTTTGACTATTATTCTCTGTTGAAACCCATTTAAAAATAAGAAAACGGCGTTTCCCCAATCTTTTGATGTTCTGTAACATTTTTCTGTTCATTGTATAAGTAGTGTGCACATCGTGACATATAATACAGACACTGTCGCTTCCATTAATACATAAGTCAAGGAGGTGAGATTTGCTCATTTTTCCTGGGAAGAAGAAAAACTTGCTAATTACTGTAGAAACCCATTCGCTAAACAAAGAGCCAAAGTGGATGGTTACTTGCTGTTGGTAGGCGTGATACTGATAGATATTCTTAATGACTGATTAGCTGTGAAGTAGTTGTTTCTGATTAGCTTGTCATATAAAGCCAAGTTTCCTTTCGTAATTTTCAATAAACGAAAACAACAGACAGCTCCAAGAGCTGTAGACCTGCTGTTTTCGTCTATTAAAAGTAACAAAAGGGAACTTTGCTTTATTGTCTGCTCATGTCACAGGTGTTTTCTCACCAATTACGGGCATCTTAAGTTAACTGGACCTTCCTCACGCGTCTCATAATTTCAAAGCAGATAACGTTATCGAAGGTCGATTTTCATGACGATACACGTCAGGGGTAGTGGCATATGCCTCGATAATGCAGCGCGGCCTTTGAACAGAGAACTCTTGTGTACTAACAAATTTATTCGTGGTCAATCAATCACAACTAACTGGATATTGGATTATTTATTATTGGATATTTTTATTTTTTTTTTCTTATCTTTTTCTTTGTCTTTTTTTATTTTGTCAGAAGCCGCGGCTTGGTGTTTAAAACCGACATCCAGGTATTAAATCTCCGTATACCATACATGTCAGCGGAGATAACGGTTTTGTCCCGTTTGAAACACAATGGAAACATTGTGGAAATAAATTTGCAGACGCCTTTCTCACGCACCGCAATTGTTTTGTTTTTACAAGCGCAGAAGACAACAGACAGAATTACATTCCTTGCGTCGTTAAGGAAACCAGTAAACAGTATTTTGTTAACATATCGTCCCCTTAGTCCCCACATAGAACACATTGGTACTCAGGGGACTAAGTATTTCCTCTTATTTTATTTTTCTCAAGTTGTTTCATTTTAATTATTCGACTATTTAATTTATAACGACAAAATATGACCGAATTGACGGAAATCTGATGATATTTGTGACTATTTTCAGGTTTTTTGGTTCATTTTTTATCTCGAGGCGGGCAAACGCGAAAAGCTTTCGTTTAAACCATATACCCCCGATGTTTCGCGTGCGCTTATACCATGGATACTACACGCTCTGATATACCTTGGATGTTGGGTGCACCCTTTGCCATGGCTATTTGTCCAAGTCATTCTGCCAATCAAAAGACATAATTCATCGGGATATAGGGACAAAGCAAACTGTACATAATTTGAACAAGTTGGAGTCATAAGGAATGTTATGGAAGGACAGGAAGGTAGCAACAAATTTTTAATTATTTGCACTATTGCAAAGAACGGGTTAAATAGAAGTTCAGAATCGAAGTACATGCGCCAGTTTATTGGTTTGAAAATAACTGCCGTGGATATACCATATAATTTCAGGGTATATCGTCATGACAAACAGCATCTATTATGCATAGGCGTATTATGTCCAGCATCGATTTGATACTAGTTCACCCAGTTATTTGATGGCTGACGCATCCCTTGATATACAAGAATGTACCGATACTGACATGACACGAAAAGTCGATATTCTTAGAATAACTATAACATCTTTGATATTATTTTTTATATTAGCTGAAAATTTGCACCTTGTTCGGCTTTGACATGTATTACGAAGATGCGAAGGTAATGGGAGAGTCGGAAATTTCTATTATCCGTTGGAAAAATTGTTGGTTGCTCGTATGCAAACATTTTCTCTGATTTTCTAATTTGAAAAAAAAGTTGACCATTCGGCGAAATCACTTTTTTGTGTGCACAGATACCTTTTATTTCACGCCTGTTCTATTTGTAATCCCCATCTACAGCAACACTAAACCATGGGGAAAATGAAAATCTGTACCGCACATATGTGCGGAACGGAAATCGTTGACGACTATTTTTAAATAGAAGCACAATTTCACTGGAATTTTCTAGAAATCGTGCAACGCAATTACAAGTTGAATCGCCAGCGAGAGGTGAAAATCGACCCCTGAGTTCCAATGTGTTCTATGTGCCTGTAGGCACATAGAACACATTGGAACTCTGGGGACGAAATAGTTGCACGGGTTCCCCTCGCAGATTTGGTTGGCGATAAAATGTGTTCTTTTTGCTAATAGTTGTCAAATGAATTGCTGAGTGCCCTTCTAATAATTGTTCTTATAGACGAGAAGGCGTGTAATAAACACAGAACGACACACGCGTGTGAATAGGTTAATCGATATGGCACTTGTGTCATCGCGGAAGGATAAAACTCGAGGCCTGTGGCCTCTCGTTTTATCCTTCCACCCTGGCACTCGTGCCATATCGATTAACCCATTCACACGGGTGTGTCGTTCTGTGTTTTAATGTTTCTAAATTTTTCGTGAAAATGCTGGTCATGCGTCGGAAAATTTTAACTCTTGCCCACAATGTCGGAAAACTTTGAAATACTAGCTTCGGGCCTGCGTATATGTAAATGGAAACGCAATTGTGAAAAGCGTATCTCGGAGTTCTGAATCCGCGTTCCAAGCAGTTAAGGCCTATTTTTGGTCCAGGTTTATTACATTGTTCACATCTGTTGTGTAATGTATGTTTTTCAACAATGGTGCGGCGAATCGCAACTTTTTTTTTATCGAATCCAATGGAATCTCAAATTGAATCAGACAAATGATTTAAAAAAGAATCAAATCTCTGATCGAATCACATTTCCAATGGCTGCGACTGTGATATTGGTTATCGGGAATTACTTCCCCTAAATACCAACCGGTACTTAAAAAATGGTGATGTGTAATTTGCTATTATGTGTTCTTCATTCCTATTTTTGTGACGTTAAGGAATCTCATGCCGGGACTACTCCCTAGATGGCGTTAGTGCTAGGGTTTCTCTTTTTTCTCTTCAGTTTGACCAGGTTAGCTTGTCCTGCACAGCCCAGTCAAAAATCACCTTCTGGCACTCGGCCTGAACCAGCGGAGGTTCCAAGTCAACTTAGAACATTGACCGGTTCAGGGAGCGTCAAACCTTTAACACTAACGATCATTTCGTGTGCTGGATGTAAGCTTCGGTGGGGTGGGGCAGACAGAGCCTGAGAAGTCTATACTTGTCTAAGAAGGCTCGATCAGGGATACAACAACAAATGGCAGACTGTACTTGCCTGAAGAAGAATAAGGACCACCCCTAGAAGCATCATCACCTTCAACTTCCGAAGACGGACTAAACTTGTCAAATGAAGGAAGCGGATCGTCTAAACGAGCTATACTATATAAGTGGCAGATTTTACACGCCTGAAGAACAGACCAAGAACCATCTACTGCACTCAACCGGCGGGATGGCTAACTGGGTCCTGGCAGCTTTCCTGGTTCCTTTGCTTCTCCTCCTGTTCGGCCACTGGACGTGGAAAGTACGACTGTACTGCTAAAGGGGTCGTAAAGGGTTAGTTTACCCCGAACCGCCCCTACGCTACTTCGGCGCGCAAAAACCTTCGGTTTGCTTGCTTTTGCTATTGTGAACCTTTATAATCCATGATGCCAATTAATTGACCCCTGTATAACAGGCGGTATTTCATATAGAGTGTCTGCACTAGGCAGTTGTGTACCGCTACACGGACATTTTAAGCAAACCAGCTGGCTCTGATATAGGGGGCAGTATTTAACATAGGGCATGTGTATACCAGACTATTGTGATCCGTCATACGTCCAAATGAAGCCAACTATAACTGACCTTTGTAATCCAGACGGTATATCCTTTACTAAATGCCACCTGCCTTGTCAAGAGAAGAGATGCACCATCCTTTATGATGCGTTCAGAATTTTGCAGATATTCGTATTCTTCCCGAACAACACAAAGCATTTCGAATCGAATCAGTGAAAGGATTTCGAATCGAATCGAATCGAATCTGGAAGCTTCACCTGGCCACATCTTCCACATCTTTCGGAAAAAAAAGTGAGCAGTAGTTGACTACTATAAAGAACAGGGATCAGCGAAATCTCAAAGCAACAATCGCAAAGTCAATTAATATCTTTGACAAGGCATTTCAAATTTTTAGAAAATCTGCACCTTAATGCGCAACAATATGTATTCAAACCTGAAATCAGATATAAACAAGAGCAACGCGAAGCGCAGCATATGCCCCCTTCTGCAATATCATTGAAAGAATTACATAAAAAAACAAAAAAAAAAACAGGATCAGTCTTGCAGAACTTTAGTCACAGAGCGGAAACCAATTTCAAGTGTATTTAACATTGGAGGTCACTGTGACCTTGACCTTTGGCACATCATGGTCAAAATAAATAGGCTTCTTCCACTCATCACACCTAACCCACATATGAAGTTTGGTAAAGATCCAGTTGGAAAAAAAACTTTAGTTACAGAGTGGAAACCAATTTCAAGTGTAATTAACACTTGGGGTCACTGCGACCTTGACCTTTGGCACATCATGGTCAAAATAAATAGGCTTCTTCCACTCATCATACCTAACCCACATATAAAGTTTGGTAAGATCCGGTTGGTATAACTTTAGTTACACAGCGGAAACCAATTTCAAGTGTATTTAACACTGGAGGTCACTATGACCTTGACCTTTGGAACACCATGGTCAAAATAGACAAACTTCTTCCACTCATCATGCCTAACCTACAAATGAAGTTTGATAAAGATCCGGTTGGTAGAACTTTAGTTATAGAGCGGAAACCAATTTCAAGTGTATTTAAGGTTGGAGGTCACTGTGACCTTGACCTTTGGCACATCATGGTCAAAATAAATAGGCTTCTTCCACTTATCATACCTATTCTGAATATGAAGTTTGGTAAAGATCTGGTTGATAGACCTCTAGTTAATTGACGGAATGCGAAAAGTTAACGGACGGACGCCGGACACCGGACGACGGACATGGTGAAAACATAATGCCCTCGAGAAAATTTCTCGGAGGCATAAAAAACTATGCTAACAAACAGACTGGAGTTTCTAAAAAAAACTTGACTGATCGTGCAACTTCTTTCCATTTCTGGGATAGTTCGTGCTAAAGTTTTTAAAAAATGGGAAGAACACAAAATTGAAATCTAACAATTGCATATTAATATGCGAAAAGTGTGTATACTTAATTATTGGGCGGTTTTGATATTGTTGTGTCGTTTTAGATGAATTCGTTTGTTGTGAGATAATGGAACTCTCTCCAGGGTGAAACATGTTCAGCATATTGAACTGCTTCAATTTTCCCATAATAAAAGGGTTAGGGTTAGGGCAGGGCAACTGCGAACCTCAAACTTCGGGTTGAATCGAACCAGGCATCAGATCTCGAATCGAATCTAATCTTGAATCTCACCTCTTTTCAAGTTGTGGATATTGCACCTTCTTACAACCGTAATATTTTCAGTCTCCACTCAAGTATTGTGTGCAACGGTGACTCGTGGAAAGCAAAAAGCGGAATATTCCAGAACGGAATCAATGTAATTCGGAAGCGGAACCTACTTGAAATCTTCTTTTATCATCAGGTCTCCTGTACAGAACACCCCCCCCCCCCCTCCCCTCCTGTACCGGAGACCTGATGATAGAAGAAGAGTTCAAGAGGAGACACATTGAAGGATTTTGCGAATATCTTCACGATTCGAAAATTTTCGAATCGGCGCGATTGAAATCGAATCGAATCATGGGGACTATTTCGAATCGAATCGATTTCGAAGCTTCGGAGGGCCATAGGTTAGGGTTAAATTTCGACAACAGTTTGCAGTCATGTAATTTTGGCAAGCATGATGACTCCGATCGTGTTTTAGCACAATGGATTCCATAAACCTTCTTTTCTCATTGTTGAAGTCATTCTGTATTTTGTCGAACATATGGATGTAATGATGTTCCGCAAAATATCTTCTACAAGAAGGTTACCGAAATCAAAAGGTTATTATTTTTATGCCCCCAAGAGATTCTCTTGGGAGCATTATGTTTTCACCATTGGTTTTGTCAAATAACTAAAGGACCGCGTATTTGATCAAATCATTATTTTAGGGGTTACTTGTGGATGACCAGACAATGCTTTCTTTCGATTTTGGTCCAGCTTGCCAATTCAGTATGACCCTCATGGCAGCTATATTGAATTTGGTGTTTCCGTCCAATAACTAATGAATACTGACTCGAAACATATTTATTTTTAAATATGCATTGTTGGTGTCTAGAGGAAGCTTCCTTTCGATTTCGGACCAGTTGGCTGAACCAAGATGGCACCCAGTGGCCAATTCATTATGGCGGCCACCTTGAATTTGGTTTCCGTCCAATAACTAATGAATACTGACTCGAAGCAATTTCAGTTTTGGGGTATGCATTATCGGTGTCTAGAGGAAGCTTCCTTTCATTTTTGGTCCAGCTAGCCAATTCAATATGGCCGCCATGGTGGCCATATTGAATTTGTTTTCCGTCCACTAACTAATGAATGCTGACTCAAATCATTTTTATTTCTTAATTATGCATTGTTGGTGTCTCGAGGAAGCTTCCTTTCGATTTTGGACCAGTCAGCTGAATCAAGATGGCCGACAATGGCGAATTCATTATGGCTTACATGGCGGCCATCTTAAATGTGGTTTCCATCCACTAACTAATGAATACCGACTAGAATCAATTTCAATTTTTGGTTATGCATTATTGATGTCTGGAGGAAGCTTCCTTTTGATGTTGGATCAGCTAGCCAATTCAATATGGCCGCCATTACGGCCATATTGAATTTGGTTTCCGTCCAATAACTAATGAATGCTGACTCAAATCAGTTTCTTTTAATGTATTATTGGTGTCTAGAAGAAGCTTCCTTTTGATTTAGTTATGCTCCCAAGATACTTACCTACCCTTTTATGACACTGTGGGGGGCATATGGCACGCTTTGCGTTGCTCTTGTTGATACTTTGTCTGTAATAACTGATTAGGCCTGTTGGGAACCCACCATGACCAATTTGAAGTACCGGTATGGTACGTGTTAATGGCATTATTTGCATCACATCTGTTGCGTGTATATTTTATTTATCCACAAATGAATTCCCAAGACGTCTCGTGTTTTAGCAATAATTCGACATCGACGAAGGCAGTGTCTCTTCATGATGTAGTTGGAATATTTTTCAGTCGGGATTCGAGCAAATATGGTCGGGACAAATTAGGTTTATCCCCCCCCCCCCACCCACAATCGGTCATCTTTGCGACGCCCCTGCCCATATAGGTCTCATCTCAGAGCTTTGAACTCTAGTACATCTCAGAAACCACTCACAAAACTGCCACATGTATTGAAACATTTCATACAGCCTGACTATAAAATACGACGAATCGATTTTAAAGTTTTATACGAAGTAATTATTAGTGTCTTGCAGGTTTCCGTCCAATAACTAAAGAATGCTGACTCGAATCATATTTATTTTTAATTATGCATTGTTGGTGTCTAGAGGAAGCATCCTTTCGACTTCGGACCAGGCAGCTGAACCAAGATGGCCGCCAGTGGCCAATTCATTATAGCGGCCAACTTGAATTTGGTTTCCGTCCAATAACTAATGAATACTGACTCGAAGCAATTTCAGTTTTTGGGTATACATTATCGGTGTCTAGAGGAAGCTTCCTTTCGTTTTTGGTCCAGCTAGCCAATTCAATATGGCCGCCATGGTGGTCATATTGAATTTGTTTTCCGCCCAATAACTAATGAATGCTGACTCAAATCATTTTTCTTTCTTAAGTATGCATTGTTGGTGTCTAGAGGAAGCTTCCTTTCGATTTTGGACCAGTCAGCTGAATCAAGATGGCCGACAATGGCGAATTCATTATGGCTTACATGGCGGCCATCTTAAATGTGGTTTCCATCCACTAACAAATGAATACCGATTAGAATCAATTTCAATTTTTGGTTATGCATCATTGATGTATGGAGGAAGCTTCCTTTTGATGTTGGATCAGCTAGCCAATTCAATATGGCCGCCATTGCGGCCATATTGAATTTGGTTTCCGTCCAATAACTAATGAATGCTGACTCAAATCAGTTTCTTTTAATGCATTATTGGTGTCTAGAGGAAGCTTCCTTTTGACTTAGTTATGCCCCCGAGATACTTGCCTACCTTTTTATGACACCGTTGGGGGCATGTGGCACGCTTTGCGTTGCTCTTGTTGATACCTTGTCTGTAGTAACTGATTAGGCCTGTTGGGAACCCACCATGACCAATTTGAAGTACCGGTATGGTACGTGTTAATGGCATTATTTGCATCACAACTGCTGCGTGTATATTTTATTTATCCACAAATGAATTCCCAAGACGTCTCGTGTTTTAGCAATAATTCGGCATTGACGAAGGCAGTGTCTCTTCATGATGTAGTTGGAATATTTTTCAGTCGGGATTCGAGCAAATATGGTCGGGACAAATTAGGTTTATCCCTCTTCCCACCCACAATCGATCATCTTTGCGACGCCCTTGCCCACATCGGTCTCATCTCAGAGCTTTGAACTCTAGTCCATCTCAGCAACCACTCACAAAACTGCCACATGTATTGAAACATTTCATACAGCCTGACTATAAAATACGACGAATCGATATTAAAGTTTTGTACGAAGTAATTATTAGTGTCTTGCAAGTCCGGAATAAATCAATTCCCGGACTAGCTATGAATTGGTGACTGCCATTACATTATGTCTGGGTGACAATGAACAGAACTAGGAAGTCTTGAAGACAAAGTTCTATTTGTACGAACATGAAACGTAAAGTTGAAAACAACAGAATATTGATTTCAACGGGGATACTCTTGGCACACGAGTGCTTAGAACTAGAGTAAGCTCTTAGTGCCATTTTCCACTTGTGCTACTTTTCTTTGAAAGTAGGCGGGTAATATACTCCCGAGTGCGTGTTTGAGTGTGTGTTTGTGTGTGTGTGGGTGGGGTGGGGGTGGGGAGGGGGATTCGTGGTTAGTTAAGATGGAAGCGGTAGTTTGGATGCTTTAACACTCTACAATCAGTTGGGTTAAAAAACAACCCAAATCAACTGGGTTGAGTAAATATGAACCCAACTGGGTCCATTTTTACTCCCCCAGTGGGTCTGGGTTAATTTGTAACTGATTTTAGAGTGAAGTATGAACTGTATGATATGGAAACATTCGGGTATTATGTGAATCTCCTCTTCGCATGGTGATTCGGGAAGCGAAGCAATATCCCCATGTACAAACTTTGCTATAAATTTTTCTGCTTGGTTATCGTTCAGTGATGTAGATTACCCATGGAAATCCTTATAAGTTGAGAGTTCACCGTGGAAAAGAGCCACACTTACTTTCCATTTTCAAAATTGTCCCCGGAAAGGCCCTCCGGACCACCCCCGTATTTGCCCCAACTGGCCGCCGCGCGCGTATAATGCTTTGCATTATGACCCATGGTTGAAATGTGGCGCCAAAACCCAGAATCCCGGATCTGCCACTGCTTATTCCAAAACCAGAAAAAAATCTTAGGAGGGGGTGGAGGGGGTGGGTGGGGCGTGTGTGTGTGGGGGGGGGGGGGGGGCAAGTCCGCCCCTGCCTAAACCGCCAATACTTTCACATCGGTAGCCGCTCTTGTTTCCCATGGAGTTTTGTACAATCTCTGCGGGTTCAACAATTGAGATGAAGACGTTTTCTGGTCATCTCTCTATATTCCGAAAGATTCCACATAGTACTTAGGAGGATTCTAACACGTACCTCTGTTGAGCCACGTATGCGACCTTGTACACTGAATAATCGGAAAACAAATGTACACAATGTGGTTTAGCCATTTTACTTGCAAAGAGTTTGTGATTGAAAACCCGAGTAGCGATTCAGATAAGGAACATGTTCATTATATTAAACATATCAGCTTGATGGGGGGGGGGGGGGGGGGGGGGGGGCAGTGGCTCAGTTGGTAGAGGTGCAGGCTGCAAGCCGAGAGGTCCTCGGTTCGAATCCCACCTGCGGCAACCGCGTTGTGTCCTTGGGCAAGACACTTCACCCCCATTGCCCACGTGGGGGCACGGCGACGCTGTGTACTAAGGCGTACTGCACGTCGATGGTGCACCTGTCTTCAACCAATGCTAACCCTGCTTGTGTGGAGTTGGTATGTTGGGGAGCTGACAGTTGCTCGGTGGTTCTCTCCGGGTACTCCGGCTTCCTCCACCCGTAAAACTGTCACGGTCATGGTTAGCCATTGTGCAGAAATATGTGACCTTAAACACCAATAAATAAATAATAAATAATCAGCTTGATGGACAGAATCTTGTGCTGTAGCCATCTAATTTACGGTGGCATGAACAACAGCTACCACACAATGGCTGGTCCGACACGGAATCGAATTATAAAGATACTTTTGCTTTGGTGTTTTAACTTTCTTTTGGTTCAGCTGACCACATTCTGAAACAATCATCGCTATCGTGTAGCAAAAGCTGGCTCTAAAAAGTTAGTCAATGTGCCTTTTCAACAACCCCACTGATTCTAAAGTGCTAATGTTGTGCTCCACTCACCGGCACCCAGGACACCATTCTGTCGTCTTGAAATTGAAAGAGGCGGTCTAATAATTAAAACATTTTATTACACGCATGTTGTAGGAAATCCCCATCCACAGTAACACTAAACCACGCAGAAAATGAAAATCCGTTCCGCACACTTGTGTGGAACGGAGATCGTTGACGGACTCTTTTTAAATAGAAGCGAGATTTCACTGGAATTTTCTACAAATCGTGCACCACAATTACAGTTTGAATCTCTAGCGATAGCTAAAAATCGTCCCCCGAGTTCCAATGTGTTCTATGTGCCAGTAGGCACATAGCACACATTGGAACTCAGGGGACGAAATAGAAAGAAGGGTTCCACTTGCAAATTTGGTTGGCGATAAAATGTGTTCTTTGTGTTGATAGTTGTCAAATTAATTGCTGAGTGTCCTTCTAATAATCGTGTCTTATAGGCGTGAAGGCGTGTAATAAACACAGAACGACACCAGCGTGTGAATAGGTTAATCGATATGGCACTTGTGCTATCACGGAGGGATAAAATTCGAGCCCTGTGGCCTTTTGTTTTATCCTTCTGCGCTGGCACCCGTGACATATCGATTAACCCATTCACACGCGCATATCGTTTTGTGTATATCAGCCCAGCAGTAGTGATTCTCTTTTATATGAAAACTGTATCCCGGTGGGAACCCCGGGGGAAGTGAAGCAGTGCTTGGATACTGTGATAAACAAGCTCTGTTTTACAGGTAAAATTGGCTCAGTCACCAATGCTTGGTGTGGAAGTCATCTAAAAAGGGCAACAACGGTTTCAACGATTCACTAAACTTGACTTTATCTCCATGTTGAAGTCACGATTAGTCATTGTGCAGAAATACGTGACCTTAAGCACAAGTATATAAATATGAAATATGTCTTAACAATACACGATTAAGCCAAGCTATAATAGAATAGATCCATGCTTATTGAAGCTTTGAGATATGATGAGTGATGTCAAACATTGTCGGTGTAACTGACTTGCTACCTGCTGATATCACAACAAAGGGCAATTAATTCGTTTGTAAGCATTTCTGGTGTCATGTCGTTTGTTTAATTTTTCGAACAGACTTTCGGATTCTGCCTGCCTTTATCGATCGGTATATAAAGCTTTTGTCTATACATTTATGTAAAAAAACCCAAAATACGTAAACATTAATTTAATTATTAAGTATATTATATTCCAGGCGCTTAGCACTGATTCTGTTTTAGGGAGTGCCCTAGCCAGACTTTTTTAGGAGGGAGGGAGGGGGGCACAGATAATATTTGAAAGGCCGTTGTGTGGGGTTTCGGGGGCCTCCTCTAGTCCTTCTCTTCGTGGAAGTAGGAGGATGGGCAACGACCGGAGGGGCAACGACTGAAGGGTCATAGTTAGAACTAGTACCCCACGCCCCCGATTAAATTTTGTAAAATTTAACGGGACATCCAACATAACTTTGGGAATTTTTTTGAAAATGTCAGCAATGCCCTAAATACGAATTAAATCGGTGAATAATGACATATTATACACCAAAATAATGACAAAAGTACACGAAACCTAAATTTATTCACCTTTTCAAATTTTAATTTTTTTTTTTTTTTGCTTTTGATGACAAAGAAATTGCCAGCCGCATAAGTAACCAGGAAGAATAACAAAGAATAGATCGGTAATTCGAATGACTGAGTTGTAAATAAAAGACTCCATACTCCATACCCGGAGAAAGCATATTTATCATTTCATCACCGACGTGGTGAAAGCGCTCAGAGGAAAATGAACGACCATGAAATATAGATTGTGTTCGGACGACATGCTTGTTATGGTCACGTGATTTTCAGGCCAAGTTGGTGTAACAGGAGGAGAGATAAGTGTGGGAGCCGGGGTTCGAACCGTCGACCTCTAGTACGCAAAGCGACTGATTTACCACGAGACTAAGAGATCCGGACCAACCAGGCTGGTTGGTAAATGACATTTATACCACGCCCGCTACACTACTCTCCCCTTTTTGAGATTCACCCACCGTGAATCTCACCCTATATTCCACCTTAGAGCGGTCGAATATCCACCATGCCTCACCACAGCGTCCACAACTCCACCAACTGCTGGGGATTGGACGATCCCCCAAATGTAACAGGAGGAGAGATAATTGTGGGAGCCGGGGTTCGAACTGTCGACCTCCAGCACACAAAGCGACCGATTTACTGCGTGACTAAGAGATCTGGACCAACCAGACTGGTTGGCAAGTGGCCTTTGTACCACGACCGCTACATTGGGAAACGATTTGATTCCCTAAGATCTGAAATCTGCAAACATTTCACTGCTGTTTTCGAATCTGAGAAACGATGTAATGTACAATAGACGATACATTCATAGGAAAATATTCAACTGACAATGTGATAATTGCGATACACCTGTCCTCAGAAGAAATGTTGAGTTTGGAAAATGTAGAAAGTTACGCAAGTTTCAGCAAGGGATCAATACGCCACCGATTCGAACTCCTATTATGTGGTAGTTGTCGATGATTAAAACATAAAACTGGAAAATTATATTTGAAAACAAAAATACATCAACACACATTGCAGTTCCCACAATTGCATATTTACGAAATAATAATTTAACTGCAGTAGACTATATTTGTGACGTAAAGAAGGCTTGGTGAAGTCTGCTAATCAGACCAAGACCAATGTCAAGGAGAATTTTCAGAATGTTCCTTTACTGTTCACCAAATATAGTGAAATTTAGTGTCATCGTAAATTTAAATTTCTTCCTCGCACAACCGCATTGTGTATAAGATTGATCAGCGTCGATTTTGATCGCTATTGGCGCCAAAAGGTTGCAAAAATCTATGTGTATTCACAATCTATTGACAGAAACGGCATGAAGCCACCTGGTGGACAAAATTCGCACGAAATTACCGAAATGAGACCACAACGTATCAAAACCTTTTAGATAAATGAATTTACCAACCAGCATAATTGCAATATTGTTCAGGCCGGTAATTCGCTGCCTATAAAATTAGTATTGGTAAGCAGATCAGTTATTAATGTTCTTAAATCCCACGAGTAAGCAACAGTCAAGCCTCTCCGAACAGCAACTACAGAAAGGCAAAAAAGAATGAAGCATGCCAAACCGTGTACACAAATGAATTAGAATCCATGCTTTCTGACTTAACGAAGCCGATTGATGTAAGTATTCTGCATGTAGGGCAGGTTATTTTTGTTGTTTGGGCCATACTTGGTCATTCAAATGGCACTCTTGGCAGCTGTCATTGCTTTTGCAATGCCAGAAATGATACAGATAATACCAAATGGGGAAGTTTGGTAGTTTTTTTCCTTTTTCAGTGTATCAATCTCATCATTTTTTATCAATTTGATAATGAGTTCATGCAAAATGGCAGAGATTTGGGAGTTTTGTATGATCACAGCAGACAGACAAAAGCCACATTGGAATTCTTCATTTTACATTGATGCCCTCTCTCATGACTCCATACTTGTTCTTGCGAACTGTGTGGATTTGACCTTTGGTGAAACAAACACAAGAAAAATGGCAGCCCTTCTGAAATTTAGAAATCATAAATTACAGTTTGTCTTGTTGTCCGTTCCTTGCAAGAATGAGAAAAAGATTTCTCCGAATCTGTACTAGAATGATTGCAGAATTCAGTAAATATAAGGTATTTTATTGTATAAAATCTGGTCTCTTACTTATGCCATAGCAGACTTTCAGGCAGTGCTTTCTGCCACATGGTAATGGTTCCATGGTAAATATTAGTTCCACAAAATCTACGTTTCATTCCAAAAAATTGATATTTAATTTATTGGGGTTTTTCCTTTCTGACCTTTTCTGGACTTTGGAGAAAATTACCTGAAATTTGACCAAACTTAGGTTGGACATCCCCATAATGCTCTAAGAGCGAATCTTTAATCTGTAGGTTTTGTAGCCCCTATATTTGCGGCCATTTGGGGACTAGATTGGGCTATACGTTGTGTGAAACTTGCACTGGACCAATGCTTATTTGTGTGTGTGTGGGGGGGGGGGGGGGTGGGGGGGGCAGCGAAAATTTAAGGGGCACCCCACCCCTCCCCATCACCCGTAACCCGACACACGACTGTTGTCATATTCTAGGTATGCTTATTTGCAATCGTTTCTTTTTAACATTTTCTCATTCCTCTGCCTTGTTGTAGTCAGAATTCAGTGCACGAATGTTCTCGTTAAACTAATAGTGTTGTTGTATCGTATTAAACATGAAATGTCAATTGATAAAAACGGTTGCACGTAATGGTGTCACCGATCTCATCGAACAGAAATTATATAGATACCACCCGATTACTAATCCAACACAGATCTAACTTATGCATATTTTAAGGACATCTTCATAGTCCTATCTACAACTTGTGTTTTCCGGATCACATTTGCTCTCGTCCCACCGGGAAAAAAACATCTGTATTTATAGAAAAAAAAAACCAAAGACTGTATCATAGCAATGGACACGGTTCCAATATGTCACACGATAAAGTGCTTTAAAACAGAGAAAATTAAATGATATACAAAATACTGAAGGGACAGTTTGCAGTTTAGAAACAAATATTAGTTCTTTCCAGTTTTAAATTGTATTTGTGAAAATATACGAAAAACACAACACCAGCCTGAAAACTGACTTGACCGAAAACAAGGCTGCACGGCCAAGGGGACAGTGTATGATTTTGTCTGATCGTGTCACGTGACGGACGTGACAACCGTTACTTATTCCAAGTTCCTTATTCGACATTCGTTATCAACCGATTTTCGATTGATAACGTATGTCGAATAAAGAACCGGGAATAAGTAACGGGTGTCACGCCCCCGTCACGTTACATAAATGACAATGTCTTTTTCCACCACTGGTAACCATTTTTACAAGGCTCTGAAATTATGCAATACATTTGCACTGTACATGTTTTCAAGTGAAACTTGCAACAGTGGTATTTAAAGAATGTATGTCGCATATTTATGAGAGAAAAAACAGAAGTAGGCTCATCCTCCTTCAACGCAAAAATTGAGCTAAAACATTTAAAAGTCTCTAGCTATCATCTTCAGAGTCTCAAATTCAGTATATTTCACATGAACTAAATTCTGGAACAAAAGTATTTTCTTGATAAAGAACTGCTTGCAGTCATAAACACGCCCGTCTAGTTACGGTTTGATTTAATACCTTTAAAACTTTACCTAACCAATTCCAGTTTTATGAATTTTAGCCTTGAATTCAGGCTTCTTTCATAGATAATAATTACGTGTTTCCAGTGACATTTTTTGTCAGTGTATGTCTGAACTCTTAACCTTTATTCTACAGTACCTGGCGCTGGGAACATTTGTACAGACACAATGTTTGAAAAATGAAATTTAAAACTAAATGATCATTTTAACAGAATGGTCTTGTCTGACCTGTTTAAGTGTCACAACACAGTTGCCAAATGGTGTAAGAATATTGGTGCAGATCAACAATTTCTGCCGGAATGCAGCTATACACATGTTGTTGGAGAGAGCTCTATGATCATTTTGTAACAGTATGTCACAGTACGGTATATTATCACCTTAACTCTTTACCGGGGGGGGGGGGGGGGGGGGGGCGGTTGCTCAGTAGGTAGAGGTGCAGGCTGCAAGCCGAGAGGCCCTCGGTTCTAATCCCACCTGCGGCAACCGCGTCGTGTCCTTGGGCAAGACACTTAACCCCCATTGCCCACGTGGGGTGACGGTGGCGTTGTGTACTAAGGCGTACTGCACGTCGATGGTGCACCTGTCTTCAACCAATGCTAACCCTGCTTGTGTGGAGTTGGTATTTTGGGAGCTGACAGTTGCTCGCCGTTGCTCGCTGGTTCTCTCCGGGTACTCCGGCTTCCTCCACCCGTAAAACTGTCATGGTCATGATTAGCCATTGTGCAGAAATATGTGACCTTAAACATCAATAAATAAATAACTCTTTACCGTTTGAATGCTCATATCCACTGAGCGATATTTAGGGGTTATTACTTGGTTAGTTTCGTATTGGCCAAGATAGCACGATGTACTTTCATATCAGTCGACTGCTGATGTGAAGTTAATTACCTCAGGTTGATATCTCGGCCGATATGAAATTAATCAAGCAATAACCTCTATATTTATTAAACCAAAACAAATAATTACAAAAATTCTCAGATCTGTTACACTTTTCTGACAGTTTTATTGTTTCTCACTTTTCACAAAGTTCGAAGATTCCTCTTCTCCTAGTTCATTTATTCCCATTGGGGAAGCCGCGACGCCAGGATTGCTAAACTTGCCCCTCCACTACTTCGACGAATCTCCGCTTGCGACTCTGAATTTTAGTTTGCGATGAATTTTGTGTACAACTGTCTTCTTTCTTCTCTTCATCCACCTAATTATTACTTATTGCCACCATACAGTTAAAACTAGAAGTCCTGTCACGAACTGAACGCTTATCTAGTCTTATAATTGTGTGAAGGAATTGCGCAAAATTGCCATATCGAATGGCATCCAAAGCACGGTGGGTTCTCCTGGTTACTCATAGCAAACACAGGCAATGTTTCTGCCAATGGACTCCGGGTTACCCGGAGGTCCATTGGCTGAAACATTGCTTGTGCACATGCCATATATACAGAATTTGATAGCCTTACTATGGTCCTAACGCGTAGATTAACGCACAGATCGACGTACTATTTGTGCGCATTTCATGACAGGACTTCTTTAACTGTAATTCCTCGTCATACAAAACTCTGCTTCAAACCACTCCACCATGCCTGGTAACACCAAGTCCCCTGATTGTGTTCCACGAATAACCGAGAACATTGCGAAGTAAACATATTGGTTGTGCCTAGTTAAGCACCGATAGGGGCAACTCTAGCTCGGTTTATATCGGCGTCATATCAGTCGAGTTTGAAGCCATATCAACCGAGTTTGATAATGGGAAATTCTGGGAAAGAAAATCACATCTAATAAGTAATAAAAAATATCGCACTTCAAATTTAATTTTTTTTTTCAATTTTGGCCTCCAAAACAACTTATACTCGTTATACAAGCTAGGGGAACGTCTTCCAATAATGGACAATAAGTTATATCTTGGAGGCAAAGAATGAAAAATTTAGTTATTCAAGAAGTGTTTTTGCACGTTTCGTCTTCTAATCGCGTGAGATATTGGGTAAACGGAATAATCCAGGAAATGAAGTTGTAATTTTCTTGTATTCGAACAGTCCATGTAAAAGACAAAAGTCTGGAACGCCATCAACTGTACGGCAAACTTATGCACCCCTTTATCAGTTTTTAGAGGTGCAAAATGAGTTCGATATATAAAAACACATTATTTATTAGATATGATTTTCTTTCCCGAAATTGCTCATTATCAAGCTCGAACTGATGTGACTTCAAACTCGGCTGATATGGAGTTAAAACCACTGCACAAGACCGACAAATCAGGACGTCTCACTTGCGGGATCGCTTTCTTCCGGCGACGAGTACAGCAGCAATTACTCCTGGTAGAACCAACAATAGAATCAGTGCACAAACTGTCCTCAATAGACTCGATGAACACGAAGTTGGCGTCCATACCTCGGACAAATCCTTATCCAACGTCATCGTGCCGTCAGAATGGAATGGGTACGTCAGCGTGTTCGCTGGACTCAGTAGCGTTGGAGCACAGTTCTTTTTAGTGATGAATCACGATTTTGTCTACGGCGCGCTGATGGAAGGGCAAGAGTGTATCGCCGATGAGGAGAACGGTTTTCTGATGTTTGCGTGCGGAAATGCAACCGTTTCGGCGGGGGTAGTGTAATGGTTTGGGCGGGAATTTCCTTGCACCATCGGACGCAATTGATCTTCATCGATGGTAATCTGAATGAGCAGCGATATAGGGACGAAATTCTTAACGTCGGATTGCAGTTATTCCGGCAAGACAATGACCGATGTCACGTGGTGCGTATCTGTCTTGATTTTCTTGGGGAGCAGAGCATCGAGCTTCTTCCCTGTCCCCCACTTTCGCCAGATTTGTCGCCAATTGAACATCTTCGGGATCAATTGGACCGTCGGGTACGACTTCATGATCTTCAGACGTTAGGTGATTTACGTAATGTTCTTAGGCAGGAGAGGAACGCATTACCACAGGGTGACATCTAGAAACTTATCAGGTCCATGCGCCGTCGATATCTTGCCATCCAAGAGACAAACGGTGGACATACACGCTATTGACTGCACGTGTGAACTTTTCATTCCACCCCATGTCTGAATTGCGACGTCCTGACGTGGCGCTGGCGACAGTAAGAACATGAAATTATGCAAATTCATACAGCTAGACTCGAAATATGAATTTAAAATAATTTGTTTGGGGTTGAAGTCGATAATATTAAAAAAAGTGCTCCTCAAAGTTTATTATACTTTCTTTTTTGACTCCGTATATATTATTATATGTTTTACATGGTCTGGCCTTTTTCGACCATTTAAACCAGCAGCGTAGCCATGGGGAAGAAGCTTAGGGCGTTCAATCTTGTATATATTCATTCCTAAAACCGGTCCATGTATTCATTCCGCTGTAGCTGTGCCTTCACCTTCCTCATACTTAACCCTTTACTTAACACGAAAAGCAGACAACACTTGCAAATAGAATTCTTGAATAACTAATTTTTTTCACTTTTTGCGTCAAAAACATAGCTTATGACCCCTCATTGGAACGAGCTCAGCGAGGTCGTTGCAATGAGGGGTTATAAGCCATGTCTTTGAGACAAAAATGAAAGATATAATGGAAATAGAATGTTGATTTTTATGAATAGCGCTGGTCGGTTTGGCCGTTACGTTGAGTAAATGGTTAAGCCTTTAAAAAACTACTCATGCTACTCTAATTGGCATAAGGATATAGTTAATACATTCACGTGAGATTCGCAAAGGGTCAAAGCAATTTGGGGACAATCTTCAAACAGTCTGACGTCATGTTTGATTTCTATACAACCTACTCAATAGGCCCAATAACCTCTTCAATAAATAACAGCAACATACCGTTTTAATTGCTTGAACTTACATCATTAAACCTAATTAGTGTAAATAATCTTACCGATAACAGTGATAATATGCATTGATAGAGTGTATGTAATTAAATAAGTTAGACTCCTTCTAAAAAGATCTTATTTGTAACAGTCGATACATTGTGACGAACGTTTCGCGCTAAATATTTTCCTGACTGTCTGTGACAATTGGTACTAATGAGGGAGCTAGATCAATTATAGGGTGCTACCCAGAGCTTTTTGGAGCCACCACGGAGGAACTATTCATAAATAGGAACAGATGCACTGACGATATATATTCGTATGAACTGAGATGAAGTTAAAAAAGTAGAAACTACATCTGTTACTTGAAAGTCCCACAAATAGTGTTTAATATGCCCGTCTTTCACGAACAGTGGTTAATATTTCCGCACTTGAAAGCACAAAGGTGCCAGCTACAATGCCTTAGAGCATTGCAGTTGACACCTTTTTGCTTTCAAGGGATGAATTGAACCTGCTGGTTGCACTAGCTCAAAAGATAGCAACGACAACATAAACAAGACAACATAAACAGACACTGGGCTTAATTAGTCATAAACGAGTCCATAAGCACACCCTTAAAAATAACAATCCCTTCGACACTATTAAAAAAATAATAAATAAAGATTGGAGGTGCCCAGAGGCGGGGAAGCCAGGCGGGCACAGGGGGTACGTGCCCCTCCACTTTTTTCCACAGATATGCTTCGCAGTTGCACAATGAGTGCATGCAAACGAGTCAATATACAGGCATTCCTGTAACAATATATGCAAATCCAAACAATATTTAGCCAAAGAATCCCATTTTCGGTCGCATCGGTCCATTTCTTTTACTTCAACCATATTCCAACCCGAAGACTGGCCTTCGGGTTGGAAGATGGTTGAAGTAGAAGAAACGGGGATGACATCGGCATATTCATCTAAACGAGAGACTATAGCGAGTCGTAGTACATTTACCGATATACGATTGTTATCTGTGTCACATTGGGTCGAACCATGGTGGCATTGTAAATTTGTGCCCCTCCACATTTATCGAGCTTCCCATTGTAAATTTGTGCCCCTCCAATTTTATCGAGCTTCCGCCGCCCCTGGGGGTGCCCACGCCCAATTTGAAATATATCGTCTTTGGTTAACTCTTTCAACACGAGAGGCCGTTTTTCCGGTCCAACAACACGATACGACATAATTTCATTAAGTAGGATGGCTACTGAGTGAACATGTGTGGAAGAACAATTAATATTTTGAACGTGCAGCCCGAAGGCTGCACGTTGAAAATATTAATTGCTCTACCCCCAGACGATGGACACAGACTTCTCCAATCTCTGGCATTTAACTGGCATGGAAGACCCCACCAGTGTTCAAAGGGTTAAGTAATTATTCCAGATAGTTTGAACAACTTGAAGTCAAAATGGATTTAAACTGTACATTATGTTATCCCAACTGTCTCTGAAAGTCTGTGTCGAAACATATTGGCACAGAATGTAACAGTGTGTGTGACATTAAGCACAAACACAGAGCCCGCGTGAAGATCCTTTTTCAAATGCTGCTTTTTGAAAACAAACTCGGATATTGAATCCGAATTCATCACCTGTTCAAACTGAGACCGCACCTTATCAAACTTCTGAGTCCTACCCTTGGCCTATTTCTGATTCACTAGCTATATAGACACTGGACCATAACTAAATGTTGAAATATATACCTGCTTTCAACTTAGCTGATGATTTCACCCTTACTTTGACGCCCTTACAACGACGCCCTTCCATCGACACCCTTCCATCGACGCCCTTACTCGACGACATATTCTACATTAGGGTAAACAAGTCAAATGGATAAATTTTAGTTTAACAAGACTCTTAATTTTAATGGTGTGCGGAAACTTGTTGAGATATTTCCATCTTAGCCCTCGAAACCAACAATTATTTTGTTTAAATGAATATCAGAAGGCAAAGGCGTTTGTTTCAGCTGAGACGCCCTGACATCTAAACAGCCAGGCGTATACTGGATGTTTCCTGCAAGTGACCTTGCCAAATAGTCCGTCATAAAGTCACCCAATTAAAGCCACCCATGGGTGTCAACCTTCGCAGTCACAGAAACTACCCATATAGGGGGTCGGAAATACAATGTTGTGTTTACATGTGTTCTTTCACCGTACTGTGTTTGTGCGTATGCACACACAATACTATAGTATAGGAAAGGAGCTTGTGGCATACAAATGCATATCACTATTTCGGCATCGCTTTCACGCGATGAAGTTCGCTATCTTATTAGATGAATGGTGAACCCATGGACACTGATAAAATGATGATGATGATGATGATGATAATGATGATGATGATGAAGATGGTGATGATTGTTTGCGAATACCAAATACTTACCCCGAGAGCTCTACACAGGCATCTGAAAATAAGAACAAAATTTGATGTATGTGCTTTTAAACTAGAAAATTATATATTCCCTGTATGTAACAATTACCATTCGAACTGGTAGTATTTCGTGAATTTGAACAAACTTACTTACCCTTGAGTTAACCCTTTACCCAACGAATCGCCCGCATCCGCCAGCGTAATATGCAAATTCAGCAGCTGAAAAAATGTTGTTTTTCGAAAAATTTCAACAAAACCATATCATGTGACCCCTCTTTGGAACGAGCTCGCGTCGAGCTCGTTCCAAAGAGGGGTCACATGATATGGTTTTGTTGAAATTGTTTTGAAAAAATTTAAAAAATGATGTTTAAAATAATAAATTTTGATATAGTCTACGTTGGGTGAAGGGTTAAGTGCCACCAGTCGTGTATGGATAAGGTGTTACAGTACGGGACAGGTTGTTCAGCTTCATAAAATACTGTCAACGAGATTGATATCTGACTTACATCGTATCCTTGGGTTCCCTATGAATATTATGAATATTGTCTTTCGTTGAGAAACTTTCTTAAGACAAACTTGAATCTACATCATTAAAGAAGAGGGGGGGGGGGGGCGTGGTGGCTCAGTTGGTAGAGGTGCAGGCTGCAAGCCGAGGGGTCCTCGGTTCGAATCCCACCTGCGGCAACCGCGTTGTGTCCTTGGGCAAGACATTTCACCCCCATTGCCCATTGTGGGGGCACGGTGACGTTGTGTACTATGGCGTACTGCACGTCGACGGTGCACCTGTCTTCAACCAATGCTAACCCTGCTTGTGTGGAGTTGGTATGTAGCTGACAGTTGCTCGCCGTTGCTCGGTGGTTCTCTCCGGGTACTCCGGTTTCCTCCACCCGTCAAACTGTCACGGTCATGGTTAGCCATTGTGCAGAAATATGTGACCTTAAACACCAATAAATATAAATATATATATTAACCCTTTACCTAACGTAACGGCCAAAACCGGCCAGCGCTATTCTCAAAGGTCGCCAATTAATTTTCATTATTTTTGTCATTTTTTTGTCTCAAAAACATAGGTTATGACCCCTCGTTGGAACGAGCTCGTCGAGCTCGTTCCAACGAGGGGTCATAACCTATGTTTTTGAGACAAAAAATGAAAAAAATTAGTTATTCAAGAATTATTTTTGCAAGTGTCGTCTGCTTTTCAGGTTAGGTAAAGGGTTAAAGAAGAGTACACATCGTTTATCAAATGAGAAGATAAATGTTGAGTGTCATCATCCATTACTAACGGTGTTAAAATGGGAGTCCTTAAAATGGGGGACGCGGGGGGACGTTGTTCCTTTACTTTTTTCAGAGGGGGAACGCCGTTCCCCCACCATTTCAAGACCTGATATTGCTTGATCTTGACGAATATCCAATACACTGTGCAGAAAGCAAGACGAAGGAGTGCTCGCTGTGTTCAAATCATTTTAGTTATTGGTAAGTTACTCGCTTTCCAAATTATAATATTAAATATATACAGGTTGGAGATTAATACACAAAATAATGTCACGAAAAGCGGCATCCTTGGTAAGTTGCACGCGTGCTTGTTTTAGTTTGTAAGTCAGTCATGTCTCGCTAGTGCGAAATTTCCACGTTCTTCTCATAAAACAGAGGGGAGAGAATAGTCCTTATTATCCAGTATTATCGGGCTGTCAGAGTAAAGACATTCACTGCGAAAAATCAAAGAGAATGCGATTGTTCACTCAATCAGTGAAAATTTTAAAAAAGTTCCCGGGAATTCCCCCGGAAAATCGTCGATGATTGCTGAAATAAAGAGCCCCCTTCCCTCAACTTCTTAATTTCGGAAAGCATCACTTGGAGTCCTCATATGGTGGTGTTCCAGGGTAGCAGTTTTCTTTGTCCTTTTGGTTCAACTGCTCATATGGAAACTTCAAACGAAAGACAAGAATTTGTTTCATGCAGCTCAGAAGATATTGGCGTTTGCTTTTTCATAACTCCTTTGGTTTCGACAAAGGTCATCGGGAGATTTTTATGCCCCCTGACTTAAGTCGGGTGGCATATAGTGATTGAAGTGTGCGTGTGTCCGTGTGTGTTCCTGTGCGTCCGTGTGTGTGTGTCCGAGCCAATAACTCGAAAACTGTTAGGGCCACAGTCATCAAACTTCACACAATTATAAAGGACCATGGGAGGATGTGTCACACACCATATCCGGGTTCGTTCCTCCAAGGTCAAGGTCACACTAAAAATCGGCCAATATTCGTGTCTCAGCCATAACTCAGAAACGAATCATAGTACAATTGCTAAACTTTTTACAAATGTTAAGAACAGTCAGAAGGCGTGTCGCGTATAATAGTTTCTGCCGCATCTGCAAGGTGAAGGTCACAATTGACCTTCATATGTTCAGGGTCCCAAATCGTGTCTCAAGCATAACTCCAAAACTATTAGGGCTACAATCATCTAACTTCGATCAAGTATAAAGGACAACGGGTGGATGTGTCACACACCACAGCCAGGTCCGTAAGGTCAAGGTGGATTTTTTTTTTTTTGGGGGGGGGGGGGGGGGGGGCATGTGCTACCTTAGTAACATTTTTCTTGTTGTTCACTCGAATCAAGTATATGTCAGCCATTAATACTGCATAGCAATTTCGGTTCAAATGGAAAAAAAAAAACAGTTCCGAGAAATGAACCTTTGGTGGTGTGATGAAATTTGCCCTCCGAGGACAAACCCAAATATAAAACACAAATGGGCGGGGAACTCATAAACAAAATATGGCGGAATCAAGAAGAAATCACAAAAAGGAAACGAAAATAACATATCACTTTCCATGTTCTCGCATGTTGTTGGGAGAAGAGCGGAAAGATAAATTCGGCAGGATGGAAATTTTCAGTCTGTTTTTTTTTTTGATAACAGTGCTGTACAACTCTAAATGAGGCTGCATGCCAAAATCAAATAACTGCAGTCGGTTGTTCATGAGAAGATTGTCCAATTTTTTCCCATCATAGTGTCAAATGAGGGCCCGCAGTGGGCATCGTCTAAACCAACCGATAGTCACCTTTTAGCAATATTGATTCTACCATGCATCTAAGTAAGGTTGTTTCTTACCTAATAATAAATATCAGCCCAGCGTAGTTCGTGAAATACGGGTAATTGATGTTTTTTTCTATTTTCGATCCCAAGGTTACCACGTCGTCCACTGAGTTCCAATGTGTTCTATGTGCCTACTGGCACACAGAGCACATTGGAACTCAGGGAACGATGTGGCTGTGTGAATTTTTTGAAATACCTAAAGAAAACGTCATAAAATAATACTACATAGCAAATGAGTATGAGATCAAATATTTTATTTCATTTTAGAAAACTTGAATCCAGGTCAATAAAGGAAATTCCAAAGTACCGTGACTGGTTGTTCGTGAGACGACGATTTTTAAAGAATTTCAGATTCTCGGGCACAACCTCCACTTCATTTCGGCTAACAACTTTTAACGCACATGCTGCGAATGATAGTCCAAAATAATGTGCTTCAAGTGTGACTGGAGTTTTTTTCAAATTACCACCCAAGCCCAATGGTGGGTAAACAAAAAATATTTGCAAAAGTTTTCTTCTGGTGGAGTTGCGTAAAGGGTTCAGACTCTACGCAGGTTATGAAGATTGCCCAGAAATTACTGATTCTACACTTCTAGGCAAATGTTATCACCTAACTGACACTCTATTAGTTAAACGCGTTTCAACCATAACAGTTTACAGATCATACGCTTTCGTAAACTTGAGGTACTCGTTTTCAGATTATTTCCTTGCTCCTTTGATCTGATGGTATAATCCCCTGGATTAGTATTAATCCCTGAGAAACGCATTTGGCCGTCGCCTCCAAAAAAGTTCAACATAAAGAGGTTTGATATCCGCAACTTTACACGCCAGAGTGAGCGTATGTACTTCAGATTACACAGAATAGAGCTAGGCGTGTTAAATGATTATTTTTATAAGATTAACCCTCAGCACATGATAACAAAATGTCAAATTTTCAACCTGCAAAGTTTCCATCTATAATGCAACTGAAAATTTCACCACTTCAGTCTTGTTAAATTCCTACCTGCATTTGTAACAGGAGGAGAGATAAGTGCGAGAGCCGGGGTTCGAACCGTCGATCTCCAACACACAAAGCGACCGATTTACCACGAGACTTAGAGATCCGGACCAACCAGGCTGGTTGGTAAATGGCCTTTATACCTCGATCGGTACACTACTTTTGAGATTCACCATATGTGAATCTCACCCAGGTTCCTCCCTCAGAGCGGTCGAAACACCCGCAGTGCCACCCACCTACTGCTGAGGATCGGACGAGCCCCCAAATGTAACAGGAGGAGAGATAAGTGCGGGAGCCGGGGTTCGAACCGTCGACCTCTAGCGCACAAAGCGACCGATTTATCACGAGATTAAGAGTTCCGAACCAACCAGTCTGGTTGGTAAATGGCCTTTATACCTCGACCGCTACACATTATTGGAAAAAAATGCTACTGTATTGTATGCTTGGAAATTCCTCCGCTAATTTTTCGGAGCGCGAATCCCATACAAGAAGCAACTCGGGTATTTTTATGAAATCTCTCCGTTGACTTTTAGGAGCTCCCTGAGCAACACATGGCGTGTGGCCCTTTTTAAAGTAATGAAGTATACTATATACAAGAGGGGTTCTTTAAATTTTGCCGGGCTGCAGCTCCATTGTTGATACAGTATAGGGTTATTTAACGTGCACAGTAATTATTGCACACGGGGGCAGCCATTTATACGTCCTCACCGGATAGGACGAGCATAGCACCATCCCCGAACATGGCGCTATGGAGAAGGATTGTGGGTTGAATCCACGCAGGTATTGCATTACGTTTCCCCGACTGGGGTTCGAACCTGCAACCCTTGGGCTCCGAGCGGAACACGTTAAGCTCTCGGCTACTGCATCCTCATACTGCATCATACTGCTAGTTGACATTTAGTATTTGGACATCAGTGTGCAGACATTGAAGCAAGAGGACAAACAAGGCAGATGAAGGCAAATTGCCCATACTATACGGCAAATATATCACTAGGGATCTCATTGTACTTAATTAGCTCTTAACCTGCGAGTATTATCAAAATAGTTTTCATCATATCTAGTCATGGCTGCCGTGAAGATTTGATGAAAATTTCAACTAAATGTTACTCGAGAAATGAGGTGAAAAAAATCCATTTAATTTACAGGGCAGTTTTGGTTGAATGTCTGGCGTTTGCGGCGGGTGGATTGTCTTGGCGTGAATGACACGGGTGTCAATAATTTCTTCATTTTTTTTCCCAACTACACATTGGAAATAGACGGTTTTTTCCTGTGGAAAACATTTTGAAGAAAACCTGAAATGTAAATTTGAAGGTTATAAATGATTGCTGTCTGTATTTACCGTTTCGCGATATAATACAGACATTGGTAACGGTTCTAAATACACCACGCGTGAAATCTGGATTACGCATAAAAACGCCATGTAAGAATGCACATGGTCAGACGTTGCGCGTCTGAGTGACGTTATGGCGTGAATGAATTACTTCGATTAAAACAGTGTCAAGCAAGAAAGTTATCAGACAGCCGAAGGGGATATATACATTCACTTAATTCAAGTTCAATCGTGGTAAAAATACAGAACACAACTCGGGTATAGTACCGTTAGTACGGGGGTGGGGGGGGGGGGGGAATGAATGACCCTTGGTGGAGTCTTTCTTGTATTTCACGTGCGCTTTCGGCACTCATGAAATACAGGAAAATCTCCCCCTCGGGTCGTTTATTCCAGTCCCGCATTCTCCACCGTCGTTGTGTTCTGTCTTCTTTCTGAAGCACAGCAATCGTGACTTTTAAAATTCCTGCAAAAAGTAACCTTTCACCTAACACGACTAATAGACGACGCTTACACTTTATTAAATTCTTGAAACGCTCTATTTTTTTCCTCCAAGCCGTACCTTACGCCCCCAGATAGGAACTCGGTGAGCACGTCCCAGTGAGGAGTCATAAGCTATCCTTTGGAGCTAACAGATGAAAGATATTTAATTTTAATTTTGTGAAAGGCGCTAATCTAATTTGGCCTATACGTGGGTGAAGAATTAAGTCCAAGTTTTAGAACCACTTCTTGCATTAAGGATATATGGGCCTAGTGGCGCATATCTCCCAGTCTCTACACCCCAGAGGCTTGGAATTGGGAGAAATGATCCTACGATGCCCCGACAAAATGTTTCCTCAATTTGTATATTTATTTTACTTTCGTTTTATAACCGCAGTGGACTTCACACAAGTAGGGCTGCTCCAAACCCAGCATAGCTTGGGTTGGGTTGATAGACCCCCGCATGGAACTCGTTTCATTTTATTTTGCAAAATGTGGCTGTACCTTTCTGGTGACACCAACTAGAACAATGTCTCATTTGATGATCCGAGGCTGACTATGCTTGCTCATGACGGCACAACAAAATCATAACATATAACCCGACATTGAGCTCGTTTCAATGAACAAATATATTTAACCCTTTACCCAACGTACCGTCAAAACCGGTCAGCGCTATTCTCAAAAATCGCCAATTAATTTTCATTATTTTTTCATTTTTTGTCTCAAAAACATGGGTTATGACCCTCGTTGGAACGAGCTCGTTCCAACGAGGGGTCATAACCTATGCTTTTGAAATAAAAAATGAAAAGAATTAGTTATACAAGAATTTTTTTGCAAGTGTCGTCTGCTTTTCATGTTAGGTAAAGGGTCAAATTTTAATTCTTTAAACAGCGCTAATCAGATTTGGTATGGAGGCCTACGTTGTGTGAAGAGTGAAGTTTTGGTACAGATTCTTGCAATAACACTGTAATGGTAAAGATATCCTTCCAAAGAAGTCGGTGGCGAAGGATAAGAGACAGAAGCAATGTTTCAGTCAGTATACCTCAGGGTTGAACCTGGAGGTCTATTGACGATACAGTCTGTAGTTTATTTGGGTGCTCTTTGTCTAAGCCTCACCCCGACCTACTATTTACGTACTGTGAATGCAACGATAAGTGCCATAGCTACAGATACACGAACTGCCAAGCAGTATCAGAAATAGCAACCCCTGTTAGCAATGTAAATAATATACATAGCATTGAGGCCAGCACAGAATTGAATACATGCATTGGATTATTCGCTTTGAATGTTTTTGAACTTTTTCGAGACTTGGAAACCACAAATCGCAGGTAGGGGCCGAGTTAGTCCGTGAAACCTCATGAATCATATGCCAAAATCACAACAGGTAAAGACTTTGATAACCTGAGATAAATCTGATCATTGGTGAGTCTGAAAGTGTGTGTTATACGTTTTAATTCACGCTTCATGTTGGTTCATGAACTTAAAAAAAAACTATTAATACAAATGAATTTCTGAGTGAGCCAGTGTTTTCTATGTGGTAGTCTTCAAATTAGTGCCTTTAACCCTTTACCTAGCACAACGGGGACATTTGCTCCCCAAAATTCTTTAATAACTCAAGATTTCATTATTTTTGGCTCCGATTTATAACACATGGAACGAGCTCGTCGTTTGAAGGCAAAGTTGTTAAGAATACTAAAACCTGAGTTGCGTTTTTTTTGGTAATTGGCTTGGATCGGGTGTGACTGTTAGATTAAAATCTTATTTGTAACTTTGATTTGATACAGTAAAATACATACCCCAACTCTTCCCATGTCAAAAAACCCTTTTTCCTTGGATACTGAAGATGAAACATGACGATGTCTTTCAGTTCGACTGAAACAATAAAAAAGGTTTCCTCTTTTATGGAAAGAAACTCATTGCAAAGGATGATGGAAACGACAACCACAACCTATTATTGGTACTTTATATTAATAGTATTGTCTTCGTTGAATCTCCGATCCGTGGATTGCATCTGTTTGTCTCAGCGCAGTTATCAAAGTGATATTTGGCAATCAGATTAAATACAGTTTTATTACGCCGCCACCAGTCAATAGCAATCACACATATTGTTATTCATTTTATTCTTCTTAAGGTACAAGTGTTTTAGGAATATCAGAGTGTTTTTTTTTTAATTGGGCAGTTTAAATAAGATACTTCCATTTTTTGCTGATACACTCGCTCCCCGTTATTCAAAACTTGAAAATCCCAATTCCTGATTTCTGAACTTTACATCTTTTTGAGATTACCCCTCCGTATCCACGTGGTAACATCCAAATAAACACATCTGTCGAGAATATAAACTCTTTTTCGATGATATTCTGTGGAATCTGGTGCAAGGAAATGTATACAGATATCCAATCGCCACAGTGGCTAGAATTACATGTTAACGAATACGTCAGAATGCAATCGAAACATTAAATATTAAACAAATATTAACAAAATTTGTTCACATGCAATTTGTATGTATCCGTCTCAAAGGTGAAATATTTCTCTTGTCGAATGTTTGTCGAAACCACTGAATACGCCTCAGCACTTCAATTTAAAAGGCGGCCAAAACAGACGTGTTAGCTCCAATATCAGGCGAATATTGCGATAGCCAGAGAAGACAAAATTGAATCCGAAGACACACAATGCATTCCTCCACTACCGTCACCCTCAGAATTCTTCTGTTTCCAAGAAATGTTCGACCACATTTGTTTTCATGACTTTTGTTTGAAAGCACGCCTCGAGTTTGTACACATCTCGACCATTTAATAGCTATATTTAAGCAATGCGACCCGTGTTTCTGATTGTGACGCTTCACTTGCCAGACACGTTATGTTTTTTTTTTATAACCTGTCTCTTCAAAAAATGAAATATTGAAACCTTTTAAATCAGTTCACACAAATTACAACCAGCACAGGCACATCCTTCTAGCACCTTTCAAAGTTTTACATTTAGTCTTTTCGATGCATTCTGGATTTAGAGTCGGTGTATCAATAGATCTCAAACAGTAACTTCGAACTACTATGCTTCAAACTACTGCACTATCATTTTCAAAACAGTCAATCATCTATTCACCGTAAGTTATTTATTTAGTGTAAGTAAAAAGCGACATTGTGTATGTCACGCCAGGCGGGTAGCATTCACTGCATTATGTCTATAATTCCGTGTTGATAGTGTTCAAGTGAATGAATACAAGTTCCACAATTGCCCCACAAATCTATAGAACGTCAAACGCACATTGTATTGACAACCAACACGAAAGATCAACTGAACTCGTTTAGCCGACTAAGTTGATTTACTTGATCAGAAAGTCTGTAAATACTGGATATGCTTTTAAATTACAGATTGGTCGATTGCTGTTAAAAGATTGTAACATTGTCTAAAAGCTGACCTTTACTCAGGCTAAAAAAAATCAACCGTTAACCATTTCACAGCACTGCGTATAAGGTGAGTACTGCTGTATCCACAGGCTTCTTCCAATGCAGAGCACAGCAGCGTCGTAGCCACGGGGGAGTGGGGCCTTGGCCTCCTGAAATTTTCGCTGCATCCCTCTCCAAACGTTGGACCAATGCAACTTCCGCATAACATATTGAGCAATAAAGTGGTCCCCAGTATAGGGTTAGAGGGAGAGCGGTGGCTCAGTGGTAGACTGTGTTCTATGCAAGAGGTCCCGAGTTCGATCCCCGTCCGGAACGACCCGAGTTGTGTCCTTGGGCAAGGCACTTTATCCCGGTTGTCTACATTGGGGCACGATGGCGTCGTGTACTAAGACGTACTGCACGTCGACACGTCGACGGTGCAGATGTCTTCAACCACTGTAACCCTGCTCGAGCGGAGCTTGAACAGAGTTAGAATGTTGAGGAGCTGACAGTTGCTCGTCAATGCTCGGTGGTTCTCTCCGGGTTCTCCGGTTTCCTCCACCAGTAAATCTGTCACGGTCACGATTAGCCATTGTGCTAAAGTATGTGATCTTAAACACCAATAAATAAATAATAATAGGGCCACATACTCTATAAATACTCAAGACTTGCTCTCAGAGAACTGAATTTTCAAATTTTCTTGGAGATCGGATGCCTAGTTCTAACTTGGATGCTCCGGCTGTTACCCCCCTCTTCCCATTTCCTCTGCACTCTACGGTTGTTACCCCTTCCTTCCACTTCGTGGGAAGTGGGAGGATGGGGTAACAACCGGAGGATGCAAGTTAAGAATAGGGGAGGCCTCCACTCCCTCACAACGACCTTCCAAATGTCACGTTTGCCCCCCTCCCCCAAACTTGCTGGAACACCCCATTATTGAATACTGGCTACGTGCTTGAAGCACAGACAGGACCGTGGAAGGAGAGCGTGCAAATGGTTGCGTCTACTTTCTGCAGCCAAACTGTACGGAGAAAAAATATTTCAAAGCAACCTGTATGGGGGTACATGGGACATATGCGCCCCACAAACTTTTTTCACATACATGCTGCATGATTACACAATGAATTTAAAAATTTAGAGCACGCAAATTTATGTGTCAATAAACGTGCATTCCTGAAATATATTTTTTTGCAAATGTAAGCACATTTGGTGATAAAATATTATAATACGAGACGAAAGACGAACGGGCGTGGTCAGTTTTTCAAATCAAAAGTACAGTATACTAACCAGTAGCCCCATCCCCACCCCCTACACACTTGTCAATACCTTCCATGTCACTCCTCAAGATCTGATCTGAGACTCAAGGAAGTAGCATTTAAGTGACATTTCCACACTTTCATTCAGTTGGGGTGTAACAACTGTTATTTATTCCCAGTTCCTTATTCGACATTCGTTATCAACCGATTTTATCGGTTGATAACGAATGTCGAATCAGGAACTGAGAATAAATAGCAGTTATCACCAATCAGTTTTCGTCGCATCTGTGTTAAGGATTGTCTTCATGATGATGATGGAGTACATGTCCCCATTAAACATATTTTGCTCTGGTAATTATAGTGTAACAAATCATCTAAAGTAAACCCAAATATATAGGTTTTGTATTTGTATGCATTGTATTTATGGTTCTCCAAATGTTCCATTGTACACGAGGTGTAATAGTAGTCGTACATTTCAAAAAGTGCGTGCTCAGGCTAAATAGAATGTATGGATGGGGGACAAAATACTGTTCTGTTCTGTGGCCGTCTGGTCCACCGGGAAAATTCCAGGCGGTGGCCCTTGGGGCCCCCAAATTGTTCCAGCCCAAAACCTGTTGGTGCCTGAAATTTTGTGAACACGCCCAAGATAAAAATGGGTCTGATTGCATATAATGCCAGTATACTGAAAAGTGTTCTCTTTGTGGACTGCCAATGGCAGTCCATATGGAGAACATTTCGATATACCAGCAGTCAAGTCTGCCACTGATCGCCCAGATGCAAGGAAACAGCGTCCTTTTAATTTGAAAAATCAAAATTTTCTCCCATTAGACCAGACTATGGTCAGCACGACGGGTCCGCGCTCCCCCACGCTCCTGTTGATACCATTCTTGCCGAATAAGTGATGAAGATGATAAAAAAAATGCCCTCTGTGTGAACTGCCATTGATCACTCAGATGCAAAGAAGCAGCGTTCGTTCAGTTCGAAAAATCAAAATTTTCTTTCTTGGCACAGTCCGCCCCTGACATCATTTCAATGACAGTAGAAAAATAGGTTTTCCCTTCACGTCATTTCACTTCGTGTTGGATCAAGAGTATGTATCCCCTATTGGTGAAGGTTCAGCGACTTCCCCGGGGACACAAATTAATTTATCATGCCAATTGGGGCACCGTGAGTATTTTTGGTCAGGGTTTCCCTGGGGACACAAATCATTTTATCATACCAATTGGGGCACCGTGAGTATTTTTGGTTCAGGGTCTTCCCTGAGGACACAAATTAATTTATCATGCCAATTGGGACACCGTGAGTATTTTTGTTCCATGGCCTTCCCTGGGGACATAAATCAATTAATCATGCCAATTGGGGCACCGTGAATATTTTTGGTTTAGGTTCTTCCCTGGGGACACAAATCAATTTATCATGCCAATTGGGACACCGTGAGTATTTTTGGTCCATGGCCTTCCCTAAGGGCATAAATCAATTAATCATGCCAATTGGGGCACCGTGAGTATTTTTGGTTTAGGGTTTCCCTGGGAACATAAATCAGTTTATCATGCCAATTGGGGTACCGTGAGTATTTTTGTTTCAGGGTCTTCTCTGGGGACACAAATTAATTTATCATGCCAATTGGGACACTGTGAGTATTTTTATTCCATGGCCTTCCCTGGGGACATAAATCAATTTATCATGCCAATTGGGACACCGTGAGTATTTTTGGTCCATGGCCTTCCCTAGGGGCATAAATCAATCAATCACGCCAATTGGGGCACCGTGAGTATTTTTGGTTCAGGGTTTCCCTGGGGACATAAATCAGTTGATCATGCCAATTGGGGTACCGTGAGTATTTTTGTTTCAGGGTCTTCCCTGAGGACACAAATTAATTTATCTGTCAATTGGGGTACCGTGAGTATTTTTGTTTAAAGAAGACGGATTAAGTTCCGAGAAAGTGAAGACATTATCTTTAGAAAAAAATGATCCAAGAAGTATCAGGGCGAGAATACATAAACCAGTTTTAGGATTTCAGGCTTATATATACAGTGTTCACATTCTCCACGAAAAATGGTGGTGTTAGGTGGGGAGGGGGATTCGTCCCTCACCCTTCCCGTGGCTACACTTTCGAGTACGTTGAGCGTATATTCCAACTAGCAACTCCCAATGTGGTATCTCCACCAAGGCAATAATCCGAGGTGAAAAACCCATAAGAAGCCCGACCAAAAATTCCACCAAAAAACCTCCGAGTTCTGTATTCCCACAGACAACTCTTAGAATGGGTTTTCTATCGAAGATATTAGTCGAGGCCGAAGCAAAGGATATGGCACCGCGTGGAATTGGATGTTATCACAAACGGATCAAGAAAATATTAATGCATGCAACGATTTTAAAGACAAATGTTTCTCAATATATATCATAACAGTTAATCTGTCTGCCAACCGTGTTTGTAAGTTCACCTGTAACGGTTCCTGGACAAGTCTTAAAGAACTTCGACAATTGTATTTTCCAGCATTGTATTTTTTTTTACTTGTGACGGAAATGTTTCGTTTCCTCCAAACTCAGAATCCTGGACACACCACAGACTGGCTCTCCAATCAATTGTCACAAAGTATGTTTGTTTGAAAAAGAAAACCGATCAACTGCTTTCAGTTGAATGTGAACAAAGAAACCTGGTACCAACGCTGTTAATTGAAATGCGAAGTAAATGTGAGAGAGACTTTCGGCATGGAGAGTCGGAGAGACTACACGCCTCGGGGACCAAAACACAATAAGAAATATAATTCCCAAGGTTTTTATGCTTAGCAAAACATTATCAGGCGGTTACAAACGATTTTCTAACTTTAGCCTTCAGGTGTATGAATATATTTTCGTGTGCTTTGGTTGTTTTCGGTTATTTTGGTTATTATATTTGTAAACATGGATGGTAAGTGCTTAACGGGTGTCCAGACAGAGGTAAGTATGGTTAGTAAAGGGGTTCATGGGGTGCAGATGAGTCAGGGTGTGCAGGTGGAGGAGGCAGAGGCGTGCAGACAGTGTAATATGAGGTATGGTGGTGGTCAGCCAATGGACAGTAGTGGGGTGTGTGCAAATTGCTGGGATATTTTACAGTTGTTAGAGAAGTGTGTTGGATTCGAGCGGGAAATTGCGGTGCTGAAGGGCAGGCAGGGGAGTGCTGGTATATCTGGTGTCACCCCGATGAAAGTTACCCACGATTAGTGGGGTGGAAGGTGGTTGTGGACTCAAAGCGGAAATCGGAGGCAGGGAACGTGGTGGAGCACGCTTGGTGTGGGGATGTGACTGGGGAGGAGAGGTCCAGTAGGAAAATTGGGTGGAGGCTGGACAGGATTGGGTTGAGTCAGGAGGCCAGATTCAGGGTAAGGCTGCTAAGTTTTCTAAGCGGTGTTTAGAAACTAGGTTCAGTGTTTTAGATTCTGATGCCTCCTGGGAAGGATGAGGGTGACGATGAGAGGGGGAAGATGGTTGCTGATGTTGACAGGACAGATACGGTAAGGGGAACGGTGAAGAAAAAGGAGAGTTCGGATGGCTGCCAAACGATACGAGTTGCAGGTGGAATAGGGTCTGGGGGAGAAGTAGGAATGAGAATAAAAGAAAATTAGATGTAGCAGGGCAGGGAGCAGTATTGTACGCAGAATTGGCAAGGTGGTCTGTGGTCCTGCTAGTTCAAAGCGAACTGTCTTGTGTTTTCCTGGGGCGAAGGTGGAACATGTGAGTGACCAGGTGGATGGTATTGTAGCAGGGTTAGGATCGGATCCGCTATTGATGGATCATGTGGTGTCCAACAGTATCAAGGAGAGAAAGTCGGTAAGACTTGTGAAGTCGTACAGGGGTTTAGTCAGTAAAGTGCTCAGTAGAACTGCAAAGGTGGTTGTATCCGGTGTTCTTCCTGGCCCGGGAGTAGCGGAATTATAGGATGATGGCGTTGAATTGGGAGTGGGGGATTACTGTGCTGATTTGAGAATACCATTTATTGAACACTGGGGCACGTTTTGGGGTAAGGTGAGCATGTACTGGCGAGACGGGCTGCATCTTAGCAAGCTGGGGACACAAGTGTTGGGAGAAAAAATTCTAAAGGTAGCAGAGCTTTTTGGAGAGGGACGGGATGGGAGGCCAGAGACAATAACAAGAGTGGGCATAGGTGGGGTGAACAAGTGAGAGGGTGAGATAACAAGATTACCGAGGTTACCGTCAGGATACAATACCATCAGTAGGGGGGAAGTGAAGAAATCCCGGTACCATGAAAGTGAGGTATAGCAACATCCAGGGTCTCCACAGGAAAATAATTGAAATAGTTACATTGATCGAGGCAGAGGAAATTGATGTCGTGGGCTTAAGTGAGACGTGGTTAAACACGAGGAACGGGTAGACCAAGTAAGAGGGCGCATGTGCATAGGTGTGAGATGAACTGAAGGTCAGAAAGGGGGGACGGGTAGGCATGTACATTAAAGGGGATTTAAAACCGTCGTTGATCTCAGATCTGGCAGATGTCTGCATCTCGTCTGAGGTATTGAAAGAAATTGGATGGGTAAAGGTTAATCTAAAAAACAAAAGTGTTGCCTTGGGATTGTGTACTGTGCGGTGGAGGGAAGAAAATCTGAGTGGAATGACTCATATACTCAACACTTCGGCCCGATATCACGGAATTAGAAAACAGGGGGATCCGTATAGTTTAGATGGATGACTTTAATGAACACATAGGTGATAAGGAAGAAGACACACAGGGCGGGGATAAGAAAGTCAAAGGAATGGAAGGAAGCTGTTGGATTTCGCAAATGAGCTCGGTCTGAACATTCTGAACAGGGACGCGAAGTCTAAGGGGAAATGGATCTGGGAGAGGAACGACAGAAGAACAATAATCGACTATATTTTCACAGATGTTGATTTATGGAGGGAGGTGTTAGAGGTAGATGTGGATGATGAGGGTAAAAGGGAGTTGGACAGTGATCATAACGGGCAAAAACCCAGTAAGAAGCAAAGGAAGCCTTACTGAGATTTTGGGACTCAGAAAGGATCCTAATTGGGCGAAGTTCGAAGAAAAATTGAAACCAAAGCTTGCGAATGTACACAGGGAGGCCAATGTCCAAAAAATGGCAGGTGCCAAAGTTGTGAGCCTAGTGGAGGAAGGGAAGGAAAGTATAAAAACGATTAGAGTGCCAACACGGGGAATGACGAAATGAAAAAGGACATAAATGGTAGAAAAGTCAAATGTGCCGCGTACAGGAGGGGTATAAAATTCAAGGGGGTGCAAAGCAACGAGGCCAGGGTAGCAAAGGAAGAATACCAATAAGCACGAAATAAAGTAAATAAGATTAAAGATGATAATCAGGGAGTGCGAAGCAGCAATCTTGTTAGGGCGATAAGAATGACAAGGGGTGGGATGGCTGGTAACGCATTCGAACGCATTTTGGAAATGGGTGAATAAAAGAAACGAAGGAAGAAATTCACCGAGTATTAAAGAGTATTAAAGTAGTGGGCAGAAATACAGACAATCAAGACCAAATCGCATCAGAATTAGTCAAGCACTGGGAAAAGGTAAACGATAAGCGACGGGGCATGGGAAATATATCGGAGCTCCGGAATGAGTTCGAGGAAAATTAAGGAGGTACGAAAAGCGGTCTCAAAATTAAGGAACGGAAAAGCGGGAGGAGTGAACGAAATTCCTAACGAGTTCCCCAAAAATGGAGGAGAGGAACCTAACTGCCCTATTCAGTTTAGCCATAGAAAAAACAAGAGGTTCCAAAAGAGTCGAGAAAAAGCAAGGTCACATTTATACAAAAAATGGGGAAAAGCACGTTTTGGATAATTATTGGGGGATCTCCATCAGAAGCAACGTTGTAAAAGTTTTCTGTAAAGTCCTGTTTTTTGGTAGATTGGAGGAAGTGATCGAAACGAAGGTTTTTTTGGAGAGATTCGCAATGACTTCAGAAAGGAAAGGAGAGACCCCGACCATCTTTTCACGCTGTCCGAAATGATAGAATCTGCGAAAACTAAAAAAGAAAAAGATGTTTATGGCCTTTCTGGATGTTAGAGGGGTCATAACCTATGTTTTTGAGACAAAAAATGAAAATATAATGAAAATTAATTGGCGACTTTTGAGAATATAGCACTGGTTTTGGCGGTTACGTTGGGTAAAGGGTTAAAAAGACTCACGATAGAGTATGGAGGGAGGGGATGTGGCGAAAGCTTAGGCTTGGGAGGCGAGTTTGTTGCAATTTTGAAAGCATTATATAAAGATGTACAAAGTGAACTTAGTCATGGGTAACAACCACAAAACGTGTGCCTTTGGAATCTCCCCGACAACCCATGGTGTAAACTAATTTTCCAGAATATTTGGAATTCAGACACAAAGACAGAGTGTGGATCTTCCAAATGAGAGAGTTAATAGAAGACTACTCATTGGAGATCTTGGACTTAGAAGTAGGGACAACCCAGAGTAAAGAAAAATCACCAGAGAAAGAGTCATGGGGGATGGTAACCTTAATTGGCGAGATGGCGGAGGGGGTTCTTTGGGTCGCCTGCGTGATAAAGAGAAGCCAGGTTTTGAAGAGTGCCTTGATGGCACCTTTGTGTGTGTGTGTGTGGGGGGGGGGGGGGGGGGGGCGTCACCGTTGTTCAAGTTGAGGTCGCGGTTACTGGAGCTTAGGAACAATTGGGAAAGACAGTGAAAAGGCATGCCAGATGTGTAATTTAGGGGTAGTCGAGACCCTGGAACACTTTCTATTGGAATGCCCAAAATACCAGTCTAACGGAATAGGATTCATTGAGAGTATAATGAGGAAGTGGGACGGGAGAATGAAGGACATGTGATTAGTGTGTGACATAAAGGAGAGGGTTAGTATGCTTATTGGAGAGATTGGAAAGAATGGGACACGGGATGTCATCAAGCAGTTCGTCTTCGAATGTTGGAAGTAGAGACGAGGCGTGGGAATATGGAGGCTGTTGGGAGCACAGGGGTAACCAAGACCTTCTCACCTGAGAACCGCCACAAATCAGCGGCCGCTCAAAGTGTTATTATTATTATTATGGATATCCGTACAAACCGGCACTGGATACAAACCATAAATAGACCAGGTCATTTAAAGTATTGGGATAAAATACTTTTCCTATTATTATAGAATTTAATATGTTAATTGTAAATAACATTCTACTATCGTTCTGGTTAATTTATATTTTGCGGTCATTGAGAGCAATTAATTAAACTTAATCAACGTAATTACTTCACTTTTGAATTCACGGCGCCATAAAGTGAAGCATTGCTTTGTATAGGAGTCGTATTCGGAAAAAGAGCCTCACTTGTGATGTCGACCCCTTTTGGCGACCAAGGATTTTATACTTATAATGTTAACTGGGAGCGCGGTGGCTCAGTAGGTAGAGGTGCAGGCTGCAAGCCGAGAGGTCCTCGGTTCGAATCCCACCTGCGGCAACCGCGTTGTGTCCTTGGGTAAGACACTTCATCTCCATTGCCCGCGTGGGGGCGCGATGATGCCGTGTACTGGGGCGTGCTGCACGTCGATGGTGAGCATGTCTTCAACCAATCTAACCCTGCCTGTGCTGCTGTGCGGAGTTACGATGTTGGGGAGCTGGCAGCTGCTCGTCGTTGCTCGGTGGTTCTCTCCGGGTGCTCCGGCTTCCTCCACCCGTAAAACTGTCACGGTCATGATTAGCCATTGTGCATAAATGTGTGACCTTAAACATCAATAAATAAATAAATAAATAAATAGTGTTAATTGGTGCTCAGTATCGCGAATCTCAGAAAACTTTGCTATTTGGCATACTTATTCCTGATCTAAACCCTCATCAATGAAATTCCAAGAGTATAAGTCACAAGAGAATGCAAGCATGCTGAAAAATTAACATTCTGGGTTGTTTTAATTAAAAAATAAGTTATGTTTTTCGACGTATACCGAGAAATAACCTCCACGATTTTGAAAAAATCAATATGGGTTATGAAAAAAAAACGTTTAATGGTTATTCGTTATAGTCCATTAAATTCAGTATAATATGTAAGTTACAAGTTTGATGCTTTTTAACTCTTTACCCAACGTAACGACCAAAACCGGCCAGTGCTATTCTAAAAAATCGCCAATTAATTTTCATTATTTTTTCATTTTTGTCTCAAAAACATAGGTTATAACACCTCACTGGGACGAGCTCGTCGAGCTCGTTCCAACGAGGGGTTATAGCCTATGTTTTTGAGACAAAAAATGAAAAAAATAGTTATTCAAGAATTTTGTTTGCAAGTGTCGTCTGCTTTTCATGTTAGGTAAAGGGTTACACAAGGTTTGACCGTAAAGTATCAACTCAGTCTTACTTCACACTCTAAAATCATTTGGGTTATTTATTTATTTATTATTCCCGCAATTTTGCAAAAATGCGGGGATATTGTACGTCCAAACTTCATATCACCAAGAGTATGTAATTCGAAACATTTAAACTGTGCTGGGGTATTCAGGAAGCATCTGTAGATGTGCAGAAAGGTTTCGGAATTTTGATTCTAACTCGTGTAGCGGCCGCAGCGCCACTTTTGTTGTTATTGTTAGAAAATCAGTTTACAGTGGAAGTCTCCTAGGGATTTTAATTCAAAACGTTGAAAGTGTGTTAATATGTTCCAGTGGGTTCTTTAGTTGTGCTTAAAGGTTTTGGATTTTTGATTCGGCCCCTTGGGGCACCCGTAGCGCCACTTTTGTCATTAGAGAATCGGTTTGTGGCGAAAGGCTTCTAGGTGGTTTAATTCGAAACGTTGAAAGTGTGTTAATATATTCCAGTAGGGCTTCTAGATCTGCAAAACGGTTTGGGATTTTTAATTCAGTCCCATGTGGTACCTGTAGCGCCACTCATGTCGTTAGAGAATCAGTTTCCGGTGGAAGGCTCCTTGGGGTTTCAATTCGAAACGTTGAAAGTGTGTTAATATGTTCCAGTGGAGTCTCTAAATGTGCATAAAGGTTTTGGATTTTTTATTCGGCTCCGTGGGGTACCTGTAGTGCCACATTTGTCGTTAGAGAATAGTTTTGTGACGAAAAGCTCCTAGAGGTTTTAATTCGAAACGTTGAAAGTGTATTCATACGTTCCAGTGGGATGTCTAGATGTGCGTAAAGATTTTGGATTTTAATTAGGACCCAAGTGATGCCCGTAGCGTCACTTTTGTCGTTAGATAATCGGTTTCCGACAAAAGTTCCTAGGTTGTTTAATCCGAAACGTTAAAAGTGTGTTCATATGTTCCGGAAGGGTCTCTAGATGAGCATAAAGGTTTCGGAATTTTGATTCGGCCCCGTGTGGCGCCCAAAACGACACTTTTGTTGATTGAGAATCGGTTTCCAGCAAAAGGCTCCTAGGGGTTTTAATTCGAAACGCTGAAAGTGTTTTCATATGTTTAGGTAGGGCTTCTAGATGTGCATAAAAGGTTTCTGATTTCTGATGCGGCACCATGTGGCACCCACAGCGACACATTTGCCCCGTATTTTCGTTATATTGGATTTTTGAAAGACAGACTGACGAATTACACAAATAATGTTCACTTAACAGATTACATGAACGGTTATGGGATTGTTATTTTGCAGCTCAATTGCACAGCACAGTTAGAATGGTTTTATGGTATGATGACTGGATGATGAGATGGTGATGGACTTGTTGAGTGGGACTAAGATCCACAATCTTGTAAGAAAAGTATATATTTTGGAGTAAGTTGTGTTTGTGAGTGTGTGTTAAGGGCTTTAGTAAATGTGAATTATTATTAATTTGTTTTAAACATGCAAAGAAATATTTCAATGAAAGAGGGGTCTATTGGTGATGATTATCATTTGGATGTAAGTACATATGTGCTTATGGCCATGGATGTTGGAAGTGACATTAAACACCAATAATATAGGTACTGGCCTACTGGGTCCCTGCTTTGCTTGTATCTGGTTATACACGAGGTTCAAGCAATGCTGGTATCCAGTTGGCAGCGTGCAGTATTTGGCTACTGCTCTCCAATATTTGGAGATTTATCTGTGTGTTTAAATTGTCCCTTGGTACAGTTATGTTCAACAATAATTGTGTACTACACTTAGGTGCTTATTTATCACAACAATATTGATTGTCAGGGAAAGATATGTGGTAATGTTCATGATTATTGTTAATATTAGACTAATGTTGCATTCCTTTCAGTTGCTGAAAGCGTGTTTATTGTAAACAAATTGTATAATTATGTATACTTTTCTGTATTTCAGACTCCCTCATTATTTGTTGTTAAATAAATATTGCATACATGTACGTCTGAGTTATTTGCGGCACAGCCCCATTGGGCATGATGAAGATCCATAATGCCCAGGTCATGGCCTGTTTCACATTTGTCATTAGAGAATCAGTTTCCTGCGAAAGGCTCCAAGGGGGTTAATTCAAAACATTGAAAGTGTGTTCAGCTTCAAATGTTCAGGTAGGGTCTGTAGATTTGCATAAAGGTTTCAAATTTTATATAATACCTTTTCATTTCTGTCTGTATCAAACATTAACCAATAATGAAGAATGTAAATGCTTGGATGTACTATTATGTGGTTTGCACACAAATAACACCATCTAGTTTATTGGGGTTTAACGACACTTTCGACAGCCATGGTCACCTTTTGTCGGACAATTTTACGGGTGGAGGTAGCCGGAGTACCCGGAGAGAATCACAGAGCAACGGCGAGCAACTGTCAGATTCCACAACGTACTAACTCCACACAAGCAGGGTTAGCATCGATTGAAGACAGGTGCCCCATCGACGTGCAGTATGCCTTAGTTCACAACACCACCGTCCCCCACGTGAGCAATTGGGATTAAGTGTCTTACCCAAGGACACAAGGCGGTTGCCGCAGGTAGGATTCGAACCGAGGATCTGTCGTCTTGCAGCCTGCATCTCTACCTACTTATCCATCGCGCTCCCAATCATTTGGGTTACAAATTAAACCAAATAAACTGGGTTGAGTGAATATGAACCCATGTGGGTTCATATTCACTCAACCTAGTTGATTTGGGTTGATTTTTAACGCAACGGATTTTAGAGAAAATGAAATCGGCAAAGAGTAACACCTGGATAAATACAAACGGCATGCATCAATGATTTTGGAACAGTGGACCTGCAAAAAAAACGACAAATCAAAATACAAGCTATTGAGGTGGTGTAGTTTGAATGGCTGATCATTCCCACATGCAAATGTTACATTTTTCACCGTGACTCGGGAAGGAGATAGGGCGAAAACACTGCATTATATAAGGAACAGACTATATACTGAAACATCCCTGACTTATATCGTCATGAAAATCGACTTTCGGTATAGTTATCTCCCTTGAAATTATTAGACGAGCGGGAAAAGTCCAATTAAGAAGCGATTAATTGTTAAGAAAATATCCAGGACATCATCAGAAAATGAAGCCAAATTTCCTTTTGTAACTTTTAATAAACGAAAGCAGCAGGCAGCTCTCGAAGCTGCCTGCTGTTTTCGTTTATTAACCCTTTACCTAACATGAAAAGCAGACGACACTTGCAAAAAAAATTCTTGAACAACTACTTTTTTTCATTTTTTGTCTCAAAAACATAGGTTATGACCCTTAATTGGAACGAGCTCGACGATGTTTTTGTGACAAAAAATGAAAAAATAATGAAAATTAACTGACGATTTTTGAGAATAGCGCTGGCCGGTTTTGGCTGTTACGTTAGGTAAAGGGTTAAAAGTAACAAAAGAAGCTGTATTTTTACGGCAAGCTTATTAGCAGCAACTAGGTCACAGATACTCCGTCATTATTTATTTTTATTGGTGTTTAAGGCCACATACTTATGCACAATGGCTAATCGTGGCCGTGACAGTTTTAAGGGTGGAGGAAGCCGGAATATCAGGAGAGAACCTCCGAGCATCGACGAGCGACTGTCAACTCCTCAACATTCTAACTCTTTTCAAGCTCCTCACAAGCAGGGTTACAGCGGTTGAAGACATTATTCATTTATTTATTGGTGATTAAGGTCACATATTTCTGCACAATGGCTAACCATGACCGTGACAATTTTACGGGTGGAGGAAGCCGGAGTACCCGGAGAGAACCACCGAGCAGCGGCGAGCAACTGTCAGCTCCCCAACATACCAACTCCACACAAGCAGGGTTCGCATTGGTTGAAGACAGGTGCACAATCGACGTGCAGTACGCCTTAGTACACAACGTCACCGTGCCCCCACGTGGGCAATGGGGGTGAAGTGTCTTGCCCAAGGACACAACGCGGTCGGCTTGCAGCCTGCACCTCTACCAACTGAGCCACCGCGCCCCCGGTTGAAAACATGTGCACCGTCGACATGCAGTACGCTTTAGTACATGGGGTCATCGTGCCCCCATGTAGGCAACCGGGATAAAGTGCCTTGCCCAAGGACACAACGCGGATCGTCCCGGACGGGGGTCGAACTCGGGACAATCCGTCATTAATTACATCTATCAGTATCATACCTACCAACACTAAGCGTCCACTTTGCTTAGCGAATGTGTCTTAACTTAAAAAAAACTTTTATTTTTCTCAGGAAACAAATGTAAATATCACATCCTGAACTTTTATATTAATGGAAGGAACAGTGTCTGTATTAAATGACACGATGCACACACTGTTGATATAAAGAACAGAAAAAAGTTGCAGAACATCAAAAGATGGTGAAAACGCCGTTTTCTTATATTTAAATGGGTTTCAACGGAGAATAACAGGCAATCGTTCAAACTGATTGGGAAAACATAGTAAAAAGTCAGCTTCTGTATTTTTATACAGGAAAATGCCTAAAGTTTGTGAAATGAGGCTCGTAGACATCGATGCTACTCGTCCCCTGAGTTCCAATGTGTTCTGTGTGCCAGTAGGCACATAGAACACATTGGAACTAAGGGGACGTACTCTCTGCTACAAAGTCGATAACATTTCGAAGTTTCAGTTTTTATATGAAATTCCGATACCTTAGTGTTAAATTTAATGACATATTTATGAAATTAAGGGGAGCTAACTTTTCCGTAAATTCTCTTCCAATGTTTGCATGGGAAATTGTCAGCTTTGCACACAGAAAAAAATCTTTTTCGAAAATATTTAAGAACAAGAGGCCCCACACGGCCTGAAGCTCACCTTGAACAGAGCCCGATATAAACAGAGGCCAAGAAAGAATCTACATTAAGCAATCAATCTCCACAGGATACATTTCAATCCTTGAGCCCCTCAGGAGTGACTAAAATAGTCCAAACATCATGCCTTTTCTTCAGTTGATCAGAATGTAAAAAGTGGGAGCTCCTCTATGAAACCTCTTGATAAAACCTTTGTGGATTAATCTTAGTTACACACCTCTAGAGGGTACTTAATAAAAACTTTCTAATTCTTCAGCTACATGGCCAATTTCGGCTCCCATAGAGATCCCAAATGTTAACCCAGGCACTCGATTTGAGGAAACTTGAATCTCACTCCACTAGAGATGTTGTATACCAAATAAGAAAGCATTCTGACTAGTAGAGCTGAAGAAGAAAATTTGTTAAGAAATTTCATCATATTGCACCAAGTTAAAATTTGGGCTACCATAGCGATCCCAAATATCAAGCTAGGGACCCGATTTGAACAAAAAACTTGAATCTGACCCCTCTAGAGATGCTGTATACCAAATATGAAAGCATTCCGACTGGTGGATCTGAAGAAGAAGCTTTTTAAAGAAATTTCCTCATAATGCACTAAGTTAAACTTTGGACTCCCACAAGGAGTCCAAATATTAACCCAGGGACCCGATTTGAACAAACTTGTACCCCCCCCCCCCCCACCCCCCTCTAGATATGTTGTATACCAAATATGAAAGCATTCTGAGTGGTGGATCTGAAGAAAAATATTTTTAAAGAAATTCCCTCATATTGCACAAGTTAACATTTGAGCTACCATTGGGAGCCCAAATATTAATCTGGGCACTCGATTTGAACAAATTTGAATCTCATTCTTAGAGATGTTGTATACCACATATGAAAGCATTCTGACTGGTGGATCTGGAGAAGAAGATTTTTAAAGAAATTCACTCATATTGCACCAAGTTAAAATTCGCGCTACCATGGGGAACCCAAATATTAACCCAGGCTCTCGATTTGAACAAACCTAAATCTGACCCTCCTAAAGATGTTGCATACCATTTATATCAAAGCATTCTGACTGGTGGATCTGAAGAAGAAGATTTTTAAAGATCATTACCCATATTGCCCTAAGTTAGAAATTCCGGCTCCTGTTTTGAGTCCAAATTTGAACCAAGGGACTTCATTTTAATGCACTTGTATATCACCCCAATGGATGCTGTATACCACATATCAAAAGATTCTGATCAGTGGTTGTTGAGAAAATTAAAAAAAATTTTTTGGCAAATATGCTGACTCAACATTTTTTCGGTGCCCCCTATAGAATACCCTAACACAACCGATGGCAATTTTTTACCATTCAATTCTTCTGGTCCCAGGGATGCTGAATACCAAATAACAGTTCTCTGTTCCATGTGGTTTGGGAATATGGGCATTTGAAAATATTTCTATTTTTAGCTCCTGTGGTTCCGACGGGGACGCAGAAAAAATTTTTTTTTTGTATGAATCAAGTACTTATGACTCGATAATACCACGAATCAAATTTCGTTCAAATTGGACCATCGGTTCAGAAAATAGAAATTTGGGCGGGGACCAAAAATCTTGCCCCTCCCATTACAAAGGCAAATAGTGATCCACCAGGGCACGAACTTCGTTTGAACAAATTTGAGTCTCCACATCAAAAGGAAGCTGAATACCAAATATCAAGTCATTGTACCAACTGGTTCATGAGAAGATTTTTTAAATTTGGTGAATTTTCCTCCACCTCCTCCCTATCAGGCTGGGCATGTTGATTCTAAAAAAAAAAACGAAATGCGATTTCAGAGCAAGCAATCACCTCAAACATAACTAAAATGGGTTCAGCGGTTTAGGAGGGGCAGGTTCAAACACCATTTTCACGGACGCCGGATGACAGATGGTGTGAGTGATCACTATAGCTCATCCTGACTTTAGTTAGGTGAGCTAAAAATTAAGGGTACCCGATAAAATTATCAACCAATGGGCTTCTACTTTGAATGCGGGGGTCAACTGGCAAAACATTTTTAGCGCTCCGTGTTTTAACTTAGTAACATGTCCTTGGTGTCCCCAAAGCTGAGAGTCGTTGAAGATGTAACAAAATGTCCGTGTCTTCGGGACATTCACTGGTTTTGCTTTGAAACCTACAGTTTGACCCCCAGAAGCTTATGATCACTTAGAAAGGACGCATGTGGAGGAATTAATTTTTTTCTCTTTTGCCAAAAAATAAGCGTTATCATTTTATGCTAAAAATACACTAAAATATATACTATTAAAAAATAGTAGGGGATATTTGATAAAAGTGAGATATATGAAGAAATGTATTTATATTTTTATCAAAAAGACAGTTGAGGCATTGCGCTGTGACGTCTGGTGAATGATTTCAGCGATAGGTGGGTGTCTGACAAGCACACATTCCACGCACTGAGCTGCAGAAGACATGTACGGTCAGTCAGAGAATTTACCACATTCAGTCCAAGACCTCAATACCTTGTAAATCCTCCTCGGTTCGCGAGACAAGCGCGGATCCGACTTGGCATACTCCTCACCAAACATCCAATATCAGCTTGACTTATGTTATTCCATTCTTCCTGCAGTGCAGCGGCGAGTTCCTGGACATTTGTAGGGGCTGTTGGCGTTGTCGTATAGGAGCCTGCCAAGCATATCCCAGACGTGCTCGATTGGTGAAAGGTCTGAACTTAGTGCTGGCCAAGGTAGTGAAGTGATGTTCTGCTCCTGGAGGAACTCTGTAGCGACACGGGCCCTGTGTACTCTTGCATTGTCATCTTGGAAAATGAATCGACGGCCGTGACGTCGCGCAAATGGCACCACATGAGCTGCTAACATGCTGTTACGGTAGTACTGCCCTGTGATAAGACCTTGGATGATATGTAATGCTGTTCTGCTTGTCATGTTTATGCCTTCCCACACCATAACCGATCCACCACCAAAACGATCGTGCTGCCTAACGGTTACGTCATGGTATCGTTCGTTGGCCGCCGCCACACTCTGTTTCGCCTGTCGTGGAAGTCGAGAGTTAACCTCGATTCATCGGAAAGCATGACGCTGCGCCACCGACGATTGTCCCAGCGCTGTCGTTCTCCACGCCATTTACACCTTGCTGCGATGTGACGTTCAGTCAAATGTGGAATTATTCGAGGTCGTCGAGCGTACAAATTCTAGCTGTGTGGGCGATTTCGGATAGACTGACCACTGACTCACACATCTGTCGCTCGGTGCAGACGCTGTCCAATTCAGTGGCGTAGGAACCGGGGGGGGGGGTATTTACCCCCTCTCCCCCCCCCCCCCCCCCAAAAAAAAAATTTCCTAAAACTTTGTAAATCATATCTCGTATCTACACGAAAATAACCACATACATCTGCATATTCTACATCATACAGGCGCACATAAATGTTGCCAGGCAGAATTATATGCCAGGCAGAATTAACATGTTACGAACGTAGCCACATTTTCTGTTCTCAATTCGTTAGCGACTTAGCGTAACGTTAATTGTCTGGAACGAAAATCACTGGACACGTTTTAAGTGTACTGTCTGATACAAACGGTACAGTTGCGCCCCTTGTTACCTTACACCATTTGCGGTGCACAGAAAAGTTGGTAGCCGATGTCACTGACTGATTTGACGCTCAACAGGTTAACATCTTCCTCTCAGACATACATCCTCCTTTTAACACCAAAAATTAACAACAACGATACCTTGAAGCGAGGAAATGAGCTCTCAGTAGTTCATATTTCACAAGCAATGCTATAGTTACTTTTGTAGCGTGATACATCCTAATGCATAATGACTGATGCGTCAGGACATACCAGACAAAAAATATTTGCCTCAAGCCCTCAACATTCAAGTTTGGACTAATTTGCGAACTGAGGTGTATAACCACATATAAATGCGATTTGAGTTTAAATTATTGTACAACAACGTTCAAGATAAAAGCTATGGATTATTGCTCTCAGAATTTGCTTCTTTACAGTATACTGAAACTGAGTTTTATGTCAACATTGTCTTTAACCCTTTGAACACTGCTGGTATCTTCCATGACAGTTCAATGGCAGCAATTGGAAGAGTTCATTTTCATTATTTGGGGGTAGACCGATCAATATGTTCAAAATATTGATTGGTCTACCCCACACATTCACTTCATTTTACTTAATGCAATTGTGACGTATCATGGTCGTAAGTAGTATAGCTCTTATGTTTCAGGTATCATTGGCAATACCCCGGGCAGGACCCCCGGAATCATGGCATCATGTCACGTGATCTAGTGGCGCCATGTTGTGTTGTCATGGTAACCCGCGTGAGCGACCATGTTGTGACGTCATCCCCATAGCGATCCGTGGTGTTAGTGCGCGTGCGCAGCGCGTGTTGTTAGGGTGATACGTGTTTCCGTCGTCCATTTTGTATACTGGAGGCCGCCATCTTGGTTTCTATGGTAGCACGTGGTTGCTATGTGACTCAAAGGCCTACAACAAGACATGGGTATGTTCGGAGGGTGTGTTCGATTGAATAGGAGTAAATCTAATTACCACAAACAACCTGATAATCCCTCCAAATCACCAAAATCCACTTTTTTATTTACTACGGATTTCCCCCAAAATCCTATTTAGGACCGCTATACCATGGTACCGTAGATTTTAATAGTAGCACGCAGTGCTATAGTATCGAGGGGGCTCCCGGGGGTTAGTTCGAGTGAACTAGAGTAGTTTCTCTGGTTCGGATTCCCCCCAGAATCCCTTTTTTATGACTTCTTGTTCTATTTATTCTGACTTCCCTAAACGTGTTTACGTTCTATTGTACACATTACAGGTAGCACATAGGCACATGCTGGATGTGCCGATATGTGCTTATGTGAAAATGCACAATGTGACACAACCTGATAACCACTACAAAACGACGAATGTACAAAAGTGAACGAAGATCCACCAAAACCAAGATCGAAGTGAACATAACAAACATAACGAACTTTGACTTAATCTTAACGCCCAATAAATACAATAAAATGTTTCACCTGAATGGACTATAACCCCTAAATATTACTTGCAACAACCCAACTAAACAGACGAAACATGAACGAAGATGAACTGGTTGGAAACAACTGAATTATGAACAGATCCAACACAACTACGATTGAACTGCTCGAATGAAGTCGTAGTGGACGAAGATCCAACACAACTAAGACCGAAGTGAACAGAACAAAGTGAAGAAAATCGAACTGATCTGTTCGAACACAATCAAGATCGAAGAGAACTGATCCAATGAAGCTGTCGAAGTGAATTGCAGATAACAAAGTGAACAAAGTTTTGAACTATAACCCTAAATATAACCCTAATGAATATATATATAATTGTTTGTTTGTTTGTTTGTTGGTGGTTAACGTCACATATTTATGCACCATGGCTAATCGTGACACAACATGGAGATGAAGTCAAGTTTAGTCAATCGTTGATCAACATGTTGCCCATTTTAGAGGACTTTCACCCCAAGCACTGGTGACTGGGTCCTATTTTACTAGTAAAGCGGAACTGGTTTACCACAGTAAACAAGTGCTGCTTACTTCCCGGGGTTCCCACGGGGAATATATATAATTAAAACCCTTTAAACTCAATGAACACAACAAGGTTTTGACATGATTGAATTGAAGGTATTAACTCCCTTTGAACTTAATTCTTTCAATAGGGAAGGGGAATACCCTCGAGTGTTGATGTTAAAACACGGAATCCAATTTTACAGAGTCGGACAGGAATCCCATTTTACGGAATCACTTTTTAAGAGTCCCTTTTTGGAAAACGCCTGTGGCTATGGAATCCCTTTTTGGTCATATGTGCCTATGTGCTAGTGCACAATGTGTCACATTGTGCATTTTCACATAAGCACATATCGGCACATCCAGCATTTGCTTATGTGCTAGTGCACAATGTGTCACATTGTGCTTTTTCACATAAGCACATACTACAAAAAAGTGATTCTCCAGAAGGTATCCTAGATAGGTATCCTCAAATAATACAATACCAGGTCATAGGTATTCTCAAATACCCGTATGTGCCTATGTGCTAGTGCACAATGTGTCACATTGTGCATTTTCACATAAGCACATATCGGTACATCCAGCATGTGCCTATGTGCTAGTGCACATTGTGCCTTTTCTCATAAGCACATGCGACAATAAAGAGAGTCTCCAGAAAGTATCCTCGATAGATATCCTCAAATAATACAATATCAGGCCATAGGTATCCTCAAATATCCGTATGTGCCTATGTGCTAGTGAACAATGTGTCACATTGTGCCTTTTCACATAAGCACATATCGGCACATCCAGCATGTGCTTATGTGCTAGTGCACATTGTGTCACATTGTGCATTTTCACACAAGCACATATCAGCACATCCAGCATGTGCCTATGTGCTACCTGTAATGTGTACAATAGAACATAAACATGTTTAGAGAAGTCAGAATAAATAGAACAAGTCATAAAAAGGGGGTTCTGGGGGAATCCGAAGCAGAAAAACTACTCTAGTTCAATCGAACTAACCTCCAGAAGCTAACCCCCGGGGCCCCCCTCGGTACTATAGTACTGCGTGCTACTATTAAAATCTACGGTACCATGGTATAGCGGTCCTAAATAGGATTCTGGGGGAATCCGTAGTAAATAAAAGTGGATTTTGGTGATTTGGAGGGATTATCAGGTTGTTTGTGGTAATTAGATTTACTCCTATTCAATCGAACACATCCTCCGAACGTACCCATGTCTTGTTGTAGGCCTTTGAGTCACATAGCAACCACGTGCTACCATAGAAACCAAGATGGCGGCCTCCAGTATACAAAATGGACGACGGAAACACGTATCATCCTAACAACACGCGCTGTGCACTAACACCACGGATCACTATGGGGATGACGTCACAACATGGCCGCTCACGCGGGTTACCATGACAACACAACATGGCGCCACTAGATCACGTGACATGACGTCACTTCCGGGGTCCTGCCAATGGTACCTGAAACATACGAGCTATACTGCTGTCGTACTCCGGAAAAAAGGCTTCTCGGGTTCAAAACCCGTCGTTGCAATCTTATTGGGAATTAGCAGGAAGGAGCTACGGACTCTTAAGATGTCCTCGAAGTTTCTCTCGTTTGAACTGCCTCTTCTACGGCTTGTAAATCCTTGTATGTTGCTGGTAGATATTCCTGCCCAGGACAGGATTTCTCTTGCTACTGAATTGTGTATAGTTTTGGCACATTTTATCATATTTTGCACCTCTAAATTGGATAGACTTTTTTCACCAATGATTTCTTCAGTCAAACTTAGATGAATTTTTCATCAAATCTAGTCATTGCTGCTGTGGAGCAGCCATGATTAGATTTGATGAAAAATATCTTGAAAATACTCAGAGGGTTAAGAATAAAAGTCGAGAAAAATGCACGTTTTTGGTTCCATATTTAACAATCTTTTTTAAAATAAGGAGCAAAATGTTTTTCTCATTGTACAGTGCGCGAGTGTCAAACAGGGTTTCTGTACTGTATTCACTACCATGCCACTGCGGCACATGAGCCACTATCGATATAAAGCTGTGTTTGGGTGGCCTTTTATGACCGTGCTCTCGAGATCGAAATACGTCTTACGCCCCAACTTACAAGACTTAGCAGCAACAAACGCAGAAGCCTCCCAGGGCCCAGTGAATTAACAAAAACAAATTCATAAACAGATATTTCCTGAATTTTATTCAGAACATTTATAGCATTCATCTTTCACAATTTGACAATAGGAAAAAACATCAATGTAGATTTACAAGACAAGTACGAGCATTATAGGTATACAGTGTTCATATTTGTTTACAAACTCGAGACTATATACTTAGTAGTCATATCACTCTTACTCACACATACAACTGGTCGTATTGCATTAGCTCAGAAGAACATACTCCTCCCTGATGTGGGTCTAAAGCCAATGAGTCCAAGACAAGTCCTTCGTCACTACACGCGGTAGATTAATATATGCATCAGATAGTGCTTTTTTTAAAAATAAAATGAGGTGAACTTAACTGAAACCATGTCTCCAAACAAACAAATGTTTCACATGGTTTTTGTCTCGAAATAAAAGATTTTCTGTTTAACAGGTAGAGAGCTGGAAGCCCATATTTGGGCTTTAATCTGAAGTGCAGGGACCACAACTTGAAGGCTCATATTCAATGGATGTGCTTTGTATTATCTTTGAAGACATTATTTTGTCTGTAAGGGTTTGCCTTGTCACAATTTATGGGAGACTGCTTGCTGGCACTCCCCCATAAATTGTAACAAGGCAACGACATCTGTACAAGATTTGTTGGCCAAAAATAATTCAGCACTCTACCAGTTAACCCTTTATCTAACATGAAACGCAGGCAACACTTGCAAAAACAAATTCTTGAATAACTCATTTTTTTAATGTTTTGTCTCAAAAACATAGGTTATAGTGGAGCGGATTAGTGCGATTTTTTATGAAAATAGTTCACTTGATGATACAAGCATGAAATTTTCACCATGTGTTCTTTAGATATAGTAGAAAAACCTGAGATAGTTGGCCACTGAAAATTAGGCCATTTTCAAGATGGCCGACATTTCTAAAAATAGATGGGGGGCCATAATGTTTTTGTCAATGAAGTTTTGTCAGGGCTTTATAGTCTGGCCGTGGTCACTTGATATCAGGCTCTCCATGAAGGAAATTTGCAACAAATAGGACAGCCGCGTTGACAGGCGCAGATATTGCTACTTCCGGAACGGCAGACTCTTTTTTGTCAGCTTCAAATGTGTTGAAAATTAGGCACGCACATCGGGTTACAGCTGCTGCTCTCTTCAGTCTCATGAAAACTGCTTTTAATAAGAGTGAAGGTCCATTTCTTGACAAAGCAGAGGAGTTCAAAGTTTTTATGCAGTGGTGTGGTGATCAAGAAAAGATCCCACAGTTTCAGTTCTGGTCCACAATTCTAAAACTAGAGTTGTTGATACTTTGTTTTGTCCGCTCATTTCGTGAAAGTGATTCCTACTATACAAAGAATCACTAGCTGAACTTATTCCCTTCTTCTTTGCCCTGGACCATATAAATTATGCCCAGTGGCTCCCAGTTCACCTTCGTGATATGGTCGGGCTTGAGACTTTACATCCTGATATATATACAGAATTTTGCAAGGGTCATTTTGCTGTCCACAAAACTGAACGAGTGTTCTCTGGTATCGCAATCGATCAAGCTCACGAGCAAAATAATGCCATAGTTGAGGGTGACGGTGGAGCTATTGGGTTAACAGAAGACCCAGCAGCACTGAGTCGATGGATGATAGCGGGGCCGGAAATAAGCAGGGTTAGCGATGAATTTGCAGATGCAGCTGGCAAATCAGAGTTGAAACGAAACAGAAGACACCACGACGATACCCCTGCTGCTCAGAAGGACTTTCAGGATAAAGTTTGTAGGCTAATTTCAACAATACCTGAGTATGGCAGTCCATTTGAAGAATATTCACAAGACCTTTATTCCCTCGATGACAAAGAAGTTGCGGATAAAAAGGTAAACGAGTCGAGGGCTCAGCTTTTACCTGTTGGCAGAAAACAGTATGATAAATTCCTGAAAAAATCGACAACTAATGGACAAAAAAGTTTTCATGAACCCTTGGCAAAAAATAAGCTTTCCCTTTTCAGCAAAAAAATCAAGCCTCATACTACGGTGGGGAATCTGAAAATAGAGAGTTTGAAAAATGACTGCCAACATTTTTCACGACTTTTTATATCGTGCCAAAATCGACAGTGTGACCTTCAAAACTTTTTTCAACATGAAAACCAACAGTGCCCACCATCATTATCACACAATGGTATGCTCAACTCTGGAGTAAAATCACAGCTGATGGACATTTTAGAGACAGGGATAGCTGCTCGAGTAGAAGAGCCTTATACTGAAGTTATGATTATAGATTGTGCGGCTATGGTCAATGCAAAACCACCTGGAACTGCTAAAACATTTGATGACTATGTTGCTGAGGTTATTATACCATACATTGTAAGATGTGCACAAAAATGTACAAGAGTAGATGTTGTTTTTGATGTATACCTCGAAAGTGGCCTCAAAGCAGGAACTCGACAGAAAAGGGGAGCTGGGCTTCGAAGAAAAGTGGTCGGTAAGAGTAACGTACCAAAGTCGTGGAGCAATTTCATGAGGTGTGATGAAAACAAAATGAACTGTTTGGATTTTTGGCAGATAGAATTGTAAATGCTCAGACAAACAGCCTTATAGTTGTCACTAAAGTGGATGATGTTGCCTGTAATAAGGAACTGAACACAGATATGCTGTCACCCTGTAACCATGAAGAGGCAGACACCCGTATGTTTGTTCATGCCAAACATGCCATTGTTGTTACAGGTTTTAATAGCATGACTGCTGTTACTTCCGACACAGATGTTGCTGTTATAGCCATCTCCGTGTTTACTGACCTTCAGATTAATTCAATGTGGTTAGCTTTTGGGAAGGGACAACACTTCCGCTGGCTCCCAGTACACGACATTACCAAGTCAATTGGACCTCGGTCAAGTGCTTTACCTTTCTTTCATGCTTTTACAGGGTGTGATACAGTGTCTGCCTTTGTGGGAAAAGGAAAGAAATCTGCTTGGCGGGCATGGAATGCGTATGAGGCTGCAACAGAGGTTTTCTGTCGACTCAGTTCACCACAGAATGAAGTTACAGAGGCAGACATGGATATCTTGGAACATTTTGTTGTTGTCATGTACGACCGTTCAAGCACAACATGCAGAGTAGACGAATGTCGCCTTGATTTGTTCGCTCGAAAGCAACGTCCATACAATGGCATACCACCAACTAGGGCATCCCTATATGAGCATGTTAAAAGGACAGTTTTCCAAGCGGGTCATGTTTGGGGCCAGGCTTCTTCTCCAGTGCAACAGTTACCAGATCCTATCAGCTGGGGTTGGCTTAAACACAACAATTTGTGGGAGCCACACTGGACTACACTCTCTGTTATAGCATAGTGCTGTCAAGAACTATAGAAGTGCTGCTGCAAGCGTTCAACATGTACTGGAAATTGCAAATGCTACCACACAGGATTGTCATGCACTGCACTTTGCTCCTGTAACTGCCAAGAAAGCAGTTAGTATCAACAAATACACCTGTGATATATACGGGCATCGATTCTAAATGCATGAGACACAAAACATTGGCATTGATATTGCAGATTATGAGGTTTATTTTGAAAATACGTGTACGTTTAAAAAAGAAACAAATCCCTGGTAACTGCACATTTGAGCATACAAAGTTATTTCCCTTGCCATATATTTCCACAGCCTTTTAAACCACAATTGTCGTTGCTATTCATTATTTCAATTCATATTCAGTCTTGGTTTGCATAAAGGAATGATATAACAGCAGAAAAATTCCTTTAATGCTATATGTTTCACTCATATATGCTGCCCTCACATCACCAATAGTGGAGATTTTTTCACTTTCGGTGGCCATTTTGAAAATAATAAGATATTTCGTGGCCAACTATCCTAAAGTACTCTATATACCAAAAGTGACTTCCATACCAAATTATGCTTGTATCACAAACTGAACTATTTTTATAGCAATCCGCCCACTATTGTGACCCCCTCATTGGAACGAGCTCGACAAGCTCATTCCAATGAGGAGTCTTAACCTATGTTTCTGAGACAAATAAATTTAAAATTAATTGGCAATTTTTGAGAATAGCGCTTGCCTTTTTTGGAGGTTACGTTGGGTAAAGGGTTAAAGTATGCTCAAGCACAGAGCATTTCTTTGAATTTACACGAAAATGGTCTTTCAAATTATTTTCATATAGATTTAATATGATAAACATGATGATTACGTAGAAAAAAATGGAATCAGATAAAAAATAAAACAGAAGTAAAAAGTTCTAACCCTGTCAATGAAAATTTTCGGATTGAAGCCTCACTTTTGCAATTTGAAATGATACACCGATCTGACCAACCAAGGTCACTGAACTGTCGATGTACATTCTAACAAGATGGAATGGCATAGTGTCGATCATCTGTCACATTCAAAGAATTGGAAAAAAAATCATATATTCCAAAACATATTTATAAGTTATTTTTTTCTGTGTGTACAAGGTGGATGCCAGGAGAGAAAAGCACATAACACAAACTGCAGTAGTAATATATTACCCAAACAAACTGCAGTAGTAATATATTACCCAAACATTACTTGAAAGTTGGAAATTTCCAATTCCAAAATGGTGACTCTGAACAGTCAATGGAACAAGCTTCATGGATCTGTTAAAATGAGGCTTCAAAGTTAGAGGTTTGAAGAAAAAAAAATGAAACCAACAGAATATAAATAATATTCGCTGAATGATTAATTGATCAATGAAGGCTGAACTGGACCTCATATTAAAGATATCACACTTTGTGCCTCCCTAAGAGAAAATGATTAGTAGAAGTTTTGATTAACAAACCCATGGTCCGATCCCAAAACTGCATTGAATGCTTCTTTCTCAAATTAGTTTCACACATACCAATATCATTCATAGGGAATGTGGTGATCCATTAGTTAACTCTTTACCTAACATGAAAAGCAGACGACACTTGTAAAAACAATTCTTGAATAACTATTTTTTTTTCATTTTTTGTCTCCAAAACATAGGTTATGATCCCTCATTGGAACGAGTTCGATGAGCTCGTTCCAACGAGGGGTCACATGATATGGTTTTGTTGAAATATTTTGAAAAATTAAATTTTTTCAACTGCTCAATTTGCATATTACGTGGCCGGATGCGGGCGATTCGTTAGGTAAAGAGTTAACATACCAAATTTGTACTGAAGGAATGGTAAATGATTGTGAAATTATACTCAATTAACAGGGTTATTGAATTAAGAAGTATTCAATTAACTCTTAACCTGTTGAGTATTTCCAAGATATTTTTCACCAAATCTAGTCATGGCCGTTGTAAAGCACCTTTGACTAGATTTGATGAAAAATTCATCTAAATTTAACTCAAGAGATAATTGGTGAAAAAATCCATTCAATTTACAGAGAGAATTTGGATTAAATATGCACAAGTTATACTTATTTCAGTTGCAAGCAAAATCCTGTCCTGGGCAGGAATATCTGCCAGCAGCATGCAGGGAGTTAAAGGGCTCCACTGCAATTGACATTATCAACATATGTGCAATTTTAAAAAAAATTGAGGGGTATGCTCCAGGTCTGACCCCTGAATCTCTCAGTGTTTCATTCTGTTAGAAACTCTGCACATAGGATGTAGTACTCATCTATTTAACAAAAAATAGCTTCTACAGGCACATCTAGACATGTACCAAAATATATACCATACTTTCAATAACTCTTAACTTTTCAATATAAGACATAAAACTGGAGTAAAATATATAAACAAATAAATTTTAATCTATAATAAAAATGAAAACACATAAAATATATCTACATATAAAAATATATTCACCAATATGGTGGAAAGTTAAAAAATTTATAGTAATTTATATATTTTTTATACTTACCAATGACCCAGACATAGCTGGTGCTAACTCTTAAAATATAGGGCCAAACACAAATTTTGCCCCCCAATCCCCAAAATTTGCATCTAAAACTAAAGAAAACATGTCCTGAGAGGCCCTCCACACTTCGCCCCTACTGCGCATGCGCAGTGTCAAGGACGTTCCGAAATTGGCGCCATTTATCATTCTAATAACCAGTGCCTGGTAAGCGCTATGTACTCAGCGGGGAGGCAAGAGTTCCCAACTCCTGGGAGGGCCATCCCCGTCTGGGTCATTGGTAAGTATAAAAAATATATAAATTACTATAAATTTTTTAACATTTTTATACTGTACCAATGACCCAGACATAGCTGAATAGTAAAAAGGCTGGAGGGCCAAGGACATAGAGCAAAATGGAATACGCTCAATAAAATAAAATAGAGTCATCCCCTGTAGGGAAAAGAAGTAATAGGCCTTACATGTATCTTTCTTATTTATGATAAATTAGAAAGATACAACACCTTCCAAAATTGAGCTTCATACATCCATGTACTCTATTAATATCCAATATAATCCTTATACTAATAATTTTTAAAGTAAGCCAATAATAAAGTAAGTCTAGAGAATAGAGACTCTTATACTCCTAAAAGTGTCTGAGAATTGCATAATCATGTCCGTTGACATATGCAATATTCAAAAGCTATACTTTAAAAACTAAGACTTGAATGAATTTTATAAACTTAAACTTCTCACTAAACAACCATCCCAATAACAGCTCAGAATTACTAACTCCGGAGGAGGTATCCCCTTGTTTTCATAGTAAAAACAGGTGACCCAAGGGAACACCCTCCCCCCCCCCCCCTTTTTCTTGCCCTGGGTCAAATAGCCCAGAGCGAAGAGGGCAGCCGAACGGAGACACTGCCGAAACAGACAGCCTACCTAGCTATAGTAGCAACTGTTAAGTGAATGACATTCTGAGCAGTAGATAATAGACCTAACAATAGAGGCCTCCAGAAATGGACTCGATATTTCTGAGATAAAATTCATGAATGGATGGCTGAGCGCAATGAGCAGCCTTCAAAAATCTATAATAGAACACTATTAATGTAAGCCCATGAAGTAGAAGAACTCTTACTTCATGAGCCGAAATCTTAAGCACAACTGCTAAGCCAATGATATACCATAAGCAGTACGCTAGTTAATAGAATCCATTAACAATAAAATGGAGCGTAACGTCCTTCTACTAGACATCAAAGACAGAAGAAGCTTACGCCCTTGTAATAAACAGATATCTGTTTATAAATACATAAACTGTACCCGGAAAGAGTAAAGGCCTATGCCCATACGAAGACGGAAGGACCTTAAAATAATAGGTTCCGGATAATAGGAGCCTAACTCTTATGCAACAATCCAACCTAAATAGTAACGGAAGTATTGATTCCGAAACTATGAAAGTGAAAATCATCCATCGATAGTGCATGAAACTCACTGACTCTACAGTAAAAGAGAAACCAACAGAATTACTGTCTAAAAGGTCAGAATTTGAAAACTACTGTTTCCAGAGGCTCAAATGATTACTTAGCTAAATAAGAACCTGAAGTTAAAATCCGTATAGGAATTTAATCTAAAGATTCTAAGTCTATTTATCAAAAAGTTACTAACTGACTTAGATAAAGAGACAAAAGACTCAATTGTAAACTATCGTAGAGTGCATAGGTATGAGGTAACATAAACCTATAACCTAAATAACAACAGGCTGCAGTAGATCTTGTGAAACAAGTATACTAAAAAATAGCAATGAGTAGTATGGAGGGATCAACCATATGAACATAATGATCCCTACACCACGACGGAAGAGCCTCCACTTTAGTCGCATAGAATAGCGAAGAAGAGGATCTCCTATAGTAAGAAATCGCGTCCAAAGCTCGTCCAGTACAGTGCTTACAATGCAATACGGACCACACAACGGAATACATGAAGGTTGCGACCTTGCTGGTTGTGATAAAGATGACACGATTTACCCAGTGAAAAAAGATCCTCACATAGAGGAAGATTTCACGTTAAGATCCACAGTAGACAAGAGAGTAAATTACTCATGATCTCTGTGAAGATAGAGATGCTATCAACAGAAATGTATTGTGGTTGTTTATCTTAGCAATACCTGCTAAAAACAACAGCGCCGGAGGATACGCGTATCCTATCATTCTGTCCTATAGATCAATAGAGCGTTAACAGTATTAGCTCAGAGATCTGGACAAGCCAACACATACGTCTGCAATTGATTAGCCAGCTGTGTCATAAATAAAACATCATTGGACGCTCCCATAGATAGCAAATCTGATTGAATACTTGTTTGTTGAGAGTCCATTCTGACAGCAACAAGCGACCCGTGAGAGAACGGGAGTGCGATAAAACAATCAGACGACCCAGAATATGACGGACCAAAACTGAACTTGGTGTACTATAACCAACAGACGGATTCTTTCCATTAAATTGAATAACGGAAACGAAAGAGTGCCTCCCTGGTTCCGGAGATACGCCACTACTGTCGAATTAAAGGACAGGAATTTGGGCATGCGTTTCTGAATAATGTTCATGCAATGACATAAAGCAAGCCTAAAAAACATTATTCCGCGGAAGTTAACTGATAGCTAAAAGACTGCGGAACCCAAAGACCCTGGCACTTCGAATCCGTAGGGATCAGTATATATCCCAATCTGTTTGACTGGCAACCGTCATAACAGCCACACTCGGGTCCGGCAACTGCGGCGGCACTCTCTGAGTCAACCACCGAATGTCTGCCCCAGTCTGAATCTCTTGTAACACTAGATAGACAAGAGAATGTATAAATCAAGCAATTCATGGATTGCCGGAAAGTTGCCGTCGAAGAGAAGCTCCTCCGAGAACGAAGCGACTCTGAGAGAGTTCTTAACCTACTATCCACGCGTGGATGTAGCTAGGGCTGCCTCACGTCTAACCAACTCCAATCAGCCACTGAAGGGCGGAGTTATACGTGAACAAACTACTGCCCTCAAAAGAAATTACATTGAGAATAATATCCCGTAAATCTTTTCTTGAAGACGTAATGATAACGCCTCAGTAAGGCGGATTACGTATAATAAAGCGTCTAAGTTAAGTCTAATATACATAATGTCGTTCCCAACATTGAAATTGGAAAAGACATAAACGGTGAAAAAGAATATATGCAGTCTTTAATCACACCGTCTAGACGCATATGAACTCTCGGTATGCCCTGCTCTGCCAAAATAAACTATATGTAAAAAAAGATAAAATGGCAGAAATGAGCCACGCGGACAAGAAACTAAACTATCATGCTTAGTAGCCGTCTTGTATATATATATAAATATATAGCGTCGAAAAATAAAACACATGTTGTAATGACAATAATGGACTGCGTCGGTAAGTCAGGGACAAAGTCCCTGTACCGATCGAAAAATCCGAGTCCAATGACGCTATAAGTCTCTTATCCAAGATCGCAGCAATGAAGTCCGAAAAATAATCACTGGAAGAAATGCCAGAAGATATGAAAGGCATCTTCCGATACTACTAAAGGGAAAACTCGAAATCTTTCGAATCCCTTTCGCCATCCTGTCGGACCCTATAAAGCGTTCGGTCGTCCGTAGCTTGATGCAACCGCGGACCGCACCGACCCAGCGCCGTCGGATAATTCCTGATTCGACCGAGAAACCGTCAATTGCTGGGATGCTGCGAAACAACTGTGCTAACTCGGATAGCACGTCCGTCACTGAGGCCTGAGGAGCAGCGGTCTTACGATGCATTGCCGCAGGAAGCTCCGAGATCGTTACCCCGTGCATACTTCCAATATGCGAGCGAACGGAGTGTATAGGCCTCGTGTCCCTTGGCTACCGGATGGCGCGACCTATTCGCTGTGGAATCACTGAATGCCGAAACTGATCGGATACTCGAGGTCACGTAGCCAATGTGCGGTCGTGTGCCCTGCTGTGAGGATGAGGAAGCATTAAAGACAGTCTCTCGGACTGTCAATATAACGGAGCGTCCCGAGCAACGGACATATGCTCCGAATGTAAAATATCTGAACCACAACATGCGGTCCCCTATGTTGTTGGCTTCCTCCGATCTGTTCTCAATCTGCCGTCACTGGGTGAGTACTAAAGTAATTAAAGTGCTCGCATCACCCAAATCTCCTTCCTAGACCGCAACGGACGAACCCGGCAGCCGAACCATTCGATGAATGTACGCTACACCGGGTGAGCTAGCGAATGTCACTCCGTAAGCGATAGACATATTCCATGAGCACTTATTGCCGCTAACTCTTCATTAACTATGACGACAGAGGCACACTTTTGAAAGACATCTCCATAACTCTTCGAACAAGAAACCAGAAATGCTTGGATAGCAAGCATAAAATAATAATATATATAGCGTCGTTCAATAATTCGAAAGTTTGTGTGACATTATTGGACTATGTCGGAACTGAGGGACGATGTCCCTGAACCGAACCAAAAATTTCTAAGTCCACCGACGCTATCAGTTTCTTATCCGGCATCGCAGCATATGTTGTTCCGAAAGGGAAAGCTTGAAATCCACCGAATCCCTTTCGGTATCCCGTCGGACCGGATGAAACTTTAGGACGTCCGTACCCGCTTCCGCGGAGCGTCCCGACCCAGCATCGTCGGATAAAATATATGCGACAGATTCAGTTGATGCTGGGATGCTGCGATAAACTGTGCTATTAAGGAAAGCACGTCCGTTCCCGAGGCCTGTGCAGTAGCGGACTTACGATGCATTGCCGCTGGAAGCTCCGTGTACGTTGACTCCCGCATACTTCCTATGCGAACGTCCGGAGTCTGCAGGCCTCGAGTCCCCCGGCTACCGACCCAGCGCTGTCGGATAATTCTCGATCCGACACCGTTTCTGTCGGCTGCTGGGATGCTGCGATAAGCTGTGCTATGTGCACAAGAATGTCCGGCGTCGAGACCTGCGGAGGCGCAGTCTATCGCTGCTTCGCCGAGGGCAGCTCCGCATCAGATGGCTCCCGCATACTTTTCCTATGCGAACGTCCGGAGTCCATCGGTCTCGAATCCCTGGCTGCCGGATGGTGTGACCTGGTCGCCGAAGAATCCTTGATCGGCGAAGCTGGTAATATATCGGCGGTCACGCAGCCAAGGTGCGGTCGTGTGCGCTGACGAGAAGAGGAAGCCTTAGCAGTCTCAGCGGACTGCCTATACAACGGAGCGTCCCGAGCGACGGACGTATGCTCCGCTAACGACACATTTGTACCACAACATCTGGGGCCAGATGTTGTTGAACGAGAGAGGGGCCTCTCTCGCTTGCCGTCCGGATGGACCGGAACGAGCTATGAACCGGACTAAAAGGCTTCCTCCGTTCTCCCTCCGATCCGCCGTCACTGGGTGTGCATTAAGTTAATTTTATAGTGCTCGCATCACCCCAAAATTCCTTCTAGACCGCAACGGACGGACCCGGCTGCCGAACCATTCGGTGAATGGACGCTACACCGGGCGAGCTAGCGGACGTCAAAGGCCGTCGAACCTACTAGGGTCCTCTTAGGCAATTGGCGTATTACATGAGCACTTTTCCGCTAGCCCTTCATTAATTGTGACGACGGAGGCACACTGTTGGAAGACATCACAGATACATCACCCTAATCTTGATCGTCTGAAATAGAAATTGATAAAGTAGAGTGACCCTGCGGGGAAAGGACCGGAGTGTCCAAATCCCCAACAACATACCGTGACATACGCTTCCCATATTGTCATCGAAATCATACGATACAGAACCGGAGTTAATGCGAGTACACTGACCACATATAGAATGATAATAAGGTCAGAGGAAGACTTCCTCTTAAAACAATTGATCAATATCCTTTCAATGTGAAAAGAAAACAAGTCCTGGTACTCGCACTAACCCCTGGCAATCAAAATACATAATAATAATATGATCCATTAATATAGAAAAAATAATTGAAATCAAAATATTTTGAAAAAATATTTTTTCAGAACAGCCCAAGTTTCTGAAAAGTAACGTTGAGCCCCAATGGATCCCAAGCCTAAGTGTGGACAAAAATTTTAAAAATATTTTAAACAATTTATTCAACACTTACGAACAATAATAATGTATCTAGTTATGATTAAAATAACATAAAGATATTATTATTTAGAAATCCCCCCCTCACACAGAGGGCTGTTGTAAATGTAAACAATGAGTGTAAAAACACTAAAATAAGACTCCAGGCACCCAGGCCCGAAATCAGTTACCAAAAATACACCATCTGATGCAAAACAGAGACTTCCAGGGAAGAAACTGCAGAACATCAGATGGTAGATGCAGAACACAACGCCTAACCACCCGTAGGTGAAGACGTAAACATGGGGAAAGAACAGAATTCATTCTGTTATTCAGCTAAACTCCCAAGAAATTTTAGTAATAATAATTACAGAAATTATGCCAAAAGCATGGGAGAATAGCAAGGGGGAACTTAAAGGACAGGGAGAGAGGAAAAACACTTGTAAAAACAGTGTAACTAAATAATCAGAATGACAACAAAATGGCTGCTGCCTTGAAAATAGGTAACTTAACATAATTTCATTAAAAAATTTTAAGTTACAGCCCTGATAATATTCTGTCACACATTCTTTTCCTCTCCTCCTTTTCTATCCTCCTTAGAATCACCATTTCACTAATATTTATGTGTCTGGCATCATTTAAACTGAGATTTAAAAGCACAAAGATCAGTCAGATGTTAACTGATGAAGGGCCAAACTTAGAATGATAAATGGCGCCAATTTCGGAACGTCCTTGACACTGCGCATGCGCAGTAGGGGCGAAGTGTGGAGGGCCTCTCAGGACATGTTTTCTTTAGTTTTAGATGCAAATTTTGGGGATTGGGGGGCAAAATTTGTGTTTGGCCCTATATTTTAAGAGTTAGCACCAGCTATGTCTGGGTCATTGGTACAGTATAAAAATATACAACTAACATAAAACATGTGTTACCTTACTGTGAAATTAGGAGTACCCAATAAAATACATTTGTTACCCTCCTGTAAAATAAATTAGGTGTATGCAACAAAATGCATGTGTTACCCTACTGTGAAATAAATTCGGTGTACCCACAGGGCCCTGTGAACCACACAATTTTTATTTGAATTGAATCTTGAATCGAACTGGGTCGATTAGTCAAAATCGAATTGAACCTCAAATCGAATCAGGGGCATCTTCAAAATGATCCATTGGAGGGACTGTTAAACTTATTTGTTCTGAGCTGTGATGGCGCAAGTCCTGACTGATAAAATATTCAAAAACATCATCAAGGCATGCCTTCATCGAAGGCATGCCTTGATGATGTAGTTGAAATATTACCCAGTAAGGATCACAGTTCAAAAACAGGAATGGTGAAAATCATCAGTACATGCACCAGGTACAGCGCTAGCCGCAGAACATCATCAACACTGTTTGGAAACCTTAAATTTTCTTTCAACAGTGATAGTGACACGTGAGACTGAAGTTAGTATGGGTGGCGGCATGTTTTGTGAGATGACCTAGATGACTGATACCAAACTATATTCCTGAGAAAAGATTCGAAAGGAAATGAATCGGGCAGTCCATTTCGAATCAAACCAAATAGTAACTTAAGATTCGAAATCGAATCTCGAAGCTTTGCAGGGCCCTTTGTACTCAACAAAATACATGTGTTACCCTACTGTGAAATAAATTAGGTGTACCCAATAAATTAGGTGTACCCAACAAAATGATTTTGAACACCTAAAGACCTTGAAAACAATTTATAATTATTTATATTAAAAACAAACTTCATGATATAAATACTTATACAAAATATATTCACAGAACACATTGAATATGAGTTTTCTGCTCTCAAAATTACTGAAAACAGTTTTCTTATGAAATATTTTGACCCACTTCATTCAGGAATGGTTGTCTCTCAACATTATCAACCCAGAGGGGACAAAGCTTAGCAAAATATTCACACTAATTACATTATTTATAAGCTGAATCAAAAGCCACTGCATATTCATTTTATTCAAACTACTTTTAACGATAAACTTCAATCTGAAGCAATGGCAGATCAAGACCCATGCTAAAGGGGCTGGGGGAAATGATTATAATCTGCTAATTAAGCAATGGCCGTGAAACAAAAATGAAAGTGTCGTCTGCTATTTGCATAAGATGAATGGTTGCAATAAATTATAAGCTTGCCTACTGATGGAGAACCTGTCACCCTATTTCCATGAACAAACCTCTGGTACTACCATTGGTAATCAATTGCACAGATGCAGTTATTGTCTTCATGGACCTAAAGGGTGGGTGGAGGATTCCCCTCTGCCCCCTACAAATTGATCTGCCATTGTCCTGAAGTGTGGATCATTTACTCACACATTATCATAATATTATACACAATTTTTTCAACCCCACGATAACCATTTACCCAACACACATTTCACAATATAATTTTAATTTTGATTTTCAATCTCCTGATATGTTTCAATGATGACAAAACTTTTTTTGATATTAACTGTAATCACTGGTGGATACAGAGGAAAAGCGGTGGGGCAATCGCCCCTATTTGTCCTAATATAGATTTTTAAATCTCTTCCTCGAGTAAGGTTAACTCAGGCTATTGGCTGGTATAGTCCTGGAAGCCCATATTTGGGCTTTATTCTGAAGTGCAAGAGGCTTAATTAAAGGCTTCATATTCTCTTGATGTGCTTCATATTATCTTTGAAGAAAAATTATTTACTCTATATATATTTGCCTTGTTACAATTTAAGGGAGAGTGCCTATACACTCTCCCATAAATTGCAAAAGGGCAAAGACATATAAATAAAATTTCACAAATAATTTAGAACTCTACCAGTGAAAGAGATCAGTCTCCTAAAAAGTCACTGCGCATATACTTGTATGTCATTAACCCATTGAAACCACGAGGCTGCTTTTCCAGTCCAGGAACATGATACTTCATAATTTCATCAAGAAGTGTTGCTGCTAAGTTAATGTGTTGGGTAGACTAATCAATATTTTCAACGTGCAGCCCCCACAGCTGCATACTGAACATATTAATGGCTCTACCCCCAAATAATGAATATGGACTCTTCCAATTGCTGGCATTTGAACTGACATGGAATATACCACCAGGGTTTAAAAGGTTAAATTCAGTCTCTCTCAACTACTCTAGTAAAAATCTTTTAAAATAATATCCTCTTAGGGCAAGGTCATAAATTCCAGGGTTCATGCGAATTTATTGCCTTGCATGTATGTTGAGAGGATATAATTGTAACAGTCTTTTTACAAGAAAACTTGACAATGTCTTTGATTGATAAAGTGCATTGCATTATCACCAGTGATACAGATATTGTTTTGCTGGTGTTGGGGCAAGCCCAAAATTTTGTGACAAACCAACAAAATTTTTTCAACAGATTTCTCATTGGGCATCCAAATTTCTTTGGTTTTGTCACCCAAAATGGGTTAATATAAAAAATTTGGTCTATTTATTTATTTATTGGTGTTTCAGGTCACATATTTCTGCACCATGGTCAATCATGACCACAAACGTTTTACGGGTGGAGGAAGCCGTTGTACCCCCGGAGAACCACCGATCAATGGTAAGCAACTGTCAGCTTCCCAACATACTAACTCCACACAAGCAGGGTAACATTGGTTGAAGACAAGTGAACCATCGACATGCAGTATGCCTTAGTACACAATGCCACTGTGCCCCCACTTGGGCAAAGGGGGTGATGTGTCTTGCCCAAAGACACAATGTAGTTGCAGCAGGAGGGATTTGAACTGAGGACATCTCGGCTTGCAGCCTGCACATCTACCTACTGAACCACCACACGCCCAAATCGGTCTAAAGACATATATTTTAGCCAGATTATCAATAATCTGTCTTGTAATTTTAAAAATTTACCAATGAGCCAGAATTATATGACAAACGTTTTTGTGGGGAGGCCTTTGCCACACCCCCACCATTGTATACATGCCACTGATAATCAGTGCTTTCTCATATCTATATGAGGGAATATTTTGAGGGATATTATTATCGTTGTGTGCATGTATATAAATTTGGTGTCTCAACAATGTACTCTTGAAACTTAGAATGTGATTCCAAGACTGCTCAGCACTGAATCCTTTAGAAACAAGATATTCACTTTGATATAAGTTCATAAACATATAAATGATGGCACCATTGCCCAAACAGATACATAGCCATTGAATGCAATACTAGAATGGACACTGACAAAATTTACAGTACAGTAGAATCCTCTTAATTGAATATCCATTTTGCTAGTGAAAATTATTCAATTAACAGGAGTATACAATTAACAGGGATTTGGTCAGTTTCCTGTGTTCTGGAGGTAAACTGAGCATTTATTCTATTATATCTTGTTTGACAGAGCTCCTAGAGCTCTGTCAAACAAGATATAATAGAAAAAATGCCTGTATTGGATGCAGTGAGGTCAAAAAGGTTGATAAATAAGGGGAATTTGGTCCGTGTCACAGTAATTTTTTCGACATATTACAAAAATTTATATACAATTAACAGGAGTTTACTCTACAACCCATATGCAATTAACAGATCAAATCTGTACTAAATGGTTTTGTGTTTGAAAATTATATTCAATTAACAGGGATATACAATTAAGAGATATCCAATTAAGTGGGCTCCACTGTAGTACAAAAGAAGTTGCAATATCTATAATATGAAAAGTGTTGAGGTTCCATTTGAGGTTTGATTCAATTCAAAATCCCCTGATTCGATTTTAGATTTCTTTTCTATATTTGCAAGGTCCTGCAAATAACATGATGATTTTTGATTTACTCATACAGTCAAAGTCGAAATAAGTTGTAGCATAACTTCAATAAACTAAGTATACTGCTGTTCCTGCACTGATAAGATCAGAATCTGACATCATTTTCTGGACAGTTCTCAGTGAGAGCTTTCCCGAAAATGATGTCAGCTTCTAATTTTATCAGTGTAGGAAAAGAAAGATACATAGTTTACAGTGGTTATCCTACAACTTATTTTGACTTGTACTGCACAATGCTAATACGTTTATGCTCTTGCAAATGGAAAAAATAATCCATCACATCACACACTGTCATCTTTTTAACAACTCCACAGCAGTCATGACCATGCCATGATATGCATTGCTGAGCAAGCCTGGAAATAAGCAGACTGTCATCTGCAGAATGAGGTCCCCAGAGGGTGAATTTGGTGATGCCACCCTAAATTTACACTCTGTGAACCTCAGTATGAATCAAGGTCTCAAGTCTAAACAGAAAGAGGTACCCGAAGGATAAATTAACGTACTGTATGGGATAGCATGAGCAAATTCACCCTCTGGGAACCACATTCTGCAAATGACAGATTGCTTATTTCCAGGCTTGTTGATAAGCAGAGATTGTGTAAACTTTTTTTAAAAAATGAACTTAACCCCTTACGATCATGACTAGAGGCACATGCTTGCCAAAAAATTTCTTGAATAATTAAAAAATTACAGAATTTGCCTCAACAACATAGATTATGGCTCCTCATTGGAATGAGCTTTTGAATGGCAATTTGTGTTAACAGTTATGGTCAGATATGGCCATTGCTTTAATCTTTTGCTAAACGAATCAGCTGCATCCACCAGCATAATGTACAAATTGAGCAGTTGAAATTTTTCAACAAAATTATATCATGTGAAGCATCATTGGAATGAACTCATCATGTTCGTTCCATTGAGGGATTCACATGCTATGCTTTAGTTTAAATTTTTTGAAATATTTAAAAAAAAATAATCATATGATTTTGGTGAAATTTTTTAAAATTATTTAAAAAAAAATAATACACCAGTTGAAAAGAGAAAATAAATTCTCCAAAAGCATATCATATGGCCCCTCATTGGAGTGACCTCAATGAGCTTTTTCCAATGAGGGGTCACATGATATGGTTTTGTTGAAAATTTTTGATAAATATTAAAAAAAATAATATTCAAAATAATAAATTTTGATCTATATTGTGTAAAGGGTTGAGTAAAAGGGTGGCCATTTTTGTTACCTTTTTGGATCTGTTATTCAAGAACATTTGGTCACTGGGAAGCCTGATTTTGTTGACATTTTTTGAAAAATTAGAAAAAATAGTTTTTAATATAATAAATTTTGATATCACATATATTGGGTGAGGGGTTAACCCTTAAGTCCTCAGATTAATTTTAAAGTATTTATGGCCTTTTTCTGCTTACACAGTTATTGATGACTTGGCAGTGGTTCTACATCACTGCTGGCTGCCTATACAGGCAGCCAGCAGTGATGTAGAACCACTGCCAGGGAAAATTCAGTCTATACACAAGAGTAATAAAAAAGATTACACAAGGGAGAACCTGCTTCAATGCAATATATAAGTGGTGGTTTGGGGCTATATGGGGGCTTAAGGGTTAACTACAAGGGTAACCTCTTTGTTATCTTTTTGGAGCTGTTATTCAAGAACATTTTGTTACTGGGAAGCCTGATTCTATCAAAAGACTAGAAATTTGTTTTTGACAAGAGCAACACTAAAATTGGGATACGCATTAAAATTGTAAACATACTCACTCATAGAGTGTACTCTATTTACCCATAGGGTGTACATAGCTGTCATTTACTACATCTAATAGTCTAACCTTTGACAGTTTTTATAATGGAACCCTGTTAATTGAATACACCTTTGCCAGGAAAAAATATTTGATTAACAGGTGTAATCAATCAACAGGCCATTCCTGTATTCTAGTGATAAATTTTGCTTTTATTTTGTTATATCTTGTTTGACAAGCTCTATGAGGTCTGTCAAACAAGATATAATAGATTAAATGCTAATATTGGATGTTTCGAGGCCAGATAGTTCTACAAACATGAGGAATTGAGTGGCTTTCAGAATTCCTTGATAGAGTACTAGATTTTTTATTCAATTGTCAAGACTTTGCAGTAGTGTCTACAAGCAATTAACAGGTCGAACTTGTCCTGAAATAATTTTAAACGATTTGGTTTTTGGAAGTTAAATGCAATTAAAATCCTTGATCAATTAAAAAAATATCAAATTAAATGGGCTTTTGACCGACTGTACTACCAAACGAAGATGGCATGTTTACACTACCACTATTGTTACCTTGGACAGATTATAAAATTAATCACTTTTTCAACATAATTTCTACAAAATAAAATTTTTTTCTTGATTTTTATCACTTCTTTGAACCAAAGTTATTTTTGCCAAAAAATATATTATACTTCTTTATGGGAAGATCATATTCATTGAATCAACAGTTGTGTGAAGTGTTGTCATTATTTTGTCGATAACAACTGCATAAAATCAAATGGTCATATCTCGGCTAATTATAACAGAGAGCCCATATCTCAAGATATATCAATCTAGAACACATACAATGACTATAAAAAAACAAATCTAACACTTCAGTGATTCTCTATTTTAAAACCACTGGAATATTTTTGAGAAAAATATAAATTGAATGGAATGCTAAATGAATGTGATCATGTTTTTTGTCAAACAGAGCTTTGACCAGCCACTTCTTTTATATGTATCACTTGATACTTTGGTGATGGTGAAATATCTGACACATCAGTCTGGACGGTGCTAATGGATGAGTTGCTTGTGTTACTTCCCAACAACTGTCCATAAGTTAATGTTTCTTTGTTATCTGTGTACACTGACTTTACATATCGATGACTCCTGTTCACTGCAAGGGCTGGTCCCCAGTCAGGTAATGGTTGTGACCTCTCCTTCAATAACTGGAATAAAAAAGACACAGATTACACATTGCTGATGTGGGGTGAAGACTTTTCACACCTGTATATTTATTTATATTTATTTATTGGTGTTTAAGGTCACATATTTATGCACAATGGCTAATCATGACCATGACAGTTTTACAGGTGGAGGAAGCCGGAGTACCTGGAGAGAACCACCGAGTAACGACGAGCAGCTGCCAGCTCCCTAACATTGTAACTCCACACTGCAGCACAGACAGGGTTAGATTGGTTGAAGACATGTGCACCATCGACATGCAGTACGTCTTAGTACATGCGTCATCGTGCCCCCATGTGGACAATCAGGGTTAAGTGCCTTACCCAAGGTCACAACGCGGGAGTCCAAATCGATCGCTCAGATGTCACCCATCCGAAGACTAACCAGGCTCGACGTTGCTTAACTTCGGTGATCTGATGAGAACTGGTTACCGTAATGCCACCACACACCCTTTCACACCTGTAAGGCTTGTCATTATAAGAAAATCAAATCCATTGATATTTGTTCAAGTTACTGTGTTACTGAGCTGAAAACAGGCAAAAATGGAACGAGCTCGACTATGTTTTAGAGACAAAAAATGAAAAAATAATGAAAATTAATTGGCAAATTTTTAGAATATGAACCCTTTAAGTTGCAATCCTTTTCATCAAATATGGGGTTCCACCACTCATCCAGTTAAAAAACATAATGATTTATAATTATGGTCAAGGACTTGCACCTCATGCATTGGAATCTATATCGGATACTATTTTAATAGTAAAGTAGAGCTTTTTTTTACCACAGTAAACAAGAAATACTCCACTTCCCAGGGCTCTCATTGAGGAACTTTTCAAGATACTGCTAATACTCTCCATTTTTGATTGGTGATGAGTAAAAAAACCCAACAGATTGGTGTGCTATATTAGAGTGAACAGATTTTTACCAAAAACTGATAAAAGGAAAACTGTCTTGTTAGTGTGAAAAGAAATTGCTGAATAAACAAAACACCTACCTTAAAACCACCATTCTTGCAGTAATAATACAGTGCAAATCCGATAATTGCCACAAGTGGAGCCAGGGTAATCAGCCACCCAACTGCAAGCCAATTCTCAGGGTATATAGCATCAATGCCATCTTGTATGGGTGGGTCATAAAAAATCATATTGAAAATCACCAGTGCCTGTAAGAAGAACAAATGTTATTTTACTGTTATATTAACACAACTGTATGAACTGCATGTTTGTACACCTTGTACATTCCACCATGGGAACCCTGGGAGGTAGAGCAATGCTTGTTTATTGCAATGAACAAGTTCTGCTTTACTGAAATTACTGGCAAAATAGGGGGTTCTGGAACCAATGACTGGGGTGGAAGGCATCTAAAGTGGCCAGCATAGGTATAAATGATTTGCCAACCTAGATTTCATACCTAATTTGCGATCGTGATGTATCCAAAGATATTTAAAGTGACCTTAACACCAATAAATAATAACATCTTGTACAAAGAAATCCAGGGCCCCGTATTTGAAAAAAAGTTCTGACACAAGTGCCTGCCTTAACCCTTTACCTAACATGAAAAGCAGACGACACTTGCAAAATAAATTCTTGAACAAGTAATTTTTTTCATTTTTTGTCACAAAAACATAGGTTATGACCCCTCATTGGAACGAGCTCGATGAGCTTGTTCCAATGAGGGGTCATAACCTATGTTTTTGAGACAAAAACTGAAAAAAATAATGAAAATTAACTGACGATTTTTGAGAATAGTGCTGGCCGGTTTTGGCCATTACGTTGGGTAAAGGGTTAACCCTTTACCCAATGTACACAATATCAAAATTTAATATTTTGAATAGTTTTTCTAATTTGAAAAAAAAAAACATATCATGTGACCCTTCACTAGAAAGAGCTCAACAAGACCATTCCAATGGGGGCATATTATATGGTTTGATGAAATTTTTTTAAAAATATTTTTTTTGTTCAATTACTCATTTTGTATGTCACGTGCACATGTGGATTTACCCAATTTGTTACGTAAAAGGATAAAGTCCACTCTGGATTTTGACTCAAACTGATATTTAAAAAAAAAACTCAAGTAAAAACTTAGCAGAGATCAAAGTTTCCATCAGCCTTCATGATTTTTTCTGTTAAATGTTAATTCTTTGATTTAAGTTAACCTGTAACTCTCTCAAACAGTGCGCATAAATTTGCATTCAGAAAAATCATTACTTGGTTAACAAACAGCATAATGAACAACAAACAGCTTAACTGGTTGAGTGCTGGCAGCCCATATTTGGGCTCCATTCATATGTTCATGTCCCACAACTTAAATGTTTCAAATTCTGTAGATATAGTTCACAATATCTTTGAAGAAAATTCATTTTATCTGTAATGATTTGCCTTATTACAATTTATGGGAGAGTGCCTAGGCACTCTCCCATAAATCGTAACAAGGCAAAGACATGTGATCAAAATATGGTCCCCAAGGAAAATTGAGCAATCTACCAGTTAAGAGCATCAGTGAAAATTTAATCCCACAGTTATATAAGTTAACAAGCAGGGTTACACGGCGTTGCTCGGGCTGAGGAGAGCATTCTCCCTTAATACTGTTGGTGCCCCTCTACACTCCCACCCGGCACTTTTTTAAACCTCACCATTAGATTCGTGGTAAAAAATTACCCCTAGTTGACCCCTTTGAAGACCTATATCGGTGAGAAAAATTTTGGTCATAACTTTTGGTGCACCTCTACACCCCCACCCCACCCGATACCTTTTTAAACCTCACCATTAGATTCTTGATAAAAACATACCCCTAGTAGACCCCTTTGAAGACATCTATTGGTAAAAAAAAATTTTGGTCATAACTTTTGGTGCCCCCCCCCACACCTCCACCCCACACACTTTTTTAAACCTGACAATGACCTCCGCCATAAAAAAGTACTCCTAGTAGACCCATTGTGGACACACAGGGTGGCCCCATATTCATTTCTATAGTGGACAGACAGACTAACAGACATACATACATACAGATATTCTAAAATATAGTCTAGATATTTAATTAATCTCTCCACATCTGCAAAACAGATTCGCCAAATCGCCCTGGCTGGTAATGTGTTTGATAATTCCTCTCAGGAACTTGTTTTTGAAAGGGTCACCTTTCTGGTAGACTCAAGATCTTGAGTGAAGAATTGAGCTTAGGTTCAATTCTGAACTTGACTTCGGTCAGAGTTAGGTTTTTCAAAATATGAGGCCCTGTTTCTGAGGGACTATCAGAGTCTTAGCATAGGATTATTCAAGTGCTTTCCAGGATTTTCACTTAAGTTATTTCAGTCATCTCTGGCATTTGTATTCATACCAGTTAACAATGACCTGAAGTGAATACATTTCAATTTCCATTCGTTTTAGCCATCTTTGTTTCTCTTATGACACATGTGCCATAAATACTATTGGATATCAGTAACGAGCCATTACTGATTTACTGTATCGAAGGAATCTCAAAATAACAAAATGTTAGTAGTGAAAAATATTCCTGACATTAGGCCTAAAAAAATTAAAAATCTGTTTCTCAGGCCCTCCCGCATGGTCCTTTTGGTGGCCGCATGCGCACTTTTTATTAAATGGTTTATGTCTGATATTTTTCCAAAGTTAAAAAAATTGATAAATTTGTCACTTGAGTGCCAGAAGGCTTTGCAATGCCCTAGCATTGCAAAGCCTTCTTGCTCTCAAGGGACGAAATACACCACCACCAATGCTATTCCGCACATTATGAGGCCTTAAACCAAGAGCATGAACTTTTGATGGCAAAGAAATAATTACAGAAATAAAAAATAAAATAAAAAAATGCTCGCCCGCATGCAATATTACAAATAGTGGCCTGAGAAACAGAAAATCTACTTTGTATGGCCTTAGTTAAAAAATAAAAGGGCAAACAACAGAACATTATGCAATCTTTCTGAAAAAAGAGCCCATGGACTATGTATTTCTAAACGCAGTACCCATCAGTCATTTGATGTTACAAAAAATCTGGGAGAAAATACCCATGTTCATATGCTGTTGACACTTAACTAGCATGTATGTTATTGACACCAAATGCCGTACCAAAACCTAGGTAAATCATTCTAAAAATACCAATACAGTACCAAAACTGAACTTGACATTAGACACACAGCAGATGGATGGATGGAGATATCAACAGATGGATGAGCAGATGGATGGAGACAGACAGATTTTTGACTCACCAATATAACAAGTGGTGTTACAAACTTCCAGCAGTATTTCCAGTATCTTGTAGGACCATATCCTATCATCATAGAAATGTCTTCAGCAAAATTGTCCAATCCTGAAAAAATGCCACAAAATTGTTAAAAACTAATAAATATTAATGTAGATGTATGTACATGTACAGTTGAAACCAGAAGTCCAGTCACGAAATGCGCACAAATAGTACGTCGATCTGCGCGTTCATCTATGCGTTATGACCATATTAAGGCTATCAAATTCTGTACATATGGCCTGTGCACAAGCAATGTTTCCGCCAATGTACCTCCAGGTAACCCAGAGGTCCATTGGCAGAAACATTGCCTGTGTTTGCTATGAGTAACCAGGAGAACCTGCCGTGCTTTGGATGCCATTCGATATGGCAATTGCGTGCAATTCCTACGCACAATTAAGTCTAGATAAGCGCACAGTTCATGACAGGACTTCTAGTTTCAACTGTATATGGTAGTGATGACAATGATTATGTACTAATCAACTGGAACAATTCTGATTTGGCTCATAATAATTGATTTCCAAAGTTTTTGTTATTAATTTACTCACAACAATGTGTGTATGGGGAATTCAAAGCAAACACATAAAAAGATTGAGACCATGCCTGGATGAACGATCTGCCAAACAGGCAGTGGCTCATCAAAAGACCACCTGCTCAAAAGCAGTGAATTTCAATTCAATGGTTGTTTTCAGGTCCACTGTTACAGAAATGATTTATGCATGTGTTCTTCTTCCTCGATCTTATCTGTAAGTTACATGAGAAGGTTAACGATGGAGTTGACACTTCAAATGCCAAAAGTTATTTGAATACTTTACTTAACCCTTTACCCAACGTAACGGCCAAAACCAGTCAGCGCTATTCTCAAAACCGCCAATTAATTTTCAAAATATTTTCATTTTTTGTCTCAAAAACATAGGTTATGACCCCTCGTTGGAACGAGCTCGACGAGCTCGTTCCAATGAGGGGTCATAACCTATGTTTTTGAGACAAAAAATGAAAAAATTTAGTTATTCAAGAATTTTTTTTGCAAGTGTCATCTGCTTTTCATGTTAGGTAAAGAGTTAAGCCTTTACCTAACACGAAAGTTTGACGGCACTTACAAACAAAATTGTAGAATAACTAATTTTGAAAAAAAAATTTGCGAGAAAAACTTAGCTTATGAACCCTCATTGGAATGAGCTGAATGTGCTCATTCCATTAAGAGATCATAAGCTATGTTTTTGAGACCAAAAAATGGAAAAATAATGAAAATTGAATGGTGATTTTTGTGAATAGCGCTGACTGGTTTTGACTGTTACACTGGGTAAAGGGTTATTTATTTATTTATTGATGTTTAAGGTCACATATTTATGCACAATGGCTAATCATGACCGTGACAGTTTTACGGGTGGAGGAAGCCGGAGTACCCGGAGAGAACCACCGAGCAACGACGAGCAGCTGCCAGCTCCCCAACATCGTAACTCCGCACTGCAGCACAGGCAGGGTTAGATTGGTTGAAGACATGCGTACCATCGACGTGCAGTATGCCTTAGTACACGGTGTCATCGTGCCCCCATGCGGGCAATGGAGATGAAGTGTCTTGCCCAAGGACACAACGCGGCCGCAGGTGGGATTCGAACCGAGGACCTCTCGGCTTGCAGCCTGCACCTCTACCTACTGAGCCACCGCACTCCCGGGTAAAGGGTTAACCCTTTACCCAATGTAACGGCCAAAACCGGCCAGCGCTATTCTAAAAAATCGCCAATTAATTTTCATTATTTTTTAAATTTTTTGTCTCAAAAACATAGGTTATGACCCCTCGTTGGAACGAGCTCGTCGAGCTCGTTCCAACGAGGGATCATAACCTATGTTTTTGAGACAAAAATGAAAAAAATTAGTTATTCAAGAATTGTTTTTGCAAGTGTCGTCTGCTTTTCAGGTCAGGTAAAGGGTTAACAGGACTAGCTGCTAACACTTTCTAAAAGTTTCTTGGACAGACTTTTTTGGACTAAGCTTGTGCATTGCCAAGGATTATGAACTATGAAAGGCTTCTTGGACTGCTAACATTCCACATGCGACTTGTTTTGGAAACAAAGATTATGTGGGGGATGAGGAGCACATGTGATGGGAAATTCTGATCACTGAAACTAAAAACATTCAATATCTGATGTAAATAATTTAGACAATTCTTCATATCATTACATCACAGTAATTATATTGATATACTGACCATAGATCCAGGCAATAGCTACACATTCTGTCAGACCAATAAACAGCAGTGGAAACCCACTAACACTGTAATCCACCAGATTAAGGAGATGTATTCCACCCTGAAATATGAATAAAGGCATCCAATGAATTTACTAGCCATGAACTATAAATTCAGGTAAGGCCTAAAAGAATTAAGGCCCTCCTGCATGGTCCTTTTTGCTGATGCATGCTCTCTTTTTATAACCAATGCAAACTTAAAAAAAAATTTGGGGGGTTGGTTTTTGTCTGATATTTTACCCAAGTTAATAAAATTAATAAATTTGTCCCTTGAGTGCAAGAAGGCTTTGCAATGCTTCAGCATTGCAAAGCATTCTTGCACTCAAGGGGCAAAATACATACTCTCCCGCAACCCCCCACCCCCCCCCCCCCCACCCCCATGTGATTCTGTAGATTATGAGGTATAAATATAAAACAAACCAAGAACATGAACTTTTGATGGCAAAGCAATAATTACAAAAATAAAAAATAAAATATAAATGCCCGTCCACATGCAATTTTACAAAAAAATGGCCTGAGAAACAGAAAATCTATTTAGTGGGACCATGAGTTTATATTCTTTTTAAAAAGCAAAAACATTTGTTTATCATTATCATTTTAAAGAATTACTTTCATTAACCCTTTGAACTCCAGAGGCCATTTTCCCGGCTGGGTCACAAGTTACGTCATAATGTCAAGGGGGATGACTGCAAGGTAAATGTGTGGTGTAGACCAAACAATATTTTCAATGTGCAGCCCTAAGGCTGAATGTTGAAAATATTAATTGGTCTACCCCCAAATAATAAATATGGACTCTTCCTATTGCTACCATGGAACTGACATGGAAGATACCACCAGGGTTCAAGCGGTTCAACAAAAGTAATTCTTTAAAAAAATAATAATATATGGATGTTTCTGCCTTGTTTTATTTATTATTGTATTGATGAAGTATATTGAGTTAAGTTTCAAGTTGGTATCGATGGTCGATGACCGGGAACACTGTTAGAAAATTGTAATTCTAATATCCAGAGGTTTATAGTCACAACTTACCCCGAACACCATAGGTAAACCAAGCAGAAAGCAAATCACTATAGCAACAATTCTGAATATCATTGATCTATTTTTGACGTACAGCACATTAGGATATACATCTGTTATTGCAGACAGGAAGCACTCAGCAATCGAAAACTGTAAAAAAAGAAAAGAAATTAAACATTGATCTTCATAAATCACAAAATTATATAAATAAGATACAACATTTTGTGCTTTAGTCAAAAGCACCAAGGTCAGGGGACATGGTATTATCCATGACGACACCTGGACATCCACTACCATATATAGTATCAGTAGGTAGAGGTGCTGACTGCAAGCCGAGAGATCCTCGGTTTGAACCCCACCTGCGGTAACCGCTTTGTGTCCTTGGGCAAGACACTTCACCCCCATTTCCCACATGGGGGAACGGTGGCACTGTGTACTAAGGCGTACTGCATGCCCATGGTGTACCTGTCTTCAACCAATCCTAACCCTGCTTGTGTGGAGTTAGTATGTTGGGAAGATGACAGTTGCTCACTGTTTTCTCCGGGTACTCCAGCTTCCTCCACTCATAAAACTGTCATAGTCATGATTAGCCATTGAGCAGAAATATATGCACTTCAACATCAATAAATGAATCATATGTAGTGAATGCCTGTGTTATTTCTGATAATACCATACAGCATGTATTTAGCTGTAGCTCCAATGTGTGCCTCCTGTGAATCTTTAGAAATTTGTTTCCTTAACCCTTTACCCACCGTAATGGCCAAAACCTGCCAGCGCTATTCTCAAATATCGCCAATTAATTTTCATTATTTTTTTGATTTTTGGTCTCAAAAACATAGGTTATGACCAAGCCAGAAAATAAGCAGGCTGTCATCTGCAAACTGAGGTCTGCAGAGGGTGAATTTAGTGATGCTACAGCAGGGTAGCATCACTAAATTTACCCTCTGTGAACCTCAATCTGAATCAGAGTCTCAAAACTAAACAGAAAGAGGTACCCAGAGGATAAATTGGCCCACTGTATGGGACAGCATCATCATATTCACCCTTTGGGGACCTCATTCTGCAAATGTCAGACTGCTTATTTCAGGCCTGGTTACGACCCCTCATTGGAACGAGCCTGTGGAGCTTGTTCCAATGAGGGGTGATAACCTATGTTTTTGAGACAAAAAAAAATGAAAAAAATCAGTTATTCAAGAAATTGTTTTGCAAGTGTTGTCTAATTTTCATGTTAGGTAAAGGGTTAAAAATTTGAAGGTGCCAATGTAAAACCATGTAAATATTTTGGCTGGAAAATATTGTGGCAAACTTCAGTGAAGCTGACCTTCTATTTTTCATCTGCATTGACGAGAGTGGAATACCCCTCATATGCTTCCCCTTACTGGTGCTGTGAAAAGCTGTTATGCAATACACCCCCAAAAAAATGTTTTTGATTCTATTCCAATATCAGTTTGCCAGAAAACAAACACATATAAACAAAATATTACAGAACCCACTTAATAAGATACCTCTTAATTGAATGACCCTCTTAGCTGTATATAACTGCCAAACACCAAACCATTTACCCTACCTTTAGAACAAATTTGACCTGTTATTTGAATATTGGGTATAGAGTAAACTCCTATTAGTTGGATAAAAAATCTTCTAATATGTTGAGAAATTATGCAGCAATCACCCAAATCCCCTTTTTCTAGATCTATTTAATTTCATTACATCAAATACAGTTACTTAACCCCCTGCACACTGATGTCGAAACATCTAAAGTTCAAGGTGCAAATTTTTCCCATAATGCAACTAGGAATTTAACCAATTCAAACTTGTTTGACAGAGCTCTTTGAGCTCTGTCAAACAAGATTGAATTGGTTAAATTCCCAGTTGCATTATGGGAAAAATGACTACTTGAAATTTGTATATTTTGACATCAGAGTGAAGGGAGTTAATCTATTATATCTTGCTTTACATAGCTCTGTGAGCTCTGCAAATCAAGATATAAAAGAATAAAGTTTCAATTATCTCCAGAATACAGGAAAGTGATCAATTCCCTGTTCAATGAACACTCCTGTTAAACGATTAATTTTCACTGGCAAACTGGCTGTTCAATTAACAGGTTTCCACTGTAGCATACATTTCTGAGTGAATATGCCATAAGCACATCCAAAGAATATGTAAAGGTTTTTACACACTGGATATACAATTACTTTATTGTAGCAATGGGAACACACTCATCACATCATATTACGTGTTTAAAGGACTTTAGTCTGAGCACCAAGATACACAAGTAACACAACAAATTAGAAACAAATTTATCTATCAGAAAAGAAAAATAAGTAACAGTAAAATTTGTCATAACTTACCTGAGAGCCGAATCCTAATGTTGCCATCATTATGAAGAAGAAAACTGCCCACATGGGTGCTACAGGCATCCTTGACAAGGCTTCGGGATACACAACAAATGCCAGACCAGGTCCTGTAAAAAAAAACAAATTCTCAATAAAGTTTTAGTATTTTTTTAATTATTTTTATGAACGAAAATACTGGCTTGCTTTTCGCCTCCAATACTTCTAACATCACAAATTTACATAGGAAGCCATTGGGCATTCACATAAAATGTTATGACATATTTGTTAAAAGATGTTGCAACTTTTAGGAAAACTCACAAAAAGCTTATCCCCCAGTATATAGCAGTATAAGCTTGCATCTTGCAAAGTAAGCTCACTGCAATGACAACCATCACAGTACCCACAAACACTGTTCATCAAAACCACAATGGTAGTTTAAACAGTAACAAATGATAATTTAACCCTTTACCTAACATAACGGCCAAAACCGGCCAGCGCTATTCTCAAAAATCGCCAATTGAGTTTCATTATTTTTTGTCTCAAAAACATAGGTTATGACCCCTCTTTGGAACGAGCTCGTCGAGCTCGTTCCAATGAGAGGTCATAACCTATGTTTTTGAGACAAAAAATGAAAAAAATTAGTTATTCAAGAATTATTTTTGCAAGTGTCGTCTGCTTTTCAGGTTAGGTAAAGGGTTAACATAATTATCAAATGTCAAAATTATATACTTGATCAAGAGCGTGTGGTGGTTAGAGCTCAGTGGTTTGAGTATTTTTCCGGTTTTGTTCAGGTTTTTGCAGCAAACAGGAAAACTGAACCACAAGACTCAGCAAATACAGCTGGATGGTTTTGCTGTGTTTGTGAATGAACTGATCAAAGTATCTTACTGGGAGGGAACACGACTAGAGACCTCTATGGAATCCCGTCACTTAGTCTATCCGGCAAAGAAGCCAATACATCATGTTCTCATTACAGTGGAGCCCACTTAATTGGATATCTCTTAATTGTATATCCCTGTTAATTGAATATAATTTTCAAACACAAAACCATTTACTATACCTTCAGTACAAATTTGATCTGTTAACTGCATATGGGTTGTAGAGTAAACTTCTGTTAATTGTATATAAATTTTTGTAATATGTCGAAAAAATTACTGTGACACGCACCAAATTCTCCTTATTTATCAACCTTTTTGGCCCCACTATATCCAATACAGGCATTTATTCTATTATATCTTGTTTGACAGAGCTCTATGAGCTCTGTCAAACAAGATATAATAGAATAAATGCTCTGTTTACCTCCAGAACACAGGAAACTGACTAAATCCCTGTTAATTGTATACTCCTGTTAATTGAATAATTTTCACTGGCAAAATGGATATACAATTAAGAGGATTCTACTGTATTACAATTTCTCCCTTATTGACTCATCTAACAGACAAGTCAGTAAGGGAGACATAGAGGATATCTAATGTTTTCTTGAGAATACCTGGATTTATCTCATGAGTGAGTGAGATAATTCGTATTTTCAATACAAATTCAAATTCTCTCACTCACGAATGAGATTAATCCCGGTATTCACAAGAAAACATTAGATTTTCTTTTTATTATACCCCTTTCATTTGAAGCTTCAACTGAAATGATCCAAACCGATGCCCATACCATACAAGAAATCTGTTTACACAATCAGCTGATCGCTGTTTCCACTGACACAGATCACATCTTGTTATACTCACTAGTGGAGCGTGAACAACTTTTGTTTTGCATTTGTGAAAATTCATTTGTACATTTCAAGTTCACACGAAATGTTAATCACCGAAGTGTTTGATCTCACTAGTGAGGGGAGAATTATTTTTTACTGATTCCAAGTATAATTAGACGTTTGGGGTGTAAGTTACCCTAATTTATGTTTTTTTTCTGATTTACAGGGCTAACCGATTGATCCCCTACCACCCATAAGAATGTTAAAAGGGAAGTTGGGCTGAACCTCCTGGAGATATTTAAAAACGCAGATCTTCATGGTGAGTAGTGTCATACAAACTATTGGGATTTTTTCCATGTTAAGGAGTCCATATCAGAAAATAAGTGGTCAGACAAGGACAATGTCAGGTACAAAAAGGCCAATGTCCGGCTGAGGTTTAAAATTATCAGTCAAAATATCTGATGCCAAAATTATCAATGAAGTACAGTGATCAGAACATCATGCATGCTGGAAATCATGTACATAACTAGCAAGCCTAAAATTAATGATTATTGTGATTTCTGGTCTGAGCAAGTTGGGAAGTGACTTTCCAGCTCATCAGTATTAACAGCATGAGAAGGAATACGATTTGATATAGCCATACATGTATCTAAATTATGTCTGAAGGGTAATTCAGTTCCAATTCAGAATGAAACCAATCATGTCTTGTTTGGCAGGGCTCATTGAGCCCTGCCAAACAAGGTATGGTTGGATGAATTCTGAACAGTTTTAAGATGAACATATATGTGCACCTAAAACGCATTATTTTGAATATTCAAACTCCATTTTGTAACATGTCAGATATCATTCTTAAATGATAGACATGATTCATTTGGTGTCTGACAGTTTGTCTGGAAGCGCAATGAAAATTATTTTCAGAATGAAGAAGTCTGAAGTTTTATTTATGATTTGTTCTTCACACACAGAAAAACTAAACCCAAACTGAGATTTTTTCTGAAACTGAACCAAAACCAAAACAGAATCTGAAAAATGAAAACCTCCTAGCACTATCATTGGTTAAGGCACTGGACTTCAAACTGTGTTGAGTCCTTGGGCAATACACTTAAAACCAACTGCTCATTTTGGTGCACGTTGGCACAGTGTGCTGAAGCATACATGTACTTCACATAGATGGGGTTTTACTTGTGATAGGTTAGTTACTGAGCTGTCCGACAGCTACTGACTGCTGCTCAGTTCTATCCAGGTATTACAGCTAACTCCCCCAATAAAAGGTGTCCAACACAATATGTACTTGGCGATTGAAAGTGTCAATGAAATAAATACATAAATAAATAAATAAATAAATAAATAAATAAATAAATAAATAAATAAATAAATAAACTTGATCTTAAATCCTACATACCTTTTGTAGCTACTTCATCAACGGCAACACCTTTTTCCAAAGCCATGAATCCCAAGACAGAAAATATCACAAATCCTGCATATATACTTGTTGCACAGTTGATAATTGAGACCATCATGGCATCTCTGTAACAATTATTGCTAAATTTACTGAAACTAGACATAGCAATGAGACCACCTGTACCAGTTCCTAAGGAGAAGAAAATCTGTGTGGCAGCATCACTCCATACCTGCAAGACAAACAGAAAAAACCCATTAAGCAACATTTTTTATTTGTTTCTCTTGAATATCTAGAAATTTCAGTTCCTGCCTTTAAAATACTGCTTTTGTCCCCTCAATGGAATGAGCTTGATGAGATCATTCCCATGAAGCATCATACACTATGTTTTGGGGGGGGGGGGGGGGGAAGTAATTTAATTTCAATGGCAGTTTTTGTAAATAGTGCTAACCATGTATGGCCAAAAGAGAGGAACTCTGTTAATTGAAATAGCTTTCCTCTTTTCTAGAGATAAACTGAGCATTTATTCTATCTTGTTTGACAGAGATCGAAGATCTCGGTCAAACAAGATATAATAGATTAAATATCAAAATTGTATGTTTGAGGCCATATTTGTCTATAAACAAGGTAAAATGGGTGATCAGCAAGGTAATTTCCTGAAATATTACAAGATTTTTTACTCAATTAACAGGAGTTCACCCAATAATATATGCAATTAACAGGTCAAATTTGTACTGAAGGTATGGTAAATGGTTTAGTGTTTGGAAGGTGTATTCAATTAACAGGATTAATCAGTTAATTAAGGGATATCCAATTAGGGGTCTCCACTGTACTTTGGGTGGAGGATAAAAAGCAAATCAGCAACCTGGTGTAATGAAATTAAAAAAGAAAAGAATAGTCCCTGCACACTTTACCCAATGCAGCAGCCAAAACTGGCCAGCACTATTCACAAACATCACCATTCAATTTTCATTATTTTTTTATTTTTTTGGATCAAAAACATAGCTTAGCATAACTCAATGAGCTTGTTCCAATGAGAGGTCATAGCTATGCTTTTGCTGAAAAAAATTAGTTATTCAATAATTTTGTTTGCAAGTGCCATCTGCTTTTCATGTTAGGTAAAGGGTTAAAAAAAAATGATGGATACACCTATATTTATCATATGACTATGACATTTTTACCCTAAATATCACTACTGTTTGACGATGTTTTCCAAACTGTTGTATCACACCGGGTGAGATTTTTCCGGATCAAAAGACCATATCACACTCTTACGGAAATCAAAAATCCATATCACACTCCCACGGAAATATCCGAGAGTTTCCGTGAATAGTTTTCGTAACTAGGGAAGTCGTTGTTGTTTCGTCTGCCGGGAAGAATCTGGGTATCTAATTTATAATGGCCAGTGAATCGAAGTGAGCAAATTATGTTACTATTTGCGTGTCATATGATAAACATATCATCATAACAGTGTGTTGATCCGTGTCGTCGCATCACGCCTCGTTGAGGTGGCCAGATTTTTGGATCACACTCGTGTGATCCAAAAATCTGGCCACCTCAACTTGACGTGATACGACAACACGGATCAACACACTGTTATGATAATATCTATGTATCCTTTGGCATCCGATGAACATCTTTCTTTGATATGATTGTTATTATTTTAAAGAAAGGATGCCAGTGGCAAATTCACTTGATGAAATAGACGGTTAGTGTTACACTTTCATTATTATAGAAACTGGACTATGGTGGATTCAAATGGGGATGAACTTATCACTTGCTCTCTCTCTAAAATTGTCAGAATTTTTTAATAAATGCGAAGTATGGTATTTCAGGTAATTTTACTTACTCTTGCATCTGCAAGTCTGCTAAAATCTGGTTTCAAATAGTATAGTATTCCAGTTGAAGCACCTTCCAAGGTGAGTCCTCTAACAAGCAGAACAGTTAGCATTACATAAGGAAATATGGCAGTGAAGTATACAACCTGTAAAGAGTGTATAATAATAGAGGTTAGGCCCCACAAAGATATTCGTCAAAACATCCATAAAACATGGCGTAAATACCCCAATTTTATGGTACCCCCCCTGCCCCAGTAGTAAACAAGCTCTGTTTTACTGCTGAAATTGAATCCATTCACCAATGCTTGGTGCTGAAGTCCTCTGAAATGGGCAACATGGGTATAAGCGATTGACGAAGGCCCCACAAAGTAGATCTTCTGTTTCTCAGGCCATTTTTGCCAGATTGCATGTGGGCAGGCATTTTTTTATTTATTTTTTATTTTTGTAATTGTTTCATTGCCATCAAAAGTTCATGTTCTTGGTTTGTTTTATGCCTTATAATCTACAGAACAGCATGGGTGGTGGTGTGTTTTGTCCCTTGAGTGCAACAAGGCTTTGCAATGCTAAAGCATTGCCAAGCCTTGTTGCATGCGAGGGGCAAATTTATCAATTTTATTAACTTGGGTAAAATATCAGACATAAACCATTTTATTTTTATTTTTTTATGTTTGCATTTGTTATAAAAAGAGAGCTTGTGGCAACCAAAAGGACCATAAGAGCCTGTGAAACAGATTTTATACTTTTCTTTGGCCTTATTACTTGGTTAGTTTCATATCGGCCAAGATATCAGCCGTTGATAACTTCATATGAACCTGTCACCGAAGGTTTAATGACATTTTTTCAAAGTCGGTGCCATAATGTGCCAGGTAGCTAAAGTACCCAGAGAGAACCACCAGTTGTGACAAAAACTGTCATACTTTCCACTTTATTAAAGACTAAAAGAGTGCAGGTACACTATTAACTGGTTTGTTTGTTTATTGGTGCTTAACAACACTTTCAACAGCCAGGATTGCATCATGTTGGACAGTTTCATGGGTGGGGTGGGGAGTGGGTCACATGGTGGCTCAGTGGTTAGAGCATTGAACTACTAAGTGAAAGGTTCATGGTTTTGATCCTGATCAGGGGTAACTGATTTGTGTCACTGGGTAAGACTCTTAACCCTAGTTGACCATGTTGGGGCATGGTGGCACTGTATACTAAAGCACTCTGCACTTTGATGGTCACTTGACTTCAATCGCTGCTAACAAATGGCTGTGCTTTCAGTCAACTGCCCAGCCTACTTTTCACACCCAACCTAAACCTTACAGTCTATACATGCAGCTGCTGGTTTGAGAGCACTTGTCTTCAATTGTTGGTAACCCTGTTTGTGAAGAGTTAGTATGTTGGAGAGTCTGCCAGTTAAATGCACTGCTCATTGGTTCATTCCAGCTTACTCCACCCATAAAACTGTCAGACATGATGTGACCCTGGCTGTTGAAAGTGTCATTAAACTTCAATAAAACAAACTAAACAAACATGTTGAGAAAGCAAAAGTACCTGAAATAACCACCACGTAGTGGCAAGCAACTGTCAGAATCTCCAACTTATTAATAGTACACAAACAGGATGGATTAGCAGCAGCTGAAGACAAGTGCTCTTAAACCAACAGTTGCAAGTATTAACAATAAGGTTTGAGATTGAGTGTGAAAATATATTGGGCAGTTGAAAAAAAACACACCCATTTGTTTTTAACCCTTTTGTCACCATTCAGCCCCAATCATCTCCTTACGGGGCATGGTGGCTCAGTAGGTAGAGGTGCAGGTTGCAAGCAGAGAGATCCCTGGTTCCAATCCCACTTGCAGCAATCGCGTTGTGTCCTTGAGTAAGACACTTCACCCCCACTGCCAATGTGGGGGCACGGTGGCATTGTGTACTAAGGTGTACTGCACATCGATGGTGCACATGTCTTCAACCAATGCTAACCCTGCTTGTTTGGAGTAAGTATGTTGAGGAGCAGACAGTTGCTCGCCATTGCTCAGTACTCCGGCTTCCTCCACCCGTAAAACTGTCGTGGTCAGGATTAGCCATTGTGCAGAAATATGTGACCTTAAATACCAGTAAATAAATAAAGAAAGAAATAAAGAAATAAATCAGCACCTTTTATAATGCTCTGAAAACACTGTCCCAAGTGTATTCTTCACTGATAACTCTTAGTTGTAGAATGCATTTATCTTGACAGTGTGGAGCATGGTGGCTCAGTGGTAGACTGTTGGACTTCTATGCTAGAAGTCCCGAGTTCGATCCCCATCCGGGACGACCCGTGTTATGTCCATGGGCAAGGCACTTTATCCCGGTTGCCTACATGGGGGAATGATGATGCCGTATACTAAGGCTTTCTGCACATCGATGGTACATGTCTTCAACTGCTGTAACCCTGCTTGAGCGGAGCTTGAACAGAGTTAGAATGTTGAGGAGCTGACAGTTGCTCGTCGACGCTCAGTGGTTGTCTCTGGGTACTCCGGCTTCCTCCACCTATAAAACTGTCATGGTCATGATTAGCCACTGTGCATAAGTATGTGACCTTAAACACCAATAAATAAATAAATAATCTTGACAGTGTTTTCTGTACAGGCAGCCAACAATAATGTAGAAACACTGTTAAGTCCTCTGCAGCTGTGTACATGTATATACGGTTGTTATTAAAGTAAAATTAATTTGAGGACTTAAGGGTTGGCTACTTGTGTACCATTTAAGCACTCCATGAAAATGAAGTTTGGTCAGTGGAGTGAGAGTTGTCACTCTGTTGGTTTCCGCAGTTAACCCTTTACCCAATGTAACAAACAAAACCAGCCAATGCTATTCACAAAAATCACCATCCAACTTTCATATTCTCATTAATTTTTCATTGTTTTGTCTCAAAAACATAATTTATGACCCCTCATTGGAATGAGCTCATTTCAATGAGAGGTCATAAGCTATGTTTTTGATGCAAAAAATGAAAATAAATTAGTTAAGCAAGAATTTTGTTTGCAAGTGTTGTCTTCCTCTTGTGTTGAGTAAGGGGTTGCTATTATGGTATAATTACAATTACCTTTCCTAATGACTTTACTCCACGGATCAAACAAACACAAACAATGGTCCATGCAACTGCAAGGGCAATTAAAAGCTTCCAGTTCAAACTTCCAAAATCATCAATACTTTCTGTCTGTTCTAACACATAATACCTGAAGTGTGAGAAAAAGCACATTACAACACACTAGCTGAGAAACAAAATTGCTGTGTGCTTGTTTGTGGGACATATCCATATTTGTTTACAAGATGGTAGGGTGGGGTACAAATTTACTTCATTACTGAGTGGATCAGAGACAACATGCAAATGTTCTCACAGGTATTCAGCATAGAAGTACAAAGCGTGAGAATATTGATGCATTGTCCACTGCAGAACTTCCATTTGGGATCCACTGACAACAGCCTCGTGAAAATCTGGAAGCCCTGTAAAATTTCAGTTTGAAGATTACCAAAATATAAGGACAGTACAGTCGCCATGGACTGGTCGTATTCCATGCTTGCATTTACCAGGCAATAAAAATCAGCATCAGCAAAATTTTAATTAATGAAGCACTGGGTTTTATTATATGCCTGTTCTATGTAATCCCCATCTACAGCAACACTAAACCATGTGGAAAATGAAAATCTGTTCCGCACATATGTACGGAATGGAAATCGTTGATGGACTATTTTTAAATAGAAGCAAATTTTCACTCAAATTTTTTACAAATTGGCCCTGCAATTACAGTTTGAATCCCTAGTGATAGCTAAAAATTCTCCCCTGAGTTCCAATGTGTCAGTAGACACATAGAACACACTGGAACTCAGGGGATGAAATAGTAACATAGGTTCCCCTCACCAATCTGGCTGGTGATAAAATGTGTTCTTTTTGTTGATAGTTGTCAAATGAATTGCTGAGTGTTCTTCTCATAATTGTTTTCATAGATGTGAAGGCATGTAATAAACATTGAATGACATGAGGGTGTGAATGGGTTAATTGATATGGCACTTGTGGCCTCTCGTTCGATCCTTCTACGCAGGCACTCGTGCCATACTGATTAACCCCTTCACACATGCATGTCATTCTGTGTATATACCTGTGGAAAGTAACCAGTCCACAATGGTTGGACTGTATCATTCAAAACATTTCCCAACAAAGATGTCAAATAAAATACATATTGCATTAAAACCATATCATGTTACCCCATTCACTGGAATGACTTCATTGAGATCATTCTATTGAGGGGCGCATATTGTTTTGTTTTTTTTAAATTTGATAAAAATTGGATTAAAATAACAACTTTGATTACCTGTGCACTGGGATTAATGAAAAACTCATGTATTCTGCATTGAATCACCAAGAAAAAAACAAATAAATTCAGATTAGTCGCAAGATATATCTTCATTTTAAGTTAATACTCACTTGAAATATTCTTCAGAGGGAGTGGTTAAACTGGTATGTGATATGTTTGTTGCTATTGTTGTCATTGCAACAGAGCTGTTAGCAAATGTACTAGCATTTTTAATATCTGAAAATCAAAGAAAATGAAATGTTTCAAAATATATTTTTTCGTTCCACAAAATAGATCTTCTGTTTCTCAGGCCATTGTTTGTCAAATTGCATATGGGCAGACTGTTTTATATTTTATTTTCTATTTTTGTGATTATTTCTTTACCATCAAAGGTTCATGTTCTTGGTTTGTTTTACATGATAGGCCTCATAATCTACAGAATAGCATGGGTTGTGGTGTATTTCGTCCCTTGAGTGCAAGAAGGCCTTGTTGCACTCAAGGGACAAATTTATCAATTTTATTAACCAAAATATCAGACATAAACCATTTAAATTTTATTTTTTTAAGTTAGCAGTGGTTAAAAAAGAGAGTATGCGACAGCCAAAAGGACCATGTGGGAGGGCCTGAGATACAGATTCTTAACTTTCTTAGGCCTTTTTCCTGCACTCAATGAACAATCCTTTAACAGAATATTCAGAAGATTTTATTCTTAGTTGCGACACTATCTTTTACATGTGCAGCCTCTTCCCTCAATATTTCCCTCTTCCTCAACCTCTCACCCAAACACAAATACCCACCTCTTGGATTCTCCTTGGGAAAGAAAAATATAGTACAGTGGAACCCTGTTAATTGAATAGCCATTTTGCCAGTGAAAATTATTCAATTAACATGAGTATTCAATTAACAGGGATTGTGTCACTTTCCTGTATTCTGGAGATAAACTTAGCATTTATTCTATTATATCTTGTTTGACAGAGCTCCATGAGCTCTGTCAAACAAAATATAATAGATTAAATGCCTGTATTGGATGTACTGAAGCCAAATAGGTCTATAAACAAAGGAAAACTGGGGAGAGTCGGGTAATTTCTCGACAGGTTACAATTTTTATTATTCAATTAACAGGAGTATACTCTATGACCTATATTCAATTAACAGGTCAAATTTGTACTGGAGGTATGGTAAATGGTTTTGTGTAGGGAAATTACATTCAATTAACAGGGTTATTCAATTAAGAGATATCTAATTAAGTGGGCTCCACTGTACTCCAAATTGGTCCCAACAATCCGAACTGAGCAGCACTTTTTATTTATTTATTGAGGTTTAATGACACTTTCAACAGCCAGGGTCACCTCATGTCAGACAGTTTTATGGGTGGAGGAAGCTGGAATACCTGGAGAGAACCACTGAGCAATGGCAAGCAACTGTCAGAGTTCCCAATGTACTAACTCCAGACAAGCAGGGTAAGCATTGGATGAAGATAAGTGCACCATAGACCTGCCATATGCCTTAGTACACAGCACCACAGTTCCCTCACGTCGGCAATCGGGATTAAGTGCATTGCCCAAGGTCATAACGCAGTTGCCTCTGGCAGGGACCTTTCATTTTGAAGTCCAATTCTGTAACCACTGAGCCACCGCACTTCCAAACTTCCTTTATCAAACATGCCTGAAAATAAGCAGTCTGACATTTGCAGGATAAGCTCCTCAGAGGGTGAATTTGATGATGATATCCCATACAGTGGGCCTATTTATCCTCTAGGTACCTCTTTCTGTTTAGTTTTGAGACCCTGATTCAGATTGATGTTCATAGAGGGTAAATTTAGTGATGCGACCCTGCTGTGCAGGGTAGCATCACTAAATTCGCCCTCTGGGAACCTCATTTTGCAGATGACAGTCTGCTTATTTTCTGCCTTGTTATCAAATCTTGCCTATAAGAAACTACATGATTACTAGCAAGATAGAATTATAGAATTGATACATCTTAGACTCCAATTCTGATGAAAATGATCTGACTGGAATATCATTGGAGGGGGGGGGGGTACATCCCTCCCCCCCCCCCCCTTTAGCAATGCCCTGTAGGCACTCTCCAATAAACTTCAATAAGACAAATTCCCAGAAACAAGATAGTTATGCTGCTCACCAATTATAATGCACATTCATACACATGGAGCCTGCTGATCACAGTGCCATCATTTTACTGTGGCACCCAAGTTTGAGCTTCCAGCTCTTAACTTGTTTGACAAACAGAAAGATAAACTCACCTTTTTCTCCATCAGAAGCATAACTGTATTCAATACAATGTTTTGTGTTCCAAGAGTTACCACAAGTTGTCCATGGCAACACTGAGGTCAAAGAAGAGACAAGATACAAAAGCACATGAGATATGACAACATTGTAATATAAACCAATGAAAAAGTCCACCAACACCATTGCATAACCAAGTCCTGAAAAATAGAATGCAGTTTTCAAAAAGGTTGTTGGGTAGAGTTTTTAAAATGACCCTTGAACTAAGGCCCTACGAATCACACATTTTTTATTCAAATCGAATCTTGAATCGAATCACATCTACTGGGGTATTATTCAAAATTTAATTGAACCTCAAATTGAATCAGTGATGTCCTGAAGATGACCAATGGGGACTGGCACACTACAAACCTGATTTGTTCCGACTGTGAAAAAAGTCTAACTTCATCATCAGTGCATGCCTTTATCAAAGACAAGCCTTGATGATGTAGTTGGAATATAACCCTGTAAGGATTATAGTTCATCATCGACATTGCTTAGAAACCTTAAATTTGAATTCAACAGTAATAGGGACTAGTGATATTGGGTTTAGCATGGATAGTGGCATGAGTGAAGATGTTATTTATGTTAACCCTTTACCCAACACAGAGATATCAAAATTTATTATTTTAAATAACAATTTTTTAAATTTTTCAAAAAATTTAACAACACCATATCATGTGACCCCTCGGGGTCACATGATATGGTTTTGTTGAAATTTGTTGAAAAATAATATTTTTTCAACTGCTGAATTTGCATATTACGTGGCGGATATGGGCGATTCGTTGGGCAAAGGGTTAATGTATCACAAGTCACACTCAGTCTTTTATTTCAACATTATTTATGTACGATTTCCATCTGAACTATATGTTTTGTGAGACGAAGAAGAAGACTGATACCAAGCTATATTCCTATAAAAAAGATTTGAGAGGAAGCAAATCGGGCAGCTGATTTTTAATTGAACTCAGGGCTTATATTTCGTCTAAATTTGTGAGAATCCATTTGGATTCTCGTGAAAATGGTTGCGAGAATCCATACCTACTGTGAGCATCCCAGGATCCCATGATACCACCATGGTTGAACCACTGTTGTATACTGATAACACATGTTAACCTTTTACCCAACACACCTTTTTAATTTTTAAAACTAAATTTGATAATTTTTAAACAATAAATAATAAATAAATGATAAAATAATTAAATGAACAATATTTACCAATAAAATCTTACAAATATGGCTGTCATTGGAACCGGCTCAATGAGCCGGTTCCAATGACAGCCATATTTGTAAGATTTTATTGACAAAGTGTCAGGATATTTCAGGTCATGTTAGTCTTCTATTGGTTAATTTGTTGTCACTGTGTTAGTTAAAAAATTTTCACACGAATCCTAGCAGAGGTGCTGCGAGAATCTACATGGATTCTCACCGGTTTTATTGTGCGAATCTTTGTGCGAATCGATTCTCGGATTCTCGTCGAAATATCAGCCCTGGAACCAAATATCTACTTAAGATTCAAAATCGAATTGAATCTCAAAGCTTTACGAGGCCCTATCTTAAACAATTTTTTTTTGAGGTTGAATGGGGTTGTAGGATTATATTGATAACTGACATTAAATCAGATATTTGTTTATTTACTGAGGTTTAATGATACTTTCAATAGCCATGGCCATATTGTGTCGGAATTAAATCAGATGTAATGTACAAGCAGTTATAGTGGATTACACCTAATCTCACAATGGTTTATAGAACAACTAATTGTTTATAGAACAATTAATGGCATATAACGGTCAAATGCATAATTATTTTCCACAAAATTCTGAGGTATTTTAATGGAGAAGTTTTACAAAATGGAAGGAAAATTACTGATATTTTGCCTAAAACACACATTTTCAAACTGAATTATTATTATTTATTTATTTATTTATCGGCGTTTAAGGTCACATACTTCTGCACAATGGCTAATCGTGACCGTGACAGTTTTACGGGTGGAGGAAGCCAGAGTACCCGGAGAGAACCACCGAGCAACGACGAGCAGCTGTCAGCTCTCCAACATCGTAACTCTGAACTCTGCACCGTAGCACAGGCAGGGTTAGATTGGTTGAAGACATGCGCATCATCGACGTGCAGTACACCTCAGTACACAGCGTCATCGTGCCCCATGTAGGCAATCGGGGTGAAGTGTCTTGCCCAAGGACATAAAGCGGTTGCCGCAGGTGGGATTCGAACCGAGGACCTCACGGCTTGTTAAACTAAATTGTGAGAACTAAACCATTTGGGGTGCCAAAAAGGTATAAATTCAGTTGCTCAATCTGCATGATCTGATAGTAGACTGTTATGTGACACACTGTTGGAAGGGCTCAGAGAGAATTCCTAACAGTGCATCATATTACATAATTGCATCATGCACAAAAAACAAGTAACACACAGCATGAAGCTACGTATTACTTTCTTTGTTTATTATACACTTTAAAAAAGAATAAACAACAGAGATTGGTGATATTGGAAATTCGAGTTGGGTATCAGCTTTGGTAATTTTTTTTGGGGGGGGGGGATGAGGGAGGGGTTATACCATGGTATAAGTTCGGTCTTCTGTATCTGACTTGACTGAGAGTTGCTTATAGTACCAAAGGGGAAGTCACTCCAGTAAAATTTAGAATAAGTTGTTTTTGTATAATTCTACCACAGTGCCTCTGGGGAACTGACAATAAGCTCAACATTGGCATTCATTTGCCTCAACAAATGATAGCTACAGTAATTTTGTGACTTGTTCCAAATGGACCTTAATCTTTAAAGTTCTATTTCGGGTTTCTATGATCCCAGAGCATGTTGTAACCTTTACATGCCATCATTACAATGTCCTGCTGACAAAAGATAAATCTCCTGGGCAGTGATTTCTAGTCAAGTCTTGGCTGCCTTAACAGGCAGCCAAGACTTGACTAGAAATCATTGCTAAACAACTGGACATTTTGGGAGATAACCAACATAAGCTACAAGCTTTTTGTCAAATCCCTCATTTACCTTGTATCATCTAACTACTTAATGTGTTATATTGTCTTACTGTTTATTTATTTTTGAGTTGATAATACACTGATGTCTCTATTATGGAATAAATAACACTTATTGAATAAAAATATTGTTTAAACTAACTAACTGGACATGTACAGTTTGTAGTCCAGTGGGAATTCAGGGCAATTGCCCAATTCTTTAAGGGTTAACAAAACTGCAAAGAAAATCTGTCACTTCTTTCATGAAAAATGAACAGTATCAGGCCTCAACAAAGTCTTATAAATAGTAATAGATTTCAGTATTGTGGGGGAAAAGATTCAATATTGGACTAAACTGGGATTTGCTGATAGTACGAAAGGGGAAGTCACACCAGTAAAATACAGAATAAGTCATTCTTGTATCATTTTATCACATTGCCACATTCCGCTGCTAATGATCTCAACACTGACATTCTTTTGCCAACACAAATCGTATTTACAGTAATTTTGTGACCTGTTCCAAACATACCTAAATCTTTAAAGGCCTATTTCAGGCTTTTGCAATCTCAGAGCATGTGCCCTTAACATATCATCTTTAGGACGTCCTACTGACAATAGACAAACCACTTGGGCAGTGATTTCTAGTCACGTCTTTGCTGCCTTAACAGTTCTAGATCACAGCTACACAACTGGACATGTCCAAGTTGTAGAGTCTTGTTAGAATTCAGGATAATTGCCCAGGTTAAAAAAAACTGAAAAGAAATTCAGTCACATCTTTCATGAAAATGATCACTTCAACTGCTATTGAGCCTCAGTAAGGCCTCATAAATAGAAAATGTAGGAAAATTCGAAAATACAGATGGTTTCGATATTCAATGATTGGTTTGGTTTGGTTTTGTGATATCCCCATGATATCGGTAGCGGTTCGGTTCTCTGGTATACTGCCCATCTCTAATATACGATCAAAAAAAAGATTTATTTTGTTATCAATGTGACTGTAAACATGCATATTACTTTCTTAGGCTTTATATCATCCATTTATATTCAAATGATATTTGCTAATGTAACACAGACCTCGTAAAATGGGATTCAGCTTCCAAATAGTGATTGGTCCTTGACTAGAAAATTGGCCTAGCACCAGTTCCATATAGAAGAGTGGAATTCCAACAACAGCTAACATAATGGTATAAGGAACCAGAAACGCACCTGGAAAAACAAAAAAATGAAATAAACAAAATGACAAACAAACAATCTTAGCCCTTTACACAACGTAATGGCCATATGCACAAAAATTGCCAATTAATTTTCATTATTTTTTCATTTTTTGTCTCAAAAACATTGGTTATGACCCCTCATTGGAATGAGCTTGATGAGCTCATTCCAAAGAGGAGTCATAACCTACGTTTTTGAGATAAAAAATGAAAAAATTTAATTATTCAAGAATTTTGTTTGCAAGTGTCGTCTGCTTTTCAGGTTAAGTAAAGGGTTAATAGTGTTTATACTTCAAAGCCCTTTTATCAACACATTTTGTTCATAAAGTGAAACTGGCTGAAACATTATGATGCTGAGCACACCACTTGAGAAAATCATTTTTTGTTTTCAATACCCTGTACACAGATAACATTCACAAGGCTTTTTTTTGTAGCTGTTAGCTGAACATATTTTCTCAACCCTTTATCAAGCACAAGTTTCAGATGATATTATCAAAATGTTTTTTCATTCATTTAACCAAATATTATTGGTATGAATGTTCTTAAAAAAACTTCCAATAATAATACATTGAAACACTCCCTGTTAATTGAATAGCCATTTTGCTAGTGAAATATTCAATGAACAGGAGTATACAATTAACATGATGTGGGTTATTTTTCTATCTTCTAGTTATAATAAACTGAGCATTTATTCTATTATATCTTGTTTGACAGAGCTCATCGAGCTCTGTCAAACAAGATATAATAGATTAAATGCCTAGATTGCATATACTGAGGCCCAAAATATCTATAAATGAGGGAAATTCAGTGGATATTGTAGTAATTCTTTGACAGATAAAAAATATTTTATCCAGTTATTACCAAATTAGTGGTCATTTTCTATTATATTAACAGAGTTTAGCAGGGCAGTAAAACTCCGTAATTAATGGCCTCATTCAACCAGACGTGGGCGGTGGCCCATTAATGAAAACAAAATTCATTAACAGCCCACTGTCCATTGCTGATCATAGTAATAAGAGAAATAACGTGATATTGTTGGGGTCACAGTTCATTAATGGCCCTGAATGAATGAATAACAGCCCTCTGGCTTATTAATGACTCTCGATTTCCTTCCTCTCAGGCCGGCAATAAACCCTCAGGCTGTTATTTACTCCCATCGGGTAACTGATAATCTGTAACACCCTCCAATTGTTATTGTTATATTAACAGGAGTTTACTCTATAACCCATTATTTATCATATGCAGTTAACAGAGAGGCCAAATTTGTATTGAAGGTATGGTAAATGATTTGGTGTTTGTAAGTTATATACAATTAACACAGTTATTCAACTGAAAGATATACAGTTAAGTAGGTTACACTGTATAATGAAATCTAGTATACAAATAGAGGACTTGAGGACAAGATGTCAACGTGTCTATTGTCTACTGAATCTGGTATCAAATTTTTTTTATGACTGAAAACAAAACTCTTTAGGCTGTGATATCCCTGGCTTGTACCAAGATCATCAGCCAAAACTTTATAAAATAGAAAAATGACTTTACATTAAAATCTAGGCAAAAAACCTGAAAACCTTCAAGTTAATTTGATATTAACAGATATAAGGCCTAAAAAGTTTAAAATATCTTTCTCTGGCCCTCCCATATGGTCCCTTTGGCTACTGCATGCTCTTTTTATAACCAATGCAAACTTCAAAAAATGAAAATTAAATGGTTTATGTCTGATATTTTACACAAGTTAATAACATTGAATAAATTTGCTCCTTGAGTTGGGCAAGGCACTTTATCGCGGTTGCCTACATGGGGGCATGATGATGCCTTCTAAGGTGTACTGCACGTCGATGGTGCACATGTCTTCAACCGCTATAACCCTGCTTGAGAGGAGCTTGAACAGAGTAAAAATGTTGAGGAGCTGACAGTTGCTCATTGATGCTCGGTGGTTCTCTCTCAGTATTCTGGCTTCCTCCACCCATAAAACTGTCACGGTCACGATTAGCCATTGTGCATAAGTATGTGACCTTAAACACCAATAAATAAATAAAGAAAGAAAAAAAATAAATAAATAACAAACAAATCCATATTAAAATAATTTTTATTTTTCTTGCCAGACATGAAGCACATGCTAAGAGTATGATAAGTTTATTCAGAAAACCTAGATGCTTGTTGTTTGCTTTGCTTTATTGGGGTTTGATGACACTTTTGACATCCAAGATCATCTCATGTCGGGCAGTTTTCTGGGTGGAGGAAACAGAGTATCCAGAGAGAACCACTATGCATGGGCAAGCTACTGTCAGACTTCCCAAAGTACTAACTCCACACAAGCAGGGTTAGCACTGGTTGAAGATGCCATGTGCATCTTTGACATACAGTATGCCTTTATACACCATGCACTCATGAGGGTAATCAGGATTAAGTGCCTTGCCCAAAGACACAATGCAGTTACAAATGGTGGGGATCAAACTGCGAACTTTCGATTTGAAGTCAAATGCCATAACCACTGAGTCACCACACTCCCACCTATGCTTGTTGATAAAAAAGAATTAAATTTAAATATGCTATGTGAATACTGGGGTGTAACTAGGGGCACCATGTCCACCACTCCCCTCCACAGTCCAACTATCTGACCATTCATAAGAGGACTTCCTTGATGGTTGGTTAGCTGGACTAGCCTTAACGATGTAGTTGGAATATTTTATCAGCCGGGCCTTGAGTCGTGACAGTTAAGACAAATTGGATTTAACTTTAAACCCGCTAAGTAATTTTAAAATATTTTTCATCAAGTCTTGTCATGGCTGCTTCATAGCAGCCATGACTAGATTTGATGAAAAATTCCTGAAAATTTGATTGAAGAAATCAGTGGACAAAAGTCTATACCATTTACAAGGGAAAATTTGGTTAATATCCTCAAACTTTACTTATTTTAATGGTAAGGAATATCCACTAGCAGCATGCGAGAAGTTACCCCCCCCCCCCCCTCCACCCAACCCCAAAAGATCACCTTTGAGGTGCCTCTGTCTGAGTAATCTGTATGAGTTTTAAAAAATGGACACTCAGAGAAAATAAACTTACCTCCACCATTCCTGTAGCACAGATAAGGAAATCTCCAAACATTACCCAGGCCAACAGCATAACCTATACAAGTAAAGATGAACTCCATTTTGCCTCCCCATGATGCTCGCTCACTCTCACTTTCACTTTCCTTGCTATTGTTGCTATCATCATCGTCATCAGAAATGCATTTACCATTTATTTTAATTTCTATCTGCAAATAGAATGAACAATTTGATTATGTTTACTGAAAGAGAGGTAGATTCATAATGGTGCAGAAAACTAGTGCATCAACATTTCGTTTTTTTAATAGTTATTGGAGAGTGTACTCTCCAGTTTCTTTATTTCTCAGTTGACGTTTAACGCCAAAATAACATTCAAGACTATACCACTGCGATCTACCCACCCCTCCACCCACCTCCAGGCCCCACCCAATGAACTGTTCAACAAAACAACTCCAATGAATAAAAATATCAGCCGATTCACACAAACCTTACAAAAATCACCATGGGTTTATGATTAAACATGTTTTCATTTGTCAATAAACACTGCAAATCGGAAATGGATGCAAGTGCTTGCCATTTAGTGTTGTGTCAGACAAAATTATGCTCCCTCAAAACAGCCTCAAAATACGAATTTTATTGCTAAAAGCGTGGGGAGAAAGATGAATAAAACCCCAACATTCGCAAAACGCAATGAAAGGGAATTAAAACCATCTTTTCACCAGTCACAATCTTTGCCTTACACTTATCTCCCTTGATCTACATCACGATTGGGAGAAATTGGCTGTTTCAAGAAGGTTAAAAAAAATGTCCAATTTTGGATAGGGTTGAGAAATCGTATGCTGTTACTTTATGTTTATGTCGTAATAGAAACTGAAATCAGACAAAATCTAAGATTCAGCCAGTAAAAACTGGATTTTAGTTGGAAATGGGAATTCCACTTGCTCGTGCTTGATTCGATTCGACTCGAATATTCCAAATTCACTTTGATTTGAAGCGATGCGCAAGAAAAGGTGTTCAGTGTGGGCCTCAAAAACACAAATATGGCTTATGGCCTCTTATTGGAATAAGCTCACTCAACTGGGGGTTCACAAGCTATGTCAATTCAACAGCCGAAGGGTAAAATTCGATAAATTGAAAGACGACGTTAAAAGAATTTTACATTCGCAGGTTTGAAAGCGCAAGCATATTTTTCGGCGTCCAGAGTCACCTCATGACACGCAGTTTTACAGGAGGAGGAAGCCGGAGTACCCGGAGAGAACCACCAAGCGGCGGCTAGCAACTGTCAAACTACCAAACGTACTAACTCCGCACAAGCAAACAGGGTTAGATTTTTTATTTGTTGTTCGTGGTGTAATAATTCTGCATCAAATAACACAAAAAATTTTCCAGGTTGGCCATAATTTTCAGCTCCAACAACCAGACTATTCACTGACGTAGTTTCCAAATTCAGCAGTCAAAAACGTGATTCAAAGACTTTCACCCAAATCATATCATGCGATACCCTCACTGGAACGATCTCGCCGAGGTCGGTCCAGTAAGGGTCGCATTATTAGGTTTTGTTGAAATTTTATGAAAATATTGAAATAACAGAAACAAAATAACAAAATTTGATGTGGTGTACGTTGGGTAAAGAGCGTAAAGGGTTAATTCACGGTTATGAAGGCATGTAAAGTCATTTTAACCCTTTGAACCCTGGTGGTATCGTCCATGTCAGTTCAATAGCAGCAATTGGAAGAGTCCACATTCATTATTTGGGGGCAGAACAATGGGGGCCGTGGAGCTGCACGTTGAAAATATTAATTGGTCTACTTGAAAATATTAAGTGGTCTTCCCTACACATTCACTCAGCAGCGATCCTATTTCAGAAAATTATGACGTATCATGCTTCTGGGTCGGAAAAGGGGCCGCTCGTTTTCAAAGGGTTAACCCTTTACCTAACATGAAAAGCAGACGACACTTGCAAAAAAAAATCTTGAATAACTAATTTTTTTCATTTTTTGTCTCAAAAACATAGGTTATGACCCCTCGTTGGAACGAGCTCGACGAGCTCGTTCCAACGAGGGGTCATAACCTATGTTTTTGAGACAAAAAATGAAAATATTTTGAAAATTAATTGGCGATTTTTGAGAATAGCGCTGGCCGGTTTTGGCCGTTACGTTGGGTAAAGGGTTAAAAACTGATCCCATCTTATGTGAATATATTGAACAGGTCGGGTTTGACATGCCTGTTTGAAATGGGTTTCCAAACAGGGATGTCAAAAAGGTGACAGTTCTCTACTTTTCTAATCTGTGTATATTTTTGTCGGGCAGGCAAAAGATTTTACCCAACTGGGTACTCCAAAGCGTGTGTATATTTTCGACGGGCACTGACAGGCTCGTCAAGCTTTTCTCCTTTTTTGGTAGACGAGTGTGGAAGGTAGAGTGACTCGAGTCTGCGTTACAGTGTTCTCATTCAAACTGTACTGTTAACCCTTTACCCAACGTAACGGCCAAAACCGGCCAGCGCTATTCTCAAAAATCGCCATTTAATTTTCACTATTTTTTTCATTTTTTGTCTCAAAAACATAGGTTATGACCCCTCGTTGGAACGAGCTCGTCGAGCTCGTTCCAACGAGGGGTCATAACCTATGTTTTTGAGACAAAAAATGAAAAAAATTAGTTATTCAAGAATTTTTTTTGCAAGTGTCGTCTGCTTTTCACGTTAGGTAAAGGGTTAAAAAAATAGCAAATGTAAACGTTAAAGCTGAGATAAGCCGGCTAATTAAGATTCCATGCCGGAACGATATCAAGTTAATAACCTAAATTTACTTAAAAGATTGTGAAGAAAACTCTTCAAACCATTACTAATTAGTCAACAGACACACAAGGCCCCTGCTCAGATGTATACCGATTCATTCTAATGATCCAAGATTGCGGAAAAATTATTGTAAATGATTTTTTAAAAATATATATTGCCATGGAAACAGAAAAAAAAACGATAGGAAATATTCCATGCATGGCTACAATCGGTCTGAGATAAAGCACCCCTTGCGGTTTTTACCTCAGCCTTTTATGGAGCATAAAATGCAGGAGATTGGCCCATCAGAGCTCTATCTATTGATTTTGGAATCCCCAATAAAAATTTCAAGGTGTCTTTATTAGGAAAGTCTTAAAATATTTGCACTGGCTATCATTTCAAAACTGAAAGAGTTGAAAACATAGTTCGAAACTAGGCGGAAGTAGGGGAATCCCCATATCTGAATAAGGGAAAAACACATGGCAGGGACAGGATATATGTTTTTCCAGTTCATTTTTAATCAGATAATATACTTAGTGGATAGAGGACTGTTTTCCCAGGCCCGTAACTACCGAAAAATATTGGGGGAAGGGGGGGGGGGGGGCATCATCATTCATTCTGCCCTTCTGTCAGAGCATATCGCCATTCATATATATCACTACATATATATATCATACGATATCAGGTGTCCTGTAGGGCAGGGCACCCCACACAGGAAGATAAACAAATATATTCTAAATATAATTGTAGAATTGACAAGGACACCCTGGCTTCCTTTTGCATGGGCAGCAGGGCATATGAATTGAGATGGAAGTTGTACAGGACCATGATATATCAGGTGCCCAGCGCGCCCCAGACGTTCAGTTCTACTCTGCTAGGCAGGGCAAAACATTTCTTGGCAGAGCAGTAGTTGCAGTGGGCCGTAGACCATGGTAACCGCGCAGAGGCTAGGCACCACAGGGCAGACTTCGACTTCGGCCTGCCCTACTCGCTTCCCTGCGAACAGATCTGAATATTGGGGGGGGGGGGGGGTACCCCTCCCCCCCCCCCGATTTATGCTCCTGGTGTTCCCCCAAATAAACTTGATGATCCGAGGAGACAGGAAAATGTTTACACTGTTGTCAATGCAAATCAGTTAGTGTTAGGGCCGTAACTAACAAATGTTTTTTTGTTTTGTTTTTTTTTTGGGGGGGGGGGGGTGCCCGACGGCTCAGTCATATCGCCCAACTATTTGTAACATGCCTAATTGCTTTTATCAAAGACTTATACTCGACAAATATACATTCCATTGATAAAATATTGTATCTTAAACATACAACTGAGTTCATATTCACACAACACGGATTGTTGGGTAAAATTTTTACCCAACTGATTTTTGAGTGTATGCTACATAATTATTCAGTTTTTTAAAATATATGACATTTGTGTTTGGAGATAGCGTTAGATGGTATTTCTCCTGGAACCTTGGAATGAAAACTGCAAATGAGGAGTTTGTCATGTTTGTTTACCGATATACTGAGTCGGGCATTTATTGCACTTTCTAATCTGGGTATATTTTGGTCGGTCCAGCAAGAAATTTTGCCCAACCGAATACTCCAAAGGGTGTGTATATTTTCTTCGGGGAAGCAAGAGCGTCTGCCCAATTTGGTATTTCATAATTTTCAGCCTCTGCCCGACGAAACCCATGATTTTTTTTTTGAGGGGGCCGGGGGGGGGGGGGGGTAAGTGAACCTTAACCCTATGTATCAAATCGAAAAGAGAAACCCTTTCTCGTGTTTTTCCCCGGACAGATGAAAATACTTGATTTAAAACTACATGATGCAATATCTTAACTAGAATTTCAATAAGACTAGCTTCCGCCGAATTCAAAACACCCAATGTCATTGTAAAATCCGCATTTTGAAATGCAAATACTTGGTTTTAAGCTTTAGATGATGCAATCACTTCACAGCAGTTTCCGGCGTTCAGACCGGTTTCGGGAAGATTTCTACTCGGTGAATTTGAAAAACATTAGCTTATCTATATATATCGTGAACAGAGTATTCAAAGCAGATCATTGAATTTGCTTCGTCACGACACGTGGTGGTAGAAAGTCGTTGATCTTAATGGGATTGGCTAAACAAACGATAAAAATAAATTCCAAAGAATATATTTAAGAGAAGACCATCCTAGATGTTCATAAAGGGTTGAGCAAGTACATGGCTATAATCCTTTACCTACCATGAAAAGCAGACGACACTTGCAAACAAAATTCTTGAATAATTAATTTTTTTCATTTTTTTGTCTCAAAAACATAGTTTATGACCCCCTCATTGGAACGAACTCATTCCAAAGAGGGGTCATAACCTATGTTTTTGAGACAAAAAATGAAAAAAATAATGAAAATTGTATGGTGTTTTTTTTGTAAATAACGCTGACCGGTTTGGGCCGTTACGTTTGGTAAAGGGTTAGTTAACCGACTCCGTCACTGACTCAGTCGCCGTAACCCCTCACGAGGCCCTTATGAGAAATGTTGTAGAACAAACTAAATATATGTAGTCGTTCTGCGCATGGTGCAGTTTTTTATTGGTAATATCCACTTATCATAAATAGAAATTTGTCTTTGAATATTTTTGTAGGCCTAAAACCTAGCGGAGAGTGCCTATACTCTGTAACAAAATATGTCACATGAAGTTAGTTATGCCCAAACAATCAAACAGACCTGGAAATAAAGGCCTTATATCGTAACCCGTTGGCAGGTTACTGAATCTAGCATGCTCGTAATCCATAGTAAAAAGGTGTTAAGGTGTTTCTGTGCCGTCTCTGTTTTTACTATGGTGTTAAGGTGCTCCTGTGCCTTCTCTGGTTTTACTATGCCAGTCATGTTTTTTAACGTCTTAACGTCTTAATGGGATTCCCGCCCATATAACAAAGCGAGATCGCACTTTTTTTTGGTGCTACGAAAATATGGGGGAGGCTCTGGATCCGCCCCTTTTTTCACCAGTCAGTGGTTCTGTTAAAATATATGCATACAAAATAAAATGTCCCGTCAAAAAAATCCCCCCCCCCCCCCCACCGGTTCCGCCGCCCCTGACAAATCCCTCCGCAAGGTGATCTATAAACTGCTAATTTACTTGATGAGAACACAAATTTCTACTGCATAAACAAATTTATGAGCGGATATCTACAGTGAGAGGGGAGTGGATTACTATTGCAAAAACCGAAAAAGGAGTTTCCACCCATCCACTAATTCAAATTTGTAAAAAGAAGCATTGTATCTGGACCAGATATCTCTCTCCACCCCCCCCCCCCCCCCCCCCCCCCGAGTGAGATTTTCCAATCTCACCACACACCACTCGAGAATAATACTATGATATGGAAAGAACGAGATACATTTTATCACTAACTTGTAAAATATTTTACTAAAATGAACAATAGGGTTTGTGCAGTACAGTCGCCGTGGAATGATGAAAATCCACCCGTGGGCAGTGTTGCTCACGGGCGCTGTTTCAATCAGTAATCAGAAGTTTTCAGCAAATATTCAAAGAAAGAAGCACTGGGTATTACCCGGTGTTTCATTAACAGAACATTTGCTGGCGATTCCATTGTTTTATATCGCACATTCACTGTTAACGCGCACGTGGATATATTGCCCACGAATATCATATTCTGTTTATCAAATGACACTACAGTTACCAAAAACACATCTTTTGGATAGAGAAGGGTTAAAGAAAGGAATTTCACTTTGAACATCATAAGAAAAGTACAAGATCAGTAAGTTGGTGTTTTGAAATATTGATTTAACCAATCAGAAAACTTTCTTTTAAAACTGACCAATCAAATTAACTGAAGGTGTTATGAAGCACTAATTAATATTCATTGAAAATATGAAACGGTTTTTAGCCATGTGATAAATATTATAGGGGTGATGCAATATTTTTAAATATAGATTTAAGTAAAATCAAAGTTCAACAAAACAAATACATACCTAAAAGCAATATTGATTGATTATCATTCATTTATTTATTTATTTATTTATTTATTTATTTATTTATTTATTTATTTATTTATTTATTGGGGTTTAACGACACGTTCGACAGCCAGGGTCACCTCGTGTCGGGCAGTTTTCCAGGCGGAGGAAGCCAAGTACCCGGAGAGAACCACTGCGCAACGGCGAGCAACTGTCAGACTCCCCAACGTACTAATTCCACACAAACAGGATTAGCATTGGTTGAAGGCAAGTGCACCATCGAGATGCCGTATGCCTTAGTATACTGTGCCACCGTGCCCCCTACAGGGGTAATCAAGATTAAGTGCCTTGTCCAAGGACACAACGCAGTTGTCCCTGGCGGGGATCAAACCGTGGTCAACATTTCGACAATGAGAGCTGAAATCAACAGTTACTATCAGCTGAACTCCCACATCCCAGAATACGTCAGAAGTCGACTGACATTGAAATGAGCTCGTTCCAATGAGGGGCCATAAGCTATGTTTTTGAGACAAAAATTGAAAACATAATAAATTTGAATGGAGATTTTTGTATATAGGCCTGGTCGGTTTTGTTTTTTACGTTGGGTAAAGTGTTCATGTTGTAAATCAACAACGGTATGGCAATTATTCAGATATCTATTTGGACAAGTGATTAATCGGTTAACCAAGGTTAATCCACGTGATTATTCGATCAGGAAAATCCCTTAACTGTTTCAGCTCTAGAACTTCAACATCCCAGAATACGTCAGAAGTCGACTCACATTGAATCGTTTGCGGACAAAGCCAGCAGAAGGTCGGCAGAATGCAGAAAACATTCCATTTGGCAGTTTGCCGTATAAGTATTCATTCATCCACCCACTGACAACAAGCCGTGTACTATATTTACAATCCAATAATTAAATAACATTCTCCAACATGTTTTCTCTATAATTCTATTGATTTTTCCTATTCACCAGACATAAAATCATTTTCGCGATCAATGAATGACGCATATAACTATCGTCGGTTCCACTAATACCAGCTATCTCTTTCCCTTATATGGCATTCCACTAAAAGCAATCGAAAGTTTACGTGGAATCGTGGAACTTTCCATTTCAGTTAATAATTGTGGAGCGAAACTGGACTTCCATTCCAAAAGGCGTTCGTGAAATTCCAGTGTTCTTTCTTTCAATACCCAAGCATGGTGACGCGCATAAATATATTAATGTGAAATGAATGTTTGGCACATTCAATATCGAATTTTTATTCAAATCGAAATTGAATCATCGCTTATTTATGTTACTAGCATGTATCATAATTTCAAGACTATACAGGCCTGGCAATCTAGAAAATCAAGGAGTGCAAAAATTGCCCTTCTCAGATTGCTTGGGAGTACAATTGCAGCTGAAATTTTCAATGCAAAAGCTTGTATGCTATTTTGGGTTATATTCGCTTCAAGGTGTTAATATTGTGACTGAAAAGATGCACTACATTCAGCTACATAGTGGAAAAATTGACACACAAATCTTCTCATTATTCAAAATGTTGCATTCACTTCTTATGTGACTGTCTTCTACTCAAATGTATCGAAATGCCACACAGAATGGTCATGAATTATTGCGAATCAATGCAACATTGACAAATCGCCCCCTGAGTTTCAATGCGTTCTATGTGCCAGTGGGCACATAGAACACATTGAAACTCAGGGGACGAAATGATAATAGATTTTAAAGGCCGTCCCAAACAGGTCTGGCATTCCAGAAAATCAAGGGGTGCAAAAACTCGCCCTCCTCAATTTTTCTAGGCGTGCAGCACTCCTGCACCCCTAAAGAATGCCACGCCTGACTATATCACAAAGAACTCTGTGAATTTACTGAGTTTAAGTGAGTGTTTCCATTTTGAAACGAGGTATTGTCCTTTGTGCGCATCCTACCGCCTTGGTTCATTCCAGCGAACCATTAACCCTTGTTAACGAAACGGCAGCAGCCGCCGCGTAATATCCAAATTGTGCCGTAACATTTTTTAAACAAAACTTTCAACAAAATCATATCACGTGATCCCTCATTGGAACGAGCTCGTTCCAGTATTTGTGGGGGGGGGGGGGGGGGGGTCACTTCATATGGGTTTGTTGAATTGTTTATGGATTGGGTAAAAGAAATTAAAATAGCAAAAGTTTTGATATGCGTTTTCTGTAAAGGGTAAGAATCTTCTATTCATGGTAAATAGCCAAATAATATAATGCATGCACGAAAATGTGAACAATACACCATGAAATTATGCCGGAACTCAACTCAGTCAAATGTTAGTGAGCAATGTACAACACCAGGGCTTGGCAATCGGGGGCAACCTACAGGACGGGTTGCCTATAGGTTACGCAAAAAGATTTTTGGGAGACCTCTTTATAGGTTAACCAAAACATAGTTTCATAATTTGAGATTTGATTGGAAGGTAATGACATAAGAAGACATGTAACAATGATAAAAGATAAATTATTATAAATCATAATGACTTCTATTTCTCAACAACATTCACATCCCCAAATCTGCCAATTATAATGGTTAACCAAGAGGTTAAGCCTTTACCTAACAAAATGGCAAAAATGCCCAGAAAATTAGCCTAAGTGTGGCTTACACAACCACACACATCATGGCAATTTCTCAATGAATCCATACCAATATGGATGTCATTGGAACCAACCGAATCAGCTGGTTCCAATGATATCCATATTTGTATGCTTCTATTGAAAATTTGAGACAAAGGTTTTAATCATGAAGTTCAGGATATTCGGGGGAAAGCTATGTGAGGTAAAGGGTTACCCCCCCCCCCCCCCAAATTGGGGCAAAAGATTAAAAGATTAATGAACATGTGATGGGGCAACCTTCAAATGGGTCCATCAAAATTCTGAATTGTCAAGCCCTGCAGCACGCCTCACATTTTCAAAATCGAAAGACTGGTTGAAGTGGAAAGTCAAGAGGATGGAGAAATTTACGGAATTCTCTCCTCCGACCTACTGAAAACATAATGCCTGATTGATTGGTTGGGTAAACTGCGTGGCAATACAATGTAGCAGATCACATTATGTGTCAATTAATCTCGATTATCGTAGGTATTAGGTCGATTACACTATATCTATCTCGCCAAAGACCCTAAAAAGCTAAAAAAGGATTGTCCCAGACGTATTGTTTACTAATTCAGAGTTGGTCTACGACTGAAGCGATTACAGAGGGAGAGGAATCGGTAGATAAAAAAAAAGGATGACAATCCGCATATAAAAAGTCGATCGCCCACAAATGAAAATCTTTAGTCCACTGGCTGAAACTCGTCCTTATGCGTTATCAGAGGAAGCTACTGTTATTTCTGGGACCTAGGTGGAAACTCCATCCACTAGTGTTCTGTAGTAGTCCACTCTCCACGTAATGTATATGGCGACAGGCGTTCACATTCTGAAACACATTCTGTTGAAAGGTTTAAGGAAACGTGGATTTGGTAACTGTTTGAGACAAGGAACTTTCATGTCACAACGAATCGACTTTGTCGATTTTAAGCCCAGTAACATTGAATCAACTGACGCAATAGATTTTTAACGACACATTAACAGCCAGGGTCATGTCGTGTCGGTGACAGTTTTATGGGTGGAGGAAGCCGGAGTACCCGGATAGAACCACCGAGCAACGACCAGCAGATGCCAGCCCCAGCCCCCCCCCCCCCCCCCCCCCAAACATCGTAACTCCGCATTGCAGCACAGGCAGGGTTAGATTGGTTGAAGACATGCGCACCATCGACGTGCAGTACACCTTAGTACACGGCGTCATCGTGCCCCCATGTGGACAATCGGGGTGAAGTGCCTTGCCCAAGGACACACCGCGGGAGTCCGAATTGATCGCTCAGACGGTCACCCATCCGAGGACTGCACACCAAGCATTTCCCTTTATTAATATAGCACCGCGACAAATGTATTTTGTTATCATCTAGAAATAAAACACGTGTAAATAATCCGAGAATGAGAGATGTGAGCATTTTAAATATTTATATTTATTTATTGGTGTTTAGGTCATATTTCTGCACAATGGCTAATCATGACCACGACAGTTTTACGGGTGGAGGAAGCCGGAGTACACGGAGAGAACCACCGAGCAACGGCGAGCTTCCCAACATACTGACTCCAAACAAGCAGGGTTAGCAATGGTTGAAGACAAGTGGTCCATCGACGTGCAGTTCGCCTTAGTACACACTGAACGCCACCGCGCCCTCACATGAGCGGTCAAGTGTCTTGTCCAAGGATACAACGCGGTTGTCGCAGGTGGGATTCGAACCGAGAACCTCTCGGCTTGCAGCCTGCACCTTTACCTACTGAGCCACCGCCCCCCCCCCCCCCCCCCCCCGAGCATTTTAGAAAAGTCATCGACTTTTGACAAATGGGACACCTGCGGTAGAGATTAGTCGGCTGGTTTCGTTTCAAAATTATTCAACCCGCTAATCAATGGTGAGTGGAACTACTGTGAAAGTTCAAACATCTAGCATAGGGTCTAACATGGAAAGAACCATAGGACAGTCAAGAGTCATTTCGTTCAGATTGAACCCACTTGATACCTACACAAAAACAGGATCCAAACCAGTGTTGCAGAGTGCAGAAGTGTGATACTTTTTACACATTTCTTTACTGTACTTCGTCCAAGAACAGTGGAAACTCCACCCACTTCACTCCTCCATCTCCCCCTCTCTCGCATAGCTCGATAATGAATAGAAATTTACAAATATTTTCATATTAACATATCTTTCTGAAAGAAATGTGTGAAGGCATATAGCTTGGAATAACCACAATAAAACGTGGCTTTCCGTGGGTAAAACAACATCCGTATTTTTCTTGTTTGTCAAGTTATCTCCTTAAAACCCGTGGCGTATCACCCTTCGAAGCAGCAGCTATCTCATCGAGCTCATATCTCTGAAGGGTCATAAGTTGTGTTCAAGAGTCAAGACGCAAATAAGCAGTTGATCACATTTGCATCTCTGATATTGAATGCGAGCCTACCCTTTTACCCAACGTAACGGTCAAAACCGGCCTACGCTTTTCACAAAAATCGCCAATTAATTCTCATTATTTTTTTCATTTTTTGTCTCTAAAACATAGGTTATGACCCCTCTTTGGAACGAGCTCGTCGAGCTCGTTCCAAAGAGGGTCATAACCTATGTTTTTGAGACAAAAAAATAAAAAAAATTATTTATTCAAGAATTTTGTTTGTATGTGTCGTTGCTTTTCATGTTAGGTAAAGGGTTAACAGGATAAGGTTGGTGCCTATAACCGAAACGTTCATTTGAAACAACACAGCGTTTCATGATCAGTTGGTTCTGGATTCGCCGACTCATTTTGCGAGAATTGCATCATCGTCAATCACGTGGTAAACAAAACAAAACAGTTCAGCGACAGAAAAATCAAAATATTCGAGTTAACCTCAAGACATTATCTGAAAATAAGATAATTTTTTTAAAACGAATAATAATAATGTTAAAATGCGATTTGTGATGGCATATGCAACAGACCTGCATGTGCGCGACACTGTACATACGTGTGCCACAGACGCTGTTGAACGAGGAAAATTCTTACCTTTCCGCGTATTTCCAAGTCATTCACATTTTTTTGCTCCAATTCATTCTCTGACAATTTCGATGATAACATGGGCTGGAAAACATCAGACACTGGAAGTTTTTCCGACATTATTTTCACATATAACTAAATCTTTGATATTTAAAATTTTATTTTTCAGTTTTCGATTTTTCGCAGTCAGGTTCTCTTAATTTATATTCTGATTTGATGTTTACACGCGAATTTCTTTTATAGTAGTAAATCTAGTAGTGGAATCTGATTGGCTTGAACTGTTTCATTCATGCAATGATGTAAACAAACACGTGATAATGACGCATGTTGTTTACTTTGAATTGATTGGCAGAGAAAGAGTGCGCGTACAAACAAATCAATAAACGCAGCCTGAAAAAACATTGTTTCTGCTATCTTTTTATATCCGATTTCTATGGTTTCTGCACAAACTCATTAGTTGTTCCTTATCATCATTGTTTACTTCCACTGGCATTGGCATGTGTTATGTAGGTCTATCAGTAGACACAACCTATTAACTTTTCTCTTTAATTGAGACCAAGACCAGGGGGAGGGGGGGGGGGGGGGGGGGGGGGCACTAAAAATTTGCAAGACGTGACGTCCTATTTTTTATTCGGCTCCTTTTTACACCCACCCACCCCCCACCCACTACGTGCAAATTTTCTACTACCCTTCTCAGACACCCACCCCCACTCTCCTATTAAAATCCAAAATAAACTTACCCCAATTGCCTGCATGGGGGGCACGATGACGCTGTGTGCTGAGACGTACTGCACGCCGAGGTGCACATGTCTTCAGCCAATCTAACCCTGTCTATGCTGTGTAGTACGCAGTACCGCTGTGCAGTGTGTAGTACAGTCGCAGGTTATGATTTTGAAGAGCTGACAGCTGCTCGTCGTTGCTCGGTGGTTCTCTCCGGGTACTCTGGCTTCCTCCACCCGTAAACCTGTCAGCGAAACGATATGACCCTGGTTGTTAAAGTGTCGTTAAACACCAATAAATAAATAAATCAATAAATCAATTAATAAATAAATAACTTGGGTTGAATTTAGTGCATCACAGAGAATTTTCCCAAAATATTGTCTGCACATTTTCTACGTTTCGAACAAGACACCCACCCCCTACTAACGCGTGACATTTTCCCAGATTAAGCCCATTATTCTCGCATATAAAGCCTCCTGATGTTGTATTTATGTTAAGAGTGTGATGTACAATATCATCTTTAAGGTTTGAAACACAAATTATGGTATATATTAGATGATATATTGATATATTTTTAAAAAATTGCACAAGTTGGAAATGGACATTTTTGGCGCACTCAAGAGACCCACCCACCCCCACGTCACGTCTTGGAAATGTTTGGTGCCCCCCCCCCCCCCCCGGGACCTCAAAAACAAAGAAAATCAATTGAGTTCGGGAGTACGGAGCCATTCATGAGTGCAAGGCGGCCCCTGAACTTATGCGTATGTGGTGATGGTGGATGGGTGTGGGGGGGGGGGGGGAGCGTGGGGGGTATTGAGAGGCTATGTTTGGGTATTGATGAACACTTTGTGAGCGCTGTGTTTTAAGCAGTGCCTTTTCATGAGGAAGTTCAAACACTACTCTCACATATCAAAGTATTTCGGGCCTCCTTGATAAAAGACGTGGAAATTAAATTTATTTAACTTTTTAGAATATTTATTCATTTAACCCTTTACCCAACGAATCACCCGCATCCATCCGCGTAATATGCAAATTCAGCAGTTGAAAAAATATTATTTTTCAAAAAATTTCAACAAAACCATATCATGTGACCCCTCGTTGGAACGAGCTCACGTGATATGGTTTTGTTGAAATTTTGTGAAAAATTTAAAAAAATGATATTTAAAATAATAAATTTTGATATCGTCTGCGTTGGGTAAAGGGTTAACTGTTTACCATAGTATACAAATACAAAGAAAGGCTTATCTTTTTTAATGTCCTATCTTCAGTCGGTTTTATTAATTTAATTAATTTCAGTGGGAAAAATGGGAAAATCGAGCCCCTTATCATTTGGGACAGTATCGCGTCTTGTAATGATTTGTATCACGCATGCAGGGTTATATCGTGCACTCAAGGCTTTTTAAAAGAACTGATTTTAATACCTATTCAAGAAAAACAAAACACCAGCAAAGGGTTAAAATTTAACAACGCCAAGAAAGACTGAATGCACAACATAAAATATCGAAGTTGGAGTGTATGAGGGGTCGAGGAGGTATAGGAGAGCTCAGAAAAGGAAATGCCAAATTTTACATCATTTCATACCGTACGTGGAGGGTGGACTACAACTAAATCATGGTGGTGTAAGTTTCCCACCCGGCGATCACTAGCAGATTTTCAGTTCATGGATTACCGAGTTGCATCCGATAGTCCATGAGCTGAGAATGTTTCAGAGCATTTTGTACTTTTTTTTAAAAAAAAAGTAAAATATTTGTTGGGTGGAAGATCTGTCCCACCGTGATTTTGTAGAAATCCACCTTCCACGTATTGTAGTGTAGCGGTCGCGGTATAAAGGCCATTTACCGACCAGCCTGGTTGGTCCGGATCTCTTAGTCTCGTGGCAAATCGGTCGCTTTGTGTGCTAGAGGTCGACGGTTCGAATCCCCGGCTACCGCACTTATCTCTCCTCCTGTTACATTTGGGGGCTCGTCAGATCCTCAGAACTAGGCGGCACTGTGGGTGTTTCGACCGCTCTGATGGAGAAACCTGGGTGAGATTCACATGCGGTGAATCTCAAAAGAAGGGAAGAGTAGTGTGGCAGTTGAGGTATAAAGGCCATTTACCAACCAGCCTGGTTGGTCAGGATCTCTTAGTCTCGTGGTAAATCAGTCGCTTTGTGTGCTAGAGGTCGACGGTTCGAACCCCGGCTCCCGCACTTATCTCTCCTCCTGTTATAGCATCTATACGCTTGTTTGACCAGAAATATTGTTGTGGTATAACACCTCACACCGAGATACGAACTTGCACCCATGCACCATATTGGAGGAAAATGACCTTTCTGTGACAGAGAGGATAGGCCTACTATTTCATAAGTTGTTTGTGGTTTCGGGGGCGCGGTGACGCCGTGTACTGAGGCGTACTGCGCGTCGATGGTGCGTATGTCTTCAACCAATCTAACCCTGTCTGTGCTGCAGTGCTGAGTTGCGATGTTGGGGAGCTGGCAGCTGCTCGTCGTTGCTCGGTGGTTCTCTCCGGGTACTCCGTCTTCCTCCACCCGTAAAACTGTCACCGACACGATATGACCTTGGCTGTTAATGTGTCGTTAAACCCTAATAAATAAATAAATAATAATAATAATAATAATAATAAAAATAAAAATAATAATAATAATAATAAGTTTGTGGTTTCGTGATCATTTACAAAAATCACAAACAAACAAAGAAATCGCTTCATCTGTATACAGACATTTCTGTTCTGTTATGACATTTGCTCAACAATCTCACATATTTCTATCAGGTACCAGAGGCGGACTGGCCGTATGGTCCACCAATAAAATCCCGGGTGGCCCCCTATTGGGTTCCCCCTGGGCCCATAAAATTGATGCAGCCCAGCACCAATTGGTGCATGGAATTTCGTGAAAATGACCAAAAGGCGAAATGGATCTGATTGCACAGACTGCGGGATATCGACATGTTCGCTATGTGGACTGCCATTTGTATTTAAGAGTTATCGTATAGGCCTAGTTGTGGATGTTGGGTAAGGTGACGTGGGATCAAACATACAAACACAATAATAAAGACACCAGCGTTAAAACAATTTGTAAGATCAAGTTTAAAAAATAGGTATTGTGAATCAGAGAATCCTCCTTCCCAACGTCTTAGTATGTAAATGTGAAACCATGTATTTTAACGAGTTCATTCTTGTAAAAGTGTACGATCTTTCTTGTTTGACTCGCACAAGGCGTTTATCAAAAACTATTTTGATATGAGGAAAAATTCTCAGGTACACGAGTGCACGCCATGTGCACAAAATTATTTTATGGGCATTTTGTTGAACTAGGGTGTGTGTGTGGGGGGGGGGGGGGGCGCTATGTAAGTGTATCTGTACCTATACACTATAGAAGAACTTCACCCTGCACCACTACACCCCATGTGTGGGCCCAGCGCTGGAGTCTCACAGCAACAAAGTACTACCAGTATTTGTCGAATCCGCGAGATAATATTGACTGTCTGCCTCATGAATGTATGCAACGCTTTTCTGCATCTTTGTTACTTTTACACGTGCCATTATAATTTTTATATCTGAAAAATACGACAATTTACCAAATTTAAAATAGGCCTATTGATCACTAAATAAGAACACACGTTCAAAACCACAAGATACGGAATCCATCACGTAGTATCGCAAACAAGTCACAAGTTTTTCATCACGTCAGTGTTTTATCGGGCACGTGATAAAGACAAAAATGGGCAAAAACGGAATCAAAGGTAAAATATCGAGCACACGCGAAGCAAAAGTACAACTGCGCGATGTAGCCCCAAATATACTAGTTGCAAAACTATCGTGATTACGCATGACCGCACAAAGATGCTATCTGGTGAGCCAGTGTATTCAAACGCGAACCTTTGACAAAATTTAATATCTCGGTTTCTAACTGTATGTTCTGAACAACATGGTTTATTCACAAATTAAACAAAACAACCAATAATTGATACAAATGAATACTTACAAATGATAAGTGGGCATTCAAATCTCTCACTTTAGTTTTCCATTTAATCAAATATATGTACTTCACAAAATAACGTGTCAAAGATCTCACAATTACGTCACTGTGACGTAGCCTTAAAAAAATACAAAGTACGCGATACAACCCCCATGCGCGATTACCCCTTTTTCCTTAATCGGCGAACTGTAGCTCTCTCATCTAGGAAACTGCCTCCTTCATTGTGGGTTTGTCGGGAAATATGCCACCGCCAGTGACCGCCTAACCTGTCGTGGGGCACAAGACCCCTTGTCGGAAAAAAAATCCTGATGGTACCCCTACCTTACTAATTAAAATCGCTGATAATTTAGGCATCCGAGAACGGAGAAAGGTGGCCATCTGATTTTACTTTCTGAATTGGAAAGGTAAAACATTCTGGGAGACTGCTACAATGAGTCGGTGGTATAGTCACTGGGTGGGGAAGCCCCCCCCCCCCCCCTAAAATTTTCGCTGGCTCCCCAAAACATTTGCGCAATGCAACTTTCACCTAACATAGAACCCTAAAATGGTCTGGAATAAAGGGCTTGACACGCTACAAATTACAAATGCCCCAGATTCACTCTAAGAGTAATCAACTTTTTAGAATTATCTGTGATGAATATTCTGGCATATTCCCTATAGTATCCCATAGAGAAAACATGTGTTTGCAAGTTTTGGACATGAATAACTGCAGAATGTGAACCAACGAGAGGGGACATGATAGTATTACTGTCTACATGGTATTTGCTTCCTGTCTGAAACATTCGCCAAAAAGTCCATGCTCTCTTCAGACTAAAAAACTTATTTAGCAATTTTGTCATGATTAATGGCCCACGTGCTGGTTTACTATTGTTTGACATGGAGTACATGATTGTACAGTGCATACAACCAGACTGTCACGTCCTGGAAACCATATTTTTTCTCCCAACACTATTTTTGTTTTATTTATGCCCTGATGTCCTTCGTGGGTTATATCAGATCGTTGACTTAACCTTCTGGGTAAAACAATACGGTTGCTTTTCAGTACAACATTGCCTTGATGCACTACTTATACTCATTTTATATTTTACTATAGAGCCGGATGTTATCGTTTAACTTCTGCCAATTACCACTTCTTATTTTTTCAGTTACCTCTTGTAAAACTGGGTATGAGTTTGTTCCATCAATGATCTCTTGCTTGGTTGATTTGCTAATTCAGTGTTTTGTTCACTCAGAGGAAGCCCACAAAAGTAATCTGCAGGATTATTTGCTCCTTTTTGTACTCTAACATGAAGTGGTATGCCCGAAGGCGTAGTGACCAGCCTTCTAAGCACGCTGGCTGTTCAGCTTTGGGCTTTTCATAAAGACCTAAAAGGAGCTTATGATCATATTAATTTTGGAAAAAATCTGCTCACCATTGCGCTTGTTTACAATGTCATCTCCTGTCGGGGTGACATGACGCTCGCGTTTGATCGTCATGTTGGGAATTCGAATGTCAACGCAGATGCTTACATTTTCTGGGTCTCTGGGAACGACAACTATGGGCCATACCCAATTTGTCGGTTTTTCAACTTTTTCTATTATGCCATAGTTTTCCAACCCTTTCAGCTCATTTTCAACTGTTTTTTTCCGGGTTTGAAAAGGATTCCTTCTACATGACAGGATCATGGGTTCTACGTTAGGATCAATTTCTTGTTTTACATTTTCATTCTTAAATTTGCCAATAGCATAAAGCACTTCAGGGTTGCTTTTAAAGTATTTTTCCACCATATTTTGTTCACTGTCTATCACCAGGGGCACCGGAACGGCTCAAACATTGGCCCGACCATAACACCCAGATCCCTGTTTTTTTCGAATTGTTGCCATCGATTATGTGGGGGAGAAAAAAAATGATAGTGCATGCAGTTCGTTTTTCAAGGAACATAATATGACAAATTTTGTCATATCATGTTCCTCGAAAGACGAACTTGAATGTGGGGGCCCCCACAAATGTGGGGGCCCTGGGCGTCCGCCCAGTCTGCCTATTCGTAAATCCGGCCCTGCCCTCAGAAAATGTTTGAAAAATGACATCTCTCAGACTCATTTTGGGGCTACTTCTTTAGTATTCCAACCGCTTCCGAACCGGTTGGAATACTAAAGAAGTAGCCCCAAAATCTCCTCATCCTACGTTAACTTGTCATTAACAGCTGCCATTGTGTGCGCAACGTTAAAGACGATCATGCGCGCACTATTTTCGGATATCCGCCAGAACAAACTTAAAAAATCATAGCCTAGTTATTTGATACGAATGACGTTCGGCTGAAGGTCGATCACAAAAATATCATGATCGGCAAATTTTTTGCCCCGTCATTGGTCGGAGTGGTCGGGTCGGCTCCGGCGCCCCTGCATTAATGCCTGACACTAGCTACATGTATATTGGGGCAGATTTGAAATAATCCTAACTTTTGAGAAGCAAAGTATAGAGTTGCCTTCTCTGCTGACATAAATTGTTTCTTTAACACATACTTTCTTAAATGCAATGGCGGCAAACAAATTTTCCAACAAGTGGTAGTTTGTTCGCACCATACGCAGTTATGCTAGTATGTGCATCATTTAGATGTGGGTTGGGTTTTAAATTTGTGAATATTTCATAACCCATTGCAGAATAAGTAGCACCTGACTGGCTGATATTTCAGTGTTATTGACTTTTACACAAAATATAGGTTCTTCTTCATTGTGTTTGCAACCGAGTCACAGGAGAAAACATTGTCACCTTCATCGTCACTGTGAATGCACTGATTGTTACCAGGTTTGTTCGCTTGCAAGTAGCACTCTGTTTCTTAACCCTTTGAACCACAAAGGTCGCTCTTCCGGCCCAGTAACAAGATACTTCATAATTTTATTAAGTTGGTTGACTTTTGAGTGAAGATGTGGTGTTGACCAATCAATATTTTCAACGTGCAGCCTTGAGGCTGCACGTTGAAAATATTAATTGGTCTACCCCCAAATAAAGAATATGGACTCTTCATGTTGCTGCCATTGAACTGATATGGAAGATACCACCAGGGTTCAAAGGGTTAAATGAATTTGGTTACTTCTGTGGTGTGTGTCGGTTTGAGGCAGGCATCCCTGACCTAGTTTCGAAAAATGATTCCTTTTGCCGCAGGTTTTTCAAATGGTACCATACACGGGGCACTTATATTGTCCTCCGTTGTGTGGCCATGAATTTCCACAATTAAAATATTTATTCTGCGATGGATGACATTGTTGACGATTAGCAGATTTGGCTTTGGGTTTGGCAGTTCGTGACTGCTTGATTTCGTCCACAGAATTTCCTTCTTTAATACTTTTGTTTTGGGTGTCGGTTAACTTCAGAGAACGAGCATAATCGATCAGTTTATGTAGGGCACTACCTGGGTCATTCAACCCCCTTTTTTGACTTTGTCATTGATGCTTCCTGCAATTAATATTTCTGGTACTCAATGTTCTGCTTTGGGTTGAAATGTGCCGTTAACGTATCCACCCACAGCTTGTTTGAACACGTTCGTTTCTTCGCCTTCGACACAAGACGGTGTGCCGGACGGAGATTCTGATATGGCATCAAAAATGTCAATTATGACGATGGGCAGCTTTTCTGAAGCTGGACAAATTTTTCTTGATATTCGTTGGGGGGCGGGGGGAGAAGTAATATTTCAACCTTAATACCCACCAGGGTTGTCAGGACTATAGGATTAAACTATTATTAATCCCACTTAACTGTTAGTTGTTAATTATGCTGTCTACCCAGGGACGTGCTAATGGATTTTAGATGCTGTGGCATGCCACCCTAAATTTTTCGCTGCCCCCACCCCCAATAAAAAACAATGCAACTTTCACACAACACAGAGCAATGATCTCCAATATAGGAGCTGCCACACGCTACAAATGCTTCAGATTCGCTCTTAAAGTACTATGTTTTGCAAAATTTTCTCGTGGCTAATCCTAACTAGGACACTCTGGTTGTTGGGCCGTCCTTCCACTTTCCTTCGGGGAAGTGGGGGGGGGGGGGGGGAGGGGACAAGGACCGGAAGGTCCTAGTTAGGACTTGGGGACCCCCTGCCCGAAAAGTCACACAACAACCTTTTCAAATATTATCTTTGGGACCCCCCCCATCCCGCCCCCCCAAAATGGCTAGGACAACCCCGTATTATAGAATCCTGGATACGCATCTGCTCGGATTGGGGGGGGGGGGCATACCTTTAAATTTCTAATTGCAACCCACCCCCCACACTGCAAAAAAATAAAGGTTCTTTTTAGAACCAAAACTGGTTCTATCTTGTCCCTGAGGTGGAACCAGTTTAGTTCAAACAGTATTTATTTCAAATCAAATAAATTCACAAAGATTAGCATTAAATTTTAACTGAATACTACATGAACTGACGTAGATTCAGCAGTAAACTTGGAGCTCATACAACGCAGTCGCCAAACATTTTTAAACAAAGCGGATATAAATACCTGGTATATTGGTTCTACACCAGAACCAAAACTGGTTCGATATGCCATCTGTTCATATCTGCTTTGCTTAATAATGATTTGAGACAGCCTTGTATAAGCTCTAAACTTACGATTGAAACCCCCCCTGAGTTCATGTTTAATTTTGTTAATATTTAATGTTAATCTTTGTAAATTTATTTGATTTGAAATAAATACTATTTAAACTGAACTGGTTCCATCTCAGGGACAAGATAGAACCAGTTTTGGTTCTAAAATGAGCCTATATTTTTTGCACAGCATGGTAGGCAAAATACCTACTACCACTACATTATTTCCAACAAGTATGGGCATCCGTTAGCCACCCCCCCCCCCTCCCCCCGCCCCGCCCCCCCCCCTAGGTTTAAGAAGGCAGCATTCCATCGGTACCAACCCTTCCTTTACTGTAAATTATCCGACTGAGGCTCTCGGTGGTCACAAATTCCAACCTACAGATCAGTATTGTTGGGATTTGGGAGACTTTCTCTCCTTTTCAGTCTAAAAACTCGATGTATTGACAAAATTCTAGACATGTTAGGAAAAAATACCACACGCGTCATTTCTAAAATTTCCCACTTCTTTCAGTTTAAGGCTTCGAATTTTCAACGATGGTAAATTTAATGAATGATCGAGATGGGATCGCCCACCCACCCCTCCACTACCCCTTTGCCCCCCCCCCCCCCCACCCCCCTACGTTGCAAGGGTACCTGTTGTTTATCTTTTCCTGTACCGTTCACAATTGGTCTGCAGGTCCACAAGCCTACCGACCCACTGAAACTATAAAATTATACGTGGTAACTTTGAAACCGCGAACTAACTTAGGCGTCTGATTTTGCTGCTTCAATTGGCACACCGTGCCATCTCCCGCCGAAGTGTACAGTAACTGTTGCAGGCATTTAAGATGTCTCCTCAATATATACGAACAATAGTATGTCGAACGTACAGAAGGAGTAACATGATATCGCTTCAAAAGTAGACATGACAAAGGATACATATGCGGTAGACAAGCGTTAAAAGAGCAGCCCAGATGTTCAATGTTCAAGAAACACTCGTCGACACATTTAGCCGATGTCACTCAAACGTCGTTGGGGTGTTTAGTGATGAAGATAGAAGCTACTGGTTGGAAACAATGAATGGAGTGACTAAATGGGGATACCCATTAGCATTAACCATTTACCCAATAGAAGATGACTATTGAAAAAAAATAAATAGCTGAAAACTTTCATTGTTTGTCTTAAAATCTAGCTTATGCCCCTAATTGGGACGAGTACAGTGAGCTCGTTCCAAGGAAGGGACAAAAGGTTTGTTTTTGAGGGTATAACAGAGGGTATAAAAAAGTATCAAAGTTGTGTCTAGGTGTTATAATAAAGTTCATGGGAGATAACCTAGTTAAAATTGTCGCAGATCAAAATTTTGGAATTTGCGTATGCCCACTTGTTAGTCACAATGTTGGAGAAGTTTGATCAAATTGGTTCATCAATGAAGGAAGTGTTCCATACATAAAAACTTATATTAAATTTCTAAGTTTGAAGGGGAATAACCTGGTAAAAATTATCAGATGGAAAAATTTGGAAATATGAACATGCTCACTCATTCCATCGAAATCTGTTGAATAATGCAGAAGGAGCTGAGCACACGATAACCTCGTTTGGAATCCATAATAAAGTTCATGGGAGATAACTGGTTAACCAGATGAAATTTTTTAGAATGTTCGCATTTCCACTTGTTAGTCATAATGTTTGAGACGTTTGATCAAAACCGGTTAAAAAATGTAGGAGTAGTTGCATGCACAAGGAATGTAAGTACGGGGCGTCGACAATATAGCCTTCTCCGAAGCAGTGGCGGCGCCAGACATTTTTTTTTGGGGGGGGGAGGGGGGGGGGTGGGGGGCAGCTAGGGGGGGGGGGGGGGGCAGACTCCCATGAAGGGAGGCAAATACGTAAAGGATCATATCATTACTTTGTTATGAGGTAGTCCAAACTTGGACCCAAAGTCCGTAATATACTTTTTTGGTTTGGTACGTCCTGTGGACGTACCAACCAAAAAATTATATTACGGACTTTGGGTCCAAGTTTCGACTAAATGTAATGGTAATTAGCGGTCCTCCTTCAAAAAATCCTGGATCCGCGTCTGGTGGGTCTGTGCGTGAGAGATAGAGAGAATCTCTACTGCCTGGATGTGTTCATCAGCTAGCCTGAGGCTTTGGGCTAAGTGTGTATGGGAATAAAAAAAGAGAGGTGGTGTGTGTGTGTGTGTGAGAGAGAGTGTCTGAATGTGTTTGTGTGTGTGAGGGTGGGATGGAATGCATGCGAGATGGTTGGGGGGGCAACTGGGGGGAGGGGGCAAAGCCTTCGTTGGGGGGGGGGCAAATGCCCCCATGCCCCCCGTAGCGCCGCCACTGCTCCGAAGTGGGGTATAATAAACGGTGGGGTGGGGGTTACTGGTCTAGATAAACGGGGGAGAACTGACCGGGATTTTCTTCAGGAAATCATGGCGCGACGTGCTTCGGTAAACGTTCTGCTGAAGACATTAAAAAGTTTTTTGACAGTTTGGAGGAAGTAATGGAAACAGCCGAGCGTATACCAGTTACAAGGTGAAACAATTGTTACAGTCGACCCCGCCAACAAACAAGAAGATATTTTTGTTGAAATATCTTGTAATTTGACATATTTCGTGATCAGACGCGTGACCATGAATTTTGATGGAGCGATACGCTAAGTAGCAATCGATGATCACCGGCTCAGCCGAGGCGACCTTGGAGCGTCCTGGAGGAGAAAGTTTTGAAAGATGAGTATGGAATGAGCTCTGTGGTAGCATCTGTTAAAATATTTTGTGAAATTTTTGGAGATATTCCGGTCTAAAATATAAGCACTTTTGCAGAACTGCGTGTGAAAAATTGCATACAAAATAGGAGAGCATGAGAAACAGATTTTAAACTTTTTTTTAGGCCTAAACTTGACTTTATCTCCATGTTGTGGTTACAATTAGCCATTGAGCAGAAATATGTGACATTAAACACCAATATATAAATAAATTACGGCAGTGGCCCATAAATCCGTTCCAGATATTCCCCGCAACCAGTATAGACTCCCCCCGATGACTGATTATAGTGGGGGGGGGGGGGGGAGGGGGGCGAACTTTTGAAAATTTCCCCCAAAATTGTGAAAATGCCCCAAAATGACCAAATAAGCCCCATTTTGTACGCAAAATGGATAAAATTTCCAGTAAAACGGACCAAATGTTCCGACAGAGGTGGCCATAGGGGGGGGCAATGCGCTCCTCTAATAGTTTCGGGCCTGCCGTTCACTCTTCGAGATATAATCTGCACCCGCCATTAAATTTGTTATTTTTTTCGCAAAAGTACAATTTTATAAACCAATATATACCGGCATTCAAACCAATATTGATTGAATACCGATGTCATTACAAAAATATCGGTTTATCGTCATTATTTATTTACCCACAATTTAATTTTCAAGATGTCTTGAATTTTTTAACTGTAGCTCAGAATGAATAATATATCGCTTTACCCAAGGAACCGTCCGCATGTGCCCACATAATTTTCCAATTCAGCAGTTGAAAAAATCATATTAAAAATCCAACAAAGCTATATCATGTGACCCCCTGATTGAAAAGAGCTCAACGAGCTCGTTCCAATGAGGGGTCACATGATATTGTTTTGATGTAATTTTTTGAAAAATTTGATTTAAAATAATAATTTTGATATCGTCTGCGTTGTGGAAGAGTTTTTCGAACCGCATCATCAAGGCATGCTGATTCGTTCCGACTGTGATGCCTCAAGTGTCGATTGTGGTACTTATGTTCAGATATCTGAACAGGTTTTCGATATACCGGTATACCGCGGTATTTTTTTTGAATACCGATACCGGTATTCAGTTTTGAATATCGTGCAGCTCTACAATTTTATTCTTATGACAAAATCATTTTCCATATGTTACAAGTCAACAAAGTCGTCGCAATGTGTGGATAACACGGCCAAGCTCTGAGAGACTTTTTTTCTTTAACGGGGAAGGATTCAGCAGCTAATTTTCAGTGGACACGGTCATTAGGCAGTGGCGGCCGGAGGCCCTTCGGGGCCCCTGGCCATAATTATGATGGGACCCTCGGACACAGCTCGCACCGGGCCGACCATGGTTTCCATAAAATTTTGAAATGGATGAAAAACGCCAAATCCTTCACTCTGAAGAGGAGAATTCAGTTGTCTATTAAGGGAAGAATCCATCATTTCACTTGCAATATCGAGCTCTGAACATGAATGTCTGGGTTTTCTGTGGAGATGTAGATTACGCTTGATTTTTTTTTACAAGCTGTCATCGTGTATTACTTTCGGTTCACTGTAAGCGGAGACAACGGAACGGCGTCTTGATGAAAAACTCTATTCCAGCGCGCGGAGAAATTTCATTTATGCACATGAGCCTGTAAATTATTAACTTCTCTGCGGGGGCCCATTTTTTAAAGAGGGGGGCCCCAAAAAACCTACAAATTTCCTTTTCCTTTGAGCCCTTGCCCCCCCCCCCCCCTCCCCCCAGGAGCCCGGGCAACAGGTAGAAGGAAACTGTGCCCAAATTGTGAAATGCGATCTTGTGAAACGTAGATCGATGGAGGATGAGTTTTGTATTTCATATGTTTATCAATCAACATTCGCATGAATATCATACCGATTGTTTGTTGGATATCATTTGGCAACAGATGTGTTTTCCGTGCGTCAGGAAACTACCATACGCCAATACTGTATACAGCTTATTGAATTTCAAAATAACAGCGCTGTGCCAATTTGCATTTATTCGTCCTTTGGAAATATCAGGATACCAACATATAAGATTGGAATTTTCAAGCGTACATCCTGTCCCGTGAGTCTGACGTATAAAGGTTGTAAACAAAATAATGTATACGTTTCGTGGAAACTGATATCGTCCTCTAGAAATGAAGGAAGAAATAATGTTTTTTTTTCGGTGAAACGGCAAGCGAGACGGAATCATTGGAGAAAAATGATGGAGCCGTTTATAATAGTGACAGATATGTTCCTGGGTCTTGTTAACAAAATAACCACACATTTAATTAGGATTGGTTCACTGATCAATGATTTCTTGTCAGACTCTGGTAAATTTTCATGAAATCAAGTCATGGTTGCTTCATCAAGGTTAAGGATCAAATCAATCCCCAAGGAGCAGTGGACGTAGCTAGAGAGTTATTAATTGCGGCGGGGGGAGGGGTATGCGGACCGGTTATTTCCCACTGGATCGACCCATGAAGGTCCAGTACAGTGTTTTTGTTTTCCAACCAATATATGGTGTGGGGCCTTTCCAGGTATCAGTGAACACCCAAAGTGTGGGTTTTTTTTAACATAACTTATAAGAGGTTTGTATTGGGTTTACAAAAGTTATAAGACCGCCAAGTGGGATATATATAGAATATACCCATAGTAGCTTGGTGTACCAAATGTTCACGAGTGGTGAAGTGGTGCATGTTAACCGCGAGCCTTTGGCGCGCGTTAACACCACTTCACCACGAGTGGTGAACATTTGGTACACCAAGCTACTTAGGGCATATTTTATTTATACCATGATCGTCAGATTGTTAAGAGTCGCTATTATTTTTCTCGATTTTAATAAGCAGCAGGCGAACATACCTGCGAATCAGTTTTTGTTTACACGAGCATCGATGGGCAGTACTTCAGCTGTCAATTTTATCTCCGAAACGAAATGGAAAAAGAAAAGGATGTCTTTTGAATTTTAATAACAGAATAACATATTATTTCGAGTTGTGGATGCTTTATTAACATGAGACAATGCATGTTTGTTATTTTTTGGTGTCTTACGGGGTAAACTAATTTAAAAACGTAATAAATAATTGCCACTTTCATTTCACTCTTCGCGAGGCGACGAGCGTTAAATTCTGACAAGTTTGCATTCAGGTTGACGTCACCAAAAGTCAACTTGTATGTAGTTCCATAGTTCCACTGTGGGTGTAAATTTTTACTATAGGAATCCCATTACTGGTGTGTTCACCACAGTTGGTGTGTAAAGCTAAAATTTATGCTTTTCATATATAGTAGAATAGGTAATCATGGTATAAATAACATATATACATACGCCATGCTACTATATAGAATTATACTTTTAAGCAAAGTAAAATAATGACTCTCTGAAGCCTAAAATGATGAAAGAAAACAAAAAGGTGAGGGGTACGATGCAGGCCCCACAATATTTTCGTGCAACACAACTAGGCATTAAAAGGAAAAATTAAAGCAGCCATAACTTGATTCAATGTAGAATTCAATGGAATCTGGCATCAAGAAAGCATTAATAAGGGGGCTATAATCCTATTTATCTTGGAACCTCCCTCTACAAGATAACAGTATTTTGTAGTTGACGTTAAAACCCGTTGTATCAACGGGTGCGTGTGTGTGTGGGGGGGGGGGGGGGGGGGGGGCATAATCTTATCAAACGCGAACTGCGTATATTTTTCACATCATGTAAAAAATTGAGTTTATTAACACTCAGTATACAAACCACGAATACTATTCTCGATTGAGACTCAATCGAGAATAGTATTCTTGGTTTGTATACTAAGTGTTAATAAACTAGGGTCGGACCGTCATGCCCTTACCCCCCCCCCCCCCTTGCCCCCAATCCGAAATTCGCTCCGGCGTCTCTACTAATCGGAAAACTCTAACCACGTCCCGTCCCTGATCATCCGATGCGCGTAATAGTGGGCTGGACGTATCCCAGTTTCGTCAAAAGGGTTCGGGGGTTTCGCCGGGTAAAATGTTAGAAAAATGGAAGGATAGTGTGTGGCCTTCAGTTGGCTTCTTTGCACCTGACCACAATGTTTTTAAGTTGAAATATTTCCGCATTTTTATATGGACGCATTCAAATTTTGAAAAAAAGGAAAGCCAATTAAAAACGGCCCACAGGAGTACTGCGCAGAAGTTGTTAGTTATGCGTGGAAAACGGTATTACCCGAGATAAAACAAAAACATCCACTGCTGTGGGTATTTGGATGTCTTTGGTGTTATCGCGGATAATACCATATCCCTTTGGCACAAGTAAAGTTTCAAAAATAGGGAGAAGAGTTCATCCTAACTGGGTCCGTTCATGATTTTATTTCTGATTGGCATCAATTCAAAGTCCCAACCTACAGCCATACTATAAGTTGATCTGTTACTAAAAAACCCCAATATTTTAGACTTTTGTGGTCCACCTATGTCATTTGTGTAGAACATTTTTGTCCATAATGCTTTTATCTTTTTGTCGTGTACGCCTTCCATCCATATCTCGGGTCGCTGATACTGTTGTCTATCTTCTAATAACAACTGGTTTAACTCTTAGAAATCGGGGAATCAGAATGAATTTATTGAACATGACACACCGCGAAAAAATTAAAGCAGGTGCTTCTAGTCAAGTGTCGTCTGCCTATTCAGGCAGACGACACTTGACTAGAAGCACCTGCTCAGTGTTTAATTCTCCCCCAGCCCAAAGATAGCCGAACCATCACAGCTAGATTACCTGCCGTATTACATCACAGGCAAGAAAACTTTACTCCCGGCTTTAAGAGTTAAGACCATTGTTCCAAAATATCTCTCGGCTACTTTTCAGCACTTAATGTATAATTATATGAGATAAAGGTTGCGTAATATCAAATAGTTTTGATCACATTTGTTTCCAAACTGGAGAATCATGTTTCGACCAGTTCATGTAATATTTATTGTGTTGGTTTGTTATATATACATATCAGTTGCGTCAGATGTGATTCTTATCAAAACATGGAAATGCTCTCTTGATCCCTTTTGTAAATGGCGGATGTACTGCACGAACTCTTTATTGCAGTGTTATTTCACTCGAAGATCGTGACGAAATTCCTGTTATTATTTTGTTTTGTTTAAAGGCCTTCTCTAGGGAGAAAACTGGGTCAAAGTTAGATATAAATAAATCCTCAAGTGTATATTTCTGAGAGAACTAAACAGTTTACTCTATTCAGTTGCCAAATAGATGCCAGAAGTATACAGGGACGTGGTTAGAGGTTTCCGGTTGGGCGGGGGGTGGGGGGGGGGGGTAGGGTAGTGAATTTCCAACTAGAGGGACCCCCCGGCCCCTCCCCATAGTAGGAAATTCACAACCGAGAAACATTTTGAAAATGAAGCCATGAAAGGGGGCATAAAATTTATTCTAGTAACTGAAATGCCAACACATTTATGATAGAATTATCAGGTTGTTATTATTATTTGGTATTATTCTGAAAATTGAATATGTGCTAAACAAAAGCTCAAGCTGAGAACTTTGAGCAATGACATTAAATAAGGTCCTAACATTAAATAAGATCTTATGCAGGAATGATCCATTTTCGATGTTTCATCATTTTTGTAACTGTGAATGATGGAATTAACTCAGGATAACGATTTTACATGATATGATTTTCTTGAAGTGCATTTCGAGAATTGTTTTTTATTACGACAAGTAACGTACTATAGAAATCTCGTACCAATTGACATCATGCATACTTAGAATAGAATAGAATAGAAAAGAATTTATTGAAGCAATAAACACCTACTTGAAGCAGATTGCCAATTTTACAACAGTATTATTATGGTAATATAATGAAACAATATGAAAGTGTCAGTGACACTGTAGCTCGACTTGTCAAGACATGTACATGTATAGTATGTGACACAGCAATGACAAACATCTAGGCAATGACCTGATAACAAATGTACATATAAAGTATTGTAACGGTCTGTACATAAATACTGGCCGTAGCCTGTAACAAATGCATAGGTAAAGTATTGTAAAGGTGGGTGACAGTCAGATGCTAAATAGAAAAGAAATCTTTGAGTCCCAGTGTGGATCTGACTGAACTCCAAAATATTTGTTCTCATACCACAGTGATAACAAAGGCACCCCAAAACACACTCATTCCTGTCCCAAGGTGAAAACAAAGGTACCCAAGAAGTTTCGTGTAGATCAGTTCATAAATACGAGCTGTATAGAAGTTGTGACAAAAAACTGATTGGACCTAATTTCGGTACAAAATGGCCACTGGCAGCCATCTTGAATTTTGGACCACACTCAGAAACACTCATTCTCATCCCAAGGTGATAACAAAGGTACCCAAAAAGTTCCGTGAAGATTGGTTGATAAATACAGCCTCTAGCCCAAGCCGTATCGACATGTGCACTTACAGTGTATAAGTAGCACTAAATAAATCAAAATTCATCTAATTTGCATAATTTCTGCACGAGAAAAAAACCCGTACTGTATGTGATGTATTCCATTTTACTAAACATTCCTACAAAAATTTATTCAAATCAGAACTTTCATACAGAAGTTCTGTACAAAAGACTGATTGCACTAATTTTGGTACAAAATGACTGCTGGTGGCCATCTTGAATTTCGGACCACACCCCAAAACACTCGTTCTCATCCCACGGTGATAACAAAGGTCCCCAAGAAGTTTCGTAAAGATCGGTTCATAAATACGGCCTCTAGCCTGAGCCGTAAAGAAGTTGTGTACCCAAAACTGATTAGACCTACTTTCGGTACGAAATGGCCACTGGCAGCCATCTTGAATTTTGGATCGCACTCAGAAACACTCGTTCTCACCCCAAGGTGATAACAGAGGTACCCAAAAAGTTTTGTGAAGATCGGTTGATAAATACAGCCTCTAGCCCGAGCCGTATTGACATGTGCACTTACTGTGTGTAAGTAGCACTGAAAAAATCAAAGTTCATCTAATTTGCATAATTTCTGCACGAGAGAAAAACCCGTATTATATGTGATGTATCCCATGGTACTAAACACTCACAAAAAAAATTATTCAAGTCAGCACTTTCATATGGAAGTTCTGTGCAAAAATCTGATTGCACCTAATTTTGTACAAAATGGCTGCCATCGGCCATCTTGAATTTCGGACCGCATCCAATAACACTCGTTCACGTCCCACGGTGATACCAAAGGTACCCAAGAAGTTTCGTAAAGATCGGTTTATAAATACGGCCTCCAGCCCGAGCCGTATTGGCATTTGCACTTACAGTGCTGAAAGTAACACTAAATACATCAAAGTTGGTCTAATTTGCATAATTTACGTACGAGAAAAAAAACCCGTATTATATGTGATGTATCCCATGGTACTAAACATTCATACAAAAAATTATTCAAATCAGCGCTTTCATATGGAAGTTCTGTACAAAAAACAGATTTCTGCATCGTCGGTACAAAATGGCGGCTGGCGGCCAACTTGAATTTCGGATCGGACCTCAAAAGCATTCGTTCTCGTCCCACAGTCATAACAAAGGTACCCAAGAAGTTTCGTAAAGATCGGTTCATAAATACGGCCTCTAGCCCGAGCCGTATTGCATTGTTGACGGACAGACGGACGACGGATAATTGGCCATGGCATAAGCTCAAATTTGGCTTCGCCAAAGTTGAGCTAATAAAACGAAATGAATGAAATAATAATTTGGACAATGACGAAACGACGGATACACCCATGATAAGGTATATAATCATACAGTCATACATTAAGAAGGCATCTCAGTGATTATCATTAATCATAAATAAAGCTCGATACTACGTACACTGTAGTTGTAAATAGTAACAGTTGGATTTTTTGTTTTTTTTGCCGATTTGAAACCGAGTTGGGTTTTGGGAAGTAAAGGAGACATCAACATCACCAAAGAAGCTCTAGAATCCGGATAGATGGAATTTCCAACTGATCATGACTTGCCCTCCGAATTTCCAACTATAAGAAATTTTGGTCAGGATTGAGGAGGGGAGATATCACCCCCCCCCCTCCCCCACCCCACACCCCCTGTCGCCACAGTATATTGTTTTCGAAAAAGGTCAACAGTAAACAGAACGCAGCACAGGAACTCGTTACAAACAATGATTTAAGAATAAAATAATATTATAAGCGAAGCTTAACACTATACCCTATGTATACTATTATTATGTTTTATATTATATAGTAGTAGTATAGAACTATATGGGGGTATCCATCAGGGGCACCGAAGCATTTAAGGTCAGGGGGCCAGGCCCCGGGAAAAGGGCTTTACTCGCTCTAGCTGCCCCGGCATGGCATACCGAAACATGTATGTCTCGAAGGCCGAAAACCCGACATGGGGGAATTTGAGAGGAGGTGGGGGGGGATCTCCTCCCAAACTCCCTCATTGAATTTTGAAAGCTCCCAGAACGACTTTGGGGTGTATTTTAGCTTTACTTCGAGAATAAATCATCAGAAAAAATAAGTGACAAACCTCGGAAGAGCATTGTCTGTCGTCTCTCGCACCCGTGATCCGCGGACAGGGACAGTGACAGCGTCTGCCACCACCCCCATACTCTGCTCCGTGCTGTCGGCGTCCATTTATCCATTTATGCCTAGTTTATTATATCATTTTATTCTTAAATCATTGATTGTAACGAGCTCCTGGTGGAAGAGGCCATGGTTCCGCCCTGCAGGAGAATTTTTGAAAATTGGTTCCAAAAGAAGCAAAATAAATACTTCACTTGGGGAGTCTAACAAGAAATTTGTATTAAACTCTGAAGAGAGATGTGTATTAAACTCTAACGAGATATGTGATCAGACTCTAACGAGGGATGTTCATTAAACTCTAACAAAAAATATTAAACTATAACGAGATATGTGACCAGACTCTAACGAGGGAGTGTATTAAACTCTAACGAGAGATGTGTATTAAACTCTAACGAGAGAAGTGTATTTGACTCTAACGAGACACGTATATTAGACTCTAACGAGAGATGTGTATTAAACTCTAACGAGAGATGTGTTTTAGCCTCTAACGAGAGATGTTTATTGGACTCTAATGAGATGTGTATTAGCCTCTAAGGAGAGATGTTTATTAGACTCTAACGAGAGATGTTTATTAGACTCTGGCGAGACATGTGTACTAAAGCTCTAACGAGAGATGTGTATTAGCCTCTGATGAGAGATGTTTATTAGACTCCAAGGAGAGATGTTTATTAAACTCGAGGGGTTTCTAAAGCGGTCTCCAAAAATCAAGATAGTTGGAAATTTTTCAGACAAAAATTCCAACAGTTGGAAATTCGAAGCATTGTTGTCACAGATGTTTTTTCCGAATGTGGTATTACATTTCCGATAAAATTCCAACCACCGACTCCCACAGACAGAATTTTGATCGAACAACGCAAGATTTCCGACCACTCAGAGGCTCCGGAAATTAATTCCACAGCGTGTCATGTTGCGCCTTTTGTTCTCTTCTATGTCTAACCTTATTCATATTAACTCTGAGAAGCCGGGAGTCGAGTTTTCTTGCCTGTAATGTAATACGGCAGGTAATCTGGCACGGCAGGTAATCTGGCTGTTACAGTTCGGCTATCTTTGGGCTGGGGAGAATTAAACACTGAGCAGGTGCTTCTATCAATGTTCACATACACGTTGTCGATATCCCAAGTAGCCAGGATTTTTTTTCTATATTTTCAATTTAGGAATTTTTGACAGTGTAGTTTTGAGATAGCTCGCATGTCTATTAGCTATGGATTTATTTATTTATTTATTGGTGTTTAAGGTCACATATTTATGCACAATGGCTAATCTAATCATGACCGTGACAGTTTTATGGGTGGAGGAAGCCGGAGAACCCGGAGGGAACCACCGAGCAACGGCGAGCAACTGTCAGCTCCCCAACATACTAACTCCACACATTGGTCGAAGACAAGTGCACCATCGACGTGCAGTACGCCTTAGTACACAACGCTACCGTGCCCCCAGCCCCCATGCGGGCAACGGAGATGAAGTGTCTTGCCCAAGGACACCACGCGGTTGCCGCAGGTGGGATTCGAACCGAGGACCTCTCGGCTTGCAGCCTGCACCTCTACCTACTGAGCCACCGCGCTCTCGCTATGGGGTTTTAGATGATAATTAATCAGTTCCGAGATGGCATAAGACTCCGAATTACAATCTGAGACAACTGGCCTCCCGGGTGGAGTTAAGTCATCCGTCCACGAAGAACGATCCTTGTGGATCTTTGGTATATAGGATGTATGTAGTATACGATATGGTTTTCACCTCACATTGGCAGGACCCCAGAAGTGACGTCATAGTCACGTGACCCAGTGGCCTCATGTTGTGTTGTCATGGTAACACGCGTGAGCGACCTTCTTGGGACGTCATCCCAATAGTGATACATGGTGTTAGTGCGCATGCGCAGCACGTGTTGTTAGGGTGATACGTGTTTCCGTCGTCCATTCTGTATAGTGGAGGCCGCCATCTTGATTTCTATGGTAGCACGTGGTTGATATGTTACCAAAAGGCATACAACAAGACGGGGGGGGGGGGGGGGGGAGGGGGGAGGGGGATGTTCGGAGGGTATGTTCGATTGAATAGGAGTAAATCTAATTACCTAAAATAAACTCGACAATCCCTCCAAATCACTAAAAACGTTACTACGGATTTCCCAAACACGACTTTAATAATTACGGATTTTCCCCAGAATCCTTTTTAGGACCACCATACCACGGATTTTAATAGTAGCACGTAGTGCAATAGTACCGAGGGGACGCCCTGGGGGTAAGTTCGATTGAACTAGAGTAGTTTTTTCTGGCTCAGATTCCCCCAGAATCCTTTTTAGAATATACCATGCTCCCCACCCCCCAATAAAAGGCACGTTCCTTTGTATAAGAGTCATTACCCAGAATCCTCTGCTTCTACCTGGAACTCTATTTTTTATTATAAATTCCTACGCTCGAATTTTATTAACATCCTTAGATGACCCCTAACTAGTTGTTAGGGCCTGTATTTAGCATTTTCTTTAAATGACACCCCTAACTACATGATTTTAAATAATAAATTTAATGAGGATCAAGATGTTTCTACACTAGCCAATCAGATCGAAGTTAATCGACCAATCAGATTAGTATATTCCCATTGTGTTTCTTTCCCATGGACATCTATACTAATTTTCTAAATTTCCCAACTTTAACCTATAATTCTATAGAAAACAAACACAAACCCATGTGGGTTTCCAACATGATGTACTGAAGTTGAGACCTCACCTCTGGGTCATATATCGACTCGTCTATACGTGACGGCCGTTTTTGAAAACGTCAGGACGTCGCAAGGTTTTTTCATCGACTTTTTGATTCTTGGTTGGGGTTTGTGTTTGTTTCCTATGGGATTATAGGTTAAAGTCGGGAAATTTAGAAAATTAGTATAGAAGTCTATGGGAAAGAAACACAAAGGGCATATACTAATCTGATTGGTCGATTAACTTCGATCTGATTGGCTAGTTTAGAAACACCTTGATCCTCATTAAATTTATTGCTAAATATAGGCCCTAACAATTAGTTAGGGGGTCAGTTAAGGATGTTACTAAAAATAGAGCGTAGGAATTTAAACAAAAAAATATAGATCCAGGCAGAAGCAGAGGATTCTGGGTAATGACTCTTATATAAAGGAACGTACCTTTTATTGCGGGAAAAAGCCATGGCATATTCTTAAAAGGATTCTGGGAGAATCTGAGCGAGAAAAACTACACTAGTTCAATCGAACTTACCCCCGGAGACCCCCTCGGAACTATAGCACTACGTGCTACTATTAAAATCCACGACATGATGGTCCTAAAAGGATTCTGGGGGAAATCCGTAATTATTAAAGTCGTTTTTGGTGATTTGGAGGGATTGTCGGGTTTGTTCGAGTAATTAGATTTACTCCTATTTAATCGAACATACCTTCCGAACATACCCCGGTCTTGTTGTATGCCATTGGGTAACATGGCAACCACGTGCTACCATAGAAACCAAGATGGCGGCCTCCAGTATACAAAATGGACGACGGAAACACGTACCACCCTAACAACACTCGCTGCGCATGCGTACTAACACCACGTATCATTATGGGGATGACGTTACAAGATGGCCGCTCACGCGAGTTACCGTGACAACACGACATCGCGTCACAGGGTCACGTGACTATGACGCCACCTCCGGGCCCTGCCCGGGGTCCTGACAATGTGAGATGAAAACCACATCACATACTACTGATGCAAAATTGTCTTGTTTGAGAAAGAACGACAACCTACCCATCTTTGTCGGCTGGTTTAATACCGAAACTAATTTCTTATTTTTTCGAAATTTCGTGAGGGCTCTCAGTTCGCCAGCTGTTAAATTATCTTTATCAGCTGAACACCCTTTGGGGGATTCGTTTGTTAGCCTCAATACTTTATGGATCTACTTCACTATCTGAAGGCGACCAACCATATGGTTAGAATAGAATAGAATGTGTTGAAGCAATAAACACTAATTTTACAACAGCGTTATTATGGTAATTTAATGAAACAATAAAATGAAACAACATAAAACGAAAGAATGAAAAAATAATTTGTACAATGAAGAAACGACGGATCCACCCATGATAGAGTCATACATTAAGAAGGCATCGCAATGATCACCATAAATCATAAATCACTGCAGGACTTCAGATTCCCGTAATATGAAGAAGCGCCAGATTATGTTACAGATCGGATTGCACAGTTCTGGGACGTTGTTCCTCATAATGTGTTGGAAGAGTGTAATATTATCCACCTTTATGTTTGCTGTATGACCAATGAACATTTTGAACAGTTCATCACACAACTGATCATATAATGGACACTCTATTATAAAATGGAATTCGTCCTCAACCGTCCCCGAATCGCATCTGGTGCATATTCGTTCATTGGCCGGAACGACAGATTGTGCATGCCTCCCCGTTTCTACCAGTAAACTTTGGTTGCTGATTCGAAGACTAGTGAAGAGTTTCCCAGCTTCCCAAGACGTAGTGTGCACTAAATACGGTTCTAAAACATTATCACTCTTGAACTTGCGATACGTTCTTAATTTATTTTTACCCTGTTTTTTTTTATTATCGTCATGATTGGCATTATAAAATTCTTCTTCATGTCTTGTTTTACCTTTCCCTGTTAGAATCATTTTAATATCTTTTTGCGCGACACAGTTGTTCGATGTCTGATGTACCAATGTATTCATGCAGAATTTTCTTTAAATTATCCAGGTCGTGCTTCTTTGTTTCACAAAATGCTTCACCAAGCAATGTGGTAGAATCCTGGGAAGTTAATTTACAGTAATATTTTATTTGTTGTAATATTGCATCAATAAACAAGGGATATCGTCCTAACTCAAGTCGTAGTGCATTATTTGACGCATTCTTATTTACCCCGAGTAAAAGTCTGCAAAATTTCATATGTCCATTTTCGCAGGCGGAGCTTTTACATTTTTGTGATTAACCCTTTACCTAACATGAAAAGCAGACGACACTTGCAAAATAAATTTTTGAATAATTAATTTTTTTCGTTTTTTGTCTCAAAAACATAGGTTATGACCCCTCGTTGGAACGAGCTCGACGAGCTCGTTCCAACGAGGGGTCATAACCTATGTTTTTGAGACAAAAAATGAAAATATTTTGAAAATAAATTGGCGATTTTTGAGAATAGCGCTGGCCGGTTTTGGCCGTTACGTTGGGTAAAGGGTTAAGTTCCAACGACCATATTTCACTCCCGTAGAGTAAGATGGGTTTGATCAACTTATCGAAAAGACTTAAATATACTTGTACTGTCGGGCGATATGTCTGATAAAAAGGATTATTTAGTGAGTATAATGCCCTAAAGCCTTTCATGCTCAAGTCTTTTTGGCCGTCTTGCAATTTACCATTTTGTGAAATTGTTAAACCTAAGTAGTTATGTAAAAAGAAGTTTCTGACCGCTGGAGTTTCTAAAGCGATCTGCTAATTTCATTTGCCAAAGCAAATCACAGTTATATTTACACTCTAAAATCTCTAGGTACTCTGTAATACTAAAGGTGGTACTTAACGTGTTCCGTGTGGGGTACCAAAATTATGGTACTCCAGGAAATCAAAACATTGCTGGTACTCCAAGAAACCGAACTGTAATGGTACATTGAGAAACCAAAACTGTCTGGTACTTCGTTTTGGTTAGTTTAAACATATTTTATTTGCCATAAATTTGCAAAAGGATTGGAGTACAAGTTATACAACTTATGTTAACTCCTCCCCATAAATACAACAGAATAACAATACATAGATGCGGCTACAAGATATATAGATTGATTCACAAATGAATAGGCATTTACACAATTTACAATTGAAATGTAAGTTGTTGAAACAGGCAGCCATGTACGTAATAGCGTCTCGACATAGGGAATACATAGGGCTGGACACTGTTGACTTTCTCTACGAAAGCTCTTGAATGGCAAGATAAAGGGGGGGGGGGGGGGGGATGTTTAGGCCTATAGTACGTCTCGTCTAGTGCAAGAGAGAGGCTAGTCGAGAATATAATGACTCAATTGAAGCGGCCACTAGCTAGGATGAACGCTTGGGTTTTCAGAAAGATATATTCGTTTTGTTTTGTTGTCAGTATGGCTTTACCGTACAAGAGATCGGTTTCGGATGATATATCAAAATCTCGAAGAGAATCGAGTAGTGTAATCCTGGGGTCAGGGTATCGAGGGCACACCATGAGATAGTGATGAGCATTTTCACAGGGATTACCACACATACACTTTGGAGTGGCCAGAATGTAGTTTTGGAACTTGTCATTATTTAGGTCGCGGCAGTTATTACGCAATTTTGAGTGTAAAATGTAGGCCTTTCTTTTACCCACACAGAAATAAAGAGGTGGTTTGGGGATCAAGTTCAATTGGGCATAGGTTTGTTTGAACTCCGTTAGTGTTGCGGCTCCGGTGAGTACGTCTGGTGAGTTGTTCCAGCTTTTTGTGGTGAATGTGAAAAGGGATTTTTTTAAACGCTCCGTTCTTGTCGGATAATACGTGAATCTGTTGGGGTTGCGAAGATTATACATTGAGATATCATGCGTTCGAGGGGGTAACAATGCATTGAGGTAATTTGGAGTTTCGTTGTTGATAATTTTAAAAAAAAATGCAGTATTTGTGCTTTTCACGTCGCTTCAAAAGGGAGGGCCACCCTAGTTCAGCCAGAAGTTGATCAGCAGAGACTGATCGCGTTACGCCAGTAATGATACGCACAGCATCAAGCTGAAGTCTGTCATGATTCTGATTCAAATATTCGGGTGCGCAGTCCCACACTACGTCGCCCTAATCAAGTAGTGGTTGAATAAAGGTGAGATAGATTTGTTCCAAGGTTTTTCTGTTCAAAATGAATTTCAGTTGGCGAAGGAAAGACAGACGGTTGTTGAGTTTCTTGCGTAGTTCAGTTATCTGGGAGTCCCACTTTAGATTAGATTGGAAAATTAATCCCAGGTACTTGTGATCTTCAGTGAATGAGACTGAATTACTATCAAAAATTAAGGTGGGATAATCTGTTCCGTCATTACTGCCACAGTGGAATAGAACTGCCTTTGTCTTAGCAAGGTTGAATGAGACGAGCCATTGAAGAGACCAAGTGTTAATTTTTCCACGGTTTCGATTGAGGGAAACGGTAAGATTTTCAATATTGTTGTTGTTATCAGTTACACATGTATCGTCGGCATACAGTCTAGCAAAGCCGTCGATGATCTCAGCAATGTCATTGATATAGATTAGGAAGAGAAACGGACAGAGAACGGAGCCTTGGGGCACTCCAGCTTCAATGAGTCTATAGTCGGAAAAGGTAGTTTGGACGAGAACCCTTTGCATTCTTTCGTGCAGGTAGTCCAGAATCCATCCAATAAGGGTTCCAGAGATGCCATATTGGCAAAGTTTGAAAACAAGGCCTTTATGCCAGACTCTCTCAAACGCTTTTGAAATGTCGCAGAAAATTGCACAGGTCTGGAGGCGTTTATCAAGAGAGAGGCAAATGGAATGGTAGAGTTCTAATAACTGGAAATTTGTGGAGTGGCCTCGAAGAAAGCCTCATTGGAATTCATACAGTAATTTATTTTCTTGGAAATAACTACATAGATACTTCAGAACTAGTTTTTCAAATATTTAGCCAGAGCCGGTAATAATGAAATAGGCCTATAGTTCATCACTTCTGTTGGACTATCTTTCTTGAATATTGGTATAACATCTGCTTTCTTCCATTCAAATGGGAATTTATGTAAATCCAGAGATTTGCAGAAGAGGATGCTCAGTGGGAGTGCAATCGAATTCGCAGTTCCCCTTAGCATTCTGGGTCTAATTCCGTCGTGTCCATGAGCTTTGCTACTTTTTATGGACTTGATTATTAAAGTAATACCATCTTCTATAAAAAATATGTTTGAGAGATTGCGAGTGCATTTAGAAATAAATTCGGGAAGGGTATGATTTTGATCATCGACAAATCCATTGCTTATAAAGGTTTCATTCAGTAAGTTAGCTTTTTCTGCGTCGGTGAAGGCCATGTCGGCAGTGGAGTTGGGATAGCGGATAAGAGGAGGGATTGATTTGGATGAATGGGTGCCGAGGACATGTTTGGCAACGTGCCAGAATTGTTTGGGGGATGAACAATCAGTTATTTTATTTTGCAATTTTTCTTCGAATTGGCCTTTGAAATACTTTTTCATGCTATTGACCTTGTTACGACAGTGTTTGAATAAAATCCAATCAGTATCGCTCCCGGTTCTCTTGGCTTTTTCCCTAAGTTTATCACGTCGACGCATTTCAGTACGTAATTCCGAAGTGAACCAGTATTTGTCCTTTAGACGTATAAGTATTTTAGATTGGTATGCATTTACCGATGATTTCAAAATAGGTGTTTACAAATTTGCTTTGCATAAGGTTTATGTCATCAGATTCTAGGAATGTGTTCCAATCCACCTGACCAACGATTTAAATTCAGAGCTTCTTCAACTAAGCCGTCAAGAAGGTCCCAGTAGTTAGGATCACAGTACTGGGGAGATCGATATGATACCCCGAGAAGATAACGAAATAACTTCGAAGAGATTTCGAACCACATGGTAGAATTATCGAATTCCAGATTAGTTAAACGTTTGTAGTGCAGCCCATTTGTGAAGTAAACTGCAATGCCACCACCAAAGCTGTCTCTGTCATTACGAACAGGCAGGGAGAAGTCGGCTATTTTAATATCATTTGAATCAAATTCTTCGTTTAGGTGGGTTTCGGTGAAGCATAGAACATCGAAATCCTCTAAAATATCAACAATCCGTGCAAGTTTAAAACGTAAACTACGAACATTATAATGGAAAATTGATAGTGTTGATTGATGTTTAGAAGTAGAATCATTTGGACCTGGGTTGGATTCGATATCCCCTGCAACAATAAGTAAGACAGTTAGGATAATAAGACTGTACGTCAATGTTATTCCCGATAATTGCCAAAAACAGAACGGATAACGTCACAAAATTCACAGTGTTGTTGTTGTCGAAGGAGTTTTTGTTTTTTGTACTATCCGCATTCCAACACCCGGCATTGAAAACCCCAATTGTGGTTCTATACTGAAGTATTGTTATCGCCATTATGAGTGATCGTTTTCAGAAAAGTAGTAAAGAGATCATCAAAGTCGGGTGATGGAACATTCGGTTTTTGGATAGTAGAAATATCAATGTGCTGACTAGAATATATCATTGTGATTGTGTTTGGAGGGCTGTGATCTGGACGATTTAGTTTATAAGGGAGATATATGTAGCCATTGGGAGACGATACAATATAAAGTGTTTTTTTGCTGGCGGTTACCTGTTTCAACAACATATTTACAAGAGAAGGAGCACTGCTCAAACAATAGACATAAAAAAAACAGTGAACAGAGCAAAAATGAACAGAGCACAAGTGCACATAGAGTGGTACGGTAGGTTAAGTAGTTTGGGTTGGCTATAGAGTATATTATTGAGTCTGAGATGGTATAAACTGAGTTGGTACAGCCGTTCAGGGATGGGATAAGTTAAGTATCGACATGGGGCCAGTGTCGTGCAGGGGTTTAGGGTTCAGCATAAAGTGGGATTCTGCAAGCACATAACAGTGGAAAACAATAAGTGTCTGTAATTACGGAGTTCAGACACTGGCGATTTACATCGTGATTACCGTTGTTTATCCCTTTACCTAACATGAAAAGCAGACGACACTTGGAAAAAAAATTCTTGAATAACTAATTTTTTTCATTTTTTGTCTCAAAAACATAGGTTATGACACCTCATTGGAACGAGCTCGTCGAGCTCGTTCCAATGAGGGGTCATAACCTATGTTTTTGAGACAAAAAATGAAAAAAATATTGAAAATTAATTCGCAATTTTTGTGAATAGCGCTGGCCGGTTTTGGCCGTTACGTTGGGTAAAGGGTTATCATACTAGTTTTCTATCTTATAAACACTTTTCTCGATTGGAATCAAAATACCACGTGGCCAAGTATTGCCCGAGTTGGCAAAATATATGAATGCTTTGGGATCTCAGAGATATATTCAGCTCGGCATGTATTTGAACCATAAGTTTTGCAACAAGTGCAATCAAAAACACGTCTTAAAGCTGGTCGAATGAGTAGCAGTTAACTTAAAAATGGACTGGCGTTGCCTATAGCAGTCACGTCCCACAATGGGAATAGGAATAAAGGATGCATATACATGAACAATGATTGGGTTCATATTTTACTCCAAGGGGGATTATCTCAGTGGATAATCACAGCAAGTAATTAAATGAGGGAACTTATTGGACCCATGAGAGAAGGGTTGAACAGGTGAAACGTGAATATACAGTATGTATTGAGGAAGAAACAACGGGTCCAAATTCATCAATTCACCTGCTCAACACACCCAGCACCCGCACGATGCGGCAGTGACGACTCACCGCATCATATGAGCACTAGACGCGTTGATACACTATTGAAGAACGGGTTGAAAGAAAGACCCTGGCGTAAGTGATTCCTCCTTATTAAATGCCGAAGCAATCTCGTGGATGATTTTAGAAATGGATAATGTGTATCGTCTCACAGGCGCGTCACGGCGCCACCTGCAATAATAAGGCATTGCGTGTGGAGCTGTGCGGCGCCCAAGGGGCGACACGGTCTTATAGTATGGATGATTCCGGGACTGTATTACAGCTTATAATGAGATGGATATTCAGGAAGTTGAGGGCTAGATCATTTTGATAGTCTCAATTGTTATTCAAAATTTACTTCTTACAAATTATTGGAGAGAGTCCACCTATCACTCCCCCAACAACCCCCACCCCAATCCACCCGCTCATTCCCTCCTCCATTCTTATAGACAAAAGAAACACCAGTGGGTGTTCAGACTAATAGAGGATATTTACACCATTGCAAGAAATAGATATCAGTTATGAGGTGTAAGAATTAGAACCTGAGTAACGAACACTGAAGATCGGCCCTAATTAAATATTTAAGCTGATTAATTAATCCGTTAACAAACTTCGAATTATTTGATAAGTCAGAATAATGCTTCTGAAATTCTCAGAATATATATCACATTACAGGTAAATACCTGGCTGATTTTCATATTTAGGTTGAACTAGATTTATATTTTATAATCAGTCCGACTCAAGTACTGACTGAGTTCCCGAGTCGAATCTGGAATGTGGGTGCCGAGCAGCAGCCACGTCCCAGTTTGGAATCGGGGTAAAGGTTAATTTACTAGATTTATGCAATACTGGACGGACGAAAAAATGAATGTGCAATGGACGAAAGAATGGACGGGTGTGAATTGACCACAAGAAGTTAATCACTAGTCAGTAGACACTAAATCTGAGTAACTTGAAATTATCACATAGTCTATTGCTTCACATCAAGTCTGATTGCTTTGATTACAATTTACAGTTTATAACATACCAGCCAAGTCCGCTTCGTCGTTGATGAGTTTAGGCATATCATCCTTATCATCCACAGTTTGTTTCAGAAAGATTCTTCCGTCGTTGGTCCAAAAGATTGAATTTTTCTGTCCTTCCTGAGTGTTATTAATTAGGATATAATAGCACCACGGTGCTCCATTAGTGATTCTGTAATGAAAATTCTGTCTGGGTTATTCTTCAGTTCTTTCTTGTTTGAGTACACAGAACAGCGGTGTCTATATGAAACAAAACGACATATAATACTTCAAGTTTTCTTGTTGTGTTCGGTACGCACTTTCCCTAAAACGTGGGTCCTACTCAAATCGTTCTCTGAGATGGACGTTTTAAGCTTTGAATTACATAGGTCCAGAATTACTTTGTCTGTGGTTTTATTAATTTCACGCACATTTGTTGTGATCACGGGGACGTTACGAAAAATCAAACAGTTGCGACCTACGTACTGTTCTTGTTCTTCAACACGTCGACTCACATCGCTCTCTGATTTCTGCAGGCGTTCTCCTAGCGAATTCGTTTTGGTTCTTTAGAGAACCAAACGTTTGATATTTTATTATGATGCTCCAGAGAACTCAACTCAAGTACCTATACTATGTTGCTCCAAGAAACCAAAAGTTTGGTACGTATTTAGTCCTACCTCCACCAGTCCTGGAAATGAGACGGGGGCGAGTGCAATTGCTCCCGTCAGCACCCCTGTTTTCTATTTTACGGGAGCCAAGAAATGCACTCTTGAAAAATATTGTGGAGCACTAATATACTGTGAGGGCATATAAATGTGTGTTGTTTTGAGAAAGCAGCACTCTTTGGCCAGTGGCAAGTTACTGTCATAATTCAGCAATTCCTTATACATTAAACCCTTTGAACACTAGTGACATCTGCCATGCCAGTTCAATGGCAGCAATTAGAAGAGTCCATATTCATTATTTGGGGTAGACAACTCAGTATTTTCAACTGCACGTTGAAAATACTGATTGGTCTACCCCACACATTTACTGAACAGCCATCCTATTTAATGGCTTTTTGATGTATTATATTCCTGGCTGGAAAAGCGGCCCATCGGGTTCAAAGGTCTAAGGTTTCTGGTGTTTGGTGATAGTATGCCCTCGAAAATTCATATACTGACATTTTACGGGTGCAATTTACTCTCGTCTCTGATTTCGCGGGAGCTTAAAACTGCACCCGTCAATTTTGTTCATTTTCAGCACTGCTCCATCTCCTTTCATGTACACAACATATACATGGGAGGGGTAGGCTCAAATATTGCTCCATTGAGGGAGCCAAAGAACCGGACTGAAGTCTGAAAAGCTGCAGAAGTACCAGCCTCCCTCATGGTCCTGGGTACATTTATTGTGTAGATAACACCACAAATCATGTCGCTTTGAAAAAAAACGAAAGAAAAATGAGTTATGCCGTTCCTTTAATAACCCTCAACAGATGTTAAAGACATACACTGTAATTCACAAAAATCAAATAAAGTTTAAACCAAGTCACACAAGCCGTTCCCTGTGAGCCATTCAGTCAGGTTTTCAGGCTCCTTGGCTTCGACCGAAACCACCATTGTTGATACAGACGGCGCTCGTTTGGCGGCCAAGTTACTCACGTGCTGGGTATACAGGGGATGTAAATCCTACTTATCGATAGTTAGGTATCCCATAACATCCACTTGGTATTATACGCGCGGAATATAGGGGAGGCTATCCATAATCGGTGTTTAGGTATCTCATATTCTGGTGGGATCATGGAATACCCAAATGTATTGTTTTTTTAGAGTGTACGGCGGTATATTTGCCTGATTACCAGTTTTAGGCTTCGGTGCTGGTACAAAAGTTAAACCGCGGTCTAAAAGATATTTTTCTTGGGCTCTTAGGTCATTGCTGCCAGACAGGTCAACCACATTAGTTCCTAATCCCACATCTGTTAGGAGGTTGTTACCTTTGCCTTCACTTAGTTTAAATCTAGATAATCCAACCATGCAGTGATCGTACATTATAACAGAGAATGCAACATAATTAAAATAAAACAATGCAATGTTACGACCCATTTATATTTATTTACCCTAATGGCGTGAACTTTGATCGCGGCTCCATCATAATTGGTTTTCACAAGTACAAAAACAACCATCTGAATCTTGTGCATTTTCAGCGATTCAGAAAAAACAACGTCAGTCTATTTAAAATGAGTGCAAGTCCGCGTAACTCGCCCAAACGTACAGTAGCACTTCGCTCACTTAACAACGACACAAGTCTCTGAATGGAAGCCGCGTCGAGGTTAAATAACTCAGGAGTATCCTGTAGACAACGCAGTCATGGAACTGGTGTGTTGCAAGCATCAAGGCAAACAGCTGAAAAATAAAGAAAAAGGCCAGCAGAAAACCGAATACAGGGCGGGTGGGAGGGAAAAGTTGAACCACCAAGTGATGATAAATCAAACACAATTATGAATATTATACACCACGTCTTACCAAATCTCCGTTTCCAAAATCGCAATGAATTTAGATGACGCAATTTAAAGTCATGTGACACACTTGGAATGAAATTCTCAGAAACGATCAAAGGAAGATAACCAAATGATGAACAGCACCTCTGCCTCCCTGCTAAAACGGATTTATCTGTTAGGGATAAATCCTCTTATAACAGAGAATGCAACATAATTAAAATAAAACAATGCAATGTTAACACCCATTTATATTTATTTACCCTAATGGCGTGAACTTTGATCGCGGCTCCATCATAATTGGTTTTCACAAATACAAAAACAACCATCTGAATCCTGTGCATTATCAGCGATTCAGAAAAAAACGTCAGTCAATTTAAAATGAGTGCAAGTCCGCGTAACTCGCCAAAAGATCGGCCAGTCACCGATCTCCGCCACCCTGTGTGGGGGAGCGGACATCGGACTGAGAAAGAGTACAAAAGAACCGCGATCAAAGCGACTCGCCACACCATGGTGTACCACCACCAGACACTTAATTATTGTGTTAACAAGAACTTTATTCCAAGTTTGAGGTCTTCCAAAAACTGCTTGTTAGCCAACTCGGACAAATGAACCCCGTCATGGGAAAAATGTGAAGGATGTGAGGTGATCAAGGGATGCTTAATATAACCACCTCCAAGTGCTAAGGCCTTTTTTGCCACGGCTGAATTAACTCTCACTCGTGCCCGATTAAGGTTAGTGGAAAACCCACCAACAATGTCTGCCCTCCATACATTACGTGGCAACATCTGTGACCAAGCAATTTTGGCATTTGGCAGCAGTGCTGATAGCTCATCAAGAATACTTTTTAGCAATTCCCGTAACTTTCGTGCCGGAACATAACCAATGTCATTAACACCCAGATGGAGAACCAACAAGTGAGGCTCATCTTCATACCGCAATAATTGTCGTATTGTGGGAATCAAATGTCTGGAGCGCATGCCCCCTCTGCCCTGCCACCAAATGGAAATGCCTAGATTTGTCAAATGCAAATTTATACCCCCTTCACTACTTCTGGCAGCAACAAAAGCATTTCTCACAATGGAAGACCCAACAATCCACACACTTTTCATCTCATCTGAAATTGATAACAGTTCTAAGATAAAACAGACTCGCCTTGAAATCTAACGAGTGAACAACTGTGTTGGGACGCGAATATAGTTTCGCACTACAACTGATTTCCAGCGCCCCAATGACTGTATTGTTTCCTCGGACATGCCTGCTACAGCAGCTGAAGTGGCAGCCCCTGTACGGAACGAATTAGACTTATACAAATGGCAATTCAGGCCAATGTTGGAGATGGCTTTTCTGAGTACAGCGGAAAATTGATAACGAGTGAGAGGATGCCCGCCGAAATGACAGAAGAATGGTCCCGCAACTCGAGGACGAACTGACACATATTCGTTTACAATATCAAAAGGAGAAATATTCAGGCCATTGCTTGGAATAATAATAACAGTGCCAAGGCCACACTGATCAGATTTGGAATGCCTAATCCTGAGCAAAATCTCCCGCTTCTGGTTTAGCATAACATCGCCGACATTCAGAAAATGGCCGTCTAATGAAGCCATCGACGGAACAATTTCTCCTTTTCTTAAAAAAACAAAGAAGGCGATAACGTAAGCTGCCCGAAAAAGACGACTTTCGTATGTTGAATAACAAAGATTAGGAATGATTCGCAAAAGTGGTTCTAATATATCGTATGTAATGGACAATCTGCTGTCATTGCTGGAGTTTGGACGTTTCAAACCGTCCAACATTTGAATTACTACAAAATTTTTGGTTGTATCCTGAACACCCGCTATCTTACATTGGTGAGCTATAGCCGCTAAACTCACCCTAGCTGTGGATTCGGCAAGACCCGACAAGGGCATTTGGGAAATAAAATGTGTCAGCTGGTCCATGGGGGGAGGCCATAACCTTTCAAAATGAAAGTGTCAATGACACTGTAGCTTAACTTGTGTGTTGTGTTTGATGAAAAGGATAATGTTCAATGTTTATGAAAGGATTATGAAATAAGACAAGAATTGTGATAATTGGGAATATGTTCATTTCTGTTCCCTGTATGCTATGTTTCTGATAAAAATAACATGAGGTGTACACTGTACTAAAGAGCTGAGGGTGGGTTAATATGACCCCACAGTTAATGTATGTGGCCCTCACAGTTAATGTATATTAACAAAACTTACCAAGTTACAGTGAAATTATTCCAAAACGAGTCATCCTATCAAGTTACATTAAAATCCCTTCATAAGTATGGCCTGTAGACTGTGCTAAACGTTTTCGGGCTTCGGGCTCTGGCAGCCATCATGGCTGAATGATCGCAACCAAGAGGGGACATTCTCATCTGGGCATCATCTGGAGTGATCCTACAAAGTTACAATGAAATCCCTTCATAAATATGACCTGTAGACTGTGCTCAAGGTTTTGGGGCTTTGGGCCCCTGAAGCCGTCACAGCTGACCAATCACGACCAAAAGGGGATGTCATCATCTAGGCATTATGTGGAGTCAAACGTACGGGTTACAATGAAGTCCTTCCATAAATATGACCAATAGACTATGCTAAAGGTTTTGGGGATTTGGGTTCGGGCAGCCATCAAGGCTGAATGATCGCGACCAAAAGGGGACGCTCTCATCTAGACATTATTTAGAGTCATCCTACCAAGGTACAATGAAATCCCTTCATAAATATCACCTGTAGACTGTGCTAAAGATTTTCGGGCTTTGGGCCCCTGTAGCCAACACAGTTGCCTAATGGTGTCCAAAAGGGGCTGTTCTCATCTAGACCAAAAGGGGATATTCTCATCTGGACATCATCTGGAGTGATCCTATGAAGTTACAATGAAATCCCTTCATAAATATGACCTGTAGACTGTGCTCAAGATTTTCGGGCATCAGGCACCTGTAGCCATCACAGTTGACCAACCATGACCAAAAGGGAATGTCATCATCTAGGCATTATATGGAGTCAACCTAACAAATTACAATGAAATCCTTCCATAAATACGACCTACAGACATGCTAAAGGTTTTTGGGCTCGGGCAGCCATCAAGGCTGAATGATCGTGACCAAAAGGGGACGTTCTCATCTGGACACTATTTGGAGTCATCCTACCAAGCTACAATGAAATCCCTTCATAATTATGACATGTAGACAGTTCTAAAGGTTTTCGGGCTTTGGGCCCCTGAAGCCGTCAGAGTTGCCCAATCGTGTCCAAAAGGGGACGTTCTCATCTAGACATTATATGAAGTCAACCTACCAAGTTACAATGAAATCCCTTCATAAATATGACCTGTAGACTGTGCTAAAGGTTTTCGGGCTTCGGGCTCGGGCAGCCATCATGGTTGAATGATCGCAACCATAGGAGACAATCTCATCTGGGCATCATCTGGAGTGATCCTGCGAAGTTACAATGAAATCCCTTCATAAATATGACCTGTAGACTGTGCTCAAGGTTTTCGGGCTTCGGGCACCTGTAGCCATCACAGTTGACCAATCACGACCAAAAGGGGATGTCATCATATAGGCATTATATGGAGTCAACCTAACAGGTTACAATGAAATCCTTCTATAAATATAACCTTTTATCTATGCTAAAGGTTTTTGGGCTCGGACACCCATCAAGGCTGAATGATCGCGATCAAAATGGGACGTTCTCATCTAGACATTATTTGGAGTCATCCTACCAAGTTACAATGAAATCCCTTCATAAATATGACCTGTAGACAGCGCTAAAGGTTTTTGGGTTTCGGGAACCTTTAGCCGTCAAAGTTGCCCAATCATGTCCAAAAGGGGACGTTCTCATCCAGACATTATATGACCTACCAAGTTACAATGAAATCCCTTCAAAAATATGACCTGTAGACTGTGCTTAAGGTTTTCGGGCTTCGGGCTCGGGCAGCCATCATGGTTGAATGATCGCAACCATAGGGGGCAATCTCATCTGGGCATCATCTGGAGTGATCCTACGAAGTTACAATGAAAGCCCTTCATAAATATGACCTGTAGACTGTGCTCAAGGTTTTGGGGCTTCGGGCACTTGTCGCCATCACAGCTGACCAATCACGACCAAAAGGGATTGCCATCATCTAGGCATTATATGGAGTCAACCTAATACGTTACAATGAAATCCTTCCATAAATATGACCTTTTATCTATGCTAAAGGTTTTTGGGCTCGGACACCCATCAAGGCTGAATGATCGCGATCAATATGGGACGTTCTCATCTAGACATTATTTGGAGTCATCCTACCAAGTTACAATGAAATCCCCTCATAAATATGACATGTAGACTGTGCTAAAGGTTTTCGGGCTTCGGGCACCTTTAGCCGTCACAGTTGCCCAATCATGTCCAAAAGGGGACGTTCTCATCTAGACATTATATGAAGTTAACCTACCAAGTTACAATGAAATCCCTTCATAAATATGACATGTAGACTGTGCTAAAGGTTTTCGGGCTTCGGGCACCTTTAGCCGTCACAGTTGCCCAATCATGTCCAAAAGGGGACGTTCTCATCTGGGCATCATCTGGAGTGATCCTAAGAAGTTACAATGAAATCCCTTCATAAATATGGCCTGTAGACTGTGCTCAAGGTTTTCGGGCTTCGGGCTCTTGTAGCCATCACAACTGACCAATCACGACCAAAAGGGGATGTCATCATCTAGGCATTATATGGAGTCAACCTAACAGGTTACAATGAAATCCTTCCATAAATATGACCTTTTGCCTATGCTAAAGGTTTTTGGGCTCGGGCACCCATCAAGGCTGCATGATCGCGATCAAAATGGGACTTTCTCATCTAGACATTATTTGGAGTCATCCTACCAAGTTACAATGAAATCCCTTCATAAATATGACCTCTAGAGTGTGCTAAAGGTTTTCGGGCTTCGGGCCCCTGTAGCCGTCACAGTTGCCCAATCACGTCCAAAAGGGGACTTTCTCATCTAGACATTGTATGAAGTCAACCCACCAAGTTACAATGAAATTCCTCAATAAATATGACCTGTAGACTGTGCTAAAGGTTTTCGGGTTTTGGGCTCGGGCAGTCTTCACGGTTGGCAGATCATGCCCAAGTGGGGAAATTCTCATCTAGACATCATAAGGAGTCATCCTACCAAGTTACAATGAAATCCCTCCACATTAAACATGACCTGCAGACTGTGCTAAAAGTTTTTGGGTTTCGGGCTTGGGCAGCCATCACGGTTGATAGATCATGTCCAAAAGGGGACGTTCTCATCTAGGCATTATACAGAGGCATCCTACCAAGTTACAATGAAATCCCTTCATAAATACAACCTGTAGACTGTGCTAATGGTTTTCGGGTTTTGGGCTCGGGTAGCCATACCGGTTGCCCGATCGCGACCAAAAGGGGACGTTCTCATCTAGACATGACCCCAAACCTGCATATGAAATTTCGTGACGAACAGACAAGAACTGCGGGGTGTAGCCCGTGCTAAAGGAAAATGTGAACAGACGTCACAGACTCACAGACTTCCGCACGCGTGATGGCAATAGCTTATCTTGACTATGTCAAGTTAAGCTAATTATATGTATGCCGAAAAATTTCAAAAACCTGCAACGCATGCTGATAAGCTGAATGAGCGTTCGATGCCAACGACGCTTCCATCAATCTATCTTTTTCAACTTGCAGAGCAGCTGTAGAAAACATTCTGGTATCTCTGCTGGATCTTGATCTGCTGCTGGAGCTAGGGACCGGAATCGAACCCAATCCTTTCTCGAAATAGAATCAGAAATACAATTGTTAGCACCAGGAATATGTTTGGCTTTAAAATTTAGATTATTTTGTAGGGAAAAGAGCACAAGATACCTCACTAAATTCATAACAAAAGGGCACTTGCATGTCTTTTTTGTTCAACACGGTAACCAATGCTTGATTGTCTGTATAAAAAGAGGATTTTTTTTGCCTCGAAATTGAGCCCCCCAGATGTAGAGAGCTAAAACTATCGGAACTAATTCCAAAAAAGTCAGATTTGTTAAAAAGAAGAATTTTTCCCAATCCGGCGGCCAACCCACAAAAGCCTAGTGGCCCCTGTAATAGCACCCACAACCCAGCCTGGCACCACCTGCACTGTCTGTGAACAATTCCAACGACATATTATCAGTCCAAGTTAAATCACTGAAATAACAAACACCATTGAAATGTTAGAGAAAGTGAAGCCACACCATTAAATCCTCTTTAATACCTAAACTCACCCTGATCAAGTGGTGTGGGCGTTTTGCCCCTTTCATGGCATCATAGAACCTTCTGTTGAAAGCACGCCCTACAACGATGACCTGTGTGCAAAAATTTAACAACCCCACCAAAGACTGCAGTTTGCTCAAAGTTATTTTCCTTTTTGACAATATGGCTTCAATGTCGCCTTGTAATGTTTGAAGTTTGCTGGGCGGAATCCTAATCTGCATTCGTACCGTGTCAATTTCCAGACCTAAATACGCCAATTGTGTAGTCGGTCCCTGCGTTTTCTCACTAGCCAGCTTGATACCAATCTTGTTGCATAAATGCTCGAAGCAGGTCATGCCTAGTCGACAATCATCGGAGCCCTTTTCCCCAGCAAAAGGAAGTCATCTAAATAATGTTGCACTGATTGTTTACCCCAAATTCGTTTAACGCCCCATTCTAAACAGCTTGAAAATTTCTCAAAGAGTGAACAAGAAATTCGACAACCCTTTGGGAAACATTTATCAATGTAATACGAATTATCAATTTTGTAACCCAGCAAGTTGAAAGCATCGGGATGCACGGGAAGTAAACGAAAAGCAGACATAATATCCATTTTTGCAAGCAGCGCCCCCATACCGAGTTTGGCTATCATATTAGTAACTACATCAGATGTGGTATACTGAACTGAACAAAGCTCCGGGGCAATATAATCGTTCACACTGTGCCCGCGTGGATATGAAAGGTGGGTAATAAGTCGCCAACCCCCCTCTGATTTAGGCACGAGGCCCAGTGGCGAAATTCGGAAGTTGGGCAACGGCGGTTGAGAAAAAGGACCCATGATGCGCACCAATTCAATTTCTTTATTGACCTTTTCTTTTAAAGACGATTTAAGGTTCGGACAGACAAAAGCTGTCCGAGGACCAGAAAACTGAAGTTTGAAGCCAAATTGAAAACCTGATATTAAGTCTTCCACCCTAGTCTGATCTGGATAATCAAATAATAAATCCGTCAGCTTATTGACGTTGATTGGGGAACGGCCTAGGCACAGTACCTCGGGGCTTGCTCCATTGAGGGCCATGATGCCCTGGCCCGAAATGGTCACTTCTCGCGAAACGAAAATTACTGTTTGTGGCATTTGGTCTTGGGAAACTATTTGGTTTTCCGCGAAAACATGTTGTGGCTGAGTGCCCCCCATTAAAAGTGAGGCGCAACTGTTTAAATTGACAAGGATTTCTGCTACATCACCTTTATAATTAAAATCGAAACATTTACCAAGCTTGGGCACGGTGGCAGTCACTGGGGATGGGTTTTTTTTATGCATGTACAAAAGCCATAACTCCACGTCAACCTGAGCCCAGGACATGGCTGGATCGCGAGCCTTTTTTAGGCGGAATTGTTCTTCGTAATCTTTCCACCCCAAATTATGTATGCGACTGGCACCCAGGCGGACGGTAGAAATATATTTTAACAGGTCTTGAGTTTCCACTGGGTGGACAGATAAATAAACCGATGCAAATGATAGCATCGCATCGGTCCATTTACCAATATCAGAAATTTTAGATTTTCGATTGATCGGAAGCAAAACAATTTCCCCATTGACTACCATGACACGCTTCTCGCCTTGATCAGCATCTGCCGCAGGCGAGAGCAACGAAGATAAATCAATATACTCCCCATTTTGAATTTTTTGATTTATTTTGCGTCGATATGCGGGAGCCAAGTGAATCAGATACCGAACAAGAAGGTACTGGATGAAAGTCCGGATTTGGGGAAAACAACTGACCTGGTGTTGGCCCAATTGGGTCAGATTCCTGGCCCATCGAATGAGAAGGCGATCCTGGATTGACGGTGACACCAACATCCACGGTTTTTGCAGGCTTTTGTCGCTTCTATGCAGACACCTCTGGTGCGTTCGAACTCTTCTCAACCTGTTTTGCATCTCTCGTTTTCTTCGCCGAATTCCGGGCGTACAGACTAGTACTTTTCCTTTTTGATGCTGTTCTTGGCATATCGTATCTTAGAGTTTGCACAACTGAAACGAAATGGCAAGCGCACCCAAAACAATTTAGCAACAAAAACACTTTTAACCCTCTACCCCCCCCCCCCCCCCCCCCCCCCCGCCATCCCATGCAAATATAATCTCGATATGTTTCACCCAGCCAACGTCGACTGTCGAACCCTCTGCCACCACCTACCCCCCCCCCCCCCCCCATCCCAAATGTACCAATCCACCTTACGAGCCGTCAGCTTCATCAAAAAGCAGTATGGCAAGCTCACCTAAGGCAAGTAAGCAACAAACAATAACAATAATCAACACAGAAAAAATCAAAACAATGCAATCCCGATACGCTGCCCCCCCCCCCCCCCCCCCCGCCCCCGATCCCTCCACCCCCATTTGTGAGCGGCCATCCGATATCCTGCAAAAATTTCTCGGGAGATTCGGTCAGATCAAACTGTCAGCTCCACGCAGTCTAACGCACTGCCAATTATACTGCAACAACGCAGTACAAAAACAATCGACATTCATTCAACATCTACATTGACCGGCGGCACGTGGCCCAAACGGCATAAATTTGGTCAGCTCCACTCAACAAATATGAGCGGCCGGCCAGTCCCTTTAAAATTGGTCAGCTCCACTCAACCAATATGAGCGGCCAGCCTGTCCCTTTAAAATGGTCAGCTTCACTCAACAAATATGAGCGGCCGGCCCGTCCCCTTTACAGTGGTTAGCTCCACTCAAAAATTCAGAGCGGCCAGCCCGTCCGGCGTAAAAGAAAGTAGATACCAATTTACATAACAATTCTCAAGGAGTGGTCCCAGTGACGTGACGAACACACGTACCAGTCCAATGAATCAAATCCTGAACAACATCAAACCTCGTGTCATCAATTTTTTGTATAACTTTAATATCCTTCAGTGTCCGAATTGTTTCGTTGATGGTGCTCAGTGTTCTTCTCTCAGTTAATGGAAGTTTTTGCGAGAGGTTTAGCTCAGCGAAATAAATTTTGGCCGATCAAAACTTGACCCTGATATCGCTAAGTATATTCCGCAACTGTTTAACTACGAGATCAGTATTTTCACTTCGAGAGTTTACGCCAATATTTAATAATATTTTTGGGGGACTGGACTGGACCCTATGCCATTTAAACATAGAACGGAAATGAATGAACTTGGTGCCGGGGTAACACCCCATCTAGATGTCCGGATGGGGATCTCGATCAATGCGTCATAAATTTCAGCTACCAATTATGAGGATGTTCTCACAAATATCGTGGAGGCGCCAGTCAGGGACATGGCTAGAGGTTTCCGATTGGGGGTGGGGGGGGGGTGGGTGGGGGGTAGGATAGTGGATTTCCAACTAGGGGGAGGGACAGGAGGGGGACCCCCTCCCGGTCCCTCCCCAGATGGAAATTCACTACCGAGAAAACTTTTTAAAATGAAGCCATGAAAGGGGGCATAAAATTGATTCTAGTAACTGAAATCCCACCATATTTATGATAGAATTATCAGCTTGTTATTATTATTTGGTATTATTCTGGGAATTGAATATGTGCTAAAAATGCTCAAGCTGAGAAATTTGAGCAATTCACACTGTCCTAACATTAAATCAAATCTAATGCAGAAATGATCAGTTTTCGATGTTGCATCATTTTGTAACTGTGAATGATGGAATTAACTCAGGATAACGATTTTACATGATGCGATTTTCTTGAAGTGCATTTCGAGGATTTTTTATTACAATAAGTAAACGTACGGTACTATAGAAATCTCGTACCGATTGACATCATGCATACTTATGAAGCTCGATTTACGGCAGCGTGGAAGCGACACTCTATGTTTTCCCACTATCTTGTTTAAACGAGATAGTTAAGTCGTTTAAACGAGATAGCTAAGTCGTTTAAACGAGATATCTAAGTTGTTTAAACGAGATAGCTAAGTCGTTTAAACGAGATAGCTAAGTCGTTTAAACGAGATAGCTAAGTCGTTTAAACGAGATAGCTAAGTTGTTTAAACGAGATAGCTATTGACCAATCAAATTCAGTTGACACACTGTGAACTTGTGAACTGACGAACGACAGCAGTGTTGAGTCAACTACAAGCAAAAAAGTGCATCCGTCCGTGGAAGGTGAATTTAATGTACACTCAGGGAAAATGTACGGCGGCCCATCAGGCCCGTCGGAATCGGGGGGGGGGGGGGGGGCTGAGGGGAGGGGGGGGGGCTGCAGCCCCCCCCCAATAATTTGCTCATATTTCGTCGTTAGTTTATCCATGATGAGAGCAACCGATGCAATCTGAATAAAACTGGACATTACATTATTTAACTCGGATTAGAACAGTGGCGTAGGAACCGGGGGGGGGGGGGGGGGGCAGCAGCGGGGTGAGGGTGGTGGTTTCTCCACACGGGATGCCCACTGGTTACCATATTCCGACTTTGCTGTTAATGATTACTGGATTGAGTGGGTTCCATGTGGGCTTTCTTCCACCAATAAAACTGACAGTCGTGTTTTCGCCTAACTGTGGAAAGCGATGTTAAACCCCAACCAACCACAGGGTAATTCATTGCATGTTCACTATTCCTGTCATTCTGCTCGGAAATCACACTGAATTGATCAGAGAGCTGACGTATTTCCTTATTGACGATGTATTTGCTCAGAATCACTCAGAATGCATATTTGTACATCTTAAATTAAAAACATTTCCCGGGGGAGGCCCCCCGGACCACCACCAACGAGACAGGGAGGTACCCCCTCTCGTGCTCACCCCCCACTCACCTCTTCGCGGTTCGGATGACGCTTCATATTGGAATATACGATTTATTTGCTCAGAATCGACCAGAATGCATGTTTTTACATCTTAAATTCGAAAATTTTCGGACCCCCCACCAACGAAACAGATACCCCCTCTCGTGTTCACCCCCACTCGCCGCTCAGATGACGCGTCGCGTCATGGGAATATAGGTCCTACCACCCCCCACCCCCAAATAAAATTAGTTTACTACGCCCCTGGATTAGAATTATGAACATATCACTGAATGTATAACATGCACCTGCATATGTTGATGTGCAAACGTTTTGAGCAATTCCTTTGGCAGCTTAGAAGACCACGACAACCGTTGGCGTAATGATAAAACTAATGAATCCACCATAAGGCCTGACTGTTTTTTAGCATGACGGAATACGGCCACGGCCTGCAGGTGAGCCCGGTGTGAGAACCGTCCCCAAATGTTATGGGGTTCTATTGGGATTTTTGAAACATTTTGTTAAAAAAAACAACTTTTGCCGTTTAAAAAAATCAAGAGGTTTTTGCTTCAAAAGCAACCAGAATGCTTCCTTTGATTGCCCTTATCAAAAAATTTTCTTGGGGAGTAACCCCCCCCCCCCCCCCCCCCCCCCATATAAATTTCGTTCCGACGGGCCTGCCCATACCTGACATGCATTATTATTTTTTTTCAAATTTTCACCATGGTGCAAATTACTTTTCACCATGGTGCAAGTTAATTTTCACCATGTGATAGTTAGGGGGGGGGGGGGCATAGTAGCCACTAGGTTCACCCTCCTCAAGCTTCGGATGCGGTCATCTAACAACGGTGCGAGATGGGGAGGGCCATGGTAGCTCATCTCTATATGCCCGGCTCCGGGGGGGGGGGGGGGCGTTGTTGCTTGGTGATATGATCTGGATTTGAAGGTTAAGGGCTCAGGATTGGAAATATAGCCTGCTGCGTTGAGCATGGGTGCTGTCTCCACATAGTGGCACGCATATAAAGGAATGAGTATTGGTGTTCTCATTTCGCTGTGCGCCAGGTTAAGCGGTTCGGGTGAGAACTCAACTCCCGTATAGGTTATGGTTTGTTCTATGCTCCTTCGAGGAAGCTTGTTTTTTGTAAATATGAAGGCAGTGAGTATATATAGGTATGACTGTTTCTAATATTGTGGGTTGCCCTGAAAATTAGTGTAGTGTAGGGTCTACAGCCAGGATTCTTCCTTGTTGGTGGACGTGGATTCATCCGGTTTGTCCATCGTCTCTGGGTCAGTAGCTGCTTTAGGTGCTGCTTGCAGCAGTTGTTTGGCTACGAGCAGTGAAATCTTGGCAGCCATGTCCGCAATCTTCTGATCGTCACTACTGCCAGTGTGCAGGTTAACAGGGTCTTTGACTAGGCCATTGCGCTCATATCAGTGATGTTCACTCTTTTACAGGCTACCGTTCAGTATACTCTGTTGTATCAATTTCCACGTGGCTTCTCGTGTCAAACATATCCAGAACCAGCGTACACGACGTCGAATGGAACGACATTGCACACTAACTAGCAAACACATCACTAATCTATCGAATTACACCTTCAGTATACCCGAGAAGATTGTACTGGGCCAGGGCCTTAAATTTCTACCAACGCCTCTAAAACCTATCAAATCTTTCTTCAATGAGGATATCCAATTGCTTCATAATCGAATGCGACTGAGAGTTATACACGCTGACCAACAGGGGCTTCATTAACCCCTTCCACAAGAGGACCAATACTGCTCCAAACACTTGTCACAATGTTGCAGTGGAAAAATACCTATCTAAGACGAAAATAGAACTCCTACGGTGTCTTAACCCCTCGCGCCTTCGCATCTGCCGCAATAATATGACCAAGGCGGAGCGAATTGCGATAAACAGCCTCCAGCAGAACCGCGACATTGACATCAAACAGTCGGATAAAGGCAAATCAACTGTTCTGATCAACCGCACCACCAATGTAGCTGAAGGCCTTCGTCAACTTACCTCTACCCTCCACTGTAAACCGTTCCCCCATGATATAACGGCACGTTCCACACCCGACGTCCGGGATCACTTGGAACGTATGTACAGTTACCACGAGATTGATAATAAAATGCATACATAGCTTCAACCTAGCTAACTTGGACACGACCAAACAGCCTGTCCTCTACCTTCTACCAAAGATACACAAGGACCCGTCTACAACGGGTAGACCGATCATTGCGACATTTCGCCTTGTTTATGAAGCCTCGACCACCGAGGTCACGTTCCTTGATACCGAGATTTACAAAGGTGATCGGTTCCAAGCCACCGGCGTTCTGGATGTGCGTTTCCACGTCAAACCAACGGAGACATTCCAATACCTCCACCGCCAATCCGCTCATCCCCCTGCCACTTTCAAGGGTTTCATCAAGGGTGAACTGGCGCGCTTTATACGCAAAAACTCATCTGAAACACGCTATACACACCACAAAGAACAGTTTGTGAATAAACGCCTACCGCGGGGTTACACCATGCAGGAAATTGAACACCTGTACTCACCACTGTTAACTTCACGGATCGACCCACGCTGCTTACAAACACGAATCGGGGTCGGACAAATAAAGCTTATATGGAGCCACCTCTGGTCTTCACTACGACCTTCAACCCGTGCATTTCTAACATCAAGAAGGCACTCTTAAAATATTGGGAACTCATATCCAGCAGTACCACACTGCGGAGAATATTCCCGGAGCCTCCAATTCTGGCTTTCAAACGCGGCACAACCTACAAGGCAAAGTGTCGGAGACACCCACCCAACGACCATCCAGTCTCCCACTGGCAGTACAACCCACCACAATTAACCGGTACCAACCTACGGTCTAGCCCCCCCCCCCCCTCACACACACATGGGGTTGTGGCTTGATGAGCACATTTACTACAGGCAATTAACTATCTGAACACATGATCATACCAGCTGCTACCCACCACACGCATCCTCCTACGAGAATAGAGCGTCTTGGATGAGCATCTACCCATCTCCGAGTCCTTTGATCTTGATACCAATACCTATAGCGGCGCTATCTCTATTACGTCCGCCACGGACTGTTTTATACCCGGTTCAACCGAACGGCTTTCGTAACTACTTTTGCTTCCAACCATGCGACCAATTAGAACAACTCGTAGATCGAACAACCAGCACAGAACGTCGGCACGACCGTACCAGCCTCCACCTAGGCATACTGGAATCATTATGTCGCCACTAGATCATACCAAGCCTAGGGAGGAAGCTTTAAGGGAACAGAGAAAGAGGCACGCCCTCGATTGGATTAAACATGTCCAATCATCTGACTGGACCTACGCCACTCGCCCTCCATCCACCGCGTACATTCCTGACCAACAGGAGCTTGACGCACAGTTGTTTGATCAGGTGGAGAAGTATAAACAGGCGGTCAAAGACACCATTGTGAACCACCTTAACCAGTGGGCTGCCAAAGACCCTGTTAACCTGCACACTGGCAGTAGTGACGACCAGAAGATTGCGGACATGGCTGCCAAGATTTCACTGCTCGTAGCCAAACAACTGCTCAAGCAGCACCTAAAGCAGCTACTGACCCAGAGACGATGGACAAACCGGGTGAATCCACGCCCACCAACAAGGAAGAATCGTGGCTGTAGACCCTACACTACGCTAATTAACGGCCCTTTTCAGGGCAACCCACAATATTAGAAACAGTGATACCTATACATACTCACTGCCTTCATATTTAGAAAAAAACAAGCTCCCTCGAGGGAGCATAGAACAAACCATAACCTATACGGGAGTTAAGTTCTCACCCGAACTGCTTAACCTGGCGCACAACCAAATGAGAACACCAATACTCATTCCTCTATATGCGTGCCACTATGTTAAGACCGTACCTCTGCGCAACGCAGCAGGCTATATTTCCAATCCTGAGCCCTTAACCTCGGGCCAACCTAGGGTCCATCTACGGTGACCACATACCGATTGCCTAATCCCGTTTCCACACCACCTTGCATAAACACGGGATATATGAGATTATACGCAATGAACATAATGGTGAAAAGTAATTTGCACCAAGGTGAAAATTTGAAAAAAAAAAAAATAATGCATACCAGGTATGGGCCGTCGTACATTTGCCCTAAGTGTACATTACATTCACCTTCCACGGACGGATGCACTTTTCTGCTTGTAGTTGACTCAACACATCTGGCGTTCGTCAGTTCACAAGTTGTACCCGTGTCAAAATGAATTTGTTTGGTCAATAGTTATCTCGTTTAAACAACATAGCTATCTCGTTTAAACGACTTAGCTATCTCGTTTAAACAATTTAGCTATCTCGTTTAAACAACTTAGCTATCTCGTTTAAACACCTTAGCTATCTCGTTTAAACAACTTAGCTATCTCGTTTAAACAACTTAGCTATCTCGTTTAAACAACTTAGCTATCTCGTTTAAACAAGATAGTAGGAAAACATAGAGTGTCGCTTCCACGCTGCAAAACCACTGCATTACCGACAACACCACTTAAGCAGATGAAGCCTAACTTGGAAAATTTTATAACGCCAGAAGAAGTGCGTCCGTTTTGTAAACCAGCTCCAAGGAAGTTTACCTTGGGCGCCAGAAAGCGAATTTTGACCGACACACCCGAGAAGAATGAAATAGAGCTTGCTGAAAATAGAAAATTGAACCAAAAGCCAAAAAGTTCAGTTGAGCACAACTGCTTCAGGAGCAATAAAGCGGGTGGTATCGAAAAAAAATTAAGATAGCTAAATCTTCTGCCAAGAAAAAATGTAGGCCTACTATTAAGGCAAGTGGCGGTGCACAGAATGGACCCGTTTCCCCCAATCAAGCAACAACTTCGTCAAGCAGTGATAATGACTGTAACTGTCCAATATGCGATGAACCTTATTCCCATACATCCACAGACACGTGGACACAATGTAAAGCTTGTGAAAAGTGGTTTCGCGAGCAGTGTGTGTCACTTGAGAGTGGGCTTTATTTTTACTGCGAAGAATGCACCCAAGAGGCTTAGTGGTAAGCTCGTGTCTGTCATTCAAAGGACAGAGGTGTTCAAAATTGTTTTTTTTTTTTTTTGTCTATTTCCGTTTTTGAGAAGCGCGGGTGCCAAATGCTGCCAGTAACATTTTATCTAACAAAACCAGAACATGTATACTGAGTTACTAACAGCGGGTCCCAGAATTCTAAATCTATGGGAGGGGGCTAGGAACATTTCGGGGGGGGGGGGCTGACTATACGAATAGAGGAGGTCTTAGTCAAGCTTTAGAGTTGGGGGGGGGGGGGGGAAGGGCTTTCTCCTCGCGTAAGATTTAGAAAACTATGCGCAAATACTAACGATAGTTTATCTTTAAGGACTCAATGAACAGAGTTATGAATATACTGGGACATATGGTGGTTTAACCTGAGTAGCAGCGACAGTTGCCAAAACTCTTTTTCGTGTAACCACAACTTTTCATTTTTCGCTTCAAAAACATAGCTTATGATCCCTTATTGGAAGGATCTCGATGAGCTATACATGTGTCTGAAGCAAAAAATGAAAATGAAACGAAAATATGAATGGCAATTTGTTTGTATATCGCTGACCTTTTCTGTGTTGCATTAGGCTAAAGGTTAGATTTAATTATTTGGAAGCTTGGGGGATCTCCCCAGGAAAATTTTGAAATAGGCGATGGAAATGGCGCAGTTTAAGGCCATTCGAGTGGTACCTTCAATTGTGTCCACGGTTTGGGTTGAGCCAATTGGGGGGGGGGGGGGGGGGGAGCTGTATGGGGTTTGGAGTCTATGCCCCAACCCAGACCCCCATGGCTCCGCCATTGGTTATTAACTCCCTTCACTCTGAGGTCTTGTACTTGTTTTAACTTAATTTTGTATGATAAAAACAGCGTTTGGCCATGTGTTTAAATATTTTTGCATTTATTCCAATATACCCTGCAGTATTCAAATATACCCCCGCATAGTGTACGGGGTAAGTTGGAACTGCTTAATGAATTTACAATGTCGATGTGTTGTATAAAAATCCTTCAAACAGTCTTTATTGTACGACGCACTCAACGTACTTTTATATATAAAAAAAAAGTCAAGTTTGGAATAAAGTACTCAGCCACTGACAGTGATAGGCCTATGTCAAATTGTTCCAATATTAATGCCCCGGTCTCACAAATACCGGAGGTCGGCTCCCGCGAGTTGGATGAGGCATTAGTGATATATTTCCTTTCAGATCACGTCAGTTTTATTAAAATCAGCATATGATTACATATTCAATCATATTCTATCAATATAATGCATTTAAACTCGCCATTTTTAAGGGACCTCCGGAGTAAGTTCGCCCCCTCCCCCCTCCCGCAAAAATGCCTGGTTACATCTCTGTTAATGTTCTCCTTTTTCATTTTACATTAAAGGTTATGCCTTGGTTCGGGATAAATAAAAAAATGATAATTTTGTACCAACATTAGCGTCTTTTGAAAAAAAATGCGATGCCATGTGAGACTGCGTCCTTCAGATTCGCAGGAGTGTCTCATAATTTGAACTTCTTGTCAATGGTTACACTCTAAGGGAGGTTATTTGCATTGTTTTCCCCACAGATGGCTCTGTAGCTAATTATGAGAAAAATCTCACAAGTGGTTTTCTTTTCCAACTATTTGTAATGGAATCCCCAATATTTCTTCCACCAATTTACCTGCTAATAATATTTTTGATGGGTAAATTTTGTTTAATATAACTGCCTAACGAATTTGAGAGTTTGTGAGGAGCGTTCAGACAAGTACTGCTGATGAAGTTTAACTTGCCCGATTTCGTTGCAAAATTGTGACACAAAACAAGTTATATTTATCATTGACTACAGCTCTTTTGGTTTCGTTTCCGTATCATTTTTCTCTTTCGAAAATCTGTGACAAATTTTCAATGCTTTCCAAAATGTTTGGTTTATGCTGATGGCCAGGATAGTACGTTAAGGTGCTCTATAAGTAGACAGGCATGATTTACTGCCATTATTATTAATACTAGCTGGAATTCCTGCGGAGAATAGCTAATTTTATATTTTTGATATTTACGTGCTATTCTCCGGTGGAAGTTTAAATGAGCTTTTCCTTGCAGTCGTTCGTAACAGATTTTCGGTACGAACAGTTTGGACGAGTTAAAAGCACTAAAGGGGCGTGGTGGCTCAGTTGGTAGAGGCGCACGCTGCAAGCCGAGAGGTCCTCGGTTCGAATCCCACATGCGGCAACTGTGTTGTGTCCTTGGGTAAGACACTTCAATCCCATTGCCCACGGTAACGCTGTGTATTAAGGCGTACTACTTGTCGATGGTACACCTGTCTTCAACCAATGCTAACCCTGCTTGTGTGGAGTTGGTATGTTGGGGAGCTGACAGATGCTCGGTGGTTCTCTCCAAGTATTCCGGCTTCCTCCACCCGTAAAATAGTCACGGTCATGGTTAGAAATTGTGCAGAAATATGTGACCTTAAACACCCAGGCCTGGCAGTCTGAAAAATGCAGGAGGGCAAAAAATAGCTCTCCTCAATCAGCTTAGGAGAGCAATTAACTTTACACAGCATTTTAAGTAACCAGTTGAACAAATTCATTGAAACTGAAACCAACAGACTGCATCAGTGATTTTATTAACTTTACTAAGGTAAAGCGAAATCTCTTAGACATCTAGATGTCTCACTCAACAACCGAACACACACTTGACAAGACCTGTGTGTGTACCCAGACCTGTTGTCCAAGAAAGTCATACGCCTACCACTACCACCTTCAGCCCCCCCCAAGAGGGGTTGAAGGTGATAGTGGTAGGCGTATGACTTTCTTGGACAACAGGTCTGCTTGAATCTACAGTCACATCCTGGTGCAAATGTTTCAAGTGACAGAATAGTAGTAATGGTAGTATATTATAGTGTCAATATTCCTTGAATAATTACCCCTCAAACTGTGATGTCAGTTGTTGAACTTGAAACTTACAGAAAAAAAATATTGCTGTGACCCATTTTGCTTCAAATGATTGCAACTGTGTTTGGGTATGGTTGCAGCCATTACCTTTTACCACTAAAACACTTTCAAAATGAAATTACGTGATGTTATGTGACTTCGAAGTTAAATTACATTTTTGCTTTACATCAAAAATTTAATGTGAGAATAATACATGTAATCTCAATCATCCCAGACCAAAATATTTAGGAGGGCAATTTTTCGCTCTCCTTAATTTTTTCAGGAGGGCAGTAAGGAGAGCTAAAAAATCGCTCTCCTGAAATTGCCAAGCCTGAACACCGATAAATAAATAAATAAATAAATAAATAAATAAATAAATAAATAAAAAGCACTAAATGCCTGTCTTGACAATGTAATTTCGATTCCAAAATTTTGAAGATGGTCATCCCTTCTACAATTCTGAACAAAATGATGGGTGAGCATGGTGCATCTCATGCATAAGAGACAATTATAATCAATGGACCCCCTGATTTTTCTCACAAAACAAACAAACAAACTGGGGAATACCAGACAGTTGTGACGTTTTTGTTTTGTGCGTGCTGAAATTAATCAAAATATGGAATTTGAAACGGACTGGCATTTCCATATTTTCGAGCCTTGTGTTTCTAAATATTTGAGGATATTCGGGAGTAACTTTTAAACAAAAGAATATGATTCTTCTAAATAATTTACACAAACATTAAAATATGTCATAAAAATAAAATGATGATTGTAAAATGCTGAATATGCGAGCTCTTAGTGTGACACAGAAAAGCCCGGGGAGAGAAAATTTGGGCTATAGGTTTGTCCTGCCTGTTACGCCAACTTCAACTTTTGGGACTCTTTTGAAAGTGTATGTGTGGGGGGGATATGGGGGACCAAGGTCGAGATGCCGAAGGAATCTCTCAAACGCCACAGGCCTGAGCTAGAGGAGGAGATAGTTTAGCGATCTGAACGTAGTGGCTACACGCTTGTAAGGGGGTAGTCACTACATTCAGATCGCTGAACTAGGGAGGAGGGAGGCCAATCCCATTTGGGTGTGTGTGGGGGGGGGGGGGGGGTCTGGGGGATCTCCCTATGAAAAACTTTCATATTAGGATGCCCAGGGAGTGATATCTGAGCGTTTCAACAACAATGACATGGAGTGTACATAATGTATGAGAGAATTTGTGTTTGCGGGCAAGTCTGGCCTTTTGAAAAATCTAGGGGAGATACTACGGCTCCCCTAATCCTGTGCCAGGAGAGCTATTCTATACTTTGGTCTGTTATTAATAAGGGAATTAAAGGTTTAAGGAGAGCTAAATATTACAGCTCTTAAGGAGAGCAATTATGGCTCTCCTTAAATTGATTTTGCAGGAGCCATGGAGGGCGGGAGCTATAGCTCTCCTCAAAAGACCAGGCCTGTGCGGGAGTCATATTGAGTGGGAAAACCACGGTGAGATCGTAATTTGAAGTTTGATTTTGGGGTGCCCGAGGGAAAAGGGGGGGGGGGGGGCGATGTCCCTCTGTGGTGCCACCACCGGTGTGTGTGTGTGCAGGCCTGAGCTCGAGAAAGATAGGGGAGGAGGTAGTTTAGTGATCTGAACGTAGTGGCTATCCGCTTGTAAGGGGATAGTCACTACATTCAGATTGCTGAACTAGGGAGGAGGGATGTCCCTCTAGTTTGTGTGTGTGTGGGGGGTGGGGGGGTCTGGGGGATCTCCCTAGGAAAAATAGGATGCCCTGGGAGTGATATCTTGAGCATTTCTACAACAATGACATGATGTGTATATTGTGTACTGTATGAAAGAATTACAATATTTTCATCGATTATCTGGTCGTTTAGATTTACTTCAGATGTTCTGTTTACCCCTTTTTATAAAACCACGAGGTGGGGTGCATGTGATTAAAAGATATGTTGATATGCTTGAGATCTACAGACAGTGCCAATGGAAGCACGCAAGCGCAATGTAGTGGTGGTCGTGATGTAGGTGTATGTGTTGAGGGGGGGGGGGGGGGAGGAGGGTTACAGGTTTATTTTGATGATAAACTTCATTTTTTCGAAGTGGCTATTCCACAGGCTCCTGAGAAATAACCAATCGACTGTTCCACAGTTCCCGGCGAAATAGATACCAACAGCTAATTAGCATTTTCTCTGCCTTTGAATTACACAATGGCAGAAAGCTATTGTTAGGAAGATTTACCTAGTTCGTGTAATTCATTCATTAGATTCTTTTTCCACTTCATTCATGGGCTGTTGGATTGAAATGTCACAGATCATCCCTCAGATATCATCATTCCAGACTCTCCAAACTGCATAAACGAACCAAATGTTGGTTCACACCATTTAGAAGCTAAGCATTGAGTTTATACAAGAAATTTAATTGCAGGAAATCGGTCTCCTATCTGTTGCCCAGTTCATATTTTTATACTGTACCAATGACCCAGACTTAGCTGGTGCTAATCTCCTTAATTCAGGGCCAAACACAAATTTTGCCCCCCCCCAATCCCCAGAATTTGCATCAAAAACCGAAAAATACATGTCCTATATGGCCCTCCATACATCCACTCCTCTGCGCATGCGCAGTGTCAAGGAGGTCCCGAAATTGGCGCCAATTATCATTCTTTGTTTGGCCCTCAAAACAGTCACACTTCTCTGTTATTTGTGCTTCCAAATCTCAGTTTTCATGATGTCAGACACATATTCATGAGAGAAATGGTGGAAATAAAGAGGATACATTAGGAGGAGAGGAAAAAATTTAGTGCAAGAAAATGTTCAGGGCTGTAACTTATAATTATTTTATGAAATTATTTCTAGTTGCCTTTTTTCAAGGCATAGCCCTGATGTTGTCATTCTTGCTATGAAGTACCATTGTTTGATCAGTGTTTCCTCTCTACCTTCCTTATTCCCCCCTAGCTATTCTCCCATGTTTTGGCTTATTTTTTTGTAATGTTTATTACTAAAATTTCTTGGGAGTTTTGGCTTGGTAACAGATTTATTTCTGTTTTTTCCCCATGTTTACGTCCTCACCCTAGGGGTGTTTAGGCATTTTGGTCTGCATCTACCATCTGATGTTCTACAGTTTCTTCTCTGGAAGCCTCTGTTTTGCATCAGATAGTGTTTTAATTGGTGACTGATTTCGGGCCATGTTTGTTTCAGTGCCTGGAGTCATGTTTCCGGTTTGTTGACACTTTTGCTTAGGTTGACAACAGTTACTGCTGATAGTGATTATTTGTCTTCTGCATCTCTTATTCATAGTAAGATACATTATTATTGTCCGTAAGTGTCTCATTAATTTTTTCAAAATGAATTTAAATTTTTGTCCACACTTAGGCTTTTTTGGGATCCATTGGGCTCAGGGTTCCCTTTGGTAATTTGGGCTCTTCTGAAAAAATTTTTTTTTTCTTAAAAAATTTTTTCTTTTCAAATCATTATTTATTAATGAATATAATGGATTGTTGTATTATGTATCTTTATTTTCAAGGATTAGTGCGAGTACTTTGATTGTTTACATTTCACTATGAATGATTATTGTTCAAATTGTAATAGGAGGAAATCTTCCTATGATTCTCATGATCTCTGTATTAATTGTTCTCTCTGTACTCGCACTGATCTTTGTTCTTTGTGTTTCAAATGGGATGAAAAACGTTGGAAACGTGTGTCACGGTATGTTGTTCCTGGAGAAAGGTCCATTCCGGTTCTTTCTCCCCAGAGTCACTCTAGTGTTTCACTCTCTTTTTCAGAGGAACAAGAACAGGGTGATGTTTCCGTGATGTCGTCCAGAAGTGTGCCTCCGTCGTCACATACAAGCGAAGAGCTAGCGGCAAAAGTGCTCATGGGGATTCGTCAATTCCCTGAAAGGAACCCGAAGGGGTTGACGTCCGCTAGCTCGAACGGGGTTGCGTCCATTCACCGAATGGGGCAGCACTCGGGTTCATCCGTTGTGGTCCAGCAGAGAGAGTCGGGTGTTGCGAGCACTATAAAACATCCACGTGCACACCCAGTGACGACGGAAAGGAGGATGGATCGGAGGAAGCCTGACAGTCCGGTGTTTAGCTTGTCCAGTTCGACACGACTGTTACGCAGTCGGAGCATACGTCCGCCGCTCAGGATGCTCCGGTATATAGGCAGTCCGCCGAGGCTACCTATAAGGCTTCCATATCCTCTCAGCAGCACACTCGACCGCACCTTGGCTATGTGACCAGTGAATTACAGTCAGCTTCGCCGACCAGGGATTTCATGGCGACCAGGTCACGCCATCCAGTAGCCAAGGATTCGAGGCCTTCTTCATCCGGACATTCGCATAAAAGATGTATGCAGGATGCAACGTCCAGGGAGCTTCCGGCGGCTAAATCCAGTAAGACTGCCGTTCCCCAGGCCTCTGTAACGGATGTGCTATCACAGATAGCAAAGTTAATCGCAGCATCCCAGCAACCGGCAGAGCCTCTGTCGGAACATGAAATGTCAGAAGATGCTGGGTCGGTAGGTTCCGCCGCTGGATCCGGTGTGGACGACCGAGATTTACATGAATTACATGAGGTCTGGCAGGATGGCGAAAGGGATTCTGATGAATTAGATATTTCCCTTTCGGAACAACATAAAATAGCCATAGTATTCATCCGGTATTACCTTCCAGAAGTTGTTCCGCCAGACCAAAATGCTGCGCAGCCAGATAGGAGGGTGATAGTGCCACTGGACACCAAGTTTTTTAATCAGTTTAAGGACATTGTACCGGAATTTCCATCACAATCCAAGAAAGTCTCTCGGATTTTTGAGTTATTGAATGACGCTATTGATAAACTTGCCAACAAGACGGGCAGGTCAGCCTTCCTACCGGCATCTGCTCTACAGCTGCCATTTATTAATCAAAGGAACAAGTTTGATACAGCAGGTCAGGGCATCCAGAGAGTTCCTCTGCGTTTAGACGACCAGGCTGAAGACCTTGATATATCCATGCCGTCGTCTATGTCACTTCCGTCGTCTACGATGGAAACGACGATATCGTCTAACAGAGCTAGTTTAGACGCTCTTTCCTACGCAGGTCACCTTACTAGAGCGTTGTCATTACGCTTTGAAGGACCAGAGTTTCAAGACATACAAACGTCTTTAAGAGTTCTGTCCAGGGCCATAGCTTTTTCCACTTATAACTCCGCCCTTTCAGTGGCAAATCTGGAGTTAGCTCGACGTGACGCGGCCTTGGCTACTTCCACACGCGTGGACAGTAAGGTGAAAAACTCTCTTAGAGTCGCTCCGGTCTCTGGAGAGTTTCTCTTCAGTGGCAAGCTTTCTGATATATATGATAAATTAACAAAGGAAGCTTCGGACTCTCTGCTGTTTAAGTCTGCTTCCAAGAAATCGGAACCAGCAGACAGGAGTAGGCCAGGCACTTCCAGGACGAGTTCGTCCAGGGGAAGTTCCTATAGAGGTTCCTATGCGTCCTCTAGATCTTACTCTAGAGACCGGCAGAGTAGCGACTCGACTAGGGGCCGTCATGCTGGCCGAAATAACTGGTCAGACGCCCCTAGGCCGACGGGGCGAGGTGCAGGTCGCGGAGGACGTGGTTTCTCCTACCGCAAGCCTCGCGGATCCAGGAAGTGATGGCCTAGACCTCTGTCGCGTTCCGGTGGGCGGAAGACTGTCAAGTTTCTCAAGCAATTGGGAATCAATTATGGAGGACCCTTGGGTTCGAGGGGTTATTTCGGAAGGACTAAAACTGTCCTTCAAAGGCAAGCCTCCATTAATTCGAAGTCCCAGATGGACTCAGCTTCTGTCAAATTGTCAGAAAAGAACGGTACTTCTATCAGAAGTCCAGTCTCTTTTAACAAAGAATGCAATAGAGGTCATAGAAAACCAGGAATCTCCAGGTTTCTACAGCCATCTTTTTCTGGTTCCGAAGCCAGACGGCTCGTTCCGTCCAGTGATCGACTTAAGCTGGATAAACAAGCTGATCGTGGCTCCAAAGTTTTATATGGAGACCATTTCGATCGGTCAGAGCGAGCATTCGAGTGAACGACTATGCTGCGAGCATAGACCTCAAGGATGCGTACTTTCACGTCATGGTACATCCGGCGTTCAGAAAGTATCTTCGCTTCGCTGTCCTAGGTGTTGTTTATCAGTTCCGAGCGATGTGCTTTGGTCTGAATCAAGCGCCCTGGGCATTCACTCGGTAATGACTCATTTCCGAGCTCATTCGTCTGCGGTAACGTCGGCTTACCTGAACGATATTCTTCAGAGATACGGCAACGAGTTAACGCTTCAGAACGACATGCACAATCTGCTTCTATTGCTCCGACGTCTCGGTTTCATAGTAAACGAAGAGAAGTCGGATCTGGTGCCGTCCAAGTCATTTACCCACCTGGAAATGAGCTTCGAGACGCACAACAATCTCGTTCGTCTACCGTTAACCAGAGCGAAATTAGTCAGTTGTTATGCTCGCTATTGTCTTCACTCAGACAAAGTGTCAGCGAGGGAATTCATGAGACTAATAGGTCTGTGCGGAGCTGCCTCGGATCTCATTCCGATGGGGCGGCTACGCACTCGTCCTCTCCAGGTCTATCTGACTCAGAATTGGAGAGTGAAGATTCATTCGCTCGAAACGGACATACTCTTGTCAAGCCAAGTGAAACAAGAGATTCAGACTTGGGCAGACATACAGTGGTTAACTCAGAGAGTTCCACTGCAGTTGCCAGATCCGAGTTTTACGATTATGACGGATGCCAGTCAAACAGGCTTGGGCGCGACACTGAGCCCATCGGATTTGAAGTGCCAGGGTCTTTGGGATCCGCAGTTTCTAAGCAAGCACATCAACATCAAAGAGATGATGTCGATTTGGCTTGCTCTACGTCATTGGATAGACGTTATTCAGAATGCACTCGTGCAAATTATGTCCGACAATACGACAGTAGTTGCGTATATTCGGAACGAAGGTGGCACTCATTCCATTCCGTTGCTCAATCTAACGGAAAGAATTTTTCTGTTTGTACTAGAACATCAGATTCTTCTCTCCGTCCATCATATTCCGGGTCGTCAGAACGTCTTAGCAGACTCCCTTTCACGGAGGGGTCGCCTGTTGCCGTCAGAATGGACTCTCAACAAGCAAGTATTCAATCAGATTTGCTGCCAATGGGAACGGCCAATGATAGATTTATTTGCGACACATCTCAACAATCAGTTGCAGACGTATGTGTCACCTTTTCCGGATCCTCGAGCGTTTGCAGTAGATGCTCTCTCGATCTCTTGAGACGGAATGATAGGATATGCGTATCCTCCAGTGCCGTTGATTCAGCAGATATTGCTCAAGATAAAACAGTCGCAATGCAAGATTCTGTTGGTAGCATCTCTGTCTCCACAGAGACCGTGGATAAATCTACTCAGGTGTCTGTTGTGGGACATGCCGAGGAAGCTTCCTCAACGGGAAGATCTTCTTTCGCAAGGGAAATCGCGCATCCTCCATCACAATCCGCAAGGTCTAAACCTTCATGTATTTCCATTGTGCGGTCCTTCTTGCACGGAAAACATTTTACAGGACGAGCAGTGGACGTGATTTCTAACTGCAGGAGGACCTCCTCTTCGCTAAACTATGCTGCTAAGTGGAGGGTCTTTTGTCAGTGGTGTGAGGATCATTCAGTAGATATTTATGATCCCTCCATTCCAGACATAGCAAACTTTCTAGTATACTTGTTTGATGAGATTAATCTGCAGCCTATCACCATTAAGGGTTATAGGTCTATGCTACCCGATACCTATGCACATCATGATAGCTTGAGGATTGGAACTAATGTCTCTTTATCTAAGTTAGTTAGAAATTTTTCGATAAATAGACCTAGAACCCTTAGATTAATTCCGAAGTGGAATTTGGCCTGGGTTCTTCTTAGACTAAAAGAAGCGCCTTTTGAGCCACTTGACACAGTTGACTTCAAATTCTTAACATATAGGACAGCTTTTCTCTTAGCTTTCTCTTCTGCTAGAAGAGTTAATGAGCTTCATGCACTATCTGTGGAGGATTCTCACTACCGTAGTGTCGGTAATACTATTACCTTTACCACCAATGTTGGATTTTTGGCTAAGAATCAGGCTCCTAATAAGTATCCTGAACCTATTATTATTAAGGCCCTTCCATCATCTGATGGGCGTAGGCCTCTACTGTGTCCTGTTAGAGCAATACGTATTTACAGATGTAGATCTGAGTTCATCAGAAAGGGACGTAAGCATTTCTTTCTGTCTTTGATGCCTAATAGAAAGGGTATTATGGTTCATTCTATTGCTAGATGGATTCAATTAACTATTCGTACTGCTTATGAAAAATTATCTTCTCAGCAGTCGGCACTCAAGATCTCAGCTCATGAAGTAAGAGCTCTTTCGACTTCTTGGGCCTATGCTAATTGTATTGCTATTACTGATCTAATGAAGGCTGCATATTGGTCTCAACCTTCCACATTCACTAATTTTTATCTCAGAAATATTGAGTCCATTTCTGGAGACCTCCATTGTTTAGGTCTGTTATCAGTTGCTCAGAATATCGTCCACTAAACAGTTGCAACTATAGTTATGTAGGCTTTCTGTTCCGGCAGTGACTCTGTCCTGCTGCCCTCTTCGCTCTGGGGTATTTGACCCAGGGCAAGGGGAAGGGGGGGGGGTGTTCCCTTAGGTCACCTGCTTTATAGTGAAAAGCAAGGGAATACCTCCCCCAGAGTCAGTAATTCCGAGTCGGTACCGGGATGGTTTTAAAGTGTAAAGATAATGTTTAATCATCCATGTAATATTTTTAAAGTGTAGCTCGGTGTGAAGCATTTGTATATGTCATGTGTCAAACGAGCGTTAATATATAATCCTCGGACACTTTTAATGAATATAAAGAGTCTCATTTCTCTGGACTTCCTTTATTTATTGGCTTACCTTTAAAAATATTAGTATAAAGGGTTATACTGGATGTTAATAGAGATCATTGATTATTATGATCAATTACTGATCGGTATTGTGTCTTTCTTCTTTATTATAAATAGGAAAGATACATGTAAAGCCTATCTCTTCTTTTCTCCTGGAGAGGATATTCTATTATATATAATTGAGCTTATTGGATTTTCCTTTATGTCCTAGGCCCTCCAGCCTATTTACTATTCAGCTAAGTCTGGGTCATTGGTACAGTATAAGAATGTTAAAAAAGTTATAGTAATTTATATATTTTTTATACCCCCGCTTCGAAGAAGTGGGGGCTATATAGGAATCGCCCTGTACGTCCGTACGTCTGTACGTCCGTCCGTCCGTCCGTCCGTCCGTCCGTCCGTCCGTCCGTCTGTCCGTCCGTCCATACGTCCGTCCGTACGTCTTTCCGGACATGAAATTCTTGTGCGCGCAACTCCTACATTTATCAATCAATTTGGACAAAACTTTTCAGACATCATCACTACTAAGTGAACATGCGCATATTCCAAGATTTTTGATCTGCGACAATTTTAACCAGGTTTTCTCCCTTTGACTTAGATTTATTGTGTCTTTCCATCCGAACAAATTCTTGTGTGCGCAACTCCTCCTACATTAATGAACCGATTTTGATGAAACCATTCAAACATCATCTCTACTAAGTGAACATGTGCATATTCCAAACTTTTTAATCTGCGACAATTTTAACCAGGTTATCTCTCTTGAACTTTGATTTAATATGGGTTTCTACATGAAATTCTTGTGTGCGCAACTCCTCCTACATTTATCAATCAATTTGGACAAAACTTTTCAGACATCATCACTACTAAGTGAACATGCGCATATTCCAAGATTTTTGATCTGCGACAATTTTAACCAGGTTATCTCCCTTTGACTTAGATTTATTATGTCTTTCCGTTCGAACAAATTCTTGTGTGCGCAACTCCTCCTACATTAATGAACCGATTTTGATGAAACCTTTCAAACATCATCTCTACTAAGTGAACATGTGCATATTCCAAACTTTTTGATCTGCGACAATTTTAACCAGGCTATCTCTCTTGAACTTTGATTTAATATGGGTTTCTGCATGAAATTCTTGTGTGCGCAACTCCTCCTACATTTATCAATCAATTTGGACGAAAGTTTACAGACATCATCACTACTAAGTGAACATGCGCATATTCCAAAATTTTTGAGCTGTGGCAATTTTAACTAGGTTATCTCCCTTTAACTTAGATTTATTATGGGTTTCTACATGAAATTCTTGTGCGTGCAACTCCTCCTACATTTATCAATCAATTTGGACAAAACTTTTCAGACATCATCACTACTAAGTGAACATGCGCATATTCCAAGATTTTTGATCTGCGACAATTTTAACTAGGTTATCTCCCTTTGACTTAGATTTATTATGTCTTTCCGTTCGAACAAATTCTTGTGTGCGCAACTCCTCCTACATTAATGAACCGATTTTGATGAAACCTTTCAAACATCATCTCTACTAAGTGAACATGTGCATATTCCAAACTTTTTGATCTGCGACAATTTTAACCAGGTTATCTCTCTTGAACTTTGATTTAATATGGGTTTCTGCATGAAATTCTTGTGTGCGCAACTCCTCCTACATTTATCAATCAATTTGGATGAAAGTTTACAGACATCATCACTAAGTAAACATGCGCATATTCCAAAATTTTTGAGCTGTGGCAATTTTAACTAGGTTATCTCCGTTTAACTTAGATTTATTATGGGTTTCTACATGAAATTCTTGTGCGTGCAACTCCTCCTACATTTATCAACCAATTTTGACGAAACCTTTCAAACATTATCACAACTAAGTGAACATGCGCATATTCCCAAATTTTTGATCTGCGACAATTTTAACCAGGTTATCTCCCTTTAACTTGGATTTATTATGGGTTTTCAAATGGGATTCTTGTGTGTGCAACTCCTCCTACATTAATGAACTGATTTTGAATACATGTTGCACATTGTAAATGTGTTTTTCCAAATGTAAACCATATATGTGTGGGCTCTTTAAGTATTCAGTGCTGTTCTGTGGAAGGCCACATGCAAATACAAATTTCAACAACAAAAAATGATCTTTATGTATACATTTCCTTATGGCCTTCGCCTACATGATCAGAAGTGCATTCCTCTAAAAACCCAAAGCGGGGGTATTAATCACCTTCAGTGATAGTTCTAGTTATACTTAACATTGACCCAGACGGGGATGGCCCTCCCAGGAGTTGGGAACTCATACCTCCCCGCTGAGTACATAACGCTTACCAGGCACTGGTTGTAAGAATGATAATTGGTGCCAATTTCGGGACCTCCTTGACACTGCGCATGTGCAGAGGAGTGGATGTATGGAGGGCCATATAGGACATGTATTTTTCGGTTTTTGATGCATATTTTGGGGATTGGGGGGGGGGGGGAATTTGTGTTTGGCCCTGAATTAAGGAGATTAGCACCAGCTAAGTCTGGGTCATTGGTAAGTATAAAAAATATATAAATTACTATAAATTTTTTAACTTTCGGTGCGTTCACTCCACCTCTGTCAACTATGTTAGGGTCATATTGTATTTTACAAATATTTTAACCACAACTGTAACCGTACAAATGGTTTATAACTTTATTTGAAAGAACAAAAGGAGGCTTAAGGAGCTGGTGCCAATGACATCACTATTTGTATGGTTTTCTCGGCCGTTGTCCAGAGCAAAATACTTCAAATCTGCCATATAGACAATTTCATTATTTTTTTTGCTGCTGTGGTGGATAAAGAGATCAAATCTTGAATGAAACTGTCTCGTCTGGTGAAGAAATGCTCAGTTAGCTTATTCTCAAACTAATGAAAAAACTTATTAAGGACAGGACGGACACTCGAATTCACCGTTATTGTATTATTTACTTATTTATTTACTGATGTTTAAGGTCACATATTTATGCACAATGGCTAATCATGACCATGACAGTTTTACGGGTGGAGGAAGCCGGAGTACCTGGAGAGAACCACCGAGCAGCTGCCAGCTCCCCAACATCGTAACTCTGCACTGCAGCACAGGCAGGGTTAGATTGGTTGAAGACATGCGTACCATTGACGTGCAGTACGCCTTAGTACACGGCATCATCGTGCCCCCACGCGGGCAATGGAGATGAAGTGTCTTGCCCAAGGACACAATGCGGTTGCCGCAGGTGGGATTCAAACCGAGGACCTCTCGGCTTGCAGCCTGCACCTCTACCTACTGAGCCACCATGCTCCCACCGTTATTGTAATAAATTTATTACAATAGTGGTTGGTGGAAATGTGTACATCAACCATAATGGTAAAAGGTTTATTACAACAGCGGTCGTTGAGAATGTTTGCATTAAGCCATCAACTGCTATTGTAATAAGAATATTATAATTGCAGTTGATGAAAAAGTTCGCGCCAACAGGTAAGCTAACAAGTTTATTCCAATAACGCTTGATGAAAAAGTTCATATTAACCGCTATTGTAATAAGTTGATTACAATAACGGTTAAATGAAATATGTGCCCCCAAGCACTGCCGTTATAAACTTATTACACTAGTAGTTGTATTTGCCCGGGGAAAGGTGTCCAACTGTTGCCCCCATCAACGAGCAGTATGCCTTATGCCTTAGGACACAATGCCACTGTGGGGGTGAAGTGTCTTGCCCAAGGACACAACCGCATTGTACATGTCCTTGGGCAAGACACTTCACCCCCATTGCCCACGTGGGACACAACGCGGTTGTGTCCTTGAGCAAGACACTTCACCCCCATTGCCCACGTGGGGGCAAGCCGAGATGTCCTCAGGATTTAAACTGAGAACCTCGCGGCTTGCAGCCTGCACCTCTACCAACTGAGCCACCATGCCCCATGTACCATTTTTGCATCCAAAGAGGATTACTTATCAAAAAATCAAGTTCTAAAGTATGTTTCAACCAGAATACCAGATTTTACTTCCATCTCGCCAAATTTACCAACAAGAGGCCAAAATCAAAATTCCCCTCCAGTCAAGAGCCCAAACTTCTCAGAAACCTATGAGTGGACTTTGAGTAATGACCCCCCACCACTACCACTCGAAGTCCACTTCGACACTGTCCAGCCATTGAACTTAGTAGAATAAAATAATAATTAAGTCAAACGAATCACACTGAAATCAAGTTTGGGGAAATGGGACAACCATCTTTGATTTGTCTCATGTATGTCTTGCAAGGAAACAGATTCAAGACAGTCTGGGATTGGGATAGCTGGTGGCAGGTTCTTGATCGGGCATCACTGACTGATTACACGATGCTCCCGAAAAATGCACTCCACATGACATATAGACACACGTTCCAATTTTTCACAGAAGATGCGTGGGAATTGGGAGGCAGTTGGAAGCACGTGGGTAACATAGACCTTCTCACCTGAGAACCACAGCAAATCAGCGGCCATCCAAACTGTTATTAATAGTATATCGACCTTCGTATATAGTGTCAAAGCCTCATCCATCTAGAGGGTTCGATCATCTAATGCCATGGACACACAGGCCTAACATTACAAGTATTTACTCCTGCGGAGTCCTGAGAATCATATAAACTTATTTTATTCCAGTTGATTGATACCCGATGAGACTATTCGAACACATTCAGCCAGGCACCTCTACAAAAGCAATCTTCTTTTCTTTCAATTACAAGGTCTGAAAAGAAGTCTGGGTGCTCTTGAAACCCTCCCAGCAGATCAGATTTTTTAAACCCTTCCCGGGGTGGGTACCCTGGGCCCCATCAGTAGGAGAAGACATGCCCATGAACACCCACCACAGGGCTACGCACCAAGTTGATGCTGCGGCATCATTTTTTGGGCAAAACAAATCTTCCAGCACCACCCCCCTCTCTCCACCCATGGAAAAAGTTGGCCTGCATATGCCTTTTTTGGGTATAATTGGAGAATTCGAAATATGAATAATATTTTTTAAATTCTCTGGTCAACTATGCCGAGTGATTTCTCCCTCGGGAGATTTATCAGATGCTTGCTGATGGAGGAGGAGTGACAGCGTGTTCGTGTAGTGACGTATTCGTGATGAAATTTTTGTCCACACTTAGGCTTGGGATCCATTGGGATTCAACGTTACTTTTCAGAAACTTGGGCTTTTCTGAAAAAATATTTTTTCAAAAATTTTTTTTTTTTATTTCAATTATTTTTTCTATGTTAATGGATCATGTTATTATGTATTTTGATTGTCAGAGGTTGGTGCGAGTACTAGGACTTTGTTTTCTTTTCACAATGAAAGGATATTGTTCAATTGTAATAAGAGGAAATCTTCCTCTGACTTTCATAATCATTGTATAAATGTAGTCAGTGTACTCGCCCTAACTCCTGTTCAGTATGTGTTAATTTCGATGACAACATGGGAAGCGTGTGTCACGGTATGTTAGTGGGGAAATGGTCATTCCGGTCTTTTCCCCGTAGGGTCACTCTAGTTTATCAATCTCTATTTCAGATGATCAAGAACAGGGTGATGTATCCGTGATGTCTTCCAAAAGTGTGCCTCCGTCGTCACAATTAATGAAGAGCTAGCGGAAAAGTGCTCATGAAAATACGTCAATTGCCTAAGCGATCTCTAGTAGGATCGACGGCCTTTGACGTCCGCTAGCTCGCCCGGTGTAGTGTCCATTCATCGAATGGTTTGGCAGCCGGGTTCGTCCGTTGCGGTCCAGAAGGAGTTTTGGATGATGCGAGCACTATAAATCAACCAAATGCACACCCAGTGACGGCGGATTAGAGGAGAGAACGGAGGAAGCCTTTTAGCCCGGTTCCAAGCTCGTCCAGGTCCATCCGGACTGCGAGCGAGAGAGGCCCCTCTCTCGTACAACAACATCTGGCCCCAGATGTTGTGGTACAAAATGTTTCGCATTAGGAGCATACGTCCGCCGCTCGGGACGCTCCGTTAGATAGACAATCCGGAGAGACTGTCAATAAGGCTTCCTCATCCTCATGGTAGCGCACACGACCGCTCTTGGCTACATGACCTCGGATATCCAGTCAACTTCGCCAATCAGAGAATCCTCGGCGACAAGGTCATACCATCCGATAGCCAGGGACACGAGGCCTGCAGACTCCGGACGTTCGCATAACAAAGTATGCGGGAGTCAACGTACACGGAGCTTCCAGCGGCAAAGCATCGTAAGACCGCTACTGCGCAGGCCTCGGTGACGGACGTGCTATCCCAAATAGCACAACTTATCGCATCATCCCAGCAACGACAGAATCTCTGTCGCATCATGTAATATCCGACGACGCTGGGTCGGGACGCTCTGCGGAAGCATCAGATACGGACGTCCGAAATTTTCATATGGTCCGACGGGATGCCGAAAGGGATTCGGAGGATTTCGAGCTTTCCCTTTCGGAACAACATAAGCTGCTGTATGTGTCATCCGACTTTATCTTCTAGAGGTTCTTCTGTCAGACCAGAATGCTGCAATGCCGGATAAGAAACTGATAGTGTCGGTGGACACAGAAATTTTTGGTTCGGTTCAGGGACATCGTCCCTCAGTTCCGACACAGTCCAATAATGTCACAGAACTTTCGAATTATTGAACGACGCTATATATATATTATTTGTATGCTTGCTATTAACAAGCATGTCTGGTTTCTTGTTTGCAAAGTTACTGAGATGTCTTTCAAAAGTGTGCCTCTGTCGTCATAGTTAATGAAGAGCTAGCGGCAATAAGTGCTCATGGAATATGTCAATCGCCTAAGAGGTCCCTAATAGGATCGACGGAGTTGACATTCGCTAGCTCACCCGGTGTAGCATCCATTCATCGAATGGTTCGGCAGTCGGGTTTGTCCGTTGCGGTCTAGGAAGGAGATTTGGGTGATGTGAGCACTATAATAGACTTTAGTACACACCCAGTGACGACGGATTGGAGGAGAGATCGGAGGAAGCCTGTTAGTCCGGTTCCTAGCTCGTCCAGGTCCATCCGGGCTGCAAGCGAGAGAGGTCCCTCTCTCGTACAACAACATATGGGACCGGATGTTGTGGTACAGACATTTCGCATTCGGAGCATATGTCCGCCGCTTGGGACGCTCCGTTATATAGACAGTCCGAGAGACTGTCGATAATGCTTCCTCATCCTCACAGCAGCGCACACGACCGCACATTGGCTATGTGACCTCGAGTATCCGGCCAGCTTCGTCATTCAGAGATTCCACGGCGAACAGGTCACACCATCCGGTAGCCAAGGGACACGAGGCCTGTACACTCCGGTCGCTCGCATAATAGAAGTATGCACGGGGTAACGAACACGAAGCTTCCAGCGGCAAAGCATTGTAAGACCGCTTCTCCACAGGCCTCAGTGACTGACGTGCTATCCAAAATAGCACAGCTTATCGCAGCATCCCAGCAAACAACAGATTCTCGGTCGGATCAGGAATAATCCGACGGCGCTGAGTCGGTGCGCTCCGCTGTTGCATCAGCTACGGACGACCGAACACTTCATAGGGTCCGACAGGATGGCGAAAGGGATTCGGACGATTTCGAGCTTTCCCTTTCGGAACAACAGAAGCTGCCATACATTTCTTCCGGCATTATCTTCCAGAGGTTGTTCCGTCGGACTACATAGCTGCGATGCTGGATAAGAGACTAATAGCGTCATTGGACACGGAGTTTTGGATCGGTTCAGGGACATTGTCCCTGAGTTGCCGACACAGTCCAATAATGTCATTAGAACATTCGAATTATTGAACGACGCTATATATAAGCTTGCTACCAAACATGCTAGTCTAGTTTCTTGTCCGCAATGCTCTATTCTGCCTTTCATCAATTCTAGGAAAATAAATTTATATTGGCAGAACAGGGTATACAGAGAGTTCCTATGCGTCTAGACGGCGAGGCTGAAGACTGGGAATTATCTTTTTCGCCGTCTATGTCAATTCCAACCACGACGTTGGAAACGACAATGATGTCTAATAGACTTAACTTAGACGCTTTATCATGCGTAGACCACCTTACTGAGGCGTTATCATTACGTCTTCAAGAGAAAGAATTCCAGGATATGATCCTCAATGAGATTTCTTTCAAGGGCAGTAGTTTTTCCACGTATAACTCCGCCCTTCAGTGGCAACCTGGAGTTGGTTAGACGTGACACAGCCCTAGCTACATCCACGTGCGTGGATAGTAAGGTGAAGAACTCTCTCAGAGTCGCTTCGGTCTCGGAGAAGCTTCTCTTCGACGGCAACCTTTCAGCAATCTATGAATTGCTCGATATACACATTCTCTTGTCTATCAAGTGTAACAAGAGATTCAGACTTGGGCAAACATTCGGTGGTTGACTCAGAGAGTGCCACTGCAGTTGCCGGATCCGAGTTTTATGATTATGACGGATGCCAGTCAAACAGGTTGGGGTACAATATTGATCCCAACGGATTCGAAGTGCCAGGGTCTTTGGGTTCCGCAGTTTCTAGGCAAGCACTTAACTTCCAGGAAATGATGTTATTTTGGCTTGCACTATGTCATTGGATGAACATTATTCAGAAACGCATGTCCAAATCCTGTCCGATAATACGACAGTAGTTGCATATCTCCGGAACCAAGGAGGCACTCATTCGGTTCCGTTATTCAATTTAACGGAAAGAATCCTTCTGTTTGTTCTAGAACACCAAGTTCTGCTTCGGTCTGTCATATTCCGGGTCGTCTGATTGTATTAGCAGACTCCCTTTCACGTAAGGGTCGCTTGTTGCCGTCAGAATGGACTCTCAACAAACAAGTATTCAATCAGATTTGCTATCAATGGGAGCGCCCAATGATAATTTATTTGCGACACAACTCACTAATCAATTGCTGACGTATGTGTTTCCATGTCCGGATCCCTGAGCTTATGTAGTTAACGCTCTATTGATCTAATAGGACGGAATGATAGGATATGCGTAAACTCCAGCACTGTTGATTCAGCAAGTATTGCTAAGATAAACATCCACAATACAATTCTGTTGGTAGCATCTCTGTCTTCACAGAGACCGTGGATAAATTTCGCTGGGGAAATCGTGTCAACTTCATCACAACCCGCAAGGTCTCAACCTTCACGTATTCCGTTGTGTGGTCCTTCTTGCATGGCAAGCATTGTACAGGACGAGCAATGGACGCGATTTCTTACTGTAGGAGAACCTGGTCTTCGCTATACTATGCGGCTAAAGTGGAGGCTCTTCCGTCGTTGGTGTAGGGATCATTATGTTGATATTTTTGATCCCTCCATACTAGACATTGCAAACTTTCTAGTATACTTGTTTGACAAGATCAACTGCAGCCTGTTACTATTAAGGTTATAGGTCTATGTTATCTCATACCTATGCACTCCATGATAGTTTACAATTGAGTCTAATGTCTCTTTATCTAAGTTAATTAGAAACTTTTCGATAAATAGACCTAGAATCCTTAGATTAATTCCTATACGGAATTTAGCTTGGGTTCTTATTTAGCTAAGTAACCATTTGAGCCTCTGGAAACAGTAGTTTTCAAATTCTGGCCTTTTAAGACAGTAATTCTCTTAGTCTTCTCTTCTACTGAGGAGTCAGTGAGCTTCATGCACTATCGGTGGACGATTCTCACTTTCGTAGTTTCGGAAACACTATTTCCTTTACTACTTATGTTGAATTTTTGGTTAAGAATCAGGCTCCTAATAAATATCCGGAACCTATTGTTATTAAGGTCCTTCCGTCTTAGTACGGGCATAGGCCATTACTCTGTCCGGTTAGAGTTTACATATTTATAAACAGATCTCAGTTTATCAGTAAGGACGTAAAGCTTCTTCTGTCTTTGATGCCTAATAGAAGGACATTACGGTCCATTCTATTGCTAATGGATTCAATTAACTATCGGTACTGCTTATGGTAATCTATCATTAACTCAGCAGTTTGTGCTTAAGATTTCGGCTCATGAAGTAAGAGCTCTTTCTACATCTTGGGCTTACGTAAATAGTGTCGCTATTATAGATTTAATGAAGGCTGCATATTGGTCTCAGCCATCCACATTCATTAATTTTTATCTCAGAAATATTGAGTCCATTTCTGGAGGCCTGCATTGTTTAGGTCCATTATCTGCTGCTCAGAATGTCGTTCACTTAACAGTTGCAACTATAGCTAGGTAGGCTTTCTATTCCGGCAGTGACTCCGTCCTGCTGCCCTCTTCGCTCTGGGCTACTTGACCCAGGGCAAGGGGAAGGGGGGGGGGGGGGGGAGGGTGTTCCCTTGGGTCACCTGTTTTATTATGAAAACAAGGGGATACCTCCTCCGGAGTCAGTAATTCTGAGCTGTTACTGGGATGGTTTTAAAGTGAAAAGTTTATGTTTTAAAAATTCATTCAGGTCATAGTTTTTAAAGTATAGCTTTTGAATATATCACGTGTCAAACGGGTGTTATTATACAATCCTCGGACACTTTTAAAAGAGTATAAAGAGTCTCAATTCTCTAGACTAACTTTATTTGTTGGCTTACTTTAAAAATTATTAGTATAAGGATTATACTGGATGTTAATAGAGTACATGGATGTTATGATGCTCAATTATGGAAGGTGTTGTGTCTTTCTAATTTATCATAAATAAGAAAGATACATGTAAGACCTAATACTCCTTTTCCCCTCGAGGGGATAACTCTATTTTATATAGTTGAGCTTATTGGATTTTCCTCTATGTCCTAGGCCCTCCAGCCTTTTTACTATTCAGCTATGTCTGGGTCATTGGTACAGTATAAAAATGTTAAAAAATTTATAGTAATTTATATATTTTTTATACTTACCAATGACCCAGACGGGGATGGCCCTCCCAGGAGTTGGGAACTCATACCTCCCTGCTGAGTACATAGCGCTTACCAGACACTGATGATAAGAATGATTAATGGCACCAATTTCGGTACGTCCTTGACACTGCGCATGCGCAGTAGAGGTGAAGTATGGAGGGCCATTCAGGACATGTTTTCTTTGGTTTTAGATGCAAATTTTGGGAATTGGGGGGCAAAATTTGTGTTTGGCCCTACATTTTTAGCTCACCTGAGCGAAGCTCAAGGGGAGCTTTACTAATCACTTTCTGTCCGTCGTCCGGCGTCCGTCGTCCGGCGTCGTCCGTCCGGCGTTAACTTTACATTATCGACTTCTCCTCCTAAACCACTAGCCCAATTTTATTCAAATGTTGGCTAAATGTTTATTACCTAATGCCAATTCAGATTTGTTCAAATGAAGTTGCCCCTCCTCCTGGGTGGTGCCACGCCCCCAAGGGGCACCAAAATCTTTGTAAATCTTCTTCTCATGAACCAGCATTAGCAGAGACTTGATATTTGGTGTGCAGCTTCCTTTTGAGGTGTAGACTCAGATTTGTTCAAGAGAAGTTTGTGGGGCTATACTTGGCGTTGTTATGAGAGGGGCAAAATTTTTTGCCCCGCCCAAAATTTCTATTTTCCAAATCGAGAGGCTGATTTGAACCAAATTTTATGTGAGGGCTTATTGGGTCATGAATACTTGATTTATGCAAAAAAAAATTTTCCCGCAGCCCCGTGGGAACCGCAGGAGCTAAAAATAGAAAAAATTTAAAACGCCCATATCTCCAAAACTGCACGGCACTGAGAATTTTTATTTGGTGTGCAGCTTCCTTAGGACCAACAGAAAGGATTGGTAAAAAAAAATTGCCATCGGTTTTATCATAGGGTACAGTTTCGGGACTTTGAAAAAGTGCTGAGTCAGCACTTTTTAACACTGTAGGCAATGGGAAAAACATTAAAAAATCTTCTTCTCCAGATCCAGCAGGCAGAATCTTTTGATATTTGGTATGCAACATTGTAGGGTGGATCTGATTCAAGTTTGTTCAAATCGGCCCCCTGGGTTCATATTTGGGCTCAGTATAGGAGCCCGATTTCGAACTTAGTGCATTTCAGGCAAATTTCTTAAAAAATCTTCTTCTCCAGATCCAGCAGGCAGAATCTTTTGATATTTGGTATGCAACATTGTGGGGTGGATCTGATTCAAGTTTGTTCAAATCGGCCCCCTGGGTTTATATTTGGGCTCAGTATAGGAGCCCAAATTTGAACTTACTGCATTTCAGGCAAATTTCTTTGAAAATCTTCTTCTCCAGATCCAGCAGGCAGAATCTTTTGATATTTGGTATGCAACATTGTAGGGTGGATCTGATTCAAGTTTGTTCAAATCGGCTCCCTAGATTCATATTTGGGCTCACTATAGGAGCTCGAATTCGAATTTAGTGCATTTCAGGCAAATTTCTTCAAAAATCTTCTTCTCCAGATCCAGCAGGCAGAATCTTTTGATATTTGGTATGCAACGTTGCGGGGTAGATCTGATTCAAGTTTGTTCAAATCGGCCCCCTGGATACATATTTGGGCTTACTATAGAAGCCCGAATTCGAACTTAGTGCATTTCAGGCAAATTTCTTAAAAAATCTTCTTCTCCAGATCCAGCAGGCAGAATCTTTTCATATTTGGTAAGCAACATTGTGGGGTGGATCTGATTCAAGATTGTTCAAATCGGCCCCCTGGGTTAATATTTGGGCTCAGTATAGGAGCCCGATTTCGAACTTAGTGCATTTCAGGCAAATTTCTTAAAAAATCTTCTTCTCCAGATCCAGCAGGCAGAATCTTTTGATATTTGGTATGCAACATTGCAGGGTGGATCTGATTCAAGTTTGTTCAAATCGGCCCCCTGGGTTCATATTTGGGCTCAGTATAGGAGCCCGATTTCGAACTTAGTGCATTTAGGCAAATTTCTTAAAAAATCTTCTCCAGATCCAGTAGGCAGTATCTTTTGATATTTGGTATGCAACATTGTGGGGTGGATCTGATTCAAGTTTGTTCAAATCGGCTTCCTAGATTCATATTTGGGCTCACTATAGAAGCTCGAATTTGAACTTAGTGCATTTCATGCAAATTTCTTAAAAAATCTTCTTCTCCAGATCCAGCAGGCAGAATCTTTTCATATTTGGTAAGCAACATTGCAGGGTGGATCTGATTCAAGTTTGTTCAAATCGGCCCCCTGGGTTTATATTTGGGCTCAGTATAGGAGCCCAAATTTGAACTTAGTGCATTTCAAGCAAATTTATTAAAAAATCTTCTTCTCCAGATCCAGCAGGCAGAATCTTTTGATATTTGGTATGCAACATTGTGGGGTGGATCTGATTCAAGTTTGTTCAAATCGGCTTCCTAGATTCATATTTGGGCTCACTATAGAAGCTCGAATTCGAACTTAGTGCATTTCAGGCAAATTTCTTAAAAAATTTTCTTCTCCAGATCCAGCAGGCAGAATCTTTTGATATTTGGTATGCAACATTGTGGGATGGATCTGATGCAAATTTGTTTAAATCGGCTCCCTAGATTCATATTTGAGCTTACTATAGAAGCTTGAATTCGAACTTAGTGCATTTCAGGCAAATTTCTTAAAAAATCATCTTCTTCAGATCCAGCAGGCAGAATCTTTTGATATTTGGTATGCAACATTGCGGGGTGGATCTGATTCAAGTTTGTTCAAATCGGCCCCCTGGATTCATATTTGGGCTCACTATAGAAGCTCGAATTCAAACTTAGTGCATTTCGGGCAAATTTCTTCAAAAATCTTCTTCTCCAGATCCAGCAGGCAGAATCTTTTGATATTTGGTATGCAACATTGCGGGGTAGATCTGATTCAAGTTTGTTCAAATCGGCTCCCCAGATTCATATTTGGGCTCACTATAGAAGCCCGAATTCGGACTTAGTGCATTTCGGGCAAATTTATTAAAAAATCTTCTTCTCCAGATCCAGCAGGCAGAATCTTTTGATATTTGGTATGCAACATTGCGGGGTAGATCTGATTCAAGTTTGTTCAAATCGGCTCCCCAGATTCATATTTGGGCTCACTATAGAAGCCCGAATTCGGACTTAGTGCATTTCGGGCAAATTTATTAAAAAATCTTCTTCTCCAGATCCAGCAGGCAGAATCTTTTGATATTTGGTATGCAACATTGCGGGGTGGATCTGATTCAAGTTTGTTCAAATCGGCTTCCTAGATTCATATTTGGGCTCACTATAGAAGCTCGAATTCGAACTTAGTGCATTTCAGGCAAATTTCTTAAAAAATTTTCTTCTCCAGATCCAGCAGGCAGAATCTTTTGATATTTGGTATGCAACATTGCGGGGTGGATCTGATTCAAGTTTGTTCAAATCGGCCCCCTGGATTCATATTTGGGCTCACTATAGAAGCTCGAATTCAAACTTAGTGCATTTCGGGCAAATTTCTTCAAAAATCTTCTTCTCCAAATCCAGCAGGCAGAATCTTTTGATATTTGGTATGCAACATTGCGGGGTGGATCTGATTCAAGTTTGTTCAAATCGGCCCCCTGGATTCATATTTGGGCTTAATATAGAAGCCCGAATTCGCACTTAGTGCATTTCGGGCAAATTTATTAAAAAATCTTCTTCTCCAGATCCAGCAGGCAGAATCTTTTGATATTTGGTATGCAACATTGTGGGGTGGATCTGATTCAAGTTTGTTCAAATCGGCTTCCTAGTTTCATATTTGGGCTCACTATAGAAGCTCGAATTCGAACTTAGTGCATTTCAGGCAAATTTCTTAAAAAATCTTCTTCTCCAGATCCAGCTTCAGAATCTTTTCATATTTGGTAAGCAACATTGTGGGGTGGATCTGATTCAAGTTTGTTCAAATCGGCCCCCTGGGTTTATATTTGAGCTCCGTATAGGAGCCCAAATTTTAACTTAGTGCATTTCAGGCATATTTCTTAAAAAATCTTCTTCTCCAGATCCAGCAGGCAGAATCTTTTGATATTTGGTATGCAACATTGTGGGGTGGATCTGATTGTGATTCATGAACGTATTTATTTGTAAAGTTGATAGAATCTTAGACAAAATTTGCAGAAAAGATCTACTATAGAAGGGGTGGTATCCAGGGTGAACCGTTTACCCAAATCTAGCAGTACTAATGCATTATTCACACAAATCTCCGTTCAAATTTTATGACCCCCTCATTGGAACACATGCATTCAGCTCATTGCAACAAAGGTCATATGCCATGTTTTCGAGACAAAGGAATAAAATTTTTAGTTATTCATGAAATTTTTAGGCAACTGTTGTCTGTTATTCACATTGCTTCATGAAATTTCCCTTAATTAAATGTCGCCTCTAAAAAACAACCACTTTGCATATCTTACCTTTTTACCAGCATAACTGCCAAAACTTGTCAGCATTCTTCGCAAAAATCGCTATTCAAATTTTAATTTTTGTCTCTTAAACATACATGTACTTATCGCTTGTAAATACCCCATTGGAATGAGCTTTTTGAGCTCATTCCAATGAGAGGTCGCACACCATGCTTTTTGAGTCAAAAAAGCAATTTTTTTTAGTTATTCCAGAATTTCGTACGTAAAACACAGCTTTATGACTTCACATTAAAATGAGCTCTCTAAGCTTGTTCCAATCAACATTCACGCACTATGTCTTTCACACAAAAAATAAAATTTTCCATTTATTCAGAAATTTTGTTTGCAAGAACACTCTTACCCCCCCCCCCCCCCCCCACACACACACACAAACACACACACACACACACAAACACAGACACACACATCTAAAAGTTTGTCAGCAAAAAAACAGTTACTTCAATTTTTAAATGCATTATAGGAACAACTTGCCTAATCAAATTTAAATACTTTTGCTTCATTCTGTATCTAGAACAAACCATTTACCATATCTTTACGCAAAATTCTCCAGCATCATTCACAAAAAAACACCATTATTTATATATTCACATTTCTGTCTCAAAAATATACCTGATCTTCCCATACCCCTATTGGAATAAGCTGTTTGAGCTTGTTCCAATGATGATAAAAAAAACTAATATTTTGGAAAATTTGTGAAAATTTCTGTTTTCTTGCATGCAAATATATACATGTAGCACATGGAAGATATCCACAGTTGGGGAGAGATGTCCAAGGCTATCTCTTCACATTCCTTGTTTGTGCTTCATGCTAAACCAGTTTGTCTGCAGAGATAAATTTGCTTTATTAAAAATCATTGGAGATTGGCCACACACCAACGATTTTAAATAAAACTAATTTTAGGTAACAAATGTTGAACTTCAAACAAAATCTATCACTCAACCAGTTAATGTTGATGAGGCATGACATGGTGAAGGTGACCTAAAATACTTCTTAGAGTCACTTTGTCAGGTGAGCGATTAAGGCCACGTGGGGCCTCTTGTTAAGAGTTAGCACCAGCTATGTCTGGGTCATTGGTAAGTATAAAAAATATATAAATTACTATAAATTTTTTAACTTTTCAATAAACTTTAGTGATTATATATTCCTCGGGATTTGATTCGAAGCTATAAATTCTTTGCTGCTATTAGTTATATACTTTCTTTAAAGTAGATTTGATACTTTGACTTGTTGTGTCTGGTTATAGCAAAAACGGCACCTGGAGTTAACGGCACCAAGTGAGCAAAAATGGCACCAACTGCTGGTGGCGTGAACGGCACCAGTTACGCTGGCAAAAACGGCATCATGGGTTGACGAAAACGGCACCAGTTCGGATGGCAAAAATGCCACCAGTATTTAATTCATTTCATTCTGCCTTTTTCTGTGTTTTGTTTTGAAACTGAGTATTTAGTCTAAGTTTGCGGATGCATTTTAGGTTCTCTGATAAATTTGTTGAAAATTGAGCAGTTAAAAATGAGAGGGTATATCGCCCCTCCCAACTTTCTTAAATGGATTTCTTGTTGTTTAGCAGTGACTACTAAACATTAAAAGCAAGAATGCCCCTTCCCCAATCCAGGCCCCCCATGCTCTCCCCAGCCCTAGAATCTATCCAACCCAGATTCATGATACCCCCCCCCCCCCCCCCCCCCTCCTCCTTCCCTTCTTTATTATTTGCTCAGAAATCAAAATCAGAATCTTGGTGGGGGTCCGAATTCAAAGGATGTACCAAGGCAAAAAATTAAAAAAAACAGTCTTTTAGGCCATGTGTGTGCAGGGGCAGTCCAAACCCAAGAAATACGGACTCCTGGGCCAAACCGAAAGTAACAGATTGGGGTTACGCTTAATCAATTGCTCCCTCCACATGTTCCTTCATCAGGCTTATGCCGACTCTGTATATATGTGTAAATGTTGTAGTTATATATTGTATTAACGAGAATAACTTGTGGCCAAATGTGTAATATCTTGCATATATTGTGTTCATATTCAATACTATTGTATATATGTGAGAAAAGATAAATAAACCCCCAAAAACTTGTATTAAAAAGAGAGTCAAAATCAAAACGATGATCTGGTGAAAATTGAATTCTTGATCATGTTACATAGTGATGTTCTTCTTTCCCCAAGTTTTGATTTGGTTCCGTTTTCGCCAGACACAATTTTGGTGCCGTTTTTGCCTGTACCCATGTAACACAAACAATCATAGCCCATATGGAGGTCTGTAGCACCCGATTGCTGAGGGCTGTTGCCGGCAAGGCATGACAAATATGGAATACTGGGACGGCACGTATTAATTAAATAATTTGCGTCACAACTACAATACCTGTATAGTTTATTTATACACTAACGAGTTTTGAACAAGACTTGAGATTTATTTTGAGCCATAATCACGACTAACTGATATTCCAACTTCGCCAAAACATGCCTTTTGCAAAGGCAAGCCGAGAATATTTAAATGTTACCTTTCTAAAATGAACCGTCCCAGTTACGTCACTTGTGCATTGTTGCAAAATGGATGCTCTGCCAAAAATACACACAAATTCCCATAGAGAATTAAAAAATCCGTTCATATAATTTTCGAGTGTGCTTCTGTCACAGAAACGTAACGACAGTGAAGTTAAATATATTACAAGTAATCGGGATCTGAAAACCAAAAGATATTTTCTTGATTTTGTACTATTTCCATTTTTATTTGCCCCTGGAGGTTGCTGGGGGTTATGAAACAGACAGTAATGCTTTCCCTTGGGTTTGCTTATTACCACATACGTGTGTGGTACTAATGCTTTCCCTGGGGTTTGCTTATTATTTGGCCACAAGTTGTTCTCAGGAAATATTATTGTATTATCAGTTCTGGTACGAATATGGTAGCAGACTTTCAGGAACCAGTGGTGCCTGCTGTCAACTCTATGAGTTGATTTCATGTATTTTACATGTTCTATATCACCCAACCTTCAATTTGATGTATTATTTGTGCATATTGAATTTGAATTCAAGGAATATCAGAGGTGGGAATTTGAAAATAAACAAAATTTCATTACTTATATAGCACCTTAAGATGCTATATAAGTAAGAGAATTTTGTTTATTTTGAAATTCCTACCTCTGGATATTCCTTAAATATTCAAATTAAATACAGTTAGGCCTAGCGGTCCTATAACAGGTCACTTTTTGTATTTTTGTGTATTTTTTTGTAAACAATTAAATTTTCCCGAACGTTTTTCCTTGTATGTGGAGACAGTTGTATACTTATCATTATTTAGCTGGATTTATCTGTGTTGAACAGCTCATTGTTTCAGAAAATTAGATCGTTTGACAGACATAAATTTGCCAATAACGGGGTGCTTGTGCCTGTAAAGAATCACCTTGTTAAGTGCAAGTTATGAGACTTGATGACTATATTTTTGGCCATGTTGTCTCCAGAGGAAAAAAAGCAAGCTATTCTGAACATCTTTTGATGAATTGTATCAGTTTTCACATCGGTTCTGTTGGATAAAAATATGTTGACAAGCACGCACGTGGCATTGAAGAATGCCACTGACATTTTCTCCTTATTAGGGTTGATTAAAAACTATACCAGAACCCTGAATCAGGCATACCATGTATACTAGTATATTCATGAACATTTTGGCACAATTCTAATTCCCCAGGGTGTTATGTGGGATAAATCTATTATTATGAGACTATTGGGTTGTCAAAAATGCCCATCTTGAAATGAACTGTACATAGTGGCTATATACAATCAGTGGTGGCACTAGCATTTCCCCTGCTGTGGGTACTGACCTCCCCGATGGGGGTGGGGGGAAGGGGGGTCTAGGTATACACTAATCTGTAAGATGCTATATTGTCCCTTCGCTAGCTGAGACTGAAGCCCTGGGGAGGGAAGGGGCAGTATACAGCCGTCTTACACAGAGGCTATGTTGTGCCCCAGAAATCTTACAATAAAATGGAGAGTTCCCAACAATGAGTTGGTTGGCGGCTCAGGCCTCTGTGGTGTGGAGGGGCAGTATATAGCTGCAATACAGAGGCTGGCCAAGAAACCATACAATAAAAGGCGAGAGTTTTTCTGAGGGGAGGGGGGGTAGGTATATGCTAGTCTGTAAGTCCCTATATACCGCCCGTTTCCCACTTGGGGCTCAAGCCTGGGATTGGGGAGGAGCAGTATAAAGCTGTCTTACAAAGGCTATGATGTGCCCCAGAAACTTAACAATCAAAAGGAAAGTTCCCACTAATCCACTAATGGTGAGGGTGGTGGCCTAGGTTTATCAATACTCCTCTGTAAGACTGACCCTACCCTAAATAGGAGCTCATGCTTCTGTGTTGAGGAGGGGCTGTATATAGCTGCTATACAGAGGCTAGAGTGTAGCCAAGAAACAATACAATAAAAGGAGCGAGTTTCTATACAATGTCATTGTACTACAATGATCGACCCAGTATGCGTGGTGGGGGCACGAGTGGGCAGGGACATAGAAAATTCAAAAGGGAGGGTTGTTGGGGCCATGGCCACTCCAATCTAAGGTACGGATGGGCCATCGTAGACCTTGGTCCTTCCACAAAAAAAAACACACTTAGAGTTTGCAATTTCACGTTCACTTTTGGAAAGCATGCTACAACCCTCCCCCCCCCACCCCCCCCCCCCCCCCCTTCAAGGCAGCTAAACTGTTTGGTTTATTTGTTACTTTACTTCATTACTCCTACTTTAGTCTCTGTGAGGTTTCACATCGCCTCAGGCCTACTTGGGCTCTCTTAGCCCAGATGGGCCTGAGGTGATGTGAAGTCTTACAGAGGCTACTGACAAGACCCTCAACACTTTGTTGTCTCCCGCTTTTTGAAAAAAATGGGAGATTTTAAATTCGGGGTGTCACTGAGTCGGTGACGGTGTCCTTCCATGTTTTTCGTTTCCAGACTCTAACTTTCCTTACATTGACCGGATTTCGCTGAAATTTGGGTAGTAGAACACTTTCTTCAATTATGGGTCCAAGTTCAAATGTGGGCATTTTCCGCGCATATTTAATCGGGTTGCTGAAATTGATTGGCTGACTGTTTCCAGACTCTAACTTTCCTTAAAATCAACCGATTTCGATGAAATTTCATGTATGGATTACTTTTATCAATACCTACATGTAGGTCAAGTTCGAATGTGGAAAATTTAGTAACGAAAATCTGTCCGTCTGCCCCATGCGTCAACGCACCTCGGACTAAAAGCCGTATTTATGAACGGTTCTTCACAAAACGTCTTGGGTATCTTTGTTATCATTGTGACACCAGAATATGTGTTTTGGGGTTTGGTCCAAAATTCAAGATGGCCACCAGTGGCCATTTTGTTCCAAAATTGGGTGTAATCAGTTTTTTGTACAGAACTTCTATATGAAAGTTCAGATTTGAATAAATTTTTGTATGAATGTTTAGTAACATGCAATACATCACATATAATACAGGTTTTGTTCTCGTGCAAAAATTATGCAAATTAGGGAAACTTTGATTTATTCAGTGCTACTACTAATACACAGAAAGTGCACACCTTCCGTGTTTTTCATTTCCAGACTCTAACTTTCCTTACAGTCAGAAATTTGAGTAGTAGATCACTTTCATCAATTGTGGGTCCAAGTTCGAACATGGGCATTTTCCGTGCATACTTAATTAGGTTGCTTAAATTTGATTGGCTGATGGTTTCCAGACTCTAACTTTCCTTAGAGTCAACCGATTTCAATGAAATTTCAAATATGGATTACTTTTATCAATACCTAGGTCAAGCTCGAATGTTGGAAATTTTGTACCGAAAATCTGTCTGACTGCCTGTCCATCTGCCCATGCATCAACGCACCTCGGACTAAAAGCCGTATTTATAAACCGATCTTCACGAAACTTCTTGTGTATCTTTGTTATCATTGTGAGACCAGAATATGTCTTTTTGGGTTTGGTCCAAAATTCAAGATGGTCACCAGCGGCCATTTTGTTCCGAAATTGGGTGTAATCAGTTTTTTGTACAGAACTTCTATATGAAAGTTCGGATTTGAATAAATTTTTGTATGAATGTTTAGTAACATGCAATACATCACACATAATACGGGTTTTGTTTTCGTGCATAAATTTTGCAAATTAGGGAAACTTTGATTTATTCAGTGCTACTCCTTATACACAGTAAGTGCACAGCTTCTGTGTTTTTCGTTTCCAAACTCTAACTTTCCTTACAGTCAGTCGATTTCAATGAAAATTGGGTGGTAGATCACTTTCATCATTTGTAGGTCCAAGCTCGAATAGGGGCAATTTCCGTGCATATTTAATTAGGTTGCTTAAATTTGATTGGCTGACGGTTTCCAGACTCAAACTATCCTTAGAGTCAACTGATTTTCGATGATTCTTGGTGACTTCAACATGGATCCGTCAAATTCACATTTTTCCACTTTTTTTCATCGGTATAATTTTCTACAGATTGTGAATGAACCTACTCATTTTCATGGCAACATTTTGGACTTCATCATTACTTCTTTTGCAACTCTACAAATCAGACTCTCCCAGTACCATATACAGACCTCCATATTATCTGGACATCACTTCCAAGGTTTCATTAACATCCAATCACAAGCTTTACAGGTTGGTTAACACTTTTCACATCAGTTTAATGTAATATGTCTTATCATACAGTCTTAATTTTTAGTGATTCTCACAGTTATACTCCACATCACTTTACTTGTTGTGACAGTGACCTCCGTGAAAATAAATCTGATAACCACAGTCTGAAGCACTGTCTGTTCTGTCTCTTCTAAATAACTTCCACTTGCAACTCAACTATATTCCACTGGATGCATTTATTCCCCTTGAAACTGCTCCCCAGCAGGAGACATGAATTCACTGGATTTGCTTGTTTTAGCATCAAATACAATCGGGACTGTGTGTTCAATTGTTGATAATTTTTGGATTTTTTTTTTTTGGGGGGGGGGAGGGTGTTCTGAGGTGGGGTGGGCACACCTCCACTCCCATCCCACCCCCATTTCCTGTACCACTGCTGACAAACTCTGTTATTAATGTGGAAAAAAGAAGTGGCCATCAAAACTTTTACGTACATGCATATGTATATAATATACATAAAGATGGCAAATGGATGAAATTATAAAAAGTATTTGATGAACTGTATATACATGTACATAAAGATTCAGAGTATTGTCTTGTTGAGGGAGTTTGTTGCTTGGTGGGATCGTTTTAACTTCATCACCATCTAGTTACTTTGGTCTATTTAGACTAGTGCAGTTTGGGGTCATCCAGAGCAATTAAGCCTGGCCTGAGGCAACTTGTGGATTTGACCCTTGTGCTAGACATTGGCGACAACTGAAACAAGAGGCCCTGAGTGGCCGTAATCGCTCACCTGAGAAGCACAAAATTAAAATTCAGGCTCCCCTATAGAGCCTGAATATTAACTGAGGGACTCCCTTTGAATCTGACCCCATAGAGATGATGTATACCAGATATGAAAGGATTCTGTCCGGTGGATCTAAAAAAGATTTTTTAAGAAATTTCCTCATATTGCATCAAGTTAAAATTCAGGCTCTAAATAGACGGTCCAAATATGCACCCAGGGACTTGGCTTGAACAAACTTGAATCTGCCCACCCCACCTTAAAAATGTTGTATACCAAATATGAAAGGATTCTGACTGGTGGATCTGAAGAAAAAGATTTTTAAAGAAATTTCTTCACTTTGCACTAATTTAAAATTTGGGCTCCCATATAGAGCCCAAATATTAACCGAGGGACTCAATTTGAACAAACTTGAATCTGCCCCCCCCCCCCCCCCCCCCCCCCCCCCCCCTACCCCCCTTCAAAAAAAAATATTGAAAAATTGTAATTGATGGTTCTGGAGGGAAAGATTTATTTTTTTTAGGTTTGGTTCCAGTTACCCGGCCGACCCTAATTTTGCGCCTCGACCCTAACAATTTTTAGCTGAATTTTGGTGAAGCCAAATTTGAGCTTATGCCATGGCCGATCGTCCGTCTGTCCGTCTGTCCGTCAACAATTGGATACGGCTTGGGCTAGAGGCCGTATTTATGAACTGATCTTTACGAAACTTCTTGGGTACCTTTGTTATGACTGTGGGACGAAAACGAGTGTTTTTGGGTGCGGTCCGAAATTTAAGATGGCTGCCAGCCGCCATTTTGTACCGACGATGCTGAAATCTGTTTTTTGTACAGAACTTCCATATGAAAGCTCTGATTTGAATAATTTTATGTATGAATGTTTAGTACCATGGGATACATCACATATAATACGGGTTTTTTTCTCGTGCGTAAATTATGCAAATTAGACTAACTTTTATGTTTTTTGGTGTTACTTTCAGCACTGTAAGTGCAAATGCCAATACGGCTCGGGCTAGAGGCCGTATTTATGAACCGATCTTTACGAAACTCCTTGGGTACCTTTGTTATCACCGTGAGACGAGAATGAGTGTTTTGGGGTCCGGTCCAAAATTCAAGATGGCTCATGGCAGCCATTTTGTACAAAATTTGGTGCAATCAGATTTTTGCACAGAACTTCCATATGAAACCACTGATTTGAATAATTTTTTGTGTGAATGTTTAGTACCATGGGATACATCACATATAATACAGGTTTTTTTCTCGTGAAGAAATTATGCAAATTAGATGAACTTTGATTTTTTCAGTGCTACTTATTAATTTATTTATTTATTGATGTTTAAGGTCACATATTTATGCACAATGGCTAATCATGACCGTGACAGTTTTATGGGTGGAGGAAGCCGGAGTACCCGGAGAGAACCACCGAGCAACGACGAGCAGCAGCCAGCTCCCCAACATTGTAACTCTGCACTGCAGCACAGGCAGGGTTAGATTGGTTGAAGACATGCGTACCATTGACGTGCATTACGCCTTAGTACACGGCGTCATCGTGCTCCCACATGAGCAATGGGGGTGAAGTGTCTTGCCCAAGGACACAACGGGTTGCTGCAGGTGGGATTCGAACCAAGGACCTCTCGGTTTGCAGCCTGCACCTCTACCTACTGAGCCACCGCGCCCCCTTCAGTGCTACTTACACACAGTAAGTACACATGACAATACGGCTCGGGCTAGAGTCTGTATTTATGAACCGATCTTCACGAAACGTCCTGGGTACCTTTGTTATCACCTTGGGACGAGAACGAGTATTTCTGGCCACCAGCAGCCATTTTGTACCAAAATTAGTGCAATCAGTCTTTTGTACAGAACTTCTGTATGAAAGTTCTGATTTGAATAAATTTTTGTATGAATGTTTAGTAACATGGAATACATCACATATAGTACGTTTTTTTTTCTCGTGCAGAAATTATGCAAATTAGACTAACTTTGATGTTTTTTGGTGTTACTTTCAGCACTGTAAGTGCAAATGCCAATACGGCTCGGGCTAGAGGCCGTATTTATGAACCGATCTTTACGAAACTCCTTGGGTACCTTTGTTATCACCGTGGGATGAGAACGAGTCTTTTGGGTGTGGTCTGAAATTCAAGGTGGCCAGCAGCAGCCATTTTGTACCAAAATTAGTGCAATCAGTCTTTTGTACAGAACTTCTGTATGAAAGTTCTGATTTGAATAAATTTTTGTATGAATGTTTAGTAACATGGAATACATCACATATAGTACGGGTTTTTTTAATCGTGCCGAAATTATGCAAATTAGATGAACTTTGATTTATTCAGTGCTACTTATACACTGTAAGTGCACATGTCAATACGGCTTGGGCTAGAGGCTGTATTTATGAACTGATCTTCACAAAACTTCTTGGGTATCTTTGTTATCACCTTGGGACGAGAATGAGTGTTTCTGAGTGCGGTCCAAAATTCAAGATGGCTGCCAGTGGCCATTTTGTACCGAAATTAGATCCAATCAGTTTTTTGTCACAACTTCTACACAGCTCATATTTGTGAACTGATCTTCACGAAACTTCTTTGGTACCTTTGTTTTCACCTTGGGACAGAAATGAGTGTGTTTTGGGGTACCTTTGTTATCACTGTGCTATGAAAACAAATATTTTGGGGTTCAGTCAGACCCACTCTGGGACTCAAAGATTTTTTTCTACTTTAGCATCTGACTGTCACCCACCTTTACAATACTTTACCTATACATTTGTTACAGGCAACGGTCAGTATTTATGTTCAGACCATTACAATACTTTATATGTACCTTTGTTATCAGGTCATTACCTAGATGTTTGTCATTGCTGTGTCACATACTATACATGTACATGTCTTTGTCTTGACAAGTTGAGCTACAGTGTCATTGACACTTTCATTTTTATTGAAATTGGAAAAGAAACAGAAAAAAAACACAGAAACGCCAACTTTTACAACAACGACACAAATAGTGTTGGGTGTTTTTTTGGTGTACTGATTTATATATATATAATCAGTACCAGGTTCAAAACTGTCATCGGCAAATTAAATCATAATTGGTAATTATATACCGAAGTTGTTTTAACTCCAGCATGCAAATTTCAACTTGTTTATCACGGTTTACAAGAAGTGAATTTACTTCACTGGTGCGGATTACTGTTTGTTTAAATTTGGGTCTTTCCCTCGCAGACTATGGGACCTTTCTTTATTACTTTTCATTCCAAACTGTTCAAGTGGTTTGTTTCGACAATCACCATTATTATGAAAACGATAGAACCTTGTTTACCTCTAATTTGTCAAAAACAAGTGGATGTGAAAAGCCACAACCACTTGAACTGTATTACACAAATGTTGCGCAGTCAGTCACATTGAACATTCGACCAATTGCATTCCTGCTATTTAAAACCAGGATATTTTTCTTGGGATTCTCCATGGGATTCCCTGTAGTTTTACACTTGTACTTCAAAGTGATTGGTTGTTTGCACACGGTGATGTCATGATAGCATCTTGCCTTCAAAACAGTGTGCTTGCAAGTGTTTGATACAAGAACGATGCAAGGTACACAGAGATTATTACCATTATGTGGATGTACAAAATATGTATCCAAGTCAAGCACTGGGTTCTAAGGGCAGGTCATGATGAGTCGAAAATAATTTTATTAGCTCCGCTGACAAAGTCAGCAGAGCTTTTCTTATACTGATTCGTCTGTCGTCCGTCGTCTGTCGTCCATCATCCGTCTGTCCGTCCGTCCGTCTGTCCGTCCGTCCGTCCGTCCGTCCGTCCGTCAACATTTTATTTGTCCGAGCCATAATTTCTAAACCACTGAATATTTTTCCACCAAACTTCATAACAATATGTATTATCAATAGACGGTGTGTCATCAATTATTCTGCGGTCTGTAAATCCACAGGGTCAAGGTCACAGGATCAAGAAAATCTTAAGATATTTTTGATATTTGTTTGGCCAAGCCATAATTTCTGAACCGCTAAATATTTTTCGGCTAAAGTTTGTAACAATATTAGTATTAGAAAACATGCCCATGCGATCAGTGGCCCTCAGCGGAGCTCTCTAGGCGTGACAGGCCTCTTGTCTTACAATATATTGGGGATAGGTCAAGAATGTAGACGAATATATTACGAACTATTTATTCGTACGGATGAACAAAAAGAAAGAAAATGGAACTCATGCGAAAGGAACATGCTTGTATCCGACACCCCCCCCCCCCCCCCCCCCCCCCCCCTGATACAAACATCTGTATCAGTGGGTTGGATACACTACAGTTGCGGAGTTAATACAGACAAAATACATGTTGATTGTAAGATAAATTGTTGTTTTCAAATAAACAAAAGCAAATCATTTGTGCTTCCTCTACCAAGACAAATACGATGATACGTTACCCTTTACCCAATGAATCGGCTGCATCCACCCGCGTAATATGCAAATTCAGCAGTTGAATAAATATTATTTTTCAAAAAATTTCAACAAAACCATATCATGTGACCCTTCGTTGGAATGAGCTTGTCGAGCTCGTTCCAATGAGGGGTCACATGATATGGTTTTGTTGAAATTTTTTGAAAAATTTGAGAACATAATATTTAAAATAATAAATTTTGATATCGTCTGCGTTGGGTAAAGGGTTAACCAGTCCATTACCACAATTACTTAAAATGTCAATTTATTTCATGTGCTGATGGGTGCTAATTTTAACACTCCCGTGATAAAGTGAGATGTGCGAATGCACATTTCACTTCAGAATCTGAGGGCAACTGATGATAATATTATCAAGCCACCTCCGAGTCTGTTTCATTTTGAAGTTGCGGAATTACACCCGAAATGTCAGCTGCAGTCGCAAATAAAGCATCCGCTGATAAACTGCCATTTTGGGTGTAATTTTGCAATTCAGTCTCAAAAGAATATCAAAGCAGTATATTTCAGTCACAAGTGTCAAGATCAAAGCTAGGGCATCAGAATTCTTCAGAACACAGCGACAGAGCTGCATGGAGGTAAATTCCAAAAACTGACGGACAAGCGCAAATTACTTGATACCACGACTGTGCAGTTGCTATATTATTTGCAAAGTACAATGACACCTTGATTTCATATATTTTCCGTATTCTATACATTTCAACCTTCATTTTGGTGTATATATTTAATTTGAATTTAATATCAGCGGTGGGAATTTCAAGGGAAACAAATTCACAAAGTTGACAGCATGCACCAATGGATCCTGGAAGTCTGCTACCATATTAGTACCAGAACTGATAATAAAATAATATTTCATGAGAACAGCTCATGACGAAGTGTGCTTTAGATACCAAGAACAAAGCAAGGAAATCAAAATTCTTCAAAGTGCTGCAATATAGCTGCGTGAGGGGTACATTCCCAAACTCTCGGCTTTGTTTTGTTTTCAGTTTTACATTTCGGTCAAGGTCATTGGAGCCAAAAAGCTTTGATCAACAATACTGTCTAAAATCAAATAATGAGACAGATCGCCTTCACACTACACACTATTATTATAAGGAGACTGTATAATTGCCATATTATTTGCAAGGTACCATGACACCTGTTTGAATTTCTTAGAATTGCGCGATTGTTTTTTCGATGAAAATTTGTGGGATTGCTTTCTATGTGCATGTCTGTCAGCCATGGTATGGGACCCAACTTCAATAAAAATGCTGACAGTGTTGTCCTTTTCCCAAATGCAGCCCTGTCACTTTATCGTAAAGTGTTTTAAATGCCTAGATTTGTTCTTGGATATCTGAAACACACTTGGCCACGAGTTGTTCTGAATATTATTTTATTATCAGTTCTGGTGTGAATACGGTAGCAGACTGTTAACTGTATAACATTTTGTATAATGTCCAGGCATGGCAAATGAGCAAAGAGTCAAAGAATAGGTTACTGCCATTTGTGCCCCTTGCTGTTCTTTGGAGGAAGAGGTTGTGAAGGAGAGACAAGTTCAGTAGTTGGTGCACAGTTGTTGGAGGGCTTATGTGGTTGGTAACTTGGTATAGTCTAGTCCTAACTGCCTTTTGTGTTTTTTGCTGTTGAAGGTTGCCATAAGCTCTGCTATTCTTTTATTGCTTTCTCTCAATCGACTTATTTCTTCATACATACATGCACATTATGAGTAGTTCATGTCTCTGATCTCACTCTTTTCTCTCCTGATCCTATTCCCCAGCCGGATGGCCTATTTCCTGAGTAGGCCTCTGTGCTGGCAAAAGTGGAGCAGTAGGAGTCTGTGAAAGAATGCCACTTTTGAGCTAATTCGCAGTGTCATTTATAGTGCTGTTGTAGAATGATACGACAACAACTTATTTTGTTTTTCCTGATGTGTTTTCCTCTTTGGTACTGTCAGCAAATCTCCGTCAAGTCAGATACCAAATACCAAACCGATACCGAGGTATCCCCCCCATAAAAATACCGAACTCAAAAATTCCAATTCCATTACCACCCATCTCAAACTGTCAAAGTGGCTATTCAGTTACTGTTCTGCATTTTGTTATCCATTTCAGCTCATGTTACTACAGAAAGAGAATCAGTATTGACCATCACACCATCAGGTAAGATAGATGCCCTGGAAGGGAGTGATATTGAGATAAACTGCACAACCAGTATTAAATCTCCTGTTACATTAGAATGGAACTTTTTGCCAGCAGGTATGACCAAACATCAGTACAAGCACACGTCACATCAACATTATGAACAACAGACAGAAGGAAATACAGTTTTATTGAAGTTTCGTTCCATACAGCGTAATCATACTGGTTACTATATATGTTCAATGCTAGGAAATGGATCAAAATACTACACAAAAAGAATCCAGATTATTGTGAAATCTCCAGGTAATATTGTACTGAGATTATGCTCCATTTGAAACTGTGCCAAGCTCTCAGGCCACGAGTCTGATTCTGTTAGTAGGGCTTATATTTCATTTAAATTCTTGAGAATCTCACAAAAATGGTTGCGAGAATCCATACCTGTTATGAGTGTCCCAGGATCCCATGAGACCACCATAGTTAAACCCCCTGTTGTATACCGATGGCGATAGCACATGTTAACCCTTTACCCATCACAGCTTTTTAATTTTTAGCTTAACCTGACAAAGTCAAGATAAGCTATTGCCATCACGCGTGCGGTAGTATGTGAATCTGTTAGTCTGTGAGTCTGTTCACATTTTCCTTTAGCTGAGGCTACACCCCATAGTTCTTGTCCGATCGTCACGAAATTTCATATGCAGATTTCAGGTCATGTCTAGATGACACTTTTGGTGGCGATTGGTCAACATGTGATGGCTGCCCGAGTCCAAAACCCGAAAACCTTTAGCACAGTCTACAGGTCAAATTTATGAAGGGATTTCATGGTAACGTGGTAGGGATGACTCTGTATAATATCTAGATGAGAATGTCCCCTTTTGGTCATGATCTGTTAACTGTGACTGCTGTCCAAACCCGAAACCCAAAAACTTCTAGCACAGTCTACAGATCATATTTAATATGGAGGGATTTCATTGTAATTTGGTAGGATGGCTCTGTATGATGTCTAGATGAGAACTTCCCCATTTCGTCACGATCTGTCTGCCGTGATGACTGCCCAAGCCTAAAACCCAAAAATCTTTAGCACAGTCTAAAGGTCGTATTTATGGAGGGATTTCATTGTAACTTGGTAGGATGACTCCATATAATGTCTAGATGAGAAGGTCCCCTTTTGGTCGCGATTATTCAACTGTGATGGCTACAGGGACCCGAAGCCCAAAAACCTTTAGCACAGTCTGCAGGTCATATTTATGAAGGGATTTCATCGTAACTTGGTATGTTGACTCCAGATAATAATCTATAGATGAGAACGTCCCCTTTTGGTCGCGATCATTCAGCCATGATGGCTGCCCAAGCCCAAAACCCGAAAACCTTTAGCACAGACTACAGGTCGCATTTATGAAGGGATTTCATTGTAACTTGGTAGAATGACTCAGTATAATGTCTAGATGAGAGCATCCCCTTTTGGTCGCGATTGGTCAACCATGATGGCTGCCCAAGCCCAAAACCTAAAGACCTTTAGTCTACAGGTCGTATTTATGAAGGGATTTCATGGTAACTTGGTAGGATGATTCTGTATAATATCTAAATGAGAATGTCCCATTTTGGTCATGATCTGTTAAAAGTAATGACTGCACAAGCATGAAACCCAAAAACCTTTAGCACAATCTACAGGTCATATTTAATATGGGGGGATTTCATTGTAACTTGGTAGGTAGACTCGTTTTGGAATAATTTCACTGTAGCTTGGTAACTTTGGTTGACATACATTAACTGTGAGGGCCACATACATTAACTGTGAGGGCCACATTAACCCACCCTCAATTCTTTAGTACAGTCTACACCTCAAATTATTTTTATTGAAAACATAGCATACAGGGAACAGAAATTAACATTTTCCCAATTATTACAATTCTTGTCTTATTTCATAATCCTTTCATGAGCATTGAACATTATCCTTTTCATCAAACACAACACACAGTCAGATTAAGCTACAGTGTCATTGACACTTTCATTAAAACATAAACAGGCCTTTAAATTCTTCCCAACTAACGACAGTAAACGCTGTGCCCAAATAAGATAATTGTGCCCAAATTATGTGGAGTTTGAAACTTTTTCCAAAGTTTTGGCAATATATAGTTTGACCAGGTTTCCCTGATGCTTGTAATATAGCTTGGAGCTTACTTTCGAATCAAACAATGGAACAGATAAATAACTTTTTAAAAAACCCACTGAGTTCGCCACAGAAAAGCTATCGTCGACGGCGACTGCTTTCCTGTGGCAAATTCTGTATGATCATGCACTTAAAGCTTGAGATCAATTGTATTCATGTTTGTGGCATTTCTCAGTAAATGCCAAGTGTACTTTAGCTTACATTCAAATAGGCCTTTGGCTTGACACTGGGAAAATAAGAAGCCTTCTCGATTTAGTCGAGTAAACTTACGTCAAAGGGTGGTGGGAACCAGTGATAATGGTGAAGACCTATAACAAGGGTTTGTAAACTATCATTTTAAGATGGGGACGTAAAACTTAAAACAGACACCAAAAAGAACGAAATACCGGTGCTTTTTCTCCTACCATGCAGGCCACATCCATGTTTGCCGTTGTGCCCAAATTACACTGATGTAAAGGTCTGAACATAAACTAAATTTGATATTTTAGAAAAAAAATGCAAAAAACTTTACAAATATGGCTGTCATTGGAACCGGCTCATTGAGCTGGTTCCAATGATGGTCATATTTATACCATTTTATTGACAAAGTGTCAGGATATATCAGGTCATTTTAGCCTTGTATTGGTTAATTTGCTGCTGCTGTGTTAGGTAAAGTGTTAAATTCACTCAATTCTTTTCAGGCGAATCCTAGCAGAGGTGCAGTGAGAATCTACAGGGATTCTGACTGGTTTTGTTGCACGAATCTTTGTGTGAATTGATGCTTGGATTCTCATTGAAATATAAGCCCTGGTTAGGAATTCAATGCTATTATGGGCTGTTTGTTTATCTACATTTTGTGGAAATTTGCGAGCAAATGACTGTTAATGTAATTTTATGTGCCATTATTTTCAAAGATATACAGGTATTCTTTTCTACCCCAGTTATATATATTCCAGTCAATAAGTATTTAATTGCCTTGAAAACGTCAAGGTATTAAAATAATTTGTGGATCTTATTTATTTATTTATTGGTGTTCAAGGTCACATACTTATGCACAATGGCTAATCATGTCCATGACAGTTTTACGGGTGGAGGAAGCCAGTGTACCCAGAGAGAACCACCGAGCATCGACGAGCAACTGTCAGCTCCTCAACATTCTAACTCTGTTCAAGCTCCGCTCAAGCAGGGTTACAGCGGTTGAAGACAAGCACCATCGACATGCAGTACGCCTTAGTACACGGCGGCATCGTGCCCCCATGTAGGCAACTGGGATAAAGTGTCTTGCCCATGGACACAATGCAGGCTGCCCCAGATGGGGATCAAACTCGGGACCTCTAGCTAGAAGTCCAACAGTCTACCACTGAGCCACCGTGCTCCCCATTTGTTGAACTCTCTGACTAGTAAGACTTCATTTCTGGTTACAATGTCATCTAAATGTCGATCAAATCAAGTCTCAGTTGAGCAATATTTGTAGCTTTTATTCACAGAAACTTTATGAAATTTTTCAGTCCGTGAGCTCTCTCAAACAAGGGACATGTATAATAGAATAAATGCTCAATTCATCTCTTAAATACATGAAAGTGACCAATCCCTGTTAATTGAATAATTTTCACTGGCAAAGTGACTCTTTAATTACTAGCGTTCCACTGTATTGCAAAAATGAATGAATCAAATGAAATAAATGAAAATTTAATAGCATCAGAGATTCAGTATTCTTCCATATCTTTTTTGACATGTATGCTTCTGCAGTGTTGTGGACAGGAAAGAGGACACAGAATTTTGATTGGATCATGCTAACACCATGATACAGCTAAACTTCTCTCTTTGCTTTTATAATCACAGTACGGTTTGAACTTATCAGAACCTCGCTTTTTGTTAACCCCTGCCCAAACAAAGTTTGAAAGAGGATATAGAAAGAAAGTCCTATCTCTGCATCTGTCCATGTGTTTGTCCACACATTCTGTGAATGCGACAACTTGAATAAATGTAATCAGATTTTCTTGAAACTTACTATAAGTATACATTGTGAGAAGAACTCTATCAAGTTTAACCCTTTGAACTCGAAATACCCATTTTTTTGGTCCAAGGCATAATTTCATCTCACTTTCTGTCTTATTATGCCCCCGACTTTACAAGTTGAAGGGGTATCCATTGGAGACCTCCATCTGTCTGTTCATCTGTCCGTCCGTCCATCCATCCATACCAACATTTTTCATGTATCTCCACCACTGCTATTCCAATTTGAATGATATTTGATAGAGCGTCATGGGGGAACGATACCTGTGTAGCGCGAGTTTCTTCCACACATTTTTTCCAGAGTTATGGCCCTTTTTCACTCTTTTTACTCAGAAATCTTTTTGCGGTTGGGTGCATCAGCAGCGCTTTGCGATACAGGCCTCTTGTTTCATTGTAATTTTGTTGTAGTTTTTATATACTCTGTGGGTAGATGAACTCGAAATCTCTGGGAGATGCCACTAAAAACCATGCGTCTGGGTTCAAAAATAGAAGCGTTATTATTTGTATGTCCGTATTTTTTAAAACCAAAGTACTGCCTGTTTTATCTCCCACCGAAATTTTTTTGGGTGGTATAGTCATGGCGCTGTCCATCCGTCCTTCTGGTTGTCCATCAGTCCTTCTGTCTGTCCATCTGTAGGCAGAGTTGGTTTCCCTTCTCTAACTAAAAGTCTGCTTGGCCAACTGAAACCAAACTTTGCATGTTGGTTCGGCACGATGAGAGGAAGAACCCTATTTATTTTGGGATCATTGTGCCAAAGGTCAAGGTCACAGTGACCTTGAACTTCTAGTTTTTATCAACATTGGTTTCTGATCTGTAATTCTGTCTCCCTTCTTCTTCTTCTTCTTCTTCTTCTTCTTCTTCTTCTTCTTCTATGTGGATGTATCACCATGAGCCGGTGTGTTTCGTACCATAGTGACCTACATGTGACCTTGACCTTTGACCTGAAGGTCAGATTTATGTGCTTTTTAAGGGAAACTTTGTCCGGGGCATAACTTTTTTGTCTTTTGCATAACTTTTTTGTCTTTTGACCTAGACCTTAGATATTTGGCATGTGGATGTATCACCATGAGCCGGTGTGTTGCGTACCATAGTGACCTTCATGTGATCTTGACCTTTGACCTGAAGGTCAGATTTATGTGCTTTTTAAGGGAAACTTTGTCCAGGGCATAACTTTTTTTGTCTTTTGACCTAGACCTTATATATTTGGCATGTGGATGTATCACCATGAGCTGGTGTGTCGCGTACCATAGCGACCTTCATGTGACCTTGACCATTGACCTGAAGGTTAGATTTATGTGCTTTTTTAAGGGAAACTTTGTCCGGACCAGAACATTTTTGTCTTTTGAGTCAGGCCTTAGATATTTGGTATGATTGTCAATATTATTCATGTGTATATAATTTGCAGTGCATTAAATAGAAAGGAAGGGGAGACATTATGTTTTAGTGTGCTAAAACAGTTTCTAGTTAAAGTTCTTCTTGGTTCACTGAAGCCAAACTTGGCATGTGGGTTAGTCATGATGAGAGGAAGAACTCTATTGATTTTGGAATCATTGTGCCAAAGGTCCAGCCAGGTCACAGTGACCTTGAACTTCAGTTTTGATCAGTGTTGGTTTCTGCCCTGTAATTAAAGTTCAGTGGGGCCAACTGAAACCCAACTTGGCATGTGGGTTATTTTGAGGTCATTGTGCCATATGTCAAGGTCACAGTGTCCTTACATTCACTAGAGGTGGTTTCTTCAATTGAAATTTTGCTTGCCCAAACGATACTAAACTTGGCTTATTGGTTGAGCATGATGAAAGGAAGAACCGGATTTATTTTTTAGGGCATTATGCTAAAGGTCAAGGTCACAGTGATCTTGAAATTAAAATTTAATGATCAGAGCTGGTTTCGACTCTCATAATTCTTCATTCCCGGTTGAAACCCAACTTGGCATGTGGGTTGAGCCTCATGAGAGGAAAAAACCCTACATATTTTTAGGTCATTGTGCCAAAAGTTGAGGTCACAGTGACCTTGAACTTAAAATTTTATCGGTCCCGATTGAAACCAATCTGTCATCAGATACAGGCAATCTTATCTGTAATATTTGAGTAAATAATACTGAGAGTGGCTGTGTTAATTTAATGTAATATATGATGAAGGCTACTGTATCAGGATGATTTTTCGGGGGATTTGCCACCCCTATTGGCTACCTCTGGTTGAAAAATAAATATCATCCATATAATATTTGAGATATTTTCTGCAGAACAATGCAAACTGGATGTTTAGAAAACAAATATAATAAATAGACACTGTATTTTAATCATGCTTTGTTGAAAACAAGTACAAATAAATAAACATCAATCAAAAATGGTAAAATTTTAAAGTCACATGGTTTCATTCTAACTTTGGAAGACAATGCAAAGCAATAAAAATGTGCAACATGTTGATTTAATTTCAGTGAGAGAGGTGCCTTAGAACTAAATCCTTTCCTTTTTCAGCACAAACCAGACAGTTTTGCATTCTTAGTTTTTTTGGGGAAATTCAGTGTCGCAAAAAATCATTCTCCTGTGAGCGACTTATGTGAGCAAATTTATCTCTTGAACCATTTTTCATTGTTTTGCTTCACAAACATCCTCTAAATGCCAAGTAAACAATGTTTCTCCATGGAATGCATTTAAGCCAATCAATGCCAATATGCGTCTGTTGAACCTGTGTTCGTCTTTTCAAACCCCTCTACCCCAGTACAGTCCTGGAAATGAGATGGGTGCGAGTGCAATTGCTCCCGTCAGCACCCAAGTTTTCTATTTTATGGGAGCTAAAAAATGCACTTGTTGAAAAATTTTGTGGAGCACTAATATACTGTGAGGGCATATAAATGTGTGTGTTGCTTTGAGAAAGCAGCACTCTGTGGCAAGTCACTGTCATAATTCAGTAATTCCTTATACATTTAATCCTTTGAACACAAGTGGTATCTGCCATACCAGTTCAATGGCAGCAAATAGAAGAGTCCATATTCATTATTTGGGGTAGACCAATCGATATTTTCAGCGTACAGCCTCGGAGCTGTATGCTGAAAATGCTGATTGGTCTACCCCACACATTTACTGAACAGTCATCCTATTTAATGACATTATGACGTATCATGTTCCTGGCTGGAAAAGCGGCCGCTCAGGTTCAAAGTGTTAAGGTTTCTGGTATTTGGTGACAATATTTCCTCGAAAAATTCATATACTAACATTTTACGGGTGCAATTTTCTCTCTCATCACTGATTTCACGGGAGCTTAAAACTGCACCCGTAAATTTTGTTTATTTCAAGCACTGCCAGTATGGGCCAATTGGATTCCAGGCAGAACTTCTTGCACATATGGGGGTACAGGTATTTGTAAAATTTCAAACAATTCTCATTATGAGAACAGATACTGCTATATACAAAACTTAACCCTTTACCCAACGTAACGGCCAAAACTGGCCAGCACTATTCTAAAAAATTGCCAATTAATTTCCATTATTTTTTGTCTCAAAAACATAGGTTATGACCCCTTGTTGGAACGAGCTCGTTGAGCTCGTTCCAATGAGGGGTCATAACCTATGTTTTTGAGACAAAAAATGAAAAAAAATTAGTTTCGGTGTTTGCATTTGTCGTCTGCTTTTCAGGTTAGGTAAAGGGTTAAATAATACAGGAGATTCCACCTAACTGTATATATCTTAATTGGATAACCCTGTTAATTGAATATAATTTTAAAATGCCAACCCATTTCCCATACCTTCAGTACAGATTTGCACTGTTTATTGCATATAGGTTATAGAGTAAACCCCTGTTAATTGAATAAACAAATTTGTAATATGTCAAGAAATTATCCTGAAAATTATCAAATTGTCCTTGTTTATAAACATATTTGGATTCAGTTCATCTAATACAAGCATTTAATCTATCATATCTGTGAGCTCTGTCAAATGGGATATAATAGAATAAATGCTCAGTTTATCTCTAGAATACGGGGAAGTGACAAATCCCTGTAACACCTGCTAATTAAATAATTTTCAGTGGCAAAGTGGCTATTCAGTTAACAGGGTTGTACTGTACCATAGATAATATAACCATTAATAACATGATTTGGGAGGGCACTGCGGTGTATTGACGCCTGAACAGTAATGATTGACAACCCAACCCACCCCAGACTGATTAAATAGAGAGTAAATTTACCTTTTTTTAGGGTACAAGATCAAAGGCAGGTGTAATACCACCTCTTTTTTACCCTTCGGAAAGGGAGCTGTTGAAGTGTCTGAGGCACTGATGATGTTGAACATGACTGAAACTTGGCATGTAAAATACCCAAACCACTTTTGTAGGATTAAATTGGCATGAACTGTAGTCATGCAAAAAGAATTTTCTGTATCAGATTTACGTAACTGGTATAGATTGCAATGAAGATTTGTTTTTAGTTTGGCAGTTAAGTGTAAAATGTAGAATGCTCCAGAAATCAGTTTAGTTTAAAAAAAAAAACAGGACCTCCTTAAACTCCTTTCCTGTACACGAAGCTTGATGACAGAAGAGTTCAGAGATACATGTATACCTTTTCGCAATTCAGTATGTCGATTGGTGTGTTTGCCATTCTGACTGGAAACTGCAGTTGCATTCCAGGCCATGTTGAATAGAGACTGCAGGAGAAAGGGTTCAACGGCTGACAAGATTTTGAGAAAACCTAATCTTTTAATCCCTGAGACAAATTGAATAATCCTGAAGATTTTAAATCACATCAGATTTCAAAGCATAGCAGGACCATACTATAGACCATTGATGGGATAATTTATTTGGAGGCACGATATTAAATTGTATCTTTTTTGTTTATCCATATAAACAACTGTTATAATTTAAATGTTTATATCAATGTATGTATATATAAATATAATATTTCTCTCGTATTTTTTTAGCACTCTGTCCACCTCAAACACACTTTTTATGTAGAACGGGTGACTGCATAGCTCTTCGTTTTAGATGTGATGGCATTGTCCATTGTCGAGACAACTCAGATGAAATAAAATGTTGGGGTGAGTTAGATTAATGAACATTATTATACCCCCTCACTCCAAAAGATTGGGGGGGGGGGGGGGATATACTGGATTTCATTCAGTCATCTGTCTGTCTGTCCATACACCCATCTGTCCATCCTTCCACTCTTAGCAGAAGTACATTGTTGGGTTATTTGTAAGTACGGTGCTGCATTAATTGTTTTTTCCTGGGTTGTGGGGCACTTTACCCAATGTAACGGCCCAAAACCGGCCAGTGCTGTTCACAAAAATCAACATTCAATTTCAATTATTTTTACATTTTTTGTCTCAAAAACATAGCTTATAACCCCTCATTGCAACGAGCGCATTGGGCTCATTCCAGTGAGGGGTCATAAGCTATGTATTTGACGCAAAAATAAAACAGTTATTGAAGAATTTTATTCGTGGATGTCGTCTGCCATTCATGTCAGGGAAAGGGTTAACCCCACAATACATACTATTTCTATCAGTTTTATTCTCCTCTTGGGAGTTGGATCTCTATTTTTATACGCGCTGTTTTGAAAAAACGATCGTATTATGGTATACCGCTGTCCATCCGTCTGTCCACACGTGTACAATAACTCGAGAACGCTTTGAGCAATTTTTGTGATTTTTTGGTGGAAAGTATATGTTGATGGAAGGAAGCTCCCTTTCGATTTGTGTCGCTGTCTGATTTGTCATTCCAGAGTTATGGGACTTTATTCGTCAAAATATTGGCAATTTTCCACATGACGGACAATAACTTGAAAATGCATTCAGCAATTTTCATTGATTTTTTGGTGGCAAGTATATGTTGATGGAAGGAATCTCTCTTTGTATTTATGTCGCCGTCCGACATGTCATTCCAGAGTTATGGGACTTTATTCATCAAAATATATATACATGAAATTCAAATAATTTATTTCCAAATTAATGAACACAGTATGTTGTTGGTTATGATTATTGTACAAGAATATAAAAAAAACCTGTCAAGTACACACGTATACTCATATTGTGTGCTTCTCTCTTGTAATTAATAACGGGCGTATCTTGCGCTCATGGCGCAGCTGTTTTGATCTTACTTCATCATCATTTTTAAACCTGGTCTTCAATACTAGTCCTGATGGGCAGAGGTGATAATAACTTTTATTATACGCTAAACGATAGATGAACAAAAAAATTGCAGAAAGATAGAAATCGTGTCCCCCCACTGTGAAGATATAGAAATTTTGACTTTCACGGTATCAATCAAAATGGTGGCTTTCAAAGCATCACTTCAAGATGAATCTGAGTCAAATTATCACTGGAAATGATCAATTTGTTCTAAAAAAGTATAATGAAAAAAAAATCGAGTGTTTTTGAGTGGATATCGATCATTTCCAGCAATAATTCAACATGTATTCACCTTGAAACCCACCAGCTGAATCAGATTGCAAAACGCTACCAGTTATAAGTATCAATCGAATCACTTGTGCGTATCAATGCATGCTATTTACTTTCATGCATCAATTCAAGGTTGAAACGAGTGGAATTATTGATAGGATTAAGATTCTAATAAAAAGCAGATAATAAAAAGAAAATCCAGCTTTTTTGAGTGGATACCGAAAATTATCTCACATGTGACTGAGACAAATGGTTATATGCGTTCGCGAAAAATAAACATTTGTCTCGGTCACTCATGAGATAATTTTTGGTAGCCAATCAAAATCACTAGATATCTTCTATTCATTGCCCTGCTAAAACTTTGTTGTCCTAGGATGTAGGGCTGCACGATATTCAAAACTGAATACTGGTATCGGTATTAAAAAAAATACCGTGGTACACCAGTATATCGAAAACAGTTCAGATATATGAACATAAGTACCACAATCGAGACTTGAGGCATCACAGTCGGAACGAATTAGCATGTGTTGATCATGCAGTTCGAAAAACCTTTACCCAAGGCAGACGATATCAAAATTTATTATTTTAAAAATTAGTTCATCAGATTTTCCCCCAAAATTTCTACAAAACAGTATCATGTGACCCCCTCATTGGAATGAGCTCAATGAGCTCGTTCCAATGAGGGGTCACATGATATAGATTTGTTGAAATTTTTTAAAATTATTTTTTCAACTGCTGAAATTGTATATTATGTGAGCACATGCAGACAACTTCTTGGGTAAAGGGATAGTATTATTCATTCAGGGCTACAGTTAAAAAACTCTAAGATATCTTTAAAATTATATTGTCGGTAAATAAATAATGACGATAAACTTATATTTTTGTAATTACACTGGTATTCAATTGATATTGGTTTGAATACCGGTATATATCGGTTTATCGATATACCATGCAGCCCTACTAGGATAAGGTGACAGTTATGCTTATCGTGGTAGAGTGTAATTGCTGGGTTTAGGGTGAAGAAAGAATTTTGGATTTGTTACCAATCCCAAATCTCCTCCAGAATTTGTTTTTTTTCTAGCTCACCTGGCCTAAAAGGCCACTTGAGCTTTTGCCATCACTTGTTGCCCGTCGTCGTATGTAGTCATCTGTAAACTTTTCTCATTTTCATCTTCTCTGGAACCACTGTGCTAGTGTGAACCAAACTTGGCAGGAATGATCTATGGGAGGTCCTCTATAAACGATAATCATTTTGTTCTTATCGCATGGAAGACATGTCTGCCAGAGGCATTCTTTGATTCTGATTGGTGCATTTTGAAAAATCTTCTCTGAAACCGCAGGGCCAAATGTTTTGAAATTTTGCATAGTTGATGACTCGAACACCCCTCTACCAACGATCCTCATTTAATGTTGATCGGGTTGCAAACATGGCTGCAGTTGCAGCTTATAGTTACTATAGTAATTCCATAGGAAATCACATTTTCATCTTCTTCTCTGGAACTACTGAGCTGATGTGAACCAAACTTGGCAGAAATGGTGTATGGGAGGTCCTCTACAAACAATTCCTCATTTTGTTCCCATGGTTTGAAAAACATGGCTGCCAGAGGCATTCTTTGATTCTGACTAGATTTTGAAACTTTGCATGATTGATGACAGGGAAACTGCAGCTTATAGTTACCACAGAAACCCTAAGGGACATCACGTTTTCATCTTCCTCTCTGAGCTACTGATCTGATGTGAACCCAAACTTGACCGGAATGGTCTGTGAAATGATGGAAAAACAATGCCAACAGAGGCATTCTTTGATTCTGATTGGTCGACTTTGAAAAATCTCCTCTGAAACTACAAGGCCAAATGTTTTGAAACTTCACATGACTGATGACTGGGGCACCCAATGTAAGAGGAACAACTTTGCTGTTATGTATTATTATGAACATATAAACCCTAGGCTTGCAGGGTAGCTTGAATAGTAGTACTATCGAAAAGTGGTGATTTGTTACAAAATTTGACAAGTTTGGCTTGTGTTTCCCATCAGTTCTGAAAACAATTTGCATATCGATTTGTATCAAAACTTGTTGAGAATATTTGCTTTTGTAGGCTATATTCTAATGCTTAACCCAGTGCCTCTCCTGGCTGCATGAAGATCGGCACTATCAGCAAAATACTCATTTTTTGAGAATCTGGTAAGGGTTGGTTCCAGTTTTCTCTTAAGATCAGAATCTGACAAGTTGACAACATTTTCTGGAAAGCGATCAGTGAGAGCTTTCCAGAAAATGATGTCGGCTTCTGGTCTTATCAGTGTAGGAAGAGAAAGATACATAGTTTATAATGGTTATTCTACAACTTATTTTGACCTGTACTGTAAACAAGTTTGCAGCCATATTAACTGTCAAGCCCTGATTGATGACAGGTGTTTGGAAAACTTGGAGGTTTTTGTTATCCCCCGCAAACGTGATGAGAGGAAGAACCCAAATTATTTTGGGATCATTGTGCCAAAGGTCAAGGTCACAGTGACCTTGAACTTTAATTTTCTATTGGCGTTGGTTTCCGCTCTGTAATTAAAGTTTCGTTTGGCCAACTGATCCGAATCTTGGAATGTGGGTTAGGCATGATGAGAGGAAGAATCCCTATTTATTTTGGGATCATTGTGCCAAAGGTCAAGGTCACAGTGACCTAAAACTTCAATTTTATCTGTGTTGGTTTCCACTCTGCAATTAAAGTTCTGCTCGGCCAATTGGGACCTAACTTGGCATGTGGGTTATGCATGATGAGAGGAAGAAACCTATTCATTTTGAAGTCATTGTACCAATGGGCAAGCCCACAGTGACCTTGAACTTAAACATTTACCTAAGTTGGCTTCTCAGATTGACATTTTGCTTGCTTGATTGATATCTGACTTGACTTACAGGCTTGGCAATTTCAGGAGAGCGATTTTTTAGCTCTCCTTACTGCCCTCCTGAAAGAATTAAGGAGAGCGAAAAATTGCCCTCCTAAATATTTTGGTCTGGGATGATTGAGATTACATGTATTATGCTTACATTAAATTTTTGTTGTAAAGCAAAAATGTAATTCAACTTCAAAGTCACATAACATCACGTAATTTCATTTTGAAAGTGGTTCAGTGGTAAAAGGTAATGGCTGCAACCATACCCAAACACAGTTGCAATCATTTGAAGCAAAATGGGTCACAGCAATATTTTTTTTTCTGTCAGTTTCAAGTTCAACAACTGACATCACAGTTTGAGGGGTAATTATTCAAGGAATATTGACACTATAATATACTACCATTACTACTATCCTGTCACTTGAAGCACTTGCACCAGGATGTGACTAGATTCAAGCAGACCTGTTGTCCAAGAAAGTCATAGGCCTACCACTACCACCTTCAACCCCCCAAGGGAGTTGAAGGTGGTAGTGGTAGGCCTGTGACTTTCTTGGACAACAGGACTGGGTACACACACAGGTCTTGTCAAGTGTGTATTCGGTTGTTGAGTGAGACATCTAGATGTCTAAGAGATTTTGCTTTACCTTAGTAAAGTTAATAAAATCACTGATGTAGTCTGTTGGTTTCAGTTTCAATGAGTTTGTTCAATTGGATACTTAAAATGCTGTGTAAAGCTAATTGCTCTCCTAAGCTGATTGAGGAGAGCGATTTTTTGCCCTCTTGCATTTTTTAGAATGCCAGGCCTGGACTTATGGGTTGAGCATGATGAAAGGAAGAACCCTATTTATTTTGGGGTTATTGTGTCAAAGGAAAAGGTCACAGTGACCTTGAAATTAAATTTTTATTGGTCAGAACTGGTTTCGGCTCTCTTAATTATTATTATTAAAAATTTGCATTCACGATGGAAACCCAACTTGTCATGTCGGTTGAGCATGTTGAGAGAAAGAGCCTACATTTTTTTAGGTCATTGTGCCAGGATCACAGTGACCTTGAACTTAAAATTTTATCAGTCTCAATCGAAACCAAACTTGACATTTAATCAAATACCGATAATCAAATCTGTATTATTTGAGTAAATAATACCAACAGTTGCTGTGTTAATTTAATGTAATAGATTACCAAGGTTACAGTATCAGGGTGATTTTTCTATGGAATTTGCCACCCCTAGGTGGCTACCTCTAGTTTATTAGCTCACCTTGACAAAGTCAAGCTGAGCTAATCTCACCACCCATTGTCAGTCATCCGTTGTCCGTTGTCTGTCAACACCATGTTTTGGTTTTCTCCTCCAAAACCACTGGGCCAATTCAAGTGAAAGTTTGTGTGAGTGATAGTCACCAATGGGGCATTGCATTTTTATTCAACTCAACATGCCCAGCCCCATAGGGGGGTTGCTCCAAAATATTTGAAAATTCTTCTCATGAACCAGTGGGTACAATGACTTGATATTTGTTATGGAGCTTCCTTTTGAGGTGTAGAATCAAGTTTGTTCAAACGAAGTTCATGAAGCAACATTTGGCTTTGTAATGGGAGGGCTAAGATTTTTGGTCCCGCCCAAAATTTCTATTTTCTGAACCGAAGGTTGGACTTGAACGAAATTCGGTATGTGGTATTATTGGGTCATAAGTACTTGACTCGTGCAAAAAAAAAAAAAAAATTTCCGCATCCCCGTGGAAACCCTAGGAGCTAAAATAGAAATATTTTCAAACGCCCATATTTCCCAAACCATACGGAACAGAAAGCTGTTATTTGGTATGAAGCATCCTTAGGACCAGTAGAATTGAATGGTAAATAAGAAATTGCCATTGGTTATGTTAGAGCATCGAATAAATGCAGAGTCAGCATATTATAAAATTAAAAAAAAATCTTTTCTTCAGAACCAATGTTCAGAATCTTTTGATATTTGGTATACAGCATTCATAAGGGGTCAGATACGAGTTTGTTAAAATAAAGCCCATTAGTTCATATTTGGGCTCAATATATTAGCCCGAATTTTTAACTTAGGGTAATATGGGAAATATTCTTTAAAAATCTTCTTCAGAACCACCAGTCAGAATCTTTTTATGTTTGGTATACATCTTTGTTATGAAGGTCAGATTCTAGATTGTTCAAACCAAGTCCCTAGGTTAATATTTGGGCTTCCTATGGAAGCCCAAATTTTAACTTAGTTCAATATGGGGGATAATTTTTAAAAATCTTCTTCAGATATTCCAGTCAGAATGCTTTCATATTTGGTATGCAACATCTCTAGGTGGGTCAGATTCAAGTTTGTTCAAATTGGGTCCCTAGGTTAATATTTGGGCTTCCCATTGAAGTCAGAATCTTTTTATGTTTGGTATACATCATTGTTATGAAGGTCAGATTCTAGATTGTTCAAACCCAGTCCCTAGGTTAATATTTGGGCTTCCTATGGACGCCCAAATTTTAACTTAGTTCAATATGGGGGATAATTTTTAAAAATCTTCTTCTTCAGATATTCCAGTCAGAATGCTTTCATATTTGGTATGCAACATCTCTAGGTGGGTCAGATTCAAGTTTGTTCAAATTGGGTCCCTAGGTTAATATTTGGGCTTCCCATTGAAGCCCAAATTTTAACTTAGTTCAATATGGGGGATAATTTTTAAAAATCATCTTCTTCAGATCCAAGTTCAATATGGGGGATAATTTTTAAAAATCATCTTCTTCAGATCCACCAGTCAGAATGTTATCATATTTGGTACACAACATCTCTAGGGGGGCAGATTTAAGTTTGTTCAAATCGGATCCCTAGGTATATACTTGGGCTTGGTATAGTAGCCCAAATTTTAACTTCGTGCAATATGAGGAAATTTCTTTAAAAATCTTCTTCTTCAGATCCACCAGTCGGAATGCTTTCATATTTGGAATACAACATCTCAAGGGGGTCAGATTCAAGTTTGTTCAATTTGAGTGCCTGGGTTAACATTTGGGCTCCATATGAGAACCTGAAATTTAATTTAGTACAATACGAGTGAATTTCTTTAAAAATCTTCTTCTTCAGATTCACCTGTCAGAATCCTTTCATATTTGGTTTACAACATCTGTAGTGGAGTCAGATTCAAGTTTGTTCAAATTGGTTCCCTGGGTTAATATTTGGGCTCCCTATGGGTGCCCGAATTGTAACTTAGGGCAATATGAGGAAATTTCTTTAAAAAGCTTCTTCTTCAGATCCACTAGTCAGAATGCTTTCATATTTGGTATACAACATCTCAGGGTGGGGGGGGAGGATCAAATTCAGCTTTGTTCAATCGGATCCGTTAGTTAATATTTGGACTTGTTATGGTAGCCCAAATATTATCTTAGTACAATATGAAGAAATTTCTTTAAAATTTTTCTTCTTCAGATCCAGAAGTCAGAATACTTTCATATTTGGTATACAACATCTCTAGAGAGGTCAGATTCAAATTTGTTCAAATCGAGAGCCTGGGTTAATATCTGGGCTCCCTGTGGATGCCGAAATTGGTCATGTAGCTGAAAAATTAGAAATTTTGTATTCATTACCCTCCAGAGGTGTGTAACTAAGATCAATTCACATAGGTTGTATCAAGGGGCTTCATAGGGGAGCTCTATATTTTAGATTATGATCAACTGAAGAAAGGGCATGATGCTCGGACTATTTTTGTCACTCCTGGGGGGCTCCAGGATTGACAGTGTATCATATGGAGATGGATTGCTTAATAATTAAGTAGACTCATTCTTGGACTCTGTTTATATTGTGATTTGTTCAAGGTGTGCACATCAGGCCTTGTGGGGCCCCTTGTTTTGTATACTATCATTTAGAGCTGACCATTCAATTATTGGTATCATTTAAGATATGACAAATTATTTGAATAAAACATTGTGTTTCCTGTAACCCTTTACCTATCCAAAGCTATTTGAAAGAGAGTACTGTCTAAAAAACTAATTTTCAAAATATACTTTAATCTTCTTTTACTAATGTTTTATTGAAACAGAATTCATAATTATGTGGATTTTCAAGAAATCTTCTCCTCAGAAACTACAATGCCAAATGGTTTGATACTTCATATGACTGATGACTGGAACATCCTCTACCAACGATCCTCATTTAATGATGATTGAGTTGCAAACATGGCTGCAATTGTGGCTTATAATTACTATAGAAACCCTATGGGAAATAACATTTTCATCATCTTCTCTGGAACTACTGAGCCAATGTGAACCAAATTTGACAGGAATGATCTCTATGGGAGGTACTCTTATGAACGAACCTCATTTTTGTTCGTGTGGGATGGAAAACATGGGCACCAGGGGCATTCTTTGATTCTGATTGGTGGATTTTCAAAAATCTTCTCCAAAAACCACAAGGCCAAAAGTTTCTAAACTTCACATACTTGATGACTGGGACACCCTGTACCAATGATCCTCATTTAATCTTGATCGGGTTGCAAAAGGGCTGCAATTGCAGCTTATAGTTACTAGAGAAAGCCTATGGGAAATCACATTTTCATCTTCTTCTCTGGAACTACTGAGCCCATGTGGACCAAACTTGGCAGGCATGGTCTATGAGAGGTTCTCAACAACTAGATGAAAAACGTGGCCACCAGCGGGATTCTAATTGGTTGATTTTGAAAAATCTTCTCCTGACACTACAAGGTCAAATGTTTTGAAACTTTACATGATTGAGGACTGGGACACCTTCTACCAGTGATCCTCATGTAATGTTGATCATGTTGTAAACATGGCCGCAATTACAGCTCATAGTTACCATGGAAACCCTATGGGAAATCACATTTTTATATGTAGTTTTGCCAGGTGAGGGATTATAGGCTCTTTAGAGCCTTGAGTTTTGTTTGTGGTCCATAGGCCTATATTCTGATCAGATCTACATGTAATACTATATTCTTTATTTCCTACTTGACCATCTATTTGCTGGACATTCTGTTTGCCATCTTTTGGACAATAAAACCAACCATCTGTTATCGGCCCATCCATTCATTGATCAGGCTTTCGATTTAGAGGCGAGCACTTGCTTGCCATCGCACCTGCAATTTTTACTTTTTGAGAGTAGACAACAGTAAAGCCACAATTCAACCTAATGAGTGATTAAGACCCCACAAGTAGATCTTATGTTTCTTGGGTCATTTTTTGTAAAATTGCATGTGAGGGGGGGAGAGGGGGCATTTTTTATATTATATTTATTTTTGTAATTATTTCTTTGCCACCAAACGTTCATGGTTTATTTTCTATTTTAGGTCTCATAATCTACAGAATAGCATGGGTGGTGGTGTTTCATCCCTTGATTGCAAGAATGCTTTGCAATGCTAAAGCATTGCAAAGCCTTTTTTGCACTCGGAGGACAAATTTATCACTTTTATTAGCTCACCTGAGCGAAGCTCAAGGGGAGCTTTACTAATCACTTTCTGTCCATCGTCTGTCGTCGTCCGTCCGGCGTTAACTTTACATTATCGACTTCTCCTCCTAAACCACTAGCCCAATTTTATTCAAATGTTGCTAAATGTTTATTACCTAATGCCAATTCAGATTTATTCAAATGAAGTTGCCCCTCCTCCTGGGTGGTGCCACGCCCCCAAGGGGCACCAAAATCTTTGTAAATCTTCTTCTCATGAACCAGCAGTAGCAGAGACTTGATATTTGGTGTGCAGCTTCCTTTTGAGGTGTAGACTCAGATTTGTTCAAGAGAAGTTTGTGGGGCTATACTTGGCGTCGTTATGGGAGGGGCACAATTTTTTGCCCCGCCCAAAATTTCTATTTTCCAAACCGAGAGGCTGATTTGAACCAAATTTTATGTGAGGGCTTATTGGGTCATGAGTACTTGATTTATGCAGAAAAAAAAAATTCCCGCAGCCCCGTGGGAACCGCAGGAGCTAAAAATAGAAAAAATTTAAAACGCCCATATCTCCAAAACTGCACGGCACTGAGAATTTTTATTTGGTGTGCAGCTTCCTTAGGACCAACAGAAAGGATTGGTAAAAAAAAATTGCCATCGGTTTTATCATAGGGTACAGTTTCGGAACTTTGAAAAAGTGCTGAGTCAGCTCTTTTTAACACTGTAGGCAATGGGAAAAACATTAAAAAATCTTCTTCTCCAGATCCAGCAGGCAGAATCTTTTGATATTTGGTATGCAACATTGTAGGGTGGATCTGATTCAAGTTTGTTCAAATCGGCCCCCTGGGTTCATATTTGGGCTCAGTATAGGAGCCCGATTTCGAACTTAGTGCATTTCAGGCAAATTTCTTAAAAAATCTTCTTCTCCAGATCCAGCAGGCAGAATCTTTTGATATTTGGTATGCAACATTGTGGGGTGGATCTGATCGAAGTTTGTTCAAATCGGCCCCCTGGGTTTATATTTGGGCTCAGTATAGGAGCCCAAATTTGAACTTACTGCATTTCAGGCAAATTTCTTTGAAAATCTTCTTCTCCAGATCCAGCAAGCAGAATCTTTTGATATTTGGTATGCAACATTGTCGGGTGGATCTGATTCAAGTTTGTTCAAATCGGCTCCCTAGATTCATATTTGGGCTCACTATAGGAGCTCGAATTTGAACTTAGTGCATTTCAGGCAAATTTCTTCAAAAATCTTCTTCTCCAGATCCAGCAGGCAGAATCTTTTGATATTTGGTATGCAACGTTGCGGGGTAGATCTGATTCAAGTTTGTTCAAATCGGCCCCCTGGATTCATATTTGGGCTTACTATAGAAGCCCGAATTCGAACTTAGTGCATTTCAGGCAAATTTCTTAAAAAATCTTCTTCTCCAGATCCAGCAGGCAGAATCTTTTCATATTTGGTAAGCAACATTGAGGGGTGGATCTGATTTAAGTTTGTTCAAATCGGCCCCCTGGGTCAATATTTGGGCTCAGTATAGGAGCCTGATTTCGAACTTAGTGCATTTCAGGCAAATTTCTTAAAAAATCTTCTTCTCCAGATCCAGCAGGCAGAATCTTTTGATATTTGGTATGCAACATTGTAGGGTGGATCTGATTCAAGTTTGTTCAAATCGGCTCCCTGGGTTCATATTTGGGCTCAGTATAGGAGCCCGATTTCGAACTTAGTGCATTTAGGCAAATTTCTTAAAAAATCTTCTTCTCCAGATCCAGCAGGCAGAATCTTTTGATATTTGGTATGCAACATTGTGGGTGGATCTGATTCAAGTTTGTTCAAATCGGCTTCCTAGATTCATATTTGGGCTCACTATAGAAGCTCGAATTTGAACTTAGTGCATTTCATGCAAATTTCTTAAAAAATCTTCTTCTCCAGATCCAGCAGGCAGAATCTTTTCATATTTGGTAAGCAACATTGTGGGGTGGATCTGATTCAAGTTTGTTCAAATCGGCCCCCTGGGTTTATATTTGGGCTCAGTATAGGAGCCCAAATTTGAACTTCGTGCATTTCAAGCAAATTTATTAAAAAATCCTCTTCTCCAGATCCAGCAGGCAGAATCTTTTGATATTTGGTATGCAACATTGTGGGGTGGATCTGATTCAAGTTTGTTCAAATCGGCTTCCTAGATTCATATTTGGGCTCACTATAGAAGCTCGAATTCGAACTTAGTGCATTTCAGGCAAATTTCTTAAAAAATTTTCTTCTCCAGATCCAGCAGGCAGAATCTTTTGATATTTGGTATGCAACATTGTGGGATGGATCTGATGCAAATTTGTTCAAATCGGCTCCCTAGATTCATATTTGGGCTTACTATAGAAGCTCGAATTCGAACTTAGTGCATTTCAGGCAAATTTCTTAAAAAATCATCTTCTCCAGATCCAGCAGGCAGAATCTTTTGATATTTGGTATGCAACATTGCGGGGTGGATCTGATTCAAGTTTGTTCAAATCGGCCCCCTGGATTCATATTTGGGCTCACTATAGAAGCTCGAATTCAAACTTAGTGCATTTCGGGCAAATTTATTAAAAAACCTTCTTCTCCAGATCCAGCAGGCAGAATCTTTTGATATTTGGTATGCAACATTGTGGGGTGGATCTGATTCAAGTTTGTTCAAATCGGCTTCCTAGATTCATATTTGGGCTCACTATAGAAGCTCGAATTCGAACTTAGTGCATTTCAGGCAAATTTCTTAAAAAATCTTCTTCTCCAGATCCAGATTCAGAATCTTTTCATATTTGGTAAGCAACATTGTGGGGTGGATCTGATTCAAGTTTGTTCAAATCGGCCCCCTGGGTTTATATTTGGGCTCTGTATAGGAGCCCAAATTTTAACTTAGTACATTTCAGGCATATTTCTTAAAAAATCTTCTTCTCCAGATCCAGCAAGCAGAATCTTTTGATATTTGGTATGCAATATTGTGGGGTGAATCTGATTCAAGTTTGTTCAAATCGGCCCCCTGGGTTTATATTTGGGCTCAGTATAGGAGCCCAGATTTGAACTTAGTGCATTTCAGGCAAATTTCTTTGAAAATCTTCTTCTCAAGATCCAGCAGGCAGAATCTTCTGATATTGGGTATGCACCATGCTTAGGGGGGTGAGATTCAAATTTGTTCAAGCCAAGTCCCTGGGTTCATATTTGGGCTCACTGTGGTAGCCCGAATTATAACTTAGTTCAAAATGAGGAATTTTCTTTAAAAATCTTCTTCAGATCCAGCAGTTGGAATGTTTTGATATTTGGTATGCAGCATCCTTAGGGGGTGAGATTCAAGTTTGTTCAAGCCATGCCCCTAGATCCATATTTGGACTCACTGTGGGAGCTCGAATTGTAACTTAGTTCAAAATGAGGACTTTTCTTTAAAAATCTTCTTCTTCAGCCATGTCCCGAGGTCCATATTTGGACTCACTGTGGGAGCTCGAATTGTAACTTAGTTCAAAATGAGGACTTTTCTTTAAAAATCTTTTTCTTCAGATCCAGCAGTCTGAATGTTTTGATATTTGGTGTGCAGCATCCTTAGGGGGGTGAGATTCAAGTTTGTTAAAGCCAAGTCCCTGGGTTCATATATGGGCTCCCTGTGGGAGCCTGAATTATAACTTAGTTCAATATGAGGAATATTCTTTAAAAATCTTTTTTTTTTTAGGTCCACTGGTCAGAATCTTTGGATATTTGGTATAAGCTTTTCTTAGGAGGAGCAGATGCAACTTGTTGAAATCAATTCTCTGGGTTGATATAAATTTAGGCTACCATGTCAGGTGAGCGCCCTCAGGCCCCTTGGGGCCTCTTGTTAACTTAGATAAAAGGTTAAAAAATTTATAGTAATTTATATATTTTTTATACTTACCAATGACCCAGACATAGCTGGTGCTAACTCTTAAAAATCTAGGGCCAAACACAAATTTTGCCCCCCAATCCCCAAAATTTGCATCTAAAACCACTTTTGCCCTTACTGTGCATGCGCAGTGTCAAGGACGTTCCGAAATTGGCGCCAATTATCATTCTTACAAGCAGTGACTGGTCAGCGCTATGTACTCAGCGGGGAGATATGAGTTCCCAACTCCTGGGAGGGCCATCCCCGTCTGGGTCATTGGTAAGTATAAAAAATATATAAATTACTATAAATTTTTTAACATTTTTATACTGTACCAATGACCCAGACATAGCTGAATAGTAAAAAGGCTGGAGGGCCTAGGACATAGAGGAAAATCCAATAAGCTCAACTATATAATATAGAGTCAACCCCTCAAGGAGAAAAGGAGTATTAGGCTTTACATTTATCTATCTTATTTTATGATAAATTAGAAAGATACAATACCCTTCATAATTGAGCACAATAACATTCATGTTCTCTATTAACATCCAGTATAACCCTTTATACTAATTATTATTAAAGTAAGCCAATAAATAAAGTTAGTCCAGAGAATTGAGACTCGTTATATTCTTTAAAAGTGTCCGAGGATTGTATATTAACGCCCGTTTGACACTTGACATATACAAATGCTTCACACCGAGCTACACTTTAAAAATATGACATGAATGAATTTTTAACATTAATATTACACTTTAAAACCATCCCGGAAACGACTCAGAAATACTGACTTCGGAGGAGGCATTCCCTTGCTTTTCACTATAAAGCAGGTGACCTAAGGGAACACCCCCCCCCCCCCTTCCCCTTGCCCTGGGTCAAATAGCCCAGAGCGAAGAGGGCAGCCGGACAGAGTCACTGCCGGAACAGAAAGCCTGCATAACTATAGTTGCAACTGTTTAGAGGACGACATTCTGAGCAACAGATAACGGACCTAAACAATGCAGGTCTCCAGAAATGGACTCAATATTTCTGAGATAGAAATTCGTGAATGTGGATGGCTGAGACCAATAAGCAGCCTTCATTAAATCTGTAATAGCAATACTATTAGCGTAAGCCCAAGATGTAGAAAGAGCTCTTACTTCATGAGCCGAAATCTTAAGCACAGACTGCTGAGAAGAAGATAAATTTTCATAAGCAGTACGGATAGTTAATTGAATCCATCTAGCAATAGAATGGACCGAAATGTCCTTTCTATTAGGCATCAGAGACAGAAAGAAACGTTTTCGTCACTTTCTGATAAACTGAGATCTCTGTTTATAGATACGTAACGCTCTAACAGGACAGAGTAAAGGCCTACGCCCGTCTGAAGACGGAAGGGCCTTAATAACAATAGGTTCCGGATATTTATTAGGAGCCTGATTCTTAGCTAAAAATCCCACATTAGTAGTGAAGGTGATAGTGTTCCCGACACTACGATAGTGAGAATCATCCACCGACAGTGCATGAAGCTCACTGACTCTTCTAGCAGAAGAGAAAGCTAAGAGATAAGCTGTCTTATAAGACAAGAATTTGAAATCTACTGTCCCAAGAGGTTCAAATGGCTTTTCCTTCAGTTTAAGAAGAACCCAAGCTAAATTCCACTTAGGAATTAACCTAAGAGTTCTGGGTCTATTTATCGAGAAGTTTCTAACTAACTTAGATAAAGAGACATTAGATCCAATTTGTAAACTATCATGATGTGCATAGGTATCAGATAACATAGACCTATAACCCTTAATAGTAACAGGCTGCAGTTTGATTTCGTCAAACAAGTATACTAGAAAGTTTGCAATGTCTGGTATGGAGGGATCAAAAATATCAACAGAATGAACCCTACACCAACGACGAAAAACCTTCCACTTAGCCGCATAGTTTAGCGAAGAGGAGGTCCTCCTACAGTTAGAAATCGCGTCCACTGCTCGTCCTGTAAAGTGCTTGCCATGCAAGAAGGACCGCACAACGGAAAAACGTGAAGGTTGAGACCTTGCGGGTTGTGATGAAGTTGACGCGGTTTCCCCTGCGAAAGAAGAACCTTCCGTGGAGGAAGCTTTCGCGGTAGGTCCCACAACAGACACCTGAGTAGATTTATCCACGGTCTCTGTGGAGACAGAGATGCTACCAACAGAATCTTGCATTGAGATTGTTTTATCTTTAGCAATACTTGCTGAATTAACGGCGCTGGAGGATACGCATATCCTATCATTCCGTCCCAAGAGATCGACAGAGCGTCTACTGCAAATGCTCTTGGATCCGGACACGGAGACACATACGTCTGCAACTGATTGTTGAGATGTGTCGCAAATAAGTCTATCATTGGCCGTTCCCATTGGTAGCAAATCTGATTGAATACTTGTTTGTTGAGAGTCCACTCCGACGGCAACAAGCGACCCTTTCGTGAAAGGGAGTCTGCTAGTACGTTCAGACGACCCGGTATATGACGGACCGAAAGTAGAACTTGATGTTCTAGAGCAAACAGAAGGATTCTTTCCGTTAGATTGAACAACGAAACTGAATGAGTGCCTCCCTGATTCCGTATATACGCTACTACTGTCGTATTGTCGGATAGGATTTGGACATGAGCATTGTGAATAATGTCCATCCAATGACGTAATGCAAGCGAAATTGACATCATTTCCTTGATGTTTATGTGCTTGCCCAGGAATTGCGGATCCCAAACACCCTGGCATCTCAAATCCGTTGGGATCAATGATGCACCCCAACCTGTTTGACTGGCATCCGTCATAATGGTAAAACTCAGATCCGGCAACTGCAGCGGAACTCCCTGAGTTAACCACTGAATGTTTGCCCAAGTCTGAATCTCTCGTTTCACTTGATTTGACAAGAGAACTTCTATGTCGAGCGAATGAATTTTCACACTCCAATTCTGAGTCAAGAAAATTTGGAGAGAACGCGTGCGTAACTGCCCCATCGGAATGAGATCCGCAGCGGCTCCGCACAGACCTATCAGTTTCATGAACTCCCTCGCTGTGACTTTGTCTGCGTGCAGACAATAGCGAGCGTAACAACTGACTAATTCGCTCTGGTTAACGGCAGACGAACGAGATTGTTGTGCGTCTCGAAGCTCATTCCCAGATGTGTGAATGACTTGGACGGCACCAGATCCGACTTCTCCTCATTTATTATAAAACCGAGACGTCGGAGCAATAGAAGCAGATTCTGCACATCGTTCTGAAGCGTTAACTCGTTGCCGTACCTCTGAAGAATGTCGTCCAGGTAGGCCGACGTTACCGCAGACGAATGAGCTCGGAAATACATCATTACCGAGTTCATTACCCGAGTGAAAGCCCAGGGTGCTAGGTTCAATCCGAAGCACATCGCCCGGAATTGATACACCACTCCTAGGACTGCGAAGCGTAGATACTTTCTGAATGTCGGATGTACCATGACGTGAAAGTACGCATCTTTGAGATCTATGCTTGTTGCATAATCGTTCACCCGAATACTCGCTCTGACCGATCGAATCGTCTCCATATAAAACTTCGGAGCGACGATCAGCTTGTTTATCCAGCTCAAATCTATGACTGGACGGAACGAGCCATCTGGTTTCGGAACCAGAAACAGATGGCTGTAGAATCCCGGTGTCTCCTGGTTTTCTACGACCTCTACCGCGTTCTTCCTTAAAAGAGACTGCACCTCTGATAATAGAGCGTCTCTTTTCTGCGGATTTGACGGAAGTTGAGTCCATTTTGGACTTCGAGTTAATGGAGGCTTTCGCTTGAAGGATATCTTTAGACCTTCCGAAATCACCCCTCTCACCCAAGGGTCATCCGTAATCGACGCCCACTCTTGTGGAAAACTCGACAACCTTCCGCCAACCGGCACGCGATAGAGGTTGAAGCCATCACCCCCTGGACCTGCGAGGCCTGCGGGAGGAGAAACCACGTCCTCCGCGACCCGCACCTCGTCCCGTCGACCTCGGGGCGTCCGACCGGTTGTCCCGGCCCGAAGGACGTCCCGCACGTGAGTCGCTGCCTTGACGGTCTCTTGAATAAGACCAAGAGGACGCACTGGAACCTCTATAGGAACCTCTCTTGGGCGCATTAAACCCAGAAGTGCCTGTCTTACTCTTATCTGCCGTGTCCGACTTCTTAGAAGCAGATTTAAACAGCAGAGAATCCGAAGCTTTCTTAGTAATTTTATCGTAATTGCAGAAAGCTTGCCGTCGAAGAGAAGTTCTCCGGAGACCGAAGCGACTCTGAGAGACTTCTTCACCTTACTATCCACGAGTGTGGATGTAGCTAGGGCTGCGTCACGTCTAACCAACTCCAGGTTTGCCACTGAAAGGGCGGAGTTACACGTGGAATAAGCTACTGCCCTTGAAAGAAGTCTTAAAGAGGATTGTATATCCTGGAATTCTTTCCCTTGAAGACGCAGTGATAATGCCTTAGTAAGGTGGTCTGCGTAAGATAAAGCATCTAAACTGGCTCTGTTAGACGAAATAGTCGTCTCCAACACCGCGGTTGGAATAGACGTAGACGACGGTAATGATAATTCTAAGTCTTCCGCCTCGTCGTCCATACGCAGAGGAACACTCGGGATACCCTGTCCTGCCATATCGAATTTATTCCTTGCATTAATGAAAGGCAGGTTAAGAGCATTGGCGGACAAGAAACCCGCTTTTCCTGTTTTGGAAGCAAGTTTGAATATAGCGTCGTTCAATAATTCAAATGTTCTTGTGACATTATTGGACTGAGACGGAAACTCGGGAGCGATGTCCCTGATCCGCTCAAAAAAATCAGTGTCCAATGACGCTATAATTCTCTTGTCTGGTACCACAGCAGTCTGGCCCGACGGAACAACCTGAGGAAGAAAGCGCCGGATGAAGTCCACGGCAGGTTTATGTTGTTCCGAAAGGGAAAGCTCCAAGTCATCCGTATCCTTTTCACCATCCGGTCGGACCTCATGATGCTCCCGGTCGTCTGCACCCGATGCTTCGGCGGAGCGTACCGACCCAGCGCCGTCGGATAATTCCCGATCCGACACCGTTTCTGTCGGTTGCTGGGATGCTGCGATGAGTTGTGCTATTGGAACAAGCACGTCCGACATCGAGGCCTGCGGAGGCGCAGTCTTTCGCTGCTTTGCCGAGGGCAGCTCCGCATCTAGTGACTCCCGCATACTCTTCCTATGCGAACGTCTGGAGTCAACCGGCCTCGTGTCCCTGGCTACCGGATGGCGTGACCTGGTCGCCGAAGAATCCCAGATCGGCGAAGCTGGAAGAATATCGGCGGTCACGTAGCCAAGGTGCGGTTGTGTGCGCTGGTGAGAGGAAGAAGCCTGAGCAGTCTCAGCGGACTGCCTATACAACGGAGCGTCCCGAGCGACGGACGTGTGCTCCGCTTGCGACACATTTTGTACCACAACATCTGGTCCCAGATGTTGTTGTACGAGAGAGGGGGGGAGCGCGGTGGCTCAGTCGGTAGAGGTGCAGGCTGCAAGCCGAGAGGTCCTCGGTTCGAATCCCACCTGCGGCAACCGCATTGTGTCCTTGGGCAAGACACTTCATCTCTATTGCTCGCGTGGGGGCACGATGACGCCGTGTACCAAGGCGTACTGCACGTTGATGGTACGCATGTCTTCAACCAATCTAACCCTGTCTGTGCTGCAGTGCGGAGTTACGATGTTGGGGAGCTGGCAGCTGCTCGTTGTTGCTCGGTGGTTCTCTCCGGGTACTCCGGCTTCCTCCACCCGTAAAACTGTCACGGTCATGATTAGCCATTGTGCATAAATATGTGACCTTAAACATCAATAAATAAATAAATAAATAACGAGAGAGGGGCCTCTCTCGCTCGCGGCCCGGCTGGACCTGGACGAGCTAGGAACCAGACTCAAAGGCTTCCTCCGATCTCTCCTACTATCCGCCGTCACTGGGTGTGCACGTTGAATGTTTATAGTGCTCGCATCACCCAACATTTCCTCCTGGACCGCATCGGACGAACCCGGCTGCCGAACCATTCGGTGAATGGACGCTACACCGGGCGAGCTCGCGGACGACATTTGTCTTATGTCCATGAGCACTTTTGCTGTTACCTCTGTATTCATTTGTGACAACGGAAGCGCACTTGTGGAAGATAACATGGAAACATCACCCTGTTCTTGTTCCTCTGAAATAGAAACTGATAGAGTAGAGTGACCCTGCGGAGAAAGAGCCGGCATAGCCCTTTCTCCACTAACAACATATCGTGACACACGTTTCCAATGTTTGACATCCCAATATTGACATATTGAACAGGGATTCGTGCGAGTACACTGACTACAATTAATACAATGATCATGAAAGTCAGAGAAAGATTTCTTCCTATTACAGTTTGAACAATATCTTTTCATTATGAAAAGTGAACAACAAGTCCTAGTACTCGCACAAACCCCTAAACACAAAGATACATAATAACATGATCCATTAATATTGAAAAAACAATTGAAAATCAAAATAATTTTTGAAAAATATTTTTTCAGCGAAGCCCAAGTTTCTGAAAAGTAATGTTGAGCCCCAATGGATCCCAAGGCTAAGTGTGGTCAAAAATTTTAAAATTATATTAAATAATTAATGCAACACTTACAGATAATAATAATGTATCTTATAGTGAGATAAACTACTCCAAAGGCAAACAGCCCCCCCTCAAAAGAGACTGTTGCCAATGTAAACAAACAGTGTAAAAACACCAGAAAACATGACTCCAGGCACTGACAATACTGGCCCGAAATCAGTCATCAAAATTACACACTATCTGATGCAAAACAGAGACTCCCAGGGGAGAATCTGCAGAACATCAGATGGTAGATGCAGAACACAATGTTATACACACATGGGTGAAAATGTAAACATGGGGAAAATAACAGAATTCATTCTGTAACCAAGCTAATTCTCCCAAGAGAATTTAGAAATGATCTTTCTCAAAAATATGCCAAAAGCATGGGAGAATAGCAAGGGGGGAGTTAGAAGACTAGGGGAGAGGAAACACTGAATAAGCAGTGCAACTTTATAGCAAGAATGACAACAACAGGCCCATGCCTCGAAAATAGGCAACTTAACATAATTTCATAAAAAATTTTAAGTACAACCCTGATTATTTTTTGTCACTCCTTTTTCCTCTCCTCCTTCTATATCCTCCTTAGAATCACCATTTCTCCAATAATTACGTGTCTGACATCCTTTAAACTGAGATTTACAAGCACAAAGATCAGTGAGATGTTGACTGATGAAGGGCCAAACAGAGAATGATAATTGGCGCCAATTTCGGAACGTCCTTGACACTGCGCATGCGCCGTAAGGGCAAAGTATGGAGGTCCTTCAGGACATGATTTCTTTTGGTTTTAGATGCAAATTTTGGGGATTGGGGGGCAAAATTTGTGTTTGGCCCTAGATTTTTAAGAGTTAGCACCAGCTATGTCTGGGTCATTGGTACAGTATAAAAATATCAGTTGTTTTATTAACTTAGGTAAAATATCAGTTGTTTTATTAACTTAGGTAAAATATCAGTTGTGGACCATTTAATTTTTTTTTCAAGTTTGCATTGGTTATAAAAAAAAGCATGTGACAGCCAAAAGGACCATTGAGTAGGGGCTGAGAAACATATTTTTAACTTTTTTTTGGCCTTACCCTTACCTAATGAATCAGCATTTGAAAAAAATTGAACAAAACCCTATCATGTGAACCCTCATTTGAATGAGCTCATCAAGCTTGTTCCAATAAAGAATCACATTAAATGGTTTTATTGATTTTTTTTCTAAGCATTGGGGAAAAAATTAAAATAACCAAAATTTTGATTTGAGACAAATGATTTTATCATTCCTCTGGTGGTTATCTAAATGATAAAAAAACAGATAACCAAAAAGTTGTTTGTCTGGCACTACAAACAGTTCGTCAAAAAGTTGTGTCTTATCACCTTATTTGATAGCACTGTTTTAAAATGTTCCTGTGGGAAGACCTCAATGCTCAAACTCCCTAAGACAGCTGACGCTGTTCTTTCCACAGACGCTTTCGAAATCTGTGAACTGTCATACAGTAGGGCCATCGTGGACAGGTCAAAATTCACGGGTTGTCATTTTTTCCATGCATATAATTCAGAGATGATCCATTATGACACCTAGCAAAATTTCCACCAATGAAGCACCAGGTTTACCCCAGTGCTGCTTGTGGGATTTCATCCCTTGGTTGCAAGAAGGCTTTGCAGGGCTAAAGCATTGCAAAGCCTTTTTTGTACTCCAGGGACAAATTTATCAATTTTATTAACTTAGGTAAAATATCAGTTGTGAACCATTTAATTTTTATTTTTTTTAAGTTTTCATTGGTTGTAAAAAAGAGCCATTGGTTATAAAAAAAAACAGCATGTGGCAGCCAAAGGACCATGAAGTAGGGGCTGAGAAACAGATTTTTCACTTTTTTAGGCCTTACCCTTACCTAATAAATCAGCAGTAGAAAAAAATTCAACAAAACCATATCATGTAAACCCTCATTTGAACAAGCTCATCAAGCTTGTTTCAGTAAAGGATCACGATATTGTTTTGTTGATTTTTTTTAAGCATTGTGGGAAATTAAAATAACTAGGCTATGTTGCTGCACCTTATTTCCCAAAAGTTATTGCCCCTTTTAAGTTACATTCTTGAACAAATCTATTAGTACTCTATCTGCAACTAGTCTCAAAATTTTGATCTGATTGATTTGATATTTTGTATGCTGAACATCCATGATTAGAACATTCATACATTGTTGTTGCCATTTGCCATTTGCTGATTTGTGGACTGGGCCGCATTAGGGTAAGTGGTGGAGAATCTTTTTGTGTCATCTGGAGATGACACTTTCTTTAGTTTACAAACTGATTAACAGTTTCTGAGAGGCATCATGTGAAATTTTGTTATGACATTTCCTCAGATACCTACCAAATTGATGGTTCAAAATAAATAGACTGACACATATCATTGGTAGGTATATGCAACTGTGATTATGGATACATAGCCAAGATGACTGATTTTTGACTCAAACTTGGTAGAAGTTTGAATATTACTTCATTTTTGTTAAATTTATGCTGGTGTGTACCGTGGACTACATCCAACTCAAATCTTGATTCATTTTTTGACAGTGCTTTTTTCATGCCGTTCAGATTGATGATTTCAGTTTGTGGCATCTATGCAAACTTTGTTTTAGTTTCCCAGTTTAGATCATTAGGTTCAAGCCTGGAAATAAGCAAACTGTCATCTGCAGAAAGAGGTCCCCAGAGGGTAGATTTGGCTATTATTTACTTTTTCCGTCCATCCGTACGAACATTTTGTATTATAACTCGAACATCAATTGTCGGATTTTAATATTCTTTGGTATGGTGGTAGGGCAGCTTGGGGGAACAGATGCCCTTGTACCTAGGGTTTCATCCGACTAATCTTACAGGAGTTATGTCCCTTATTTACTTTGAAAATGGATGATGTTTCAGTTTCTGTCCCATTAAAATTGTTTGCCTGACCTGATTAATTTCACATTTCATATGCTTATCATAAATTGTCGGTCGAAATCCAGTGACATCTGATTATCCACATGTGAGTACGACTTGGCTACCTTTGAGGGCATTAGCACACGCGTTAGCGTTGCTCTTGTTGAACAAATTTGATAATCGTTCCTCTGGTGGTTATCTAAATAAAAAAAAACAGATAACCAAAAAGTTGTTCATTTGGAACTACAAACAGTTTGTCAAAAAGTTGTGTCTTATCACCTTATTTGATAGCACTGTTTTAAAATGTTCCTGTGGGAAGACCTCTCTCTTCAATGCTCAAACTTCCTAAGAATGCTGATGCTGTGCTTGCCACAGACGCTTTCGAAATCTGTGAACTGTCATACAGTAGGGCCATCGTGGACAGGTCAAAATTCATGGGTTGTCATTTTTTCCATGCATATAATTCAGAGATGATCCGTTATGACATCTAGCAAAATTTCCACCAATGAAGCACCAGGGTTTACCCCGGTGCTTCATTGATGGAAATTTTGCTAGGTGTCATAGCGGATGATCTCTGAATTATATGCATGAAAAAATGTCCACCCATAGATTTTGACCCATCCACGATGGCTGTGCTGTGATCGGTCCTCTTTATTATATCCAGATGAACGATAAATAGGTTATCTCAAAATTCGAGATTTTTAGTGATTAACCCATAAAGATTTGTGACTGTCATCATCTTGCCGATTAGTTGAGTACACAATCTGTCGGTTGTGAGTGCCGATGTCAGATAGTAACTACCAAAAGTAGTAGTATGTTTAACAGGGTTAAGTTTACAGTATAGGCAGGTTAATTGGTTTGTTGACCTCAAGAGTACATGTATGTCATTGTGTGTATTAAAATGAAAGTATGACATCAGTGGAAACAAGTTAACAGCGTGCCACAGCATCTAGATCAAAGTTAACAGCGCAACATCTTTCATCAATGATCAAAGATGCAGCACTGTTAACTTGTTTCTGCTGATGTTGCATTTCATTGAGTCATCACACAACCTGTGAGATGTGTGTCATGAGCAGCAATCAAGGGGAAGATCGGACCAATCAATGAGATTAGGCCAATCTTGAATCCTACCAATCATTGTGGCAACTTATCAAGTTTGTTACTGCTTGTATGAGATTGTTAATCAAATGTAGATACAGAAAATTTTGATCCAGTGGTGTTCCATGTGACCAACTGCTTGGACTGATGTTCAAACACCTCTACTGATGATCAACCGATAGCTTAAAATCGGCCTAAGTCAGATGCTATTGCCGAACATTGATTACCGGTAATCACTAGAGATTTTATTCTCTTGTTTTCTGAAAAGGGTTAAAATCTATTTGTGGGAAATAGGTGAAATAGTTTAATGCATGACCAAAAATGTTATTAATACATTATGAATTAAAACCTGTAGCATTCCAAGGTTTCAGACTGATTACACTTCACTTTCTGAGAATTGGTACTTAAACAACATAATTCGACAAACTTAAAAGGTCAATGATGCTACTTATTATCTTTTTGTACATGCATTCCATGGAGAATCATCTGACTGATTTACAATTGCTCCATTGAAGTTGCATGTCCTGTATCATACCAAACTCAAATAAATTTGATTATTGCTGCAAAAAGCTAATTCGAAAAGTTGGGTAATATTTTGGGAATCCCTACTTGCTATGCACCAGTGGAGTGTACAGTGTGCAGATGTTCGTTTATGTTTTTTCTTGAAAACATTTTCCCGATGTCGGGACTCAACAATAGCGCACTTCATTTCAAATGGCAGTACACAGCTTGCCTCCCATTTTCAAAATCGAAAAGACTGATTCATATACTGGCAAGATTTTAGAATGAACCAATTTTCTTTTTTAGAACCTGGTAAATGGTGTAAAGATGACCAATTTAAATGCAACAATTCACGATGTATTGACATGGGCTTGGTATGCGATAGGTTCAATAACAATGATTGTGGTGACTGGTCAGATGAGGAATGTCTAACAGTACAGTTCGGAGGATGTAAGTAATGGGTGGTCTCCATTTGTTTTTATGACCCTGCTTTATCATTGGTATATAGGGAAGTCTGTTTGTCATGCCATCCGTTCTTTCATCCATCCATATGTTCATCCTGAACTTTTATCTGCAACTAGCCTCACACTTTCCATTGGATACTTTTGTATTTTGTAAGATGAATTACTGGAATTACTGTGATATATACTTGTTCATACCTTTATGTATGTCACAGCACATTATTTTTCAAGAGCCATTTGCCTTTTTCACTTAGGCCTATAAAAAAAAAAATTCTTGTTTCTCAGCTATTTTTCCTCACTTTTTTGATGACGAAGGGAAGCTTTTGTCCAGCCATCCGTCGTCCACCAACACCACACCATGTTTTGGTATTCTACTCCAAAGCCACTGGGCCAATTCAAGTGACAGTTTGTGTGAGTGATGGTTCCCGAAGGGGCATTGCATTTTTGTTCAACTCAACATGCCCAGCCCCACAGGGAGGGAGTGGGGGAAAAATGCTCCAAAATATTTTTAAAATCATCTCATGAACCAGTGTGTACAATGACTTGATATTTGTTATGTATCTTCCTTTTGAAGTGTAGAATCAAGTTTGTTCAAACGAAGTTCATGAAGCAATATTTGGCTTTGTAATGGGAGGGGTAAGATTTTTGGCCCCGCCCAAAATTTCTATTTTCTGAACTGATGGTCCGGTTTGAACCAAATTTGGTATGTGGTATTATTGGGCCATAAGTACTTGACTCATGCACAAAAAAATTCCTGCATCCCCATGGGAACCCTGGGAGCTAAAAATAGAAATATTTTCAAAAAAATGAAATGCCCATTTCTTTTCAACCTACTCACAATTGTTTACAGTTGGCTGTAACATAAGTGCAAGCCCTACTTCGGAACTAACTCAAGCTTTTAGAATCTTTTCCAAACGAGTTGGAAAAGTACTAGAGTGCAAAAGCACGAAAAAGATCGAAAAAAGGGTCGAGCGAGACCAGCGCTCGAAATTACAGGTACTCTCTCTGCACACCTCTTGCGTTTACCGAGCGCATGCGCAACAACCGTGACGTCAATTCCTTTATTTTCCGCCATTGTTCATGGTCGGAAATTTTTGTGACTTGTGCTGTTTATGATATTAATTCTTCGTGAACAACTTATTAATCGTCTTTAGTGTGCTACTGGATTGTATCCTTTTTCAAGCTACCAAATTATTACTCTCATTTAATGTTAATTTGTATTATTATTGCTGTTCTTTTCACACTTTATCTTGCCTTTCCCCCACGTGTGAACACGACTTTCGTTCTGTTTTCCGTCGGCGGGAAGCTTGATTGTTGTATTTATATCATGCCTAAGACTATTCCTTGTACCTCTTGTTTGCAGGTGAAACATGTGGACGATTCCCATACCACATGTGTCACTTGCAACAATTGCACTCAGGCCCAATCATGTGGTATCTGTGGGGTTTGGTCCTCTAAATTTTGGGCTTCTGTTAACAAGGTGGTTCTTTCCAGAGCTAGAACCCCTCGTTCTCGGGGTAAGGGTAGCCGTGCCGTTGCAGACATTTCTGCTGGTGCACGTGGTGACTCTGTCACACAGGATTCGGATCTGACTTCTGTGGCGAGCTCCTCTGCAACTGTTGACGGTGTTTGTTCTGTGATACCTGATGAGGAGACCGCGGTCTCTTTGTCTTCGGATGTCACTATTGAGGCGTCTGTTTTCGTTGAGAGCTTTTCCGAGGTCAGCTCGGTAACCCTCTCCGATCTGCCTCCTACACCGTCGACCGTTGTTGAGGGGGTTGCTACTCCAGATCCTATTCTGTCTGATGGTGGCTCTTCCATCTCCTCTGGGGATGGTCTACAGTCTCGGGGGACCGAGGCTGTATCTGCTGGTGTGTCTGTGTGTTCTCAGCCTCCCCCAGCCTCGCGGCGAGGCTGTGCGGGTTTGCTGTCTGCTCCGTCTCATCTGACTAGGTTTGCTCCTAGTCGGTTGAGCCGGCCGGTCGCTTCGGCAGCGATTCCTCGTCCCTCGAGTGAATCGTTTATTGTTCCACCTTCGCCTGCTAGTGTGCCGGCTAGCGGGATGGTGTTGGGACGTTGGCATCCAGGGCCTGCTGTTCGGCAGCGGTCAGTGACAGCCCCGGTTATCTGTCACTCTCGGAACCTTCCTCCGGTGATTCCTCACTGTGTTCCGAGTCTGGGTGTCGATCGATGCTTGCCGTCGGTCTCAGAGGATAGGCAGTTGGGGCCGTCTGCTGCGCAGAGGTCAATGACAGGTTCCTGTCATTCTTGGGACAATCCTCCGGTGTCTTCTCACCGTGTCCTAGGTCCAGCTACCGATCGACGTGCGCCGTCGGTCCCTTTCGAGGATTTGCAGGCAGGGCCTTCTGTTTCGCAGAGGCCAGTGATGGCTCCTGGGCGTCACAATCGGGACTATCCTCCGGTGTCTTCTCACCGTGCTCCTATTCTGTCTGCCGATCGACGTTCGCCGTCGGTCTCTTCTGAGGATTTGGGTTCTTCTACCAGAAGGGTCCATTGGGAGGACACTCCGTCGGGCGATTCTGCTGCGACGGATTCTCAGGGTGACCTGCGCCAGGCCGTTTTGGCGCTCACCTGGTTGCTTTCTGGCAACCCTCAAGTTGGCCTCCCTGTGCCTCCTGAGGCACAACCTCCTTTGGTCGGTCGCCGAGATGTCTCGCCTGGCCCCTTGGATACTGCACAGTATTCACAGGAGGTTTCTGCTGGTCAGCCCGAGTTGGGCTACGTCTCCTCTGCTACGGAGGATGACGAGTATCTTGAAGGTGATGGTCCCCCCTCGTCAGTCTTGGGGCAGGCTTTGGATTTCGTCTTTGGCTTATTGCCGGACGTTCTACCTTCCGACCAGCCTTCTGTGACCGTCCGGCCGCGGTCCACTGTGGAGCGCCGTAACCCTGTTGAGCCTTCTAGCTCCGGGGCTCTGCGTCCTCTGCAATCGGCTCAGGTGGTTGAGTCCTTCCAGGGCTTAGACGCCAAAATGCGTTCTAAGGCCCTCAAGGGTTCCTTCTTTTCTAGAGCTGATGCCTTCCTGCCTCCATCGCGGTTTCGTGTTTACGATTCCGTCTCTCCACCAGTCTTCCAAGGGATGACTACTGTGGATGAGGATTCTTCTTCCCTCGGGTTGACTAAGCCTAAGTCGGCAGTTCTCCCGATGTCGGTAGTTGAGTCTATGGTGGGCCTGTCCCGAGAGATGCTGGGTATGTTATCTCTCGCGGACCATGTCGTCGCTGCTCTGGCTGAATATTTTCCACCAGGGGAGTTTGATGACGCTCAGGCGCCTTTTCGCGTTTTGTCACAGGCTCTTATGAACTTGACTCACGCTCACGCCTGTAACACGGCCAATTTGGAGCTGGCACGCCGGGGTGCGGTTTTGGATTCTTTACCATCCCTTCCTTCTGAGCAACGTGCTGTTCTGAGGTCTGCCTCTTTGGTAGGACCTCAGTTGTTCCATGGTTCCGTGGAAGCTGTTCGTGGCGAAGTTCTTCGTCATTCGAAGGACCAGCTTTTGCTGAGACAGCTTGACCCACCTGCTGCTGCGGGTGGGGGTCGTTCCAGGCCCGCCAAGCGTGCTGCTGCGTCTGCCTCGTCGGCGACGTTGGCTACGCCTTCGGCTCCGTCTGCTCCTTCTGCTCATAAGAAGCGCCGACGTGGCCAGGCCCGCTGGCAGCCTCAGGCTGGAAAGTCTCAGGACTCTGTCACTTCCCGAGGTGGTTTCTCCTCTCGGGGGCCTCGTCGAGGCCGCAAGTGAAGGTTCTCACCTCGATTCGCCTCCAGTCGGAGGAAGGCTGTCGCTGTTTTACGACCGTTGGACAGAGATAACGTCGGACTCTTGGGTCCTCGACGTCATTCATTCCGGTCTGCGACTGTCCTTCCATCGGCACCCCAGTTTATCTCGGGTGCCCCTTCCGACTCAGGTCCCTTCAGATTCTCTGCGTCGGGACCTTCTGGTGCAGGAGATCGACAATCTCCTCACCAAAGGGGCGATCGAGGTGGTCAGGAACACCCTTTCACCGGGGTTTTACTCGAGACTTTTCTTGGTGCCGAAGAAAAACGGCCAATTTCGTCCTGTCATCGATCTGAGCACCCTGAACGAGTACATAATTGCTCCTCGTTTCAGTATGGAGACTTTCCGGTCGGTTCGACGTTCAGTTCATCAGGGCGATTTTGCGGCCAGTATCGACCTGAAGGATGCCTACTTCCATGTACCCATTCATCTGGCGTCATGGAAATACCTTCGGTTCTCGTTTCGGGATCGAGTTTTTCAATTCAGAGCTCTCCCGTTCGGTTTGAACCTGGCTCCTTGGGCCTTCACCCGACTGATGTCACATGTGCTTGCTTTCCATCGCACTCAGTCGGCGGTGACTTCGTCCGCCTACCTAGACGACATCCTCCAACGGCACCACGATGCTGCTGTTCTGGAGTTCGATGTCCGGCAGTTTCTTTGCCTGCTAGCGTCGCTGGGTTTCAGAGTCAATCGCGAGAAGTCGGATCTTCTTCCTTCTCAGAGATTCCGTCATTTGGGGATGGATTTCGACACTCTTCACAATGTAGTGTCGGTTCCCCAGGCTCGGGCGACGATTCTTTCCGCCTTGACTCGGGACCTGCTTCAATCTTCCTCGGTCTCGGCCAGGACTTTCCTTCGGATGCTGGGCCTTTGCGGTTCGGTGACCGATCTCATTCCGCTCGGTCGCTTGTTTGTCCGACCTCTCCAACACTTCCTGTTGGATCATTGGCGTCCGAATGTAGATCCGCTGGACCTGGAACTCACTATTCCTCGGTCTCTGCTTTGTCACCTCCGCCCTTGGGCAGATATTCCCTGGCTGACACAGGGTGTTCCGTTGGATCTTCCTTTGGCCGATCGCATCCTTACTGCGGATGCCAGCGATCGGGGCTGGGGTGCGACGTTGGACCCTCTCGGTCTGTCTACTCACGGAGAGTGGGACAGCGAGCAGGTGGGCCTTCATATCAACCAGAAGGAGCTCCTTGCTCTTCTGTTGAGTTTTCGGCTTTGGATCCCTCATCTGTCGGACCATGTTGTCCTACTTCTTTCGGACAATTCGACAGTAGTGGCCTACATACGGAATCAGGGAGGCACTCATTCGATTCCTATGTATCGGCTGTCTCGGGATCTTCTTCTGTTGGCGCGGGATGTGAACGCTCGGGTGTCCATTCGACACATTCCCAGGCGTCTCAACGTCCTAGCAGACTCCCTGTCCCAACGCGACAGTGTCCTTCCAACCGAATGGATGCTACATCGGTCGGTGTTTCAGGCGATTTGCGAGCAGTGGGGTCGTCCTCAGGTCGACCTTTTCGCTACTCGCTGGAATCATCAGGTAGAGACTTTTGTCTCCCCTTGTCCAGATCCTCTGGCATTTGCAGTAGACGCTCTGTCTCTGGACTGGACAGGCTGGGTCGGCTATGCCTTTCCTCCTGCACCGATTCTTCCTCAAGTTTTAGCGAAGATTCGTGCTTGCAGTTGCAGGATCATTCTGATCACACCCCTGTCTCCACAGAGGGTGTGGATCAATCTGCTGCGGCCTCTATTGGCCGATCGACCGATTCGTCTACCTCTACGTCGCGATCTTCTTTCACAGGGTCGTCCCAGGAAGTATCACAACAACCTGGCGAGCCTGTCCCTTCACGCCTGTCTTTTATCAGGTCCAGTCTCCGACGTAGAGGTTTTTCGAGACGATCAGTGGAGTGCATTTCTGCATCGCAGCGACCTTCCACTGGAATGACTTATGCCGCCAAGTGGAAGGTTTTCTGCCGCTGGTGTTCAGATCACAATGTGAATTACCGTGATCCGTCTATCGCTCAAATTGCGGATTTTCTGGTTTTTCTTTTTGACTCCAAGGGCCTCCAGCCTATTACGATTAAGGGCTATCGGTCTATGCTGTCTGATACTTTCTCTTATGTGGGGAAGCAGTGTATCGGTCGTAATCTTTTCCTCTCCAAACTTATTCGGCACTTTTCTTTGAAGAGGCCTCGAGTTTTGCGTCTTACACCCAAGTGGAACTTGGCATGGGTGTTGCACTGTTTGGAGGGGGCGCCTTTCGAGCCTTTATCTGAGACCGACATGCGTTTTCTCACCTATAAGACGGCTTTTCTTCTAGCGTTTGCTTCTGCTCGTCGGGTCAGTGAGCTTCATGCGCTATCTGTTGATTCTGACTTCTTCCGAAATGAGGCTAACAGTGTCACATTCACTACTGATTGCTCTTTTCTGGCTAAGAATCAACTCCCCGATTCGGTACCTCCTCCCATCTGCATTCGGGCTGTCCCTGCTGTAGATGGACGGAGGCCTCTTCTTTGTCCTGTTCGTGCGGTCAAGACTTACATTACTCGCACTCAGTTCATTAGGAGGGATCGGAAGAGATTCTTTCTGTCTCTCATTCCTAAGCGGCAGTCTATCTCTTCCCATTCTATTTCCAGGTGGATCTGTCTTGCAATCAAGCTGGCTTATTCTCGCTTGTCTGCATCGGATCTTGTTTCGAACCGGCTTAATGCTCACGAGGTTCGTGCCATTTCTACATCCTGGGCGTTCTCCAATTCTGTTTCGCTCCGTGATGTTATGAATGCGGCTTACTGGAGGAATGCTTCTACCTTCTCCTCCTTTTATCTCCGCCACCTTCAGCAGCAATCTGAGGACCTTTATTCTTTAGGCCCTCTCGTTGCTGCTCAGGCTGTGGTGCACCCTCGTTAAATTGTTTTTGTCGAGGTTGCGCTTCTCTCAGCCTTGTTCTTTTCAGGTGCCTTCTCTCTTTCTTCATTACAGGTTTTAGTTTTTGTTCTCTGCCATCCTTGCTTTCGTTCTGCTACTCTTGTTGGTATTGGTTATGTGATTCACCTCCTCCTATTGTTTATTCAGCCAATTGTAAACAATTGTGAGTAGGTTGAAAAGAAATTAAAATTTTTTAGTAAATTTTGTTTCTTAACATACCTACCACAATTGTTTACCGGAGGCCCACCCTCCTTGGGGATATCTTTGATATCGATGCCTCCCCGCTAAATCACAAACTTCTCGTTGGCGGAAATACGGAATTGACGTCACGGTTGTTGCGCATGCGCTCGGTAAACGCAAGAGGTGTGCAGAGAGAGTACCTGTAATTTCGAGCGCTGGTCTCGCTCGACCCTTTTTTCGATCTTTTTTGTGCTTTTGCACTCTAGTACTTTTCCAACTCGTTTGGAAAAGATTCTAAAAGCTTGAGTTAGTTCCGAAGTAGGGCTTGCACTTATGTTACAGCCAATTGTAAACAATTGTGGTAGGTATGTTAAGAAACAAAATTTACTAAAAAATTTTAATATTTCCCAAACCACATGGAACAGAGAGCTTTTATTTGGTATGAAGCATCCACAGGACCAGTAGAATTGAATGGTAAAAAAAATTGTCATGGGTTATGTTAGGGTGTTCTGTAATGGGCATAAAAAAAAACGATAGGTCAGCATATTTGCAAAAATTAAAAAAAATCTTTTCTCCAGAACCAATCATCAGAATCTTTTGATATTCGGTCCAGCATTCATAGGGGGGAGGGAGTCAGATACAAGTTTGTTAAAATAAAGCCCATTGGTTCATATTTGGGCTCAATACAGGAGCCCAAATGTTTAACTCAGGGTAATATGGGTAATATTCTTTAAAATCTTCTTCAGAACCACCAGTCTTTTAATGTTTGGTATACATCATTGTTATGAGTGTCAGATTCAAGATTGTTCAAATTTTAACTATGTTCAATGTGGGGGATAATTTTTAAAAATCGTCTTCTTCAGATCCACCAGTCAGAATGCTTTCATATTTGGTATGCAGCGTCTCTGGGGGGGGGGGGGGGGGGGGTGTTTAAATCAGATCCCTAGGTATATATTAGGGCTCTCTATGGTAGCCCAAATTTTAACATAGTGCGATATGAGGAAATTTCTTGAAAGAAAAATCTTCTTCTTCAGACCCACCAGTCGGAATGCTTCCACATTTGGTATACAACATCTCTAGGGGGGTCAGATTCAAGTTTGTTCAATTCGAGTGCCTGGGTTAATATTTGGACTCCATATGGGAACCTGAAATTTAACTTAGTATAATATGAGGGAATTTCTTCAAAAGTCTTTTTTTTCAGATCCACTACTCAGAATGCTTTCATATTTGGTATACAACATTTTAACTTAGTGCAATATGAAGAAATTTTCTTTAAAATTTCTCTTCTTCAGATCCAACAGTCAAAATACTTTCATATTTGGTACACAACATCTCTAGGGAAGTCAGATTCAACTTTGTTCAAATCGAGAGCCTGGGTTAATATTTGAGCTCCCTATGGGAGCTGGAATTGGCCGTGTTGCTGAAGAATTAAAAATTTTGTAGTCAGTACCCTCTAGAGGTGTGTAACTAAGATTAATCCACATAGGTTGTATCAAGGGGCTTCTTCGTGAAGCTCTACATTTTACATTATGATCAACTGAAGAAAAGGCATGATGCCCGGATTATTTTTGTCACTCCTAAGGGACTTGAGCATTGACAGTGTATCCTATGGAGATGGATTGCTTAATGTAGACTTATTCTTGGACTCTGTTTATATTGTGTTCTGTTCAAGATGAGCACTTCAGGCCCCATGGGCCTCTTGTTTTTTAATAGCCTTATATTATTGAACAAGTCTGTTTCGAACTTTTATCTACAACTAGTCGGACACATTTTCTCACTAGGCTATGTTGCTGCACCTTATTTCCCAAAAGTTATTGCCCCTTTTAAGTTACATTCTTGAACAAATCTATTAGTACTCTATCTGCAACTAGTCTCAAAATTTTGATCTGATTGATTTGATATTTTGTATGCTGAACATCCATGATTAGAACATTCATACATTGTTGTTGCCATTTGCCATTTGCTGATTTGTGGACTGGGCCGCATTAGGGTAAGTGGTGGAGAATCTTTTTGTGTCATCTGGAGATGACACTTTCTTTAGTTTACAAACTGATTAACAGTTTCTGAGAGGCATCATGTGAAATTTTGTTATGACATTTCCTCAGATACCTACCAAATTGATGGTTCAAAATAAATAGACTGACACATATCATTGGTAGGTATATGCAACTGTGATTATGGATACATAGCCAAGATGACTGATTTTTGACTCAAACTTGGTAGAAGTTTGAATATTATTTCATTTTTGTTAAATTTATGCTGGTGTGTACCGTGGACTACATCCAACTCAAATCTTGATTCATTTTTTGACAGTGCTTTTTTTCATGCCGTTCAGATTGATGATTTCAGTATGTGGCATCTATGCAAACTTTGTTTTAGTTTCCCAGTTTAGATCATTAGGTTCAAACCTGGAAATAAGCAAACTGTCATCTGCAGAAAGAGGTCCCCAGAGGGTAGATTTGGCTATTATTTACTTTTTCCGTCCATCCGTACGAACATTTTGTATTATAACTCGAACATCAGTTGTCGGATTTTAATGTTCTTTGGTATGGTGGTAGGGCAGCTTGGGGGAACAGATGCCCTTGTACCTAGGGTTTCGTCCGACTAATCTTATAGGAGTTATGTCCCTTATTTACTTTGAAAATGGATGATGTTTCAGTTTCTGTCCCATTAAAATTGTTTGCCTGACCTGATTAATTTCACATTTCATATGCTTATCATAAATTGTCGGTCGACATCCAGTGACATCTGATTATCCACATGTGAGTACGACTTGGCTACCTTTGGGGGCATTAGCACACGCGTTAGCGTTGCTCTTGTTGAACAAATTTGGATAAATAAAATATTATTTGCATTTGACTGAATATGGAACATGAGCGAGTAAAATGTTGGCTTTTGCACTGGTACCGTCATTTTCTGAAAGCCCTGATAGTGGCTTCTAGCACTCAACTAGTTAAGTCCTCCAGAATAACAATAATTATAATAGTTATAATAAATCATAATAATAATTGTATAGCCTTAAATCCACACAGCGTGTTCTATGAATGGGTAGCATAGGTGTAAACGATTAGCTACACTTAATATATAAGTGTTGCGGTCATGATACACTCATAGCTGTTCAAAGTGACTTTAAACATCAATAAATAAATCACTATTTAATACACTGTTTTGTCTGATGACTGGTGTGATCACAGTGCTGTTAGAATGGAAAGTATAGCATTTGTAATAACATTTTGCTAATCAACTTAATGATTCATATGTGCTGCCAATTTGTGGTCTAGCCTTGTCTATCTGTCTGTCCATCTGACCATCTGTCCAACCATCTGTCCATCCATTACTTTTCCTAGTCCATACAGCAGCTTGAAAACTATATGTCCAAAACTCCCATTTTTTATGATGAATTCAGGTTTACTAGAGGAAGGTTGCTTTCAAAAAACCAGTATTCTGTCAAGTCCAATATGTTCGCCAAGGCATCCGCCATCTTCGATGGGTGGTTATGTAGGGTAGATAGTCATTGATGGAGGGGATTTTGAATAGGGATGATTTAATTTGTCTAAAGAACATTAAAATATTATCACATGTCAAAATGTCTCATGCCTGAAGTTCACTGACTTCAGTGTGGGGACGTTTCAGCCTTTGGGGTGGGAGGGAGGGGGTTGAGATTGTTTCTCAATGTCAGTTATTCATAATTTTGTTTTCACCTGTGCAAATACCATTTGGAACTTTCAGGGAGTAAAAATCTCAATTACGACTTGTACAACATAACAAAAATCAGTGTTATTGACATTTGTTATGTATTGATTTATTTTCAGCCGTTAGCTTTACTAATCACTTTTCATCTGTTGTCCGTCTGGCATCATCCGTCTAGCGTAAAACTTAACATTATCGACTTCTCACAAATTCCTGGACCAAAATTGAACCAAATTTGGTGTGCATATTCCTCATCATATGTCAATTCAAATTTGTTTAAATAAAGTTGCCACACCCACAAGAGGGCACCTCAAGGGGCATAACTATGATAGCACCCATAATTTTTTTCAAAAATTAAAAAAATCATCCTCTTCAGATCCACCAGTCAGAATCTTTTCATATTTTCATATTTGTTGTACAAAATCTCTCGGAGGGGGGGGGGGGGCAGATTCAAGTTTGTTCAAATCAAGTCCCTGGGTTAAGATTTGGGCTCTCTATTGGATCCCAAATTTTAACTTAGTGCAATATGTGGAATATTCTTTAAAAATCTTCTTCTTCAGGTCCACCAGTTGAAATCTTTTGATAGTTGGTATACAACATCTCTAGGGAGTCAGATTCAAGTTTGTTCAAATCGGGTCTCTGAGTTAGTATTTGGGCTCTCTATTGGAGCCCAAAGTTTAACTTTGTGCAATTTGAGGAAATTTCTTTAAAAATCTTCTTCAGATCCACCAGTTAGAATCCTTTCATGTTTGGTATACAACATCTATAGGGGGTCAGATTCAATTTTGTTCAAATCGAGTGTCTGGTTAATATTTGGGCTCCCTATGGGAGCCCTAATTTAAACTTTGTGCAATACGTGGAATATTCTTTAATAATCTTCTTCTGCAGATTCCCCGTCTGAATACTCTCATATTTGGTATATATTATCTCTAGAGGGGTTTCAAGTTTGTTCAATCGGATCCCTGTGATGAAAATTTTGGGTCTGGTTCAGACTTGGACATTTTGGACCAAAATTCAGAAAATTTTTTGGGGGGATTTTCTATGCGTTTTGTTCAATTTTGAGACAAAAGAAAAAAAAATTTAGATTAAAAATTTTGAGTCCGGTTCAGAAGGAAATTGTTGGACCAAAAATTGGGAAATTTTTGGGGGGGATTTTTTATGTGTTTTGTTCAATTTTGAGACGAAAAAAAAAAATTTAATGCCTGAAAATTTTGGGTCCGGTTCTGACTTGGAAATTTTTGGCCAAAATTCAGAAATTTTTTTTCGATTCTTTTCAAAATCGAGTTCCTAGATGAATTAGAGTGGTTTTATGCGAAAATGTCTTTACTCCATGTCCTCCCCTCCCTTTCTTGTGGGGGTGAGGGGGGGGGTGGCAGTTAGATGTAACAAAATGTTTGGCTGCAAAATATATTTTGAAAAACTTTTATTTGCGACCTTTTTATGCACCCCAACAAGTGGATGCTTGAACTGAATAAATAAATTTTCAATGTTTAATTCTTTTTCGTACATTTTATTCATTGGGAATCATTATTTAAGTGAAGGTGGATGCCAAGAGGTGAAGTGCTTAAGTCACTTGTTTTCACTTCTGCCCTGGTAAATTGACCACACAGATCAATTGAAATGAATAAAACAGAAAAAATGTGAGTATAAGTGAAATATTTTAAAATAAAATACTCCTTTATTAAATATAATTCATCGGTATGCATAATTTTTGTTTCATTCGTTCTGATCAGAGCTTCAAAGGCATATAGACAGAAAACTCTGATAGTACTGAAAAGCTGTTTTGAAAAGTGTCAAAACAAGAGCTGTTCCCATGAGGATGGGAGACTGGCATCAAAGCATCAGTCTCCCAGCAAATTCTGGAGACAAAACAGGTCTTGTTGCAACCCCTGTTCTGACCCCTGTTCTGAGTTTGGGATGGCAGGCACAAACCTGTTAGTACTTGTCACCTTGACATGCTTTAAAAGATATTATTTGTAGGCTTGATCTGAATTCCCTTCCATAGTCACGCTTAAATAATAGAGGCCAACATTGCTCTTTGAGTTCTATTGACATTTCAGATGTTTTATAAAACAATTGCTGTGTGTATTCAGTGTTACCTGATACAATACAAACATTGAGAAATGTATTTTGTACATGACCTTTGGAATCCAGCCTACAGTACAATCGCTGTGGACTGGCCGTCATCCACGAGTTGGCTGTGTTGTCCATGCATGCATTTATGAGGTAATAAAAATCATCATCAGCGAAATTTTAATGAATGAAGCACTGGGTTGTACCCGGTGCTTCATTAATTAAATTTTTGATGATTATTCCTATTATTAGTGTTTTGAATCTAATATTATTGCATCTGTGGAGATATTGCCCACCCGTGGAAAGTAACCAGTCCCCGTCGGCTGTACTGTACATGCAAAAATGCCATGTAAAAATCTGTCTTATTGGTTGTTATGCATCTGTGAGACATTATGACGTGAATGAAATACTTTGACACAAAACAGTGTCATGTATGAAAGTAAACAGACTACCAATGATAATATATATTTTTATACTGTACCAATGACCCAGACATAGCTGGTGCTAACTCTTAAAAATCTAGGGCCAAACACAAATTTTGCCCCCCAATCCCCAAAATTTGCATCTAAAACCAAAGAAATCATGTCCTGAATGGCCCTCCATACTTCGACTCTACTGCGCATGCACAGTGTCAAGGACGTCCCGAAATTGGCGTCATTAATCATTCTTTGTTTGGCCCTTCATCAGTTAACATCTGACTGATCTTTGTGCTTGTAAATCTCAGTTTAAATGATGTCATACACATAAATATTAGAGAAATGGTGGTTCTAAGGAGGATATAGAAGGAGGAGAGGAAAAATGTGTGACAGAAAATAATCAGGGCTGTAACTTAAAATTTTTTAATGAAATTGTGTTAAGTTACCTATTTTCGAGGCAACGGCCTGTTATGGTCATTCTTGCTATAAAGTTACACTGCTTGTTCAGTGTTTTCCTCTCTCCCTTTCCTTTAAGTGCCCCCTTGCTATTCTCCCATGCTTTTGGCATATTTTCTGTAATATGATTGCTAAAATTTCTTGGGAGTTTTAGCTGGATGACAGAATGAATTCTGTTCTTTTCCCCATGTTTACGTCTTCAGCCTTGGGTGTTTAGGCGTAGTGTTCTGCATCTACCATCTGATGTTCTGTAGTTTCTTCCCTGGAAGTCTCTGTTTTGCATCAGATAGTGTATTATTGGTAACTGATTTCGGGCCAGGGTTATCAGTGCCTGGAGTCATGTTTCTGGTGTTTTTACACTTCTTGTTTACATTGACAACAGCCTCTGTGTGAGGGGGATTTCTTGAAAATAATATCTTGATGCTAGTTTAATCATATCTAGATACATTATTATTATTCATAAGTGTTGCATTAAATTTTTAAAATATTTAAAAAATTTTTGTCCACACTTAGGCTTGGGATCCATTGGGGCTCAACGTTACTTTTCAGAAACTTGGGCTTTTCTGAAAAAATATTTTTTCAAAAATTATTTTGATTTCAATTATTTTTTCTATGTTAATGGATCATGTTATTATGTATTTTGATTTTCAGGGGTTGGTGCGAGTACTAGGACTTTGTTTTCTTTTCACAATGAAAGGATATTGTTCAATTGGATTAAGAGGAAATCTTCCTCTGACTTTTATAATCATTGCATAAATGTAGTCAGTGTACTCGCACTAACTCCTGTTCAGTATGTGTTATTTTCGATGACAACATGGGAAGGGTGTGTCACGGTATGTTAGCGGGGAAATGGCCATGCCGGTCCTTTCCCCGCAGGGTCACTCTAGTTTATCAATCTCTATTTCAGACGATCAAGAACAGGGTGATGTATCCGTGATGTCTTCCTAAAGTGTGCCTCCGTCGTCACAGTTAATGAAGAGCTAGCGGAAAAGTGCTCATGGAAATACGTCAATTGCCTAAGAGGTCCCTAGTAGGATCGACGGCCTTTGACGTCCGCTAGCTCGCCTGGTGTAGCGTCCATTCATCGAATGGTTCGGCAGCCGGGTTCGTCCGTTGCGGTCTAGAAAGGAGTTTGGGGTGATGCGAGCACTATAAAACAACCAAGTGCACACCCAGTGATGGCAGATTAGAGGAGAGAACGGAGGAAGCCTATTAGTCCGGTTCATAGCTCGTCCAGGCTCATCCGGGCTGCGAGCGAGAGAGGCCCCTCTCTCGTACAACAACATCTGGCCCCAGATGTTGTGGTACAAAATGTTTCGCATTCGGAGCATACGTCCGCCGCTCGGGACGCTGCGTTATATAGACAGTCCGGAGAGACTGTCAATAAGGCTTCCTCATTCTCATGGCAGCGCACACGACCGCACCTTGGCTACGTGACCTCCGATATCCAGTCAACTTCGCCAATCAGAGAATACGCGGCGACCAGGTCACGCCATCCGGTAGCCAGGGACACGAGGCCTGTAGACTCTGGACGTTCGCATAGAAAAGTATGCAGGAGTCAACGTACACGGAGCTTCCAGCGGCAAAGCATCGTAAGACCGCTACTGCACAGGCCTCAGTGACGGACGTGCTATCCCGAATAGCACAACTTATTGCAGCATCCCAGCAACGACAGTATCTCTGTCGCATCATGTAATATCCGACGATGCTGGGTCGGGACGCTCCGCTGAAGCATCAGGTACGGACATCCGAAAACTTCATAGGGTCCGACAGGATGGCGGAAGGAATTCGGAGGATTTTGAGCTTTCCCTTTTGGAACAACATAAGCTGCTGTATATGTCATCCGGCTTTATCTTCTAGAGGTTGTTTCGTCGGACCACAATGCTGCGATGCCGGATAAGAGACTGATAGCATCGGTGGACACAAAAATTTTTGGATCGGTTCAGGGACATCGTCCCTCAGTTCCGACACAGTCCAATAATGTCACAGGAACTTTCGAATTATTGAACGACTCTATTTATATATATATGCTTGCTATTAACAAGCAAGTCTGGTTTCTTGTTCGCAAAGTTACTGAGATGTCTTTCAAAAGTGTGCCTCTGTCGTCATAGTTAAATGATGAGCTAGCGGCAATAAGTGCTCATGGAATACGTCAATCGCCTAAGAGGTTCCTAGTAGGATCGACGGTGTTGACATTCGCTAGCTCACCCGGTGTAGCGTCCATTCATCGAATGGTTCGGCAGCCGGGTTCGTCCGTTGCGGTCCAGGAAGGAGATTTGGGTGATGCGAGCACTATAATAGACAATAGTACACACCCAGTGACGACGAATTAGAGGAGAGATTGGAGGAAGCCTGTTAGTCCGGTTCCTAGCTCGTCCAGGTCCGTCTGGGCTGCGAGCGAGAGAGGTCCCTCTCTCGTACAACAACATCTTGGACCGGATGTTGTGGTACAAACGTTTCTCATTCGGAGCATATGTCCGCCGCTCGGGACGCTCCGTTATATAGACAGTCCGAGAGACTGTCGATAATGCTTCCTCATCCTCACGGCCGCGCACACGACCGCAACTTGGCTACGTGACCTCGAGTATCCTGCCAGCTTCGTCTTTCAGTGATTCCACGGCGAACAGGTCACGCCATCCGGTAGCCAAGGGACACGAGGCCTGTACACTCCGGTCGCTCGCATAATAGAAGTATACACGGGGTAACGAACACGGAGCTTTCAGCGGCAAAGCATCGTAAGACCGCTTCTCCACAGGCCTCAGTGACGGACGTGGTATCCAAAATAGCACAGCTTATCGCAGCATCCCAGCAAACGACAGAATCTCTGTCGGATGAGGAATAATCAGATGATGCTGGGTCGGTTCGCTCCGCTGATGCATCATGATGGACGACCGAACACTTCATAGGGTCTGACAGGATGGCGAAAGGGATTCGGACGATTTCGAGCTTTCTCTTTCGGAACAACAGAAGATGCAATACATTTCTTCCGGCATTATCTTCCAGAGGTGGTTCCGTCGGACTAGAATGCTGCGATGCTGGATAAGAAACTAATAGCGTCATTGGACACAGAATTTATTTTTGATCGGTTCAGGGACATCGTCCCTGAGTTGCCGACACAATCCAATAATGTCACTAGAACTTTCGAATTATTGAACGACGCTATGTATATATAAGCTTGCTACCAAAACACACTAGTCTAGTTTCTTGTCCGCAAATGCTCTAATCTGCCTTTCATCAAGTCTAGGAATAATTTGAAATGGCAGGACAGGGCATACTAAGAGTTCCTCTGCGTCTAGACGACGAGGCTGAAGACTGGGTATTGTCTTGACTCTATTTACTTAGGTGTCTGCTGTGGGACTTACCGCGAAAACTTCCTCCACGAGAGGATCTTTTTTCGCTGGGGAAATCGTGTCAACTTCATCACAACCCGCAAGGTCTCAACCTTCACGTATTCCATTGTGCGGTCCTTCTTGCATGGCAAGCATTGTACAGGACGAGCAGTGGACGCGATTTCTAACTGTAGGAGGACCTCCTCTTCGCTATACTATGCGGCTAAAGTGGAGGGTCTTCCGTTGTTGGTGTAGGGTTCTTTATGTTAATATTTTTGATCCCTCCATACCAGACATTGCAAACTTTCTAGTATACTTGTTTGACGAGATCAACTGCAGCCAGTTACTATTTAAGGTTATAGGTCTATGTTATCTGATACCTATGCACACCATGATAGTTTACAATTGAGCCTAATGTCTCTTTATCTAAGTTAGTTTGAAACTTTTCGATAAATAGACCTAGAATCCTTAGATTAATTCCTATACGGAATTTAGCTTGGGTTCTTATTAAACTAAAGCAACCATTTGAACCTCTTGAGACAGTAGTTTTAAATTCTGGCCTTTTAGGACAGCAATTCTCTTAGTCTTCTCTTCTGCTGAAGAGTCAGTGAGCTTCATGCACTATCGGTGGACGATTCTCACTTTCGTAGTATCGGAAACTCTTTTCCTTTACTACTAATGTTGGATTTTTGGTTAAGAATCAGGCTCCTAATAAATATCCGGAACCTATTGTTTTTAAGGTCCTTCCATCTTCGAACGGGCATAGGCCTTTACTCTGTCCGGCTAGACCTTTATGTATTATTAACAGATCTCAGTTTATCAGTAAGGACGTAAAGCTTCTGGCTCTGATGCCTAATAGAAAGGTCATTACGGTCCATTCTATTGCTAAATGCATTCAATTAACTATCGGTACTGCTTAGGATAATCTATCCTTAACTCAGCAGTCTGTGCTTAAGATTTCGGCTCATGAAGTAGGAGCTCTTCTACATCTTGGGCTTACGTAAATAGTGTTGCTATTATAAATTTAAAGAAGGCTGCATATTGGTCTCAGCCATCCACATTCACAAATTTTTATCTCAGAAATATCGAGTCCATTTCTGGAGGCCTGCATTGTTTAGGTCCATTATCGGCTGCTCAGAATCTCGATCACTTAACAATTGCTACTATAGCTATGTAGGCTTTATGTTCCGGCAGTGACTCAGTCCTGCTGCCCTCTTCGCTCTGGGCTATTTGACCCAGGGCAAGAAAAAGGGGGGGGGGGGGGGAGGGTGTTCCCTTGGGTCACCTGTTTTATTATGAAAACAAGGGGATACCTCCTCCGGAGTCAGTAATTCTGAGCTGTTACTGGGAAGGTTTTAAAGTGAAAAGTTATGTTTTAAAAATTCATTCATGTCATAGTTTTAAAGTATAGCATTTGAATATGTCACGTGTCAAACGGGCGTTATTATACTATCCTCGGACACTTTTATAAGAGTATAAAGAGTCTCAATTCTCTGGACTAACTTTATTTATTGGCTTACTTTAAAAGTAATTAGTATAAGAATTATACTGGATGTTAATAGAGAATATGGATGTTATGATGCTCAATTATAGAAGGTATTGTGTCTTTCTAATTTATCATAAATAAGAAAGATACATGTAAAGCCTAATACTCTTTTCTCCCCAAGGGGATGACTCTATTTTATATAGTTGAGCTTATTGGATTTTCCTCTATGTCCTGAGCCCTCCAGCCTTTTTACTATTCAGCTATGTCTGGGTCATTGGTACAGTATAAAAATGTTAAAAAATTTATAGTAATTTATATATTTTTTATACTTACCAATGACCCAGACGGGGATGGCCCTCCCAGGAGTTGGGAACTCATACCTCCCCACTGAGGACATAGCGCTTACCAGGCACTGGTTGTAAGAATGATTAATGGCGCCAATTTTGGGACGTCCTTGACACTGCGCATGCGCAGTAGAGGCGAAGTATGGAGGGGCATTCAGGACATGATTTCTTTGGTTTTAGATGCAAATTTTGGGGGTGCAAAATTTGTGTTTGGCCCTAGATTTTTAAGAGTTAGCACCAGCTATGTCTGGGTCATTGGTAAGTATAAAAAATATATAAATTACTATAAATTTTTTAACTTTTATACTGTACCAATGACCCAGACATAGCTGGTGCTGATTCTCAAAAATCTAGGGCCAAACACAAATTTTGCCCCCCAATCCCCAAAATTTGCATCTAAAACCGAAAAAATCATGTCCTAAATGGTCCTCCATACTTTTCCTCCACTGCGCATGTGCAGTGTCAAGGAGGTCTCGAAATTGGCGCCAATTATCATTCTTTGTTTGGCCCTTCACCAGTTCACATCTGACTGATATTTGTGCTTGTAAATCTCAGTTTAAATGATGCCAGACACATAAATATTAGAGAAATGGTGGATCTAAAGAGGAAATAGAAGGAGGAGAGGAAAAATGAGTGGCAGGAAATAATCAGGGCTGTAACTTAAATTTTTTTTACGAAATTATGTTATGTTGCCTAATTTCGAGGCATGGGCCTGTTGTTGTCATTCTTGCTATAAAGTTACACTGCTTGTTCAGTGTTTCCTCTCTCCCTTTCCTTCAAGTCCCCCCTTGCTATTCTCCCATGCTTTTGGCATTTTTTTTGTAATATTATTACTAAAATTTCTTGGGACTTTTAGCTGGGAAACAGAATGAATTCTGTTCTTTTCCCCATGTTTACAGCCTCACCCATGGGTGTTTAGGCGTAGTGTTCTGCATCTACCATCTGATGTTCTGCAGTTTCTTCCCTGGAAGTCTCTGTTGTGCATCAGATAGTGTTGTTATTGGTAACTGATTTCGGACCATGTTTATCAGTGCCTGGAGTCATGTTTCTGGTGTTTATACACTTCTGTGGGCGCGGTGGCTCATTTGGTAGAGGTGCAGGCTGCAAGCCGAGAGGTCCTCGGTTCGAATCCTACCTGCGGCAACCGCGTTGTGTCCTTGGGCAAGACACTTCACCCCGATTGCCTACATGGGGGCACGATGACGCTGTGTACTGGGGCGTACTGCACGTCGATGGTGCGCATGTCTTCAACCAATCTAACCCTGCCTGTGCTGCGGTGCAGAGTTCAGAGTTACGATGTTGGAGAGCTGACAGCTGCTCGTCGTTGCTCGGTGGTTCTCTCCGGGTACTCCGGCTTCCTCCACCCGTAAAACTGTCACGGTCACGATTAGCCATTGTGCATAAGTATGTGACCTTAAACACCAATAAATAAATAAATTATGCACTTCTTGTTTACATTGACAACGGTTTCTGTTGAGAGGGATTTCTTATCTTTGTATTAGCTTAATCATAACAAGATACATTATTATTATACGTAAGTGTTGCATTAATTTTTTTGTAATATTTTAAAAATTTTTGTCCACACTTAGGCTTTTTTGGGATCCATTGGGGCTCAACGTTACTTTCAGAAACTTGGGCTTTTCTGAAAAAATATTTTTTCAAAAAATTTTTTTGATTTTAATTATTTTTTCTATGTTAATGGATCATGTTCTTATGTATCTTTGTTTTCTGGGGTTGGTGCGAGTACTAGGACTTTTTGTGTTCTTTTCACAATGAAAGGATATTGTTCAAATTGTAATAAGAGGAAATCTTCCTCTGACTTTCATAATCATTGTATTAATTGTAGTCAGTGTACTCGCACTAACTCCTGTTCAGTATGTGTCAATTGGGATGACAAACATTGGAAACGTGTGTCATGGTATGTTGTTAGCGAGGAAAAGGCCATACCGGTCCTTTCTCCGCAGGGTCACTCTAGTTTATCAATCTCTATTTCAGAGGAACAAGAACAGGGTGATGTTTCCGTGATGTCTTCCAAAAGTGTGCCTCCATCGTCACAGTTAAATGAAGAGCTAGCGGCAAAAGTGCTCATGGAAATACGTCAATTGCCTAAGAGGTCCCTAGTGGGATCGACGGCATTGGCGTCCGCTAGCTCGCCCGGTGCAGCAACCATTCATCGAATGGCTCGGCAGCCAGGTTCGTCCGTTGCGGTCCTGGAAGGAGATTTGGGTGATGCGAGCACTATAATAAGACAAAGTGCACACCCATTGACGACGGATCAGAGGAGAGAACGGAGGAAGCCTATTAGTCCGGTTCCTAGCTCGTCCAGGTCCATCCGGGCTGCGAGCGAGAGAGGTCCCTCTCTCGTACAACAACATTTGGGACCAGATGTTGTGGTACAAAACGTTTCGCATTCGGAGCATACGTCCGCCGCTCAGGACGTTCCGTTATATAGACAGTCCGGAGAGACTGCCGATAAGGCTTCCTCATCCTCACGGCAGTGCACACGACCGCACCTTGGCTACGTGACCACGGATATCCAGCCAGCTTTGCCGATCAGGGATTCCACGGCGACCAGGTCACGCCATCCAGTAGCCAGGGACACGAGGCCTGTAGACTCTGGACGTTCGCATAAAAGAAGTATGCAGGAGTCAACGTACATGGAGCTTCCAGCTGCAAAACAACGTAAGACCGCTACTCCACAGGCCTCAGTGACGGACGTGCTATCCCAAATAGCACAACTTATCTTAGTATCCCAGCAAACGACAGAATCTCTGTCGGATCAGGAATTATCCGACGACGCCGGGTCGGTACGCTCCTCTGAAGCATCAGGTACGGACGACCGAGAACTTCATAGGGTCCGACAGGATGGCGAAAAGGATTCAGAGGATTTGGAGCTTTCCCTTTCGGAACAACATAAAGCTGCCGTAGATTTTATCCGGCATTATCTTCCAGAGGTTGTTCCGTCGGACCAGAATGCTGCGATGCCGGATAAGAGACTGATAGCGTCATTGGACACAGAATTTTTTGATCAGTTCAGGGACATCGTCCCTGAGTTTCCGACACAGTCCAATAAGGGCACAAGAACATTCGAATTATTGAATGACGCTATTTATAAGCTTGCTACCAAAACGGGCAAGTCTGGTTTCTTATCCGCAAATGCTCTAAATCTGCCTTTCATCAGTTCAAGGAATAAATTTGAAACGGCAGGACAGGGCATACCGAGAGTTCCTCTGCGTCTAAACGACGAGGCTGAAGACTTGGAATTGTCTATATCGTCGTCTATGTCAATTCCAACCACGACGTTGGAAACGACAATAATGTCTAACAGAGTTAACTTAGACGCTTTATCATACGCAGATCACCTTACTTAGGTGTTATCATTACGTCTTCAAGGGAAAGAATACAATCCTCATTAAGACTTCTTTCAAGGGCAGTAGCTTATTCCATGTATAACTCTGCCCTTTCAGTGGCAAACCTGGAGTCGGTTAGATGTGACGTAGCCCTAGCTACATCCACGCGCGTGGATGGTAAGGTGAAGAACTCTCTCAGAGTCGCTTCAGTCTCCGGAGAGCTTCTCTTCGACGGCAAGCTTTCAGCAATCTATGATAAGATAACTAAGAAAGCTTCGGATTCTCTGCTATTCAAATCCGCTTCCAAAAAGTCGGATACAGCAGAAAAGAGTAAGACAGGCACTTCTGGGACAAGTACGCCCAAGAGAAGTTCCTATAGAGGTTCCTATGTGTTCTCTAGGTCTTATTCTAGAGACCGTCAAGGCAGCGACTCTCGTGGGGGACGTTATTCTGGCCGAGATAACCGGTCAGACGTCCCTAGGTCGACGGGGTAAGGTGCAGGTCATGGAGGAGGTAGTTTCTCCGTCCGCAAGCCTTGCAGGTCCAGGAGGTGATGGTTTGAACCTCTATCGTGTTCCGGTAGGCGGAAGATTATCAAGTTTTATAAATGATTGGGCGTCAATTATGGACGACCCCTGGGTTCGAGGGGTAATTTCGGAAGGACTAAGAATATCCTTCAAACGAAATCCTCCATTAACTCGAAGTCCAAAATGGACTCAGCTTCTGTCAAATCCGCAGAAAAGAGACGCTCTTTTATCAGAAGTACAGTCTCTTCTGAAGAACGCGGTAGAGGTCGTAGAAGACCAGGAATCACCGGGTTTCTACAGCCATCTGTTTCTGGATCCGAAACCAGACGGCTCGTTCCATCCAGTCCTAGATCTGAGCTGGATAAACAAGCTGATCGTCGCTCCGAAGTTCTATATGGAGACAATTCGATCAGTCAGATCGAGTATTCGGGTGAACGACTATGCTACAAGCATAGATCTCAAGTATGCGTACTTTCACGTCATGGTACATCCGACATTCAGAAAGTATCTACGCTTCGCAGTCCTAGGAGTTGTATATCAGTTCCGAGCGATGTGCTTCGGTTTGAACCTAGCGCCCTGGGCTTTCACTCGAATAATGAACTCGGTAATGATATATTTCCGAGCTCATTCGTCTGCGGTAACGTCGGCCTACCTGGACAACATTCTTCAGAGGTACGGCAACGAGTTAACGCTTCAGAACGATGTGCAGAATCTGCTTCTATTACTCCGTCTCGGTTTTATAATAAACGAGGAGAAGTCGGATCTGGTGCCGTCCAAGTCATTCACTCATCTGGGAATGAGCTTCGAGACGCACAACAATCTTGTTCGTCTGCCGTTAACCAGAGCGAAATTAATCAGTTGTTACGCTCGCTATTGTCTTCACTCAGACAAAGTCACAGCGAGAGAGTTCATGAGACTGATAGGTCTGTGCGGAGCCGCTGCGGATCTCATTCCGATGGGGCGTTTACGCACTCGTCCTCTTCAAATTTTCTTGACTCAGAATTGGAGTGTAAAGATTCATTCGCTCAATATAGACATTCTCTTGTCAAATCAAGTGAAACAAGAGATTCAGACTTGGGCAAACATTCAGTGGTTGACTCAGGGAGTCCCACTGCAGTTGCCGGATCCGAGTTTTACGATTATGACGGATGCCAGTCAAACAGGTTGGGGTGCAACATTGATCCCAACGGATTCGAAGTGCCAGGGTCTTTGGGATCTGCAGTTTCTAGGCAAGCACATAAACATCAAGGAAATGATGTCAATTTGGCTTGCACTACGTCATTGGATGAACATTATTCAGAAAGCACATGTCCAAATCCTGTCCGACAATACGACAGTAGTAGCGTATATTCGGAACCAGGGAGGCACTCATTCCAGTCCGTTATTCAATTTAACGGAAAGAATCCTTCTGTTTGTTCTAGAACACCAGGTTCTACTTTCGGTCCGTCATATTCCGGGTCGTCTGAATGTATTAGCAGACTCCCTTTCACGGAAGGGTCGCTTGTTGCCGTCAGAATGGACTCTCAACAAACAGGTATTCAATCAGATTTGCTACCAATGGGAGCGGCCAATGATAGACTTATTTGCGACACAGCTCAACAATCAGTTGCAGACGTATGTGTCTCCATGTCCGGATCCCCGAGCATATGCAGTAGATGCTCTATCGATCTCGTGGGACGGAATGATAGGATATGCGTATCCTCCAGCGCCGTTGATTCAGCAGATATTGCTAAAGATAAAATAATCTCAATGCAAAATTCTATTGGTAGCATCTCTGTCTCCACAGAGACTGTGGATAAATCTACTCAGGTGTCTGCTGTGGTACTTACCGCGGAAGCTTCCTCCACGAGAGGATCTTCTTTTGCAGGGGAAATCGCGTCAACTACATCACAATCCACGTATTTCCGTTGTGCGGTCCTTCTTGCACGGCAAGCATTTTACAGGACGAGCAGTGGACGCAATTTCTAACTGTAGAAGGACCTCCTCTTCGCTAAATCATGCGGCTAAGTGGAAGGTCTTTTGTCATTGGTGTAGGGATCATTCTGTTGATATTTTTGATCCCTCCATTCCAGACATTGCAAACTTTCTAGTATACTTGTTTGATGAGATCAAACTGCAGCCTGTTACTATTAAAGGTTATAGGTCTATGTTGTCTGATACCTATGCACACCATGATAGTTTACAAATTGGATCTAATGTCTCTTTATCTAAATTAGTTAGAAACTTCTTGATAAATAGACCTAGAACCCTTAGATTAATTCCTAAATGGAATTTAGCTTGGGTTCTTCTTAAACTGAAAGAAAAGCCATTTGAGCCTCTTCAGACAGTAGACTTCAAATTCTTATCTTATAAGACAGCATTTCTCTTAGCTTTCTCTTCTGCTAGAAGAGTCAGTGAGCTTCATGCACTATCTGTGGACGATTCTCACTATCGTAGTGTCGGGAACACTATTACCTTTACTACTGATGTTGGATTTTTGGCTAAGAATCAGGCTGCTAATAAATATCCAGAACCTATTGTTATTAAGGCCCTTCCGTCTTCAGACGGGCATAGGCCTTTACTCTGTCCGGTTGAAGCTTTACGTATTTATAAACGAAGATCTCAGTTTATCAGAAAGGGACGAAAACGCTTCTTTCTGTCTCTGATGCCTAATAGAAAGGACATTACGGTCCATTCTATTGCTAGATGGATTCAGTTAACTATCCATACTGCTTATGATAATCTATCTTCAACTCAGCAGTCTTTGCTTAAGATTTCGGCTCATGAAGTAAGAGCTCTTTCTACATCTTGGGCTTATGCAAATAGTGTTGCTATTACAGATTTAATGAAGGTTGCATATTGGTCTCAGCCATCCACATTCACAAATTTTTATCTCAGAAATATTGAGTCCATTTCTGGAGACCTGCATTGTTTAGGCCTGTTATCTGTTGCTCAGAATGTCGTCCACTAAACAGTTGCAACTATAGTTATGCAGGCTTTCTGTTCCGGCAGTGACTCTGTCCTGCTGCCCTCTTCGCTCTGGCCTATTTGACCCAGGGCAAGGGGAAGGGGGGGGAGGGTGTTCCCTTAGGTCACCTGCTTTATAGTGAAAAGCAAGGGGATACCTCCTCCTGAGTCAGTAATTCTGAGTCGGTACCGGGATGGTTTTAAAGTGTAAAGTTAATGTTTAAATTCATTCGTGTCATATTTTTAAAGTGTAGCTCGGTGTGAAGCATTTGTATATGACACGTGTCAAACGGGCATTAATATACAATCCTCGGACACTTTTAAAGAGTATAAAGACTCTCAATTCTCTGGACTGACTTTATTTATTGGCTTACTTTAAAAGTGATTAGTATAAAGGGTTATACTGGATGTTAATAGAGAACATGAATGTTATTATGCTCAATTATGGAGGGTGTTGTTGTGTCTTTCTAATTTATCATAAATAAGAAAGATACATGTAAAGCCTAATACTCCTTTTCTCCTCGAGGGGATAACTCTATTATATATAGTTGAGCTTATTGGATTCTCCTCTACGTCCTAGGCCCTCCAGCCTTTTTACTATTCAGCTATGTCTGGGTCATTGGTACAGTATAAAAATGTTAAAAGATTTATAGTAATTTATATATTTTTTATACTTACCAATGACCCAGACGGGGATGGCCCTCCCAGGAGTTGGGAACTCATACCTCCCTGCTGAGTACATAGCGCTGACCAGGCACTGCTTGTAAGAATGATAATTGGCACCAATTTCGAGACCTCCTTGACACTGTGCATGCACAGTGAAGGAAAAGTATAGAGGACCATTTAGGATATGATTTTTTCGGTTTTAGATGCAAATTTTGGGGATTGGGGGGCAAAATTTGTGTTTGGAACTAGATTTTTGAGAATTAGCACCAGCTATGTCTGGGTCATTGGTAAGTATAAAAAATATATAAATTACTATAAATTTTTAGCTCATCTTGACAAAGTCAAGCTGAGCTAATCTAATCGCTTCCCGTCCGTCGTCCGTCGTCCGTCAACACCATGTTTTGGTCTTCTCCTCGAAAGCTACTGGGCCAATTCAAGTGAAAGTTTGTGTGAGTGATGGTCCCAAAGGGGCATTTCATTTTTGTTCAACTCAGTATGCCCGGCCCCATAGGGAGGGAATGGGGGAAAATGCTCCAAAATATTTTAAAAATCTTCTTCTCAAGACCCAGTGTGTGCAATGACTTGATATTTGCTATGGAGCTTCCATATGAGGTGTAGAATCAAGTTTGTTCAAACGAAGTTCGTAAAGTAATATTTGGCTTTGTAATAGGAGGGGTAAGATTTTTGGCCCCGCCCAAAATTTCTATTTTCTGAACCGATGGTCCGGTATGAACCAAATTTGGTTTGTGGTAGTATTGGGTCATAAGTACTTGACCCATGCAAAAAAAAAAAATTCCCGCATCCCCGTGGGAACCCTGGGAGCTAAAAATAGAAATATTTTCAAACGCCCATATTTCCCAAACCCCACGGAACAGAGAGCTTTTATTTGGTATGAAGTATCCTTATGACCAGTAGAATTGAATGGTAAAAAAAAATTGCCATCGGTTATGTTAGGGTGTTCTGTAATGGGCATCGAAAAAATGCTGAGTCAGCATATTTGCAAAAATTACAAAAAATCTTTTCTCCAGAACCAATCATCAGAATCTTTTGATATTTGGTATACAGCATTCATAGGGGGGGGGTCAGATAAAAGTTTGTTGAAATAAAGCTCATTGGTTCATATTTGGGCCCTCTACAGGAGCCCGAAGTTTTAACATAGGGTAATATGGGGAATATTCTCTAAAAATCTTCTTCTTCAGAACCACCAGTCAGAATCTTTTAATATTTGGTATACATCATTGTTATGAGGGTCAGATTCTAGATTGTTCAAACCAAGTCCCTAGGTTAATATTTGGGCTTCCTACGGAAGCCCAAATTTGATCTTTGTTCAATATGGAGGATAATTTAAAAAAATCTTCTTCTTCAGATCCATCAGTCAGAATGCTTTGATATTTGGTATGCAACATCTCTATGGGGGTCAGATTCAAGTTTGTTCAAATCAAATCCCTAGGTATATATTTGGGCTCACTATGGTAGCCCAAATTTTTACTTAGTGCAATATGAGAAAATTTCTTTAAAAATCTTCTTCTTCAGATCCACCAGTCGGAATGCTTTTATATTTGGTATACAACATCTCTAGGGGGGTCAGATTCCAGGTTGTTCAATTCGAGTGCCTAGATTAATATTTGGGCTCCATATGGGAACATGAAATTTAACTTAGTACAATATGAGGGAATTTCTTCAAAAATCTTCTTCTTCAGATTCACTTGTCAGAATGCTTTCACATTTGGTATACAACATCTCTAGGGGTGTCAGATTCAAGTTTGTTCAAATCGGATCCATAGGTCAATATTTGGGCTCGCTATGGTAGCCCAAATTTGAACTTAGTGCAATTCGAAGAAATTTCTTTACAATTTCTCTTCTTCAGATCCAACAGTCAGAATGCTGTCATATTCGGGACACAACATCTCTAGGGAAGTCAGATTTAACTGTGTTCAAATCAAGAGCCTGGGTTAATATTTGGGCTCTCTATGGGAGCCGGAATTGGCCATTTTGCTGAAGAATTAAAAATTTTGTATTCAGTACCCTCTAGAGGTACTAAGATTAATCCACATAGGTTGTATCAAGGGGCTTCATAGGGGAGCTTTGCATTTTACTTATGATCAGCTGAAGAAAAGGCATGATGCCCAGATTATTTTTGTCACTCCTGAGGGACTCAAGGATTGACAGTGTAGTCTATGGAGATGGCTTGTTTAAAGTAGACTCATTCTCAGACTCTGTTTAAATTGTGTTCTGTACAAGATGAGCGCTTCAGGCCCTGAAGGGCCTCTTGTTTAACTTTTCTTTAAAAATATCTGTTTCATTTACTTAATTCAAGTTTAATTGGATAATAAATACGGAACACAACTCGGGTGGAGTATGAGGAACAGGAATCAATGTTTTTTCCTATATTTCCAGCACACCTTCGGTCCTTGTGAAATACAGGAAAAACTCACTATTCAGGTCACTGATTCCAGTCCCCTGTACTCAACCGTCTTTGTGTTCTGTATTAATACCATTTAAATAAAATTTTTTTTAGTTATCACTTGTAAACTGTTTCATGTGACTGTTTAGACTTTATTAAACTACTACATGTATCAGCAAGGAAATACAAAACAATTTCTATTATTATGCTTGCTAATGTGCACTTTAAGAGTGATGCCTCTTGAAGTAAGAAAAATAAACTTGTTGACTGGTAATGTTTGTCATTTCTGTTAGTTTAACATTTTTTGATCAATTACCAGTAACTGTTTTCATACCTTATGAAAAATTATAGAGATTGAAAAAGCTGAGTCGGTTTAACATTTTTAAGCGAGGTGTGCTCTAGAAATTTTTTTAGAAAGCTCAATTTGTTAGTTTCTATCAGTTTAAAATAATTTCATGCTTTTATGTTTCAAACTTTATATCATTACCAGACAGAATATGCAAAACAAAAACCAAGGTTTACTTGAAGAGTTATGTCCCTTTGAATAGAAAACCTGCTTAATTTATCATTTTTTTTGACATGTTGAAAATGTTTCAGGTTGTGGGTTTTTGAAAAGAAATTCTCTCTCAGAAACTTTCTGGTGCATTACTAATGACTGTAAGATGATTTGTTTTGATAATCAGCATTCTGGCAGCAATATGGCTACTATTGCAGAGAGTTGAAAATAAATGACCAACAGATCTCTTCTTTTCATGCATTTGAAATGACCAACAAATCTCTTCTTTTCATGCATTTGAAATGTGGATCCCATTTTTCTGGTTCTTGTGGTAAATTGAAATGCATTCAAAGGGTGTGAGATATATTTTGCAATGCAAAATGGCTAAATTTACATTAAGCAGCCATACAATGTTGCAGGGTTTCTGCTAGGGTAAATGTTTTTATTTTGGGGGGGGGGGGGGGGGCTGGGCTGTAATGGGGCAACCAAGAGTTGTCACTACCAGGGGCGGAGCATGGTTTGGCCTGTTGTAGGAAAATTTTAAATTCCCGGGTCCCAAAATTTTGTTGCATCTGAGGGATATTTTGAGGTTTTTCACAGTGATATTTATGTACGTTTTCACATTCTGAGAGCTGGTAATTGAAGAAGAATAAGGATCAATGAGGAGAAATTCAGGTGAAAAATCATTCATACAGATTACAGTACTTACCGACATTACTGGTCCATAGTGGCATGGATGATCCAGTTCAACAACGATTGCATATACGGGGATGTTAACAACCGTTATATGTCACAACAGTTTACTCAGAAGCGATCACGTGGAAATTAAAAAGCATGCATTTGTGATGTTAGTCACTGATTGACTTGAAGTTTGCTTACGCTCTCATACACTGTTGCACGACCTGCACGCAGTCTTTGTGAACTCAGAAAGTGTCATTGATTGATCGCTGACCGACCTTCATGTATAATTTTACAATGCGTTTTTCCTGCTCCTGTTTGGTGTAACCCGTGTTTATTACCGTTGAATACGTTGTGTTGGTAGCATGAGAGTTTTTTTTCACATTTTCCCTGATGTCAAACTTGTTGTAGCAATTTATATCAGCTATGGAATGTGCGGTTAGGGAAATTTAGGACGAGGGGAATGAAGCCATTCAGGGGATCCCAGGTCACCCTAGCGGAAACCCTGAATATTGATACTGTGGAACCCTGTTTATTGAATATACACTTTGTCAGAGGAAAATATTCAGTTGACAGGAGGGAGTATACAATTAACAGGAATTGGGCTCTGTCAAACAAGATATAGTAAAATAATTGTCTATATTGAATGTATTCAGGCCAAAAATGTTCAAGTGTGCAGAATTCAATGGATATCCAAGTAATTCTCTGACAGATTACAATATTTTATATCCAATTAACAGGAGTTTACTCTACATGCATGACCTAAATGCTATTAATAAATCATATTTGTACTGAAGATATGGCAAATTGTTTGGCATTTGTAAGTGATATGCAATTAACAGGGTTATTCAGTAAAGTGGGGTGCCTGGCAGGTCTCTTGTTATTCAGTGGAATGAGATATCAGGGTGAAACTTATGCTTTGTGTAGATGTGTATAACCTATAAGATCAGTACTAAGCCAGACTCCACCCACCCACCCACCCCTCCCCCCACCCACCCCTCCCTCCAAAAAGCAACATATTGCTGGTGTATAATGCTTCTGTAGCTGGTTATGAAATATTCCACATTCTTTGTACTTATCAAGTGTATTTGACAAAATAGCTCCTTATATATTTTTTTGTTTGGTCATATAAAATTAACCGATTCAAACTTATTATTAGCCAGAATTTATGATTTGAAGAAATCAGGAAATGTACCAATTTCACCTTTCAATGTTTTGACACTTAAAAAATCAATCCACACACACCAGTGAAAGGCAGTTTGAGAATCGTAACTATGGATTCCAAATTAACTAAACTAACATTTTCTTATTCAGTGCTGTTATTCAAGCCAGCAAAATTGGGATAGGATAGGGTTAACCCTTTACCCAACGTAACGGCTAAAACCGGCCAGCGCTATTCTCAAAAATCGCCAATTTTCATTATTTTTTTCATTTTTTGTCTCAAAAACATAGGTTATGACCCCTCGTTGGAACGAGCTCGTTCCAACGAGGGGTCATAACCTATGTTTTTGAGACAAAAAATGAAAAAAATTAGTTATTCAAGAATTATTTTTGCAAGTGTCGTCTGCTTTTCAGGTTAGGTAAAGGGTTAAGCTAGGGATTTTACATGAAAATTTCATAATGGGTTATATTTGATAAAACTGATTGGAAAATATTCCTCATGTGGCGAGAAAAAGAAATCTTTTTACAGAATCTGAAAATTCCATGTAGTTTTCGAGTTCTGGTCATTTGAAGTTTCAAAATTTGTCAAAAATTTAGTCATTGGGACATAGTGCTTTCTGTAGAAATTCCAAAATCAAAAATGCCCCCAAAAGTGGGGATTTTAGCAAACTTTTTTCATGTAAAAAAGGCATTAACACTCATAAAAATGAAAGCAGTAATCACAGAGTCTTGAAATTTCACACAGTCATTTGCCATATGCTGGCCCAGAATTTAACGTTAACATTTTTTAACATGACCGAACCGTCTTCAAGTTAATTTGCATATAATTTGCATAAAAATGTCAATTTTTTCCTTTATTTAGAGAATATTCCCACATTTTTCCTACTGGAACTGAAATTATATCACAGGAGCACTGCAGCAACTTGCACAACATTGACAGTTTGTCTTGTGACCATATCTGATTTTAAAAACAGGTGAAATTTCCTAATTTGCATATTTAAGCCCCGCCCAATTTTTAAAATTTCACTCTTAAGGAATGAATTGAACAGTGTCAAACACAACTGATCACAAAATGGCATAAGTAATGAATCCACAATATTTTGAACCCCTGAAACCTGTTAGCATGCCACCACCTAGATATAACTATAAATAGCAGCACAATTAAAATATTTAGGCCATGCCCACTTCTTTGGAAAAATAAAATCTTTGTAACTGTTTGAATATACAACCAAACTAAAGCTTACCAAGAAAACATCTATCTACTAACCAACTGATTCCAATATTACCCTGAAGACAAAGTTCATAGAAGCCCAGTTCTAGTTCTAATAATATTTAAAACTAATTAAATATGCAAATTTATTCAATGGTGTTATGTATTTCAAAAACTCTCGGTCAAAGTCAGTCAGCATCGTGAGAATAAAATCTAAACCCTCTTGTATTGAACTAATGGTCTCCAACTTTATGAGGTGATAAAATATAATTAAATTATTTTAATTATTTAATAAATATGCATATTTATTCATTTTAGTTTGATTTTTTACTACTATTCATTGCTAAAACCAACAACTATTTTTTCTTCTAATTTCACGCGTAACTCCAGCAGCACAGTGGGGAAATGAATGTTGAATGCTTGTGACTAAGACTACCAAAAGGTCACTCTGAAAGCTAGCCACCTTTCTTTCAGCTAGTTGGACTGTCTTTGTGTACAAGAGTAGTGTGCTGCTTGAAATGTGTAACAATCATTGTATGAGAAAGTCTTACAGCTTTGATCAGCAGTGCAAAATTCAAATTGAGGCCACTGACTGGGATTGACAACAAATCTTTGAGTGAAAAAGACAACAGAAGAATGAAATGTAGCATGCTGCATCAGTCGGGAAAAAAGTATTTGATTCCTGCTCCTGTGTTCCATATAATCCTACCCGTAATATTCATATTTTTTTTATTTTTCTTCTCCATGTTGTTCGAATTTGAGCCCCCTATTTTTATTCAATTTCACCAGGTTGGACTGCAAGCTAATCACCAGGATACACTATTTTGGAGTTTGGACTAAATTCTTAAAATTTTTCCATAGCTGTTGAAAGTTGGGTTTATTTTAGAATTTTGAGGTTATTTATCCAAGATGTGGCACTTTGAACTATTATAAGTCAGTTTGAAACTTCAGTGTTAGGCAAAAATATTCCACCCTGTACTATTATTTCAACCCATAGTATCATTCCATTTTACCAAATCTTCCACCCTCTACTATTAATTCGCAGCATACAATTATTTGGATGACAGGAGTATACCTCCTCTCACACAATTCACAGTAAAGAAACAAAAGGACAATGGTCAGTGAAAGAAAATACATATAGAATTAGAATATGGGAAGAAGATCATCCTCACCAATCACCCCCCACCCCCACTCCCACCCCCCACCCCAAATTTCACTGTGGCCTACCGAAAAGTCCTGGCAAGCTGAAGACTTGTTCATATTCAAGTTTTGAGACTAACCAGTAAGGAATTGGAGAAGCATGGAGTTGGAGAGGAGATACAGCCTGGATAGAGTGGATCACCATTAAACCACAAAACGTTTACAACAATTATGCACACTTTTTAAGAACAGAACTCAGAAATCAAGAAACGTTACTGCACAAAACAGCTGGTGTGCAATAGAGCGATGAGCTGAAAATTTTACATTTCTTATACTTCCTTGAAAAATAGTACCTGAAATAATTGAATAAACTAAGACTGCTGTTCTGTGGCATCAAATACCCATACACCACCTCCATAATAACCATATCAGTGGTTGTATTTGCAAGAAGGTCAACATTTGGTTGATTTTTTATTTTTTTGAGCATGGGGGGGGGGGGGGGCGGTACAGCAAAAATACTCATTCAACCTCGCCATAGGCACGAGAGGGGTAAATCCGTTGTTTACAAAAAATGTGGGTCAGAAATGCGAGAAAATGTCGACTCGTCGAGTTTAAACATCTCGAGAAAAAAAAATACATACAATTATAGAATTTCTTGTAGACCCACTTCTTCATGGATATTTTATTAACAAACGTGATGCTTTGTGGCCGTCAACATTTTTTATTTATTTTTTTACAAGCAATTGAAGTTGAAAAATTGGAAATTTTTACAATGACTATGCGATGACGTCAGACGACTGAACACTCTAGTTAAGCTGTCAAAATTGCGCCCTGGAAGGTAGCATTTCAGTCAATACTGTCAACAACTAAATGGGCTGTCGAGCTGTTGGATTAAATTATTACTGAGCCTCACTTCAGATTTTTTGCTCTTTATATCATCTGCTCATCCACTACCAATTTTTTCTTCATGCAAAAATATATGAAAACCAGGTTAAAGGGTTGACACAAAGAAAAACCAAACTGAAACCAAGTTTTTGTCCTGAAACCGAACCAGAACCAAATCTGAAAAATCAAAACCTTCCAGCTCTGTTCTCTTGTATTTTGCTTTCCTTCGATCATAAGTTATCCAAAAGTTCTGCAGAAAGTATAATTTCTAAGGGTTGTGCACATTTTATGGTTCCACCACAAATTGCAATTTTCAGAATCATGTGCCAGATTTAAATCGCAAACGTCAGGAGCTAAAAACAGAGAAAAAAGACTCTAATGGCAGTATTTAGGCATAAAAAAGTTTAAAATCTGTTTCTCAGGCCCTCCCACATGGTCCTCTTGGCTGCCACATGCTCTCTTTTTATAACTAATGCAGACTTTAAAAAATAAAAATATTTTACCCAAGTTAATAAAAATGATAAGTTTGTCCCTTGAGTGCAACAAGGCTTTGCAATGCTTTAGCATTGCAAAGCCTTCTTGCACTCAAGGGATGAAATACACCACTATCCATGCTATCTTGTAGATTGTGAGGTCTGAAACATAAAACAAACCAAGAAAATGATCTTTTGATGGCAAAGAAATAATTACAAAAATAAAAAAATAAAACAAAAAAACACAATTTTACAAAAAATGGCCTGAGAAACAGAAGATCTACTTGTGGGGCCTTATAGAACTACTTGAGACAGATATTTATGATTTGGCATGAAGCTTTCTTAGGAATAGAAGAGTGGTAGGCTAAAAGACTGATATTGGTTGCTTCATGGTGCTTCCTATGGGAACTTCCATATATCGCTGTTTGGATTTAAAAAACTCTGAATGATCTTCTTTTGGAGTACTTGCTGTAATGATTTTATATTTGGTATGCAGTCACCATTAGTGATGTAGATTCAAGTTTATCCAAAGAAAGCTTGTTGGGCAATATTTGGCCTCATCCAATTTTAAAAAAAGGGAAAATGTATGTCCTCAATCAAAGTTTTAGATTTCAGAACTGATTAGCCAGTTTGAGCCAGAATTGTACAATGTACTAAGTATTATTGAAAGACGTGTACTCGCTTCATACAAAAAAAATTGTTTCCGTGTGCTCTTGTCAGATCTCTAGGAGCTAAAAAGAAAAAAAATTTCCAGCACCTATTTTTCCAGAACCCCACAAGACCAGTTTTTGTTATTTGGTTTAAAACTTCTTCATGAGTGGTAGAGATAATTGGATAAAGGAAATTGCTAATGGGGACCTCCATTTTAACACCTTTGGTAAGGCTGGTGTTAAAAATATCTTTTGTTTGCCTATTCCCTACCCAGGTGTTGAAATTTGGGGTTGGTAGGTGGGGGGAAATATTTTTATTAGCTCACCGAAGGGAGCTTAACTTATGACTTGCCGTCCGTCGTCGTCTGTCATCGTCCGTCGTGAACTTTACATTATCGACTTCTCCTCACAAACTACCAACCAAATTTTGCATGCATGTTCCTTATCATATGTTAATTCAAGTTTGTACAAATAAACTTGCTGCGCCCTCAGGGGGCACCAGAAGGGGCATAACTCTGATAGCACCCATAAATTTTTTCAAAAATTCAAAAAAATCTTCTTCAGATCCACTAATCAGAATCTTTTTATATTTGTTATACAACATCTCTAGGGGGGTCAGATTCAAGTTTGTTCAAATCAAGTCCCTGGGTTAAGATTTGGGCTCTCTATTGGAGCCCAAAGTTTAACTTTGTGCAATTTGAGGACATTTCTTTAAAAATCTTCTTCTTCAGATCCATCAGTCAGAATCCTTTCATGTTTGGTATACAAAATCTGTAGGGGGTCAGATTCAAGTTTGTTCAAATCCAGTCTTTGGGTTAATAATTGGGCTCCCTGTAGGAGCAATGTGTGGAATATTCTTTAAAAATCTTCTTCAGATTCACCAGTCAGAATCCTCTCATATTTGGTGTACATCATCTCTAAGGGGGCCAGTTTCAAGTTTGTTCAAATCGAGTTTCTCTGTTAATATTTGGATTCACTATGGGAGCCTGAATTTTAACTTAGTGCAATATGAGAAAATTTCTTTAAAAATCTTCTTCTTCAGATCCACCAGTCAGAATGCTTTCATATTTGGTATACAACATCTCTAGGGGTGTCAGATTCAAGTTTGTTCAAATCGGGTCCCTGAATTAGTATTTGGGCTCTCTGTTGGAGCCCAAAGTTTAACTTGGTGCGATTTGAGGAAATTTCTTTAAAAGTCTTCTTCTTCAGATCTACCAATCAAAATCCTTTCCTATTTGGTATACAACATCTCTAGGTGGGTCAGATTCAAGTTTGTTCATATCGGGACCCTGGGTTAATATTTTGGCTCCCTGTTTGAGCCCAAAGTTTAACTTAGTGCAATGTGAGGTAATTTCTTTAAAAACCTTCTTCATATCCATCAGTCAGAATTCTTTCCTATTTGGTATACGACATCTCAAGGGGGGATCAGATTCAAATTTGTTCAATTTGAGTCATTGGCTTAATATTTGGGCTCTATGGGCAGGGGTGGGGTGGGGGGATGTTACGTTCAGGTTTGTTCAAACCCATTCCTCAGTGTTTTTCCATAAAATTTGCCTCTGATGACTTCATTCCTTTGTAGTGTTGATGAACCATATCTAACTGAATGTGACCCCAAATACTTCTTTGAACCACCTTGGCCGGTGAGCAATTAAGGCCCCTTGAGGCCTCTTGTTTAATTACTACATCACACTTTAAAGGTCTGTATAATGAACTTAATAATTAAGACCATTAGTTGTTTTTCCTTTAATTTCACAATTGCAACTAGAGAATAAATCTTGAGGACATACCGTGAAACTACTGCGACACAGAACTACATACTTAGGTTCTATACATACATGATAACAAAGCATGTTACAAAATTACACAAAATTCTATAGTGATAACACAGCCCTGGGAATTAGCCTAGACAACCTGCAATGCCTGGTGTTTTGCCTTGGCATTTTCAGTTTTCCTAAGCAATTTTGTTGCATACAATGCATTGGAACTTGACAAATTGATACACATTTTTGCCTAAGCAAAATACTTGAATTATCAGGGCTCATAACTAAAAGAGAAAAAAATTGTCTTTCATTTGGACACTGCATACTGTTGATTAGCATGAACACAATTTTTATGATAACATTTGTTTAGTCATCAAATTAACATTAATCTCAATTTTACATGTATAGGAGTAATCGCTTGACTGGACTGGTTACGTGAAATAATTCATGAGAGGTGAGGGACATTGTACAAACACGAGTGCACGAATGCGCACAAGTGTTTTACAATATAGTCCCTCGCCTCGAATGAATTATTTCACGTAACCAGTCCAGTCAAGTGATTACTCTGTTTATTACTTTTCATTATTAACGATAAGTATATTGTTTAACCCTTTACCTAACGTAACAGCCAGCGCTATTCTAAAAAATCGCCAATTAATTTTCATTATTTTTTTCATTTTTTGTCTCTAAAACGTAGGCTATGACCCCTCATTGGAATGAGCTCATTCCAATGAGGAGTCATAAGCTATGTTTTTGATACAAAAAATGAAAATGATAGTTATTCAGAAATTTTTTTTTGCAAGTGTCGTCTGCTTTTCATATTAGGTAAAGGGTTAAAAAAACAAAAAACAATGGAGTCCCCATTACATCCACGTCAAAGCATCTTCGTTTGCGCACATGGATACATGACACGATTGTTGATTGCATAATTCACTTGTGAAGTTATTGATTATAATCAAACCTAGAAATCCCAGTAAATCACACTTTGGAAAGTAATAAAACAGTACAAATTGTCTTTGAGTTTCCAGGATTTTACTATATTCCTTTTTCTTGCAGACATTGATCTTTAGCTTTCCTTTTCTTTTTAGTGGAAGGAAAACTGAAGGATGATATAACTAACACTTCAAGTGAAAAAGATGACTACATGTCTTGGTTGAAGATGACAGTCTATACCGTTACTGGATGTACTGTTGGTGTTGTTCTCTTCATGTCTGTATTCATTATAGCAATATTTAGGATTCGCATGAAAAGAAACAACTGGAGAAGAGCAAATCGTGCACTGGAACGTAGACGCCTGGAAAATCAGCATTTTAGTTCAAATCCATCAAATCATGGACAGCTTACAGAGACAGATCCTTTCCTGACCCCAGCCACTAGTGGAAATGCTCTAATTGATGTTGGTAATAATCCTTGTTTGCCAGAAGTGAATACAGGTGACAGTCAACCAGTCTTGGAAACACCACCACCTTACTCTACTATCATAAGAGATGGGAGGACACAAAGGGCAGTGTCTCCCCCTCCTCCTTACAGTACTTTTGATAGAAACCAAAGACCTCCTTTGTCACAGGAGTTTATAGAAGCAGCAACGAATACTAGTCACCAGAATATATGTCCAAGTAACAGTACTCCCAACATTGATGATGGCAGTAGTGGACGAGTACAAAATGAAGTGATTCCTTCCCCACAGTGCACCCAGCAGAATGAGGCAACCCCTCTAATAAATTCACGTGCAAACAACACAGGTGAACAATCATCACGCCTACAGTCTCTCCTGCAGGTTCGTGATGGAAGACTTCTACTGAGCTTGCCTGATCTCACCATGTCAGATCAAGGTCAGAGATCTCAGGCTGATACATCGCTGTGTAACTCTCAGAATGACATCCCAGACTCCAGTACAATGCCAAGAGGAGAAGGCAATCAGTCCACAAGACTGAGAGGGTCTTCAAAAAAAACTTTTCCAAAGCAGTGTATATTAAATGTTGAAGGTGGAAAAATAGTTTTAAATGAACCAAATTCAGGCAATATTGTTGAACCCACAGTGCCCCTCAACAGGAGGGAACAACAGAACAATGACAGCGACAGAGTTGTGGCTAGGTCTACCTCCCCAGTGACAGCCTCACAGTCGGGTAACCAGAGATGTGGCGTTTTGCAAGTCAGAGATGGGAAAATTGTTATACAGTCAGATAGTGCAAATTCATAGCAATACCATACTTAGGTGTCTCTTAAACATTTATTTAATACAGGGTTTGATAAAAGCTTTTCACGTCTGTCAAATTCAAGTTATAGCAACGGTTATGTGATTTGGGTTGCCATATTCTGTCAAGTTCATGATACCAGATCAAACAAGCTGACAATGGTATCACCTTTGATCTGTCTGATCTCTTCTCATCAATGAGGCAGAATATGACAATCAATATTGATTGACGGTAATTTGTTAATTATCTGTTATTCTACTACAGTGGATGTTGAAAATTAAATACAACACCTGACATGTGTGCAGAAGAAAACATTGATTTTGATCAGTTTTACATATACAGTACTGTTGTCACAAAAGAGATATTTTTCCCAATCAGATCACAGTCGGGGTACAACACACTTAACCCTTTTCCCAACGCCGACAATATTAAAATTTATTATTTTAATTTAATTTTTTCAAAATTTTCCAAAAAATGTCAACAAAACCACATCATGTGACCCCTCATTGGAACGGGCTCGACGAGCCCGTTCTAATGAGGGGTCACATGATGTGGTTTGTTGACATTTTTTGGAAAATTTTGAATTTTTCAACAGCTTAATTTGTGAATTACGCGGGCGGATGTGGCCGATTCATTAGGTAAAGGGTTAACTCACTAAGGGAGATCTCAGTGACTCAGTGGTAATGGCATTGGATTTTAAACTGAAAGGTCCACAATTTGATCCACATCAGGGTTAACACCGTTTTATCCTTGACAAGTTTGAATCCCACCTGCGGCAACTGCGTTGTGTCCTTGGGAAAGACACTTCATCTCCATTGCCCACGTGGGGGCACGGTGGCGTTGTGTACTAAGACGTACTGCACGTCAATGGTGCACTTGTCTTCAACCAATGCTAACCCTGCTTGTGTGGAGTTAGTATGTTCCAGAGCTGACAGTTGCTCGCCGTTGCTCAGTGGTTCTCTCCGGGTACTCCAGCTTCCTCCACCCGTAAAACTGTCACGGTCATGATTAGCCATTGTGCATAAATATGTGACCTTAAACACCAATAAATAAATAAATAATAATAAATAATCCTTGACAAGGCACGTGATCCTGATTCCTTATGTTGGGGCATGGTGGCTCTGTATATCAAGGCATACTGCATGTCTGTGGTGCATTTGTCTTCAACCAATGCTAACCCTGCTTGTTTCAGAGTGAGTCTTGACAGTTTCTCGCCGCTGCTTGGTAGTTCTCTCCAGGTGCTCCGGCTTCCCTCCACCCTTAAAACTGTCTGACATGCAGTGACCCTGTCAAAAGTGTTGTTAAACCCAGTAAAAAAAAACTCCCTGTGTGACTCCTGAGAAGTGGAGTAGTGCATGTTTACTGCAATAAACAAGTTCTGGTTTACTTGTAAAATGGGACCCGGAACCAATGCCTGTGGTGGAAGTCCTCTAAAGAGAACAGCATAGGCATAAACTATTGGCTAAACTTAACTTCATAGCTGTGCTGCAGCCATGACATAGCCAAAAAATTGAAATAAATATATAAATAATACACTGAACAAACTTGGGCATTTCATAAATAAGATGTGAAATAATGACCAAATCACAAAAACAGACAAAAAATGGCATATCAGACTTAGATGTTCTGAAATTTCTTTCTGGCAGGGACATTCTCCAGTGAAGTGGGCAGAAATGCATAAAGTTAATTTTGTTCGGATCACGACTGGGTCATGATCTGATTGAAATTTTCTGCCCACTTTCGTTACCACAGTACTGTACAGTTCACCAGGGTTGATACAGGACTTGGAAACTGCCTATTTTGAGGGGGTGGGGTTGGGGGAATTAACAACACTTCTAAAAAAAGCCAGGGTAATTGACCTTTCAGTTTCAAGTCCAATGTTCTAACCAGGCCCCTAACTACCGAAAAAAATATTAGGGGGTATATCATCATTCTGCCCAACTGTCGGTGCATTTTGCCCTGCATATATATCACCTTTTCAAGAGCTTACAATAGTACAAATCATATGATATCAGGTGCCCTGTAGGGCAGAGCACTCCACACAGGAAGATAAATGAATATATTCTAAATAGAATTGTAGAATTTACAAGGACACCCTGGCCTCCTTTTGCATGGGCAGCATGGAATATGAACTGAGATGGAAGTTGTACAAGACCATGATATATCAGGTGCCCCAGCGTGCCCTGGCTGTTCAACTCTATTCTGTTAGGCAGGCTAACATTCTGGCAAATAATTCCCTGGCAGGGCAGTAATTGCGTGGGCAGTGGGCAGTGGATCATGGTAACCAGATAATCTGCCCTGCGAACAGAAGATCTGAATATTTTTTTGGGGGGTGTAACACCCCTCCCCCCAGGACTTACTCCCCTGGTTCTAGTTACTGAACCACCACACTCCATGTTATGAGTGTACAAACACTTGACATGTTACATTGTTTATGCATATTAATAACAAAATTCTTGACTGTACTCTAGTAGCAGACAACACTTGCAGAAAATTTTTTAACAAAAAAGGAGACAAAACTGAAAATTTTCATTTTTGTCTCTGTATATTTAAACACAGTTAAAACTAGAAGTCCTGTCCTGAATTGCTTGCAAATAGCGCGTCACTCTGCACGTTGATCTACATAGTATGACAATAGTAAGGCTATCAAATTCTCTACGTAATGCCCTATTCATGCGCAATGTTTCAGCCCAAACCTAGAGGTTTATTGGCTGAAACATTCCTTGTGCTTTCTATTGATAACCAGGCGAATCCGTCTTGCTTTAGATACCATTCCATAGAGAAATTTTGTAGAAAGTCCAAATTACAAGCTGCAATTTGATTGAAAAGGTATTGACTATTCTCTGCCTCCAGTGAGAGGGCGGATTTCAAAAATATTCAAGACTTGAAAGAATAAGTCTGAACCTGCCTTATAAGGATCCGGTACCCAACAGTGTAATGTTGCTTTGTACACCGACACAGAAATATATATTTGCCTTAGGGTAGATAATACTGTTGAGAAATAATCCTTGTGACATGTACCAAGATTGGGATGACAAGCATAATGTTCTTGGTACTTGTCACCATAACAAGCAATGAAGCAGTCGAAATATCAGCCTGAGGTCACTTCAGAGCCTGAGACCGAAGGTCAAAGGCTGATCTGAAGTTATCAAGGGCTGATATCTCAGCCGATATGAAACAAACCAAGTAATAACCTCTTTATTTATTAAACCAAAACAAATACAGTGGAGCCCACTTAATTGGATATCTCTTAATTGTATATCCCTGTTAATTGAATGTAATTTTCAAACACAAAACCATTTACCATACCTTCAGTACAAATTTGCTCTGTTAATTGCATATGGGTTGTAGAGTAAACTACTGTTAATTGTATATACATTTTTATAATATGTCGAAAAAATTACTGTGACACGCACCAAATTCCCCTTATTTATCAACCTTTTTGACCTCACCACATTTATCAACCTTTTTGACCTCACCACATCCAGTACAGGCATTTATTTTATTATATCTTGCTCTGTCAAACAAGATATAATAGAATAAATGCTCAGTTTACATCAAGAACACAGGAAACTGTTTATCAACCTTTTTGACCTCACCACATCCAGTACAGGCATTTATTTTATTATATCTTGCTCTGTCAAACAAGATATAATAGAATAAATGCTCAGTTTACATCAAGAACACAGGAAACTGACCAAATCCCTGTTAATTGCATACTCCTGTTAATTGAATAATTTTCACTGGCAAAATGGATATTCAATTAAGAGGATTCTACTGTAATTACAAAATATTCTCAGATCTGTTACAGTTTTCTGACAGTGTTATTGTTTCTCATTCTTTTCATAAAGTCTGTGAAGTTTCCTCTTCTGCTTCAGCTATCTGAATGTCTCAGCTTCCCCAGTGATGTTAGGATAGCTTACCAATCTCTTCTCCCATTCGATTACTCTCAACTTACGACTCTTGAATCTTAGTTTGCCTTGAAGTTTGTATACAAGTTACAACTCTACAGTTAAAACCAGAAGTCCTGTCATGAAATGCGCACAAATAGCACGTTGATCTGCATGTTAATCTACGCGTTATCAAATTCTGTACATATGGCCGTGCACATGCAATGTTTCAGCCAATGGACCTCCGGGTAACCCGGAGGTCCATTGTCAGAAACATTGCCTGTGATTGCAATGAGTAACCAGGAGAACCTGCCTTGCTTTGGATGTCATTCGATATGGCAGTTGCGCACAATTCCTACACGCAATTAAGCCTATATAAGTGCACAGTTGATGACAGGACTTCAAGGTTTAACTGTATTCTTTTTTCTCATCATTCACCTAATCCTTTCTTGTTGCCTTCATTACTTTCTCTCCAAACAAAAACTACTTCCTTTTGCCCGGTAACGTCCATTTTACTAATTGATTGCATTCGACAAAGAACAGTGAACAATTTTGCTGTAAACAAAATGGTTGCAGCTAGTAATGCATCAAGGGGGACAACTAACTTTAGCTTGGTTCATATCATCTAAGATCAGCGGTATATCAGCCAAGTTTGAAATCGTATCACCCGAGTTTGATAACTGGCAATTCTGGAAAAGAAAATCCTATCTGATAAATGAAGAAATAGCACAGTGGAGTCCACTTAATTGTATATCTCTTAATTGAATAACCATGTTAATTGAATATAATTTCCAAACACCAAACCATTTACCATACTTTCAGTACAAACATCCTGTAATGTGTCGAGAAATTATCCTGACAATCACCAAATACCCAATTTTTGGAGACATATTTCACATAAGTGCATCTAATATAGGCATTTATTCTATTATATCTTGTTTGGCAGAGCTCTATGAGCTCTGTCAAACAAGATATAATAGAATAAATGCTCAGTTTATCACTAAAATACAGGAAAGTGATCAAATTCCTGTTAATTGAATACTCCTGTTAATTGAATAATTCTCACTGGCAAAGTGGCTATTCAATTAACAGGGTTCCACTGTATTTACAGAATTATCGTTTGTTGGAACAGTTTACAAATTTTCATCTTTGTTAGTGGGTACAAAGACTTGATATTTGTTGTGGAGCTTCCTTTTGAGGTGTAGATTCAAGTTTGTTCAAATGAAGTTTGTGAAGCAATATTTGTCTTTGTAAAGGGAGGAGTAAGATTTTTTGGCTCCGCCCAAAATTTCTATTTTCTGAACCGATGGTCCAAATTGAACGAAATTCGATATGTGGTATTATTGGGTCATAAGAACTTGACTCATGCAAAAAAAAATATTCCTGCATTCCCATGGGAACCCCAGGAGCTAAATATAGAAATATTTTCAAACGCCCATATTTCTCAAACGACACTGAACAGAAAACTGTTATTTCGTACGAAGCATCCTTAGGACCGGTAGAATTGAATGGTAAAAAAAAAATTGCCAGCGGTTATGTTAGGGTGTTCTGTAGAGGGCATCGCAAAAATGGTGAGTCAGCATATTTGCAAAAATGAAAAAAAACTCTTTTCTCCAGAACCAATGGTCAGAATCCTTTGACATTTAATATACAGCATCCATAGGGGGATCAGATACAAGTATATTCAAATAAGCCCATTGGTTCATATTTGGGCTCAACACAGGAGCCCAAATTTTTAACTTTGGGCAACATAGGGAATATTCTTTAAAAATCTTCTTCAGAACCACCAGTCAGAATCTTTTAATGTTTGGTATACATCATTGTTATGAGGAGTAGATTCAAGATTGTTAAGTCCCTAGGATAATATTTGGGCTTCCATGGAAGCCCAAATTTTAACTTAGTTCAATATGGGGGTAATTAGCTCACCTGACTGAAAGTCAGGGTGAGCTTTTCTGATCACTTTTCGTCCGTTGTCTGTCGTGAAGGTGGTGTTTGGGCCTTTTTCTCCCAAACCACTGGCTGCATATTAATGAAATTTCATGTGAGTAGGGGTTATATAAGGGCTTTTTGATATTTTTATACTGTACCAATGACCCAGACTTAGCTGGTGCTAACTCTAAAAAATCCAGGGCCAAACACAAATTTTGCCCCCCAATCTCCAAAATTTGCATCTAAAACCAAAAGAAATCATGTCCTAAAGGACCTCCATACTTTGCCCTTACTGCGCATGCGCAGTGTCAAGGACGTTCCGAAATTGGCGCCAATTATCATTCTCTGTTTGGCCCTTCATCAGTCAACATCTCACTGATCTTTGTGCTTGTAAATCTCAGTTTAAAGGATGCCAGACACGTAATTATTGGAGAAATGGTGATTCTAAGGAGGATATAGAAGGAGGAGAGGAAAAAGAAGTGACAAAAAATAATCAGGGCTGTACTTAAATTTTTTTATGAAATTATGTTAAGTTGCCTATTTTCGAGGCATGGGCCTCTTGTTGTCATTCTTGCTATAAAGTTGCACTGCTTATTCAGTGTTTCCTCTCCCCTGGTCTTCTAAGTCCCCCCTTGCTATTCTCCCATGCTTTTGGCATATTTTTGAGAAAGATCATTTCTAAATTCTCTTGGGAGAGTTAGCTTGGTTACAGAATGTATTCGGTTATTTTCCCCATAGTTACGTTTTCACCCATGAGTGTATAAACGTTGTGTTCTGCATCTTCCATCTGATGTTCTGCAGATTCTCCCCTGGGAGTCTCTGTCTTGCATCAGATAGAGTGTAATTTTGATGACTGATTTCGGGCCAGTTTTGTCAGTGCCTGGAATCATGTTTTCTGGTGTTTTTACACTGTTTGTTTACATTGGCAACAGTCTCTTTTGAGGGGGGCTGTTTGCCTTTGGAGTAGTTTATCTCACTATAAGATACATTATTATTATCCGTAAGTGTTGCATTAATTATTTGATATAATTTTAAAATTTTTGACCACACTTAGCCTTGGGATCCATTGGGGCTGAACGTTACTTTTCAGAAACTTGGGCTTCGCTGAAAAAATATTTTTCAAAAATTATTTTGATTCTCAATTGTTTTTTCATTATTAATGGATCATGTTATGTATCTTTGTGTTTAGGGGTTTGTGCGAGTACTAGGACTTGTTGTTGACTTTTCACAATGAAAGGATATTGTTCAAATTGTAATAGGAAGAAGTCTTCCTCTGACTTTCATGATCATTGTATTAATTGTAGTCAGTGTACTCGCACTAATCCCTGTTCTATATGTCAATATTGGGATGACAAACATTGGAAACGTGTGTCACGATATGTTGTTAGTGGAGAAAGGGCTATGCCGGCTCTTTCTCCGCAGGGTCACTCTACTCTCTCAGTTTCTATTTCAGAGGAACAAGAACAGGGTGATATTTCCATGTTATCTTCCGCAAGTGCGCTTCTGTCATCACAAATGAATACAGAGCTAGCGGCAAAAGTGCTCATGGAGATAAGACAAATGTCGTCCGCTAGCTCGCCCGGTGTAGCGTCCATTCACCGAATGTGTCCGGCAGCCGGGTTCGTCCGATGCGGTCCAGGAGGAAATGTTGGGTGATGCGAGCACTATAAACATTCAACGTGCACACCCAGTGACGGCGGATAGTAGGAGAGATCGGAGGAAGCCTTCGAGTCCGGTTCCTAGCTCGTCCAGGTCCAGCCGGGCCGCGAGCGAGAGAGGCCCCTCTCTCGTACAACAACATCTGGGACCAGATGTTGTGGTACAAAATGTGTCGCAAGCGGAGCACACGTCCGTCGCTCGGGACGCTCCGTTGTATAGGCAGTCCGCGGAGACTGCTCAGGCTTCTTCCTCTCACCAGCGCACACGACCGCACCTTGGCTACGTGACCGCTGATATTTTACCAGCTTCGCCGATCAGGGATTCTTTGGCGACCAGGTCACGCCATCCGGTAGCCAGGGACACGAGGCCGGTGGACTCCGGACGTTCGCATAGGAAGAGTATGCGGGAGTCACCAGATGCGGAGCTGCCCTCGGCGAAGCAGCGAAAGACTGCGCCACCGCAGGCCTCGATGTCGGACGTGCTTGTTCAAATAGCACAGCTTATCGCAGCATCCCAGCAACCGACAGAAACGGTGTCGGATCGGGAATTATCCGGCGGCGCTGGGTCGGTACGCTCCGCCAAAGCATCAGGGGCGGACGACCGGGAGCATCATGAGGTCCGACCGGATGGTGAAAGGGATACGGATGACTTGGAGCTATCCCTTTCGGAACAACATAAAGCTGCCGTGGACTTCATCCGGCACTTTCTTCCTCAAGTTGTTCCGTCGGGCCAGACTGCTGCAGTTCCGGACAAGAGAATTATAGCGTCATTGGACTCTGATTTCTTTGAGCGGTTCAGGGACATCGCTCCCGAGTTTCCGTCTCAGTCCAATAATGTTGCAAGAACATTTGAATTATTGAACGACACTACATTCAAACTTGCTTCCAAAACAGGAAAAGCGGGTTTCTTGTCCGCCAATACTCTCAACCTGCCTTTCATTAATGCAAGGAATAAATTCGATACGGCAGGACAGGGTATCCCGAGAGTTCCTCTGCGTATGGACGACGAGGCGGAAGACTTAGAATTATCATTACCATCGTCTGCGCCTATTCCAACCGCGGTGTTGGAGACGACTATTTCGTCTAACAGAGCCAGTTTAGATGCTTTATCTTACGCAGACCACCTTACTAAGGCGTTATCACTGCGTCTTCAAGGGAAAGAATTCCAGGATATACAATCCTCTTTAAGACTTCTTTCAAGGGCAGTAGCTTCTTCCACGTGTAACTCCGCCCTTTCAGTGGCAAACCTGGAGTTGGTTAGACGTGACGCAGCCCTAGCTACATCCACACTCGTGGATAGTAAGGTGAAGAACTCTCTCAGAGTCGCTTCGGTCTCCAGAGAACTTCTCTTCGACGGCAAGCTTTCTGCAATTTATGATAAAATTACTAAGAAAGCTTCGGATTCTCTGCTGTTCAAATCTGCTTCTAAGAAGTCGGACACGGCAGATAAGAGTAAGACAGGCACTTCTGGGTCTAATGCGCCCTATAGAGGTTCCAGTGCGTCCTCTTGGTCTTATTCAAGAGACCGTCAAGGCAGCGACTCATGTGCGGGACGCCCTTCGGGCCGGGACAACCGGTCGGACTCCCCGAGGTCGACGGGACGAGGTGCGGGTCGTGGAGGACGTGGTTTCTCCTACCGCAGGCCTCACAGGTCCAGGAGGTGATGGCTTCAACCTCTATCGCGTGCCGGTTGGCGGAAGGTTGTCGAGTTTTTCACAAGAGTGGGCGTCGATTACGGACAACCCTTGGGTGAGAGGGGTGATTTCGGAAGGTCTAAAGATATCCTTCAAATGAAAGCCTCCATTAACTCGAAGTCCAAATGGACTCAACTTCCGTCAAATCCGCAGAAAAGAGACGCTCTGTTATCAGAGGTGCAGTCTCTTTTAATGAAGAACGCGGTAGAGGTCGTAGAAAACCAGGAGACACCGGGATTCTACAGCCATGTGTTTCTGGTTCCGAAACCAGACGGCTCGTTCCGTCCAGTCATAGATTTGAGCTGGATAAACAAGCTGATCGTCGCTCCGAAGTTTTATATGGAGACGATTCGATCGGTCAGAGCGAGTATTCGGGTGAACGATTATGCAACAAGCATAGATCTCAAAGATGCGTACTTTCACGTCATGGTACATCCGACATTCAGAAAGTATCTACGCTTCGCAGTCCTAGGGGTGGTGTATCAATTCCGGGCGATGTGCTTCGGATTGAATCTAGCACCCTGGGCTTTCACTCGGGTAATGAACTCGGTAATGATGTATTTCCGAGCTCATTCGTCTGCGGTAACGTCGGCCTACCTGGACGACATTCTTCAGAGGTACGGCAACGAGTTAACGCTTCAGAACGATGTGCAGAATCTGCTTCTATTGCTCCGACGTCTCGGTTTTATAATAAACGAGGAGAAGTCGGATCTGGTGCCGTCCAAGTCATTCACACATCTGGGAATGAGCTTCGAGACGCACAACAATCTCGTTCGTCTGCCGTTAACCAGAGCGAAATTAGTCAGTTGTTACGCTCGCTATTGTCTGCACGCAGACAAAGTCACAGCGAGGGAGTTCATGAGACTGATAGGTCTGTGCGGAGCCGCTGCGGATCTCATTCCGATGGGGCGGTTACGCACGCGTCCTCTCCAAATTTTCTTGACTCAGAATTGGAGTGTGAAAATTCATTCCCTCGACATAGACGTTCTCTTGTCAGATCAAGTGAAACGAGAGTTTCAGACTTGGGCAAACATTCAGTGGTTAACTCAGGGAGTTCCGCTGCAGTTGCCGGATCCGAGTTTTACCATTATGACGGATGCCAGTCAAACAGGTTGGGGTGCATCATTGATCCCAACGGATTCGAGATGCCAGGGTCTTTGGGATCCGCAATTCCTGGACAAGCATATAAACATCAAGGAAATGATGTCAATTTGGCTTGCGTTACGTCATTGGATGGTCATTATTCACAGTGCTCATGTCCAAATCCTATCCGACAATACGCCAGTAGTGGCGTATATACAGAATCAGGGAGGCACTCATTCAGTTCCGTTGTTCAATCTAACGGAAAGAATCCTTCTGTTTGCCCTAGAACATCAAGTTCTTCTTTCGGTCCGTCATATACCGGGTCGTCTGAACGTACTAGCAGACTCCCTTTCACGAAAGGGTCGCTTGTTGCTGTCGGAGTGGACTCTCAACAAACAAGTATTCAATCAGATTTGCTACCAGTGGGAACGGCCAATGATAGACTTATTTGCGACACATCTCAACAATCAGTTGCAGACGTATGTGTCTCCGTGTCCGGATCCAAGAGCATTTGCAGTACACGCTCTGTCGATCCCTTGGGACGGAATGATAGGATATGCGTATCCTCCAGCGCCGTTAATTCAGCAAGTATTGCTAAAGATAAAACAATCTCAATGCAAGATTCTGTTGGTAGCATCTCTGTCTCCACAGAGACCGTGGATAAATCTACTCAGGTGTCTGTTGTGGGACCTACCGCGAAAGCTTCCTCCACGGGAGGATCTTCTTTCGCAGGGGAGATCGCGTCAACTCCATCACAACCCGCAAGGTCTCAACTTTCACGTTTTTCCGTTGTGCGGTCCTTCTTGCATGGCAAGCACTTTACAGGACGAGCAGTGGACGCGATTTCTAACTGTAGGAGGACCTCCTCTTCGCTAAACTATGCGGCTAAGTGGAAGGTTTTTCGTCGTTGGTGTAGGGATCATTCTGTTGATATTTTTGATCCCTCCATACCAGACATTGCAAACTTTCTAGTATACTTGTTTGACGAAATCAAACTGCAGCCTGTTACTATTAAGGGTTATAGGTCTATGTTATCTGATACCTATGCACATCATGATAGTTTACAAATTGGATCTAATGTCTCTTTATCTAAGTTAGTTAGAAACTTCTCGATAAATAGACCCAGAACTCTTAGGTTAATTCCTAAGTGGAATTTAGCTTGGGTTCTTCTTAAATTGAAGGAAAAGCCATTTGAACCTCTTGGGACAGTAGATTTCAAATTCTTGTCTTATAAGACAGCTTTTCTCTTAGCTTTCTCTTCTGCTAGAAGAGTCAGTGAGCTTCATGCACTGTCGGTGGATGATTCTCACTATCGTAGTGTCGGGAACACTATCACCTTCACTACTAATGTGTGATTTTTAGCTAAGAATCAGGCTCCTAATAAATATCCGGAACCTATTGTTATTAAGGCTCTTCCGTCTTCAGGCGGGCGTAGGCCTTTACTCTGTCCTGATAGAGCGTTACGTATCTATAAACAGAGATCTCAGTTTATCAGAAAGGGACGAAAACGTTTCTTTCTGTCTCTGATGCCTAATAGAAAGGACATTTCGGTCCATTCTATTGCTAGATGGATTCAATTAACTAACCGTACTGCGTATGAAAATTTATCTTCCTCTCAGCAGTCTGTGCTTAAGATTTCGGCTCATGAAGTAAGAGCTCTTTCTACTTCTTGGGCTTATGCTAATAGTATTGCTATTACAGATTTAATGAAGGCTGCTTATTGGTCTCAGCCATCCACATTCACGAATTTTTATCTCAGAAATATTGAGTCCATTTCTGGAGACCTGCATTGTTTAGGTCCGTTATCTGTTGCTCAGAATGTCGTCCACTAAACAGTTGCAACTATAGTTATGCAGGCTTTCTGTTCCGGCAGTGACTCCATCCGGCTGCCCTCTTCGCTCTGGGCTATTTGACCCAGGGCAAGGGGAAGGGGGGGGGGGGGGGAGGGTGTTGCCTTAGGTCACCTGCTTTATAGTGAAAAGCAAGGGAATGCCTCCTCCGAAGTCAGTATTTCTGAGTCGTTTCCGGGATGGTTTTAAAGTGTAATATTAATGTTAAAAATTCATTCATGTCATATTTTTAAAGTGTAGCTCAGTGTGAAGCATTTGTATATGTCAAGTGTCAAACGGGCGTTAATATACAATCCTTGGATACTTTTAGAGAATATAAAGAGTCTCAATTCTCTGGACTAACTTTATTTATTGGCTTACTTTAAAAATAATTAGTATAAAGTGTTATACTGGATGTTAATAGAGAACATGAATGTTATTGTGCTCAATTATGAAGGGTATTGTATCTTTCTAATTTAACATAAAATAAGAAAGATACATGTAAAGCCTAATACTCCTTTTCTCCTTGAGGGGTTGCCTCTATATTATATAGTTGAGCTTATTGGATTTTCCTCTATGTCCTAGGCCCTCCAGCCTTTTTACTATTCAGCTAAGTCTGGGTCATTGGTACAGTATAAAAATGTTAAAAAATTTATAGTAATTTATATATTTTTTATACTTACCAATGACCCAGACGGGGATGGCCCTCCCAGGAGTTAGGAACTCTTACCTCCCCGCTGAGTACATAGCGCTGACCAGGCACTGCCAGTAAGAATGATAATTGGTGCCAATTTCGGAACGTCCTTGACACTGCGCATGCGCAGTAAGGGCAAAGTATGGAGGTCCTTTAGGTCATGATTTCTTTTGGTTTTAGATGCAAATTTTGGGGATTGGGGGGCAAAATTTGTGTTTGGCCCTGGATTTTTTAGAGTTAGCACCAGCTAAGTCTGGGTCATTGGTAAGTATAAAAAATATATAAATTACTATAAATTTTTTAACTTTTTGTCAAATTAGGTTTCGGCTCATATTGAGCAGAGGTGTGGGGAAAAAATGGCCAAATTTTTTGAAAATCTTCCTCTAGTGAACCACCAGTAGCAGAGACTTGATATGTGGTATACAGAGTCATTTTGAGGTTTAGAATCAAGTTTGTTCAAGAGGAGTTTGTCCGGCATTATTTGCCTTCGTTATGGGAGGGGCAAAAATTTTGGTCACACCTAAAATGTCTATTTTCAGAACCATGAGGTCGATTTGAACCCAATTTGATATGAGATGATAATGGGTCATAAGTAGTTGATTGATGCAAAAAAAAATTTTTTCTGATTGCCCCATGGGAACCTCGGGAGCTAAAAATAGGAAAAACCTTAAAACTGCCATATCTCCAAAACTTCACGGCACAGAGAATTCTTATTTTGTATAAAGCTTACTTTTATCCAGTAGAATAGAATGGTTAAAAAAAATCCCTATCGGTTTGATCACAAGGTACTTTTTTCAGGACTTTGAAAAAGTGCTGTATCAGCACTTTTTAACACCGCAGCCAAAGGGAAAAAGATCAAAAAATCTTCTTCTCCAGATCCAGCAGGCAGAATTTTTTGATATTTGGTATGCAACATTGTAGGGTGGATCTGATTCAAGTTTGTTCAGATCGGCCTCCTGGGTTCATATTTGGGCTCAGTAAAGGAGCCCGATTTCGAACTTAGTGCATTTCAGGCAAATTTCTTAAAAAATCTTCTTCTCCAGATCCAGCAGGCAGAATCTTTTGATATTTGGTATGCAACATTGTGGGGTGGATCTGATTCAAGTGTGTTCATATCGGCCCCCTGGGTTTATATTTGGGCTCAGTATAGAAGCCCAAATTCGAACTTAGTGCATTTCAGGCAAATTTCTTAAAAAAACTTCTCCAGATCCAGCAAGCAGAATCTTTTGATATTTGGTATGCAACATTGTGGGGTGGATCTGATTCAAGTTTGTTCGAATCGGCCCCCTATGTTTATATTTGGGCTCATTATAGAAGCTCGAATTCGAACTTAGTGGATTTCAGGCAAATTTCTTAAAAAATCTTCTTCTCCAGATCCAGCAGGCAGAATCATTTGATATTTGGTATGCAGCATTATGGGGTGGATCTGATTCAAGTTTGTTCAAATCGGCCCCCTGGGTTTATATTTGGGCTCAGTATAGAAGCTCGAATTCGAACTTAGTGCATTTCAGGCAAATTTCTTAAAAAATCTTCTCCAGATCCAGCAGGCAGAATCTTTTGATATTTGGTATGCAACATTGAGGGGTGGATCTGATTAAAGTTTGTTCAAATCGGCCCCCTGGATTCATATTTGGGCTCACTAAAGAAGCTCAAATTCGAACTTAGTGCATTTCAGGCAAATTTCTTAAAAAATTTTCTCCAGATCCAGCAGGAAGAATCTTTTGATATTTGGTATGCAACATTGTGGGGTGGATCTGATTCAAGTTTGTTCAAATCGGCCCCCTGGATTCATATTTGGGCTCACTGTAGAAGCCAGAATTCGAACTTGGTGCATTTCAGGCAAATTTCTTAAAAAATCTTCTTCTTCAGATTCAGCAGGCAGAATCCTTTGATATTTGGTATGCAACATTGTGGGGTGGATCTGATTCAAGTTTGTTCAAATTGGCTCCCTAGATTCATATTTGGGCTCACTATAGAAGCTCGAATTCAAACTTAGTGCATTCAGGCAAATTTCTTTGAAAATCTTCTTCTCAAAATCCAGCAGGCAGAATCTTTTGATATTGGGTATGCACCATGCTTAAGGGGGTGAGATTCAAGTTTGTTCAAGCCAAGTCCCTGGGTTTATATTTGGGCTCACTGTGGTAGCCCGAATTATAACTTAGTTCAAAATGAGGAATTTTCTTTAAAAATCTTCTTCAGAACCAGCAGTTGGAATGTTTTGATATTTGATATGCAGCATCCTTAAGGGGGTGAGATTCAAGTTTGTTCAAGCCATGTCCCTAGGTCCATATTTGGACTCACTGTGGGAGCTTGAATTGTAACTTAGTTCAAAATGAGGAATTTTCTTTAAAAATCTTCTTCTTCAGATCCAGCAGTTGGAATGTTTTGATATTTGGTGTACAGCATCCTTTTGGGGGGGGGGGGGGGAGGGGGAGGGGGAGATTCAAGTTTGTTCAAGCCAAGTCCCTGGGTTCATATATGGGCTCCCTGTGGGAGCCCGAATTATAACTTAGTTCAATATGAGGAATATTCTTTAAAAATCTTCTTGTTTTATAGATCCACTGGTCAGAATCTTTGGATATTTGGTATAAGCTTTTCTTAGGAGGAGCAGATGCAACTTGTTGAAATCAATTCTCTGGGTTGATATTTAGGCTACCATGTCAGGTGAGCGGCCTCAGGCCCCTTGGGGTCTCTTGTTTTTAAAAATCTGCTTCTTCAGATCCACCAGTCAGAATGCTTTCATGTTTGGTATACAACATTTCTAGGGGGGTGGGGGGGTCAGATTCGAGTTTGTTCAAATTGGTTCCGTGGGTTAATATTTGGGCTCCCTATGGTAGCCCGAATTTTAACTTCATGCAATACGAGGAAATTTCTTTAAAAATCTTCTTCTTCAGATCCACTAGTCAGAATGCTTTCATATTTGGTATACAACATCTCTAGGGGGATCAGATTCAAGTTTGTTCACGTCAGGTCTGTAGGTTAGTATTTGGGCTTGCTGTGGTAGCCTAAAGTTTAACTTAATGCAATATGAAGAAATTTCTTTAAAAATCTTCTTTCCAGATCCAGCAGTCAGAATGCTTTCATATTTGGTATACAACATCTCTTGGGAGGTCAGATTCAACTTTGTTCAAATCGAGAGCCTGAGTTAATATTTGGGCTCCCTATGGGAGCCGGAATTGGCCATATGGCTGAAGAATTAAAAATTTTGTATTCAGTATCCTCTAGACATGTGTAACTAAGATTAATCCACATAGGGTGTATGAAGGGGCTTCAAAGGGGAGCTCCACATTTTACATTATGATCAACTGAAGAAAAGGCATGATGCTCGGACTATTTTTGTCCCTCCTGAGGGGCTCAAGGATTGACAATGTATCCTCTGGAGATGGATTGCTTAATATAGACTCATTCTTGGACTCTGGTTATACTGTGTTCTGTTCAAGGTGAGCACTTTAGGCCCTGTGGGGCCTCGTGTTTTACAAGTGGTTCTTTGCAACCTACTTGTAATTAAAGTAATACAGATTACATATAGCTGGTTCATCCCAACAACTGAACCCCACAAGAATCTTTTGAGGGTATGCCTAACTTTTAAGATATACAGGAACGCTGGAGCCTAATTCGAAGTGGAGGGTCTAAAAACAAATGCCGGTTTTCGCCCTGTTGTAGGAAAATTTTAATAAATTAGACCCCAAACACTCATTTCAGGATTATTTTAATGCAGAAACACTTCGTATTCATGGTACTCATGGCTAGAAAGTTTTAAAATCTAGATCAAGAACATCCCCAGGAGCTTGATAAACAAAATTGGGTATCTGACGATTAAGCTTCTACATCGTCGGTATACTATACTCAGCTCAAATGCCATATTTTGACACCTGATATCACAAATGTTGGAAATTCTGACTGAAACGCCCATTATTCTGACTGAAACATCACAACTAGTAGAGAACATTTGTTCACATGATTATGTGATGTTTTAGTCAGAATTGAGGGTGTTTCATAGACAAAATTTCCAACAACAGTTGAAATTTTCAATGGAAAATTCTGTTTGAGTTAGAAAGTTCAACAATGATTGAGTCAGAACGTAGCGTCGAATTATGAGATTCTTTTAATGTGTGTTAGTGCATCATATTTGGAGAAAAGTTTTCTAAACAATGAAAAACCATTTTCTCAACCCTTGAAGTCTGCTGCAACAAATTTTCCAAAGTTTTTCTGTAAGTTTTCATTAACCCTTTACCTAACATGAAAAGCAGACGACACTTTCTAAAATAATTCTTGAATAACTAATTTTTTTCATATTTTGTTTCAAAAACATAGGTTATGACCCCTCGTTGGAACGAGCTCGACGAGCTCGTTCCAACGAGGGGTCATAACCTATGTTTTTGAGACAAAAAATGAAAACAATAATGAAAATTAATTGGCGATTTTTGAGAATAGCGCTGGCCGGTTTTGGCCGTTACGTTACGTAAAGGGTTAAGGGCTGCAAATTCATAAGCAACTTCTAATTTCAAGTTTTCAAGCCTTCTCTTATGAGTGTTCAAAACATAGATTATTGAACCTCTCTTGCGACATCTGGTAGTGGAGCCATGTTTTGATTCTCCCAGCTGTCCAGAAAGACCTCTCTCCAGTGAAACTGGTCACATGGTTTACATGTATAAGCTTTATAACAGTCATAACCTGGCAATTGCTTTTCGTGACGTGGTAGATCTTTTATAGAATCCATTATGTCTTTGAAGCATCTGAGATCTTTGTCTTTCATAAGAATCTTAAATGTGATCAACTGGGACGATAAATTTCAATGTTGACATCCTGTGCATATCTGGCTTTCAATTCCCCAATTTCCATGCTAAGATCTTCCCCCTCAGAAGTTTTCAGTAAAAGGTTTTCCATTGATGCATACACCCTGAATGCAGGTTGATTGAAATGTTCTAGAGTGCATGAAATTGCAAGATCCACAGCCTCATAAAACAATTGTCTGAAATGATCACATGCTGTATCTGCATATTCTGGTGCTGCCATACCTACCTCGGATCATGCAGGAACACGTCGCTTTCTTGGGAGTGTTGACTCACTAATTTCTGGGTGCTCTTTCTTCTTCAACAGAACTAAGTAATATAAGGCATCGACTGATGCTTCATCTCTTATAGATTCTAAAGAAGCCACTATGAGCTGAGCTAGCTGTTGACATGCTGTAGCTGATATGCCTGGAAACTAGGGTTTTCGAATGGTTGTCTGTTTGACAAATCTCATTTTGAACAGCATGGCTAGTATAATTGTCTCCTTTACATTGAGACCACTTAGACCAGCAAGCATCATCAAGACCTCCTAATTTAAAAAGTTGAGTGAAATTTGAGTACACATCGTCAGCGCCCCCCAGCTATGCCCTGCTTTGAGAGGTACTGAAGAGATTTGATTATTTTTGCCAGACATTGACGATTTTCTAATTATGTTCTTTTGCTGCCTTATTAGTCAATTCAATTATATCAGTATGAGTTCCGGGAATAGTTCAATAGATGTCTACTGCAACTTTATGGCATTCTGATTGTTGGTGTTCCTTGAACCTCAGTGAAGTTTTTTTCCAATTGGAAAATCCCACAGCAATGAATGCCTTGACCAAGTTCTTCACAGACTTTAAATTCCCTTTGCAGTTTGATTCAAACAAAAATAGCAGAATGCTGAATCTTTTTCTTCATCATAATGGAGCCAATTATACTCTTTGAACCACGTTTCTTGAAATGAGCAGTTTTGTTTTCCATATGATTTCTTCGGAAAAGGAAAGTTGTTCTGTTGATTAGGTTTGTCTAATGTTATAGAATACTCCCTGTTTGCACTTAATAAATCCTCATATTCTAGTCAGTTTTCCTCACCTAAGGCTCAGTTTCGCTTCCAAATTGTCTTTCAACAATTTTGAGTCTGGGAATGTTCGATGTATCCTTTGACGATCCTGGAACATTGACTGTTTCATCATGAATCGATTTTCTGTTATCTTGTATATCGTGTGATCGACATTTTGAACAATCAATTTACATTGGAATCAACGTTGTTTAACTTAAGGGACATCATCAACAACTTGTTTTGGTTAATGGCGATTCGTGCATGACCAAAGTCTCATCGTATATTTACAGTTGAACACGTGCAAATCGCTCCAGCAATGTGCCGAAACTTTGATCACGCACCTTGACACTCGATTTGCTCTCTCATAAAATTCTGTCAAGCGATGTATGGGGCTGGGGAGGGGGGGGGGGGGGGTAATCCAGTGGTAATTTGAAACGTTTGAATGAGACACTGAAGTTTGTTCTGGCAATTGCATCATTATCAATGGCACAAAATAATATCAAACCAGATCATACAAAGCCGAAAAATAATTCAAGTTTGCCATAATTTGTTCCTTTCAAACAAGGATTACCCAAAACAAGTGTTGTAAATTGGCGGAAGAGACTGTACAGATCACTTCCAAGGAACTTACATGGAGAAAAAAGTGTGTGTGTGTGTGTGGGAGAGGGGGGGGGGGGGGGGGGTAATAATCCTAATTTTTTCATGTGCATGATTGATGATTGATCGTTCACCATGAATTGTAGTTGCGCGAGTGATAGCGACCCTTTAAAATGAAGTGCTGCTCATATCAATTAAATACACTAACTTGATGCATTAATTGACTTTTTCAAAAAATTATGCCGTTTTTTCCCCTGATTCTCTCTTGTTACACGATCACTCACAGAAATTTCCGGAACAGTGCTATTTTCCATAGTCGTCGAAATTAGGTCTCACAGAAAGACAAATGTGAAGTTTGTATACACTAGTTTCTATTTATTGCATATGCATCCATTAAAACTATCTCGATTTGCGATACTCATTCTGTAGATTTATTGAAAGCATAACATCAGTTCATTTGAAAGAATACAAAGTTTTGGATCTGATAATGCTCAGATGGTGCTAAAATAATGCACAGTTGTTGTTGCTTCAAACATTCAGAATGCAACTGAGGCATTCAATTATTTTCACATGTATCAATTTTTAAAATGCTGTTTTCTGTTTACTTCTGATTGCTTCAGGCAAATTTGTTTATATCTTCACAATTTCGTATCTACTGCAGATTTGTCTGCATAAAAGTCTTTTAACCACAGTTGTAAGTAATTTCTTGTTGATTCTGATGCATAACACTGCATGCAGCTTTTGTCAACATGCTCTTTCATATAAAAGCAAAATCTGAGAGGAGATATTTTTTCAAATGAACGGCTTATTGCCCCTTTAACAGTTCAGAGATTTTCTATTGAGTGGACTGTAGATCTTAAATGTATGAATATTCAAACACAGTTTTGTTGAAATTGTGGGCAAATGTTCCTGCATGTCAGCACCATGACATAGTTTGAAACATTCACAAAAAAGTGCATCAACCTTATATATTTACCCATTAAAATAATGGAAATAGAGTATTGTTCTACATTAAACTTTTGAAGCCTCTGTATGCAATAAAACTATTATGAGTCACTTATTACTTTTCGCTTTATAACAGTTCAATGTTTCACTTTTGTGCTTAAAAAACCAGTTACATCTTATTTGAAAGAGCTTTCTGAGTTGAAGAAGATGTATATAGAATAAACGTATAGTGTTTTCAAGTAAAACATTTATTCTACGAGTAGGATTAAGAATGAAACCGACGAGCCTTTGGCGAGTCGGTTTCATTCTTAATTCCACGAGCAGAATATTTGTTCTGAACCGATGGTCTGGTATAAACCAAATTTGGTTTGTGTTATTATTGGGTCATAAGTACTTGACCCATGCAAAATAAAATTTCTGCATCCCCATGGGAACCCTGGTAGCTAAAAATAGAAATATTTTCAAACGCCCATATTTCCCAAAATTGCCATCGGTTATGTTAGGTTGTTCTGTAATGGGCATTGAAAAAAATGCTAAGTCAGCATATTTGCAAAAATTTTAAAAAATCTTTTCTCCAGAACCAATCAGCAGAATCTTTTGATATTTGGTATACAGCATTCATGGAGGGTCAGATAAATGTTTGTTGAAATAAAGCTCATTGGTTCATATTTGGGCTCTCTACAGGAGCCCAAAGTTTTAACATAGTTATAATGTAATATGGGGAATATTCTTTAAAAATCTTCTTCAGAACCACCAGTCAGAATCTTTTAATATTTGGTATACATCATTGTTATAAGGGTCAGATTCAAGATTGTTCGAACCAAGTCCCTAGGTTAATATTTTGGCTTCTTTCGCCCCCCTTCGGTTGCATTGGAGGATCGTGACCCTTCGCTGGTTAAGAGGGTCAGGTGTGAAGCCACTTTGCTGGTTCATCCCATGTCGAACCGGTTAGTACGGGCAGTGAGCTTAGGGAGGCCCTCTCCTTACACACTCAGGTTCTGTCCAAGAGCCTTCCTGTTGCTCCAGAGAGGCAGCGAGTGGTTTCCAGGCGCCCCCTATGGTGCCTCCGCCCGGGATTGGAAACAGGCTGCTTTCTGATCCCCCTGGTGTTCCTACACCATGGGAGGCATTGGCTGGTTTACCCACAATGTGCTATGTGTCTTCCGACTCTGGGGAGGAATCGGACATCCTTGATGTCGAGAGCCAGCAGTCTTCTGACTTGGTGACAGCTCTTGACTTTGTGTTTGGGTTCCTTCCAGATCTCAAACCATCAAACCAGCCAAAAGTGTCAGCCAGGCTGTGTTCATCGGTCACATGCCTACAGCCTGTGGAGCAACCTGCTTCGTCCGTGCCGGTCAGTACAGGTGGTTGAAGCATTTTCAGCCTTGGACTCTAAACTGAGTTCCAAGGCTATGAAGGATCTGTTCTTCACCAGGGTTGACACATTTTTGCCTCCAGTGCGTTATCATTACTACGATTTCGACAATCCGTCAGTCTGCCAGACTTTGAGGTTTTGGATCAGGACTCCAATTCCCTCAGGCTTTCCAAGCCCAAGTCTGACGTCATTCCTATGACGACTGTGGAGTCCATGTAGGCTGATCAGGAGAAATGCTGAGTATGCTTTCTCTCTCCGATCATGTTGTCTCTACCTTAGCTGCCTATCTGCCTCCAGATAGGTTTGACGATCTACAGGCTCCTTTGCGTGTGCTGTCCAAGGCGCTCATGCATCTTACTCACACGCATGCCTGTGACACGGCTATTTTGGAACTAGTTCGAAGGGACTCTTTGCTGGACACAGGCCGATCCCTTCCCGGGGGCAGCACGCTGCTCTTCGATCTGCTTCTTTGGCAGGACCGCTACTGTTCAGTGTGTTCCACGTCGACTGTCTGGATGATATGCTACGTCATTCCAAAGATCAGCTGGTGCTTTGTCAGCTTGATCAACCTTCTAGGGGAGGCAGGGACCGTTCAAAGCCTAACAAGTACCCTTCTGCTTCCTCTGCGAAGCAAAGGGTCGATCCTTCTGCCTCCACTTCTACTTCTTACTCACGGGGTAAGTGTAAGTGTTGGCAGGCTAGAGGGAAGTCTCAGGATTCTTCATTCAGTAGAGGAGGTGGTTTCTCCTCTCGTGGGCCTCGTCGGGGCTCGAAATGAAGGTCCTCACCTTGATTCATCCCAGGTTGGAGGAAGGATAGCAGAGTTCGCAGACCTTTGGGCCGCCGTCACATCCGATCCTTGGGTGTTAGATGTTGTTTGGTCCGGGCTGCGAATATCCTTCCGAAGGCACCCCACTCTATCCAGAATGCCTCTTCCAACCACAGTTCCTTCAGATGTTTTATGTCGGGAGCTTTTGTCCATGGAGATAGACAGTCTCCTGGCCAAGGGGGCATTCGAGGTCCTCAAGAACATTCAGTCCGTGGGGTTTTATTCCCACCTGTTCTTGGTGCAGAAGAAGGACGTCCGACTCCGACTGGTTATCGATCTGAGTATCCTGAAACAGTCTATCATTACTCCCAAGTTCAGCATGGAGATCTGATGCTTCAGTTTCCAGAATCTCTTCATCCTCACCTTCTTCACTGGACGACTGTTCTGTGGATCATGCAGGGTGTCCCGTTGGACTTACCCACGTCCGATCACGTTCTGACGGTAGATGCCAGCGATCTCGGATGGGGTGCGACGTTGGATCCTCTAGGTCTTTCCCTTCATGGATGTGGGACCAGGATCGGGCATCTCTACACATCAACTGGAAGGAGCTTCTTGCTCTTCTTCCAAGTTTCGGGCTGTGGATCCCTCACCTGTCGAATCGTCAGGTCCTTCTGTTGTTCGACAATTCGACAGTGGTTGCTTCATTCGGAACCAGGGCGGCACACACTCGGTTCCAATGTACGAATTGGCTCGGGATCTTCTACTGCTCGCTCAGGATGTCAACGCTGGGGTGGTTGTTCGTCACATTTCTGGTCGTCTGAATGTCCTAGCAGACACCCTGTCCCGATGGGGCAGGTTCTTTTCCACCGAGTGGATGCTCCGCATGGTGGTGTTCCATCAATCTCTTTGCAACTCGTTGGAACCATCAGGTGGACACTTTTGTGTCCCCGTTTCCAGATGCTCTGGCTTTCGCCGTGGACACTCTGGCCCTCCTTTAGGACAGTCTTGTCGGCTACACCTTCCTGCCGGTTCCGATTCTGCCTCAGGTTCTAGCCCAGATATGAACCTGCAGTCGTCGAATCCTTTCGATCACACCCCTGTCGCCTCGGTGGGTGTGGATCAATCTGCTCCGCTCTCTGTTAGTGGTAGTTCTGGCATGTCTCCCTCTACGTCACAACTTTCTTTGCCAAAGTCTCCCGAGGAGGTTTCAAGTTGACCCGACTTCATGGCACCTTTGTGCATGTCTTTTATCGAGTCTCCTCCGTAGTGGTTTTTAGAGATGCAGTGGAGTTGCTTTTCTTCTTCCAGGAGGCACTCACTCCACTGGTTTAGCCTCTGGCTAAGTAGATTGTTCCTCTGTCGATGGTGTGCTATCACTCTGATGCTTCTGTCACTCCTTCGATCACACCACTTGTGGAGTTTCTGATATATGTTTGTTTCTGGGGGTCTCCAGCAAGGGGTACAAGTCCATGCTTCGGAAACCTTTTTCATATGTCGTACCACATTGTTTCGATACTCATCCTTGCCTTTCCAAGCTTATTCAGCTCTTTTCCTTGAAAAGGCCTAGGACTTTTCAGTTTACGCCAAGATGGACACTTTCTTGGGCGCTGTTCTGCTTGGGGCGGGGGCATTCACGCCTTTATCCTAGATAGATATGCATTTTCTCACATGCCAGATCTCTCCTGCATCCATTTCTCGATGGATTTGTCTTGCTATTCGTGCAGCTTCCGCTCGGCTATCTACTGGTGATTGTATTACCAATTGTTTTTTCTGCCACGAGGTGCATGCATTGTCTTCCTCTCAGGGCTTTTACTAACTCCGTCATGTTGTCGGATGTTATACTGGCAGCCTACTGCAGAAATGCTACCTTCTCCATTTATCTGCGACAGTTGCAAGAGCCAACAGAGGACCTTTGTCTTTCTTCGGCTCAGGCTGTTGTCTATCCCAGCCATTCAGCTTATTACAGGGTCAGTTCCAGCTCCGTGCTGTTACTGCTCTTTCTGTCTGTGCATTGCACTTCACCATACGCCTCATCTTTCATTGTCTTTTACTAATGTTTTTGATACTATGGTTTGATAGGCCTAGGGATCTCTTCCTCTGTCCACGGTTCCAGTGCTATTGAGTTATGTGTGGGTTGGTTATGTGATTCCCTCCTCCTATTGTCTGTTCAGCCTGTAGTAAACAATTGTAAGGTAGGTTGATAAGAAATATAAATTTTATAGTAAATTTCTCTTCTTATTATACCTACCGCAATTGTTTACATGGAGGCCCTCCCGTCTTCTTATTCGGGTAAGAATCCTTCCTCCCCGCTGATCACATACCTCCTATGTTGGCGGACTCAGAAGAATGGTTTTGATTACTGCTTCCACACTGGATAACAGAAGTCATGGAATTGTACTAAGAGAAGAGCATCTCTTACTGGGTGTGCGCCGATGGCGCTCAACCCAGTTTTGGCTTATTTTTTCATAGTGTTTTTACAGCACTTTTCTTTCCCAAATCTCTTGGGAAAGATTAAAATAGAGAGTATTTTATCCGAGTTAGGTTCTTCCACTGTAGTGCAAGCCTGTAGTAAACAATTGCAGTAGGTATAATAAGAAAGGACATTTATATACTATACTATTATTATATTTATACTATAAAATTTATATTTCCTTGAGGCACAAATATCAATTGTCTGTTTATTTTCTTGAGTTTTTACAATACCACAGACTGGAAATAAGTTGTCATAAACACAATAAACACAAACAAATCTTATACTAATAGCACCAGATCATTGCTTCAAACTGGCTACTAAGACAAGTTTTTCTTCCTGTTGTTTGAGTTCTGTTTCCTTTTCCTTGGCTCTTTTCCTGAAACAGTTAAACTGAGTTACGAAGCTCAACTTTCCGATGCTTTCTGTTTTCTCACAGAGTTTGTCAGCTTTTGCTGCAAGTTCATCTATGTCAGATCTCATACCTTTATTATTACTTTTCACAGTCTTAATCTCGTTAATTGTTGCCTTTCTCTTTCTCATTTGTTCAGAACATTTCTTCTCTCTTTTCTCAACAAGATGTAGTTCATACCTATGTCTTGCACTTGAAGCAGAAACAAGAAGCTCATTGGTTATGGGAACATTCAAGACACCACCAACTTTATTAACATAATCACATGTAAGTCTCTGTGCCACTAGAGACTGGTTCTGAAGGTTTTCAACCTCTGTCTCTTTATTTATAGAGAAGCCCTGCTCACTGTAGCATTTCCATGAGAAAGAACAAGTAAAAGTTTTACAACGTCAAATAACAATGGGAACTTCTGTGACATGTTATTCTGAAAAAATGTTAACTCAATCTTCCTTTCTGCAGAACTTTGTGAATTTTTCAGAATCAACAGATTTTATCTCATCTAGAAACTGAGAGTAATCTTCCAACAGTTTATCTGATTGACTGGCTTCTATTTTTTCTGAGGCAGTGATGAGGATACTAAGAATCTTCTTGAATTTCTTTCTGCAACTCCCTTGATCAGACACCATCCGTGTTAGATTCAAACATGACAGACACCTGACAAGGGAATAAATTAATGGACTCTTGTCTACAATTTTACTGCACATATCAATTAAAAACCATCTACAGTCCATTTTGAAATCCATAATTTGTCTTTCTGACAGGTTTACCATTTTTTAGAGCCATTTCAGTCAACAATCCTATCTCAGTCTTACTGTGAGTCTGATAAATATCTTTGTCTTTCAAATCGATGTTGACAATCTTAGCAGGAGTGTTGTATGCTTCAAGGACAGAAGGCTTTACAAACATTCTTAAAAGTGCCTTTAGAGTACGGGTCAAGACATCAGCTAGGAAGCATATCAGAGGAGAATCTGTCTGATATGCAGTCAGCAATGGTGTCAAATGCCAAGCAACTAACTTGAAAAATTCAAGTTTAGCTATGAAAAGTTCATCGTCCAGCAGTCTTGATAGTAGCAAAAGACTTGCAATCCGGCAAATTAACAGTTTTCTTTTCAACTGCTTTTAGGTACAACTTGATGTCTTCCCAAATGTCAAGCGCCCTCTTGGAAACTGGCTCATTCTCCACTGATGTTTGACAAACTTCATTGGGAACACCTGTGATTTTGCAACTTGTTGAAAGTCCTCTCTCCTAGCAGGGGAGTCCTTGAATAAATAATAAAGAGATGCCAAAACATGTCAATCATCCATCCAGTTGCTTTCACTCCAAGCTGTTGTGGATAGTATGGAGTCCACATTCAGCTGCTCACTTATCATGTCATAAAACTTCCAATTAACGTTTGGTCCATCCATCCCAATTTGAATTATTTTGTTAGGTTTCAGTCCACTTTCGTTTTGAACAAACAGTGAAATGCTCAAACAAATCTTTGGCAGTGGCATGGCCCAGAAAAACTGATCCCAAATATCTGGTAGTAACTGCATTGAGTGAGTCCCAGTACCTTATGTGGACATCCATTTGTTTTTCCTGTGCTTTCTTGTTGAGTGACTCGTCAAACAACACAGAAAAAATGCCCATTAACACTGTCTGTTATAAATTTTGTCACATAAGGAGCAATCCCAAACACAGTTAAATATGCAGATTTCCTTTCCGCACAGGAGAAATGCTTTGCTATTTCGCTATCCTGAAACATCGTCATGATAATCTTTGAAATGTTCTCATTTCCTTTGTAAGAATGATGCTTTGTTATTGTGTATAAAGTCCAAATAATCTCAGATTTTAGAGTGTCATTTTTAGTTATGGAAGGCATAATAGAAGTTTGTTTCATTTGTTTCACTGTAATCACATCTTCTTTTGCAGTAACAGTTGCGTCTGCATTTTTCTTTTGGAAACTTGTGGAAATATTCAATGTAGATTAATTTCTTATCAACCAACTCACAATTGTTTACTACAGGCTTGCACTACAGTGGAAGTCCCTAACTCGGATAAAATACTCTCTATTTTTGTCTTTCCCAAGCAATTTGGGAAAGAAAAGTGGTACAAAAGCACCAAGAAAAAATAAGCCAAAACTGGGTCGAGTGCAACCGGCGCAAACCCAGTTTGGGACGCTCTCTCTTAAGTACAACTCCACGACTTCCGTTGCCAGTGCGCATATACCGTCGCTAAAGACTCATTCTTTTTGTCATCCGCCTTGTGTCGAGATGTTCTGCACGGTTTCAGTGTTTATCCAGCTCGTTGATTGATGATTCCTGATTCATAGTGCATCAGAGTATCCTTTGTATTCTCAGGAACAGTTTTCTTTATATTCTCTTCAATATTATATATCCATAATGTATTTTAATTGTTCTCTCTCGAGTCACGCGCGAATTACGTGTGCCATGCGGTTCGGACTTATTATTTTTCACAATTATTGTTAATGCTTAATTTGCTAAATTTTCTAATTGTGTTTGAGTTAGGTGTCAGCGGGGTACCACTCATACAGTTTTTCTTCTCTCTTTTGAGAGTAGTCATCCTGTTGTGTGGTTCCTGGTCGACCATCTGGGGTCTTTGTTTCTAGCACCTTTCTCTCTTCTTTGGGGGTGTTCTTCTGTTAACTGATTTCACCTTCTTTGCTCCTCTCACCTCTATCATGCCCAGGACAATTCCTTGTGGGCAATGTCTGCTGCCAAAGCATGTGGATGATTTACATTCTTCTTGTTCCCCCTGTAATGGGTGTTCGGCCGAGCGGCCATGTGGTGTCTGTGGATCATGGTCATCCACTTTCTGGGCGTCAGTTAACCGTGTCGTTCGTTCTCGTGGCCATGCCTCCCGCTCCTGCGGGAAAGGAGAACGTGGTCGTTCGGGGGCTCCCGAGCCGACCTTGTCTGGTGAGAGTTATTCCTCCTCTGTGGGGGATGTGCAGTCTTTTCCTGTAGTGGATACTGCGGGAGCTGTTGAGTGTTCTGGTGAAGAGGTGCCTGGTTCCGGGACTACGGCCCCCCTCCAGTCGACATCTGAGGCTGTCACTAGGGTTGTGACTCCTCCTTCGGAGCCGAGCAAGGGTGCTCTCTCCACTTTTCCACCAGCCTCAACGACTCCCGACGTATCTACGACTACTGCTGGTCCGTCTGCTTCGTCGTCAGTTTCAGCCGGCCTCGGCTTTTCGCTGCAGGGGACTGCAGGAATGTCTGGTTCTGTAGATGTGGGATATCGGCCTCAGCCTTCCCTGACTTCAACTCGGCGAAGTTGGAAGGGGCTGCCGGCCGAATCCACCTCTGTGGTCTCTACGCCGTCGAGCACCACAGTTGTGTCTTTGGATTTAGATGTTCTTAGTGGAGACACTATGAACTCAATGGCGTTTCCGTCCACTCATTCTGGCCACACGACCAGTTTTGGGGGACCAACGCCTTTTGTGCAGCCTGGACCTTCTACCCTGCAGAGGTCCGCAGTGACTCTCATGAGTTCTCGCTATATTGATCCTCGGGGTGCCTCGTACCCCTATACACGTCTGCCTTCAGATGTTTTGGTTGCCGCCCGTCGTCCCGCGTCAGGTGTTTTTGGAGGATCGTGACCCTTCACTGGTTAAGAGGGTCAGTGGTGATCCCCCTGGTGTCCCGACACCATGGGAGGCATTGGCTGGTTTGCCCACGATGGGCTATGTGTCTTCCGACTCTGGGGAGGAGTCCGACATGCTTGATGTCGAGGGCCAGCAGTCTTCAGACTTGGGGGCAGCTCTTGACTTTGTGATTGGGTTTCTGCCTGATCTCAAACCTACTAACCAGCCGACAGTGTCAGCCAGGCCGCGATCATCGGTCGCGCGCCTACAGCCTATGGAGCAACCTGCTTCTGGGCGCCTTCGACCGTGCCAGTCGGTACAGGTGGTTGAAGCTTTTTCAGCATTGGACTCCAAGCTGAATTCCAAAGCTCTGAAGACTTCGTTCTTCACCAGGGTTGACACCTTTTTGCCACCTGTGCGTTATCGTTCCTACGATTCTGCCAATCCGTCGGTCTGCCAGACTTTGACGGTTCTGGATCAGGACTCCACTTCCCTCGGGCTTTCCAAGCCCAAGTCTGCCGTCATTCCAATGACGACTCTGGAGTCCACGTTGGGCTTATCTAGAGAGATGCTTGGCATGCTTTCTCTCTCAGATCACGTCGTCTCAGCTTTGGCTGCTTATCTGCCTCCAGATAAGTTTGACAAGGTACAGGCTCCTTGTGCTGTCCAAGGCGCTTATGCATCTTACTCACACGCATGCCTGTAACACGGCTAATCTGGAATTAGTTCAAAGGGATGCTGTGCTGGACACAGGATGATCCCTTCCCGAGGAGCAGCGTGCTGCTCTTTAATCTGCTTCTTTGGCAGGTCCGCAACTTTTCCATGGTTCCGTGTCGATGGTCCGGGATGACCTACGTCATTCCAAAAATCAGCTGCTGTTTCGTCAACTTGATCAGCCTTCTAGGGGAGGCAAGGGCCGTTCCAAGCCTAACAAGTACCCTTCTGCTTCCTCTGTGAAGCAAAAGGCTGGTCCTTTTGCCGCCGCCTTTACTTCTTACTCAAGGGGTAAGGGTAAATTTAGGTCGGCAGAATGGAGGGAAGTCTCAGGATTCTTCATTTAGTAGAGGAGGTGGTTTCTCTTCTCGCGGGCCTCGTCGGGGCTCGAAATGAAGGTCCTCACCTCGACTCGTTTCAGGTTGGAGGAAGGATAGCAGAGTTCGCAGACCATTGGGCCACCATCACATCCGATCTGTGGGTGTTAGATGTTGTTCGGTCCGGGCTGCGAATATCCTTCCGACGGCACCCCACTCTGTCAAGGGTGCCTCTTCCAACCACAGTTCCTTCAGACGTTGTACGTCGGGAACTTTTGTCCACGGAGATAGACAATCTCCTGGCAAAGGGGGCGATCGAGGTCGTCAACAACATTCAGTCAGTGGGTTTCTATTCCCGCCTGTTCTTGGTGCCGAAGAAGGACGGCCGACTCCGACCGGTTATCGATCTGAGTATCCTGAACCAGTCTATCATTGCTCCCAAGTTCAGCATGGAGACTTTAAGGTCGGTCCGCCAATCACTTCACCAGGGAGATTTCGCTGCCAGCATCGACCTGCGAGACGCTTACTTCCACGTTCCGATGCATCTGGCGTCACGGAAGTATCTCAGGTTCGCTTTTCTGGGGCGAGTTTACCAGTTCCAGGCCATGCCTTTTGGCCTCAACCTGGTTCCTTGGGCCTTCACCAGACTGATGTCGCATGTGATAGCGTTCCATCGCACACAGTCCAGGGTGACTACTTCGGCATATCTGGATGATATCCTCCAGAGGCATTCCAATGCTGCCTTACTGGAGTCGGATGTCGCCACTCTGTTGAGCTTGCTCACGTCGCTTGGATTCAGAGTCAACGAGGAGAAGTCGGACCTGGTCCCTTCTCAGTCATTTTGTTATCTGGGATGGCTTTCCAAACCCAATTCAATTTGGTAGCGGTTCCCCAGGCCAAGGCTGTGATTCTCTCAGCTTTTGCTCTGACTCTGTCCCAGTCCACGTCTGCGACCGCTCGGAGTTTTCTCCGGCTGATCGGTCTCTGCGGTTCGGTGACGGATCTCATTCCTCTAGGTCAGCTGCATGTCAGACCTCTCCAACACTTTCTCCTCAGTCGTTGGAGGCCGAATGTAGATTCTCTGGATCAGGTGCTTCCGTTTCCGGAATCTCTTTATCCTCACCTTCTTCCCTGGACAGATGTTCAGTGGATTACGCAGGGTGTTCCATTGGACTTACCCACGTCCGGTCGCGTTCTAATGGCAGATGCCAGCGATCTCGGATGGGGTGCGACGTTGGATCCTTTCGGTCTTTCCCTACACAGGATGTGGGACCAGGATCAAGCAGCTCTACACATCAACCAGAAGGAGCTTCTTGCTCTTCTTCTGAGTTTCAGGCAGTGGATCCCTCACCTGTCGAATCGCCAGGTCGTTCTGCTGTCCGACAATTCGACGGTAGTTGCTTACATTCGGAACCAGGGCGGCATGCACTCGGTTCCGATGTACGAATTAGCTCGGGATCTTCTACTGCTTGCTCAGGATGTTCACGACGGAGTGGTTGTTCGTCACATTCCCGGTCGTCTGAACGTCCTAGCCGACTCCCTGTCCCGACAAGGCAGGGGTATTTCCACCAAGTGGATGCTCCACAGGGCAGTGTTCCAGTCGCTTTGCGATCTCTGGGGACGTCCCCACATCGATCTCTTTGCGACTCGTTGGAACCATCAGGTGGACACTTTTGTGTCCCCGTGTCCAGATCATCTGGCTTTTGCCGTGGACGCTCTGTCACTCGATTGGAACGGTCTAGTCGGCTACGCCTTCCCGCCGGTTCCGATTCTGCCTCAGGTTCTAGCCAAAATTCGAACCTGCAGTTGTCGAATCATTCTGATCGCTCCCCTGTCGCCTCAACGGGTGTGGATCAATCAGCTCTGCTCGCTGATGGCGGCGGTTCCGGCACGTCTCCCGCTATGTCACGACCTTCTTTGTCAAGGTCGCCCGAGGAGGTTTCACGTCGACCCGACATCATTGTGCCTTCACGCATATCTTTTGTCAGGTCCTGTCTCCTCCGTAGAGGTTTTTCAAGACGAGCAGTGGAGTGCATTTCTTCTTCAAGGAGGCACTCCACTGGTTTAGCTTATGCAGCTCAATGGAAGGTCTTCTGTCGATGGTGTGCTGATCACTCTGTTGATTATGCAAATTCTTCGATTTCACAGATTGCAGAGTTTCTGGTATATCTGTTTGATTCTCGGGGTCTCCAGCCTGTTACCATCAAGGGTTACAGGTCCATGCTTTCAGAGACTTTTTCTTATGTGGGGAAGCGTCGTTTGTGTGAATTCAGCTCGGACTTTGCAGCTTACCCCACGATGGAATCTTTCGTGGGTGCTGCTTTGCTTGGCAAGGAGGGGTTGGGGGGGGGGGGGGTGCCGTTCGAACCTTTATCCCAGGTGGATATGCATTTTCTCACATATCAGACGGCTTTTCTGATGGCATTTGCTTCGGCCAGACGGGTTAGTGAGCTTCACGCCCTCTTGGTTGACCCGGCCTTTTTAGGAGCTCTCCCAACAGTGTTACTTTTACCACTGATTGCTCTTTTTTGGCCAAGAATCAGTTACCAGATACTACTCCTCCTCCTATCTGTATCAGGGCTCTTCCTTCTGTTGAGGGTAATCGCTATTCGCATTTATCAAGATCGACACGTTTCATACGGAAAGGTAGGAAACGTTTTTTTCTGTCTCTTATTCCGGGTCGACAGAACATCTCTCCTCAATCCAGTTCTCGATGGATTTGTCTTGCTATTCGTACGGCTTACTGTCGTTTAGCAGCTGGCGATTGTATTACCAATCGTATTTCTGCCCACGAGGTGCGAGCACTATCCACCTCTTGGGTTTATTCTAACTCCGTCAAGTTGTCGGATGTTATGCAGGCAGCCTGCTGGAGAAATGCCTCTACTTTCTCCACCTTTTATCTGCGCCAGTTGCAGGAGCAGTTGGAGGACCTTTTTGCCCTGGGTCCTCTTTCTTCTGCTCAGGCTGTTGTCTGCCCTAGCCATTAGGCTTCTTGAAGGTCAGTTTCAGCCTTGTGCTGTTACTGCCCTTTTTCTGTCTGTGTGTCACACAGGCCCATATGTCTCCTTTTATTGTCCTTTACCAATGATTGCGGCGTTATGGTTGATAAGCCTCGGGACCTCTTCCTGCTGCTTCACGGTTCCAGTGCACTGGGGTTATGTGTGAGTTGGTTATGCAATTCCCTCCAGCCTATTGTCTATGCAGCCTGTAGTAAACAGTTGTGAGTAGGTTGATAAGAAATCTAAATTTTATAGTAAATTTCCTTTCTTATTATACCTACCACAATTGTTTACATGGAGACCCTCCCGTCTTCTTTATGGGTAAAGAATCTTTCCTCCCCGCTGATCACATAACTCTAACGTTGACGTATTCAAAAAGAATGAGTCTTTAGCGACGGTATATGCGCACTGGCAACGGAAGTCGTGGAGTTGTACTTGGGAGAGAGCGTCCCATACTGGGTCTGCGCTGGTTGCACTCGACCCAGTTTTGGCTTATTTTTTCTTGGTGCGTTTGCACCACTTTTCTTTCCCAAATTTCTTGGGAAAGACAAAAATATAGATCATTTTATCCGAATTAGGGACTTCCACTGTAGTGCAAGCCTGTAGTAAACAATTGTGGTAAGTATAATAAGAAAGGAAATTTACTATAAAATTTAGATTTTCTGAAGCACTCAAGTTGATGTCTTTCTTGCTAAGTTTGTGTGAATTCAGCTCATACTCGCTCATCTCTGATAAATTTATTGTCTTTCTGCATACACAACAATACGCAGCATGTCTATTCTGCTTCACTTCTCTCACCCATTCATGTTTATTCAGCCATGAGAGATTAAATACACATTTTCCCATTGTGTTGATAACAAAAGGATAAAAAAAGGCAGCGCCCATAAAACTGAAAGGGAGAGCACTCTATTCATAAGAAAAGTGTACAAACACTACTTCCCACCACAAACTTGCCCAACAAACTCGACCCAGGCAGAAAATACGTTTTAAACGAAGCCAAATTTGAGCTTTTGTCATGGCTCATCGTCTGTCGTCCGCCTGTCCATATGTCAACAATTGGATACGGCTCGGGCTAGAGGCCGTATTTATGAACCGATCTTTACGAAACTTCTTGGGTACCTTTGTTATTACCGTGGGACGAGAACGAGTGTTTTTGGGTGCGGTCCGAAATTCAAGATAGCTGCCAGCCGCCATTTTGTACCGACGATGCAGAAATCTGTTTTTTGTACAGAACTTCCATATGAAAGCTCTGATTTGAATAATTTTTTGTATGAATGTTTAGTACCATGGGATACATCACATATAATACGGGTTTTTTTCTCTTGCGTAAATTGTGCAAATTAGACTAATTTTGATGTTTTTTGGTGTTACTTTCAGCACTGTAAGTGCAAATGCCAATACGGCTCAGGCTAGAGGCCGTATTTATGAACCGATGACCGATTATGAAACTTCTTGGGTACCTTTGGTATCACTGTGGGACGAGAACGAGTGTTTTTGGGTCCGGTCCGAAATTCAAGATGGCCGATGGCAGCCATTTTATACAAAATTAGGTGCAATCAGATTTTTGCACAGAACTTCCATATGAAAGTGCTGATTTGAATAATTTTTTGTGTGAATGTTTAGTACCATGGGATACATCACATATAATACGGGTTTTTTTCTTGTGCAGAAATTATGCAAATTGGATGAACTTCGATTTTTTCAGTGCGACTTACACACAGTAAGTCACATGTCAATACGGCTCATACTAGAGTCTGTATTTATGAACTGATCTTCACGAAATGTCTTGGGTACCTTTGTTATCACCTTGGGACGAGAATGAGTGTTTCTGGGTGCGGTCTAAAATTCAAGATGGCTGCCAGTGGCCATTTTGTACCGAAATTAGGTCTAATCAGTTTTTTGTACACAACTTCTATACAGCTCAGACTAGAGGCCATATTTATGAACCAATCTTTATGGAACTTCTTGGGTGCCTTTGTTATCACCGTGGGATGAGAGCGAGTGTTTTTGGGTGTGGTCCGAAATTCAAGATGGCCACCAGCAGCCATTTTGTTCCAAAATTAGTGCAATCAGTCTTTTGTACAGAACTTCTGTATGAAAGTTCTGATTTGAATAAATTTTTGTATGAATGTTTAGTAACATGGAATACATCACATATTATAAGGGGTTTTTTTTCATGCAGAAATTATGCAAATTAGATGAACTTTGATTTATTCTGTGCTACTTACACAATGTAAGCACACATGTCAATACGGCTCAGGGTAGAGGCTGTATTTATGAACCGATCTTCACAAAACTTCTTGGGTACCTTTGTTATCACCTTGGGACGAGAATGAGTGTTTCTGGGTATGGTCCAAAATTCAAGATGGCTGCCAGTGGCCATTTTGTACCGAAATTAGGTCCAATCAGTTTTTTGTCACAAGTTCTATACAGCTCGTATTTATGAACTGATCTTCACAAAACTTCTTGGGTACCTTTGTTTTCACCTTGGGACAGGAACGAGTGTGTTTTGGGGTGCCTTTGTTATCACTGTGCTATGAGAACAAATATTTTGGGGTTCAGTCAGACCCACTCTGGGACTCAAAGATTTCTTTTCTAGTTTAGCATCTGACTGTCACCCACCTTTACAATACTTTACCTATACATTTGTTACAGGCAACGGTCAGTATTTATGTACCAACCGTTACAATACTTTATATGTACCTTTGTTATCAGGTCATTACCTAGATGTTTGTCATTGCTGTGTCACATACTATACATGTACATGTCTTTGTCTTTGTCTTGACAAGTTGAGCTACAGTGTCATTGACACTTTCATTTTACAATTTAAATAATCCCAGGATAGTATAGATCTCAAATACACACATATTAAATATTATCTCTCATATAAACCACATAGATTGGTAGAGATTCCAGGGTTTTTCAAGGAATTAACTGAAATTGAGGGGTTTTCAAGAGCCATTTTTCAAAATCAAGGGTTTTTCAAGAAAATAATCATTTTCAAGGGTTTTTCAAGAGCTGTGCAAACCATTAATATTTGGGCTCTCTATGGGAGCCGGAATTGGCCATTTTGCTGAAGAATTAAAAATTTTGTATTCAGTACCCTCTAGAGGTGTGTAACTAAGATTAATCCATATAGGTTGTATCAAGCGGCTTCATAGGGGATCTCTACATTTTACTTTATGATCAACTGAAGAAAAGGCATGATACCCAGATTATTTTTGTCACTCCTGAGGGACTCAAGGATTGACAGTGTCGCCTATGGAGATGACTTGCTTAATGTAGACTCATTCTTGGACTCTGTTTAAATTGTGTTCTGTTCAAGATGAGCACTTTCAGGCCCTGTTGGGGCCTCTTGTTTGGAATATTACTGTGAAAGTAGAATTATTGCTCATACGTGGAAAGTGACTAGTCCATGGTCATACATGCGATTGGGCAGAATCCAAAAAAGCTGAATTCTCCAGCCGAGTGAAGCGGGGCGTAGCTATAAGGCCGGGGTGCAGGGGCTGCCCAGGCCCCTGGTAGGTTTGGGGGTGCTAGATGCTTGGAGATTGATTATGGCCATATTCAGTGACATATTTCACCTAAATTGTGGCTCTTGAATTCAACTAAGTTTTAGATATTTTCAAAAAGATTTTGAAGTAAAACACTTGAAATGAGAGTTTTTCTAAGATGTCTTTGGAAGGGTTTTTTATGGGTATTACAAGAGCATGCCTGTTGGGTACATAATCTTGTTATTCTGGTACAATATTCACCAATGCTAGTATTATTTATTTTGTTTATTGGTGTTCAAGGTCACATAGCTCTGCACAATGGCTAACCATGACCGTGACAGTTTTACAGGTGGAGGAAGCCGGAGTACCTGGAGAGAACCACCGAGCAACCTCGTGCAACTGTCAGCTCCCCAACATACCAACTCCACTCAAGCAGGGTTAGCATTGGTTGAAGACAGGTGAACCATCGACGTGCAGTATGCCTTAGTACACAACGTCACCGTGCCCCCTCATGGGCAGTGGGGGTGAAGTGTCTTGCCCAAGGACACAATGCGGTTTCTGCAGGTGGGATTCGAATCAATGCTAGTATATGAAACTGAAATTATTTACTGATTATATCTCTCGATATCTTAGAAATTGTTAAAAAAAATGTCAGAATCTGGTGTTATCCACACAGGAAAAGGAAAGCATACAGTCTGTAGTGGTTGTCTTACAATTTATTTTGACTTGTACTGTAGAAAAAGTAGGATAATTAATTAATTTGTGAAGGTTATAGACAATTTTTTTCAACGTGTACTGCATAGTCTCTAAATTACAGGGCCAAATAAAAAAATTATTACAGACCAATACATGTAGGTACAAACTGCAGGTAAGTAATGGGCTGTAACAAATTTACAGTAATTTTCATGCATTAGTTCAGTCTCTGCTTTTTAGCAGAGACAGATACTGATTGTTCACATTGTAATTTTTCCAGAAATCTCTTTTGTGCTTTCTGAACTGACTTTGTTGACATTTCTTGGCGAGCATTTTTGTTGTGCGTTTAACTGATTTGATACCCAGTTCTTTCTTTTTTACAATTGTCTTTTCTGCTTTTGTCTATAACTCTTCTCTGTATTCTTTGCATGCCCCTTGAAATTTCTTCACTAACCCCCCCTCCTCCCCCTCCCCCCCCTCCCCCCCCATATCAACTTGTGTTTATTATCAACTTGTTTAAAGTACTGTACTGATGATTTTCTACTGGCCCTTAATTTGTACTTTACACTCTGGATTGCACTATATGAATTAATGTTCATTCTTCCAGATCGTTTATCAATGACATCTCCCATCACATTTAATGGACCCTCCACCTGTGGGCCATGAAAGCAACTCAGTATAGCACTAACTACTTTTTGTAATGCAGGATACTGGTCAGTTTCAAACACATGACTCCACCAAACATCAACTGTCTTTTTCCTCGTCATATTCAGGCAATGTGAAATCACTATGAAACTGACGAACTTCAAGTTCCTAACAGTCTTTTTCACAATCTTCTAGTACATTTGTTAACACAACATCTGGTATTTTACACATTCAGTTCTGAGATGATGTGTGACTTCTACACAATGGGTCAGTACTTGAAAATATTTGAGAGCTGTGTTATTAATGGGCATTTTCTTTATCAGATACAACCCACAGTCAGTGTATGATCTTGCGGCCGAATCCACAAATTTCTGCATATCTGAGTCTTTCTTCTTCATTCCATCACTGATAATCTTGGATGCTTTCGACCCAAAAAATGTCTTTATTTCGTAGTATTGCAGAACCATCATCTATTTTCTCGGTCAGTTATTCAATTTTTTTACCCGGGGTAGCTTTAGACAAAATCTCGGGCCTCGCAAAACATAAAAGAAAGTCTTGCACAAGTTTAAGAATTTCATCGTGAAGTGTATGTATTTGTTTTTTTCATTTCCAAGACCAGAAGATATTTCTTCAAAAACAGGAGGACAGACTCAGAAAAGTACAGCTGCAAGAGGGTGTCTGTTCTTTTGACAATTATCTTGTACACTAACCGGTCCTTCCGGTTATGGCCATCTCCTGTGAGATTTTTTTTTGACAAGCTTGAGATTACTTGCTTAATCTGGGCTGTTGATTCTTGACTCACAGATTTTCTCTCATAAATTTCTGTCAGCAGGAACGAATACAATGACTTGTCACTTTGGGATATAAATGAGTAGTAGAATACAGTCAAAGCATCCATTAGCTCTAATGTTGAAATTGCTGAATCATAGGTAGACAACCAGCGATTATTGACAAATCTATGAGGCATATGGTATGTCACATTTAACAATAAACAAAGCTCTTAAAGTGCCTCTCTCAAATCCACCGACCACTTTAAATCATTTAAGAGATCATTGAAGAGACCCTCCAGGTAGTACTCAAATGGACCTGAAAACTTTTTGCTGTCACTATGTGCATGATGACAGGTGTCGCCATCAATGTCAACCAAATGTGGTGCCAAATTATCTCGAATCCGTCTTTCGAAACCTGTTTTTGAGCCACGCATCACAGCACACAAATCCATGAGAATTGAAACAACATTTTCCATGGAATGTTAAGTTCTGTAAAAAGATTACTTATACAATTAAAAACAGATTCGCTGTTCACGGTGATCATAGGAAATGATCGAAAGTGTTCAATCACAACTTTTTTTGTTGAGTTAAATAGTACGTAACGAGAACTGCCAGGACGTGTTGGTGGTTGCTGCTTGTTGCCTCATCAGTGTTCAATGAAAAGAAAACTGACTGGAGAGTGGCAACTAATTCCTCCTCAAAAAGTTTTTGCTAGTCCTAGTCTCATTTTATGTGACTCTGATGTAAGGTCCATGGATAGCGATGACAGTGCTTTCCTGTCTGCAGCTAAAGATTTAACTAACTTAAGAAGATCTGGTGCCATGGTAAATGGGAGGGATTTTTTTGCCAGAAATCCCAACACCATTGCCCCACTGTTCACTACTCTGTCACTAACTGGTACTGCCACAGGTTTTGAAAAAGCTGGGCCCGAAAGTTGACAGTTCTTAAACATGCGATGAATGCCATATGGTGCACATGTAGAATCAGATTTTCCAACTGTTGAACCAAGAATGCCAGGCAGTGAATAATTTGCAGCAACAATTTTCTTTTTAGACTGGTGTTTTTTATCTTTTATATGGTCAGTTAGGGCTGGTTTACCATGACTATCATATTTAATTTCGAGGTCACACACCTTAGAGTACGATTTCTCTTTGGAATGGATTTTGCGTAAATGTCCACCAACAAATTCTTTATCAACTTTCACTTCCAACCAAGACCATTTCTATCCATTCTTCAACCTCTTTTCGTCAATAAGTGATGCATTATTCCGTTCAATTATATCTGATCGCATTTTTAGTCGTCAACAAATATTATTTTGTATAAAAATATCAAAATCTATCACTCAGTTAAAGTCAGTTAACCCTTTTTTTTTTAAAAACAATGTGGTTAGCACGTTCGATTTACTGAGTTGGAATACTCCGGGCGGCTATAGATTATCATCAGAACATCCCCAATAACTTTGCCCCTGAAAAATTCGGCCCACTTTTAAAATTTCGTCAATTTTCTCATTTTTTTTTTCCAGTTGCCCCAAAATATTAAAAAAGTGGAAATCCGTGGATCCGCGGAAAATAAACATGTATGCATTGGTGGCTGCACTGTATTCCATGGAGAAAATCAAACCTCATATTTATATTGTCATTACTAGTGCTTACCCCTTAAGAGCCCAGTTCCAATTTTCCAGTTTTACATATTAATGTAAAACACATGTTCCAACATGCGGCTTTTGGTGGTCTTTGTGATGGAACTTACAACACCTTGGAAATGGTTTCTAGTGAAGTCTTGGCTGCCTGTATGAGCAGCCAAAACTTCACTAGACACCACTGCTAAGTCAATGTGTTGCCTTATTATGAGGGAGCAAAGAATAAGTAGCATTCTCTAGGTCTTTAAGGACACTTTCATAATCTGTGACAAACCAAGTGAAATTTTGTGTGAATCAGATTTGATTCTCATTGCTTTCCTTGCAAGGAGCATTTGTGAGTATCGATTTTGATTCTCACATGAATTTCAAGCTCCAGAGTCTCTTGTAATAACTTTTTTTATACAAGATTTAGTGGTTTTAAATTTTTGCAATGCATATTCCTTGTTCCCAGTATTTATTCACATTACATGTATATTAAGAACCATCATTGTGTTATGACTGGTTTTAATTTGAATGTCATATTGCTATATAAATGTGTGGTCTATTACCAATGATTTATTGATAATTTTATATTTTTGGCAACTTTTGTACCTGAATTTTTCTAGTGTGGCAGTCCTAACTTATTGTGCAATCCATTTTTGTACTATTAAGTGTAAAAAAGGCTTAAGATCTTAGAAGGATGTTTTGCAACATTGTTTACTATGCGCTTTTTAGATATTTGATCAGATGAAGTGTTTCGCAAAAGCTACAGTGCATATGTTACGAAAAAAACATTGTTGGTATATGCACTCTTTGGTTTCCTCCCAGGCTTCTATTCTCACTCAGTATGCAAAATTTCAAATATGACTCGAACCGACTGACTGTTCATGTGGTATGGGGATGGCAAAACGAACATTCGGTGACATAAAAATTCTTGGGAAACCACTTCTTTATCACTAACAAATATTCATATATTGTGTGGAATTAAAATATTATATAGTCTCTCAAGGCAAAGGTCTTAAAAATCTATCAAAACACAAGAAAGGCTAGTTAACTAGGTGGTTTGGTAGGGTGCTGAAGCCAATATTTGGGCTTTATTCTAAATTGCAAATACCAAAAGTCAAAGGCTTCATATTCTGTGGATGTACTTCATTCATATTATCTTGGGAAGTAATGTTACTTCATCTCCATCGATTTGCATTCTTATAATTTATCCCATAAATTGTAACAAGACCAAAACATGTGAACAAATCTTAGTGCTGAGAAATAATTTAGCACTCTACCAGTTATGTTACTCAGATTTTACCATTCAAGGAGGCAGATTCACTTTTGTTCAAATCAAGTCCTTTGGTTAATATTTGGGCTCCCTATGGGTGCTTGAATTGTAACTTTGTGCAAAATGAGACAAAATCTTTACAAAACTTCTCCAGATTTTTGACATTTGGTATAGAGTATCCTTAGGGAGGTCAGATTGAAGTTAGTTGAAATCAGGACTCAATATGGGAACCTGAAATTTAACTTGATGAAATATGAAGAATTTTCTTTAAAAATTTCTTCTCCAGAACCACCAGTCATAATATTTTTGATATTTGGTATACAACATCCTTATGGGGGTCAGATTCAAATTTGTTAAAATCTTAACTTGGTGCAGTATGAGGAATAGTCTTTGAACTGTCAAGAGTTAGAAAATGCCCATTCAAACAAGCTACTTCCCTCATAATATTTTTTAAAAACATCTTTGTTTCCTGTTGCTATTTCTGCTTAACTGACATGAAATCCTCTCATCTGTTTTAAATGTGATTCTGAAAAAGGTTAATAACTTTTTACCTCATGTTTCTATATGTTTCTGTGATGTTTGATAAAAGCTTTTTAATTTCAATCACATTATATATTGTGTATGCATATGTACTTCAATACATTATTCTAGTTCATAAATCGACAGCTTTTTACTTGGAATATATTTGTTTATTATTATTATAAATTCAGGCTAGGGCTGTCACGATTTTTGAATTTAAGAATTGATTAATCATCGCAAATAATCGATTAATCATAGTACATACCTAGATGACCCCCCCCCCCCCCCCCCCCCCCCACTCTCCCTCTCTTTGAAGTTGTTAAAAATGAAGTCAGTTGACCTACCTCAAGTAAACAATGAAGACGATCCTCTTTTAGGTACATTCAAAGCTTTGATGTTCTGAACTTTTGAACCGGAAGTGTAATAATCAAGTTCGCAACTGTTGACCGGTCTTGATTATTACACTGACGGTTCAAAAGTTCAGAACATCAAAGTTATGAATGTACCTAAAAGACAAATGCTGCTTATGGTTTCTTGGGGTTTAACGTCGACGTTCTTGACCTTTTACTTTTAGAAACAATAGTTTTTTCATCACTTTTTAAAAAAAATTATTAAACATCTAAAAGGGGATAAAATTTACAATTGTTCGACAATGGAAAACACCAATCGATTTTGGCATGACCGATCGACAATCGATTAATCATGACAGTCTAAATTCAGGCCTGTTGATTTGAGGCAAATGACAGTTTGAGTTGCGTCACTCACGTGGTGTTTACCTAAAATGAAAAATACGCAGACAAAAAATGGGTTATGCCAAATTGTCACCTGGTCACGCGAAATGTTTGCCAAGTTAAATGATCTAGCACGAATGAATGGTGGAATGGTGAGTATTGACCAGTCATCAGCTGCATAGGTGTTTGCATCTGTCTGAAGTATAGCTATGTTGTTGGCCAGTTATTGGCCAACAGAGCAGCTAATCTTCAGGCTGATGAAAGCACCTTTGCTGATGTTTGGTTGATGCTCAACATCATTTTAAACTGTTGATCATCTTAAGATGTAACATAGGTACAAAATCAAGAAATGGTAATAACTCATGTCTCTGCCACAAACAGTGAATATTGATGCCATACTGTTCTGCAGCATGCTAGCCCATGCCAAGATTATGCTATTATTGCAACTAATTTGTATCTGAATTGCTGTAACACAGCCTCATTATTGTTCTTAAGGATTCATCTCTATTCTTCAGGATATTGCTCATAGGTGCGAGAACCTGGCTATGATACAACAGTTTATATATTAGCATAGTTACAATATATTTAGGCCAAGATTATGGCCATGCCAAGATTAATGCTATTATTGCAACTAATTTGTATCTGAATTGCTGTAACACAGCCTCATTTATGTTCTTAAGGATTCATCTCTATTCTTCAGGATATTGCTCATAGGTGCGAGAACTTGGCTATGATACAACAGTTCATATATCAGCATAGTTACAATATATTTAGGCCAAGATTATGGCCATGCAAAGATTAATGTTGCAATATATTTAGGTTACCTAATGGGTTACCTAAATCAGATGCATGGGATCGAACGATAGGTTACCAAAGTTCAGACCAGGTGAACGATAAATGGGTTACACACAATTTTGAAAACAGGCCTGTAAATTTACATTAAATATATGTTTAGACCCACACACCTCTCTTTACCAGGGTTCCCCATGTTCTGAAGGGCTCTCTATATCCTTGTGAAATATTAGCACTGAGGGAAAAGTGAGAAAACATTTACAAAGCCTTGTGACGTCCTGGAAACAACAGTGCTCCTTGAAGGTTGGGACACTGATGTAATTTCAAATTTGGAACCAAACCAAAGGGGTGCGGTAACCGGTTCTTGTCAGATCAGCGATGTTAATCAACGTCGAGCCCGGTTAGTCCTTGGATGGGTGACCGTCTGAGTGATCGATTCGGACTCCCTCATTGTGTCCTTTGGCAAGGCTCTTAACCCCGATTGTTCACATGGGGGCATGATGACGCCGTGTACTGAGGTGTACTGCAAGTCGATGGTGTGCATGTCTTCAACCAGTCTAACCCTGCCTGTGCTGCAGTGTGGAGTTATGATGTTGGGGAGCTGGTAGTTGCTTGTCGTTGCTCGGTGGTTCTCTCCGGGTACTTCAGCTTCCTCCATCCATAAAACTGTCACCAGGGCTTACATTTCGTCTAAATTTGTGAGAATCCATTTGGATTCTTGTGAAAAGGGTTGCGAGAATCCATACCTACTATGAGTGTCATGATCCCATGACGCCACCAAGGTTGAACCACTGTTGTATACTGATAACACATGTTAACCTTTTACCCAACACACTTTTTTAATTTTTAAAACTAAGTTTGATAATTTTTAAAATTTAAATAAAACATGAATGATAAAATAATTAAATGAACAATATTTACCAATAAAATCTTACAAATATGGCTGTCGTTGGAACCGGCTCAGTGAGCCGGTTCCAATGACAGCCATATTTGTAAGATTTTATTGACAAAGTGTCAAGATATTTCAGGTCATGTTAGCCTTCTATTGGTTAATTTGTTGCCATTGTGTTAGTTAAAGGGTTAAATTGACTCAATTTTTTTCAAGCGAATCCTAGCAGAGGTGCAGCGAGAATCTACATGGATTCTGTCGGTTTTATTGCGCGAATCTTTGTGCGAATCAATTCTTGGATTCTCGTCAAAATATAAGCCCTGTGTCACTGCCACGATATGACCTTGGCTGTTAAAGTGTAGTTAAACCCAAATAAAAATATAAATAAATAAATAAATGGAACCAAACTGAGAATGCAATTATGATGTCCTTAGCAACCACTTTGCTTTGTTAGCAACAGATGACCTGTAAGGTCAATTCTATTGTAATTGACTATGTAAACCCATAGTTATTTGAAAACTTAACCCTTTGAACACTAGTGGTATTTTCCATGTCTGTTCAATGGCAGCAATTGGAAGAGTTCATATTCATTATTTGTGGGTAGAGCAATTAATATTTCAACGTGCAGCCTCGAGGCTGAAAATATTGATTGGTCTACCCAACACTTTAACTTAGGAGCCATTGTGCTCGATGAAAGTATGACTTATAATGTTCCCTGGCGGAAACCCAGCCTTTAGGGTTCAAAGGGTTAAAATTATAAACCCTATCTGCAATCTTCTTTGCATCCAACATGGTTAAATAACAACATCTAAACTATAGGTCTAATTTTAATATACTTTTTAGCTCACCTTGACAAAGGCAAGCGGAGCTTATCTAAATGCTCTCCATCCATTGTCCGTCCTTCCATCCATCATCCGTCAACACTATCCAAACCATAGTGTTGACGGAAATTTTTGTTCAACTGTGTTTTGGACTTATCCAAAACCACTGGGCCAATTCGGGTGAAAGTTTGTGTGAGTGATGGTCCCGAAGGGGCATTGCATTTTTATTCAACTCAACATGCCCAGCCCCCATAGGGAGGGGATGGGGGAAATTGCTCCAAATTTTTTAGCTCACCTGACTTTCAGTCAGGAGAGCTATAGTGATCACTCACCGTCCGTCGTCCTGCGTCCGTCGTCCGTCGTCCGTGAACATGGTGTTTGCGTCTTCTCCTCCCAAACCGCTGAACCAATTTAATTGATATTTGAGATAATAGTTTGTTATGACATCGCAATTTGATTTTGTTCAAATCAAGTTGCCCCACCTGTGGGTAGGGCCACACCCAAAAAGTGTGCTGAAATCTTAAAAAATCTTCTTCTCATGAACCAGCTGTAGCAGAGACTTGATATTTGGTGTGCATCTTCCTTTTGAGGTGTAGACTCAGATTTGTTCAAGAGAAGTTTGTGGGGCTATACTTGGCGTCGTTATGGGAGGGGCAAAATTTTTGGCCCCGCCCAAAATTTCTATTTTCCAAACCGAGAGGCTGATTTGAACCAAATTTTATGTGAGGGCTTATTGGGTCATAAGTACCTAATTTATGCTGATTTTTTTTTTTCCCGTAGCCCCATGGGAACCGCAGGAGCTAAAAATAGAAAAAAATTAAAACGCCCATATCTCCAAAACTGCACGGCACCGAGAATTTTTATTTGGTGTGAAGCTTCCTTAGGACCAACAGAAAGAATTGGTAAAAAAAATTGCCATCGGTTTTATCATAGGGTACAGTTTCGGGACATTGAAAAAGTGCTGAGTCAGGGGATTCAAGTGTGTTAAAGCCAAGTCCATGGGTCCATATTTGGGCTCCCACAATTATAACTTAGTCAATATGAGGAATTTTTCGTTAAAAAATCTTCTTCAGATTCAGCAGTTGGAATGTTTTGATATTTGGCATGGAGCAACCTTAGTGGGCTGAGATTCAAGTTTGTTCAAGCCAAGTCCCTTGGTTCATATTTGGGCTCACTATGGGAGCCTGAATGACAACTTAGTTCAAAATGAGGAATTTTATTTAAAAATCTTCAGATCCAGCAGATGAATGCTTTTGATATTTTTTATGCAGCATCCTTAGGGGGGTAAGATTCAAGTTTGTTCAAGCCATGTCCCTAGGTCCATATTTGGGCTGATTGTGGAAGCTCGAATTCTAACTTGGTTCAAAATGAGGAATTTTCTTTAAAAATCTTCTTCTTCAGATCCAGCAGTCGGAATGTTTTGATATTTGGTGTGCAGAATCCTTAGGGGTGTGAGATTCAGGTTTGTTAAAGCCAAGTCCCTGGGTTCATATATGGGCTTCCTGTGGGATCCCGAATTATGACTTAGTTCAGTATGAGGAATATTCTTTAAAAATCTTTTTTTAGATCCACTGGTCAGAATATTTGGATATTTGGTTTCAGCTTTTCTTAGGAGGAGCAGATGCAACTTGTGAAAATCAATTCTCTGGGTTGATATTTAGGCTACCATGTCAGGTGAGTGCCCTCAGGCCCCCTGGGGTCTCTTCTTTTTACATCTCCTCATGAACCAGTGGGTGCAATGACTTAATATATGTGAGATAATTTTAAAAGTCTTCTTCAGATCCACCAATAAGAATCCTTTCGTATTTGGTATTCAAGATCTCTAGGTGGTGTGGGAAGAGGGGGGTGGGGGGTGGGGGGGAGATTCGGGTTTGTTCAAATCGGGCCCCTAGGTTAATATTTGGTTTCCCTATGATAGCCCAAAGTTTAACTCAGTGCAATATGAGTAAATTTCTTAAAAAATTTTCTTTTTCAGATCCAGCAGTCAGAATGCTTTCATATTTGGTATACAACATCTCTAGGTGAGCACAGTGGCTCAGTAGGTAGAGGAGCAGGCTGCAAGCCGAGAGGTCCTCGGTTCGAATCCCACCTGCGACAACCACGTTGTGTCCTTGGGCAAGACAATTCATCTCCATTGCCTGCGAAGGGGCATGGTGGCGTTGTGTTTTAAGGCGTACTTCACGTCGATGGTGCACTTGTCTTCAACCAATGCTAACCCTGCTTGTGTGGAGTTAGTATGTTGGGGAGCTGACAGTTGCTTGCCATTGCTCGGTGGTTCTCTCTGGGTACTCCGGCTTCCTCCACCCGTAAAACTGTCATGGTCATGATTAGCCATTGTGCATAAATACGTGACCTTAAACACCAATAAATAAATAAATACAACATCTCTGGGGGAGGGGGGGGGGGGGTGGGGGGGGGGGTCAGATTCCACTTTTCAAATCAAGTTCCTGGTTTAATATTTGGGCTCCCTATGGGAAACCAAATTTTAACTTCTTCCAAAATCATCTTCTTCAGATTCACCACTTAGAATTCTTTCATATTTGGGTTACAACATCTCTTGGGAAGTCAGATTCAAGTTTCTTCAAATCAGGTCCCTGTGTTAATATTTGGGCTCCCTATGGTAGCCTGAATTTTAACTTAGTGGAATATGAGGAAATTTCTTTAAAAATCTGCTTCTTCAGATCCACCAGTCAGAATGCTTTCATATTTGGTATATAAAATTTCTAGTGGGGTGAGATTCCAGTTTGTTCAAATTGAGTGCCAGTGGAAGCCGGAATTGGCCATGTAGCTGAAGTATTAGATTTTTTTTATTATGTCCCCTCTAGAGGTGTGTAATTAAGATTAATCCACATCGGTTGTATCAAGGGGTTCCGCAAGGGAGCTCCACTTTTTACATTATGATTAACTGAAGAAAAGTCATGATGCTTGTACTATTTAAGTCACACCTGAGGGGCTCCATTGGAGATTGATTGCTTAATGTAGATTCATTCTTGGACTCGGTTTATATCAGGTTCTGTTCAAGGTGAGCACTTTGGCCCCCATGGGGCCTCTTATTTTTACATGATCTTACAATTCATTACGAAGCTAAATTAGGAACCCGATTACAAGGTTCCCTGACCTTCATAGCAACCAGCGTGCTTCCTTAGGAATGGGCAAACTATGGAGATGACTGATGTTTTATTTGTGGAAGCATAATGTCTTCTGAAACCAAACCTTGGAAGACAACTAGAATGCCAGATGATCTCCATAACCACGACCACGCGTCCTGAGCAACAGATGACACATAGATGTAAAGCCAAATTTTGATGTAATTAGCTCACCTGAGTAAAAGTCAGGATAAAAAAATTGCCATCAGTTGTTTCATGGCATTCTGTAGGGGGCGTTGGGCAGGGGAGGGGTAAAAAAAGTTCTTTCCTAGAACCACTGATCAGAATCTTTTGATATTTGGCATTCAGCATCCATAGAGGAGTCAGATACAAGTTTGTGTAAATTACCCCCCCCCCCCCCCCCCCACTCCTCTCTGCCCTCCCCCCTCTTTGCCCTCCCCCCCCCCCTCCCTCTATATTGAACTTGACACAATATAGAGAAAAATCATTAGATGAACCAATCGGAATCTTTTTAGATTTGGTATACAGCATCCATTGGGAGGTTAAATCTAATTTTTTCAAACCAATTCCCTAGGTTAATATTTTGGCCCCCTGTTGGGGCGTGAATTTTAACTCAGTCCAGTATAAGGAATAATTTTTAATACTCTTCTTTTTCAGAAACATTTGTCAAAATCTTTTGATATATGGTATACAGAATCCTTACAAGGGTTGGATTCAAATTTGTTCAACTCAAGTCCTTCAGTTAATAATTGGGCTCCCTTTGGGAGCCTGAATTTTAACTTAGTGCAATGTTGGAAATAATCTTTAAAAATCTTCTTCAGATCGACCAGTCAGAGTCTTTTGTTATTTGGTATACAGCATCCTTAGGGAGGTCAGATCCATTTTTTTCAAATCAAGTCCCTGGGTTAATAATTTAGCTCCCTGTTGGAGCCCAAATTTTAACTCCGTCCAAGCAGAAGGATGAGCTTTAAAACTCTTTTTCTCCAGAACCATTGGCCAGAATCTTTTGATATATGGTATACAAAATCCGTGCAGGGGTCAGTATCAGGTTCAAATCAAGCCTATCAGTAGATAACTGGGCTCCCTATGGAGCTCAAATTTTAACTGCATGCAATATGGGGAATAATCTTTGAAAATCTTTTTTCAGATCCACCACTCAGAATCTATTGATATTGAGTATACAGTATTTTTACAGGGGTCAGATTCAAGTTTGTTCAAAGCAATTCCCTTAGTTAATATTTTGGCTAGCTCGATCCCCTCCGGGACGTCCCGTGTTGTGTCCTTGGGCAAGGCACTTTATTCTGGTTGCCTACATGGGGGCCTGATGATGCTGTGTACTATGGCATACTGCATGTCGATGGTGCACATGTCTTCAACCGATGTAACCCTGCTTGAGCGGAGCTTGAACAGAGTTAGAATGTTGGGGAGCTGACAGTTGCTCGTCGATGCTAGGTTCTCTCAGGGTACTCCGGCTTCCTCCACACGTAAAACTGTCACGGTCACGATTAGCCATTGTGCATAAATATGTGACCTTAAACACCAGTAAATAAACAAATAAATAAATAAATAAAGAAATAATATTTTGGCTCCACATGGGGGCCCGAATTTTAATTCAGTGCAGTATGGGGAATAATCTTTAAAATAGAAATCATCTTCTTCAGATCCACCAGTAAGAATCTTTTGATATTTGGTATATAGCATCCTGGTTGGGGGTTGGTGCGGGGGGTGGGGTTAGATCTCATTTTATACAAACCAAGCCCCTGGGTTAATATATCTCATTTTATTCAAACCAAGCCCCTGGGTTAATATATTAGATCCCCATTGGAGCCCAGCTTTGAACTTAGTCCAGTGTGAGGGATAATCTTTAAAAATCATCTTCTCCAGAAACAGCAGTCAGAATCTTAATATATGCCATACAGAATCCTTACCGGGGTTGGATTGAATTTGTTCAACTCAAGTCTTTCAGTTAATAATTGGGCTCTTTAAGGGAGCCCAAATTTTAACTTTGTGCAATATGAGGAATAATCTTTAAAAATCATCTTCTTCACATCCACCCGTCAAAATCTTTTGGTATATAGTATACAGCATCCTTACGGATGTCAGATCTAAGTTTGTTCAAATCAAATCTCTGGGTTAATATTTAGTCTTCATGTTGGAAACCAAATTATAACTTAGTCCAATATGAGGAAACAATCTTTAAAAATCTGCTTCTTGAGATACAATCAGAATCTTCTGATATTTGGTATACAGCATCCTCAGAGACTTCAGATTCAATTTGTTCAAATAAATTCCCTGGGTTGATATTTGTGTTTCTGGGGGTTGTGGTGGTGGGGGGGGGGGGGGGGGGGGGGGGAATTTTAGCATAGTGCAAAATTGGTAATATTCTCAAAATCTTCTTGTCCAGAACTACCATTTAGAACCTTGTGATACTGGTATACAACATCCTTAAAGTTTGTTCAAGTTAAGTCCCTTGGTTGATATTTGAGCTCCCTAATTTTGCGTTTCTGAAAATCTGGGCATTATTTCTATGGTAGAATCCCAATACTAGAAAAAAACCATCTGGCGTGGACAACAGAGTTATAAATAATAAAATAAGTTCATTCCTCTGAAGTTTTAACTAGCCATAGATGCTAATTAAATCCTTCTTTAAATAACTTTAGTCAGGTGAGCGCCTCAGGCCCCATGGGGCCTCTTGTTAAATATAGTTTTCATTGGAGAATATATTTCCAAAATTTCATTCAATAAGTTGGCTGATATTAAACATTCATGAAAAAGATGTAAATTTGATGTTGTTTTCAGGTGTAGAAAGTTTGAAATCTGAAAACAAGAATATGCGTGGTATTCAGCCATCGCGAAAGTAAACAATGTGATAAATTACAAAGTTGTATGTTTTAATATTGAGTTGTGCATGGTAGAAAATCAGCATTTTTAATGAAAAATGTCCATTATGTACCCAAATTGAAGTTTGGTCAACACATCAAAAATGGCAATAAATCGAAAAAGTAAAAAATACCGAGTTTCTATTTTTATGAGGTCCACAAAATATTAAAATTTCTTAAAACTCCGAGTCATTTCAATATTTTAAATATTGACTTTCAAATGATGTCGCCCTAGAATTTGGCCTATATGATTGGGAATTTCCCAGGTCGGCACTCAGATAATGTTTTTATTGGAGAATATATTTCTGAAGTTTCTAAAAGGTGTAGTCAGAAACAAAGTTGAAAATAAAAAGAATTCCGTTGCTTTAGTCAGAGCTTGAAATGAATCCATTCAGACCTACCACATGAAGTAGAAATCCTTTGCTATAAGTGTACTAAATGTCATGGCGATCAGTGGAGGGGAAGCACCCTAGAAGGTGATTGAGTTAGAAAGATAATAGGTAAAAGTCATTTCAACTTCCTTGAATGTTTTAATGATTAATGGTCTTCCTCTCAACCTGATTCCTTGCTTACCGATAGGCGATTTATTGGAGCAACACTGAATTAATTTCACATGTTTACATTCAGTACAGTTGGAGTGCTGGAAACGTCGGCGAAAAAAGTCGCAACTCCCCCCCCCCCACCCCCCCCAAGTCAATCAAAGCCTTTAAGTCCCCCCTCCCCCCCCCCCCCCCATCTTGGGCGTTTGATCTGGTGAAACAAGTACTTGTTAAATTGTGACAGTAGTCACATGTAACCAATCGCTTGTACAGAGGCCACCCATTTTTAGCTCGCCTGACTTTCAGTCAGGGGAGCTATAGTGATCACTCATCGTCCGTGAACATGGTGTTTGTGTCTTCTCCTCCCAAACCGCTGAACCAATTTAATTGATATTTGAGATAATAGTTTGTTATGACATCGCATTTTGATTTTGTTCAAATTAAGTTGCCTCGCCCCTTGGTATGAACCAGCAGTAAAGGAGACTTGATATCTGGTGTGCAGCTTCTTTTTGAGGTGTAGATTTGTTCAAGGGAAGTTCGAAGAGCTATATTTGACTTCATTGTGGGAGGGGCAAGAATTTTCGCCACGCCCAAAATTTATGTTTTCCAAACTGAGAGGCAGATTTGAACCAAATTTGATATGAGGCCTTATTTGGTCAGAAGTACTTAATTTATGCCAAAAAAAATTTCCCGTCGCCCCATGGGAACCGCAGGAGCTGCTAAAAATAGAAAATAATTAAAACGCTCATATCTCCAAAACTACACTGCACTGAAAATTCTTATTTGGTGTGAAGCTTCCTTAGGACCAACAGAATGGAATGGTCTAAAAAATTTGCTATCGGTTTTATCATGGGGTACTTTTTTGGGACTTTGAATAAGTGCGGAGTCAGCATTTTTTAACACTGTGGGTAATGGGGAAAACATTTTTAAGACTACTTTTCTCCCAAACCACTGCTCCAAAAGCTTTCAAATTTCACATATAACATCTTTGAAAGATTGTTTCACATGTTTATTGAAATCAAATCCCTGGGTCCATATTTGGGCTATCTATGGGAGCCCAAATATTTAAATTAGTGCAGTATGAGGAATATTCTTTAAAAATCTTCTTCTTCAGATCTACCAATAAGAATCTTTTGATATTTGGTATGCAGCATCCTTAGGTGGTGAGATTCAAGTTTGTTGAAGCCTAGTCCGTGGGTTCATATTTAAGCTGAAAATTTGGGGTTCCGGTCCAGACTTAGAAATTTTGGACCAAAATCCGGAAATGAGTTTTTGCTGGTTTTTTTTTGCGTTTCGGTCAATTTTAAGACAAAATTTTTTATCTTTTTTACACTGAAAATTTGGGGTCCGGGTGGGACTTAGAAATTCTGGACCAAAATCTGGAAATTAGTTTTTTGGGTTTTTATGCATTTTGGTCAATTTTAAGACAAATTTTTTTTTTTTTTTTACACTGAAAATTTGGGGTCTGGCTGGGACTTCGAAAATTTTGGACCAAAATCAGGAAATTAGTTTTTTGGGTTTTTTTTTGCGTTTCGGTCAATTTTAAGACAAAATTTTTTTATCTTTTTTACACTGAAAATTTGGGGTCCGGGTGGGACTTAGAAATTCTGGACCAAAATCTGGAAATTAGTTTTTTTTTGTTTTTATGCGTTTTGGTCAATTTTAAGACAAATTTTTTTTTTTTTTTTACACTGAAAATTTGGGGTCCGAGTGGGACTTCGAAAATTTTGGACCAAAATCTGGAAATGAGTTTTTTGTTTTTATGCATTTTGTTCTTTTTTAAGATAAAAAAAAATAAATTTTTTTACACTGAAAATTTGGGGTCCGGCTGGGACTTCGAAAATTTTGGACCGAAATCCGGAAATTAGTTTTTTGATTTTTTATGCGTTTTGGTCAATTTCAGGAAGAAGAAAAAGAAATTTTAGTCTGAAAATATTTTGTTTGGAACTTCGAAAATTTCCGAACAAAAAAAAAAAAATCTGTTTTTATGCATTTGTCTAAATTTTGTGACTTAAAAGTGCAGGAACTGAAAATTGAAGGAAAATCCTGTGTATTGTGTGGGCACAATCACTTCATCTAGTTGGTATATGCTTTTCTTAGGAGGGGCGTATGCAGCTTATTCAAGTCAAGTCCATGGTTTGATATTTAGACTACCATGTCAGGTGAGTGCCGTCCGGCCCCCTGGGGCCTCTTGTTTCTTTTGTTGTGACGACAACTGGTGTGGTATGGTTTGGCTCTCCGTGATAACCCCAGAAAGCAGAACAGTTTCTAGTTCCACTTGGCAACGTCAAGTATGAGAATTGGTTGCGATCCGTCGTCAATCCATACGTCCGTACTTTTCTCTGTCTGTCCACAATTCCTTTAGCACAACCTACAGCCGCAGCTCTCACCCAATCTGTTCCAAATTTCCTATGTGGCCTTGGAGCAATGTCTAGACGGAAGCTATTGAAGTTTTCCGAATTTCATTGAAAAAATGGCCTCCAACGGCCATCTTAGATTTGGCATATAAATTGTCAACAATTCCATTAGCACACCCTACAGCTTGCATCTCTCACCTGATCTTTTCAAATTCCATATGTTGCTTTGGTGCGATGTCTGGATGGGAGCTATCAAATTTTTCTGAATTTCATTGAAAAACATAGCCGCCAGTGGCCATCTTGAATTTGGCATATAAATTGTCAACAATTCCATTAGCACACGCTTCAGGCCGCATCTCTCACACGATCTTTTTCAATTTTCACATATAACTTTAGTGTGATGTCCAGATGGGAGCTATCTAATTTTTATGTGTACCCATACTATGTATGGTACACATAATGCCGGCATCCGGGGTGGCCATACGTCGTTCGTCCATCCTTTGTCCGTCCATCTGTCCGTCTGTCCGTCCGGTGTCTGTATCCATTTCTTTGGCATTCGATAACTTGAAAAATATTGCTTGGATTGTCAAGTTACTTTATATTTGTGTTCAGGTTAATGATGTGCCGAGCTGTATAGTTTTTGGTGTTAATCTGATAATTTGATCTTGAGATATTAACCCTTTATCCTTCAAATTGAAAATTCTTCCAATCCCTTTGGCATGAGATAACTCAAAAAATATCAATCCAATTATCATGTTACTTTATATGTATCTTCAGGTTACTGATGTTCCGAGCTGTATAGTTTTTGGTGTAAATCTGTTATTTTGATCCTGAGATATTAACCCTTTATCCTTCAAATTGAAAATTCCTCCAATCCCTTTGGCATTTGAGAACTTGAAAAATATTGCTTGGATTGTCAAGTTACTTTATATTTGTGTTCAGGTTACTGATGTGCCAAGCTGTATATTTTTGGTGTACATCTGATAATTTGATCCTAAGATATTAACCCTTTATCCTCCAAATTGAAAATTCCTCCAATCCCTTTGGCAATCGATAACTTGAAAAATATTGCTTGGATTGTCAAGTTACTTTATATTTGTGTTCAGGTTACTGATGTGCCGAGCTGTATAGTTTTTGGTGTAAATCTGTTATTTTGATCCTGAGATATTAACCCTTTATCCTTCAAATTGAAAATTCCTCCAATCCCTTTGGCATTCGACAACATGAAAAATATTGCTTGGATTGTCAAGTTACTTTATATTTGTGTTCAGGTTACTGATGTGCCGAGCTGTATAGTTTTTGGTGTAAATCTGATAATCTGATCCTGAGATATTAACCCTTTATTCTTCAAATTGAAAATTCTTCCAATCCCTTTGGCATGAGATTACTCAAAAAATATCAGTCCGATTGTCATGTTACTTCATATATGTGTTCAGGTTACTGACGTGCCATGCTGTATAGTTTTTGGTATAAATCTGATAATTTGACCCTGTGATATTAACCCTTTATTCTTCAAATTGAGAACTCCTCCAATCCATTTCTTCGGCATGTGATAACTCAAAAAATATTAATCCGATTATCAGGTTACTTTATATGTGTATTCAGGTTACTGATGTGCTGTGCTGTATAGTTTTTTATGTAAATCTAATAATTTGATCCGGAGATATTATCCCTTATCCATCAAATTAGGCACTCCTCCAATCCATTTCTATATGAACCCATCCCATGTATGGTGTACATAATGTCGGCATCCGGGGTGGCCCTCCGTCATACAGCTTTCTACTAGTTGCGCATACGGGTACACATCTGACGATTTCATCGGCCTATTTTTCTGAATTTCGTTACAAAAAACATGGCCACCAGCGGCCATCATGGGTTTGACATATGAATTGTCAACAATTCCATTAGCCAACCCTACAGGCCGCAACTCTCACTCAATCCTTTCTCATATTTCATATCTAGCTTTGGTGTGATGTTTAGATGGGAGCTATAACACTTTTCTGAATTTCGTTAAAAAAAACATGACCGCCAGTGGCCATCTTCTATTTAGCATATAAATTGTCAACAATTCTATTAGTACACCCTACCTGCTGCAACCGATCTTTTCTGATTTCATATGTAGCTTTGCTGTGATGTTTTTTCTGTAGAAACTTGAGGGAATGACTTGGCATTACTGGAACTTTCTGTATAGTTCAGTCCTTTCTTGGACAAGTTGAGCTGTAGTGTCATTGCCACTTTCATTGTTTTTTTACTGTGATAAACAAGCTCTGTTTGCCAGTGCCAGAGTAGAAGTCCTCGATAGTGGGCAACATTGGTATAAACGATTTGTCAAAACTGACTTGATACTGGAGTTGTGATGATATAGCCAAAGAAGTTGAAAGCGATCTTAAATGCTAAATGGTATTAATGATTCTTTAGAATCATGACTTTTCCAGCCGAGATGCCATGATTTTTCATGACCGCAGAGTGTCTGAAGAATTGTTAGCTTAACTTGACAATGTCAAGATAAGCTACTGCCATCACGCGTGCAGAGGTCTGTTAGTCTGTTTACATTTTCCTTTAGCATAGGCTACACCCCGTAGTTCTTGTCCGATTTCCACGAAATTTCATATGCCGGTTTGAGGTCATGTCTTGAGAGAACATCCCCTTTTGGTCGTTATCAGTCCACCGTGAGGGCTGCCTGTGCCCAAAACCCGAAAACCTTTACCACAGTCTACAGGTCGTATTTATGAAGGCATTTTAATATAACTTTGTAGGATTTTTAGCTCACCTGACTGAAAGTCAGGGTTAGCTTTTCTTATCACTCTTCGTCCGTCATCTGTCGTCCGTCGCCGTCGTGAAGGTGGTGTTTGGGCCTTTTTCTCCCAAACCACTGGTCGCATATTAATGAAATTTCATGTTAGTAGGGGTTATATAAGGGCATTTTGATTTTTTGTCAAATTAGGTTTCGGCTCATATTGAGCAGAGGGATGGGGCAAAAATGCTCCAATTCTTAAAAAATCTTCTTCTCAAGAACCAGCAATAGCAGAGACTTGATATTTGGTATGCAGCTTCCTTTTGAGGTGTAGACTCAAGTTGGTTCAAGAGAAGTTTGTCGGGCATTATTTGCCTTCGTTATGGGAGGGGCAAAAGTTTTGGCCGCGCCAAAAATTTCTATTTTCAGAACCGTGAGGTCGATTTGAACCAAATTGGATATGAGATGATAATGGGTCATAAGTAGTTGATTGATGCAAAAAAATTTTTTCTCATTGCCCCGTGGAAACCTTGGGAGCTAAAAATAGGAAAAACCATAAAACTGCCATATCTCCAAAACTACATGGCACAGAGAATTCTTATTTTGTATAAAGCTTACTTTTATCCAGTAGAATAGAATGGTTTAAAAAAATCCCTATCGGTTTGATAACAAGGTACTTTTTTCAGGACTTTGAAAAAGTGCTGAGTCAGCACTTTTTAACACTGTAGGCAATGGGAAAAAGATTAAAAAATCTTCTCCAGATCCAGCTGGCACAACCTTTTGATATTGGGTATGCAACATTGTAGGGTGGCTCTGATTCAAGTTTGTTCAAATCGGCCCCCTGGGTTCATATTTGGGCTCCGTATAGGAGCCCGATTTCGAACTTAGTGCATTTCAGGCTAATTTCTTAAAAAATCTTCTTCTCCAGATCCAGCAGGCAGAATCTTTAGGTATTTGGCATGCAACATTGTGGGGTGGATCTGATCCAAGTTTGTTCAAATCGGCCCCCGAGGTTTATATTTGGGCTCAGTATAGAAGCTTGAATTCGAACTTAGTGCATTTCAGGCTAATTTCTTAAAAAATCTTCTCCAGATCCAGCAGGCAGAATCTTTTATATTTGGTATGCAACATTGTGGGGTGGATCTGATTCAAGTTTGTTCAAATCGGCCCCCTGGATTCATATTTGGGCTCACTATAGAAGCCTGAATTCGAACTTAGTGCATTTCAGGCAAATTTCTTACAAAATCTTCTTCTCCAGATCCAGCAGGCAGAATCTTTTGATATTTGATATGCAACATTGTGGGGTGGATCTGATTCAAGTTTGTTCAAATCGGCCCCCTGGGTTTATATTTGGGCTAAGTATAGAAGCTCGAATTCGAACTTCGTGCATTTCAGGCAAATTTCTTAAAAAATCTTCTTCTCCCGATCCAGCAGGCAGAATCTTTGGATATTTGGTTTGCAACATTGTGGGGTGGATCTGATTCAAGTTTGTTCAAATCGGCCCCCTTTATTCATATTTGGGCTCACTATAGAAGCCCAAATTCGAACTTAGTGCATTTCAGGCAAATTTCTTCAAAAATCTTCTTCTCCAGATCCAGCAGTCAGAATCTTTTGATATTTGGTATGCAACATTGAGGGGTGGATCTGATTCAAGTTTGTTCAAATCGGCCTCCTGGATTCATATTTGGGCTCACTATAGAAGCTCGAATTCGAACTTAGTGCATTTCAGGCAAATTTCTTAAAAAATCATCTTCTCCAGATCCAGCAGTCAGAATCTTTTGATATTTGGTATGCATCATTGTGGGGTGGATCTGATTCAAGTTTGTTCAAATTGGCCCCCTGGGTTTATATTTGGGCTCAGTATAGAAGCTTGAATTCGAACTTAGTGCATTTCAGGCAAATTTCTTAAAAAATCTGCTTCTCCAGATCCAGCAGGCAGAATCTTTTGATATTTGGTTTGCAACATTGTGGGGTGGATCTGATTTAAGTTTGTTCAAATCGGCCCCCTGGATTCATATTTGGGCTCACTATAGAAGCCCGAATTTGAACTTAGTGCATTTCAGGCAAATTTCTTTGAAAATCTTCTTCTCCAGATCCAGCAGGCAGAATCTTTTGATATTTGGTATACAACATTGTGGGGTGGATCTAATTCAAGTTTGTTCAAATTGGCCCCCTGGATTCATATTTGGGCTCACTACAGAAGCCCGAATTCGAACTTAGTGCATTTCAGGCAAATTTCTTAAAAATCTTCTTCTCCAGATTCAGCAGGCAGAATCTTTTGATATTTGGTATGTAAAATTGTGGGGTGGATCTGATTCAAGTTTGTTCAAATCGGCTCCCTTGATTCATATTTGGGCTCACTATAGAAGCTTGAATTCGAACTTAGTGCATTTCAGGCAAATTTGTTTGAAAATCTTCTTCTCAAGATCCAGCAGGCAGAATCTTTTGATATTGGGTATGCACCATGCTTAAGGGGGGAGGGGGGGGGGGGATGAGATTGTTTGTTCAAGCCAAGTCTCTAGGTCCATATTTAGACTCACTGTAGGAGCTTGAATTGTAACTTAGTTCAAAATGAGGAATTTTCTTTAAAAATTTTCTTCTTCAGATCCAACAGTCGGAATGTTTTGATATTTGGTGTGCAGCATCCTTAGGGGGGGGGGGGGGGGGGGGGGGGGAGGGGGTGGGGTGGTGATGTTCAAGTTTGTTAAAGCCAAGTCCCTGTGGGAGCCCGAATTATAACTCAGTCCAATATGAGTAATATTCTTTAAAAATCTTCTTTTTTTGTTAGATCCACTGGTCAGAATCTTTGGATATTTGGTTTTAGCTTTTCTTAGGAGGAGCAGATGCAACTTGTTGAAATCAATTCTCTGGGTTGATATTTAGGCTACCATGTCAGGTGAGCGCCCTCAGGCCCCTTGGGGCCTCTTGTTTGAATACCTTTATTATTACAAAAATGGTCCTCGGTAATTCCACTTCCAATAAAGGAGGTTATGTTTATCTCTCAAGTACATATTAGGTGCTGTGGGTGCCCCGAAAACAAGACAATTTTCTCAGTATTTCAAAGTTTATAGGGCCTGTGGAGGGTTAACAAAAGCTTACCGAAATATTTCGTCCATGCATCTTGTAATGTCACACCAAGACCTGCAAATGGCCAATTTTTCTTGAAAACCTACAAGATGCTTTTAGAGAAATCCACGGAAAAAATGAATTTTTAAGCTTTTGAGGGATATCGCTCTTTAACCAGCCCCAAGCGGGTTAATGCTTGGTTTTGAGCTCTTCTGACTCAGAGTCTGCCATCCGTGAACATGGTGTTTGCACGTGCCCCTCCTAATCCGCTGAACCAATTTTAGTTTTTTATTTGAGGTGATTGCTTGTTCTGACATCGCATTTTGTTTTTTTCTAGCTCATCTTGAGCTAATCTCATCGCTCTCCATCCGTCGTCCGTCCATCGGCCGTCGACACCATGTTTTGGTCTTCTGCCCCAAACCACTGGGCCAATTCAAGTGAAAGTTTGTGTGAGATATGGTCCCGAAGGGGCATTGCATTTTTGTTCAACTCAACATGCTCAGCCCCATAGGGAGGAGGTGGAGGAAAATGATCCAAAATATTTTAAAAATCTTCTTCTCATGAACCAGTGTATACAATGGCTTGATAATTGTTGTGGAGCTTCCTTTTGAGTTGTAGAATCAAGTTTGTTCAGACAAAGTTTGTGAAGCAATATTTGGCTTTGTATTGAGAGGGGTAATTTCTATTTTCTGAACCGATGGTCCTGTTTGAACCAAATTTGGTATGTGGTATTATTGGGTCATAAGTACTTGAAAATTCTCTCATCCCCATGGGAACCCTGGGAGATAAATATGGGTTATATACACATGGTGTTTGTAAAAAATCTTTTATCGCGACAAGAGCGTTTTCGGGGGCATATATAGCTACGAGTCGCGCAGCGACGAGTAGCTATGTAGCCCCCGAAAACGCTCGAGTCGCGATAAAAGATTTTTTACAAACACCATGTGTATATAACCCTTTTATCTACACCCCCACCTCCCCCACTCCCGTAATAAAACAAGTTTTGATTAACAAATGCAGACCACTAAAAATAATCTAGCCTTCAACCAGATAATCACTAATGTGAAAAATATCTGGTTATTTGTACTTTCCGATGTTTGACGTCACATTTTGAAAAATGTTGAAGAAACTGAATTCCCAGTGATGTTTGAACGTCAGGATAATTAAAGTCTCGAAGGGTGAAATAATCTCATTTGAAAAAGTGTAAGTTTCTAATTTTTAGCTCACCTGAGCGAAGCTCAAGGGGAGCTTTACTAATCACTTTCTGTCCGTCGTCCGGCGTCCGTCGTCGTCCGTCCGGCGTTAACTTTACATTATCGACTTCTCCTCCTAAACCACTAGCCCAATTTTATTCAAATGTTGGCTAAATGATTATTACCTAATGCCAATTCAGATTTGTTCAAATGAAGTTGCCCCTCCTCCTGGGTGGTGCCACGCCCCCAAGGGGCACCAAAATCTTTGTAAATCTTCTTCTCATGAACCAGCAGTAGCAGAGACTTGATATTTGGTGTGCAGCTTCCTTTTGAGGTGTAGACTCAGATTTGTTCAAGAGAAGTTTGTGGGGCTATACTTGGCGTTGTTATGAGAGGGGCAAAATTTTTTGCCCCGCCCAAAATTTCTATTTTCCAAACCGAGAGGCTGATTTGAACAAATTTTATGTGAGGGCTTATTGGGTCATGAGTACTTGATTTATGCAAAAAAAAATTTTCCCGCAGCCCCGTGGGAACCGCAGGAGCTAAAAATAGAAAAAATTTAAAACGCCCATATCTCCAAAACTGCACGGCACTGAGAATTTTTATTTGGTGTGCAGCTTCCTTAGGACCAACAGAAAGGATTGGTAAAAAAAAATTGCCATCGGTTTTATCATAGGGTACAGTTTCGGGACTTTGAAAAAGTGCTGAGTCAGCACTTTTTAACACTGTAGGCAATGGGAAAAACATTAAAAAATCTTCTTCTCCAGATCCAGCAGGCAGAATCTTTTGATATTTGGTATGCAACATTGTAGGGTGGATCTGATTCAAGTTTGTTCAAATCGGCCCCCCTGGGTTCATATTTGGGCTCAGTATAGGAGCCCGATTTCGAACTTAGTGCATTTCAGGCAAATTTCTTAAAAAATCTTCTTCTCCAGATCCAGCAGGCAGAATCTTTTGATATTTGGTATGCAACATTGTGGGGTGGATCTAATTCAAGTGTGTTCAAATCGGCCCCCTGGGTTTATATTTGGGCTCAGTATAGGAGCCCAAATTTGAACTTACTGCATTTCAGGCAAATTTCTTTGAAAATCTTCTTCTCCAGATCCAGCAGGCAGAATCTTTTGATATTTGGTATGCAACATTGTAGGGTGGATCTGATTCAAGTTTGTTCAAATCGGCTCCCTAGATTCATATTTGGGCTCACTATAGGAGCTCGAATTCGAATTTAGTGCATTTCAGGCAAATTTCTTCAAAAATCATCTTCTCCAGATCCAGCAGGCAGAATCTTTTGATATTTGGTATGCAATGTTGCGGGGTAGATCTGATTCAAGTTTGTTCAAATCGGCCCCCTGGATACATATTTGGGCTTACTATAGAAGCCCGAATTCGAACTTAGTGCATTTCAGGCAAATTTCTTAAAAAATCTTCTTCTCCAGATCCAGCAGGCAGAATCTTTTCATATTTGGTAAGCAACATTGTGGGGTGGATCTGATTCAAGATTGTTCAAATCGGCCCCCTGGGTTCATATTTGGGCTCAGTATAGGAGCCCGATTTCGAACTTAGTGCATTTCAGGCAAATTTCTTAAAAAATCTTCTTCTCCAGATCCAGCAGGCAGAATCTTTTGATATTTGGTATGCAACATTGTAGGGTGGATCTGATTCAAGTTTGTTCAAATCGGCCCCCTGGGTTCATATTTGGGCTCAGATATAGGAGCCCGATTTCGAACTTAGTGCATTTAGGCAAATTTCTTAAAAAATCTTCTTCTCCAGATCCAGAAGGCAGAATCTTTTGATATTTGGTATGCAACATTGTGGGGTGGATCTGATTCAAGTTTGTTCAAATCGGCTTCCTAGATTCATATTTGGGCTCACTATAGAAGCTCGAATTTGAACTTAGTGCATTTCATGCAAATTTCTTAAAAAATCTTCTTCTCCAGATCCAGCAGGCAGAATCTTTTCATATTTGGTAAGCAACATTGCGGGGTGGATCTGATTCAAGTTTGTTCAAATCGGCCCCCTGGGTTTATATTTGGGCTCAGTATAGGAGCCCAAATTTGAACTTAGTGCATTTCAAGCAAATTTATTAAAAAATCTTCTTCTCCAGATCCAGCAGGCAGAATCTTTTGATATTTGGTATGCAACATTGTGGGATGGATCTGATGCAAATTTGTTTAAATCGGCTCCCTAGATTCATATTTGAGCTTACTATAGAAGCTCGAATTCGAACTTAGTGCATTTCAGGCAAATTTCTTAAAAAATCATCTTCTCCAGATCCAGCAGGCAGAATCTTTTGATATTTGGTATGCAACATTGCGGGGTGGATCTGATTCAAGTTTGTTCAAATCGGCCCCCTGGATTCATATTTGGGCTCACTATAGAAGCTCGAATTCAAACTTAGTGCATTTCGGGCAAATTTCTTCAAAAATCTTCTTCTCCAGATCCAGCAGGCAGAATCTTTTGATATTTGGTATGCAACATTGCGGGGTGGATCTGATTCAAGTTTGTTCAAATCGGGCCCCTGGATTCATATTTGGGCTTAATATAGAAGCCCGAATTCGCACTTAGTGCATTTCGGGCAAATTTATTAAAAAATCTTCTTCTCCAGATCCAGCAGGCAGAATCTTTTGATATTTGGTATGCAACATTGCGGGGTGGATCTGATTCAAGTTTGTTCAAATCGGCTTCCTAGATTCATATTTGGGCACACTATAGAAGCTCGAATTCGAACTTAGTGCATTTCGGGCAAATTTATTAAAAAATCTTCTTCTCCAGATCCAGCAGGCAGAATCTTTTGATATTTGGTATGCAACATTGTGGGGTGGATCTGATTCAAGTTTGTTCAAATCAGCTTCCTAGATTCATATTTGGGCTCACTATAGAAGCTCGAATTCGAACTTAGTGCATTTCAGGCAAATTTCTTAAAAAATCATCTTCTCCAGATCCAGCAGGTAGAATCTTTTGATATTTGGTATGCAACATTGCGGGGTGGATCTGATTCGAGTTTGTTCAAATCGGCCCCCTGGATTCATATTTGGGCTCACTATAGAAGCTCGAATTCAAACTTAGTGCATTTTGGGCAAATTTCTTCAAAAATCTTCTTCTCCAGATCCAGCAGGCAGAATCTTTTGATATTTGGTATGCAACATTGCGGGGTGGATCTGATTCAAGTTTGTTCAAATCGGCCCCCTGGATTCATATTTGGGCTTAATATAGAAGCCCGAATTCGCACTTAGTGCATTTCGGGCAAATTTATTAAAAAATCTTCTTCTCCAGATCCAGCAGGCAGAATCTTTTGATATTTTGTATGCAACATTGTGGGGTGGATCTGATTCAAGTTTGTTCAAATCAGCTTCCTAGTTTCATATTTGGGCTCACTATAGAAGCTCGAATTCGAACTTAGTGCATTTCAGGCAAATTTCTTAAAAAATCTTCTTCTCCAGATCCAGCTTCAGAATCTTTTCATATTTGGTAAGCAACATTGTGGGGTGGATCTGATTCAAGTTTGTTCAAATCGGCCCCCTGGGTTTATATTTGAGCTCCGTATAGGAGCCCAAATTTTAACTTAGTGCATTTCAGGCATATTTCTTAAAAAATCTTCTTCTCCAGATCCAGCAGGCAGAATCTTTTGATATTTGGTATGCAACATTGTGGGGTGGATCTGATTGTGATTCATGAACGTATTTATTTGTAAAGTTGATAGAATCTTAGACAAAATTTGCAGAAAAGATCTACTATAGAAGGGGTGGTATCCAGGGTGAACCGTTTACCCAAATCTAGCAGTACTAATGCATTATTCACACAAATCTCCGTTCAAATTTTATGGCCCCTCATTGGAACACACGCATTCAGCTCATTCCAACAAAGGTCATATGCCATGTTTTCGAGACAAAGGAATAAAAATTTTAGTTATTCATGAAATTTTTAGGCAACTGTTGTCTGTTATTCACATTGCTTCATGAAATTTCAGTACTTTTAGAAGTTACCTCAGTAATCAAGGGTTAATTCCCCTTAATTAAATGTCGCCTCTAAAAAACAACCACTTTGCATATCTTACCTTTTTACCAGCATAACTGCCAAAACTTGTCAGCATTCTTCGCAAAAATCGCTATTCAAATTTTAATTTTTGTCTCTTAAACATACATGTACTTATCGCTTGTAAATACCCCATTGGAATGAGCTTTTTGAGCTCATTCCAATGAGAGGTCGCATACCATGCTTTTTGAGTCAAAAAAGCAATTTTTTTAGTTATTCCAGAATTTCGTACGTAAAACACAGCTTTATGACTTCACATTAAAATGAGCTCTCTAAGCTTGTTCCAATCAACATTCACGCACTATGTCCACACAAAAAATAAAATTTTCCATTTATTCAGGAATTTTGTTTGCAAGAACACTCTTACCCCCCCCCCCCCCCCCCCACACACACACACAAACACACACACACACAAACACAGACACACACATCTAAAAGTTTGTCAGCAAAAAAACAGTTACTTCAATTTTTAAATGCATTATAGGAACAACTTGCCTAATCAAATTTAAATACTTTTGCATCATTCTGTATCTAGAACAAACCATTTACCATATCTTTACGCAAAATTCTCCAGCATCATTCACAAAAAAACACCATTATTTATATATTCACATTTCTGTCTCAAAAATATACCTGATCTTCCCATACCCCTATTGGAATAAGCTGTTTGAGCTTGTTCCAATGATGATAAAAAAAACTAATATTTTGGAAAATTTGTGAATATTTTTGTTTTCTTGCATGCAAATATATACATGTAGCACATGGAAGATATCCACAGTTGGGGAGAGATGTCCAAGGCTATCTCTTCACATTCCTTGTTTGTGCTTCATGCTAAACCAGTTTGTCTGCAGAGATAAATTTGCTTTATTAAAAATCATTGGAGATTGGCCACACACCAACGATTTTAAATAAAACTAATTTTAGGTAACAAATGTTGAACTTCAAACAAAATCTATCACTCAACCAGTTAATGTTGATGAGGCATGACATGGTGAAGGTGACCTAAAATACTTCTTAGAGTCACTTTGTCAGGTGAGCGATTAAGGCCACGTGGGGCCTCTTGTTACTCTTTTCTGTCAAATTTTATTTTTACAATTCAGTAAGTTTAATTAATGGCCTTCTTTTTTATTCAATACATTTCGATAAATACGCCCCGTTTTATTTGTTTCGATCCACGGCAGCGATAATTAGTTATTCAAAGTGTTGAATGAAATAGTACGTCATGCAAATGGGATGGGCGTGAACGTTGTATTCTTGCGATATCACGTGACTTTTATTCTTACTGCAGTAACGATAAAAGATTTTTTATTGACGGCGAGTTTTCGATAACGATAAAAGATAAAACGTTACTGTTTTTACGTATAAAGTAGATAAAACAGAAATATTTTCCAACGCCCAGATTTCCCAAACCACACGGTACAGAGAGCTGTTATTTGGTATGGAGCATCCTTTGGACCAGTAGAATTGAATGGTAAAAAAAATGCCATCGGTTATATTAGGGTGTTCTGTAATGGGCATTGAAAAAATGCTGAGTCCGCATATTTGCAAAAATTTAAAAAAATCTTTTCTCCAGAACCAGTCATCAGAATCTTTTGATATTCGGTATACAGCATTCATAGGGGGGTCAGATACCAGTTTATTAAAAGAAAGCCCTTTGGTTCATATTTGGGCTCAATACAGGAGCCCTAATATTTAACTTAGGGTAATATGGGGAATATTCTTTAAAAATCTTCTTCTTCAGAACCACCCGTCAGAATCTTTTAATGTTTGGTATACATCATTGTTATGAGGGTCAGATTCAAAATTGTTCAAACCAAGTCCTTATGTTAATATTTGGGCTTCCTAGGGAAGCCCAAATTTTAACTTTGTTCAATATGGGCCAATTTAAAAAAAATCTTCTTCAGATCCACAAGTCAGAATGCTTTCAAAGTTGGTATGCAACATCTCTAAGGAGGGGGGTGGGGGGATTCAAGTTTGTTCAATTTGAGTGCCTGGGTTAATATCTGGGCTCCATATGGGAACGTGAAATTTAACTTAGAACAATATGAGGGAATTTCTTCAAAAATCTTCATCTTCAGATCCGCTATACAGAATGCTTTCATATTTGGTATACAACATCTCTAAAGGGGTCAGATTCAATTTTGTTTAAATCAGGTCCCTAGGTTAATATTTGGGCTCGCTATGGTAGCCCAAATTTTAATTTAGTGCAATATGAAGAAATTCTTTAAAAATCATCTTCTTCAGATCCAACTGTCAGAATACTTTCATACTTGGTATACAACATCTCTAGGGAAGTCAGATTCAACTTTGTTTCAAATCGAGAGCCTGGGTTAATATGTTCGCCCCCTATGGGAGCCGGAATTGGCCATGTTGCTGAAGAATAAAAATTTGTATTCAGTACCCTCTTGAGGTGTGTAACTAAGATTAATCCACATAGGTTGTATCAGGGGGCTTCATAGGGAAGCTCTACATTTTACATTATGATCAACTGAAGAAAAGGCAGGATGCCCGGATTATTTTTGTCACTCCTGTGGGACTCGAGGATTGGCAGTGTATCCTGTGGAGATGGATTGCTTAATGTAGACTAATTCTTGGACTCTCTTTATGTAGTGTTCTGTTTAAATTTAGCGCTTCAGGCCCCATGGGGCCTCTTATTTTAGCTCACCTTGACAAAGTCAAGCTGAGCTAATCCCATCACTTTCCGACCATCGTCCGTCCATCAACACCATGTTTTGGTCTTCTCGAAAACCACTGGGACAATTGAAGTGAAAGTTTGTGGGAGCGATGGTCTTGAAGGGGCATTGCATTTTTGTTCAACTCAACATGCCCAGCCCCATAGGGAGGGGATGGGGGAAAGTGCTCCAAAATATTTTTAAAATCTTCTCATGAACCAGTGGGTACATTGACTTGATATTTGTTACGGTGCTTCCTTTTGAGGTGAAGATTCAAGTTTGTTCAAACGAAGTTCGTGAAGTATTTGGCTTTGTAATGTAGGGGTAAGATTTGGTCCCGTCCAAAATTTCTATTTTCTGAACCGATGGATCATAAATACTTAACTCGTGCAAAAAAAATAATTCTCGCATCCCCATGGGAACCCCAAGAGCTAAAAATAGAAATATTTTCGAATGCCCATATTTTCCAAACCACATGGAACAGAGAACTGTTGTTTGGTATGAAGTATCCTTAGGACCAGTAGAATTGAACGGTAGAAAAAGATGCCGTCGGTTATGTTAGGGTGTTCTGTATAGGGCATCAAAAAAATGCTGAGTCAGCATATTTTCAAAAATTAAAAAAAATCTTTTCTCCAGAACCAATGGTCAGAATCTTTTCATATTCGGTATACAGCATCCAGGAGGAGGGGGGTGGGGAGGGGGGGGGGTCAGATACAAGTTTGTTAAAATAAAGCCCATTGGTTCATATTTGGGCTCAATATGGGAGTCCGACTTTTTAACTTAAGGCAATATGGGGAATATTCTTTAAAAATTTTCTTCTTCAGAACCACCAGACAGAATCTTTTAATGTTTGGTATGCATCATTGTTATGAGTATGAGATTTAAGATTGTTCAAACCAAGTCCCTGGGTTAATATTTGGGCGTCTTATGGGAGCCCAAATTTTAACTCAGTTAAATATGGGGGATAATTTTTTAAAATCTTCTTCAGATCCACCAGTCAGAATGCTTTGATATTTGGTATACATCATCTCTAGGGGGGATCAGATTCAAGTTTGCTCAATTCGAGTGCCTGGGTTAATATTTGGGCTCCATATAGGAACCTGAAATTTGACTTAGTACAATATGAGGGAATTTCTTCAAAAATGTTCTTCAGATCCACTAGTCAGAGTGCTTTCATATTTGGTATACACCATCTCCATGGGGGCCAGATTCACGTTTGTTCAAATCAGGTCGGTAGGTTAATATTTGGGCTTGCTATGGTAACCCAAATTTTAACTTAATACAATATGAAGAAATTTCTTGAAAATTTTTTCTTCTTCAGATCCAAGAGTGAGAATGCTTTCATATTTGGTATACAACGTCTCTCGGGAGGTCAGATTCAACTTTGTTCAAATCGAGAGCCTGGGTTAATATTTTGGCTCCCTATGGGAGCCGGAATTGTCCATGTAGCTGAATAATTATAAATTTTGTATTCAGTAACATTAGAGGTGTGCAACTTAGATTAATCCACACAGGTTGTATCAAGGAGCTTCATGGGGGAGGTCTACATTTTACATTATCATCGACTGAAGAAAAGGCATGATGTTCAGACTATTTTTGTCACTCCTGAGGGGCTCAAGGATTGAGATAATATATCTTATGAAGATGGATTGCTTAATGTAGACTCATTCTTGGACTTAAAAATTCTTGAAAAATCTTCTCATGAACCAGTGGGTACAATGACTTGATATTTGGTATGTAGCTTCCTTTTGAGGTGTAGAATCAAGGTTGCTCAAACAAAGTACGTGGATCAATATTTGCCTTTGTAATGGGAGGGGCAAGATTTTTGGCCCCGCCCAAAATTTCTGTTTTCTGAACGGATTGTCCAGTTTGGATTAAATTTGTTATGTGGTATTATTGAGTCATAAATACTTGACTCACGCAAAAAAAAAAAAATCCCAGTGTCCCTGTGGGAACCCCAGGAGCTAAAAATAGAAATATTTTGAAATGCCCATACTTCCCAAACTGCACGGAACAGAGAACTGTTATTTGGTATGAAGCATCCTTAGGACCAGAAGAACTGAATGGTAAAAAAAAAATTGCCATGGGTTATGTCAGGGTGTTTATAAAGGGGGCATCGAAAAAATCTGAGCATCTTTGCAAAAATTGAAAAAAAAATTTTCAGCAGAACCTCTGATCAGAACCTTTTGATATTATATTTGATATACAGCATCCATAGTGAGGCGGGTATCAGAATCAAGTCTGTTAAAATGAAACCACTTGGTTCATATTTGGGCTCAATACAGGAGCCCTAATTTTTAACTTAGGGCAATATAGGGAATGATCTTTAAAAATCTTCTTCTTCAGATCCACAAGTCTGTGATATTTCGTATTCATCATCTTTTTTTTGGGGGAGGGGGGGGGGTGGGGGGAGGAGTTGAGATTCAAGTTTGTTCAAATCAAGTGCCTTTGTTAATATTTTGGATCCATTTGGTAGCCCGAATTTTCACTTAGTGCAATATGAGGGAATTTCTTTAAAAATCTTCTTCAGATCCACAAGCCAGAATGCTTTCATATTTGGTATACAACATCTCAGGGGAGGTGGGGGTGGGGGGGGGGGGGCATGGGCTGAGATTTAGGTTTGTTCAGATCGGGTCCCTGGTTGAATATTTGGGCTCCCTTTGGAAGACCAAATTTTAATTTACTGCAATATGAGGAAATCTCTTTAAAAGTCCTCATCCCCAGAACCATCTCTTAGAATGTTTTGATGTTTGGTATACAACATCTCTAGGAAATCAGATTCAAGTTTGTTCAAATCGAGTCCCGGAGTTAACATTTAGGCTTTTTATGAGAGCCAGAATTTTAACTTAGTGCAATATGAGGGAATTTCTTTAAAAATCGTATTCTCCAGATCGACCAGTCAGAATGCTTTTGTATTTGGTATACAGCATCTATGGGGGGCGGGGGTGGCAATATTTGGGCCAGATTGATTGCCCAGATTTCATCCTTGTGCAATATGAGGAAATATCTTTAAAAATCCTCTTCAGATCCCCCAGTCAGACTGCTTTCACATTTTGTATACAGCATCCTGTGGTGGAAGGGAAGGGCTCAGACTCAAGTTTGTTCAAGTTAAATTCCTAGGGTGATATTTGGACTCCCAAGTTTTGCATTACTGAAAATCGAGGCATTATTTCTGTGGTAGCATCCCAGTACTAGTAAAAAATCATCTGGCATGGACAACAGAGTTTTAAATAATTAAATAACTTCATTCTTCTGCAGTGTTATCTAGCTATAGATGTTAATTAAATCCCTCTTTAAACATCTATTGTCAGGTGAGCGCCTCAGGCCACATAAGGCCTCTTCTTTAGCTTTACTTGACAAAGTCAAGATAAGCTATTGCCACTACGCGTGCGGAAGTCTGTGAGTCTGTAAGTCTGTTCACATTTTCTTTAGCACACCCCGTAGTTCTTGTCCGACCATCCCGAAATTTCAAATGCTCGTTCGAGGTCATGTCTGGATGAGAACGTCCCCTTTTGGTCCTGATTGGTCAACTTTGACGGCTACACGAGCCCAAAACCCGAAAACTTTTAGTACAGTCCACAGGTCGTATGTATGACGGGGCTTCATTGTAACTTGGTAGAATGACTCCGTATAATGTCTAGATGAGAACCTCCCATTTTGGTCGCGATCAGTCAACCGTGACGGGTACGCGAGCCCGAAACCCGAAATCCTCCACCACAGTCTTCGGGTAGTATTCGTGAAGGTTGACTTCATATAATGTCTAGATGAGAACAACCCCCCTTTGGACACCATTAGGCAACTGTGACGGCTACAGGGGGCTGAAGCCCGAAAACCTTCAGCACAGTCTACAGGTGATATTTATGGAGGGATTTCATTGTAACTTGGTAGGATGACTCCGTTTAAGGTCTAGATGAGAACGTCCCCTTTTGGTCGCGATCGGTGAACCGTGACGGCAGTGCAGACCCGAAATCCGAAAACCTTTAGCACTGTCTACAGATTTTATTTGTCAAGGGATTTTATTGTAACTTCGTAGGATGACTCTGTAATGTCTAGATGAGAGCGTCGTATTTTGGCCGGATGCAGTCAAATGTGACGGTCACAGTGTCACGTTACCTAGATTCCTTTAGTAAAGTCGTCCTCTTATATGAAGGGATTTCATTGTAACTTGGTAGGATGACTCGGTTTGGAATGATTTTACTTGTAAGTTGGTAACTTTGGTTGACATACATTAACTGAGGGCCACATTAACTCACGTCTCAATTCTTTAGTGCAGTCTACACCTGATTATTCTTATTGAAAACAGCATATAGGGAACAGAAATTAACATTTTCTCAATTATCACAATTCTTGTCTTATCTCATAATCCTTTCATAAACATTGAACATTATCTTTTTCATCAAACACTACACACAGTCAAATTGAGCTACAAGCTCTGTTTCACTGGTAAAATAGGACCCAGTCACTAATGCCTGGGGTGCGAGTCCTCTAAAATAGGCAACATGGGGTATAAACGATTGACTGACCTTGACTTTATCTCCATGTTGTGGTCTTGATTAGCCATTGTGCAGAAGTATGTGACCTTAAACACCAATAAATAAATACAGTGTAATTGACACTTTCATTTGAAAACCCTTATTACTTACAAAAATGGTCCTCGGTGAATTCCTCTTCCAGTAAAGGAGGTTATCTATCTGGTACACATTGGGTACTGTGGGTGCCTGAAAGCAGACCATTTTCTCAAACTTTCGATGTTTGAGAGCTTGTGGAGGGTTAACAAACACTTACCGGAATATTTTGTCCATGCAACTTGTAATGTCACACCAAAACCTACGAATGGCCATTTTTAGCTCAACTTTGGCGAAGCCAAATTTGAGCTTTTGTCATGGCCCGTCGTCCGTCTGGCCGTCTGTCCGTCTGTCAACAATTGGATACGGCTCGGGCTAGAGGGCGTATTTATGAACCGATCTTTACGAAACTTCTTGGGTACCTTTGTTATGACCGTGGGATGAGAGCGAGTGTTTTTGGGTGCAGTCCGAAATTCAAGATGGCTGCCAGCCGCCATTTTGTACCGACGATGCAGAAATCTGTTTTTTGTACAGAACTTCCATATGAAAGCTCTGATTTGAATAATTTTTTGTATGAATGTTTAGTACCATGGGATACATCAAATATAATACGGGTTTTTTTTCTCGTGCGTAAATTGTGCAAATTAGACTAATTTTGATGTTTTTTGGTGTTACTTTCAGCACTGTAAGTGCAAATGCCAATACGGCTCGGGCTAGAGGCCGTATTTATGAACCGATCTTTACAAAACTTCTTGGGTACCTTTGGTATCACCGTGGGACGAGAACGATTGTTTTGGGGTCCGGTCCGAAATTCAAGATGGCCGATGGCAGCCATTTTGTACAAAATTATGTGCAATCAGATTTTTGCACAGAACTTCCATATGAAAGCGCTGATTTGAATAACTTCTATACAGCTCAGATTAGAGGGCATATTTATGAACCAATCTTTACGAAACTTCTTGGGTACCTTTGTTATCACCGTGGGATGAGAGCGAGTGTTTTGGGGTGTGGTCCGAAATTCAAGATGTCCACCAGCAGCCATTTTGTACCGAAATCAGTGCAATCAGTCTTTTGTACAGAACTTCTGTATGAAAGTTCTGATTTGAATGAATTTTTGTATGAATGTTTAGTAACATGGAATACATCACATATTGTAAGGGGTTTTTTTTCATGCAGAAATTATGCAAATTAGATGAACTTTGATTTATTCAGTGCTACTTACATAATGTAAGCACACATGTCAATATGGCTCAGGACAGAGGCTGTATTTATGAACCGATCTTCACAAAACTTCTTGGGTACCTTTGTTATCACCTTGGGACGAGAATGAGTGTTTCTGGGTACGGTCCAAAATTCAAGATGGCTGCCAGTGGCCATTTTGTACCAAAATTAGGTCCAATCAGTTTTTTGTCACAAGTTCTATACAGTTTGTATTTATGAACTGATCTTCACAAAACTTCTTGGGTACCTTTGTTTTCACCTTGGGACAGGAACGAGTGTTTTTTTGGGGTGCCTTTGTTATCACTGTGCTATGAGAACAAATATTTTGGGGTTCAGTCAGACCCACTCTGGGACTAAGATTTCTTTTCTAGTTTAGCATCTGACTGTCACCCACCTTTACAATACTTTACCTATACATTTGTTACAGGCAACGGTCAATATTTATGTACAGGCCGCTACAATACTTTATATGTACCTTTGTTATCAGGTCATTACCTAGATGTTTGTCATTGCTGTGTCACATACTATACATGTACATGTCTTTGTCTTGACAAGTTGAGCTACAGTGTCATTGACACTTTCATTTTGCTTGAAAACCTACAAGATGTTTTTAGAGAAATCCACGGAAAATATGAATTTTCAAGCTTTTGAGGGTATCGCTCTTTAACCATCCCCAAAACTGGTTAATGCTTGGTTTTATGAATACCCTTACACTTACAAAATGGTCTTCGGTAAATTGCACTTCCAATAAAGGAAGTTTTGTTTATCTCTCGTGTACCCGTGGGGTGCTGTGGGTGCCAGAAACAGCCCATTTTATCAAAATTTTAATGTTTGGCAGCCTATGGAGGGAGACGTTTAGCCCAATATCGCTTGTATATCAATTGTAAAGCCACAGACGGGTCTAACAGTGATGATTGTTTAAATAAAATATACAAGACGTGTTTTGAGAAAGTGTCGATAAACCCTAATTTTGACAATTTTTTGCCAATTCTCGAAAATTCGAGCGTGCAAAATTTTGTGAAAATCGGTTCGAAAATTGTCTCAGAATCGTATGTACAAAATGTGTGGAAAAAACCTCCCAAAAATAATAATCCGTAGAAAAACAAATGTCTTTTTCCCGAGGGAAAAGCCAAATAAATAAATAAACTAGAGTTATGACTGGAGATGACGAATACTCCCATTTCAGCTTTCCAGAATGCATTTCTGAATGTGGAATTTTGGAAATGCGGATGCCCTCTAACCAGTGGACAGTAATAGTTATTTATTTATTTATTGGTGTTTAAGGTCACACACTTACGTAGAATGGCTAATCATGACCGTGGCAGTTTTACGGGTGGAGAAAGCCGGAGCACCCGGAAAGAACCACCGAGCATTGACGAGCAACTGTCAGCTCCTCAACATTATAACTCTGTTCAAACTTCGCACAAGCAGGGTTACAGCTGTTGAAAACATGTGCACCGCCGACGTGCAGTACGACTTAGTACACGGCGTCATCGTGCCCCCGTGTAGGAAACGGGAATAAAGTGCCTTGCCCAAGGACACAAAGTGGGTCGACCCAGACGGGGTTCGAAGTCGGGACCTCTAGCAGAGAAGTCCAACAGTCTACCACTGAGCCACCGTGCTCGACAGTAATGGTGATAGTTTATTCAAGCAAAATAACACCAATAGAGAGGCAGATTGCACAAAGAATTAAAAGAGATACGACATGATTATAATTAACTAATAACAAGCGAAATAGCTATTTTTGAAGAGTGATAAGGCTAATGTATGTAAATATAACTATATGTCGTTAAACCATAGGTAAGTTTAACCCTCTCAACCCGGTGTGTATAAATTCTGCGTGAAGAAAGAAATGGTAGTGGACGAGCAGACGATATAAAAAACACAAAATTCTGAAACGAGGCTCGGTAATAATTTAATCCAACAACTCTGTCGAGCTGTTGGATTAAATTATTTCTGAACCTCCCAACAAGCCAGGATGGTTTTGCCCATTACGCCCTTGACGGTATGGACTGAAATGATAACATCCAGGTCGCCAGTGTTGAAAGGGCAAATGACCTTCGATTTTACAATTATTGTTTCTCTTTTCCCGAAGAACAGCAGGATTATGTTGCAGATGGAGTGGCATAATGGAGGCGTTTCATTTTTAGCTTAACTTGACATAGTCAAGATAAGCTATTGCCATCACGCGTGCGGAAGTCTGTGAGTCTGAGTCTGTGAGTCTGTTCACATTTTCCTTTAGCACGGGCTACACCACGCAGTTCTTGTCTGATCGTCACGAAATTTCATATGCAGGTTTGGGGTCATGTCTAGATGAGAACGTCCCCTTTTGGTCGCGATCGGTCAACCGGTATGGCTGCCCGAGCCCAAAACCCGAAAACCATCAGCGCAGTCTACAGGTCGTATTGATGAAGGGATTTCATTGTAACTTGGAAGGATGCGTCTGTATAATGCCTAGATGAGAACGTCCCCTTTTGGGCTTGATCTGTCAACCGTGATGGCTGCCCAAGCCCGAAACCCAAAAACGTTTGGCACAGTCTGCAGGTCATGTTTAATATGGAGGGATTTTGTAACTTGGTAGGATGACTCCTTATGATGTCTAGATGAGAATTTCCCCATTTGCGCGTGATCTGCCATCCGTGAGGACTGCCCGAGCCCAAAACCCGAAAACCTTTAGCATAGTCTACAGGTCATATTTATTGAGGAATTTCATTGTAACTTGGTGGGTTGACCTCATATAATGTCTAGATGAGAAAGTCCCTTTTTGGTCCTGATAGGGCAACTGCGACGGCTACAGGGGCCCGAAGCCCGAAAACCTTTAGCACAGTCTTCAGGTCATATTTATGAAGGGATTTCATTGTAACTTGGTAGGATAACTCCAAATTATGTCTAGATGAGAACGTCCCATTTTGATCGCGATCATTCAGCCTTGATGGGTGCCCGAGCCCAAAAACCTTTAGCATAGGCAAAAGGTCATATTTATGGAAGGATTTCATTGTAACCTGTTAGGTTGACTCCATATAATGCCTAGATGATGACACCCCCTTTTGGCCGTGATTGGTCAACTGTAATGGCTACAGGTGCCCGAAACCCGAAAACCTTGAGCACAGTCTACAGGTCATATTTATAAAAGGATTTCAGTGTAACTCCGTAGGATCACTCAAGATGATACCCAGACGAGATTGTCCCCTTTGGTTGCGATCATTCAACCATGATGGCTGCCCGAGCCCGAAAACCTTTAGCACAGACTACATGTCATATTTATGAAGGGATTTCATTGTAACTTGGTAGGTTGACTTCATATAATGTCTAGATGAGAACGTCCCCTTTTGGTCACGATTGGGCAACTGTGACAGCTACAGAAGCCCGAACACCTTTAGAACAGGTCATAATTATGAAGGGATTTCATTGTAGCTTGGTAGGATGACTCCAAATAGTGTCTAGATGAGAACATCCCCTTTTGGTCGCGATCATTCAGCCTTTATGGCTGCCCGAGCCCAAAGACCTTTAGCATAGTCTATAGGTCGTATTTATGGAAGGATTTCATTGTAACCTGTTAGGTTGACTCCATATAATGCCTAGATGATGACATCCCCTTTTGGTCGTGATTGGTCAACTGATGGCTACAGGTGCCCGAAGCCCGAAAATCTTGAGCACAGTCTACAGGTCATATTTATGAAGGGATTTCATTGTAAATTCGTAGGATCACTCCATATGAGAATGTCCCCTTTTGATTGCGATCATTCAAGCATTATGGCTGCCCGAGCCCGAATACCTTTAGCACAGTCTGCAGGTCATATTTAAGAAGGGATTTCATTGTAACTTTGTAGGTTTGACTTCATATAATGTCTAGATGAGAACGTCCCCTTTTGGACACGATTGGGCAACTGTGACGGCTACAGGGGGCCGAAGCCAGAAAACCTTTAGAACAGTCTACTGGTCATAATTATGAAGGGATGTCATTGTAGCTCGGTAGGATGACTCCAAATAATGTCTAGATGAGAACGTCCCCTTTTGATCGCGATCATTCAGCCTTGATGGCTGCCCGAGCCCAAAAACCTTTAGCATAGTCTATAGGTCGTATTTATGGAAGGATTTCATTGTAATTTGTTAGGTTGACTCCATATAATGCCTAGATGATGACATCCCCTTTTGGTCGTGATTGGTCAACTGTGATGGCTACAGGTGCCCGAAGCCCGATAATCTTGAGCACAGTCTACAGGTCATATTTATGAAGGGATTTCATTGTAACTTCGTGGGATCACTCAAGATGATGCCCAGATGAGAATGTCCCCTTTTGGTTGCGATCATTCAACCATGATGGCTGCCCAAGCCCAAAGCCCGAAAACCTTTAGCACAGTCTTAAGTTCATATTTATGAAGGGATTTCATTGTAACTTGGTAGGTTGACTTCATATAATGTCTAGATGAGAACACCCCCCCCCCCTTTGGACACCATTAGGCAACTGTGACGGCTACAGGGGCCTGAAGCCCAAAAACCTTCAGCACAGTCTACAGGTGATATTTATGGAGGGATTTCATTGTACCTTGGTAGGATGACTCCAAATAATGTCTAGTTGATAACGTCCCCTTTTGGTCGCGATCATTAAGCCTTGATGGCCGCCCGAGCCCAAAACCCCAAAACATTTAGCATAGTCTATAGGTCATTTTTATGGAAGGATTTCATTGTAACCTGTTAGTTTGACTCCATATAATGCCCAGATGATGACATCCCCTTTTGGTCGTGATTGGTCAACTATGACGGCTTCAGGGACCCAAAGCCCGAAAACCTTGAGCACAGTCTACAGGTCATATTTATGAAGGGCTTTCATTGTAACTTCGTAGGATCACTCCAGATGATGCCCAGATGAGAATGTCCCGTTTTGGTTGCGATCATTCAACCTTGATGGCTGCCCGAGCCCAAAGCCCCAAAACCTTTAGCACAATTTACAGGTCATATTTATGAAGGGATTTCGTTGTAACTTGGTAGGTTGACTTCATATAATGTCTAAACGAGAACGTCCCCTTTGGACGCAATTGGGAAACTGACGGCTACAGGGGCCCGAAGCCCGAAAACCTATAGCACAGTCTACAGGCCATATTTATGAAGGGATTTCAATGTAACTTGATAGGATGACTCGTTTTGGAATAATTTCACTGTAACTTGGTAACTTACGTTGATATAAGTTAACTGTGAGGGTCACATATATTAACTGTGAGGTCATATTAACCCACCCCTCAGCTCTTTAGTACAGTGAACACCTCATATTAGTTTTATCAAAAACATAGCATACAGGGAACAGAAATGAACATATTCCCAATTATCACAATTCTTGTCTTATTTCATAATCCTTCAATAAACATTGAACATTATTCTTTTCATCAAAAACACAACACACAAGTTAAGCTACAGTGTCATTGACACCTTCATTCATGGTAAGTTCAAATCGATCTTGTTTGCTTGCATTTGAGAAGTGACACAAGTCCGCGTTGTTCCTGGCAATTATTGCAAACAACTGCTTTCTGATGTTTGTACAGACCAGGCAGTCCATGACAAAATGCATCTTGGATTCCTAACAAACACCAGAAGTGTTTCAAATCCTATTTTCTAAGGGAATTGGCAGTTGTGCATGTCTTGCCTTTTCAATTCCCAAATTATTACTAATCCGTAATCTTGTAAACGTACTCCGCGCTTCCGTTGTTTTTAGTATGCTGGAAATCTATATTAAATTCAAGCCACAATAAATTGGTCAAAATTCTAGCCGTTTGAAACACTCGGGAGTATAAGCCAACATATGTCCACGTGCTAGTCACCATGCATCAAGTTTTATCAAAATCAAATCAAAATCCAGCACATAAGAATTTTACAGAAAGGTCTGTGTCAAAGTTATGAAGACAATGATCGTACATTGACAGTTTGGGAATATGCGCATTTTGACTGTTTGAGGTCGCGACTGAGAAGTTTCATTGTAATTGTTTCATAAATGTGGGAAGAGTTGCTCAAACAAGACTTTAGGATTGTCGCACGACTCACAACCGTACGTGAAATGGCAATATGCCCATCATTTTGGATGAAGTGGGGGCAGATGGTTTGGGGTCTTTCAGCAGGTTATTTTGGGGGATACGAGAGGAGAGATACTTTTTACGTGTTTCCGTCGTCCATTTAGTATACGGGAGGCCGCCATCTTGGTTTCTATGGTAGCATGTGGTTGCTGTGTTACCCAAAGCTTACAACAAGACAGGGGTATGTTCGGAGGGTATGTTCCTTTGAACAAGAGTAATTTACCGATTCGTAGAATTACCACAAACAACTCACCATATCACCAAAATCCACCCAAACTACCGAAATTGACTTTATTTAGTACGGATTTTCCCCAGAATATTTTGTAGTAGAGCAGCACCTAGTGCTATAGGACCACGGGGTGGTGGGCCCAGGGTAAGTTCGATTGAGCTAGAGTAGTTTTTTTCTGGTTAGGATTTTCCCCAGAATCCATATTTACTTCTTAAAATTACCACAAACAACCCCATAATTGTTTACTTTGCTCTAATTTCCCAGTAAATTCTCGGTTTCTACCTATGTATCTACAAGCTCTGTTATGACTTCTTTGTTCTATTTATTCTGACTTCCCTAAACCTGTTTATGTTCTATTGTACACATTACAGGTAGCACATAGGCACATGCCGGATGTGTCAATATGTGTTTATGTGAAAAGGCACAATGTGACACATTGTGCCCTAACACATAGGCACATGCTGGATGTTCCGATATGTGCTTATGTGAAAATGCAAAATGTGAAACATTGTCCACTAGCACATAGGCACAAACGGGTATTTGAGGATACCTATGACCTGGTATTGTATTATTTGAGGATACCTTTCGAGGATACCTTTTATAGGATACTTGTCATGTGCACACATTACAGGTAGCACATGGGCACATGTTGGGTGTGCCGATATGTGCTTATGTTAAAATGCACAATGTGACGCACTGTGCACTTGCACATAGGCACATGCTGAATGTGCCGATATGTGCTTATGGATTAATGCTCAATGTGACACATTGTGCACTAGCACATAGGCACATACGGGTATTTGAGGATACCTATGACCTGGTATTTTATTATTTGGGGATACCTTTCGAGGATACCTTTTATAGGATACTTGTCATGTGCACACATGACAGGTAGCACATAGGCACATGTTGAGTGTTCCGATATGTGCTTATGTGAAAATGCACAATGTGACACATTGTGCACTAGCACATAGTCCCATACGGGTATTTGAGGATACCCATGACCTGGTATTGTATTATATGAGGATACCTTTCGAGGATTACTTTTATAGGATACTTGACATGTGTACACATTACAGGTAGCACATAGGCACATGCTGGATGTGCCGATATTTGCTTATGTGAAAATGCACAATGTGACACATTGTGGACTAGCACATTGGCACATACGAGTATTTGAGGATACATATTGTATTTTTCCACTGGACTATTGGAGGATACCTTTTATGGGATTCTGATTTAAGGATACCTATTGGTGTTACTTATCTGAGAATACTTGTCTTACATGTTTTTACATCCGGGTACATTATGCTACATCCGGGTACTTCTGTTGGGAAGTTGATAAAAAACCGCAATATACAACATTTCATTCATCTTTATACCGTTCAACGTGTACATTTCAATTGCCCAAACTTTTATGTCATCGGAAAGAACAGCATCTGTGTTATTGTCACGGTGTTGATATAATGAACAGAAAAAAAGTTCAGAATATTAAAAGAAAGCATCGTTTTCTTATTTTTAGACAGGTTTCAACAGAGAATAATTCTCAAACATCCAAACTGATAACGAAAAATTGTAAAAAGTATTTTTATAGTACTCGACAGGAAAATGGTCGAAGTTTTAGAAATGATGCACACATCGATGATACAAATTCGCTAACATTTCGTAATTTCCATTTTTATGTGAAATTCCCATACACTGAGTGTTAAATATTTTGGTAGCTTAAGGAAAATAAGGGAGCTAACTTTCCTGTAAATAAATCTCTTCCAATGGCGAATATCGTCATCCACACAGCCACTCACCCCGACCTATGTGTACGGATTTTTTTTATTTGCCGAACCCCCTCCTCCCCGATAAATCGGCCATATTCACCTTGATTAGGCTTCAAATCGAGGCACGAACAGAGGAAATGAAAATTTCTGTATCTTCATTGCGATTATTACTTTCCCGCTGTGTTCTCTATAATCTCTAATCTCAAGTTGAGCGTTTAACCCTTTACCCAACGTAACGGCCAAAACCGGCCAGCGCTATCCTAAAAAATCGCCAATTAATTTTCATGATTTTTTCATTTTTTGTCTCCAAAACATAAGGTTATGACCCCTCATTGGAACGAGCTCGGCGAGCTCGTTCCAATGAGGGGTCATAACCTATGTTTTGGAGACAAAAATGAAAAAAATTAGTTATTCAAGAATTTTTTTGGCAAGTGTCGTCTGCTTTTCATGTTAGGTAAAGGGTTAAAAAAACTACTTCCGACACAAATACAGAGAATGAAGTATACTAAGACCGAACGCAACGACCATGGAGTATGGGGAGAGTGGGGGGGGGGGGGGGGGGGGGGGGCGGGGGGGGGGAATTAACGACTCGAGTTGAGAGTTTTTCCTGTACTTCACGAACGTCGAATACAGACGGGGTGCGTGAAATACAGGAACAGATCCACCAAGTGTCCGCGAATAAACTTGAATTAAGTGAATGTCGCTGATAGTTTTAAAGATAAATAGCACCTTCGGCGGTCTGATAACTTTCTTGCTCGTCACTGTGTTGTGTCTGAGCATTTCATTCACGTTATACCGTCAATGAAATACTTCGACACTAAACAGTGTCGAGCAAGAAAGTTATCAGACCGCCGAGGGGTGTATTTTTCGTGTCGAAGAATTTCATTCCCGTTATAACGGGCAGCGCGGTAGCTCAGTGGTTACGGTATTGGACTTCAAACCTTGTGTCCTCTGGCAAGGCACTTAACCCTTTACCTAACCTGAAAAGCAGACGACACTTGCAAAAATAATTCTTGAATAACTAATTTTTTCATTTTTGTCTCAAAAACATAGGTTATGACCCCTCGTTGGAACGAGCTCGTCGAGCTCGTTCCAACGAGGGGTCATAACCTATGTTTTTGAGACAAAAAATGAAAAAAATAATGAAAATTAATTGGCGATTTTTGAGAATAGCGCTGGCCGGTTTTGGCCGGTACGTTAGGTAAAGGGTTAATCCAGATTGCTCATGTGGGGTACTAAGGCGTACTGCACGTCGATTGTGCACTTGTCTTCAACCAATGCTAACCCTGTTTGCGCGGAGTTAGAACGAAAGGGAGTCTGACAGTTGCTCACCGTTGCTCGGTGGTTCTTTCCGGGTACTCCAGTTTCCTCCACCCGTAAAACTCTGACGCGAGGTGAACCTGGCTGTCGAGAGTGTCGTTAAACCCCAATAAATAAATAAATAACGTTATAACGTCACTCAGATGCGTTTTTATGTGTACCCATACTATGTATGGTACACATAATGCCGGCATCCGGGGTGCCCATCCGTCGGTCGTCCATCCTTTGTCCGTCCGCCTGTCCGTCCGTCTGTCCGTCCGGCGTCCATATCCATTTCTTTGGCATTCGATAACTTGCAAAATATTGCTTGGATTGTCAAGTTACTTTATATTTGTGTTCAGGTTACTGATGTGCCGAGCTGTATAGTTTTTGGTGTAAATCTGATAATTTGATCCTGAGATATTAACTCTTTATCCATCAAATTGAGAATTCTTCCAATCCCTTTGGCATGAGATAACTCAAAAAATATCAATCCAATTGTCATGTTACTTTATATATATCTTCAGGTTACTGATGTTCCGAGCTGTACAGTTTTTGGAGTAAATCTGTTATTTTGATCCTGAGATATTAACCCTTTATCCTTCAAATTGAAAATTCCTCCAATCCCTTTGGCATTCGATAACTTGAACAATATTGCTTGGATTGTCAAGTTACTTTATATTTGTGTTCAGGTTACTGATGTACCGAGCTATATAGGTTTTGGTGTAAATCTGTTATTTTGATCCTGAGATATTAACCCTTTATCCTTCAAATTGAAAATTCCTCCAATCCCTTTGGCATTCGATAACTTGAAAAATATTGCTTGGATTGTCAAGTTACTTTATATTTGTGTTCAGGTTACTGATGTACCGAGCTGTGTACTTTTTGGTGTAAATCTGTTATTTCAATCTTGAGATATTAACCCTTTATCCTTCAAATTGAAAATTCCTCCAAGCCCTTTGGCATTCAATAACTTGAAAAATATTGCTTGAATTGTCAAGTTACTTTATATTTGTGTTCAGGTTACTGATGAACCGAACTGATGTACCGAGCTGTATAGTTTTTGGTCTAAATCTGATAATTTGATCCTGAGATATTAACCCTTTATCCTTCAAATTGAAAATTCCTCCAATCCCTTTGGCATGAGATAACTCAAAAAATGTCAATCCGATTGTTGTGTTACTTTATATATGTATTCGTGTTACTGATGTGCTGTGCTGTATAGTTTTTTATGTAAATCTGATAATTTGATCCGGAGTTATTAACCCTTCATCCATCAAGTTAGACACGCCCCCAATCCATATCTATATGTACCCATACCTTGTATGGTGTACATAATGTCGGCATCCGTGGTGGCCCTCTGTCATACAGCTTTCTACTCGTTGCGCGTATGGGTACACATCTGGCGATTTCATCGGCCTATTTTTATATGACGTTCTTATGTGTAATGCGGATACCACCCCTGGTGTATCTATTGTATTCCATAATGACAGTATTGTATCGCATAGTTGAATACGCCCAGCAATGTGCTATAAACCAAGATTATCGACAAAAGATGCAATACTCAATCTGGAGAACAGAATTTAGTGTGATCAAAAAATTCGAGTCTGTCAAAAAATGGTGACATCATCAGAACTGAACGCGTTGTGTCCTTGGGCAAGGCACTTCACCCTGATTGTCCACATGGGGGCACGATGACGCCGTGTACTAAGGCTTACTGCATATGGCTTCAACCAATCTAACCCTGCCTGTGCTGCAGTGCGGAGGTACGATGTTGGGGAGCTGGCAGCTGCTTGTCGTTTCTCGGTGGTTCTATCCCGGTACTCCGGCTTCCTCCACCCGGAAAACTGTCACCGACACGATGTGACCTTGGCTGTTAAAGTGTCGTTCAACCTTAATAAAAAATAAAATCAGAATTAAAATATATAGAAAGAGAATTTAGGCCCCAAAAAGTTAGAAATCTGTTTCTCAGGCCCCCGCATGATCCTTTCGGCTGCCGCGTGCTCTCTTTTTATAGCCAATGCAAACTTAAAAAATAAAAATTAAATGGTTTATGTCTGATATTTTATCCAAGTTAATAAAATTCATAAAATGTGTCCCTTGAGTCCCAGAAGGCTTTGCAATGCTATAGCATTGCAAAGATTTCTTGTTCTCAAGGGACGAAATACACCACCACCCATGCTATTCTATTCATTATGAGGCCTAAAAGCATAAAACAAACCAAGAACATGAAATTTTAGTGCCAAAGAAAAAATTACAAAAATAAAAATAAAAAACCGCCCGCTCACATGCAATTTTACAAAAATGGCCTGCTAAACAGAAAATCTATTTTGTGGGACCTTATGGGGACTTATTTTCAGGAGTAAAATATATTTAAAGAGATCTGAAATATTTTTTTGTGAACAGTATTTAAATATTTTCATGCAGGAATCAGATAAAATATTTCAAGAAATCGGAAATAACTTCTGTGCACTGCATTTAATTGTTCTTTTAAGGAATCATAAATGGATATTGGAAACGTTGTATTCCGTATTTGGAGTGTTTCATGCAAAAACCTGAAATTCTGCTCTTCGTGACCATCCCCTCATATTTTAAACTTTGCATTGGACCCAGGTCAATATGTCAGATATGCAAGTGTTTTTTGTATTAGAGGGTCTAAATAGAGATTACCAACATCTGCAATATGCAATCAATAACCACGGATGACTCGAAAGGTCTTTACACATATTTTGAATCTCCAAAGAGTTTCAGCTTGATTTCCATAGGTTCCAAGTTAAGGTGATGGTTACATGACCAAAAATGGCTAAAAACGTGATTTGTTTTCAGAGATAAATTGACAACTTTAAGGGACTGCTTATATTTTATTTAAATTCATTAGTCGTGTGCGATCTATAATTGTGTTGGAATGATACTATGTAAGAATGATTGATTGATAATTGAAAAATTAAAACTCAGAGAAAATCGTGTTTTTGATTTCCATCAAACATTCTAGCACAGGCTGATTAAACGTCTAAATGTTCCCAAAAAGTATGTTAAAAGTTACACAAGAAAACCCACTACAGTAATGGAACCACAAAAACACCTGAAAACATTCTTCAAATGGAATAATGAAAAAATTAGATATTTCTGCCTAACCATGTGCAAAAGTGTCATGGTCTCTATTTAAGGGAGCTGTATATATATACTGAGTCAAAAAAGAAAGTATAATAAACTTTGAGGAGCAATGTTTTTAGTATTATTGACATTAATCCCAAACAAATTATTGTAAGTTCATAATTCGAGTCTAGCTGTATAAATTTGCATAATTTCATGTTCTTACTGTTGCCAGCGTCACGTTAGGACGTCACAATTCCGACATGGAGTGAAATGAAAAGTCCACACATGCAGTCAATAGCGTATACGTCCGCCGTTTGCCTCTTGGACGGCAAGACATCGACGGCGCATGGACCTGATAAGTCTTTGGATGTCAGCCTGTGGTATTGCCTTCCACTCCTGCCTCAGAACATTGCGTAAATCGCAAACCGTCTGAAGATCATAAAGTCGTACCCGACGGTCCAATTGATCCCAAAGATGCTCGATTGGCGACAAATCAGGCGAAAGTGGGGCCATGGAAGAAGTTCGATGCTCTGCTCCTCAAGAAAATCACGACAGATACGCGCCATGTGACATCGGGCATTGTCTTGCTGGAATAACTGCAATCCGACGTTAGCGGTAAACAACCGGACAACAACAGCGTTAAGAATTTCGCCCCTATATCGCTGTCCATTCAGATTACCATCGATGAAGATCAACTGCGTTCGATGGTGCAAGGAAATTCCTTCCCAAACCATTACACTACCCCCGCCGAAACAGTGGCATTCCCGCACCCAAGCATCAGAAAATCGTTCTCCTCGTCGGCGATACACTCTTGCCCTACCATCAGCGTGCCGTGGACAAAATCGTGATTCATCACTAAAAAGAAGTGTGCTCCAAATCTGCTGAGTCCAGTGAACACGCTGACGTACCCATTCCATTCTGACGGTACGATGACGTTTGGCAAGTTTGGTCCGTGGCTTGGACGCCTACTTCGGATGCCGTGTTCAGTGAGTCTGTTGCGGACAGTTTGTGCACTGATTCTATTGTTAGTTCTACCAGGAGTAATTGCTGCTGTCCTCGTCGCCGGAAGGAAGCGATTCCGCAAGTGAGACGTCCTTATGTGTCGGTCTTTTGCAGGGGTCGTAACTCTTGGTCGACCTGAACGCGGTCAGTCGGCATAGATCCAGCGGTTCTATACCTTCCAATGAGACGGTAAATAGTGGCCACAGTGACTCATTTTGAAATCTGTAGCAAAATTGTTTTCGGTTGCGTGGACAACAACATGCCATTAAACTCTTTGCACGACTTCTTGTCCACAAACATGCTTCATTAGAATTATTATATTTCATCCTTTATGCTATTTTTTCTCCTTTATTTCTATTATACTTTCTTTTTTTTGACTCAGTATATTTCAGAAGTAACAGTGTAAACTGTGATTACAGGTTGACTGATCCACCTGTGTTTGACTGGTAAAGCATGCTGTCATAAAAAGCTATCATTGAATGGATGCCATGACGCTCATCCATATGGTTAACAGAAATATCCCATTAGGTAGCCCAAGTGAACTCGGCCCTGTGGACCCATAATTTGAACCTCCAGTGCATTTGGACTCCTTCGGTGTTGGCCTAAGGTCCACGGGTCATACCATTCTTGAGATATGAGCGTGACCCACTTTTAAATTTTGAAGTTCGTCCCACCATTTTGAGTGTAGAAATACATGTGAGACATTCGGGAATGCACCAGAGGGACATAAATGCACTCAATAACCCCCGGGTGACTTCATTGACCTTGACCCATATTTTGAACCTGCATTGAGTTTCGATTCACAAGTATTAGGCCCAGGTCAACCGGTCATAACATTCTTGAGATATGAATGTGATTCACTTTCAATATTTTCGACCCCGCTCATTTTTTAAGTGTAAAAATACACGAATGAACTTCGGGAAACCATTAGGAGGTTATAAAATGCGATTTCCAGCAATTCTGAAAAAAATGCATGTCCAGGCCATAACTTTTGAATGGGAACTTGCACAACATATGTAACACAACCAGACGAAGTGCCGAAAACAAAATTCACGACCGTCCCACTAAGTAAAGATCACCACATGGACTGAGCATACACATCAACTTTTCCGTGTCTGGGACACAACTTTTTAGTTGAAGGATCTAAGTAATCGGAGATGTGGTAACCGTGCCAGTTCAGTCCGACTTTATTTGATACAAATTCTTCAAGAATCCTACTTTTTCAATAACAGGGGGTGTTCCTTTGTACAAGAGTAGTTTTCTAGTTTGGATTTTCCCCAATAGAATTACCCAAATAGACCCGACAATCCATCCAAATCACCAAAATTCACTTTCATTTGATTTGAAGCTCCATTATGGGCGTTTTCCAGTAACAGTATAGTCCAGCACAATAGAAGACCTTACCACTTAGAACATTTTTGTTACTATATTTAGTTTTTCTGGTCTGTTCAGGCTACTTTTAATCCTAATCCAGATAATTCTGTTTTTGTTTCGTTTATCCAGATCACCCAATCAGTTCACTTTATTGTAGCTAACTAACCAATCAGATTGCTTGATTTTCCATAATCTGTACCTAATCATACAGAGTTATCTCCTTTCTGTACAACGAAGGCCTTTATGATTCTCAAACCCAAAAAAGACAACCGAGCATTTACTGAAGAGTCATTCCTCGAACGATTCGAAACCCATCGAGCAAATGAGCTGTAAAGCAATTGCTCGTTCGAGTGACTCCACATACGACTCTTATGCTCATTTCGGAAAAAGGAGCGCCAAAGGCCAGACGTTTTTCAAAAAGGGGCGCTGGAAGTGAGATATCCAGAAACAGGGCTGATGATTTCGCATAATACGCTCTCGAGCAGTTACTGAAGAGTCATTGCTCGAACGACTCGAATCCCATCGAGCAAATGAGCTATAGAGCAATTGCTCAGTCGACTAATTCCACATACTGCTCTTCGACTCATTTCGGAAAAGGGATTCTCTAACCACCGACGTTTCCCAAAAAAAGGGATTCTATGGGGATTCCACAATGGGATTCCATACGTGGGACCCATAAGTGGGATTCCAAGCTCCTATACAGCTCTTATATAGCTCCTATACAGGTAGTCTTACCATTGGCTTCCACCACGTCCTGTGTTGTATGTCCTATTATTAGCTTCCACTGTATTCACCTAATACTATAGTCTTATGAACCCCTTACAGCTTTGTAAGATTATAACTGACTTGTACCATTATTACAGGCTTGCTATCTCCGATTGCTCGAACGACTCGAATCCCATCGAACAAATGAGCCACCGAGCAATTGCGGAACAAGATACAACCGATAAAATCGGCTGATAGAGAATGGCGAATAAGGAACTGGGAATAAACAACGGTTTTCGCTCCCACGCTTCATGCGTTTGATACCCCGCTTGACGGCTCTCTTGTTTGATTTTACAGTGTGTGCAGAGTTCCAAGCTGAAATTCTTTCTCCAACAGATGTGCTCACACATTCCGTTTGAACTTGCTGTCTGCAAGTTCACACGGAATGTGTAAACACATCTGTTGGAGAAAGAATTCGCAGTGGCAGAAGGTGACAAAATCCATAGAAAGAAATCAGTCATGGTAAATACCTTTTTCCGAGGAACTGTTTGGGTGTATTGCTTTTATTGATTTCACTGTTAACCCTTTACCTAACATGAAAAGCAGACGACACTTGCAAAAAAAATTCTTGAATAACTATTTTTTTTCATTTTTTGTCTCAAAAACATAGGTTATGACCCCTCGTTGGAACGAGCTCGACGAGCTCGTTCCAACGAGGGGTCATAACCTATGTTTTTGAGACAAAAAATGAAGATATTTTGAAAATTAATTGGCGATTTTTGAGAATAGCGCTGGCCGGTTTTGGCCGTTACGTTGGGTAAAGGGTTAATACCAGCTAAAAGTGCTTATCATCCCCACAGATCACTTTGAATGAGTCGTGAATTGAAGGCATTGGATGTTTTCTTCTCAAACATGCATGGTAGAGAGACAGACACTAGCAGTAAAATTCTCTCTCTTCAGACAACTCCCTCCGTACTTCTTTCCAGCAGTCCACTTTATTATCATTTCACACGAAGAAAATTTTTTAAGCCCAGCACACTGTCACTCTGCGCTGTTAGTCATTTCTTATGTCTGTCAAGTCAGTTTGACGTTGTGCATTGGACATTCGTTTGAAGACAGTTTGACGTTCGGCGTTTTCTCGTGTGACCCTGGGGAGTGAAACCGTGTTTGTTTACCGTAGTAAACAAGCCGTGTTTTGTTGGTAAAATGGGTACCGTCACCAATGCCTGGGGTTTAAGCTCACTGAAATGGGCTACAAGGGAATAAACGATTTTCTGGACTTGACTTTATATATGTTTGAGCCCCGATTAGCCATTGTGCAGAAATATGTGACTTCAAACACAAATAAATAAATAAATAAATAAATAAATAAATAAATAAATTTGCATTCGCCTGCAATTAGTTTGACGTTCTGCGTTTGATATTCGTTATACCTGCCTGAACCCGGGAAGTGAAGCAGTGTTTGTTTACTGTAAACAAGCTCTGTTTTACTGGTAAAATTGGACCCAGCAAACACTACAAGTATTCTAAAATGAGTACACACGATTGGCTGGAGTTTACTTTGTATCCATGTTTCACGATTAGTCATTGTGCAGAGATATGTGACTTTAAACACCAATAGATAAATAAATTGACATTCTCCTGAAGTTAGTTGGACGTTCACCGCTTGACATTCGTTTGACCCTCACCTGTAGTCAGTTTCGTGTTCGGCGTTTGACATTCCTTTGACATTCGTCTTTGGTCATTTTCACGCCCGGCGTTTGACTTTCGCCTGTAGTCAGTTTCACGTTAGCCGTTTGACATTCACCTTCACTAGTATCACGTTCGGCGTTTGACGTTCGCTTGTTGTCAATTTCACGTTCAGTGTTTGGCATTCGACTGTAGACAGTTTCACGCCGTGAAACTGACTGCAGGCGAATGTCAAACGAATGTCCAACGTTCAACGTCAAATTGTCTGCATATGAATGTCAAACAAATGTCCAATACACAAAATATCTTCACAGACCTTTATTTCTATCGGCCTTTTTTTCTGAACTCCAGCAATAGCTAAGGAGTTTCGGAAGACAGTCATAAAGTTGCATTTTTAAAGGCAACCTAATGGAACGTAACTTTCCCCATTGACTAATAAACAATTAGTGTCTTGACCACTTCATCTACCGTTACATGAGCGTGGTGGCTCGGTGGTTAGAGCACTGAACATCAAACCGAAAGGGCGACAGTTCGATCCTGACCAGCTGTAATTGCGTTGTGTCCTTGGGCAAGATACTTAATCACGTTGTGAGGAGGGGGGGGGGGTGTGGGGGGGGGGGGGGCTCGGTGGCGCCGCACACTAAGGCGTACTGCACGTCGATAGTACACTTTCCTTCAACCTCTCGTTGGTTATCTCCGGCTTTATTAACCCGTAATACAGTCCCATACGATGTGACCCTGGTTGTGGAAGCTGTCGTTAAACCACAATAAATGAATAAATACGTAGCGTAGCGACCATAAATGGCCAGCGATGTTTTCAAAAATAGCAATTCAAATTTGATATTTGTTTTAAATGTTTGCCTCTGAAACATAACGTATGACCCTCGCTGGAATGAGTTCGAGGAGTTTGTTCCAATGAGGGTCTCACAAGATATTCTATTTTTATCAGCGTAGTAGAGCATTCCACCTCCTCTCTCCAATTGGTGTTCTGATGCTACTAGCACAAAAGTTGTAAAAAGTAAGTCTACGGTACCCAGGCCGGAGTGGTGAAGATACACACGGGTTGGGGTGGGGGCTTTTGTTGCTAAACGTTTGCGAAATAGAAGGAAAAGTATTGATATTTTGTTTAATTTTCGATCATTTACCTGTTTTGGGTGCTAAACGGTAGAAATTTGGTTGCCACCCAACTCACGCCGGCGAAACGTTATCTGTGCAATTGTCAGGCCGGAGTTTTTTTGTTCGATACATGCATGTTTACTGAATAAAATTTGAGTTGTTTGAATTTTTGGATTGCCATCCCCAAAAGCATCCTAATCGGGAGTAGTTTTGGAACGAGCTGATGAGTTCCGACTACCTGTTACATAGTTAGTTTTCTCAACCCTTTAGTTTGAAATTGTATTCCCTGACTGCACATATTCCAATAACATGATTATATTTTGATGGTCACAGCATGCCTGTCTCTGTAATTAGCATTTAGCACCACCTGTATTGGTGGGATTTGAGACGCGAGTGATGACAAAATACACAAAACAATAATTTTACATTATTCATTTATTTATTTATTGGTGTTTAGGGTCACATATTTCTGCACAATGGCTAATCACGACCACGACAAGCGGGGTTAGCATTGTGCGCTGTGTATTAAGGTGTACTCCACGTCGATGAAGACGTTTTGCCGTGAGTGTAATGGGGACTTCATTGTTTTTGTTTTTTTTAACCCTTTACCTAACATGAAAAACAGACGACACTTGCAAAAAAAATTCTTGAATAACTATTATTTCCATTTTTGTCTCGAAAACATAGGTTATGACCCCTTATTTGAACGAGCTCGACGAGCTCGTTCCAATGAGGGATCATAGCCTATGTTTTAGAGACAAAAAATGAAAAAAATAATGAAAATTAATTGGCGATTTTTTAGAATAGCGCTGGCCGGTTTTGCCGTTACGTTATAGGTAAAGGGTTAAATAAAAAAAATATCGTTAATAAAGAAAAGTAATAAACAGAGTAATCGCTTGACTGGACTGGTTACGTGAAATAATTCATTCGAGGCGAGGGACTATATTGTAAAACACTCGTGCGCATTCGCGCACCCGTGTTTGTACAACGTCCCTCACCTCTTATGAATTATTTCACGTAACCAGTCCAGTCAAGCGATTACTCTCTATTGAATTTTTGTTTTCCTCTTTCTTTTCGCGTGGTGACGTTAACATATGCCACTGGGGCCGAAAATATAGAAAAACAACTAAGCCGTTTCTCCTCCAATCAGAGGGTGAGACTTTTAGGCTTATTGGAACATTGTATTTGGATGAATTAATGGTAACATTGACGGTAAGCGTCGAGGGAGAACATAAGCTTCGCGCCGTAAACCCCAGACCATGTTACCGTTAATTCACCACAATTACTTATAATGTTGAAACGGCTGTAAAAATGTTTTCCAAGGACGATGTTAGGGGAGTTTGTATATGTTGATCCTGGAACATTCCTGGACATCATGACGTTAACGCCTAAAATCTGCTCCAACGACTACACTGAAATTAAAAAAGTAATATTATTTCAGCAGCTTAGCCAATATCATTTCTCAGAACATGCGCTTCTTCAACTTCTTCATCCTTACACCAAGTGATCACCAAATCTACACATCGCTTAGGGGGAATTCTCGACTGGGTTATTGTGCGTGAGGATGTATGACTGGTTAGAGATGTTGATGTTAAATACCGCATATCGGATCACCACCTCATCAAGTTTCGTTTTAACTTAGCCAAGCCCCCACCCAGCATTCGGACTGTAACAACTAGGAATTTGAAAGAAATCGACCACGAACAATTCGCTAACGATATTCTCAACGACATCGATGTATCTTCGATGCATACCGCGGTATCGTGGTATGAAGGACTTAGAGATATACTGAATCACCATGCTCCTTTATCAACGAGAAAAGTCACTAGCCGTCCATCTGTTCCTTGGTTCACTGCTGATATAAAACGGGCTAAAACCGAACGCCGCGCCGGAAAGCAGAACGACAGTGGAGACACACTGGCTTGACAGTTCACCGTCAAATATTTCAAGACAAGAACAATAAAGTGAACTTCATGACAAAACGTGCTCGCCAACATCACTATAGCGAGAGAATATCTAACACCAAATCATCCAAAGTGTTATATTCGCTAGTGGGTGAACTCTACGGGAAAACGAAATCACCCACTCTTCCCACCATCATAGAAATGGACGACCTCCCAAATGCCTTCGCAGATTATTTCCATAACAAGATTGCTACTATTCGGTCACAATTTGACACTTATGAGGGGCAAGCCGAATTTCGACCGTTCATTGGCTCGCCGCTTCAGTCATTCCGTCCTGTTTCTAGTGAAGAGGTTAGAAAAGTTATCACTTCAGCTCCTCCTAAATCGTGTACACTGGACCCGATTCCCACGGAACTTTTTCTGAAGCATATTGATGCTATCATTGATCCAGTCACTGCTTTGATGAAATTTTCGCTGTCTTCTGGCATTGTCCCGACATGCTTTAAAAGGGCTGTTGTTGTGCCTCTTTTAAAAAGCCTTCGTTGGACCCTGAATCTCTAAAGAACTACAGGCCAGTGTCCAATCTCCCTTTCCTTTCCAAAATCCTTGAAAATCTCGTTCTAGCCCAACTAAAAGAACACCTGGAATATTCGTTAATGGAAAAGTGCCAGTCTGCTTACCGCAAAGGGCACAGTACTGAAACTGCACTGATCCGAATAACGTCTGACCTTCTGACCGCGTCTGATGAAGGAAAAGTGTCCCTGCTAACGCTCCTCGATTTATTGGCGGCGTTTGATACAATGGACCATACAATTTTAATTCGTAGACTCGAAACTACTTTTGGCATCCGTGGATCCGCTCTTAAATGGTTTGCCTCATATCTATCCGACCGGTTCCAACAAATCCAAGTTGGAAACTCGCTTTCAGATGAACGTGCGCTGAAATTTGGAGTCCCACAAGGTTCAGTACATGATCAGGAGCCACAGAGTTGGGTGCCACATGTACGCAGACGACACACCTGTTATATGACCATGATACAGTTAACCGATCCGCCCAGCTTGTTTCAAACGCCGAGGAATGTTTGTCATCGGTGAAGTCTTGGATGTTGGAACAAACCAACTCAAACTCAACGATGACAAAACCGAAGCGATGTGGTGCGCAAAACTATCCGTCGCAAATTCCATCACAATTCAGCACATTTCCGTAGGCGAGAACTTGATCCATTTCACCGATAGTGCGAAAAATCTCGGAGTTCATTTGGACACCACTCTTTCAATGTCCTATCAAATATCAAACATATGTAAGTCAGTATATCTTGAAATTAGAAGGCTAGGTCATATCCGAAAATATTTAAGTTTAGACGCCACAAAAAAGCTGATTTCATCATTCATCTTGAGTCGAATAGATTACTGTAATGCACTGCTTTTCGACGTCCCGGACAACCAGCTCCAACGTTTACAGAGGCTGATCAACGTTGCTGCTAGGATTGCTCTGCGGACGAATAAAAGGGAACACATCTCACCCGCCCTTGCCAAGCTGCACTACATCCCAGTTAAAGACCGCATAACATATAAACTAGCAATACTCGCCTACCAGAGAAATTCGGCTGACTTCCCAGGCTACATTAGCGAACTCCTCATACCATACAAGCCGCAGCGATCATTGCGATCCAGCGACGAAGGGCTTTTAACTCAGTTCGCGGGGAATTTGAAGACTGTAGGTGACAGGGCTTTCAGGATCAGCGCGCCCCGATTGTGGAACTCGTTACCCAAAACCTTACGAAATGCACCATCTCTTGAAAGTTTTAAAAAGGGACTAAAACCTACTTATACCAGAGGAACTTCCCAGGCTATCCCTTCGCTGACACACAAACCGGGTGACTTTATTGATTTTATCTATCTTTTGTGATTTCTTTTGTAAAGCGCTTAGGGCTTTTATTAGGATAGGCGCTATATAAGTGATATATATTATTATTATTAACTTTGAAACTGTTTTTTACGGCAATGAATTTGGCCCGTACCTACGATTTCGCCTCCACTCCCTTAATCCCATCCTCTGTGTTTTTTCCTTTTTTTTTTTTTTTCTTTTTTTTTGGGGGGGGGGGGGGGGGGTATGAGTCAGAGGTGAGATGCTACCTTTACTAGTCGGGATAAATCAGGTTCACATCTTTCCAACTCCCAGGCCTCATCAGCTTCACAATGAGTTATACTTTATGCGAACAACTTTGAATCAGATTAAAGTACAAAGGCGAGGATTTCTGTCAAATTAGCTGATTAAACATGTTTTTTTGCATAACTTTGAAAACAATGAAGAATATTTAATTTGCAGTTAATCTATTTAAATAACCTATGGAAAATTATAGAATCATTGCACAGATCGTGTAATGGAGAATTCCCAAGAATACTACAATAATATTATTATTTGAACGTCTTGTTCAAGTTATAAAACAAGTGAAGGAGTTAAACATGAAATAAATTGCCGCCATGAATCACCCATTTGATTATATAATGAGTTTATTATGTGAGAGACTGCAAAATTGTCAATATAATGTGTTCCTCTTCATACATATTTTTTCATTGCAAGTAAAACATCTGGACTAAATACAGATCTGTTTTGGTGATAGTAATACTCCAAACGCTTGCGAAATGAGGATGAAAGATTTTTAAAAACTGGGCTCAATCCCCAAAGTAGTCAAATACTTCAGTTTATTCCACATTTACCTGATACAATACAAACACTGAGAAATGTTCTAGGTACATCACGCGCGGATTCCGATCTGCGAGCAGGAACGTCATGTAAAGCGCATCTGATGGGCCGTTACGTGTCCGATTGACGTTATGACCTGAATGAAGTGCTTTGACACAAAACTTCCTTTTAAACCTGAATAAGTTATCACAGCTCGGTATACATTTGTACACTTTGAATTTAAAACTAACACTGCTGTTAAATAGCAGTTATGTACTTTAACTGGTGGAATGCTAGAAGCCACAAAAGCCACTTTATGGCTTTACACTGCAAGCATTAGCTTGATGTTTGCTCAGCAGTAGAACAAAGAATATTTGTATGAAATTGTTTTGTTATAGTTTGTGGGAGAGTACCAATATGCACTCTCCCACAAATAAATAAATTATTTATCAAGAAAATCTTGTTAAAGCCTAAACTAAGGCTTTCCTTGTTGGTAGCAATATAATCTGTGTAGAGGCTGTATACTGCAAGCATTAGCTTGATGTTTGCCCAGCAGTGGAACAAAGAATATTTGTATGAAATTGTTTTGTTATAGTTTGTGGGAGAGTGCCAACAGGTACTCTCCAATAAACCATAACAAATAAACAAATTATTTATGAAGAAAATCTTCCCGAAGCCCAAACTAAGGCTTTCCTTGCAAGTAGCAATTACAAATCGCCTTTGCAAAATAATTTATCACTCTACCGGTTATAATTTCTACTAAAGATAGTGTACCACCTGCAATTAGTATATCATCAACTTTGAATTAACTTTTAATTAATGAATACAGTTGCACTGCTATTTTTCTTTTCATTAATCTTCAATCTCTCACATTATCTCACAATATATCATGATCTCAAAACCTTTTTTCTCTTTCTCTTCACTGCATAATTATTTGATATGTATCTGCATTCTTGTTATCTACTTTGTTCTGTTATTTTGCAAAAGAAAATAAAATATTTTATTCATGTGCAAATAAAAACAATTCAATTCAATTCAATTCAAAACAGCGCCAACCAAGAAAGTAAACAGACCGCCGAAGGTGATATGTTTTCCCTAAAATATATCGGCGTCATTCACTTAATTCATGTTTTATTGTGGTAACTGTGATACACAGAACGACACACGCGTGTGAATCGGTTAATCGATAGAGCAAGAGTACCAAGGATAGAACGAGAGGCCGCATAGATTAAACCATTCACACACGCGCGTCGTTCTATGTTTATTACACGTCTTCACGTCTATAAAAACAATTATTAGAAAGGCACTCAACAATTCATTTGACAAATATCAACAAAAAGAACACAGTTTATCGCCATCCAAATTTGCGAGGGGAACCCATGTTATTGTTTCGTCCCCTGAGCTCCAATGTGTTCTATGTGCTCAATGACACACAGAACACATTGGAACTGAGGGGACGATTTTGAGCTATCGCTAGCGATTCAAATTGTCATTGCGTTGCACGATTTGTAGAAAATTCCAGCGAAATTTCGCTTCTATTTAACCCTTTACCTAACATGAAAAGCAGACGACACTTGCAAAAAAAATTCTTGAATAACTAATATTTTTCATTTTTTGTCTCAAAAACATAGGTTATGACCCCTCGTTGGAACGAGCTCGACGAGCTCGTTCCAACGAGGGGTCATAACCTATGTTTTTGAGACAAAAAATGAAAATATTTTGAAAATTAATTGGCGATTTTTTGCGAATAGCGCTGGCCGGTTTTGGTTGTTACGTTGGGTAAAGGGTTAAAAATAGCTCGTCAACGATTTCCGTTCCGCACATAAGTGCGGAACATATTTTCGTTTGCCGTATGGTTTAGTGTTGCTGTAGATGGGGATTACATAGAACAGGCGTATAATAAAAATACTGGGGACTGGAGTCAGTAACCCTAGTTGGATGTTTTCTCAGTGCGGGTCGTTGATTCCTGTCCTCCGTACTCCAACTTCGTTACATTCTGTCTTATTGTACTCATATTGAGGTCACTGTTTTTGGTAACACTAATTAAATCAATCAATCCGATTGATTTAATGCCTAGAACAACATTAAGCGCTTCGGGAAATCAATTATTTTATGGTAATTTGAAATAGAAACTGCATTGACAATATCACCTATATGTTTTATCCAACGAATTACTCCGGACGTTAGTGCACGATAAAATAGTTCCTTGTTTAAATAACGAATTGGTCACTTTTTTGGTGGGGAGGATTGCAAGATAAATTGGCCCTTTCCATTCGAGGTGATGCATTGAAGTCTCGATATCTCGTCCTTCGGACTTTTTAACCCTTTACCTAACATGAAAAGCAGACGACACTTGCAAACAAAATTCTTGAATAACTAATTTTTTTTATTTTTGTCTCAAAAACATAGGTTATGACTTTAATTGGAACGAGCACGACGAACTCGTTCCAAAGAGAGGTCATAACCTATGTTTTTGAGACAAAAAATGAAAAAATAATGCAAATTAACTGGCGATTTTTGAGAATAGCGCTGGCGATTTTGGCCGTTACCTTGGGTAAAGGGTTAATGTATGCCCAGAGTTGGCCTCTCAGCTATATTTGAGGTGTCGTGTTTCTTTATTTCGGACAATGCCACCACCAGTTGGAACATGTGTTAAAATTTTCCAACGACTTGACATTCTTATTGCACTAAAAGTACAATTGCTTGGTGGGATTATCTTAATAACGGATTATCTTCTGCTTGAGATGTTTCCCATTAGCTTAACATAAATTTATAGCCTTCTTAAGCAACAACGATAGCATTGCTTATACTTTCGTTTGAAATGATACCCATGTTATAAGAATGGTGGTGGCAAAACGGTCGAACTGTCTCAATGAGTCATACGAAACCTTTTTAGACATCTAGATGAAAGCCCAAGAAATAGCATTTCTCTTCAAACCTGTACGCCAAAATAAAAAACATTAAAAAACAACCTTGGATGACAAGAGGCCTGTCCCCTAACAAAAGAGCAAAATTCTACAATAAAAATCCCAAAATGCCCAACGATCGGAACTCAGAGAACTCAGAGAACTATAAAAACTATTGCAGAATTTTCAACAGGATAAACAAAACAATGCAAGAACATATTATAGAGATATCCTTAACCAAAACAAAAACAATAATCGAAGAACATAGCAGATTCTAAACGAAGCCACCAATACAGGATACGCGAAGCCTAATTACCCTCGATTTTATCCAGACAATATAGAAATAAGCGAAGCCCACGACATAGAAAAGATTTCAACAATTTCTTTATCAACATTGAAAAAAACTATATCAGATTTAAACAGATTTAGAAACCAAATAAGTGAAACTCAAGCAACACGAACAGTAATGTGCCCAACAGCCTCTATTTAATCCTTTAAACTCTAGTGGTATCTTCCATGCCAGTTCAATGGCAGCAATCAGAAGAGTCCATATTCATTATTTGGGGTAGACCAATCAATATTTTCAACGTGCAGTCTTGAGGCTGCACGTTGAAAATATTGACTGGTCTACCCCACACATTTACTGAACAGCCATCCTATACAATGACGTTATGACGTGTCATGTTCCTGGCCGGAAAAATGGCCGCTACAAAGAGTTAATACCCACAAATCCCCCAGAAATCAAACTATTAATAAATAAAATAAAGCCAAAATTATTTAAAAATTGCGATCACGTCACAAATATATCACATGTCTTAAACACACGATAAATGCAGTTTTGGGTCCTCTCACTCATATAATTAGTAATTCTTTCGGCTGAAGATCGCGGAGGTGATACTCATATTCAACGCAGGTGATGAGTACAGCTTTACTTATTACAGACCTATCAGTATACTTTCGCTATTCTCAAAAGTAACGGAAAAGTTCATGGAGGTGAGACCAATTTCCAAAATAGATTTAATATTTTATACCCTCACCAAAAGGGATTCCGAAAACGACATAGCACAATTCACCCAATCCTTCGGCTCCTTAAAAGCACCTCAATAGAAAACAATTAAGATGTAAAAAACAGCACTTTAGCAATGTTCCTGGACTTGTCAAAGGTCTTTGACACCACGAAAGCACGAAATACTATGAGGTAAACTGGGAAGTATGGCATCGGAGGTCTCGCCAACAATTGGTTTAGAAGTTACTTGTCCGATAGGTCTCAATATGTTATGTACGAAGAACACAAATCGGACTAAGCCAAAGAGAGATGTTGTGTTCCACAAGGCTCAACTTTAGAACCTATTTTTCTTTTTTATTTACATATAAACGACTTAAGTAACCCAGCATCACTCTATCTTTTATCATTTGTGGACGATACCACTGCACATTGTTCCCATAATAACTTCACAACACCGTATTTCAATGATGAACTTCAAAAAGAATTCGAATGGTGCTCTGCGAATAAGCTGAATACAAAACCGATTTTTATATACTTAATCCAAATAAAAGTAGAAACAATAATTTCTGTCAAAAGGTAAAAAATAAATAAGCAAAACATTAGCAACAATGCGGCCACTGAAACAGACAACTCTTTGAAATTTTGGGCAATAAGCATCGATGACCACTTATCCTACAAGCCTCACATATCGTCTCCTGAGTTCCAATGTGTACTATGTGCCAGTTAGGCACATAGAACACATTGGAACTCAGGGGACGATATCCCGATTATGCTCAAAAATAGCTTGCAAACTGTAGTTTCAACAAAATCAAAAATATTCTCCCATACGGAGTCCTGAAAACATTATACTATGCTCTATAATTCATAGCCAATTGGTATACGGAGTCCAGGTATGGAGCAAATCAAGAGCTATAAAAACTAGTTGTCATGTAAAGGCGATCATTACGAATAATTAATAACCAAAAGTATAATTCTCATAGAAATCCCTTATTTAAGAATAATGAAATACTCAAAGTTGATGGTTTGTTCAAACTACATACACTGCTGTTCGTGTTTGCCTGGCAAAATGGCAGATTATCGTCTTCTTTCGATGGTAAAAATAATGTTATTGACAGTCCATCTAGAAGGACAATCAGACAGTCTGGCCTCCTACAGAAAAACACGGACCCAATCTCCAGATAAACTTCCTTTATACACCTATCCTTCTGGAGCACCCCAGGTAACACAACTTGTAATATTAGTAACAGAACCGTGTTTAGGAATAGTTTAACTTCTACGTTCATTTCGCCAGATTCCAGTTATGCTCGTTGCGATAATCCCTACTGCCCTGATAGCACTTCGTAAATGTAAACATCATCAATGACACTCGACCATCAAGAATCCCAACATACTCTCAACACACGTAATAGACATGCTCTGTGTCATACTCTGGAACCCTCGTCCTGTGTGACATGTTGCGCTTCTTCTATCCAGTTGTTCTCCAAACATCCCGCAGAAGGCTCTTTGTACGCAATTAAGAATCAGTCATCAATAATCTAGACAAATCGAACGATTATCTGTCGGACACATCTGAACAGGTGATCTGTCACGAGAGTAATCGCCCTTATTGGTGTGGGTTAATTCATTAGATTCGACACCCAACGATGTGTCAGCTGACGTAGGCCCCAAACCCAACGACCTATCTCTTTGTCGAAGTCTGAACGACACCAACTTCACAATGGGACTTGGTGTCGCTCTCAGGTGTTACGCAGAGTAGTGGATGGAATTCAATAAGCAAGTTGCTTCTCGCCAACCCTGAAGCAAGAACTTCACACGGGCGTTTATGAAGGACCGTATCTTTGGCCCCGGAAATGAAAAAAACTCGATCCCACTGAGTAAGAGAGCTGACAGTCGATTTCACGACTTTTTTGGTAAAAAGCTCTGTTGGTATTTTTGGAATGTGCTGAAGCTGACGGATCAGAAAACCCACTTCTTGTGAGTGGCACTGGCTGCCTTTGGTCGCAATAATAGCCATTTTTCAGTATTTAATATGCACGAAACGTGCCTGTGACTGTGTGCATTACGCATCTTTATAAAATTATATAATTCCCTGGGTGAATACTCTCTTAACATCCATGAGCCGTGACGTTGTCTGATGACGCTAGGCAAAATTCTCTCGTCGATTTAGTATGCAGTCGCATTTGAGTGACTGTGGTGTTTAATCTCTACAACTTACGCTTGCTATTCATGTCACAAAAACTGCACAACCTATTGCAATCATTTTGGGACACAAATTATCAGGATAGTCCCAGCGGTTACCGAGTAGTCCCGATTTAGCTCCCCCTACCCCCTATTCTGAGGTGAGATCTAAGTAGTTTTAGTGAGGTCATAAGCCGACGTCTGATGTGTAGCGTGCTGATGAAAATATTTTCAGTGCATGTTAGAAACTCTGATTGCGTTACACGTAAAGCATATCTTCGACACCAGATCTATGAGAGAAATAGTTGTTCGACTTAATCGGACACGGACGTCCATGTTGTTTTCCTTTCTAATCTTAAACACGTCCCAGGTCATATCTGGATGCATGTTGGGTTATCTAGTAATAATACCGGACGGTATATACATAGAACGACATACTTGTGTGAATGGGTTAATCGACATGGCAAGAGTGCAAGCGCGGAAGGATAGAACGAGGGGCCGCAGGCCTCGAGTTTTATACTTCCACGATGGCACAAGTACCATATCCATTAACGCATTCACACACGTGCGTCGTTCTGTGTTTATTATACGCCTTCGCGACTATAAAAACAATTATTAGAAGGCCACTGAGACAACTATCAACGCAAAGAACACATTTTATCTCCAACCAAATTTGCGAGGGGAACGCGTGTTACAATTTCGTCCCCTAAGTCCAAATGTGTTCAATTCAATTCAATTCACCTTTATTCACAGTATATCAATTACATATAAAGTACAGTAGGTAAACTAAACAATTCATTTAACATACTTTGATATACTGCAAGGAAGCGACATAGCAATGTTAGCTGTCTTCCTGACGCCCCTTGTAAAAATAGAAGAATTTCCCGACAGCAGATCGTGAATTCGAAAACAGTTTTTAAGTTGAGCAATTTTGTATTATTAACAAAATGACCGAGCATATTAGGATCACAGTTATTGAAGAAATATTGGATAGACCGAGAATACCTGATTATAGCGACTTCACTGTGTATCATACAAAGCATAGTTCCACGACGTACTGAGTCAAAGAATGTTATATATAGAATTTGACTACGACCACCATCCATTCCAAAAGTTTTTAGATGTAGCCAGGTCTGAAAGCCAAGATCCTTTTTTGAAGAGATCTCGGGTTTCAGGCCCTGTCTTACACATGTTGTTTTAACTGGTCTTAATTTAGTATTAAATTAACTGAAACAGCAAGGAGTAAGTGGGGAACACTCCACGATAGCATCGGCAATTGATCACGTCGCTTGGCTGCACCTAGAGGGCAAAGAGGCTGCCCCAGAGAGAGTGAAGTGTTTATGTTAACTTTAAGCACTGTATTGGGCTGAACGGAACCGAAATAAAGTAAAGTAATGTAAAGTAAAGGGGAACGGGATCATGGCATCAACAGACATAATTTTTATTTTATATTTTATATTTTTATTTTCTTATCTGGTAATTAAACGCAGTCAGGACAGTTTCGAAAGTTACAGCGTACAATCTCTGAATATCTGTCGAGGGATAAGGCCGTCAGTTTCTTTTTAAACTGCGGCCTGGTTAAGTACTGTGTATTCTGATCGATTGTATTCCATAATCTGGGGAACGTATGGAAAGGGACATCTGATGAAAACTTTGTCCTCGGCTTAGGAAGTTGTAATTTACCGGTCTGCCTGGTCATCATGCCTGTTGGATTTATATATTTGCTGGAACATGTTATTAAATGATACAGGTAATCTGTTATTCTGTCAGTCATGCATAAACAACTGAACTTGGGGTTTGTAGAGGTTATCAAACTTAAGTACTTTGAGGGTTTTAAAAAGAGGGTCGGTATGTGATATTCTTCTTTTCTTACTAATAATTCGAATCGCTTTTTTCTGCAACATGAAGAGTTTTCTTGTAGACGGTGAATGACCCCCAGACTTGAATTCCATATAGAAAATGACTGTGGATTAGCGAGAAGTACAAGATCTTCAGGGCATTTAACGGCAGCATATATTTTGCCCTGTTGATGGCATATATAGCTCTAGACACTTTTGAACAAACAATTGAGATACGGTGATTGAAGGTTAAGTTTTCATCTACGTGGACTCCAAGAAATTTTGCTACTTTTTCATTACACTGGCTGCCGACACGCTCCAGATTCGTATCACCCAATCTTAGCCTTCTATTATCTACTTGACACGAATCATTGGGGGAAGTAGCATGATGAATTTAGTTTTCGATGCATTAATTACCAATTTATTGGCAGCACACCATTGCTGGACTTTTATAAGCTCTTCCTTCGTATTGTTAAAAAGTGTATCTAAGTTATTACCGGACCTGAAAGCTGTTGTATCATCCGCAAATGATAAAATATCAAGGATGGTACAGTTTGATAAGTCATTAATATAGATGAGAAATAAAATTGGTCCAAGAATAGACCCTTGTGGGACGCCAGTCGAGATTGGTTGTAAATCTGAGGCGATATCTTGAAATTGTATATGCTGGCTTCTATGGGTGAGATAATCCTTGAACCATAGGTTTGCTTGACCCGTAATCCCATAGTGTTGTAACTTATTTACTAGTATCGCATGATCAATTGTATCAAAGGCTTTCGAAAAATCTAGGAATACAGTCAAAGTAGAGTCTTTGGTCGTTCATCTTAGCCACTTTATTTAGAAGATGGAGAATTGGGTGAAAACTTGAGTGCCCTTTTCTAAGCCCGAATTGAAGCGGGTATAGGATTTCATGGGTATTAAGGTAACTTGTAAGTCGTGAATACATTATTTTTTCTAGGATTTTTGAAAAAGCAGGTAGGATGCTAACAGGTCTATAATTGTTGAAAATATGTTTGTCTCCAGATTTATAAATAGGTATAACTTTGGCTATCTTCATTTTGTTGGGAACAATGCCCGACGAAAAAGATAGATTAATAATATGGGTTAGTTCAGCCACTTGATATATTATGTCTTTCAACAGTTTAGAAGTAACATTATTGCAATCTTGACTTGTTTTGGGTAGGAAAGAGTTAACAGTAAGGATCACTTCTTGTTTGTTTGAGGGCGAAATGAAAAAAGAGTCACTGTTGCTGATATCCTTCAGATATTCTGTATGTTGATTGATTACGTTAGGATTGTCAACTCGAATATCATTATCCATGAAAAATAAGGGAGCTGAATGGCCATATTGGGACTTACTAATTGCCTTACATAATATATCCCAAGACTTTTTGAGATTGTTTTTGTTCCACTCAAGAATCCTCTCATAGTAGGTGACCTTTGCCATACGTATTAATTTGTTATCGAGTTTACAGTATCTTTTATATTGTTCTATATTAGTTGGTATAGGGGATTTCAGTTGTTTTTTACATAGAGGCGCCGTTTATTTATAGATGATTGGATTAGTCCCGAGATCACCCAGGGCTCTCTCTTAACGTATTTCTTGGGAGTCACCGTCATTTTCAAGGGGACTGCTCGGTTAAAACAGCTATCGAAATGAGAAAGAAATGCATCATTAGCATTGTTTGGACAGGTACAGCCGAATACATCACCAAAGTCAAAATCGTGTAAGAGAGTCTTAAAATAATCAACATTTTCCTTTTTAAAGCATCATTTAAAGCTCGTTTCTTTGTGTTGTTTGTGCTTAGGTGCGTTTTCTATGTAAAATGTAGCGAAATGGTCACTCACGTCCGTGATTAAAATGCCAGCCGAATAATCGTTGACGTTATTACGAAATATATGATCTATTAATGTCGCAGATGTGTCTGTGAGTCTTGTCGGCCTGGTGATAATGGGCATAAAACCGGCACTAAACATAAGCTCTAAGTATTGGTTTGTTTTATTGTGGCTTCCAAATGTTAGAAGGTTTATGTTGAAGTCTCCCATGATGTACACGCTCTTATTTTCCTGGTTCAGTTTTTCATTGTGTTTTAATAGTGTGGATAAAACAGATCAAGGTTTGCTTTGGGTGCTGAATTGGGCCGGTAGATTATCCCAATTATATTTTTGGACTTTGAAGATGTTTCTATGAACAAAGATTCAAATACATGCGGGACAAAAAGTGACAAGTCTTCTCTAATTTGGAAGGTGACGTTATTTTTAACAAGTAAACCTATCCCACCCCTACCTTTCATTATCAACGGGTCTGCAGCGAGTCATTAAAGGATAATGACCTTCGAGTTCATAGGCAATATTGTCATGAACAAAGAACGTTTCCGTCAGGCCAATGTAATCAAAAAGATTGTCATTGACATGTATACCTACTGGCACATAGAACACATTGTAACTCAGGGGACGACTTTGGGTCATTCCTAGGGATTCAAATTGGTAATTGTGGTGCACGATTTGTATAAAATTCCAGTGAAATTTCGCTTCTGTTTAAAAATAGTCCGTCAAAAATTCCGTTCCGTACACATGTGCGGAACAGATTTCTAACATCCACTGAAAATATTTTCGTTACCACGCTACACATCAGACGTCGGCTTATTACCTCCTTCAACCACTTGTAACTCACCTCAAAACAGGGAATAGGGGAAGCTAAATCGCTACCTAGCAGTAACTACTGGGACTATCCTGATATTTTTTGTCCCCAAAAATGATTGAAATAGATTGGTGCAGTTTTTGTGCCATGCATAGTATGAAGTTGTATAGATTTATCGCCACAGTCACTCAAATGCGATTGTTTGGCTGAGTCGACGGGAGAATTTTTCCTAACGTTATCGGATAACGTCAGGACTCATGAATGTTTGTGGAGTATTCACCCAGGGAATTATAAAATGCGATACCCAAAGCACACAATCACGAGCAATTTTCGTGCACATTACACAATTTTTCCGCCTTTTGTTCATAGAAAACTGTTTTCATGAAAATTTGAATAAAACCTCCTAAAAAGACGAAAAATGGCTGTTATGACCACAGACAGCCAGTACCACTCACATGAAATGGGTTTTCTGATCCGCCAGCTTCCGCACATTCCAAAAAATACAAACAGATCTTTGTACCTAAAAAAATCGTGAAATCGACTGTCATCTCTCCTACTATTAGTGGCAAAATTTGCAAATAAAATATGTTTGAACTAAACTATCGGTATCGGTTCGGTTTTTCGGTATATTACCCATCTCTACCATCACTTGTGGACGTGTGTCACCACCAGATCGCAGTCTCATCGAGAAAGAGACAGCTTTTGTAATTATGACTGTAATGAGGATAAATGGAACACTGTACTGGGTGTATATCAAGTATTACCAAGAAATCGCTTTCTTGATTTTGAATTTTATCTTCAATCATTTAGATATCATACCTCAAGTGCATGGGGGCGAGGTGGCTTATTGGTCAGAGCATTGGATTTTAAACCGAATGTTCGGCGGATCGATTCTGACTAGCAGTAACTACGTTGTGTCCTTGGGTATGTCACTTAATCTCGATTGTCCGTGAGTGTGCACGACCGGTGTAACAGGAATGGAAGTCCGTAAGAAAATTAGTCCCTCCGGACTATTATTCCGCGGAATTATAGTCCTAAGTCTAACATTTCTAGGAATAGTAGTCCGGCGGACTACTATTCCTAGAAATGTTAGACCCAGGACTATAATTCCGCGGAATAATAGTCCAGAGGGACTAACGTTCCTACGGACTTCCATTCCTTTTACACCGGCACCAAGTTTTACAAGAAAATGATAGTCACACTCAAAGTAAAATGATTTTCTTTTAAATATTCTCGCACTCTGTCTACGATACAGGCGATTGCGAATCGCCGATTTGTCTTTCAATTAATAAATCGGATGCAGGGCGTCGCGAATCTCAAATTTCACTTCAAATCGAATCATTCAGAGGATTTAGAATCGAATGGAACCTCGACGCTCTTCACGGTACACAATTTCAGTCTCTTCTCAAGTATTGTATGCAACGACGACTCGTCCGTTGAAGCCTTTACCCAACGAATCGGCCACATCCGCCCGCGTAATATACAAATTCAGCAGCTGAAAAAATATTATTTTTTAAAACATTTCGACAAAAACATATCATGTGACCCCTCTTTGGGACGAGCTCATCGAGCTCGTTCCAATGAGAGGTCATATGATATGGTTTTGTTGAAATTTTTTGAAAAATTTTCAAAAAAATTATATTTAAAATAATAAATTTTGATATCGTCTGCGTTGGGTAAAGGGTTACGCAAATTAATAAAAAAAGTCCGAATATTCCAGAACGGAATCAAAACAGTTTCGGAAGCGGAACTTCCTTGAACTCTTAGTCTACCATCAGGTCTCCTTTATTTAAATTTCGATTCGGAATCGTCAATCGAATGAGGATCCGAACGTTGCATTGTCACGTCTGCTCTGTATTTCCGCTAAAATGATAACTCAGTGCATAATATTTTTGTTGTCGATAGTTGATTACATTTGGGACATTACCAGATCAGACAATGCATCAGAGTGTGACAGAAATATAATTTTAATTCAGGAGGGAAATACGTTAAAAAATGTAATAAATATTTTTATTAAGCAAGAAGAAAATGAACACATGGGACTTCTTCTGCAATTCTACCACATTTCAGATTGCGACTTGTTGCACTCAATGGACAACACCGGAAGTTCGATAACTACCGCAGTAGTTGTGTTGGGGTTGGATGACCCTATTCTGGGGGAGCAGGGTGGGGGAGCAGGGGGGAGCAGGGTGGATGACGTCATCATAATTAAAATGTTACATAAGGTAATTAATATTACTTAATGATTTTTTTTTAATCACTTTAATAATTAATGTAATTAATGACTGTTGCATAATTAATGTAATTAATGTAATTAATGAGTGTAATTAGGGTTGATTATAATAATTAGTATATTAATAAATGAATTAATATTGACGTACTGGACATATGCGCATGCTATCGGTTGACTGACCCGCAAAATTGAACACTGCGTGTCTGGGTGTCATTAAATCGATTTTTTCTTTTCAAACGCCAACTACTGACAGATGTTGAAGCAATTAAATCTATTGTCACACTTTAACGACCGGTCATAAATATCATTAGACTGGACATGCTATCATGTATTTAAAAATCAATATATCACGTGACAAGATGTGTCTTGCTTTTACCTGAAGACTGTGAACGACTCCATTGTGGCTATTTTTATAGGTATAATTTGATTTAATAACTTGGCGTGATTCTTACATATTAATAATGCAAGTTTATTCTTCTCGTTTTTATGGCTGTCGAAAAACTCTCATAGACCAAGATATTCTGATTTTACCCCTCACGCGCTAAAGTATTTTTTTAACGGTCCGATTTCTACGAGTTCTCAAAAAAAAAATCACAAGAGAAATCGCCATGAGACTACTGTACCCGGGGGAGAGGCTATACATGGCTGTACTTTATGCCCCAATACTTTGATGAATTAACGGATCATCTGAAAACCCACCAAGAAGGTGCTTTGAACTGTCGATTTTGTGTTTCAATAGCAAATTCAACAAAAGAGAGAGGCAGTGTACATCGAACAGACGTCGATGTCAAGATGTTCCAGTGGACGTTTTGTCTGAAATCCTATACTAGGAAAGATACATTAGAAAAAAACATGGAGAAATGTCAAAACTCGACATTTAACTGCGCGATTTGCGGGTTTCAGCTGATTCAACTTAACCGTCATCGCACCACAAGTAGCAGAAATGCACAACTCGATTGGCCGGTGGAGACGTTCCTCATCAAATAAGGGGGGGTCAAACGAGGTTATTAGGAGGGGTGAAGGAGACAAGTGTGCGGTCATATGTTTAAAATTTTAATAACCTTAATTGCTATGATGTAATCCCCTTACTAAATAGCGTATATTCATTTAATATAATATATTAATAATTTTCGTTAAATAATTCATTTTTTATTCCACACCCCTGTATCCCCTCACAGTACCTAAAACTTTCATGAACTCCCCTCCTCCAGGTCATCCAATACTAAAAAAAACTTTGGGAAACCTCTCTCCCCCCTCCCCCAGCCCTCACAATAGCTAAATTATCTCGAACCCCAGTTCAGTTCTCTAAATGTAATGGACACACCGTCACACCCCTGTATCCCCTCACAGTACCTAAAACTTTCATGAACTCCCCTCCTCCAGGTCATCCAATACTAAAAAAACTTTGGGAAACCTCTCTCCCCCCTCCCCCAACCCTCACAATAGCTAAATTATCTCGAACCCCAGTTCAGTTCTCTAAATGTAATGGACATGTCAGGCCCCCGAATATGCCTTCCCCACAATTTTGAGCGATCAAATTACCCCGATTAGTCTCCTCTCATAACTTACCACTCTCCTAACCCGTATTTACTATGAGATTGTCCCCCTAATAAATAGCGTATGTTCATTTGATATAATATATTAATAATTTTCGTTAAATAATTCATTCCACAAGACACTTGTCGAAAAAACAAAATGGCGGATTAGTTTGACAGAAATACGCGTATCGATTTATTCAGGAATGTCTGTCGGTTGTGTCCTTGGGCAAGACACTTCATCCCTATTGAACATGTGGGGGCATGGTGACGCTGTGCACTAAGGCGTACTGCACGTCGATGGAGCACCTGTCTTCAACCAATGCAGACCCTGTGTAGAATCTTGACAGTTGCTTGCCGTTGCTCGGTGGCTCTCTCCGGCTTTCCCCACCCGTAAAACTGTCGTGGTCATGATTAGTTATTGTGCAGACCTTAAACACCAATAAATAAATATAAATAAATAGTCGGTTATCAAAACAGCCCTTAAGTGTTTAACAGTTAATTGTGGGCCAGTGCGTTTAAAAATGAAAAAATTGAGTGATAGCACTACGGACTGTGTTTAATCATAGAAAAATCACACCCGCGCTATTACTAACCCGTATGATTTATTTTTGAACGTTCACTGAAGAATAGCCCACCCATCTAAGTAAAAGCATGAAAGAGCTAATATTATCTAATTACCTATGTGGGGGTGGGGTGGTCGGTAACGTTGTGAACTAGGGCGTACTACATTCCGCCAATGATAACCCTGTGTAGAACTTTGACAGTTGTTCGCCTCTGCACGATGGTTCTTTCCGGATTGCTCCAACTGTCGTTAAATAAATGAAAAAAAAAACTACAATTCTATAATAACAGGCCAAGACCCCTTCGTTTTGTCAGGGGGAAAATCAACAGTACTTTCACCCCCCTCATTTTAATAGTTGAAAAGCGCTGTTACTCGATCAAAAAAATGGTAAAAGGATATGCGACTCTGTATTAGCCACCCAAATTTGCGAGACTTGGGAAAATATAACCCACCTAGAGCTGCACCAAAGCTACGTACACTATTCGAACTCCCGCATTGTGTCCTTGGGCAAGTTAATTTACCCCGATTATCCACATGGGAGCGCGATGACGGCGTGTAATAAGGTGTACTGCACGTCGGTGATACGCATATTTTAGAACAATCTAACCCTGCCTGTGCGGATTTCCGATGTTGGTGAGATGACAGTTACTCGTCGTTGCTCTGTGGTTCTCTTTGGATATTCCGGAGGCTACCCGTAAAATTGTCACGTTTAATTATAACTTGAACTTGATGTCCGGGTGTAATGAAATAGCGTATTTTCTGCAGACATTCTAAATAAACGCAGCTGGTTTACAGACCTGTATATATTTTTTTCAATTGAGTAAAAATATAGGATAGTTACTGATGTAACACGCCGATTAGTATGTTTAATGAATCTAACTACGCCAGTCCGACCGACCCTTTGCCCACCATGATCACAACAAACGTTTCAATTCTCTCTCTCTCTCTCTCTCTCTCTCTCTCTCTCTCACCGATACAGGACGGGTTGAAACTAATTGCGTTCAAGCTGTTGTTTTTTTTTTCTAGGTTTTACCACCTCCCTTACAGCGCAAATCGAAATGAAATCTGATTCATTGAACCATACTACAGTGCATGTCAAAATTAATTTTTGAACGCCATTTTTTCTATGTGCCGCTATCAGCAGCTATGACCATAGCGTAACTTTGTGGTAAAATGCTTATTTTTGTACAAAACTCAAGACCTTTCTCTGACAAATGCCTATATAAAAACAAGATAATACGTGAGAATGCGTTGTGTACCTGCATTTTGTTGATAAAATATGGCGTGACCACATTCCCGGATATTATTAATGTACCCGCTTAATAACAGCAGAATATTTATCGGATCACAGTTTTTTTGATTTGAATAATTGCCGATTTTTTTATTAAATCACATTCAGTAATTTATGTAGATTTCCTGAACTGGGCGAATGTCAAGAAAGGCAATCTGTAGTTTAGGAGACACCACAAATAAAAACAAAATAAAAAATCTGAGATATATTGCATTTTTTTAATTATCCATATTAACCAGAGGTCAAAACTAGTCAAATTAATTAGTATTAAATTACAAATGGTTATGAAATTTGCAGTAAAATGAACACTGGTGTATGCTGCTGGCCGCATTTTTAGTTGTCTGTAATGGCTGTTGTTCAGAATGTCACCCTATTGGTGTGAGTTTTCGCTTTTTCGTCCAGTTTCATGAGAGCTTCCACGAAGTCCGTTCCACATTCGCAATCTTTCCCAGGGGCCATTCTTCAAAGGCTGGTCCATCGCAGCTTTACAGAGATATTGTTTTCTGGACGACAATGTTCAAGGCGTTCTGGGTTTCCGATGAGACCCCTTGGGATATTTCGATCTTTAAGGATGTTTGCCAAAATTTTCCAACCTGTCAGTTGAAAATCTTTTCTTTTTCGCAGCAGATCATTTATTAGATCACACATATTGGAGCCCGAAATTGTAATGCCGTTATACACGAGTCGATCTTTCTCATCCCAGGATAAATTGGGTATATTCTTTATTATCTGGAGTAACAAAAGCGCCTTCTGCTGCATGGAATTTGGTATAACGGCTAACCAGTCCGGATGATTTTCCACTGAAAAACTTGTCGTTAAGGAGTGTGGTTTGGTGTTTTCTTTGCGTAAATTTGATTGGCGCTGAAAGATTGTCTGGTTCAGCAGCCCTTTCTCTTCAGAACCCGATGTTGAAGATTCAAGAATTGGTCTCATACCCTGGTCTATGGGCGGGACAGCTACAGCATTCAGGGGTGCGCGTATTTCCTGCAACTGTTCACTCCCCCATGGTTCAATACACTGAATTCTGCTTGAGGGTAGGTTGATTGAGTCATCTATAGGTTTTGCCCTCAGTGATTCCCCCATCACTAACGATTTTACTGGCTCTAGCTTATTTGCAAGCCCCAAAATATTTCCACTTGTTAATGCATTGTTCCAACTAAAGGCTGATTTCATATGCACTGGAGGATAGGGTGGCTGGTTACAGACAGATCTGGTTGTTAACTCGGCTGTATTTGGGTTCGCTCCCCCTATAGTGTGTTTAAAATTTACATTTTTGTGTAATTGTCGTCTGTGTCGATAATAATGAGTTTTATGAGAGTAAGATTTTTGACACAATTCACAGACGTAGCGCGCGTTCATCCTTTTCAGAAGCGAGTTAATAGAGTGGCAATACAGTTCCAACACTCTTCCATTTATATGTATGAATAGGATGGGTCCCACCCCAACCTGTCAATTGCTGATTGGCTAATTATATATCAAGATAAGGTGGGTTCTACCCCAACCTGTTGATCATTGGTTACTTCAAATTCTCACACAGTGCATTGTGGGAAATTCCAGTGGTAGAGCTCTGAGGTAAAATAAGTTACAAATTGATATAGTTTACTTCAAAAAAAAAAAGAAACATCAAAGTCACATTCATGACAAGCCGAGGTAGCACATCTGGTCACTAATTAGTGGCAATTAGTGACCATTAGTGACCAATTAGTGGCAATTAGTGGCAATTAGTGGCAATTAGTGGTAATTAGTGATCATTTTACGTGATTTAAATCACTAAAAACCGTTTTATCGAATTGTAAAACTGCTAAAAACCGATAAAAACCAATAAAAACTGATAAAAACCAATGAAAAACCGATAAAAACCAATGAAAAACCGATGGAAACTGATGAAAAACCAATGAAAAACCGATATGCACATGTAATTATCTGATTAAATGGATTATCTGATTAAACAGTGTAGAGTTGGTGGTTCAGATGTGGTACCTCGGCTTGTCATGAATGTGACTTTGATGTTTCTTTTTTTTTTTGAAGTAAACTATATCAATTTGTAACTTATTTTACCTCAGAGCTCTACCACTGGAATTTCCCACAATGCACTGTGTGAGAATTTGAAGTAACCAATGATAAACAGGTTGGGGTAGATCCCACCTTATCTTGATATATAATTAGCCAATCAGCAATTGACAGGTTGGGGTGGGACCCATCCTATTCATACATATAAATGGAAGAGTGTTGGAACTGTATTGCCACTCTATTAACTCGCTTCTGACAAGGATGAACGCGCGCTACGTCTGTGAATTGTGTCAAAAATCTTACTCTCATAAAACTCATTATTATCGACACAGACGACAATTACACAAAAATGTAAATTTTAAACACACTATGGGGGAGCGAACCCAAATACAGCCGAGTTAACAACCAGATCTGTCTGTAACCAGCCATCCTTAAAGATCGAAATATCCCAAGGGGTCTCATCGGAAACCCAGAACGCCTTGAACATTGTCGTCCAGAAAACAATATCTCTGTAAAGCTGCGATGGACCAGCCTTTGAAGAATGGCCCCTGGGAAAGATTGCGAATGTGGAACGGACTTCGTGGAAGCTCTCATGAAACTGGACGAAAAAGCGAAAACTCACACCAATAGGGTGACATTCTGAACAACAGCCATTACAGACAACTAAAAATGCGGCCAGCAGCATATACCAGTGTTCATTTTACTGCAAATTTCATAACCATTTGTAATTTAATACTAATTAATTTGACTAGTTTTGACCTCTGGTTAATATGGATAATTAAAAAAATGCAATATATCTCAGATTTTTTATTTTGTTTTTATTTGTGGTGTCTCCTAAACTACAGACTGCCTTTCTTGACATTCGCCCAGTTCAGGAAATCTACATAAATTACTGAATGTGATTTAATAAAAAAATCGGCAATTATTCAAATCAAAAAAACTGTGATCCGATAAATATTCGGCTGTTATTAAGCGGGTACATTAATAATATCCGGGAATGTGGTCATGCCATATTTTATCAACAAAATGCAGGTACACAACGCATTCTCACGTATTATCTTGTTTTTATATAGGCATTTGTCAGAGAAAGGTCTTGAGTTTTGTACAAAAATAAGCATTTTACCACAAAGTTACGCTATGGTCATAGCTGCTGATAGCGGCACATAGAAAAAATGGCGTTCAAAAATTAATTTTGACATGCACTGTAGTATGGTTCAATGAATCAGATTTTATTTCGATTTGCGCTGTAAGGGAGGTGGTAAAACCTAGAAAAAAAAACAACAGCTTGAACGCAATTAGTTTCCACCCGTCCTGTATCGGTGAGAGAGAGAGAGAGAGAGAGAGAGAGAGAGAGAGAGAGAGAGAGAGAGAGAATTGAAACGTTTGTTGTGATCATGGTGGGCAAAGGGTCGGTCGGACTGGCGTAGTTAGATTCATTAAACATACTAATCGGCGTGTTACATCAGTAACTATCCTATATTTCTACTCAATTGGAAAAAAAAAAATATGTACAGGTCTGTAAACCAGCTGCGTTTATTTAGAATGTCTGCAGAAAATACGCTATTTCATTACACCCGGACATCAAGTTCAAGTTATAATTAAACATGACAATTTTACGGGTAGCCTCCGGAATATCCAAAGAGAACCACAGAGCAACGACGAGTAACTGTCATCTCACCAACGTCGGAAATCCGCACAAGCAGGGTTAGATTGTTCTAAAATATGCGTATCACCGACGTGCAGTACACCTTATTACACGCCGTCATCGCGCTCCCATGTGGATAATCGGGGTAAATTAACTTGCCCAAGGACACAATGCGGGAGTTCGAATAGTGTACGTAGATTTGGTGCAGCTCTAGGTGGGTTATATTTTCCCAAGTCTCGCAAATTTGGGTGGCTAATACAGAGTCGCATATCCTTTTACCATTTTTTTTTTGTTCGAGTAACAGCGCTTTTCAACTATTAAAATGAGGGGGGTGAAAGTACTGTTGATTTTCCCCCTGACAAAACGAAGGGGTCTTGGCCTGTTATTATAGAATTGTAGTTTTTTTCATTTATTTAACGACAGTTGGAGCAATCCGGAAAGAACCATCGCGCAGAGGCGAACAACTGTCAAAGTTCTACACAGGGTTATCATTGGCGGAATGTAGTATGTCCTAGTTCACAACGTTACCGACCACCCCACCCCCACATAGGTAATTAGATAATATTAGCTCTTTCATGCTTTTACTTAGATGGGTGGGCTATTCTTCAGTGAACGTTCAAAAATAAATCATACGGGTTAGTAATAGCGCGGTGTGATTTTTCTATGTTTAAACACAGTCCGTAGTGCTATCACCCAAATTTTTTCATTTTTAAACGCCCTGGTCCACAATTAACTGTTAAACACTCAAGGCTGTTTTGATAACCGACTATTTATTTATATTTATTTATTGGTGTTTAAGGTCTGCACAATAACTAATCATGACCACGACAGTTTTACGGGTGGGGAAAGCCGGAGAGAGCCACCGAGCAACGGCAAGCAACTGTCAAGATTCTACACAGGGTCTGCATTGGTTGAAGACAGGTGCTCCATCGACGTGCAGTACGCCTTAGTGCACAGCGTCACCATGCCCCCACATGGTCAATAGGGATGAAGTGTCTTGCCCAAGGACACAACCGACAGACATTCCTGAATAAATCGATACGCGTATTTCTGTCAAACTAATCCGCCATTTTGTTTTTTCGACAAGTGTCTTGTGGAATGAATTATTTAACGAAAATTATTAATATATTATATTAAATGAACATACGCTATTTATTAGGGGGACAATCTCATAGTAAATACGGGTTAAGAGAGTGGTAAGTTATGAGAGGAGACTAATCGGGGTAATTTCATCGCTCAAAATTGTGGAGAAGGCGTATTCGGGGGCCTGACATGTCCATTACATTTAGAGAACTGAACTGGGGTTCGAGATAATTTAGCTATTGTGAGGGCTGGGGGAGGGGGGAGAGAGGTTTCCAAAAGTTTTTTTTTAGTATTGGATGACCTGGAGGAGGGGAGTTCATGAAAGTTTTAGGTACTGTGAGGGGATACAGGGGTGTGACGGTGAGGGTGTGGGATAATGGAGGTGTCTGATTGGTTGAAAAAGTGTGTGTTTGTGACAAAGCAACTCTTTTTAAGAGTATGGTGGGGCGGGGGGAGAGCGGTTTCCAAAAGTTTTTTAGTATTAGATGACCTGGAGGAGGGGAGTTCATGAAAGTTTTAGGTACTGTGAGGGGATACAGGGTGTGACGGTGAGGGTGTGGGATAACGGAGGTGTCTGATTGGTTAAAAAAGTGTGTGTTTGTGACAAAGCAACTCTTTTTAAGATTATGGTGGCCCTGAAAAGGGCCGGTTTTTTTTTGCTTTCCATAGAAAGCTATTTTTTTTTTCCTCCCATCTCCGCCTCGGTGAAAAAATCCTTTTCCCAATCTTCATTAACTGTTGGTGGCCCTACTAGTGCTTCCTCCTGCATGTGTACAGGAAGATCGAACCAGTGTTTGGGGCGATTTCTGTATTGTATCTCCCCGAAAGGACGTCTGGCAGCCTCAACAAACGGGTAGTCTTTTAGTCTCTTTTCTTGTTCCTTCGTGGGGAGCATCGCTGCCCACCACTTTTTTAATGCTAAAGCAAATTCTTCGTTGGCTCGCTGCTTCTTGGTTCGCTCATAGCTGTTTATGGAAGTATAGTCGATGCTTGTCATCTTGGCTTTTCTGACACAGTTTCTAATAAGAGTGAGGTTCGAGTCGTCAGACTTTATAGGGGAAAAAACAAACACGATCGCTTTTCAAAAACCGAAATGTTATTTGTTCATGTGGTCATCGGATTAAAAAATTACTTTATCGCGTGAGGCGTAAAATCAGAATACCTTTAGTCTATGAGAGTTTTTCGACAGCCATAAAAACGAGAAGAATAAACTTGCATTATTAATATGAAAGAATCACGCCAAGTTATTAAATCAAATTATACCTATAAAAATAGCCACAATGGAGTCGTTCACAGTCTACAGGTAAAAGCAAGGCACATCTTGTCACGTGCGATCATCATTGATTTTTAAATACATGATAGCATGTCCAGTCTAACGATATTTATGACCGGTCGTTAAAGTGTGACAATAGATTTAATTGCTTCAACATCTGTCAGTAGTTGGCGTTTGAAAAGAAAAAATCGATTTAATGATACCCAGACATGCAGTGTTCAATTTTGCGGGTCAGTCAACCGATAGCATGCGCATATGTCCAGTACGTCAATATTAATTCATTTATTAATATACTAATTATTATAATCAACCCTAATTACACTCATTAATTACATTAATTACATTAATTACATTAATTATGCAACAGTCATTAATTACATTAATTATTAAAGTGATTAAAAAAAAAATCATTAAGTAATATTAATTACCTTACGTAACATTTTAATTATGATGACGTCATCGACCCCCTCGGCCCCCTCCGGCAGAATAGGACTATTTCCCATATCTTCTACTACTTACCGCAATTCTGAGGCAACCAGTGTCCAAACCAATTCACACGACACTTTTTATTCCATGGGATTGACGATTTCTGAGGTACGGAAGAACAGTGACGAGTATTTTCACGTCGCAAAAATATTTGTCGCGATTCATCCGGAAATGGGAAATCGACGTTTCCCATCTGAGAAACCAGTGGTTTCTGTAGAAATGAGTCGACCCATCGGGAAATTGGACAACTCGTAAAGTCATTCATCTTAGGATTTCGTGGTAGGTAGAAACATTTAACGATTAGATTTTAAATTCAAATCAACTACCGAGTATTTATTTGGCTTGATTCGGTACTCGATTCGCGCGAAACGGTGCGATTCGGGGAAGGAGTAAAAAATTGTACGCTGTTTACCGATTAAGAATTCGTAGACTGGGTGGACGGGTTATTATATACTGAGTCAAAAAAGAAAGTATAATAAACTTTGAGGAGCAATTGTTTTAGTATTATCGACTTTAATCCCAAACAAATTATTGTAAATTCACATATCGAGTCTAGCTGTATGAATTTGCATAATTTCATGTTCTTTCTATTGCCAGCGTCACGTCAGGACGTCGCAATTCAGATATGGGGTGAAATGCAAAGTTCACACATGTAGCCAATAGCGTGCATGTCCACCGTTTGCCTCTTGGATGGTAAGACATCGACGACATCGACGACGCATGGACCTGGTAAGTCTCTGGATGTCACCCTGTCGTATTCCGTTCCGACACTGCCTTAGAACATCACGTAAATCGCCTAACGTCTGAAGATCATGAAGTCGTACCCGACTGTCCAATTGATCCCAAAGATGCTCGATGGCGACAAATCTGGCGAAAGTGGGGACAAGGGAAGAAATTCGATGCTCTGCTCCTCAAGAAAGTCACGACAGATACGCGCCACGTGATATAAAGCATTGTCTTGCTGGAATAACTGCAATCCGACGTTTGCGTTGAACAACGGGACAACAACGGCGTTAAGAATTTCGTCCCTATGTCGCTATCCATTCAGATTACCATCGATGAATATCAACTGCGTTCGATCGTGCAAGGCAATTCCCGCCCAAACCATTACACTACCCCCGCCGAAACGGTCGCATCCCCGCATGCAAGCATCAGAAAATCGTTCTCCTCTTCGGCGATGCACCCTTGCCCTACCATCAGCGCGCCGTAGACAAGATCGTGATTCATCACTAAAAAGAACTGTGCTCCATCGCTGATGAGTCCAGCGAAAACGCGGACGTACCCATTCCGTTCTGACGGTACGATGACGTTGGGTAAGAATTGGTCCGTGGTATGGACGCCTACTTCGAATGCCGTTTTCAGCGAGTCTGTTGGACTGTTTGTGCTCTGACTCTATTGTTAGTTCTACCAGGAGTAATTGCTGCTGTCCTCGTCGCCGGAAGGAAGCGATTCCGGAAGTGAGACGTCCTGATGTGTCGGTCTTTTGCAGGGGTCGTAACTCTTGGTCGACCTGAACGCGGTCAGCCGGCATAGATCCAGTGGTTCTTTACTTTCCAATGAGACGGTAAATAGTGACCACAGTAATCCCGAACTAAGCAGCGAGCTCATCGGGAGGTATCCCAGTCTCGTGCTTACCAATGGCAAGCAATATCTGATTTTCGGTTAATATTTGCATTTTTTAAAATGTCGGAAGACAATAACTAGCGTGTTTTCTCAATAACCCAGGCTCTCTAGCACAACATAACACAAAGAAAATCGTCGGTCACCCATTCAATTTGACATTGTCGGGTAGCACGTTTTTTGAAATCCGTAGCAAAATTGTATACGGCTGGGTGGACAACAACAACATGCCATTAAACTCTTTGCTCGACTTCTTGTCTACAGACATGCAACATCAGAACTATTATATTTCATCCTTCATGCTATTTTTTTCACATTTGGTTCTATTATACTTTCGTTTTTGACTCAGCATATATATACGTATCGTGTATACTGATTGCTAATTTTGAAACTTCCTCCTCACAAAAATGTACGCACCTTCATTCTGGGATCAAAATGTTCCGATACGGTAAGAATATACAGCTTAGTGATATCCGAAGTGTTTTAACCTTAATTTTGCCAGTTGTTGGTATTCAGAACCAAAACTCCGTAGTCTGAACACGCATTTTGATATTTTAACTGTTTTAATAAAGTATTAATTAATGAATCACCTCCCTGCATCACGTACCCCATATGTTTATTTTAAATATAGGAGGTGGTGGTAGTAGTTTTATTTTTTATTATTGGATCATCTATAAATAATTGAGAAAATGAACGGGATACAGTACGTGGAGAGTGGATTGTAACCAAATCACCCGCGGAGTGGAGCTATCACCCAAGCTATAACTTTCAAATTTTGTACATATCGACAGAAAACACAAGCAATGTTTCAGCCAATGGACCTCCGGGTTTTACCCGGAGGTCCATTGGCTGAAACTTTGCTTGTGCTGGTTATGCTTTGCAACAAATTTGCAGTTATTGGTTGGGTGGAATCTCCACTCTGCTGGTGATTTAGTGATAATACACTCTCCACGTACTGTATATAACGAATCGATTGCTCGACGGTGAAAATGCATGTTCGTGACACGCAGTGTAAAACTCAATATCTCAGATGGAGATATAAAATGGGTTCTTTGTGGTCTTGAAAGTACTTGAAATTTGTGCATTAGCCTTAAAGGCCATTGATGTTTAAAGATGGTTCAAAGATGTAACTGGTACAAGACAGGGAAATAAAAGAGATTTTTCAACATAAAACAGGATGAAGACTTATGGAGTAGCAGTTGTTTTTAGTCAAGTGTCGAAGGCCTATTCGAGAGTGACTAAAAAACTGATCCTGTTATATGATTTTTACTGTTCTTCACTATTAGTCGAGCATCAGTACGGCTCCCTGCTGTATAACACCAAAGGCATGTGAACTGCCGACTGCAGGCTTCTAGGTGTATTCTTAATCAGAAACTTGGAACTGTCTCCGAATGTCTAAAAGGTCTTTGAAAAAGACTTTGAGATGTATAAACAGTCAGTTTCAACGTTCGCGGCAGTGAAAGTGCGCCGTCTAGACATACAATTATGGTAACCAGAATATCTCCAAGCATAAGTCGAAAACGGTTAAAGTTAATCGAAAAACTTGTTGTATGGAGCTTTCTCTCTCCCACTGAATTCTTAGTTTAAAACACTGACGATCCATTTGTAAACATTCTTCAAAATACGAAAGGACTATAATTTCTTGTGGCGGTGCTATAAACACAATGGGGAAATGATTAGGTAGTAATCAGCTGATTTCTGTTTTAAACAATATGCCGACAGTTTTATACAAAATACTTCACTCTTTTTTCCGAAGTGCGCGTAATGAAAAACCTCAAACAGTCAAGTGTTTTTGTAATGAAGCCGCTGGTGAAACACATTTTTCTCGCGCCCACGCATCAGAAAATCGCCCTTATTCACTCAAAAGCACTAGATACCACTTACAAATGTACAACAGTCTTACTGTGTTGTTTATTTTTAATCGACTGCCATGCTCTTTCCATACAAAAACTTCATTCCGAATTAAAAAACGGTAATGCGTAACCTGAGCTTATTGAAATCATGCATACACATAATGAAAGAGAAAGATGCAACAAGAGATAACGTATTTGTTTATCACAGTATCGCTGGAGATGTTGCAATAATCGGTGTCACAGAAACAATAGTTGGCTGTATAACTATGTTCTGGGTTTGTCCAGTCTCTGCATCCATTGGAGGAATTTAATCCCGGTATTGTTCCTTCTTCGTAACATATTCTGCTTATTCCAACCCAGCCACCTAAAAAGAAGTGTAGACAAAGATAGAAAAGTTTATATTCGTAAATTGCCGTCATGCTACAACTACAACATCCTAGTCATGTGTGAAACATAATAGTCAATGAAACTCATAAACTGTACACATGACATGCAATACATTACTTTGTTTATCCAGAAACAAACAACTCTTAACCATGTGGTCATGATTAAACCGCAGTTACTGGGGGTATCCGCAACGCTAGCAAAGCAGGTCCAATTCTTTGCACATTGAGTATTGATTAATGAGGAAAATGCATGACTTGATGGTCCCGTTTGTGATGGGTTGTTGGGCACATGTACGGTTTTTTCTTATAAAAAGTATGCACTGAGTCAGTAAATACGCGAATACAGCGTGTATCAGTGACACTGATACATATCTGTATCTTGTAACTCCAGTACACAGGCGCGTGCTTGGTAAGGACTTGTTTTTCTTACAGTTTTTAGATCGTTACACGTTTTCGGGTATAAAATCGTTTGCGAGGGACCTTGTACGTTCTCTATACCGTCCCCTAAGTTCCAATGTATTCTATGTGCCTACTGGCACATAGAACACATTGGAACACAGGGGACGATAGGTAAAGAGAAATAACACTTCTCAAAAGTATAATTATTAAATAATGAACCACATTGCTTTTCTTCTTTGCATCTGAATTACTGGAAGCATTTAAGTTGATACAACACGCGCGCTGTAATAATAATACGTTACAGCGCACAGTCTTTTCGGAATATTGAACTAACGCGCTCGATAAGTTTATCCGAAGATCAACAATTTCGCCCGAAGTCGGAAGATAAAATCTGAAATTAAAATGCAAAGTAATGAAAGTATTACAGTATAGAATTGCAAGATAAATCTTCCATCATCATTATGTTTATGTACAAAATGTTGGTTCACAATCTCGCTCTTGTTTCTAAGGGATCTTGATGCACTCACGTGACATTATATGATTATCAAAACTAGTTCTATAACTGTTTGCCAGTTGCTAGGAAGGCTTCCTGATATTGCAGTTTAGTTCTTAGCTTAGTTTCCTACAGAAAAATTTGCGAGTTGGCATCCAAGCTGCGTCCTATCGTAAAAGTGAAACGAATTCTATGTCCATCAAGTGCAATACGTCTGCCACAATCCGAAGAATAACACCTGGAAGGAACACCGGGCTATACATCATTAAGATACACTTGCATACCAAATATGATGTCATTCCACTCAGTATTTTAACAGTTATTGGGTCTCAAAACGCATTGGCCACGGACCGACCAACAAACAGACCAACCGACCGACATTGCCACACATAGAGCTGATTGTCGCAGCAAAGAAATAACTAAAAAGTTACATTTACGGGTAATCGTCTGGTTGAAATTATCAGAGCTTTCGGTCACACGGCCTTCTTCAGTGATTATTTGATAACACCAAACCAACTGCATGTTGACTATTTATTCTGTATTTATTCCCAACAAGCTTATAGTATTAGCACTAGGTGAGACTGGTGAAACAGCAGAATGTTATAATGAAAAACAGCCAATAAAACCCCAACAATTTTTCATTATTTGGCGACACGGCTGTCCACCGTGAGTACCACTCGCCACGCTTTCTGTAAAATACAATAATGGTGTGTCCACCATTATGGATCTCAGACATTCACTATGGATATCATTGATCTATTTATTTATTGGTGTTTAAGGTCACATAGTTTTACACAATGGCTAATCATGACCACAACATGCGCATCAACTCAAGACCAGGGGAGAGTGTTAATAAGCCATGTTGCCCATTTTAAAGAGGGTTTGCACCGCCCAAGCATTGGTGACTGAGTCCTATTTTACCAGTAAAGACAGTTTACCACAGTGAACAGGCACTGCTTCACTTCTCGGGGTTCCGGCGGGGAGATATCATTGATTTCTTACCGCACTAGTTTCTTTTGATTAACTGGTTAGTGCCTTTATTTCAAAATAAATTAATATTTAGGAATTTATTGATTTTTCGTAAATTTAGTTCCATGGGTTGGTGTTCTTTGAAGTTAAATTATCTCTGAGTAATTTGAAAAGATAGATCCGTGCCTTTGTTTCAAATTAGTATCAGATTTAAGATGCAATAAATTCATAGAATACAATACTGTATTGCAAAGGCGAGTGAGTCATCATGCAGAGCCGGTGGTTTTGAATGACCGATACCAGACAGGAGCTAATAACCAAATATCCACTCCAAGGGTTAATCCAGAGGTAATTGGGTTTCAGCCTGATAAATCTCAACCTATTCAGCAGATGCTATCACAGAAACCTGAACCGTGAAATATAAATGATCTAACACATACACAACCAGTTTCGGTGAATATGAGAAGTGTTAATCTACAGTACGTGGAGAGTGAATTGTAACTAAACACCCGCGGAGAGGAGTATCACCCAAAGTATCACTTTCAAATTCTGTACATATGGACAAAAAAAACACAAGCAAAGTTTCAGCCAATCGACCTCCGGGTTCAACCCGGAGGTCCATTGGCTGGAACTTTGCTTGTGATGGTTATGCTTTGCAACAAATTTGCAATTATCGCTAGGTGGAATCTCCACTCTGTGAGTGATTTAATGATAATACACTCTCCACGTACTGTAAATACGACACAGCAGATTAATGAACGTAGCGCTTATGAGTCAGATCAACAACCTCAGGTCATTGAAGGAATCCAAGGTGGTATAATTAATCATAATGAAGGTACTAATTATAAATCTGAACAGAAAATGTCAACCCCTCCATGCTTTGTCACGGCATTGTGTCAGAGATAGTGTATTAAATAGTACTGCAGTGATTGATCAAATTAATAGGAAAAAATAGCAATTACTCAAGCAGTAGAAATGTAGAAAGTTTTCCAAGCAATGTTGCACATCCATGCTTTCAAATCAGAAAAACATATAGTTTTTCAAGTCAACCAAGTTATACATTGGCTGGTCATGGGTTATTCACTCGTGGATGGAAATGAAGTTTCTTACACTGCATCTGCAGTAACTGGTAACATTATAAATTCGGGTGAAAATTTATATCTAACAGGAAACAATTCTTTATAACTAACAGGAAATAATTCAAGTGCCTCTACCTGTAGTTACAATTTGAATGTTAGAAATATTTCTGGGCAAGGGTTACCCAAACCCAGTATGTCAAGTGTGAACCAATGTGTGCCAAATACAGCTTCAATATCTGAACCAAATAATGCCAGGATGCAAGATAATACTGGTGTTTGTGGTTCTCTAGGTGCCAGTTTAACACCTCACAATCAATATACATATATTGTCAATCACAAAACAATTTACCTTATCAATTAGGTTCTAACCAAACCACTAAGGGATACTCGAATGAGTGAAGTGGTTAGTCATGTAAGGAATGGAGACCTTCTTAATTCTTATGGAGTAACCCAAAGATGCCAACCAGTTCAAGTTAGCCAGATGAGCCTAAGTTCAAAGTGTTCTGCACCAGTTTTCACACATAATTTCGTGGATCCTTACGGGGCATCCGAGGGGCAGGCAACAAGTTGAAGTCTCTGGACAATGTACGGCATATCAGGGAGCACTGGAGGATCCTGTGCCCCCACTCCCCTCCAATCCCAATATGCTAAATTCACAACTTATTGGAAATCAGTCTTTGTTAGTGTCACAAGAGGGTGCATTTGGAAATCCACAGCATCCCCAGGCAATTGATTGCTCAGTGAGAGATCACCATACATGTTCAACATATAACAGGCTGTCTCAAACACAAACTATTAATGAGGTTTATCAAAAAGGGGTGTATAGAAATCCAGTTCCTCTGAGTATACATAATGTACAAACTCAGTATAATTATATGAATCAGTACCACTCGAGTGGGCTACTGGCATGAATAAATTATGTAAATTGTGATGCCCAAGTACCACTCGAGTGGGCTACTGGCATGAATAAATTATGTAAATTGTGATGCCCAAGTACCACTCGAGTGGGCTACTGGCATGAATAAATTATGTAACTTGTGATGCCCAAGTACCACTCGAGTGGGCTACTTGCGTGAATAAATTATGTAAATTGTAATTTCCAAGTAAGAGCTAGGCAAACTGATTACAATAGTCAGCTGACAAATAGCCAATGACAGCAAATCTTATTAACTCAAGGTGATGTTCGACTGAAACATATATCTAATATTAATCAGTCAACTGTTGCTGAACCTTACCTATACGGCAAGGTGAGTTCATACCATACGATGGGAACAACCGACTGGATTTTCGAACGTCAGGATTGCCTGTGGGACAAGCTCCACTAGTAGGGCAAGGTCAACTCACACACCACTATCATACATTAGAGAAGCCACTGCCTAATCCATCTTCCAAACCAGTACGGGAGAGCTTGTAAATACCACAAGACCGATTATATGGGGACCAACGACCCACCAATCAAATCCAGTACGGGAAGGATTACAAGTGCCTTAAGACCAACAGTATATTAGTCAAAGACCACTCCCACAATTTCACCCAGTACGGGAGGGATTGCCAGTAACACAATACTAACAATATTTGGTTCAAAGGCCACTTCCGCAAATCCAACCAGTACGGGAGGAATTGCGGGTACCATTTGACAAACAGGATATGGGTCAACGACCACTCCCGCTAACCCAACCAGTGCGGGAAGGATTACAGGTACCTCATTGCCAACAGTATGTAGACCAAAGGCCTTTTCCACAAACCCAGCCGATACGAGAGGGTCAGCATGCTTGCTGTGACAATGAGCGAAGATTATATGTACCAAAAGGTATCCAGTTTGATGACACTGAGTCATGGACGGCATTTGAAACAAAATTTGAGAGATTTACTGTCATGGAGCAACACGCTAAAAACTAAAGTGTTAAAAACTACACTTGAAGTGCTGTATTTAACACCTACTAAGTGCTGAACTAGCACTTTGTTCAAGTGTAGATATCCCAGAACCTGACAGGTGTTACAATAATACCACTTGACAAGTGTAATGTCCCGACACTTAAAAGGAAACAACGCAGATGACGCGGATCAGGCTCGAACTCTCGAGCCTGATCCGCGTCATCTGCGTTGTGTCCTTTTAATTATGTACCCACCAAGCGCAAATCAAATTATGGACGATTCTGGAAGAACCACCAATGCTAGTCACTTGGGAAGTGCCATCCATTCAAGTTTCAGATGTCTGACGATTGTAATGTCTAAGTGCTTAAAGCATTGCACTTTGAGTGTTAAAATCAAACCCTAAGTGTTAGAATGGGTTTAACACCTTGAAAGTGTCAGTTTTAACACTTTAGTTTTTAGTGTGAATGGACTTCAGAAGAACAGAAAAATATATTGTGTTTATGCCATAGTAGCAAAGCTAGTTCTGTTTATTCATTGCGGTGTGAAAGAAATTTTAACATGACAATAGCAGAGCAATTGGAACAATTGGAAGCTCGTTTTGGAAATCATAGCACTCAAAAATGACACAATTCGAGTTTCAAAATGCTAAACAAAAAGTAGACCAATCACGAGAAGACTGGGTAGAAACCGTTCTTTCACTCGCTACCAATGAATTCCGAGATTGTCCGTCACCATTCATTACCCAACAGGCCTTATTTAGGTTTTGTCATGGTTGTCGTGATGTCAGAGCAGCTGAACATGTTATTAATTGTCGCCCTACCAATAAGGAAGAGGCGGTACGAATGTTAAAATGGCATCAGTTTAACCAAGTAGCTATGCATGGTGACACATCTCGAATAATGTCAGACAGGGACAGTAATGCAAGTCCAACTCATATTCGAGAAGTTAGGAATGTTGATCAAGAAGGTTCTAGATATCGTGGAAAAAATAAATTCAATAATAAATCTCGATCACCTAATTGGAATAAATCACCCCAAACGGGATGGTTCAACAAATTAACCTGGATCGGGAAATGATTATCAATATCTCAAATCCAGAACATTTGCTTTAGAAGCTGAGGCAGAGAGCTTCGACTTGAAGTTTCAGCAACTTTTTGAAAAGTTGAATACTTTGCTCAAAATGAAATTCCCACTGATTCAACAGGCATTGGGGGGGGGGGGGGGGGGGGGTCAAGTGGAAAACCACGATCTAGATCCCATCTCCTAATTCTAAAACAGTACAGTGTTTCTTTTGTCAGGGCTTTGGTCATTTTAAGTCCCAGTGTCCCTCGAGAAACGTTAGAAATGTTAAAAATAAAGGTAGTAGGCACACAAAAGATCATTTTGAAGATCAAACAAACTATAAAGGGACGAATCACGAGGCTGATTTCGCCCCCAGCAGCCTCAACAAAGATCTCATGGAAAATGAAATCGGACAATTTGTTACATAACGAAGAAAATTTAATTGTTCGTCGTGTTAAATCTCCTTCTGTAATTCAAATAGAATTAGCAGTTGCAGATTGCAATACATATGCAGTTGTCGACTCAGGTGTTACAGTTTTGTGGATAATTTTTTTGTGAGCATAAAACCAGCACCGCCAGTCATAAAATCTGTTCAGTTCAATACAGCAGCCAGAGACGGACAGATGACAGGAAGTTATGTAAGTTCCATACCAGTACGGATTGATGATCTTACATTTAACGAGTGTGTTTATGTTGTTCCAACTGAAGATGAGATATTACTTGGAATAGATTTTTGTAAGAAAACATAAAGCAGTGATAGACACTGAAAAAGATTCACTCAAAATAGAAAATACTGAGACACCAACAATAATTAGAACAGTAACTCTACAAAAGTTGCAAAAATTAGTTTATCTCAGGATACAGACAAATTGCTTACAAATTTTATTGCTGAACCTACCTAGACACAACCTCTTTTAGGTTTACGTTCTGTTTATACAAATCAACATGAACCTCAAATTTGTCTCATAAATATAAATAATCACAATATCACTTTACATTAATTACATTGTATATGTAGTAATATGTTTTGGGTCCAAATACTCATTTCCAATTGGTCAGCTGCATGAAAACGTCATGACCAAATGTAATTCATTTTCCAATGAACACATTTGGTCGAACTTTCACCCGCATTTACGTTCAAGTTAATAATTTGTGATATCTCAAACAACTTACAAGAAATGTCAATCGACAGTGTGAAATTATTTCAGTGAATTTATTCTTGAACTTGTTGTCGTTTCATAGGTGATTATAGTTTTCTGATATGTTAAATAAATTGTTTTGAACATTCCAAGTTTCGCTGCGAAAGACGGCAATTTGACAAATTTGAGTCAATGCCGAAAACCGGCGCTCAACTCAGAGTTGGGCGCATTGTCTTTTGTGGGGTGGTTTTTCGCCTCGTTCGTTCGTACATGTTTTATTTCGTCTTTCTGCTTTGTTGTTTGGTAAAAAGTAGTTTAAACAGTTACGGAATGTAATTATAAGAATTGAATGCACTTTTTATTATCTTTATTGAAGTATGAACGTGTGGGAATGGGTACAAATTATATGAATTCCGAAGGAATTCATACATAATTTGTACCCATTCTCACACGTTCATACTCCAATAAAGATTATAAAAATTGCATTCAATTCTTAATTAAAATCAATTGATTGGACATGCATTTGAGAATAATTACATTGTTAATGTAGTTATACGTTTTTCGTTCAAATACTCAATTCCAATTGGTCAGCTGGGTGAAAACGTCATGACCAAATGTAATTCATTTTCCAATGAATACATTTGGTCGAACTTTGACCCGCATTTACGGTAGAGCGCAGTTGACAGAATGTAATTCGGGTGGTGTTTGGGCAGGGTTTTACTTTTAGCGCCTCTCGCAGTGATCAACTCCGCTGCTGTTTGTTTGGTGACATTTCCCAACTGTGGCATAAAGCCCGTTACTAAAATACTCGTATCCATTTCTAAAGTTGTGAAAATAAAAAATCAGAGTTGTGCGCTTTGTATTTTGTGTGAGGGTGGTTTTTCGCCTCGTTCGTTCGTACATGTTTTATTTGTCTTTCTGCTTTGTTGTTTGATAAAAAGTAGTTTAAACAGTTACGGAATGTTATTATAAGAATTGAATGCAATTTTTATAATCTTTATTGGAGTATGAACGTGTGGGAATGTGTGGGAATGGGTACAAATTATGTATGAATCCTTCGGGATTCAATTCTTAATTGAAACAGTTTTAGAAAACATACCTCATCAGCAATTAATTGAAATATGAATGTTAGTAATCCAAGTATTGCTAAAGTGAATACTGCCTTACCGAATGGAAACGCAAGTAATGAATCGGTTAAAATGAACTGTGCAAATACAGTTCCTGACCATGTGGCTGATCTGTTTCTTCGTTCATGAAAGAATTTGAACGAAACACAAACTAAACAATTGGCATCACTTCTGACAGAGTATGAAGATGTGTTCGCCAAGAATGACTTTGATATGGGAAATTTTAAGGAAGTTGAACATTCAATAAATACGGGAGAACATCAACCAATTGGCCAGCCCATGAGACGTACCCACTATGCTTTGCAGATGAAAGGAGGCCCATCTTCAAAAGTTCATAGACACGGATGGACGGCAAAAAAGTGACTTTCACCCAACGTTTGATTTGTATTGCAGTGTGTCAATACCAGACAATTACAGAACGATATGTGTGATTGATAACTGTTTTTAGAACAAAAGCTTGTAATGGAAGTAATTCCGAGGAAAACTGTCCAATATTGGTCTATGAAGATACTTTAGCAATTCATCGAGAAATTGTATATCTTCTTTATAGGTGTAATCATTTTTTGGTGTTTCAAGTCACTTTAGGAGATATTGAATGCTTTATAACCAAAATAAAAAACATGTTTGATGGAAAGTTTAATCGATTTCTCTGTTGTTCGTTGCCTGTAGAGGATATCCACTCCCGGCTATACCAAAACTCATGCTATAGGCAACGATTTGGTGGTCAGTCATTCACGAAACTAAGAAAGACATAAAAAAGCTATTTTTGTTCATAGCCTCGACCGGTTTTGGCCGTCAAGTTGGATGAAGGTATGGCTGTAACGTATATCGATAAAACGATACCTACCGGTATTCAAACTAGTATCGATTGAATACCGGTGTAATTACAAACAATATCGGTTTATCGTCATTATTTATTTCCCCAAAATTTAATTTTCAAGATGTCTTGAGTTTCAACTGTAGTCACGGATGAATAATATTATCCGTTTACCCAACGAATCGGTCGCATCCGCCCGCGTAATATACAAATTCAGCTGTTGAAAAAAAAATTTCCAAAAAATTCAACAAAACCATATCGTGTGACCACTCAGTGGAACGAGCTCGTGGAGCTCGTTCCAATGAGTGTTCACATGATACTGTTTTGTTGAAATTGTTGAAAAAATTTGATAAAATAATATTTTAAATAATAAATTTTGATATGGTCTGCGATGGGTAAAGCGTTATTCGAACTGCACCACCAAGACATGCTAATTCGTTCCAATGTAATGGCTCACGTCCCGATTGTGGTACGTATTTTCAGATATCTGAACAGTATTTCGATACACCGGTATATCGCGGTATTTTTTGGAATACCGATTCCGGTATTCAGTTTAGAATATCGTGCAGCCCCAGGTAAAGGGTTAACAAATTTCCCTAAATTTGTTAAATATGGAGCCCAAAATGTGCATTCTTGTTGACTTTAAAGTCCGTAGTGGAGACCAATCAAACGAGAGAATCTTTGGCCATATCTTAAGAGTAAAGAATCTCTGCACCCTCTTTCAGCAAATTACCAATAACGGGTTGGTAAAGATGTTTCCTAAACTCTCTCTCTCTCTCTCTCTCTCTCTCTCTCTCTCTCTCTCTCTCTCTCTCTCTCTCTCTCTCTCTCTCAGCTGAATCTGCAAAAAGTTGTCCTCTGAAACAACTTTGGTATAGCATTTAAAGGAAACTTCCGTCCACTTTAACTTCCATGCACAGCCATACCATTACACATCACGGTTGGGATCACAAAAGCGGTCTCTTTCGCAGTCAGATCGCAATATTCTTACACCACTGGGTCAATATGTCTTAAATAAAATCAAAGCCACATCAAGATCAGCCCCCACCCCCGCCCCAAACGAAAATAGTATCTCTTTTTCAATGATCCTGCATTTCTTTTTCGGTAGGTCAGATTCAACAGTGTTCTGAGGAGCAAAGCGGGTACAAATTTTCCACTGAATCGCGCCTCATTTGACATCATGAGAATTAGCCTTTTGTAATACTTGCTGCACCGAAGCCTACGTGAGCGCAAATTAGCCCGGGTAGGGTTGAGTGAGGTCTCATCCCTTACTTATATCGTCATGTAAATCTACTTTCGATAAAGTCATCTCCTTTGAAATTATTAGTAGAGCGAGGAAGATCCAATTAAGTTGCAGGTTATTAATTTATTAATTTATTAACATTTAACGAAACTTTAACAGTCAAGGTCATATCGTATCGGTAACAGTTTTACGGGTGGAGGAAGCCGGAGTACCCAGAGAGAACCACCGAGCAACGACGAGCAGCTGCCAGCCTCCAACGCCGCAACTACGCACTGCAGCGCAGGCAGGGTTAGATTGGTTGAAGACATGCGCACCACGGACGTGCAGTACGCATTAGTACACGGCGTCATCGTGCCCCCACGTGGACAATCGGGGTTAGGTGCCTTGCCCAAGGACACAATGCGGAAGTCCGAATCGATCGCTCACACGGTCACCCATCCAAGGACTAACCGGGCTCGACGTTGCTTAACTTCGGTGATCTGACGAGAACCGGTTACAGCAACGCTACCGCCCCCCCCCCCCCCTTAAGTTGCAAGTAACTGTTGAGAAAAACTTATGACACCATGTATAAATAAAGCCAAATTTCCGTTTGTTACTTTCAATAAAGGAAAACAACAGGTAGTGCTGGGATCTGTCTGTTCTTTTCGTTCTTGAAAGTTACAAAAGGAAACTTGATTTTTCTTATGGCAGCTACTTATTAGCATCCAATCCACCGATAATCCGTCGTTAGGAATATCTATCAGTATCACACCTACCAACACCATGTAAGCGCCCACTTTGGCTCCTTATTTCGCGAATTTGTTTTTATAGTAAATTGCAAGTTTTTATGCTTTCCGGGAGAAAAATAGCAACCCCCCCCCCCCCCCCCCCCCCCCCCAGATTTATATATTAATGGAAAGGACAATGTGTGTGTTGTATGTCACAATGCGCACACTGTTGATGCAATGAACAGAAAAAAGTTACAGAACACCAAAAGATGGTGGATAAAATGTAAAAAGCCAGTTTCTATATTTTGTTATACTTGTCTACATGTAAATTCCTTAAGTTTGTGAAACGATTCGCACATCTGTGATAAAAATTCGCTAACCTTTCGAAATTTCAATTTGTATATGAAATTCCCATTACCTTAGTTTAAAACTTACAGACCCCTTTCTGAAATTAAGGGAACTTTCATGTAATTCTCTTCCAATGACGAAAATTGTCACCCATCAGTCTTATACAGATTACGGTATCATGTTCTAATATCCTGCGGCAACGATATATGTCGTGTTGACGATAGACCAGTCATTTAACCCTTTACCCAACGTAACGGTCCAAATCGGCCAGCGCTATTCTAAAAAATCGCCAATTAATTTTCATTATTTTTTCATGTTTTGCCTCAAAAACATAGGTTATGACCCCTCGTTGGAACGAGCTCGTCGAGATCGTTCCAATGAGGGGTCATAACCTATTTGTTTAGAGAAAAAATGAAAAAAATAGTTATTCAAGAATTTTGTTTGCAAGTGTCGTCTGCTTTTCATGTTAAGTAAAGGGTTAATAGCCAACGATATTACTGAGGATAATGAACTGTTTTCCGTCTGTAGTTGGTATATCGCAAAAGATGTAACTGCACAAAAGTGTTGGATTAGAGTTATCTGACTTGAAAAGTAGCAGTGATGTCGAAACTGAGCAGGCTTGAAAACAAATATATAGTTCTTGAAGATATTTGGAGTAGTTTATTCAATCGTAGTCTAATTTATGAAGTTCAGAAAGAAAAACAGTATGACTTGATTAATTTTGTGGCCTGAAAAATGATATCGTATCGTGTTTCTTTATTTGGAATTTCGAGAAAATGCGCGCGTGTGATCAATACTTCCCTCTCAGTTCATGATTCTCTCTTATTTGGCACACGACCCATGTCAGGATGCCAGAAAAAATGCTGGCATGCTTGATCAAGATATTTTAGTATCCAAATTCAAATCTTGCGATCAAATGTGTTCCAACACAAATGCTACAATGTCTCGGCATACCTTCCTGTAATTTTTACGGCACTCTCCTGGACTATGGGAAGATATTTAGTGAAGTTATAGATACCAATACCACCTAGCACTGGAACACATGAGACTGGTGTCAAAGGTACTGGGGTCAGAACGAAAATTTTAAGGACGACGCCGTGTTCTAATTAAAAGGACGAGTAAATTCCTTGACAAGACAGTTCGACCATAAAAATCAACTGAAGATTGATTATCTGAAAACAATCTAATTTAAGAGCAATTTATTTAAGAACATCCGTCTAATCAATAACAGTACGGTAAGGGGGACTGAATGTTGACATGTAATCCGGATTTTACGTTAATCTTCAGGCAGTAAATCAAGTGTTCGACCTCAAGATAGATAAACTAGTAACTCACTTGGATGGAGAACATTCTATCGTATCACACTACAGTGTAGTCTTCTTTCATTAAAACCCTTTGAACCCTGGTGGTATCTTCCATATTAGTTCAATGACAGCAACTGGAAGAGTCCATGTTCATTATTTAGGGGTAGACTAATTAATATTTTCAACGTTCAGCCTTGGGGCTGCACGTTGTAAATATTGATTGGTCTACCACACACATGCACTAAGCATCCATCCTATTTAATGAAATTATGACGTATCATGTTCCTGGCCGGAAAAAAAAGGCCACTAGGGTTCAAAGGGCTAACACATCTGGCAGCTATATGGTTCTATCACTTAATATAATCGCGATGTAACGCCCCCCCCCCCCCCCCCCAAACAACCTGGTCATTCGGTATCAATCCGAGGACATACATCACATAAGCCATGACCTCATACAATAAAACGGGTGCCAAGACATAGCCGCTTCTAAGGCAGGAATGCCATAATTAGTGTTCGACGGAACTTAGTCCTTTATTCCTCTTCCTAACGTAACGGATATTTCCACGGACGCAGTAATATCAGATTCCAAACACGAATTATTTTTATAGGAATAAACATAAAAAAATAATTAATGAAGCACCGGGTTGTCATTAATTAAAATTGTGCTGCTGATGATTTTTATATTACCTGGTAGAAAGCATGCATTGACATCACTGCCCATGCGTGGATTACGAGCAGTCCAAGGCGACTGTAAGTAGTATGTCATGTTCCCCTACAGGGGTTATTTGGATGACCCCGGTGGATGACCCCGGAAGTGACGTCATGTCACGTGACGTAGTGGCACCATGTTGTGTTGTCATGATAACCCACGTGAGCGGCAATCTTGTGACGTCATATCCATAGTGATACGTGGTGTTAGTGCGCATGCGCAGCGCGTGTTGTTGGGGTGATACGTGTTTCCGTCGTCCATTTTGTATAGCCAGTAGCTGATAATTAAGAGATAACTACCACTTTGTACATGTACGTGTACAAACTACGTTTACCAACGTGGGATTCCGTGTTAAATCGCACGCTTGTTCACAAAAATGTTCAATGGTCTTTGAATCCCCTGTTTTTTTGTGACTCCTAGATCGCACTTTTAACGTTCAAATACTCGTGGTTAATGTTGAGTGTTACGCGTTTTTTAAAAATGGTGAAATTGTGCATTTACACTTTATTTTACTTTAAAAATTTTGTTAACGTTCCCATCGCAGATCAGATCATCGATTCATCGTTGGTGAACGCGAGCAATTCTGGGCTAGCATAAAAAAAAAAACGGTTTGTAGATTCTACACCAGTGGTCGAGAATGCTCAATTGTTTTGAGGCGGTGGGTTTTTCCCATTTATGACGTCATTAGGGGGAATTCCCATAGTGGGATTTTCCAAACTCAGCTAATTAACCAATCAGATTGCTTGATTCTCCGCTAATTGACCAATCAGATTGCTCGATTCTCATAAACTTGATCATACAGAGTTATCTCCCCTCGTCGTGGTGTGGGGGGAATACCCGGATTTTTTTTTCCAAAAAAAACTTGACAGACAACTGTTGAACGCTTCCATTTCTGACGTGGGTGGGGGGAATACCCGAGGAAATAAATAAAAAAAAGTGATCGATATATATAGGAGATAAAAAAAACATAAACATAAAAATAATTAAACATTTAATTTTGAAAATAATAAAATAACTCGCATTAGCATACTTAAAGGAACATTAACAATTAAAAACGAAAAATGTTTTTACAGATGGATTCTAGACACCGAGATCGAATTTTAGAAGAGTCTGAGCGTGCTAAGAAGGGCATTCAGTCGGCTGACAGAAGCAGACGTCTTGGTGAGATGGAACTCAAACGCGAAGCCACAAAAATATTTAAACCCGTGACGGAGGGTCAAGAGCGAAGCAGGAAGGAGATAGTCGAAGAATTGAGACCCATAAAAGAGAGTTCTTTGAGAATGGGTTCGTTGCCTCTTAGTTTTGGAAATCGGCATTCCGTTCAATCTACACCGGATTACGTTCCCACGGGGATTCAAACAGAGAGCGAGAGCGACACCGATACAGCTTCGACTATCACCACTAATAGCGTCGCATCGTCTGATGATGACGGCGGTAAGAGAGATCTGTTGTATGGATTTTATAAGGATTCGGAGGGGAGAATTTTTGTAGGAGACACAGAAGTAGATATTGGCGATGATGAATTGATCGTGGGTTCGAACAGATACGAATTGACTGATCGGCTGCGCAGATTGCTCCTTTACTACAAGCCTAGCGATTACACGGATCAGGATTTCAACAATTACGGCGACATTCTGGTTCAGACCCACGCCATGAAGAGAAATAACGATGCCAGAGAGACGAGACCCAAAGCCAGCAGAGGTTACAAGTGCACGAAAGTGGTGAAACCCATATGGGATATGAACAAGAAGTTCGTCGAATCGGTGACTGGCAAAGGGGTGAAAACCACTTTTCTTCCGAGCGATTCTGACGCTCTGTCTCAGAGATTGAGTTTGTTGATGGCGAGCAGACGGGCTGGTAACACAGGATTAGATAATCAGATAGTTTCTATATCTGACGAATTGTTAAGACAGAAGGTTTTGAATAAAAACCACTATAAAAGGCTGATGAACGAATTGAAGGATTGATGTGTATATAATAAGTAGAGAGAAACAAACAAACAAAAATAAAACAGTAAATTTTTTACACGAGAATAATAAAAGCATTTAAAAACAACAAAACGATTTACCAGTGAAAAAAACCCAAAATATATTATAAAAATAAAATATGTTGGTGATAAAGAACAGGGGATACGTCAGAACTTCCGTTCAAGGCGGTTCTGGCATCGTCGATTCTATAATGCGAGCGTTCACGAGCGATGCGGGTAGAAAACTCGCATCGACCGCGTTTGAGGTCGGTAAGAAGACGGCTTTGGATGCTGGTAAGAAAGCCGCTTCCGAAGCCAGTGGTAGGATAGCTTCTGTGGCTGGCAAGAGGGCAGCAGACGCGTTGATCGACAAGTTGATCAGTCCGCCGGCGAAGCGAGCTGCGTTAGAGCGAACGCCGAAAAGTTGGAAAGATTTTAAGGATGCTGTGGTACCCATACAAGATTTAGCCAAAATGACGAGTGGACCTGGATTGAAGAGAACCCACAACGGTGTGATATAAATAAATAATAATATTAAAAACTGAGTTTGAAAAACATAAAAAAAAATTCTGCTTGAAAAGAATCTAAAATAACAAAAAAAAAAAAAAAATAAAACAAAGATGAATATTAAAGATATGTCTTGGAACGACGCCGCGACCAAGAGGTCGAATAACGAGTTCTTTCCCAAAAGCATAAGAGGCTTGATAGTGGGAAAATCGAATTGTGGAAAGACCAATCTGTTGATGAATCTGTTGTCCTGACCCGACTGGTTGGATTACGACAGATTGTTAGTGTTTGGCAAGAGCTTGTTTCAACCCGAATACAGATTGCTTCGAGAGTGCATGGATCGTAGATTGCCCAAAGACGTCATAGCCAGGATCTTTGACAGTAGGGAGGAATTCGACAAGAGTGAAGCTCCACTTTCGACCATTTTGGACGGTGCGGCGACGGAGCTGATGAAGAGAAATGCATCTTCGAACGTCGAGTGTCGATTTTATGAGAACGCTAGCGACGTTCCGGATCCTAGAGAACTGAAATCGGAAGATAAGAATCTCATGATTTTCGACGATCTGCTTTTGGAGAGACAGAACCGATGCGAATAGTATTACGTTAGGGGTCGACACAGCAACGTGGACTGTTTCTACCTGTCGCAGAATTATTTTCGATTGCCCAGACAGACGATAAGGGAGAACGCTAATTTTCTATGTCTCTTTCGCCAAGATCTCAAGAATCTCAATCACATCTACGGCAATCACGTCGCAAACGACATGAGCGCGGCGGAATTCAGGAGATTCTGCAAGAGGGTTTGGGATGGTGGACTTTACAATTTCGTCGTGATCGATTTGACAAGCGAATTTAATCGCGGAAAATATCTGTGCAGATTCGACAAGTTTTATGTTTCTGATGACAATAAGATAGAGCGTGAAAATACAATTTAGAAAATAATAAATCTTCAAATAATTAGTTTTGAATAAAAAAAAAATAAAATTAAATATAATGTTCGAACATGGAGAATTGTTAGAACGGATAGCCGAGAATACGGCTGCAAAACAATCCATTCAAATCGTGGTGAGTGGCGATTCGACTCGATTCGCTACGAAATTCGAACCTTCCATCGAATTGAATAGAGAGAAAAGATACGAGATGGCGTTGGTGAATCTGGAGACTTATTATTCCTTTCCCAACGTAACCAGAAAGAATAACTCATTCAAGTATTCCGACGGAGTGGATTGGTTGGAGATTCGAATTCCCAAAGGGAGTTACGACATAGGCGGTTTGAACAATTACATTCAGACACGAATGAAGACGGATGGAAAGGGAAGCAACAAGATCAGACTCGCTCCCAATCCTAAAACCTTACAGACGATGTTGGATTTGGAAGATAATTTTCGAGTGGATTTCAACACGGACGATTCTATAGGCAAGATGTTGGGATTCGATCGAAAGATGTATCGAGGCCACGTGGCATCTGAAAATACGGTCAACATTCTCGCAGTCAATAGCATTCTGGTGAACGTGGACATGATTGCTGGAAGCTACGTGAATAGTAGCGCTCAACCGACGATCTATTCCTTCTTTCCAAATGTGTCACCGGGTTATAAGATCGTGGAGCGACCTCGAAATTTAGTTTATCTACCAGTGATTTTAGACACATTGTATAGTCTCAAAACCACGTTGACGGATCAAAATGGTGAACTGTTAGATCTTCGCGGAGAGAGGGTGACGACACGATTTCACATAAGAGAAATATAAAAGCAAAAAAAAAAAAATTGTGTATATATATAGATAACAAAAATAAAATAAACGCAATATTAATTTTACAAAATTATTTTAATATAAATAATTATTATTAAACAAGAAACAATTGAAGTAAATATATTTAAAAAAAAAGAATTATGACAGAATACGTGATTAAAAACGTGAACATATCCGCAGGACAGAGGAAGAAACTTAAGAGAGCATTAACAACTCGAGGCGAGGCGGTGAGATTCAAATTCTCTCATGAAGATCTGATGAGAGGCGGTCAGAATTCGATCGCCTGGACCAGAAGTCAAATCAAAAGGATGGAGAAAGCGATTCGCGATGGAAGAGGGTTGACGGTGAGATTGAGTCCCGCTCAATTGAGATACAATTTGAGAATGAAAGGTGGTTTCCTACCACTATTGGCAGGAATCGCCGCAAAAGCATTACCCTTCACCGCAAAGGCACTACCCTTTCTCGGAAAGACTCTCGGCGTGGGGGCTCTCACGGGACTCGCTAGTTCGGCAGTTGAGAAATTAATGGGTGGCAGCGGACTGTTTTTGAAGAAGGGAGGAGCCGTGTGTCACGTCCACGTAGACGACAGCGGTAAAGGATTGTATCTAGAACCCGTTAGAGGTGGCAACTCTCTGAGAGGAAACGGTCTCTATCTGAAGAGTGGACAGAACGTTGAGCGACTCGGTAAGGGTTTGTTGCTCGGTGAGAATTCGCCGTTTAAGAATATACTGATTTTGAATATGTTATTATAATATAAAATTATATAATTATATAAAATATAAATCACAGAAAGTATAAAATAATATATTTAAAATGGATAAAAAGGTGGAGAAACAATTAGACGATAATGACGAATATCGCGAGACAGAGTGCGAAGAAAAGATGTGGAAAAATGGTTAGACGCTAATGATGGATATCCAAGGAAAGAACTGACGTAAGAGTTAGATAAACATCGGGATAGATGGTTGGGAATGAGACGTTTTCCACCGTCATCACTACCTTCTGAACAGAATGGTAATGATGCGAGTGTTACCAAGAGATGCACAATATTCGTTCATAATTATGATTCGGATAAACGAATGTGTTGTTATAAAAACGTATCATATCGCAAAAAAAATAAAAAAAGAAAAGAAGAAGAATTGACGCTGAAATTTGAGAAAAAAGGAAACGTTATTATATTATATGGGTAATAGTGAAGGAGGAAAACAAAAAAAAAGTAATGAGATCTTTTAGATCGCATTACTTTTTTTTTCCCTTTTTTCTTCACTAAAAAAATCAGTCTCTCTATTGTTTATATTTCCAAGTCTGTTATTAGCATGTTGACACTCGTGTTTTCTCCTTTTTCGCAAATGTGTTGAATGTTTATCTTTACTCTTTTGAGTTTTGTTACATCGGTCAACTCGCTCTCACCACCCAATTTCTTCACAGGTTCGAATGAGATGTTTGGAAATATGTAATTTCCATAGGGCAACGACAAATCGTCCTTGTCGAATTCTCTATCTTTGGCGATGATGATGTTCTGCAGATCACTTTGGTACTCGTAAATCAAATCGAGCGCGGCTTCATCCAATTTCAAAGGCATCTTATATCTGTCGTATTTATGCTCTAAGCCCTTCGTCTCAACCTCGTTCAGTTCGATGGGATCATGTCATTGTAATCTATAGATTTTATGACCGAATTTCTTATTCGTTTCGACTCGTTTCAATTTCAATTCGCATCTTTTAGGTGTTGCTGTGCTTATGATCGATTATTTAGTTTTTTGTTTTATGAATTCTTGCAAATAATGTATATTTTAAATTTTGTATTTTAATAATTTGTTTAAAAAAAGTTTTGGTTTTTTTGCTCCTTATATATATAAAAAAAAAGTTTTTTAAATTTTAATTTTCTTTAATGTGAAAATTTTTTTGTAAAAAGTAATGAGATCTAAAGATGATCTCATTACTTTTTTTCCTTATTCTTTGCTAAAAATCAATCTCTCTATTGTTTATATTTCCAAGTCCATTATTAGCATGTTGACATTCGTCATTTTTCCACTTACGAAAATGTTTTGAACGTTTATCTTTACTCTTTTGAGTTTTTTTACATTGGTGAATGTGCTCTCACCACCCGATTTGTGCACGAGTTCGAGTAAGATTATTGGATATATGTAACTTCCATAGAACAACAACAAATCGCCCTTGTCGAATTCTCTGTCTTCGGTGACGATGATATTATTCAGCAGATCGCTTTGGTACTCATAAAACAAATCAAGCATGGCTTCATCCAATTTCAAACACATATGATATTTGTTGTAGTAGCGCTCTAACTCCTCCATCTTGACCTCGTTCAATTCGATGGGATCGTGTTGTTGTAATGTATAGGTATTAAAACCGAATTTCTTATATGTTTCATCTCGTTTCAATTTTAATTCGCATCTTTTAGGTGTTGTTGTCATGATCGATTATTTGGTTTTATGAATTCTTGCAAATAATGTATATTTTAAATTTTGTATTAAAGAAAAAAAGATGTGAAAATTTAACTTTTTTATATATATATAAAAAGAGTAAAAAAGCAAAACTTTTTTAACAAATTATTTAATACAAAATTCAAAAAAAAAATATTCTTACAAATGAAGCAAACAGATAAAACAATGGTAAATTTAAATGAGAAAACCGTACCTCAGTTAAACGAGATTTGTAAACTATTACAAATTTCACATTTCAGAAATCATAGAACTAAATAAAAAAAAAATGAAGTCATACAAGAATATTTGCGAAACGCTAGAAAGGCAAACGAAATGTCGATAGCAATGACGTCAAAAGATGCATTAGTTGTGAAAAATGAGAAGATAGTAAAAGGAATCGAAATGCCGACGTCGAAAAAAACCAAAAACGTTTCGATTGTGAAAAATAAGAAGACGACTAAACGAAAAGCCGTTGAAGAACATCAAATTTCCAAAGAAAAGAAAAGAAAAACTAAAACGAAAACGAGTGATGCACTTCAGATTCTAGACAAACGAGATATATCGAGCGAAATTCAACGAGCAATCGACGAAGGGAAAGGAGAATAATATGTAACACGACTCATTGTGGAACTATTTCAATCGAAGCCCGTACAATGGGAGAGTGTGATCAAAGGCGTTTTTAAAACTTTCGACGTGGTTCCCTCGTTCAAGAAAATCGATCCGAAATTGTTCATGGAACGGGTGAAGAAAAAAGTATTGGATTTGTTTCGCGAATACATGAACATGGGACTAAAAATTAAGATGATACTCCATTGCGTGATGAATAAAATCGACGTGAAGTCCGGCGAGAGCATCGTGAAAAATGCATATTTCAGATCTAACGTCGAACCCGTATTTCGAGGTTCGGATTTATCGGACGTTTTCGAAAAGATGAAAGACAAGATGTTGACGTCTCTCACAAATTATCAACATGAAGGTAGTAATTGGACATTCGATGAGGTGTTGAAACTCGAAATTCACATAAATAAAAATGATCCGTTGAAAGGATCTTCCTACTTGGAATTACCGTATTTCTTGACTAAGAAACACGCCATGGTCAACGTGAGAAATAAAAATGATCAGTGTTTTAAATGGGCAGTCACCTCCGCTTTATACCCTGTTGAAATACACTCCGATAGAGTTTCTCGTTACGTGGAAACTTCTAAAAATCTCAATTGGACCGGAGTGACTTTTCCAACAGAGTTAAAACACATCGAACGTTTCGAGGCTCAAAATCCCACCATAGCGGTGAATGTCTTGGGATACGATGACGAAAAACGAATGATCTATCCTCTCAGACAGACTTCGTATCTCGGAAGAGAAAAGACGATTATTTTATTATTGATTTCGAATGGTGACAATCGTCATTATTGTTGGGTTAAACATCTGAGCCAATTACTGTCGAAACAAAATAATAATCGTAACGGAAAGATATCTTTATGTTGCAATTGCATGAACGTGTTTCACAGCGAAGACTCGTTGGCGAAACATCAGGAATATTGCAACGAAAATCAAGGTGTCGCCGTCGAAATGCCCAAACCCAACACCATCATGAAGTTTGAAAATCACAATAGAAGGTTAAAAGTACCATTCGTCGTGTACGCCGATTTCGAATGTTTCACCGCAAAAATGAGTTCCTGTCAACCCAATGCTCTTCAAAGTTACGTTGAAAGATATCAAAAACACATACCTTTGGGCTATTGCATTTATGTGAAATGCGCTTTCGACTCGTAACACGACATGGGTCCCTTCACCTACACGAAACAGTATGAAGACGACGACGTTGCTCAAACGTTCGTGGAAGAGTTAGAATCGAAAATTCAAATGTTACACGACAAATTCAAAACACCGGCAAAAATGATCATCACGCGAGAGCAGCAGGACGAAAATAACAGAGCCACCAAATGTCACATATGCAGACAATTGTTCGATGAGAATTCGGAGGGAAATAAGAAGGTCAGAGACCACAATCATTACACGGGTCTGTATCGCGGTCTGGCTCACAGCAAGTGTAATTTAAAATATTGAGACGCCGTTTTCTATCCGGTGATGTTTCACAATCTCTCGGGTTACGACAGTCATCTGTTCGTGAAAAATCTCGGCACCTCACACGAAGAATTAAATTGCATCGTGAACAGCGAAGAAAGATACATTTCCTTCACGAAATGGAAGCTCATGGAGAAGAAAAGAGTAATCGATGGAGAGACGTTGGAAGAAAAAACGAAATCCATTCATAGAGGCATATGTTTCATCGACAGTTTTAAATTCATGTCGACCGCTCTGGAAAAATTAGTCAATAACATGAGCAAAGATAAATTTAAAATCATGAGCGAACATTTCGGAGAATGAGTAGACGTCATGTTGAGGAAAGGAGTCTATCCTTACGATTGCATGAACGATCTAAAGAGATTCGAAGACACCGCACTACCTTTGAAAGAAGATTTTTATTCGAAATTATACGAATCCGACATTTCCGACGAGAATTACGAACATGCTAAAAACGTGTGGAAATCATTCGATATGAAAACCATGAGAGATTATCACAATCTCTATCTGAAGACCGACGTTCTGCTCTTGGCAGACGTGTTCGAAAATTTTCGAGATGTCTGTTGTCGAAATTACGATCTGGATCCCGCTTGGTATTTCACCGCACCCAGTCTGGCGTGGGACGCTCTGTTGAAGACCACCGAAGCCCAATTGGAATTATTATCCAACGTGAACATGTTGCTCATGTTCGAAAGGGCTGCGAGAGGTGGCGTCTCGATGATCTCTCACAGATATTCTGAAGCTAACAATCCCTACATGAAAGAAGGTTTCGATTCAAAATGATCAAATAAATACATACAGTATTGGGATGCTAATAATCTGTACGGTTGGGCTATGAGTCATCCTTTACCGATTGGAAATTTCGAATGGGTGACAAAACCGGAAGAGATGCAAAAATGGAGAGACTATCCTTGCATTTTAGAAGTCGATTTGAACTATCCGGAAGAATTACACGATCTACACAATGATTATCCACTGGCTCCCGAACGAATGGAACTGAACGAAGGAGACGAGGAAAAACTCATTCCCAATTTATTTAACAAACGTAACTACGTCATCTACAGCGAGAATTTGAAACAGTACGTCAATTACGGGATGAAATTAGTTGACATACATCGCATCATTCGATTCGATGAAGAGCCTTGGATGAAAAAATACATCGATCTCAACACGAATCTCAGAATTCGAGCCGCAAACGATTTCGAAAAAGATTTCTTCAAACTCATGAACAACTGCGTGTACGGTAAATCGATGGAAAACATCAGGAAGAGAACCGACGTTCGACTCGTCACGTCTGAGAAAAGAGCTAAAACATTAGTGGCGAAACCCAATTACAAACACCGAACCATATTCGACGAAAATCTAGTGGCCGTTCACATGCAAAAGACGCACCTGAAGTTTGACAAACCGTATTATCTCGGACCGATCATCTTAGATATCAGCAAGCGATTGATGTACAAGTTTCACTACGATTACGTCAAATGAAAATTTGGTGATAAAGCCAAACTACTATTCACCGACACGGACAGTTTAGTTTATGACATAGAGACGAAAGATGTTTACCAAGATATATCTCAGGACGTGGCCGAGTGGTTCGACACGAGCAATTATCCTGTTGATCACCCATCCAACATTCAATCAAACGACAACAAGAAGGTGTTGGGTAAATTTAATCATCGAATTCGTGGGCTTGAGACCCAAACTGTATGCTTATCGTCTAGAAGATGATGAAGAGATCAAGAAGTGTAAAGGAGTTAAAGCATGTGTGGTGAAGAAAAACATCTCTTTCCAAGAGTATAAGGATTGTCTGTTAGGAAGTGGTTCGGTGTATAAGACTATGAAATCGATTCGAAGTGAAAAATCGAGTTGCATACTGAAATAGTCAACAAGATTTCGCTGACGGCCGACAACAATAAGAGATTCGTGTTAGACGATAAAATAAGCTCTTTGGCACTCGGACATTGGACTGTGGATCTAATTAGAGACAATATGAATGTGGATGATTAGATTCTAGATATGATTGTTGATGATAAGATTCCAGATATGATTGTAGATGATAGGATTCCAGAAAATCAAGAGGAATTAGATGGATTCAAAATTATAGAAATCGATAGTGACATCGAGAGTTAGTTTAAAAAGAAAAAGAAAAAAAAAAAAAAAAATAATGTCATTTTAGTGAATTATAATAAAATAAATAATTAAAAAAATATATACGCATTTATGAATAAGAAAATAGATATATCCGTAGAAGGTGTCGTCTTACCTAACGAACCCCTATCCAACATTGATCTGTTGAATGCGGCAAAAGATTTGAAAATCAAAGATTTTCTAGGCGTGTTTTCCAGAGATGCCTTGCCGAAGAGAAGACCTCGACAATCGGAATGCGGAATTTTAAATCTAGATGATTCATCGGGTGAAGGCACTCACTGGGTGGCGTGGATCAAAAACGGGAAGAAGAAAAATTATTATTTCAACAGCTACGGAATCTCGCCGCCAAAAGAAATAAAGAACTATTTCAACAAATCGATGGTTCGTTACAACACGGAACAAGTGCAATCACCAGATCAAGTGTTTTGCGGTCTCCTGTGTCTCTATGTTCTCAAGAGATGGTCTGAAGGAGATCGGTTTCAAGACATTCTCAATGATTTACATTAGAGAGAGATTTTTTTTTATAGTATATATAAAGATGAAAAATTATTTTAAAAAATTTTAAATTGAATAAAAACGAAAAATAAAATAACATAGTTCATTTTTAATAAACTGCGTTTTGAATATATTTTTTCTAAAAAACAAAAAAATCTCAAAACAACATGCCAGTCGATAAATTTGGTAGAAGTGACGACGAAAAAGTCAACCTAAGAAAGAAGAGGAAGACGTTCGAAGCCAACGATGGTTATGACATTGCCAACTTGGACGAATGTTACGTTTGGAGATACGAACCTCGATAAGAACCTTTGAACATGAACGATAAGAAGCTCTACAATCTTCCCGAGCCGATAGATCTCACAGATGCTGCGACTAAAAAATACGTTGACAGGGGGAACGCCGATTTCGAACGAATCCTGCTAGATAATTACGTGGATAAAACCATGACCGACGATCTCGATCTGAAATCAAAACGTTTGGTGAATGTCACAAATCCCATAGATCCCACCGATGCCGCGACCAAGAAATACGAGGACGACCCTCACGCGAGATTCAGCGAACACCTAAGAAATAGATACGTCCAGAAAATGATGCACTTGGAACTGAACGCCAATTCTAACAAGATAACGAACGTGGCCACTCCCACGAATCCCAAGGACGTGGCGACCAAACACTACGTAGATCCTGAACAGAGAAAGTCTGACAGACGAGAAATGAAATTGGATCTGAATGCGGGATTCAACAAGATATTGAATCTGTCAGAGATCACTGACACGGATGCAGACTCAACCGTGGTCAACAAGGGCTACGTAGATTCTGCCGTGATACAATCACAAGAATACCTAGAATCGCAAGTGGATGATCTCTACCTGAACAAACAATCTGGCAGAACCATGGTGAGTGGCATCAACATGAATGGTCACAATTTATTCGGTCTTGATCACGATCCCGAATTCGATTCCAGCACGGTCAGCAGAAAGTACGTGGACGACAACTCGGTCTGGAGAAAGGGTGACATCATGGAAGGTAAACTAGACATGGGTGGACACGCGCTCACGAATCTACCGGATCCCGTGAACATGACGGATGCCTGCACCCTGATTTCGGTGGTGGAGAAAGTCAAATATGCTAGACAATTGATCACTGTGTGGGCCAAAGAGGCCGGCACCTTAGATGAGGGAAAAGCTGAGTGGTCTTTCGGAAATGGAGGTAGCGGATCGAAACATGGTCAGGTGGGATATCCCATGCCGCTGGGAGGTGAAATCCTTCGAATAAGTCTGGCTTCCTCGGATTTGAATAACAGAGCGGTCATCAATCTCATGATGAATGGTGTAGAGAGCGATAAGAGATACAGCATCGAAAAGACTGAGAATCAACACGCGAATGTTAGCACGTTTGGCACGCCTCTCAAAGTGAACGCTGGAGACAGGATTAATTTCGTTACGAAAACCAATAATCCCGAAGCCGCCACTTCCGTGGTGAGTCTACTGATCGAACTAGTTCCTTTGAACAAACAGTGAACACGTGGAAAATAATGAATTAAAAAAAATAATGTGTGATTATTAAAAAACAAAAAAACAAAAAAAAAGTAATGAGATCATCTTTAGATCTCATTTTTTTTTTGTTTTCCTTCTTCTTCACTATTACCATATATTATAATAACGTTTCTTTTTTTCTCAAATTTCAGCGTCGATTCTTCTTTTCTTTTTTTTCTTTTTTTTTGTGATATGATACGTTTTTATAACAACATTTTTGTTTATCCGAATCATAATTATGAACGAATGTTGTGCATCTCTTGGTAACACTCGCATCATTACCATTCTCTTTAGAAGGTAGTGGTGACGGTGGAAAGCGTCTCATTCTTTTCATTTCCAACCGTCTATCCCTTTTTTGGCTTGCAACACAGGAGGGAACATCTAACGGAAATGGAGAAACAATCGCACAGGATCGAACAATCTAAGATCTGTTCGAGTTTTAATATCTTCATCACGAAATATCCTTTTTGTTTCTCTCGAGTGAATAGCACGCGGTCTTTTAAATAATTCAGAACGTAATTGTAAAGTCTTTTTTTTTCAAAAACCCAAAATGAAATGTTTATTTCGTTTTCTACGTGACTACTTACGAATTGTAACATTTTGTACGTCGAGAATGTTGAAAAAAGATGATTTTTTTCTCGGATGAAACTTTTTTTTTTGTTAAAAAAAAATATCATTAAAAAACGAATTTATTTTTTTTTTTTTACGATTTTTTTTGCGTTATTTTTTTTTTAATGATGCAAAAATAAGTAAAAAAAAACTCAAAAATATAATCCAAAATCGCGAAAGAAAAAATATCAAATAAACGATGCCACTAATATATCAATCTCCAGAAAAGTATTCGATCTGAAATGTTTTTTTTCTTTAGTAAAAGGATTTTGTCACTTATGACGATGATTAAAATTGCATCCTTTTTTTAATTTTCTATCCATTTATGATCACAATTTATACACTTTGCGAATACGGTTGTTGGTTCATCACCAGATCTAGTTTGTTGAGATTCGATTTTTATTTGATTTTTCTTACATTTGCGACATTTTAAAATTGTATTTTTTATAATTTCTTCGTTAGATCTTATAAGATCAAACTCTTCTTTTTCTTTTAAACGATATTCGTCAAAATCACAACTATTCCATCCTTTTTTGTGTTACGTTCTTCATATTCAATTTGAATCCATTTTTCCAAGTATTTTTTTTCAACGTCGTAGTAATCTTTTCTGAACAGACAATTTGTTGTTTTTGTGTCAAAAACATCCATTTTGTTTTCGAGATTTTGGTTTTTAATTAATTTTTCATCCACATTTTTAACATTTATTAATTTTTTTTTCACACACTCGTCTCTCATCGAATGATCGACATCTTATTTCCGTCTGATTTGAATTGTAATTCTCTGTCCGACAGGACCAGAGTGAAGGCTTCGGTTTTTCTCGGAACATTCCTATTGAATTGCATCTTGATCTGAATGTCTAAGACGCTACTCTTGAGTCGTTCACTCTGGTTACTGACGTCGAATACGAACATGGGATACATCAACTTGTATTCGCCGGGAGATATGTTAGGGTTGCTCATCAATTTGTCTAGACCGTGATACTTCTTTCTAAAATGCAGCGGCCTCGCTGTACAGTCTACAGAAATCGTTCTTGTTGAACGACGCATTGTAATCGATTGCTGGATATCTCGTGGCATTCAGAAACACTTGCATGTTTCTCAAATGGCAGTGATCGAACAGCGATGCATTCTTTTCCTGAGACCCGTCACTATCGGTCTAAAACGCAACCACGATGAAACGCGGTCTCTCGGAAGCGGATTTCACCATCAGTCTCCAATCGAAGTGATTCGTGGAGGGAGGAATGCTAGCCGTGTCGCACTGTCTCATTCTAAATCTCACGGGTAATTTACTCTTGGATTCTATTATCTTGTAGAGACGCGCTTTCTCCACGATCGAAGGCTCCACGTGCGGAACGAACCACGATATCTTGTGTAGAGTTATCTTACCCACATTGGTTGCAGTGAGTCTCACTATTGTGTCGTCGTCTCCTTTTTGAATGAACGTCAGATTGTGTTTGAATCCGTACATGATCTTTTTGTAATCGTCTGCAAATCCGATGATGTGTTTCAAAGGTATCCTGAATGAAATCGTTCCTTTAGGTCTGGACGTCTTGACGACGTAGTCGAATATCAAGGCGGCGCCGGCGCTAGCAGGGCCGACGGTGTCTTTCACCCACAACTGATTAAGTCCTCTGGATTTCGAAAAATCATCAGGATACGTCAAGAGTCCGAACATCGTGGTGGCCTGACCGGGATGAAACACAGATTCTATCTCTTGTCCGGATAGCATGTATTTTATATTACTGAATAGATGCATGATGCCATTATTGGCTAGAGTAACCGTGTCGTCGTCGGCGTAGTCGCTCCCATCTTCCTTGGTGAGACGTCCCTGCACCACCATGTAACTCTCGCTAGGATGTATGAATAGATCTTGAGTTTCGACGTTGATTCTTATCTCTCCCGCATTGTTCAAACTCGTTCTGGTTACCAGTTCGTATTCGTGAACCTCATATTCTTGAATACTTTCATCTTTCACTATGCTTTGTGCTATATCTAGTATATTTGTCATTTTAAAGGATTTTTAGTTTTTTGTTTATTAATTAACTTGCTTTCTTTATCTAAAAATAGTTTTTAATTATTTTTTATTATTATTTTTTTCTCTCTTATATATATGTGTGTAAACAAGAAAATGTTAAAGAGAGTAAATAAAAAAAAATTGTTTTCTTTATCAAAACTTTGTCTTCTGTAATTGTTGTTCGTAAAACTTTCCGATGATCTCTTCTCCATCCAAAGCATCGATTTCGTAAGTCACCGGATCGGTGTGAAATATTTTGATTATCACGAAGATTTCCGAGGTCCATCGAGGAGTATAACCCTTTTCGAAGTGCTTCTTATAAGCGTAAATTCTCACTCGATCACCAACCGCAAATTTCGACGTTCTAGACTTCTTCCTGATCTTAGATCTCTCAGGATATAGATTCGCGTAGACCCGTTTTTCGTTTTGAGGATCGCTAGCTTCCGCGGGAGTCATCTTGATCAATCTGTGTCGCGTGTTGTTGTAATCTTTGACCAGACCGTTCAGAGCGCATATGTATTTCTTGGTCGAATTCGCCGTGAAGTATCTGTGCATCTTTTCCTTCATCGTTCGATTCCAACGTTCCACCAAGCTGGCTTTCTCTTCGTTTTCGATCGAGTAGAGGTCTGCCAATCGATGAACGTCCTTGTTGTAGAATTCCTTTCCCTTATCCACCCACAGTTTACTCGGTTTTCGAGAAGACGAGTCGAACACGCTCTTCAGAGCCTCGGCGACGCAAGGTCCTGATTTACTCTTCAAAGCTCTGATCCAACCGTATTTGGAAAACACGTCGATGACCGTCAATAGATATTTGACGCCCTCGTTCCACCTCGAAAACGATCTCATGTCGACCAAGTCGGCAGACCAAATATCATCCAAACCCTTCACGAACACCCTTCTCTTTCGAAATTTACGCACTATGGGTTTGTGTAACTCCACGGCCAATTCGCTCGTCATTAATCATTTCTTCTTCTTTTCAGATGCGCTTTTTTTTTTGAACGCCCCATCCGAATCGATGTTTCACACCGATCAGATTGCCGACCAGTGAACGTTCTATCTTCTCTCTCCTGGTCGGATTCGATATGCCTCTCAATTTGCCCAACATGTTTTTATCGCAGACATCGTTGCGAGTCTTGGTGTCGGGATGTCCGGCGTAGCACAGATCATGATCATATGCGGCCGCGTCCACCCTATTCACAGGTTTGCTCCAAGATTTGGGTGTCAGATCGGCGTTGAGTCTCTTGTTCAATTTCGTTCCGGGTCCAGTGAAACTGTGACCGGGCAGATGCATTTCGAAAGGTAGATTATTGCTCATTTTATTCACAATGCCTTTACCGTTGCTCGCGTTCTTTTTTTGGACGAATCTAGTCTTGATAGAACCACACACGTCGCAAATTCCGCGAAGCATCTGTCTGTCATTTTTAGTTCGCACTTCTCTAGAATTACTCATCTCGGTAACTCTCTTGCACTTTACGCAATACATTTTTTTAAGAGTTATTTAAATTAATTTCGTTTTTTATTTTATATATAAATTTAATAATTAATTAATTCTGTTCTTATTATATATATATATATTTTTTTTTTCAATCGCTGCTCTTGAGTTCTATCATCTTACTGAATTCCACCCTGGCCTCTTTCCTCCCCTTTTCCACGAGAGAATCCTTCATCTCTTCCTTGATGATCTGACGAGTCTTGATTCTCACGGCTTCTTTCATGGCATCGTATTTCGTTTTCTCGCTCAATATCGCGAAGTATTCTCCGTCCGATATCCTACCGTCTTTCAACGCCATAGAGATCATTTTGGATATCGTGTCGATCTTGGAGTCGGCCAAGACGCGAATCTTGTCATGTTTCCTTGCCTTCAGATATAATTTCCTACTCAAAAAGTTTCCGAGCGTGCTAAACTATCCGGTGGCGAGAGCCACTCCTTCTACGGTCAACACGATCGGAATGCCGACCACGGTCGACAACAATCCAATGCCGGCCACGTGTAAAACCATGGAAATCGTGATGAGTGTCGTGTCCATCGCGTTGACGAATTTCACGAAACGCGAATACTTCTTCTTGAGGGAATGACGAGAATCTCTCTCTCGAGTTAGATACTCTTGGATTCTACTGATTTGATCGATGCGATACCTCTCTCCTCTTTCTCTTTCTTCTAGCGACGGTGTCGTCGGCAAAACGTTGATCAGCTTCTCATCCTCATCGTCTACTAACGTCGGATACAATTTATTTCCGGTTCTCATTTTTGTATTTTTTTTTCTTTCTAATATTAGATAAAAAATTGTATGTGTGTATTTATTTTATTTTCTATTCTCCCTTATTTTATATCAACGAGAAAACTTAGACGTACGCTTCATTGAACAATAATTTCTTGATGCATCCCTTGTCTTCTAAAGTCAGACTTCTATGCGCCAATTTCAGTTCTTCCGAAACTGTAGGCTTGTCTTGATTCTTACAGAAGACTAATCTCTTCCAAAGCGTGATCACATCGTTGAATCTAATGCGTTCGAATACCGGTTCGAAATACTTGATGATCATATCTTTCCTTTCCATCGTCAGACACTAATGATTCTCGTGATCGAAGTCTAGATGATCCCGACATCCGACGCATCGTTCTAACAAGATGGGACGTAGTTCTTCGTTCACGCAAATTGCGTATGCTCTCATCAGCATGTTTAAAAGAATCCTCGCTCTAATAGTCTGGGAAGCGCACATGATTTACGTATTTTTTTTTATTATCTATTCGATTTGATATATTTATTTTTTTTTAAATAACTATTATTTATATTTTTTTTCTCTCTCCTATATATATCGATCACTTTTTTTTATTTATTTCCTCGGGTATTCCCCCCTCTCACGTCAGAAATGGAAGCGTTCAACAGTTGTCTGTTAAGTTTTTTTTGGAAAAAAAAATCCAGGTATTCCCCCCACCCCACGACGAGGGGAGATAACTCTGTATGATCAAGTTTATGAGAATCGAGCAATGTGATTGGTCAATTAGCGGAGAATCAAGCAATCTGATTGGTTGATTAGCTGAGTTTGGAAAATCCCACTATGGGAATTCCCCTAATGACGTCATAAATGGGAAAAACCCACCGCCTCAAAACATTTGAGCATTCTCGACCACTGGTGTAGAATCTACAAACCGTTTTTTTATGCTAGCCCAGAATTGCTCGCGTTCACCAACGATGGATCGATGGTATGATCTGATGGGAACGTTAACAAAAATTTTAAAGTAAAAAAAGTGTAAATGCACAATTTCACCTTTTTTAAAAAACGCGTGACATTCAATGTTCACCACGAGTATTTGAACATTAAAAGTGCGATCTAGGAGTCACAAAAAAACAGGGGATTCAAAGACCATTGAACATTTTTGTGAACAAGCGTGCGATTTAACACTGAATCCCACGTTGGTAAACGTAGTTTGTACACGTACATGTACAAAGTGGTAGCTATCTCTTAATTATCAGCTTCTGCCGCCATCTTGGTTTCTATGGTAGCACGTGATTGCTACGTTACCAATGGCTTCTAACAAGACATGGGTATGTTCGGGGGGTGTGTTCCTTTGTACAGGAGTATTTTCTGGAACGACCTCCCTGGATCATTACTACAAACAACCCGACAATCCCTCCAAATCACCAAAATCCACCCCAAATCACCGAAATTGACTTTATTTTCCCAATTTATCGGCTTAGCACGTAGTGCTATAGTACTAAGGGGGTACAAAGGGGTGCGTTCGATTGAACAGGAGTAATGTTCTGGCTTAGAATTCTCCCAGAATCCCTTTTTGGATCCCTATCCCATGACGTTTTTCTCATTAAAAGACACGTTCCTTTGGTCATTACCCAGAATTCTCTGCTTCTATCTATATATGCAATAGTTATCGATTATCTGACCACGTTCCTTTGTTCTAGAGTATACCCCAGTAGCGTAGAAGAGCCTATTAGTTGGAACAGTTTTGCTTATTATTACTATATTTAGCTATTTTGGTCTATTCTTGTTAGTTTTGACCCTATTCTAAGTACTCTTGTTGTTTCATTTATCTAGATCATTTATATAAATTATAACTAACCAATCAGATTGCTTGATTTCCCATAACCTGTACTTAATCGTATAGAGTTATCTCCCCTTATTATTATTCTTATTATCAGATTCTCATCACTTCTATATATAATGGCAAGATAGATAGATAGATAGATATTTATTCGTTCAGTAGCATACAGGAAATACAATGGTTACAATCACATAGTTCAATTAATATATAACATTTTGTATACTACTGGGAGATGACATAGCCAGATTGGCTGTCTTCCAGTCATCTCCCTAAGGAATATTTTGCAATACTGTTTACGGGCCCAGACTGTCGACGTTCTTATAAAAATCATCTCATCGGTTATAGAAAATGTACTATGTAAGGGTTGTGCTAGACTTGGCAGTTAAAGTGTTTTCTAGTGGATGTATTTCAGCTTGGGGCCTTCTGGCTGTGTGCTACAAATGAAGCAACCTAAATTGAGCAGTTCGAGTAAAAGAGATATAAAAATTTGCTTCAATCCTTTATTTATCTTGAGAGCGGCCCAAAGCTATAAGACATCCCCTGGCGAGGTCATTTAACGCGGACAAGGTGGGTATAGCTATTTGGAGGACAGAATGTCATTTCGTCTGGTCATTTAATTTGTTCATATATAGGTAAAGTAAAGCAGGAAGACGTGTTATGACGGTGTCCAAATCAGCAAGATCACTCCCTCTCTCAATCCAGGGGTGAGAACGGGTCGTACTACCGCTGATGTGATCACCGCCGCTACGATGTTTATATAGTGCAATCTGGACAATAAGGATTACTGCATTCAACATTGTCTGAATAAAGTGCTAGAAGCCTGGACAACAGCTTCTTTTTAAATACGTTTCTATTGTTCATCGTACGTAGATCTCTATCTAGCGCATTCCAAATCCTGGGATACAGGTTGGTAGGTAGACGGTCCAGGGCTTTTGTCCTTGTTCTAGTTATTTGGAGAAGATCACGTTGTCTAGTGGTTCTGACAGGCATACTAGCTACTCTGAAGAAGTTATCAAATGACTGGGGAAGATTGTCGTTTTTCCAATCAAAGACGAAGAGGGATACTTGGAATTTATACAGGTCAGTCACCTTGAGTATTTTGTCCCTTTTGAAGAGTGGTTCTGTGTGGGCATTATACTTTTTGTTATTAATTATGCGCAGTGCACGTTTTTGAAGAGTTAGAAGTTTATTGATAGATCTCGAATTTCCCCATGCTTGGATTCCATATACCAAGTGACTATGTATCAGAGCGAAGTATAGTGTTCTCATAGCCTCATGAGGAAGGATTGCCTTTACCTTGTTAAGAGCAAAGTTTGCGCGTGCAATCTTGGAACAAAGTTGAGCTATGTGGGCGTTATATGATAGACAATTATCAATGGATATACCTAGAAATTTCAGTGATTTTTCAGCTTCATTTGGTCCAACCTTATTTATTATTTGGTTGTTGACGAAAATATTATTGTGAGAGAGCGCTTGCTTATGGGATGGATTAAACACAATATATTTAGTTTTACTTGCATTCAATGCCAATCTATTCACGGAACACCATTCGGAGATGTTTTCTAACTCTTTATTCACAGTAATTGTCAGATTGTCAGTATTAGATCCCGAAAGGTGTACGTTGGTATCATCGGCAAAAGATAAAGGGTTTAATGTGGTTGAATTGCAAAGATCATTTATGTATAGCAAAAATAAAATAGGTCCTAATATTGAGCCTTGTGGAACACCACAGGTTATTTCAGCTAAGTCAGATGTGCCTTCACCGTATGCAACAAATTGGTGTCTATTTGATAGGTAACTTTTGAACCAATTGTTAGAGATGCCCCTAATTCCATACCATTCTAGTTTCTTCAATAGGATATCATGGTTTATGGTGTCGAACGCCTTAGATAAGTCCAAAAATACCGCTAATGTTATGTCTTTACTTTGCCTATTATTTGCATCGGCAATGTACTTTAGGAGATGTAGGACAGGGTGGATAGTTGAGTGATTTTTTCTGAACCCATATTGACTGCTGCATAGAATTTCAAAGCGATCGAGAAAGCTTATCAGCCTAATTGACACGAGTTTTTCTAGAACCTTTGAAAAGGTGGGGAGGATACTGATAGGTCTATAATTGGTAAAATTATGCACATCTCCAGATTTGAAAATAGGGATTACCTTTGCAATCTTCATTTGTTCTGGCACTACTCCTTGGACAAAGGAGTTATTGATAATATGTGAGAGAGGTACTACAATTTGGTTGATTGATTGCTTGATGAGAGTTGACGTGATATCATTACTGTCTTTACTTAATTTTGATTTCATTGACTGCACTATGTTAACAATTTCGGCTGGCGTAGTTGGTGTCATAAAAAAGTTATTTTGAAAATCCCCTTCCATGTAATCCCAGAAAGGCTTATTTGACATAGGTAATAACTCACTTGTTTGTTTCCCAATATTCGCAAAAAAACTGTTAAATTCTGTGGCAATTTGGTTATGATCAGTTATTTCTCTTTCACCTTGCTTAAAAAAGGAGGGCGGTTTGGCTTCTCGTTTTGCTTTGTTTATGCTATCGTTTAATATTTGCCACGTTTTACGCATATCATGTTTATTTTGAGCTAGAATGTTCTTATAATACATGGCCTTGCATTGTTTTTTCACTCTGTTGAATATCCTACAGTAATTTTTGTAGTTTTGAATATTGCGGTCGCTCGGACACTTCAGTTTTTTCAGGTAGAATTTTCGTTTATTTAATGACGAGATCAAGAGGCCCTTCGACATCCAAGGTTGTTTTCTTATAGTATTTGTCTTTGCCTGTGTCTGGGATAGAGGAAAGGCAGTTTCAAAGACATTTAGATAAATTTCAATGAATGTGTTATAAGCCATGTTTGGGCAATCTAGTTCCATTACAGGAGAGAAGTCACACTGAGATAAAAGTAAGTTAAAGTGGGCAACACTTTCTTTGTTTATTTTTCGTTTGGACACAACAGGTCGACGTATATTTTCTTTGGTATCGGGTTCAATATAGAATGTGCCAAAATGGTCAGATACATCAGTTATTACTATTCCCGTGTTAGAATTTGTTGAGATATTATTTGAAAATATGTGATCGATAAGAGTGGCGGAATAGGGAGTTACTCTTGTGGGCTTGGTTATTAGAGGTAGGAATCCCTGACTGAACATTAAATCAATAAAATATCTAGTCTTGTCATGGGAACTGAATTTTAACATGTTGATGTTCAAGTCTCCTACAATGTAGGATGGATTGTTTTCGCGATTTAGTTTGTCGGTTATTTCATTTAATTTCGATATGAAGAGGTCAATATCTGCTTTAGGTGGCGTATTTGGTCTGTATATCACTCCTATTATTTTCTTGGATTTCTTGGTATTGATTTCGATGAAGAGGGATTCAATTACATGCGGAATAAAAAGAGTCAGGTCCGGGCGAACTCTATACTCGACATGTTCCTTAATAAAGAATCCTACCCCGCCACGACCATCATCGCCATTTGGTCTACTGTTCACAAGGAGTGGGTGGTAGCCATTAAGTGTGTATGACATAGTGGGTGGAATTTTGAATATCTCTGTTAGTCCAATTATGTCAAAGAAACTGTCCATGTCATGCAGGTTGAGTAAAAGATCATTTAGGGCATCCCAGTGTGCGGTCAGCCCTTGGCAATTTATGTGAAAAACAGAAAAGGACTTATTCAGTAGAGTACGACATGAGGCAAACTGTTCAGGGGAGTAGTACGAGCAATCATTTTTAACTTTTTTAAAGGGGAACAAGTCATCATCTTGTCCGTTGTAGACTTTTTCCTTATAATGACTAATAAAGTCGTATTCTGGCCGCGTTTGGATCTCGCCCAACTCTAGTCTATCCGCCATTACTAACAATGTAACTGCCAAGTACTATAGGTGCACCACGCCTCGCAGAAAACAATATGAAATTTGGTAAAGAGGGATGTACTGAATACGACAAGGTTTGAACCAGTCTAAGGGTGACTGCACTGGACCTCATACTAATGGCAACAGTCTGGGGCAATGCAAACATAATTATATTAATGGCGGAAACTAAAAAGGTTGAAACAAAAGAAAAGAAGTTGTTATAACAAATCAGGGCTATGTACATAGAAAAACAGTTGCTATACATGGGTTCTTGAATAACTGGGTTTCTGATCGACTCTCACATTTCATACAATTTTTTTTTTTTTTTTTTTTTTTTTAGTAGCATAGATGCATTTATTACTAATCGGTCACACACTCGCTCATCGACCCACAAACCCATCACTCAAGTAAGTGATTGAATGCGCGAGTAAATGAGCGAGCGAGTCAGGGTGAGGAAGCATCGAGTTTGCCAAGTAGACATTTCGCGTAGTCAGAGTTGATATTGAGTTATCATCTTCAGGTTAGGAGATGGCCACCAATTACACTCACCCGTTCATCCAACCAACCATCCATCCTAATGAATAATGAAATGAATAAACAAATAAACAAATGAGCGGATGAATGAACGATCTTGGCTATTATTTCACTTGTAATGATTTAATTTCCAATCATTCATTCATCCATCCATCCATTCAAACACCCCAATGAATGAATGAATGAATGAATGAATGAATGAATGAATGAATGAATGAATGAATGAATGAATGAATGAATGAATGAATGAATGAATGAATGAATGAATGAATGAATGAATGAATGAATGAATGAATGAATGAATGAATGAATGAATGAATGAATGAATGAATGAATGAATGAATGAATGAATGAATGAATGAATGAATGAACGGATGAATGGATGGATGAATGGATGGATGAATGAATAAATGTATGAATAAATTGGTTTGTAAGAAAGTCAGTCATACGTGCATGCATCCACTCCAGCAGTTACTCACTCGGATGAATGGATGGATGAATGAACGGGTGGATGAATGGATGATGAACGGAAGAGTAAGTAAATTGATGAATTGATGAATCCTTGGATGGATGGACGGATGGGCGAAGGAATCACAACAATGAATAAAAAAAAGAATGAATGAATGAGTTAACTATCATGAGGTATCCTGAGTCAATCATTCATCCGTCCACCCATCCATACACCCACCCACTCCTAGGACGAATGAACGGATGAATGAGTGGATGCATGAACGAACGGATGATAAATGGATAAATGAACGAATGGGTGGATGGATGGATAGATGGATGAAAGAATGAAAGAAGGATAAAAGAAAGAATGAGTGAGTTGACTATTCTGGGCTTTGACTCTGGAGACTTGATTTACACCAAAATTATTTATGGTATTACATATTATCTGGAATGACAGAATGGCGAAGAAAAGAAGCACATATTGATCACAAGAGTATACAATTTTGCGAGGTTGTGTCTAGAAGTGAAAAGGTTAAGGAGTTTTCTTGATCGATTAATCACTTGTCCAAATAGATATCTGAATAACTACCATACCGTTGATGATTTACAGCATGGACCCTTTACCCAACGTAACAAACAAAACCGACTGGGCCTACATATATAAAAAAAAAACAAAACAAAATTTATGTTTTCAATCCTTGTCTCAAAAACATAGCCCATGACCCACCTCGGAACGAGCTCTTTGAGCTCGCTCCAATGAGGGGTCATAAGCTATGTTCCCGAGACAGAACATTGAAAAATTTTTGTAATTTATGAATTCAGTTTGCAAGTAACATCCGCTACCCGCAGTGGGTAAGGTTTTAACATTGACCATTTCCAACTTCTGATTCAGTATGATCATCATGCAAGTAAACAAGGATGTCAGCACGCATCTTGTATGCTTTGCTCTGTCTCATATGATTGATGTAAGTCAGTATGCACTCACTCAGTCAGACATGCACTCATTCACTCATGCGATCATTCGCTTGAATAAATGAATGAATGGATAAATGAATGAATGAATGAATAAAGGAATGGACGAATAAATGGACGAACGAATGAATGAGTTAACAATACTGAACTTTGATTCCGGGGTAATAAGCTAACTGAATTGATTTACACCAAGAGTATTTGTAGTATTACAAATTATCTAGAATGACTCAATGATGAAGAAAAGGAGCACACACTCGTCACAAGAGTATAGTTTATGGGGAGGTTGTGTCATGGGCATCGGTTTAATTACGGAAATCGAAGTAAAGACAAGTCAGTCCACAGCAGAAAGGATTGCAGTGTCATTGATTTAGAAAATAGCAATGCTTACCACTAAAAAGTATCAGACTTGTAAAAGAGAATTTTCTAAGGCTGATTCCCGCGTGGCTGCAAAGGGAATACATCAATCAATTGAACATAAGGAGTTAGTTCTTGTCGTACATCCTGTGTGCATTATAAGAATCAGGACAATTGTTGACTATGAAATGTAGACAGGCATCCCATCAACTACTTCAGACTGGGAATTAATAAACATCTAGAAGAGTTATTAACTCTTAATCTTGATGATTAAGTATTATACTATCAATTTCGGAGTTTGGATATATGGCAAGGAGTTTTTGAATGTGGATCTATTTATTTGTTTATTTATTGGGAGTTAACTACACCTTCAACAGCCAGGGACCTCTCGTGGTGAAGAAATTGGACAAGTGAGTTAGCGTTCAGTCACACACGCATCCGTTCACTCATCCAACTCCATCCATTCAAATAAATGAATGAATGAGTGAGTGAGCTAGTGAACGAACGAACGGACTAACGAATAAGTGAACGAATGAACTAGTAGCGGAAAGGATGGAGGTCCGACAGGAAGGGACAAACGAATGAACCTCGTTCCCAATTGCTTTGAGAAAGCTTGTATCTAGAATTATTGATTCACTGGGGCTTAACTACACTTTAAACAGCCGAGATCATCTCGTGACGAGCAATCTGGACAAATGAGTTAGCTTTCAATCACACACTCCATCGCTCACCCCTCCAATCATTCATTCAGATGAATAGATGACTGAATAAGGGAAGCAAGGAAAGAAGAAAGGGACGAACTGACGAACTTGTTCTCAGTTACTTTGAAAGAGCTTTTGGATCTAGAGTTATTTATTTTTTGTTGAGCTATCTGATCTAATGAGTTAACTGTCAGTCACACACTCCATCGCTCACCCATCCAGTAATTCTTTCAGATGATTGAATGATTGACTGAATGAAGAAAGGAAGGAAAAAAGGGACGAACTAATTAGCTTCTTCTCAATTACTTAGGTGCTTTAGGATTTTTAGTTATTTATTTATTTGTTGTGGCTTAGCGACACTTTCAACGGTCCGGGTCATATCTTGTCGAACATTTTGGAGTATTGAGTCAACTATCAGACATTCATCCGTCCACTCACTCAACCACCCATTCTAGTGAATGAATGTGCAAATGAGTGAACGAATGAGTGCAGGAATGAGAAGGGTAGGAAAAGGATAGGAGCTTTTTGATCTTGAGTTATTTATTTATTTGTTGTGGCTTAGCGACACTTTCCACAGTCCGGGTTATATCGTGTCGATCTTTTTTGAAATAATGAAATAACGATCAATCAGACACTCATCCGTCCACTCACTTAACCACCCCTTCGAGTGAATGAATGAGCAAATGAGTGGACGAGTGAGTGAATGAATGAGAGGGATAGGAGGATGGAAGGAGCTTTTGTGTTTAGATTTATTTTTTTATTTGTTGGATCTTAACTCACTTTCAACATTCCAGGTCATTTCATGTCGAACAATTTGGAGCAATGAGCTCACTCTCAGTCACACACTCACACTCATCCGTCCACTCACTCAACCATCCATTCGAGTGAATGAATGAGCAAATGAGTGGACTGGTGAATGAATGGAGGAATGAATGAGAGGGGGGAGCATGTTCTCCGTTACTTATTTCATTCGAGTAGTGAATGAATGAGAGACTTAATGGACGAGCGAATGAGTGAGTGGGTGAATCGAGGAGAGGAAAGGAAGGGGGAGAAGCATGATCTCGATTACTTAGTTCATATGAGGGTTCATTTTAGTTCACAGTCAAAGAACGAACGAACTAATAAGTTTGCTCTCAATTACTTTGAAATACTTGTACTTGTATATTTTTGCTTACCGGAAATAAAATATTGTTTAAACTAAAGAGCTTTTGAGTCTTGAGTTATTTATTTGTTGGTGCTTAATGATACTTTCAACACTCAAGGTCATATAGTGTCAAACAATTTGAATTAATGGATTAGCTATCAGTCACAAAGCCATCAATCCACTCACTCAAATGAATGGAGTAATGAGTTAGCTATCAGTCAGACACTCATCCGTCCACTCACTCAACCACCCATTCGAGTGAATGAATGAGCAAATGAGTGGACGAATGGGTGCATGAATGAGAGGGGTAGGGAGAAGGAAGGAGCTTTTGGATCTACAGTTATTTGTTTATTTGTTGGGGCTTAGCGACACTTTCAACAGTCCGGGTTATATCGTGTCGATCGGTTTGGAACCATGAGTTCACTATCAGTCACACACTCATCCGTCCACTCACTCAACCATCCATTCGAGTGAATGAATGAGCAAATGAGTGAACGAATGGATGAATGAACGAGGGGGAGGGAGTATGTCCTCCGTTACTTATTTCATTCGAGTAGTGAATGAATGAGCAAATTAGTGGACGAGTGAATGCGTGAGTGGGTGAATGAAGGAGAGGAAAGGGGGGGGGGCATAATATGGTCTCACTTGGTTCATGTGAGGGTTCAGTTTAGTTCACAGTCAAGGAACGGACGAACTAATCAGTTTTCTCTCAATTACTTTGAAAGAGCTTTTAAATCTAGAGTTATTTATTTACTTGTTGGTGCTTAATGATACTGTCAACACTCAAGGTCATATCGTGTCGAACAATTTGGATTAGTCACAAAGCCATCAGTCCACTCACTCAAATGAATGGTGTTATGAGTTAACTATCAGTCAGACACTCATCCGTCCACTCACTCAACCACCCATTCGAGTGAATGAATGGGCGAATGAGTGGACGAATGAGCGCATGAATGAGAAGGGTAGGAAGAAGGAAGGAGCTTTGAATGTAGAGTTATTTATTTATTTGTTGGTGGTTATATGATACTTTCAACACTCAAGGTCATATTGTGTCGAACAATTTGGGTTAATGGGTTAGCTATCTGTCACAAAGCCATCAGTCCACTCACTCAAATGAATGAGCATGTTCGCAATTACTTGGTTCATGTATTGGGTTCAGTTTAGTTCACGTATTGGGTTCAGTTTAGTTCACAGTCTGGTTCACAGTCTGGTTCACAGTTAGAGTTACTTACAATTATTTCTCGGCTGGTGGTATTCAATTGAACATTATGGGAACATTACATCCGTGACACTGGAAGAATTTTTTGTAAGTCCTGTTCACAGTTTATGGTGATTGGCTTGTCGTTCTCATTTTTCACTGCAAAGATCCGACCGTCACTTGTCCAGTAAGCATGCAATTGTTTATTTCTCCGCAATTTAGAAAGTCCACTCACAAGGGCTGATCTCCGAGAGGTGAGAGATTCCGTAATGAAAACATTGTTCTGTCCTTTGAGCTCCTTTTTCTTTGAATAGATACTGTGGCGAATTCTATAAGAGGTAAACCTGCATATTATGTTGCACGTCCTAGAGACTGTTTTTGAGGTTGAGGCAGATGCAGAAGCAGATGCAGAGGTATCGCGGGTCATAACTTTTCCAATGACATGTGATCTGCTGATATCTGTCTCTTTCACCGAAACACCCAATTTGTCATTACAAATGTTCATACACATGTGGTCTGTCTTTTTATTTATTTCCTTAATTTGATCAGTGTCAACTGGCATATTTCGAAATACCAGACAGTCTCTGCGGCTATATTGTTCATACTCGTCCAATCTAGTGTCCACGTCGTTTTTTATCGCCTCATTTTCCTCGGTGAGAAAAGATATCTGCTCCTTCAGGTCTTCGTTCTCAGTTCTGAGTTCGTCAATCTCCGATTTTAATGGCGCAATATGAAGTTCCATGAATGATTCCAATGCTGTCTCTATGGCCCTGGGGATTACAGTATTGGCTTGCTCAGAAAATTGATGCTGCAATTCTTTCTGGAATTTTTCGAAATAACGATCAAGTCGCTCGTCGTCAAAACTGACCAGATGTGGCCTCACCTTTTCAAGGAACGGTTCCTGCGTTAATGTCCTAAACACAACATCAGATAAATCTACTATGCCGCCCGTAGATGCCTTGGCCTGCATATCATCTGAGTCCCGCAAGTCTGAAATATCACCGAGATTTGAAATTTTCTTTTTAGCTGTCTTAGACAAAAGAGGTGAAATTTTATCACTGCCCCTTTTATTTGATTCCCTCTGTGGTTGTGATTGACTCTGCGACCACGACACCTTTTTTTCAGGAGTCCTTCGAATCATACTTGTTGTGTTGTACAGAACAATATTTTGAAGACACAAAATTTAAATCACCAAGCACCAAACATCAACACGATGTAAAATACCAACTCTGCACTGCAAGGTGACTGACATATCATTTGCGACGACAACATAAACAACAATGGTAAACACTAATCAGCTTCTGGTGAACACGTCTGGTGAACACATCTCAGGTGTGGAAAGTCAGCAGTGGTGGTGAATAACTGACACAAATTGTTGAATTTTTGTGTCCCAGTGTTAATCCTATCACGAAAATATGTGAATCAAAAAAGAAGTACACGAATGTTGATCATAACTCCCGAGAATGGACTCCAACAAATCCCAACAATATGCTGAAAATACTCGGCATTCTCTTACTGCCAACCTGGCTATAAGAATGATACTTCCATTAATGTAGTTTAACTTAAAAATGAGTTTTTACTGTGAGAGTCGAAACAACACCCGTCACGTTCCCGCCATTGCTCTCGGTGACACCTGTGGCTATGGGATCCCATTTTGGTCGTATGTGCCTATGTGATAGGGCACTTTGCGTCACATTGTGCCTTTTCACATAAGCACATATCGTCACATAAAGCATGTGCTTATGTGCTAGGTCACATTGGCAATATCCCCGGGCACCCCAATTTCGACACCCCTTTTTTGAAAAAACATATGACCTTCGGCACCCCATTTTTGTCATATGTGCTTATGTGAAAAAGCAAATTGTGACACAATGTGCCCTAGCACATAGGCACATGATTTATGTGCCGATATGTGCTTATGTGAAAAGGCACAATGTGACACGATGTGCCCTAGCACATAGGCACATATGGGTATTTGAGGATACCTATTGCCTGGTATTGTATTATTCGAGGATACCTACTAGAGAATCCCTTTTTTGTCATATGTGCTTATGTGAAAAAGCACAATGTGACACAATGTGTCCTATCACAAAGGCACACTCTTTATGTGCCGATATGTGCTTATGTGAAAAGGCACAATGTGCCCTATCACATAGTCACATACGGGTATTTGAGGACACCTATAGCCTAGTATTGTATTATTCGAGGATACCTTCTGGAGAATCTCTTTTTGTCATATGTGATTATGTGAAAAAGCACAATGTGACCTAGCACATAAGCACATGCTTTATGTGCCGATATGTGTTTATGTGAAAAAGCACAATGTGACACAATGTGCCCTATCACATAGGCACATACGACCAAAATGGGATTCCATAGCCACAGGTGTTTTCCAAAAGGGATTCTTTAAAAGGGATTCTATAAAATGGAATTCCTATCCGACTCCGTAAAATGGGATTCCGTGTTTTATAATCGACACTCGAGGGTATTCCCCTTCCCTATTAGAAGAATTCAGTTCAATGGGTTGTAGTTCATTAAGTTTAAAATTTATTCAGTTAAATGTCGTTCAGTTCAAAGGATGTTTATTTATATCAGATATAAAAAGTTCATTCAAAAAGTTCAAAAGTTCAAGGGTGTTAACATTGGGATATATTTTGGGGTTATAGTTCATTCAAACAGTTCAAGAGGGTTAATTATATATACCTTCATTAGGGTGGTAGTTCATTTCAAACAGTTCAAGAGGGTTAACATTGGGTTATATTTAGGGGTTGTAGTTCAATCAGATCAGTTCGATCTTCGTTCACTTTGTTATGTTCACTTCGATCTTGGCTGTGTTGGATCTTTGTTCATTTTTTATGGTCAATTCACTTCGAGTTTGCTTATATTCGATCAGATCAGTTCGATTTTCTTCAATTTGTTCTGTTCACTTCGATCTTGGTTGTGTTGGATCTTCGTTCTGTACCTTTATTGTTTTGTAGTGGTTGGTTGTCTCCGTTCAGTTGTTTCCAACTAGTTCGATCTTCGTTCATGTTTCGTCTGTTTAATTAGGTTGCTGCATGCTGCTACATGTAGTATTTAGGGGTTACAGTCCATTGAGGTTAAAAATTGTATTGTATATATTGGGCGTTAAGATTAAATCAAAGTTTATGTTGTGTTCTCTTCGATCTTGGTTGTCAGTTGCATCTGTTCGGGTTCTTGCAATAATAATTGGGTGTTATCAGTTCCTTTCCATACTCTCGAGTGTCGATGATAAAACACGGAATCCCATTTTACGGAGTCGGATCAGGTCGGATAGGAGTTCCATTTTATGGAATCCCTTTTAAAGAATCCCTTTTGGAAAACACCTGTGGCTATGGGATCCCATTTTGGTCGTATGTGCCTATGTGATAGGGCACTTTGCGTCACATTGTGCCTTTTCACATAAGCACATATCGTCACATAAAGCATGTGCTTATGTGCTAGGTCACATTGTGCTTTTTCACATAAGCACATATGACAAAAAGGGATTCTCCAGAAGGTATCCTAGATAGGTATCCTCAAATAATACAATACTAGGCTATAGGTATCCTCAAATACCCGTATGTGACTATGTGATAGGGCACATTGTGTCACATTGTGCCTTTTCACATAAGCACATATCGGCACATAAAGCATGTGCCTTTGTGCTAGGACACATTGTGTCACATTGTGCTTTTTCACATAAGCACATATGACAAAAAAGGGATTCTCTAGTAGGTATCCTCGAATAATACAATACCAGGCAATAGGTATCCTCAAATACCCGTATGTTCCTATGTGCTAGGGCACATTGTGTCACATTGTGCTTTTTCACATAAGCACATATCGGCACATAAATCATGTGCCTATGTGCTAGGGCACATTGTGTCACATTGTGCTTTTTCACATAAGCACATATGACAAAAAGGGGTGCCGAAGGTCATATGTTTTTCAAAAAAGGGGTGCTGAAATTGGGGTGCCCGGGGATAATGCCATTGGATATAGATGTGATGAGAATCTGATACAACTTCGTTGTAATAAGGGGAGATAACGCGATACGATTAAGTACAGGTTATGGGAAATCAAGCAATCTGATTGGTTAGTTATAATTTATATAAATGATCTAGATAAATGAAACAACAAGAGTACTTAGAATAGGGTCAGAACTAACAAGAATAGACCAAAATAGCTAAATATAGTAATAATAAGCAAAACTGTTCCAACTAATAGGCTCTTCTATGCTACTGGGGTATACTCTAGAACAAAGGAACATCGTCAGATAAACGATAACTATTGCATATATAGATAGAAGCAGAGAGTTCTGGGTAATGGCCAAAGGAACGTGTCTTTTAATGGGAAAAACGTCATGGGATAGGGATCCAAAAAGGGATTCTGGGAGAATTCTAAGCCAGAACATTACTCCTGTTCAATCGAACGCACCCCTTTGTACCCCCTTAGTACTATAGCATGTTTGATGTCACTCATTCTGTTTGCATTATACATAAAAAATTTAGGAGAGGAGTTATTTGCAAGCGCAGAGGCGGTCAAAGGTGGAAAGACAAAAATCCCAGGGTTATTCTTTGCCGATGACATGGTTTTATTAGCCGAAAGTGGAGATGGACTACAAAGACGGTTAACTGTGGTAAGAAAGTACGGGGATAATGACTTCTTGAACTGAACGAAAACAAAAGCAAGTTAATAGCTGTGGGCCGTAGCGTGGATGCGTCGCGAAGATAAATTTTCTGTTGGTGAAGAGGAAAACAAGGATATAACAGTTGGCGAATGGGAGAATATGACCACTTAGGAGGAAATTTATGTATTACTGGTAGCGGCATATACAGATGTAACGGATTTGGTAACAGCAGTTGAAAAGTAATACACAATAAAGGTTCTAAATTACTCTGTTGTAATTCGTCTGCTCAAAACAGACGTTCAATTCAATTTCTGATGGCTTCAAGTCATTTCCATGATCAAGATGAATCAATATATCGCATTGGTTCACGCCGTAGTGCATTGTGCTGTTGTTTCATTCATCGAGGTGAAAGCGAGGGATCAATCAGATTGCAATATTCAAAATCTTGCCCCGCGAAATTATGCAAAATGGCAGCGGTCTTGGTCATAATTCGTCGTTCACTTTATGTTTGGCAATAAAGCATTGAACTTGCTGGCCAAACTTAAGCCTATACACTAGGTTAGTTATGGGGACACTTTATGACCTTAAAAAGGTTAACCGTAATGGGTATCGTCATATTGGGACCCGTTGAACTCGGCCCTGATGAGAATCAACGTTTCTGACAGTGATTCTCTCCAGGTTCGAGTTCTGTGGGAAGCATCCACATTTACTGAACATATGTTGGGTGGAATTTAAACGTCTGTTGGGTGAAAGTGTAGTGGGCCCGTGGTTTTTGATCCGTCATTCATATTCATGTCCATTTCATATCATACTATTTTTGGCTTCTTAATAAACCACGTATAAACTGTTTTCCTATTTTATTGTGTATTCATGCAGACCATAACACATAACTTAATGATTATTCTACCCCTGGAGTTGATTTATATTTTATCCATGGTTTGCTAGTTGACCCAGATCCTCACGAATCTGAAGAACAACAGGGAGATTTTGGCCAGGGTTATAGCCCCTGGGAAGTCGTTCACCAAACCCCCTGTTACACAGAAACCGCACACATAAACGTCCGACAAAGGGGAAAAGGATACTTAATCAGTTAAAACTACTTGGAAGTATAGCTTTAACAAGGTATTCGTTGGACAAAAGAACATTGGGAGAGAGTGGGATTACCGAGTATCAAGTATAACATATCGAACGGATGTGATCCTTCTATATCAAACAGAAGTGAGGAACCAGGAAGTTCTACAAAATGATGCGGGTCGGTAGATAACTGGATCAAGTAACGCAGCTTCACTATAAGCGGCCAGAGGGGAACTCGGGTGGATGCTGGTTAAAGATAGAATAGATATCGGAAAATTATACTACCTGAATTATCTGGTAAACCTCCCAAACAGTAGATGGTGCAAAACGACGTTTAACCATGTATGGAACTCTAACATTCAAACTGGGTGGTAAAGGAAAACAAGGAAGCTATTGGAGTATTATTCTATAGAGATTTAGAAGGGGAACCGAGCAAGGGAGTAGCCTGATCAGGGAAACGGTGCTCGAGGATTGCAGAAGAAACTGGCAAGATGAAATTAGGACCTATAGCTCCTTAGACTGGTTGTACAAAAAAGATTCCCCAGCTTTTGAGGAGTACCTAGATGGGCCTATGGGGGGGGGGGGGGGTGGGGGGTGGTGGTCTTTGTTGTTCAACGTGAGATCGAAGTTACTGGAGTTGAAGGGGAGAATCGGGAAAGGCGAGGGAAGAGTGTGCCAAATGTGTAATTTAGAAGTAACGGTGACTCTGGAACACTTCATTCTAGAATGCTCCAAATATTTGCCCATTAGAACAAGACAGTCGGGACAAATCGGCTTTACAACCCCAAATCGGGTACCTATGTGATGCCTTTGGTTTTACTGCGTCTAACCTGGCCGTTCACCGAGCACAAGTCTCGCCGCTCAAAAACCACTGTTAGCACTCTGACTGTATAATATACTACTCAAAGTTTGCTAAGCACCACAAATTTGACACATCATTGTGAAATTTTCTTGACACATTTGCAATATTTTTGGTGGATATGATTGAGGAATGTATTGAGATGGCCTCCAGTGTTTACATTAGCTCTCTTGACATGCAGGCGTTTCGTGACAGCCATGGAAAGCATGTACTCCTTGATTTTCATGATATTTTCGTGTACTGTCTACATGTGTAGGGTATTCAGTCTTCATTTCAACACAAACCCTTGTGATTTAATGATTGAATATGGCGAATGTAAATGTAAGAAGACATTTGTCTGAAACAGAAATGTGGTGGGCTGTAAGGATGGTGGAACAGGGGGCTACCCATCGTCAGGATGGTGAAGCCCTCGATGTGCACCATAGGTGATCACCAGGGCCTGGGCAAGATTTCAGCAGTATGGCACACCAGCCAGACGGCACGGTGGTGGCAGAGACAGGGCAACATCTGCAGCTGGAGACCGGTTTTTGATCATTCAGGCCCGTAGGAACCGCTTTGACACAGCAACCCAGCTTGCAGTGACCTTCAGAATGCATCCGGGGTAAATGTTTCGACGCAGACTATCCGGGCAAGGTTGCACGAAGGTGGTCTCCGATCGAGAAGACCATGTATTCGCATTCCGCAGTCCCAGAAGCACCGCCAGGCACGATATGAATGGGCCACGGATCACGTTGGATGGACCAGAGAAGATTGACGACTTGTCCTTTTCACAGATGAGCCAAAGTACTGCCTAAACAACACAGATGGGCGTTCTAGATATGGAGAAGACCAGGAGAGCGATTCCATGCAGCCAACATTGCTGAGCATGACCGCTATGGTGGAGGGTCAATAATGGTCTGTGGCAGGCAGCATCAGCCGCGATGGACGTACAGAGCTCTGTGTCCTTGACCGTGATACATTGACTGCACAGCGGTTTACTGATGAAACCCTGAATGCCCACGGCAGGTGTATGCAGGTGCAGTGGGTGATAGATTCATTCTGATGGACGATAATTCCCGTCCTCATGTTGCCCATGCTGTCCGGGAGTACCGACAGAGGGAGGGGATTAAGCGTAACGACTGACCAGCAAGATCCCCTGACTTCAATCCAATCAAACATGTCTGGAATGAGTTGCAGCTTGCAATTTCAGTCCGTCCAGTCCAACCAAGAAGTGTCCAGGAGCTTGGTGACATGCTGGACCAAGAATGGAACAACATCCCACAAAGGACCATCTGGAACCTGATTGGGAGCATGAGAAGGCGTTGTCAACCTGTATAACAATAATGGGTCTCATACGCGATACTGAACCATATCAGTTCGCTCCGTCAACTTTTTGGCAAATTTGAAAAATTTCCTCTTTTACCAATAATATCCATTTTCCATGGCTATCGTATTGAAAAGCTAAAAAATAATGTCAAACTCAAATAAAATCTTAATTTCTAGCTTAAATCATTAAAGATATAATTAAATATAAAATATATACACTTTTCATAACAATATTTCAACTAAAACGTAAAACAGGTAGTTGGATATACTTGGTGCTTAGCAAACTTTGAGTAGTATATTATTGTTTTTGAAGGCTTTTTTCTGCCATCTAAATTTATCTGGATGAACGTTGTATTGTACTAAGAAAGAACATTACCTACGAAACTACAGTTTTGCTTTCAGTTCATGAAGAGTTAATGGCGACAGACAAAACTATTAATCTTGCTGACCACATTGGAAATTCATTTATAATCTATTGGCGTAACTAAAATGACATATCCGCTCGTAAGCATTGTTTTATATCAGACAAAGTCGTGATATATGGTGTTTTGTGAATAAGTTAAAGGAGGTTATCCCTCTGCTGAATTATATCATAAAAGACTACTTCTAAATTAACTTTCTTCGCCATATTTTTGTTTCTCTCCTGAGGGAACTGTTTTTGTATAATGTTGTCTGGTAAGACATTATACCGATACTAATCAGACAAACCCTTGTGAGTAAAGCTCCCTCTGGGAGAGGTACATTATAAATTATTGTGATGAATTGACGGTAACATGAGGTTTGTGGCTCGGAGCTTATGTTCAACCGAGACGCGAAGCGTTGAGGTTGAACATACTCTTCGAGCCGCAAACCTCAGTCCATGTTACCGTCAACTCATCGCAATAATGTATATGTTCCAATAAGGCACTAACCATAGCCTAAAACCTACATCGTGGGTACACGAGAGGCTTATTTACTAAGCTTGTGATCGTTAAAAGTTGCCTTGTTCAAGGCAACTGTTAACTATCACAAGTTTAGTAAATAAACCTCTCATGTATCCACGGCGGCACATGATAAATTATCAATAAACCACATAAACTCATTCCATCTCAGTTCAAATCGTAAATCGGTTTGTAATTTAAACAACACCTCACCGGAACACCGTCTGCTGCACGAGTGAAAAATCCAGAGAAATGAAGCGGCTTGCTAGTCACTCCGTTGGTGAAGCCATTACGAAACGAGCGACGTCATTTAAAATATTTCGCGTATTGAAGCTAGAATCAATGTCGTGCATACATAACATATCCAAATTATGTTTTATTTTTTCAAATGTACTTTGGAAACAAAAAGATACGTGTTAATTTAAAGAGAAAGTTGACAAAGGAACTCAACTATTTCAGGACTTGCATAACTCGATCATACGGACGAGTCACAGGCCAGGTCCGGTGAAGATTGATGCAATCATTTCGTGTTTCAAAGAAACTGCTCTTGCGCGCATCATATCCACAGTAAATTTAGGATGCACATTTCGTCTATTTTGGCTATTGGCATGAAATTCCGTAAATGTCTTGAAAGAAGGGCATACCGATTGCATATTACTAATTCTCTACAGACGTGGTAACCGTTACTTATTCCCAGTTCCTTATTCGACATTCGTTATCAACCGATTTTATCGGTTGATAACGAATGTCGAATAAGGAACTAGGAGTAAGTAACGGTTGTCAGGCCCCCTAAATCTCTTAACGATGTCGAGGATTGAGCAAGATTCGTGTCAAATGGGTAGGCAAATCTACATCATCACAGTGAACCTCCACCACATGAAGATTAGCTAATTGATTGGCAGAGGCTACACAGATAAAAGGACAACACCCATCATCTCCTAACGCACACATTTACCCAAGCTCCCAAGTCACTAGCCGAATTCTGTTCGGAATTCAACGCTGTTATTGAATGCTTGTTCCCCCACTTTTGTGGAAAGTCTCGCGCTGACGACCTTTGCTATAATGTGATGTGCCTTTACTTACAAAGATACACAGGTATTTTTTCATGCCCAGTTATAGATATTCCAATCAATAAGTATATAATTCCTCATGTAAACATCACGATATTAACATAACTTGTGGAGCTACCTGGCGTAATCACAACACTAAGGATGTGGCGAGTCTTCATTTCTAAATCTTTATGAACGTTCTCAGATTCAATAGTCCAAAATAAATCAGTTGGCCAACCAACTGAAATATTCTACACGAGCGAGGCGATGGCTAATTTAATGGCAAGACTGGTTCCAGGCCATATGACAGCCTCAAATTTGTTAAAGAATTAGACTGGTGGCTTGGGAGCTTGACATTTACCGTAATCAGTTGCAAAAGCACATTTTTGCATCGTGCGAGTAGTGTAGTCTGTCACTATGGTGAAAAGCATTTAATACTGAATTCCCCACACCCCAATGGTGTCAGTATAGCGAAAAAATTAACATAGGATTCTCCGTAGGGTTTTTTCGCCATAGTGACATTTTTTCGCCATAGTGACATTTTTGGAAGCAGGAAAAAGATTTTAAAATATTCGCCAGAGTGCCAGCCTACAATACTCGTGTGTTTGTGGGCGATTAATGTGTTGGGCTCGGGGGCAACTTTCTCAACTACCTCATCTATTGGTCTGCCAGACATTTCGAGCAGTAAAGTCAAACTGACACCTACAAATTCCAATGGGATGTCAATTTGGCACTTTCCTGCAATAAATGTTAGCTCGTCGTAACATATTGTTAACGTCACGTTTCTGCAATATTTATCAAACGCGTTGACAAATTCGCCGAAGTGGAAATCCGCTTCTGAAACTGGAGTATACACGTCATTCTAGATTGAAATTCACCAGAAGTACAATTCTCTCTCAAACGCAAGGTTTTCACCCCGTGTGTCTTCTCACAAACAAATGAGAAGTTTATGATTTGATCATGTTCCGTAAAACAGTTCGCTGGTTATAAAGTTGTTGGGCTCGATTATGCAGGCAGGAAATTAGATTACATACACATCCACAGCTTCGCAGACAACTGATGTCTGTATGTCATACGGGTCTCATCAGAAAGAGATAAGTCAAGCTACGGGGCAATAAATAACACCGAAGTGAACTGATGGAAAACACGAGACAGAGCCTCAGATCATCGAACTATTTTTATTCGAATAAATCTTTTCAGTGTTTACAGCGATTACGAAGAACAAGTCTTGATAAGACACCTATCCGATCAGATGCGAAATATAGTTCACTAAATAAAATGGCTAGTCCAGAAAAAGAAAGAGCCGAGTTCGATCAAGATCCATACAAGTGGATTACTGGAACGTCAGCCAAAAAACATCGTCACCCAAATTGCGTCAAGTCAAATAACGCGCTAACTATTCCTGATCGATGACGTTTGAAGTCGTGAAAGCTATTACGATGTGACTGTAGTCACAGGGTAGCAGCTTTTGCTTCATCAAACGCCGCAACTTATAAGACTTTATCATATGACTATGACAGTTTTACCCTAAATATCACTACTGTTTGACGATGTGTTCCAAACTGTTGTATCACACGGGGTGAGATTTTTCCGGATCAAAAGTCCATATCACACTCTTACGGAAATCAAAAATCCATATCACACTCCCACGGAAATATCCCAGAGTTTCCGTGAATAGTTTTCGTAACTAGGGAAGTCGTTGTTGTTTCGTCTGCTATTTTGTAACCGGCTTTTCACCGCATATTAATTAAAATGGCAAATTTGGGTGAATTTGACATCGAAACAATGTCATATGATAAACATATCATCATAACAGTGTGTTGATCCGTGTCGTCGCATCACGTCTCGTTGAGGTGGCCAGATTTTCAGATCACACTCGCTGCCTGCGGCAGCTCGTGTGATCCGAAAATCTGGCCTCCTCAACTCGACGTGATACTACGACACGGATCAACACACTGTTATAATAATATCTTTGTATCAACTTGCCAATATCGGCACTTGACTTTATTTGTCAATAATAACTAAATGAGTTGAAAATATTCAATTGGCATTGCATTGGCACAAAAAATGTGCACATCATCAAGCATATTTTCACAGACACCAAAGTATACTCTTTAACCCTTTATCCAATGTCACGGCCAAAACCGGCCAGCACTATTCACAAAAAATGCTGTTCAATTTTCATTATTTTTTCATTTTTTTGTCACAAAAACATAGCTTATGACCCTCATTGGAACGAGCTCGTAGAGCTCTTTCTAATGAAGGGATCATAAGCTACGCCTTTTATGCAAAAAATAACAAAATAGTTATTCAAAAATTTTGTTTGAAAGTGTCGTCTTCCTTTCGTGTTTGGTAAAGGGTTAATTAAAGTGTCAATGACGCTGTAGCTTAACTTTACTGTGTGTAGTGTTTGATGAAAAGGATAATGTTCAATGTTTATGGAAGGATTATGAAACAAGACAAGATTTGTGATAATTGAGAATATATTAATTTCTGTTCCCCACATGCTATGTTTTAAATAAGAATGATTTGAGGTGGAGACGGTACTAAAGAATTGAGGCCTGAGTTAATGTTGGCCTCACAGTTAATATCTGCCAGCCAAAGTTACCAAGTTACATTAAAATTATTCCAAAACGAGTCATCCTACCAAGATACAATGAAATCCCTTCATAAATATAACTAGTAGACATTGCTAAAGGAATCTAAGTCACGTGATGGTCCGGTGGTCTCATCTAGATGTCATACCAAGTTATTCTACCAAGTTACAATGAAATCCCTTCAAAAAAAACAACCTGTGGTCAGTGCTGAAGTAGTCTAGGTCACGTGACCAGGCGGCGGTAACGGAAGACCGATCGTGACCAAAAATAGGACAGTCGCATCTAGACATCATACCGAGATATCCTTCCAAGTTACAATGAAATCACTTCATAAATATGAACTGTAGACTGTGTTAAAGGAATCTAGGTAACGTACCCTTGTGGCCGTCATGGTTGATTGAACCCGACCAAAACAGGACGCCCTCATGTAAACGTTATACAGAGTCATCCTACGACGTCACAGTGAAATCTCTTCATAAATACGACATGTCGCCTGTGCTAAACGTTTTCTCGTTTCGGGCCCGCACATCCGTCACGGCTGACCGATCGCGAGCAAAAAGGGCGTTCTCATCCGGGGGGGGGGGGGGGAGTTAGAAAAAAATTGCAAAACACTGATGCCGGGGTGGGTGGGTGGTCAAGGAGGACAAAAAAAATTTTTTCCGATGCTTGCAATTTTTTTCCTCAGACACTTTTGGCCAAAATTGTATACCATAATCAGTGAAGTATCATTCAAGAACCAATAAAAAGACAGTCAAGATATCAGGGGGTACCTACCATGGGTTATATACGATTATAAAACTGTTATTGCGGCTGAGCTATGATTCGGCTTATTGTGATACAATGTATGACATATTGAATAATGCAAGTTAAAATGCATCACTAATTGCAATTATCAAACACTGCACTCTCAGGATAAGTTATCTTGAGGGTGTTCTGTTTGATTAAATTTCTAATATGTTCACCCTGGTGAGATCGGCTGGCTTAGATGAGGAGCAAAGCCAATTATGTGAAGTCAGGAACAGTTACAGATTTCAGCTGCAGGAACAATTCTGTACAACGATGTATCCAGACCTATTACGAAAACACCAATGACTCTTATTGCCATTGTAGGAAGTATGTAACACAAAAACTACTAAACATTGAATCTGATTGAACTGCTAATTTATTTCAAACACATCTTAGAACACGGGTGTCAACAAAATCATGTACCAGACCTTCTAGGGCTGGACTTAAAATAAGTAATAAATCCCCAACCCAGCCATGCCCCACCCAAACCTTCATCAAAAAAATAAACAAATACATAAATGACTAAACTCATTGCTTTTTGCTTACACATACCGTGGAACCTCTCTTGAGAGACCAACATTTTTGCCTGACAAAAGCGGTCTTTCAGACAGGTGGTCTGTCAAGACCACCTGTCTTGAAAGCCCCCTTTTGTCTGACCGAAATGGTATGTTGTCCTGTGTTGTCCACATAGCACAAAAGAGGTGGTTCCTCAAAAAGGTGGTCTCTCAAGAGAAGTTCCACTGTATATATGAATGGAGAACGCAATGGGTTCTGATGGGTTGAGTAATTTATGATATTTAACCCTTTACCTCACATTCTTTTGTAAAATACAAACAAAAAATAAAAAATTCTCATATAACCATTACTGTTCAATAAGGTTACCTGAAATAAGCACATGTATGGCTAACATAAGAACTGGCTGGAAGGGTCAGTTTTAATGTTATCCATATTTGTGTGGCTTTATTGTGGGATATATTTGGATATATAATCCACTTTGGATGTTGTTGGTTTATTTTGGTGACATTTATTGTGGCCACTATGTTAGGTAAGAAGTTAATGCCTCTACATGAGTGTTACATGAAATTTACACAAATTGAAATACTTTTAGGAATGACTCAGAATGACCTGGCTGCATAGAGATTTTTTTTGCTACATCAACACCCTTCACTTTGATATTGAAGTATACTTTCTCATCTGCAATTATCTCTCTTCATGTCAGTCCATGCTGGTTTATGCTGGTTCATGCATGTAGTCCAAAAAAAAAAAAAATCAACAATTTGTATGATAATTTACAAAGCTCTCTGAACTCTGTCGAATACCATATATATTGTTGGTTTCTACAACATGTCTGAACACATGGAGAGATAACTATAGGTAAAAAGTTAATGATTTGACATTCAAGAGTGTTAATGAATTACAATAGAACATGCCTTAAGAGACCGATGTCTTTGGAGACCATGTTTTATATGGACATACCTGGACATACCAGCTTTACTCTATATTTGATTTGTTATGGGAGACCATCTGCCTTAAGAGACCACTTTGGTCTGATAAAACGGATGTTCTTTCAAGACCTGTCCTGCTGTACAAGGTCAATCACTCAATACTGTATGATAAAATTGGTTATGGTGCAGTATGGTGGGAAGAATGATGCAGAAGCATGTATTTAGTGGGGATGGGTGGTTCAGATAACCCCGGAAAAAAATTTTAAAACTGGAAAAAAATTACATGGGGTGGGTGGGTCCTCCGACTGGTCAAAAACAAAAAATCGGCATCGGTGTCTGCAAATTTTTTCCTACCCCTCCCCCCCCCCCTGTCTCATCTAGACATTATACAGAGTCGTTCTACCAAGTTACAATGAAATCCCTTCAAAAAAACAACATGTAGACTGTGCTAAATGTTTTCGGGTTTTGGGCCCGCACGGTTGACCGATCGCGACCAAAAGGGGAAGTTCTCATCTAAACATTATATGGAGTGATCCAACCAAGTTACAATGAAATCCCTCCATAATATCCATAATACGACCTGCAGACTGTGCTAAAGGTTTTCGGTATGCACTGTAATGATATAATCTTTAACCTGCATATGAAATTTAGTGATGATCAGATAAGAACTACGGGGTGTATCATGTGCTAAAAAAATTGTGAACAGACTCACAGACTAACAGACTCATAGCGTGATGCGTGGCTATAGCTTGATGGCTATAGCTTATCTCGAATTTTAAGTTAAGCTAAATATAGAACGGCGATTGAAAAGCGCCGGGAACTTGAAAACCTTCGATATTTTTTTCTGTTGGGAATTGTTTATTTATAGAAACTACCGCCCCACCGCGGTACAGACACTTTTCTATATATAACTAATGAGCGTTCCAACAATCCAGTTGCTTAACTGGTTGAGGGCTAAATTATTTTTGGTGGTCTGAATTTGTTCATCAAAATTTGTTTTATTACAAATTATTGGAGAGTGTCCACAGGCACTCTCCAATAATTTATAGTAAAACAAATTTATATATATATACAATATTATTTGCGTTTACGACTGAATATGAAACATGAGCAAGGAAACTGTTGGTTCTTGATCTCGTACCCTCATGTTTTTCGAAACACTGAGTGGATGTCACTTGAATTGCCATACAATACAGGTCAACATAAAGTTGTAGGAAAGCCGCAAAAAACTGTGTATCTTTCTCTTCCTGCACTGATGTCAGATTCTGGTCTTATCAATGTACAAGAAGCAGTATACTTAGTTCATTGCAGTTATGTTACAACTTATTTCTACTTGTAATGTGGAAGTTCTTTAGACAACGATATCTGAATGGTTGATAAAGAGATAAAGATAAAATATTTACCCCATGAGTGGAATTTAGTTTATTTTTTTAAAAAAAACTTTCTTGGATAAATGGTTAACTGACATAGATTAACCTTTTAAACAATGAAAGTCTGCACACAGGGATTGCAAATGACGAAGTGTGTAAGCAGACGTCAACTTTGTCAGCCAAGCATTACAGAATTATGGTTCCGGACAGACAAATACAGCCTCTGAGAGAATTAAGCTTTCTCATTCCTGTGACCTTGACCTTTGTCACTCGAGCATGGTATTGCTGTGAAAAAGACCTTCCATTGATTTTTACCCTTGTGTAAAGTTTCATGGGGATCCATCAATGCATTATAGAGTTATGACTCATAAAGTCGGACAAACGGACGGACGGATGGCATGACGGATGGGCGGACGGATGGACGAACAACTCGGATTTAAGATGGCTCCCTATGGGTTGCATAGAAACAATGTTGGGACGTTGATACCGTGTTACTACTTTTCGTGTTGGGCTTTCATTTGATGTTTGATGATGTGAATGCTATTACACTATAACTTCAGTTAAGGCGTTACAATTTTCACGTCATCGAACTATCTAACGCGTTTATTCACCTGGCGCGATCTTCAATGAGGTAGGCGCAGACTGAGTGGCGACGTTTTTGGCTAGCGTTCCAGCAATCCATTTGTACAGAGATCAGTGGTCACTACGTATTCTCGCTGATGATTTTTCTGTTCATGGAAAACATGATAATACTATTTATTGAGTATTTGATATTAAAAACGTTGATAGTGGATGGTCACTAAAACAGCAATTGAGTTGAGTTTTCCCTCGTGTATTCTATGAAAAAGGCATAAGAACCACATTGTTTACCAGTGTACCTCGTAGTTGAACCCGGATGACCATATAAGCCTATTGTTTTTCTTACCTATTTCTTGACGACTATAAGGTGGAAACTCTGATTGATTTAACTTTCTATTTAAATGGCAATTCAGTCTTCACTGAAGTACTAGCGGGTCCAGGAAGGGTCGCATCTTCCATTTATCATTTCTTTAGTTCAAGGGAACATTTACTCAACTTTGTATTTACTTACATTTATTTAGAGGAACGAACAACCAACATAATATTGTCATCTCCACACAGAAATGTGTTTTGTTTCTTGGAATTATTTTATTGGAATGTACTAGATAATGCTCTTTGGAACTTTTTAATGCACTGTAAGGAATAATTGCAAAGGAGAAGTTACTGCCTAGTCAGGTAGAGAAATATAAAAAATAAGGGAGAGTATGAGATTGTGTGACTATAGGCAATATAGATATGGATGTCGTCTTCAAATGGTAACTAGATAATTAGGTCATGAAGGGTGCTACTGTGGGCGAATAGATATTGGATACCATATTTTTTTCATAAGTTACTAGCAGGTTTAATACAAATGTCCAACGAGTGACCACAGGTGGCGTGTCGAAAATTTATATTTTGCTTGCTGGTCACGAATGCAATAACTATGGTAATCATTAAAAAACAATAGATATTATTTTTATTATATACGTGCTTATTCGAAAAAATATTTTAATCTCAAATTAACACAAAGTAATGGCTTCAGAAGTGACATAAATTTTAATAGAAAACCCATCAGTGGATAGCCAATGAACCGCTTTCTGCGACGAAATTAGTCGTCCGTCAAACAAAATAGTTCCCTAAGTTTTTAACTGAAAGTTGTACTGAAACATTAATGGATATTTATTTAATACCACAAATAACAATAACATCTTGACAATAGGAAATAGTAAACATAGCTTACCTTTATAACATTTTAGCGACTTTATTTTCATGTTCGTCGATACTATTTTCACTGTGATTCGCCAATTGTACCCACAGTGAAAACACTCTAAATTATGAATATCTACTTTGTAAGAATATATTTTCGTTTGTCTCCCCTTATACTGTCCAATAATACAAATAATTGAAAGGTGTCAAAAGGTGTGATACTTCGTATATTGTCATGATAATAACCCTACACATATCTCTGAAATCACAGTGGAAAAAAAGCAACAAAAAGTCTTCTCACTTTCAAAGTCGAAGTAAGAAGATAAATACTTTTGTGTTTTCCGTTTAATTTACAAAGTTCAATCTTTGAAACGATGTCCGGCTAGGTTTTTACTCTAAAGGCAAATATTATAATTTGAAATTGAAAAAGGGCCGGGCAAGACGTTTTTAAACATTTTATATTAAGTTATACATGAGGACGAGTGCTAGAATTCAAATGAAAGTAAATAAATATCATCCTCGCTATTTAAAACATACATCATTGGAATGCATTTGCCACGGGGTTTCATGAACTGCTGTCGGGCTATTCCCAAAATTAATCATTTTTTCAAAATATTAACTTTGTTTATTTCCTCCATGGAGTGCAATAGTAAATTGTGAGCTTCGCACAGCTCTAATCTTTGCGCATTCACACCGAGGGGGTTGCTTATAATACCATTGTTAAATAACGTAATCGTATGTCGTGTCGGTGAATACGAAAAACATGACGTGTACGTTTTCGCTATTTCCTTATATTATAGGGAATATCATAAAAAATAATGACCTAGCTTGAAGTTAACATTTCAGATTGCCACTCCGAAGAACCAATGTCTCCCGATGCGTGAGCCATGCCAAAGGGAGGCAATCTGCAACGTTACCCTCAGCTATGGCATCATTATTTTTATTATACCGAATGGTTTTACCCCTCCCCCGTCAGATAAATTTGAAAAGAAACTGATATTCAACTCCTCTATACAGGAACTTGAGCCCTTGATTTCATGTTCAGCTCAAGAGTTCAACACACTTCTTCTTCGTTCATCCACACAAACCAGGTCATTATTATTTTTATTGTACCGAATGGTTTTATCCCCCTCAGATGGAGCTGAACAAACTTATATCCAAAAACTCAAAACTAGAAGTTGAAATTGTACGAATCTATTGCAGGGTGAAACTATGAATTAGAATTATCAAATATACATAAATCAACTCCCTCGTCATGACTATCAGAGATTGCAAATTGTTTACAAAAGCAAAAATACTTGCTGCCGAATCCCATTTTGTGTCTAGTCTGTATGATATTATTGTTCATGTTACTCATTGCACCATTGTTTTTGTAATCATACTTCTTTTTACAAATAAATATTGTTTAAGCTAAAATTCTATACAAGTACTTGAGCACTTGATTTTAAATTAAACTCCAGAGTTTCATACGCTTCATCTTCGGTCGTTTCCGGTATCATTTTCGAGGAACCTCGCTTGGCGCGTCGGCCCGAGCGGGTGACAATTCCGTAAATGTCACAGTCTCTCTCTCTGTATCTCTGTATCTCTTCCACCCCATGTCTCTGTGACATCCATTTACTAGTGCAAGAATTGTTGCCCCAACATTGTTCTGAATTTCATTTTAGACATTTCTTCCAATTATGTCTAACTTCACGAAATGATATATGAATCGAGGATCAGAAAAACTAATTTATCACATCATTTTTCGCAGTCGACTATTTTGTTGATTAATGGTTAAGTCAGAAAATTCCTGACGTAACGATGCCAAAAGAAATAAGCAGATGATCGATGTAACATCGGGAAATTAATTAACCACAGTTTAAGCACATTGCACGCTTCCTAGCTAGTGTTTGGTTTACACACAGGACAGAGAGTCGCATCGGGAGTTTCTATAATAAGTAGTACACCAGACCGGAAATGGTTCGATTCTTACCTGCGTCACCTGCGCTGTGTCTGTTGGCAAGACACTTAATATCATTTGACGGGTGGAGGCACGGTGACACGTGTGCTAAATCGTACTACACATCGACGGTACACATGCCTTCAACCGCTAGTAAACCCGCTTGTGTGTGGATAGTAAGTCGGCGAGTCCAATAGTTTTCGGCCACTGCCCAGTGGTATCTCCGGTTACTTTGGCTTCCTCCACCGTAAAACTGTCTGATATGATATGACCCTGACTGTTGAAACTGTCTTTAACACTTTATCCAACGAATCGGCCGCATCCGACCGCGTAATTTGCAAATTCGGCAGTTGAAAAAATATTATTTTTCACAAAATGTCAACAAAACCATATCATGTGACCCCTCGTTGGAACGAGCTCGTTCCAACGATGGGTCACATGATATGGTTTTGTTAAAATTTTGTGAAAAAATGATATTTAAAATAATAAATTTTGATATCGTCTGCGTTGGGTAAAGGATTAAACTCCAGATAAAAAACTAAAACCCCAAATAAATAAATAAATAAATAAATAAATAAATAAATAAATAAATAAATAAATAAATAAATGTCACAAAGGCCTATATATTAAATTTCGGAAAAAAATCTTTGTTACTCATTGAAATGTAATGATAAAAATGGTAATGTGCTGACAAGAAATTCTAAGTTAACAAGGACAATAACTCTTGAAGTGATACTTGAACACAGCTGGTTCGCAACCCCATTCATGATATGATCACCAAAAAAGCTTCATGTTAAATTTCGGCAAAATATTTTGAACGGTTTTATTTAAAATGTGATACCAAGAAAAGGGACACGACGGGCGAAAGGACGGGCGGAACCCATTTCTATATCCTTCACCCAATGCGTGGCGAGTGATAATAAATTAATAGACGGGAAATGTTCGAATCTGGGAAATATTTTGCAAAGACGTTCTTTACAAACCAGCCATTCTACAAAATATTTTCCGTATTCGAACATTGCCCGTCTAATCAGGAGCCAATACTATAAAACTATTACAACTGTATTTTCTGTAATTGTATTGTCTACCTATTAATATAACAGGCTAAAATGAATCATTAGCATTTTAAAAGATATGGCAATTTGCCAACTGACAAATTGCCAGAGCTTTGGAAATGCTAAAGGTTCAGTTTAACCCATTCACAGTTATAACTAGAAAATACAATTGTAAAAGTTTTATAGTTTTGTCCCCGAGTCTAATATACTATTATTAATTACCGAGACAGTTAGCTAAAATGGAACATGCAACTAGAGAAAATAAGTGACGCAATAAATCGTAGGATAAGAATGATCATCAATGTTTATATGTCTCAGTTTGCGTGTTGGATATATTTTCAAGCAATTCAGTCCTTACCACCCACTCATCGAATCTCGTCAAAGGCGCCGGACAGTCATAGGTACTGTAACAGGTCGAGAGAGAAGTGCGGAACCGTCGACCTCTAGCACACAAAGCGACCGATTTACCACGAGACTAAGAGATCCGGACCAACCAGGCTGGTTGGTAAATGGTCCTTATAACTCGACCGCTACAGGCACCACACCCATTAAATTGTTACAAACCACGATATGGGTGGAGGCACTTACCAGATAATGGAGGCTGTCTTTGTATTGCACATTTAACATTTTGGAGAGAGCCGCAATTTGTTACAGGCAGATCTTGCATTTGGAAATCTTCTCCACATCCTTTATCTTTTTCATTTTTACATTCGTAACACAGCAAACAGTCACCTGTAATAGAAATGATGACTTATTTTCTTATTATTTCTGTTGGTAAATTTGATTTCATGTGCATTTTGTCACAGGGCAAGCAAATTGAAAAGTCTGAGAATAGTTTCAGAAATATCCTATGAGACTACACACATTTAATATCCTCTATCACATAATTAGCGCCACAAACAGGTTATGTGTATAAATAAACAAAGTGTGTTCGTATGCAATGGCATACATGTAGTTGCAATGTGCCAGGGGTTTCCCTTTCCGAAACTTTACGGCGGAAACCTCGGTATCTTTTCGACAGCGCGTGCAGTAAAAGGGATCGCAAATGCTTTGTGATTCTACCCTCACAATCCGACATGAACAAATATATCCGTATATATAAAAAAATGACAGCCGACAATAAAAGACATATAGGTTATAAACCTCGTGACAATCTGTGAGTGAATTAATGTCTCGAGTGCGAAGCACGAGTGACTTTAATTCACTTATAGGTTGCCACAAGGTTTCTAACATATTTATTAGAACCCAAGCGCCCCGAGGAATGCCGTGAGTGCATGTCTAATTAAAAAAAAACATATCCGGATTTACCATTAAGCAAATTTGTCATTAATTCAAAACTCGCCCGGCGCGTTTTCATAGTAGAACTCAAAGGAGAGGGTTAATATGCTAATCGGAGAGATTGGGAAGAATGGGACAAGGGATATCATCAAGCAGTTCGTCTCCGAGTGTTGGGAGGAGAGGAGAAGCGTAGGAATAGGGAGGCAGTTGGGAGTACAGGGGTAACCACGGCCTTCTCGTCCGAGAACCGCGATAAATCAGCGGCTGGCCAAAGTGTTATTATTATTATAACAATTGTTGCTTAAAAATATGGCATGTTTTAATGACGACGATTTCCATATATAAAACACTGTCTTTAAACTAGAGAAACAGAATTTACTGCATCCAGTCAATTTAAGTCTGTTTGAAAAGGGTTAAAGCACCAGAAATAAACAAAATAGAAAGAGAATTTATGGAGGCTTATTTTTGGGAGTGAAATATTTTTAAAGAAATCAGAAATAAGTTTTCGTTAATAGTATTTAAAGATATTCATACAGGAATCAGATAAATTTTTCCAAGATACCAGAAAAAGCATGTTTGCGCACAGCATTCAAAGGGATCAGAAATGGATATTTTTTGCTCTGACTCTTATTTGAATGATGTTTAGAGCAGTAATGCAAGTATTGAAAGGGTTATGATTATACTCACATTGCATGAAAATCTTTGGAAGCCACATTGAAGTCTTGAGAGGGTTAAAGGCATTGAACTGATTAATTTATACTTTATTTCCTTGTAAAACAAAGGGTTTCTCTCAACTTGGTTTGAGGATCTGTCATTTGATTGAAATAGCAGATAACATTTAATGTTTGACAGCTACCTCCACTTCTGTTTACATTGTCACCATTGTGGATAAATATAACATACTATTGCTTCAGGATTGTTGCAGGAAATTAGAGGCTGTGAAAACCATGTGGCCGATTAGGCCATATGCAAAGGCCCTAGCGACTTAAAAAACATGGGGTTCCGAGAACTTGTGTCTGTCTGTTACTATGCCCAAGATCAGCGAGATAGGATAATTCGTTTTCGAGTTATCGTGCGGACAAGGAAGTACACAGAAGACACAACAACAGACTGTAGAATAAGAAAGAAGAAGAAGAATAAAAACAAAAAAGGAAAAACCATACAAAAACAATAGTCTGAGTGTTTCACACAGACTAATAAAAAAAGAAAAAAAAACATACAAAAACAATAGTCTGTGTGTTTCAAACAGACTAATAAAAAAGAAAAAGAAACTGTACAAAAACAATAGTCTGAGTGTTTCACACAGACTAATGAAAAAAGAAAGAGAAACCATACAAAAACAGTAGTTTGAGTGTTTTACTCAGACTAATAAAAAAGAAAAAGAAACCGTTCAAAAACAATAGTCTGAGTGTTTTACACAGACTAATAAAAAAGCATTATTCTGAGTGTTTCACACAGACTAATTAAAAAATAAAAAGAAACCGTACAAAAACAATAGTCTGTGTATTTCACACTTTCTAATAAAAAAAAGAAAAAAGAAACTGTACAAAAACAATAGTCTGAGTGTTTCACACAGACTGATAAAAAAGAAAAAGAAATCATACAAAAATAAAAGTCTGTGTGCTACACACAAACTAATAAGAAATGAAAAAGGAACCGTAGAAAAACAATAGTCTGTGTGTTTCACACAGACTAATTAAGAATGTTCCTAACATACAGATTAAGAGTATTTCTTTAGTTTATTGTCAACTTAAATCATGGCTGCTGAGAAGCAGTCATGACTTAATTTGACAATAAACTCCAACAATAATAAATCCTTGGAAATCGTGACTAAAATTAATAAATTGCCAACTTCTTTGTCTCTTTCCTGTTATTCTTTTCTCTATTTATTTGTTGCGTTGCTGAATTGTAAGACAAAAGCATGTTACTTACAGCACTGTAAATGGACAAAGAGTCTACTTATAGATTTGTTGAAATATACGGTCGTCCGATTCCAGCTATATTATTGGCCGAGGGTTCGCTTGGGGTGTTATAAAAAAAAATAATACATCGCCTTTTGAGGACCAGTGATAACTTTTTCTCTCCCCACTTCATGTGCAAGATACGCGTGTCTCATGTGAGGACGTCATGTAAGATAGATATATATCTCACATTACCCATGTGACTGGCTTATTAGCATATTTAATCATCGTATGAGAGACATTTGAAGGAACATAAATATGGAAAGCAAATAATGTCAAATGGCTGTGCAGAATTGCCGTCGATCGCCCGACTGACGTCATCGGAATGTTTCAATGTTCATTTCGCTACAAATCTTTAACACCTGTTTTGCCGGCGTTTAATTCATGGTATCAGTTTTTTTCAGAAACGGACAACATTATTTATTTATTATTTATTGGTGTTTTAAGGTCATATATTTCTGCACAATGGCTAATCATGACCGCGACAGTTTTATGGGTGGAGGAAGCCGGAGTACCCGGGGAGAACCACCGAGCAACGGCGAGCAACTGTCAGCTCCCCAACATACTGACTCCGCACAAGCAGGGTTAGCATTGGTTGAAGACAGCTGCACCATCGACGTGCAGTACGCCTTAGTACACAACGCCACCGTGCCCCCACGTGGGCAATGGGTGTGAAGTGTCTTGCCCAAGGACACAACGCGGTTGCCGCAGGTGGGATTCGAACCGAGGACCTCTCGGCTTGCAGCCTGCACCTCTACCAACTGAGCCACCGCGCCCCCCGAAACGGACAACAAAATTGTTCGATATAGCTACACGTGCCCCTGTATTACTTTTGATGACGTGAGAGTGTTTTGGTGGGGAGAGAAAAATTATCCCTGATGGGGGATGGGTGTGAGATGGGGCTGCCCAAATAACTTGCCCTTGGGTGAAATTTCCCCATTTCACCCCAGCCCCCACCAGGGATAATAATAATCCTACAGTTCTATAAAGCAGTAGGATTAAATTATTACTAACTCTCAACAAATGCTAAAAGAATTCGCCCGTTCGCTGATAACGGTATGTTCCTTGACCACGTTAAATAGTTCAGAACTGAAGGAGTTAACCTTGTCTGCAAAATTCGATTTATGTATTTTGAATGGAATGGCGACTCGTCGAAAATTCATGTTTATGCAGAACTGTAGTGATCACAGATGTGGACAGAGAAATTAGATTGGATCGGATAGATTTCATTGTCCATATTCGTCCACGAAACATTTTAGGCCAAATAAAAAAAATGAATTGATTCTCAGGCAATTTTTTTTTCAAATCAGTGAGGGAGGGAGGATTTTATTTTTACTTTTTTTAAAAAAAAATTTTCGTGTAAAAGGGTTGAGTATACTCAGTAAATCTTTTTCCTGTCTTTCCACTTGAAAAAGAGAAAAGGTTGTATTTTAGTGTAATTATAGTATACCTTTTATAACTAACTGCCGTAACAACAGCTAAAAGGATTTGTATTTTATTGTTGTTTTTAATGGTATAGATCTGTCAAGCATCATGATCCATTAGAATAGACCCCACTAACCAATGCTTGGGGTAGGAGTCCTTTAAAATGGGAAACATGGCTGTAAATGAGTGGTTAAACTTGAGTTTATATCGGTGTTGCGGCCATTATTAGCCATTGTGCAGAAATATATGACCTTAAACACCAGCAAATAAATAAATAATTAAATCATGATCCAGTATATCAGAATTTTCTTTGTTACAGTTTATGGGAGAGTGCCCCTGGGCACTCTCCCATAAACTGCAACAAGAAAAACCAATTTACTGCTAACACAGCTAAATAATTATATGTCGAGAAATGTGAAAAAATTAACATTCAAAGTTTTCACAAATTCTTTAAAAAACATGACATAATAAAAATGTCTAATGAGGATGTTCAAATCCAATGAGGGAGGGCCTGAGAATCAAAACATTATTTTTTTTAGCCTTACCTGTCGAAAAAGTAATTCGAGAACATTAAATTTCAGATGCTAATTTCGTTTATTTTTCTGGATTCAATATTAAGTTTTATTTATTTATTTATTTATTTATTTATTTATTTATTTACTTATTTATATATATCGTGGCGATAAAAGATAATGTAGGATACAAAGATTCCCTCAAAAAGTGAAACATTTGATGAACAAAATTAATTTTCATGATATTAAACTAAATACCGAGGAAAGTAGTGAATAATGATACCAAAAGCTGAATGAATAACATGTAAATCGACCCGATAAAAAATATTATTTTTGCATATGAGACGAAGTTAAAAGAACAAAAACGACTAAACTGATTAAAAGGGTTGATTTCTTTGACTGATGCTGTAAAATACTTCTCTCAAAGACGGTACATGGTAATGTCGCCGCCTGATAATAATAATAACACTTTGGCCAGCCGCTGATTTGTCGCGGTTCTCGGACGAGAAGGCCATGGTTACCGCTGTACTCCCAACTGCCTCCCTATTCCCACGCTTCTCCTCTCCTCCCAACACTCGGAGACGAACTGCTTGATGATATCCCTTGTCCCATTCTTCCCAATCTCTCCGATTAGCATATTAACCCTCTCCTTTGAGTCTCCCCCTGACCACATGTCCTTCATTCTCCCATCCCACTTCCCCAATATACTCCCAGTGAATCTCATTCTTTTAGGCTGATACTTTGGGCATTCTAGAAGAAAGTGTTCCAGGGTCTCCACCATGTCCAAGTTACACATCTGGCACTCCCTTTCACCGTCTTTCCCAATTTTTCCCCTCAGCTCCAGGGATCGCGACCTCAGCTTGAACAACAGTGACCCCCCAAAGGTGCCATCAAGGTACTCTTCAAAACCTGGCTTCTCTTTATCACGCAGGCCACCCAAAGACCTCTTTGATTTGACCCCCTCTCGCCAATTACGGTTACAATCCTCCATGACCCTTTCTCTGACGATTTTTTTACCCTGGTTTGCCCCAACGTCCAGGTCCGAGATCTCCAATGAGTAGTTCTCTACTAGCTCCCTCATTTGGACCATCCACCCCGTTTTGATATTTGAGTTGAAAATTCTCAGGAACATTACTTTACACCATCGGCTGTCGGGGAGATTTACCAAATAATTAAGATAACCGAGTTTCAACAGGTCTACCCTGTCCTTGATCCTCATCCACCCAAGCTCACCCCTGATTGCTTCTAGCGCTGCGGCATTACTCGACCCCGTTATCCATCGGCCTGCATCGTTCTGCAGGATTTCTAAGCTCTTTACGGCCGTCTGGTTTAGGGGTACCACTTCCGTACCGTATGTTATACTTGGCAGCCCCACCATTTCCCAAATGGTTTTCCCCACGAAAACCTTATTGAAACTGTTTCTCCCTATAAGTTTCATTTGGTTAAGGATTCGTTTCCCCTTCAGAATCAATTTATTTGTGTGGTTCCGGTAGATGCCTCTTCCTGTAATGTTTATATTTACCCCCAAATACTCGTAATCACCCGTCTCTCCCACACTGAGAAGTTTGCTGCTCCCTTCCGGAATGCAGAACTCACCCACTCTCCACCTTCGAGTGGGGTCCACTTTGCGGCCCACAGGTATAACTTTGCTCTTGCTTTCATTAAGTTCGAGTCTCCATTTGCTCCCATATTTCCCAACAATTCCCAGCATTTTCGTTAGCCCCTCTTCGCTTTCTGACACTAGAACCATATCGTCTGCAAAAAATAGCCCTGGGATCTTCAAGTCACCAACTGCTACCCCCTCCTCGCTACGCAGGAGTTCATCTCCTAAACCTTTGATGTACAATGCAAACAGGATCGGCGAAAGGATACACCCCTGTTTTAGGCCTATCTCCATAGGCACACGTTTCGTTGTAATGTTTCCAAGGCTAAGTTCACTCTGTACATCTTTATATAATGCTTTCATAATTCCAACAAACTCGCCTCCTAAGCCCATAGCCTCCAGCTTGCGCCACATACCTTCCCTCCATACTCTACCGTATGCCTTCTTGATATCCAAAAAGGCCATAAACATCTTTTTCTTTTTTGCTTTCGCGGATTCTATCATTTGGGATAGTGTGAAAAGATGGTCAGTAACTCTCCTTCCCTTCCTGAAGCCATTCTGGATTTCTCCCAAAAAACCCTTCTCCTCAATTACCCCCTCTAGTCTCCCATAAAGGACTTTACAGAACACCTTTCCAATGTTGCTACTGACAGAGATCCCTCGATAGTTATCCAAAACTTCTTTTTCCCCCTTTTTGTGAATAAATGTCACTTTGCTTTCCCTCCACTCCTTTGGGACCTCTTGTTTTTCTATGGCTAAATTGAATAGGGCAGTTAGGCTTTCCAAGAGTTCCTCTCCCCCTTTTTTGATAAACTCGTTAGGAATTTCGTCCACCCCTCCCGCTTTTCCATTCCTCAATTTTGAGATCACCCTTCGCACCTCCTCAGTTTTGATTTCGCTGCACACGAAGTCCGAGAGATTTTCCTCGACCTGGTTCGGACACTCCGGTGGGTTCCCCATGCCCCATCGCTTATCGTTTACCTTTTCCCAGTGCTTGACTAGTTCTAATGCGATTTGATCTGGCTCTTCTGTAACTCTGCCATCTACTTTAATGCTCTGTTGGTTATTCCCTTTGTTACGTTTGTTCACCCATTTCCAAAATACGCTCGAACTCGACCCCCATGTCGTTCTTATCGTCCTAATAAGACTGCTATTTCGCACTCTCCGGTTGTCGTCTTTTATCTTGTTTACTTTATTTCGTGCTTGTTGGTATTCTTCCTTTGCTACCATGGCCTCATTGCTTTCCACCCCCTTAAGTTTTCTACTTCTCCTGTATGCAGCACATTTAGCTTTTCTAACATTTATGGACCTTTTCAGTTCTTCGTTCACTCTGTACCCAAGTTCCCGTGTTGGCACCCTAATCTTTCCTACACTTTCCTTCCCTGCCTCCACTAGGCTCGCAACTATGGCGTCGGCCATCTTCTGGACACTACCCCCCTTGTGTACGGCTGCAAGCTTTGGTTTCAGTTTTTCTTCGAACTTCACCCAGTCGGCATCCTTTTTGAGTTCCCAAATATCCTTGAAGGTTCCTTTCCTTTTCTCTAGGTTTTTGGCCCTCATCGTCACTGTAATCAAGTTGTGATCACTATCCAACTCCATTTTGCCCTCATCATCCACTTCTACCCTTATCACCTCCCTCCATAAATTCATATCTATGAGAATGTAGTCAATTATTGATTTTCTGTCGTTTCTCTCCCAGGTCCATTTCCCCTTACATCTAGCGTCCCTGTTCAGAATCTTCAGACCGAGCTCATTTGTGAAGTTCAACAGCTTCCTTCCATTCCTGTTGACTTTCTTGTCCCCACCCTCTATGCCTTCTTCCTTGTCACCTATGTGTCCATTAAAGTCGCCTATCAGGATTATACCGAGCCCCCTGTTTTCTAGTTCGGTGATATTGGACCTTAGTGTTGAGTGTATCGAGTCATTCCACTCGGGTTTACTTCCCTCCACCGCACAGTACACAATCCCAAGGGCAATACTTTTGTTTCTCAGACTGATCTTTACCCATCCAATTTCTTTTGACACATCAGCCGAGGTAATGATATCTTCCAGATCTGTAATCAGCGACGGTTTTAAATCCTCTTTAATGTACATGCCTACCCCTCCCCCCTTTTTCTGGCCTTCCGTTCGCCCTACACCTATCCACACACACCCGTTTACTTGGTCTACCCGTTCCTCGTGTCTTACCCACGTCTCGCTTAAGCCCATGACATCAAACTCCTCTGCCTCGATCAATGTAGCAATTTCACTTACTTTCCGATGGAGACCCTGGATGTTGCTATAACCCACTTTCAGGGTACCGAGGTTCATTGCCTTCCGCCTATTGGGCCCATTGTTTTCTGGTGCTAGTCTTGGTAAACTTATTCTGTCCCCCTCACTCTTGTTCACCTCACCTATGTCCACTCTCGTTATACTTGCCTCTGACCTCCCACCCCGCTCCTCTCCAAAAAAGGCTCTGCTACCCGTAGAATTTTATCCCCTAATACCCGTTTCCCCGCCCTGCTAAGATGCAGCCCGTCACGCCCGTACATGCTCTCATTGCCCCAAAACGTGTCCCAATGGTCGATAAAGGGAATTCCCAGATCAACACAGTAGTCCTCTAACTCTTCATTTAGCGCCAAAATCCTTGAGTTCCGTTCGTCCCCACCTCCAAGGACAGGAAGGACCCCGGATACGACTACCCTTGCATTCCTACTTAGCAGTTTGCCGACTAAGCCTCTATACGACTCCACCAAACTTACTGACCTTCTCTCCCTGATATTGTTGGTCCCCACAGGGACCACCACTACCGGTTCCGGTCCTGACCCTGCCACAATGCCATCTACCCGGTCCCTGAGATCCTCCACCTTCGCCCCCGGAAAGCACAAGACTGTTCGATTGGAACTATCAGGACCACAAACTACATTGTCAATCCCACGTACAATGCTGCTCCCCGCCACCACTAATTTTCTTCTTCTGGCCCCAGTTCCTATATCATCTGCACCTCCTCTCGTTTTGCAAGCTCCTGGCCCCCTCTTTCTCTTGACCGCCCTCCTTACCCCGACTGACCTATCATCATCAACAACCATCTCACCCCCCACACTTTCCCCCTCACTCTCGTCCCCAGGGGTATCAGAGTCTAAAACACTAAACTTGTTTTCTAAACACCGCCTAGCAACCTTGGCAGCCTTACGCCGACTCTGGCTTCCGGACTCGACGCAGCCCTGACCTGACGCCACCTTCCGAATTTTCCTACTAGAACCCCCCTCCTCAGTTACACCCCCCACATCAAGCATTATTCCCCCACGTTTCCTGCTTCCCAGTTCCCTCCTCGAGTCCACAACGACCTTCCACCCACCTTCCACCTCACCATCGTAGGTAACCTTCAACGGGGTAACTCCAGATACACCGGCCCTTCCCAACCTCCCTCTCAGCTCTGCAATCTCCCGCTCGAATCCAACACACTTCTCTAACAACTGTAAAATATCCCTGCAATTCGCACATATCCCACTACTCTCCATTGACCGACCACCACCATACCTCATATTACACTGTCTGCATGCCTCCGGATCCTCACTCTCCCCCACCTGCACCCCTCGACTCACCTCCCTCAGAACTCCCTTAACACCCATACTTACCTCCGTCTGAACACCCGTCGTACACTTACCATCCATGATTACAAATAATTACAAAGCCAAAATTACAAAGAGGAACTAAAAATTTGAGAAAGCGGTCGAAAACGTAAACACAACAAAACAAAACACCGAAAATGACCCGCGCGAAGATAGGGAACACGCCACTAAAATCCGACAGAGAAACTAAACTAAACACTAATATAACTATCTTTTATTACAAATCACACCTATACAACACTAAAACACTATATCGATCAGCATAAACACCTGGAAGAAAAGTATGAGATTATTAAAGCTAACTTTTGACAACTGAAATGGCTATACTCCCTGTTGGTTTCCGAGATGGATGCTATTAAAGGCAGCACAATCTGACAAGAATGTAGACGTCTTGTATGACCAATATGACATCGTATCAATACCATATGGTCTTTTCTGCAAAGGTTGCTAGACGAGACATTATAAAAAATATTTCATCGGAAGTGATGGCGCTTATTATATGTTGCTCCATTCCACTCCGCCTACCACACAGATTTGATGTATCCATACTAATATGCTGTCGATAATACACAGAACGTCACGATGTGTGAATGCGTTCGTCAATACGGGACGAGTGCCAACGTGGAAGGATAGAACGAGAGGAGCAGCCTTTCGTTCTATCCTTCGGCGATGGCATGGAATCTCGCATTGACTAACACATTCACACATCGTGGCTGTCTGTGTTTATTACCTTTTTTTAAACAATATTTTATTTCATTCATTTGAAATTGGGTTTGGCGAACAGGCTAAGCCTATATTAACACCGCACCCTTACACAGCAAAGTTACATTGTATGGTGCTTTTGCAGTTGTACAAAAGTGACAAAATATCAGGTATCAAGACAATATTTCTAAATTGGTGAAAAACTTAATTTCTAATTCATACGAAGCACAGTAAATTACAAAGCATTTAATCCAGACACCCGTAAGTCCGCCATGACATGCATATTGCCCACATTAAGATAGACAACGTACATGCCATGATGGCGAAAACTCAGCTACAAATGAAGTATTTGAAAGATGGATTACTTCTAATACATACCAGGGTAACTTACAAAGCTGCCGACCGGTTTATCACTTGCTATAATAAGTTTTCAAACCTTCTGGTTTTGATAATGTATTCTTGTACAGTGTTGAAAACAAAAATGTTGAGCGAGTGTTTCCATTGGGTAGCACATCGATAGTTTTGTCATCGTTTTCCAGTTTGTTAAACTTCATTTGGCGTTCTTGCACGTAAAAAGGACAAGAAAGTACATAATGACTGGAGTCTTCATAGTGATAGCCACAGCGACATTCCGGATTATCCCCTATAAATCTATGACCATTTAGTTCGCTACAGTTTTAAGGAAGTTTACAGTGGATAATCTGTGCTTTTGCGGCGTAATAATATTTAGGGACAATGATGTCATCAATTGCCAAGGCCTTTTTCAGGACATTTACTGTTACATTGTTTCTGATGTTCTCGTGTAGGGTATTCCAAAGCCTCACAGCAGATGAAAGAAATGAGTTTGAGAACCGCTGCGTGTTGCATTTAATTTCCAGTAATAAATTGGTCGTTCTTAGCGGTTAAGGAATCACTTCTAAAAATGAACTAGGGATTAACAATCGCATGCAATTGTGGGGGAGTTCTGCATTCCGGAAGGTAGCAGTAGACTTCTTCGTGTAGGAGAGACTAGTGACTATGAGTACCTGGGGGTAAATATAAACATCACAGGAAGAGGCATCTACCGAAACCACAAAAATAAATTGATTCTGAAGGGGAAGCGAATCCTTAACCAAATGAAACTTATAGGGAGAAACAGTTTCAATAAGGTTTTCGTGGGGAAAACTATTTGGGAAATGGTGGGTCTGCCAAGTATAACATACGGTACGGAAGTTGTACCCCTAAACAACACAGTTGTTAAGAGCTTGGAAATCCTGCAGAACGATGCAGGCCGATGGATAACAGGCTCGAGTAATGCCGCAGCGCTAGCAGCGATCAGGGGGGAGCTTGGGTGGATGAGGATCAAGGACAGGATAGACCTATTGAAACTCGGTTATCTTAATTATTTGATAAATCTCCCCGATAGCCGATGGTGTAAAGTAATGTTCCTGAGAACTTTCAACTCAAATATCAAGACGGGGTGGATGGTCCAAGTGAGGGAGCTAGTAGAAAACTACTCACTGGAGATTTCGGACCTTGACGTTGGGGCAAACCAGGGCAATAAGATCGTCAGAGAAAGGGCCAGGGAGGATTGTAACTGTAATTGGCGAGAGGGGGTCAAATCAAAGAGATCTTTGGGTGGCCTGCGTGATAAAGAGAAGCCTGGTTTTGAAGAGTACCTTGATGGCACCTTTGGGGGGTCACTGTTGTTCAGGCTGAGGTCGCGGTCCCTGGAGCTCAGGGGAAAAATTGGGGAAAACAGTGAAAAGGAGTGCCAGATGTGTAACTTGGGCGTGGTGGAGACCCTGGAACACTTTCTTATAGAATGCCCAAAATACCAGTCTAAAAGAACAAGATTCACGGGGAGTATAATGGGGAAGTGGGATGGTAGAATGAAGGACATGTTTTTAGGGGGCGACTCAAAGGAGAGGGTTAATATACTAATCGAAGAGATTAGGAAGAATGAGGCAAGGGATGTCATCAAGCAGTTCGTCTCCGAGTGTTGGGAGGAGAGAAGAAGCGCGGGAATAGGGAGGCAGTTGGTAGAACATGGGTAACCAAGGCCTTCTCATACGAGAACCGCGACAAATCAGCGGCCGGCCGAAGTGTTATTATTATTATTGGGTATATCCACTTTAATCATTTTAAATATAGTTACAATTTTATGCCGTTTCCTACGTTCCTTTAAAGTTATAAAGCCTGACTCTTTATAAATAAGATTATGACTTGTGTCTCGGGGGGTACTCCAACTATCGTGCGTAACTCATCTAACTGTAAATTCTCGAGGAGTATCACTGCAGTTATCCCATACTACATCCGCATAGTCAAACAATGGGAGAATAAAATATATATAGAATGTTTCTAATGCGGATCTAGAGAGTCTGTATTTTAGACTTCTGAGGCAGTTTATCATCGGACTAATCTTTTTCACAACCATGTCGACGTTAGCGTCCCAGGAAGCGGTTTTAGAGAATTGTTATAGGATAGAAAATGAGAAAGTTTGAAGTAAATATTTTTCTATGTAAATCAAGTGTTTCCAATATTTTTTTTGTATGAATTAAATTGTATTGTATAAGATTATTAATTATTGTTTAAGTCTATATTGAGAGCCGTGGGCAGGCTTGGTGGGATTAACTTTTAGAGAATTATTTATTTGTTCAGTTGCATTGACAGCTTGTGTTATCAAACATTACTGGCAGTATTAACAGATTAGCTGTTAATACGATACATAAAATAGTCAATGACATGTTCGAAAGGTGAACATAACAAGCTATGTGGGCAGTTACCAGTTAGCGTGTTTACATGGTAACTGTTGTCACTGACACCCGGAGAAAGTATATAAGTTCTTACATGGCTGGGAAAAGTTACCTTCTAATAAAGCAGAACATCAAAACCAAAACCATTAAAACTAATCACCTCGATGCAGAGGTGATTGCAACTCAAATCACAGTCCACAATAAAAACATCGCGATTGTTTGTTATTACAACGACCCAAGCAAAATTGTTTCTGACACTGTCTTTGAATGCTTTACGAGGAAATACAAACACTGCATTTTCCTCGGCGACTTCAATGCCAAACAGCTGTACTTTGGCTGTAACAAAACCACCCCAACGGTGAAGCCCACCCCGAAATAACAAAAAAACATAACCTTCATGTGGTTATGAATGACAGCTCAGCAACTTATATCGGTAACAACCCATTATTCTCGATCTAATTATCGCCAGTGACTCCCTTATAAACCACATCGATGACCACTGGGTCGGCGATGATGACTTAGGCAGCGATCACCTCCCGGTCCATGCCTCACTGCAGCTAGGAAATGGCCCACTCAGGTACCACCCCCCCCCCCCCCTCTCCGCAGAAATTTCAGAAAAATTAATTGGAACCTCTACCGCGACATCATCGATGTCAAACTCACAAACACCCCCTATCTAATGCAGCAGAACTAGAAACCCAATGCGAGGGCACAGAGAAAATCATCAACTCAACCCTAAACGAAATATGCCCAAAAGAAGAAGTGCGCCCCTGGAGAAATACTATCTCGGGCGACACACTGTCACTAATCAAAACTAAACGGAAAGCTCTTCGCGCTCTTAAAACCGAAACCGACCCGGTAAGAAAGCTGACCTCAAAAAACCATACAACCGCCTTCATGGCGAAGTCAAAGAAGTCCTCAAAGCTGAAAAACAAGCCAACTGGGAAAAGGTAACAGCCAATCTAAACGGGGTCCAAGGTGCTAAACAATTCTGGGACTCATTCGAAATCCTAACTGGGCAAAAAACAAGGACGGCAAAGCCGCAGCCAAACCTCTTAAAAGGGAAGACGGTTCCTTCACGCGCACCGACAAAGACAAGGCCGGTACCTTTGCCGGCCTTCGAAGAAAAACGCATCTCCCGTATCAAGGCGCTGGCAATGATGACGCCGTCATAAACGCGATTGATGACTTCATCAATGAACACCCTGATATCTACCGTGACAACAAATTCGATAACGAACCAGAAGACGGGGATGGCGATGACCTCGTCACCCCCATCACCAATGACGAAATCATCAACGTCATTAAAAAATGCAAAAATTCCTCCTCACCCGGCGAAGACGAAGTTGGCTACAGAATTCTAAAACAAAGCCCAAATTCCTTAATCGAAAAACTAAACAGACTGTTCAACGCTTGCCTCACCCATGGCCACTTTCCCAAATGTTGGAAAAAGCCATCGGTGTCATGATACCAAAACCTGACAAGGACCCTTCCGATCCAGCCAGCTACCGCCCAATCAGCCTCCTCACCTTCATTTGTAAGACATTCGAACGAATCCTTACCAATCGGTTCAGGGGGCACCTTGGAGACAACGATTTTTTCAATAAGTGGCAAAGAGCCTATAGAAACCGCAAAGAAGGCATCGAGCATGTTTTCCGACTGGTCACTCAAATGAAAACCACGATCAACAATCAGCAAATAGGCGCGGCAGTCCTGTTAGACGCCGAAAAAGCATTTGACTCTGTTTGGCACAACGGGATGCGCTGCAAATTATCAAAAATGAGACTCCCCATGAAATTGCTCAGATTACTGTCCTCTTTCTTAAATGATCGCGAAATTAAAGTCAGAGTGAACAATGAAATGTCTGACAATGTCCCCCTTGAAGCGGGAACCCACAAGGATCCGTCCTAAGCCCCCTTCTTTACATCTTCTATGTAAATGATCTTAATTTCTCCGAGGATCGTGTTCAAGTCTCCCAATTCGCGGATGATAAGGGCCTCTGGGACTCTAATAATACGGCCAATCTGCTCCAAAAAACCCTGCAACGCGCTCTCGATGACCTAGAACAATGGTCTGCCAAAAGGAGAATTAAGCTAAACGCCAGTAAAACCCAACGAATCACCTTTACTTGCAAGACAAATAAACGTGATTTTGACCTAAAACTAATGGATAACACCTTCCCAGAATGCAAAGAGTCGAAATTCCTGGCCATCACCATTGATCAGGAATTTCAATGTTGTTGAAGATGGTACACATAATGCCGGCATCCGGGGTGACCATCCAGGTGGCAATTTTTGCAAGGTCGTCGTTGTGAATTTTGGCTGAAAGCTTTGCATCTTCTACTGCTAAATACAATGTGGTATTTTCGGCATATAGCTTTATATTCGACACAATATTATTTACAATATCATTAATATAAACATTAAACAAAATCGGTCCTAATACTGAACCTTGTGGGACTCCTGCTGGTACTAATTAACTCGTAGACATTTCTTCGTTAATGATGACACATTGGGAACGGTGTGTTAGATAACTTTCAAACCACAATAGAAGGTAACCCCTTATTCCCATTGAACTGAGTTTATGTAATAGACATTTATGCCAAACTCTATAGAAACCCTTACTAATATCACAAAATACGACTCTAATATTCAAGTTCAGTGAGATATCCTGATCAATATCAAGTAATTACATGTAGTAAATCGTACTTTCTCCTGGAATGAAGCCAGATAGTGGGATTAAGAGGTTATTTTCAGTTAAGAAAGAAAGTAAATGCTTGAATATAATTTTCTCCAGAATTTTACTTACATTACTAGTTAGGGAAACGGGGCGGTAATTTCTTTTATTATGTATTGATTCTTTCTTATGTATAGGCACGCCTTTTGCCATCTTCGATAGATTGGGAAAGGTTTTGCTTGTTAATGAAAGGTTGAACAACCTAGTGGGGTAGCAAATTTATGAGCGCACAATTTAAAAATTTTGTTATTTATTTCATTTGGACCGCTTGCTTTTTTAGGATCAATTTTAAGAAAAATAGCTATTACCTCTTACTGGCTGATATTCACTTCTTTCAAATAAAAATTATTAAACGCCAGGGGAGGTAACTCTTTGTCTTTTCTTGTCATTGACTGAGCCGGACTGTTCTTTGAAAAAGTCATTCAGTAGATCAGCAATAGCTTTTGCATCAATGACTACTTCCTCATTTTCTTCTAAGGAGGGAAAACTGTTATTCGTATTTAGTTCCTTAGAGAATGATCTTAAAGTACTTCACCAATTGTCTTCACTAAAATTGCAGGTTGAAACGGTATTTTCAAGTTTTATGTTATGCTCAGCTTTATGAGCTTTTCACGCGATCTCATCATTTTTTTGTATTGAAGAATTCATCCAGGATTTATCATTGGGTCGAATGAGAACCGTTTTGGGGGGAATATATTGTTTTGCAGTATTTATGATATACTCAGTCAGGCATTCGGTTGAGTCATTTACATTATTATTGAACAAATCACCCCAATATGTTTGTGAGAAATGACTACATAACTCATTTATTTACATCTCATTGTAATTCCATACTCTTCCCAGGAAAGGTTTATTGCGAAGGTTTTGTGATTTTAGGACTACTCCAGTTGCGTGGTGGTCACTACAGAAAGGCAGGATTATTAAGCATTTTTCTACGTGATTTTTGCAGGATACTAAAGCAAGATCGATTAGTTTACGCGAATTAGTTTAAACAATATTTATTTGAAATTATGTTATTTGTATACAGTGCGCAACAGGTACAAAGAAGAACAAGCAACACAATGTACAACAGTACGCAAAATAACAAAGGTAAACGAAGATAGATCGCTGTATATGAGAGGGATTCGAGGGAAAGCTATCAGCTTATGTAAGTCGTCTCCCTCTTTCGTTTATCAATTCCCTCGGCAGGTGGTGCCAGTCAGTAGTTACACGTACACATCATTACCCGCAGGCCCAGCCCACGGAACCAAACGTCGACTTGAAAAAAAAACCTTTCTGATGCCATTTAGGCATTTTTCTGTCTTCAAGACACAGCTACCAATTGGGGTCGCGAGCCAGGTCTCCAGACCCAGATCGAATACGCGTGGCAAGAGTGTGAGAGGGCAGACACCCGGGCACAGATGTGCAAGAATGTATCAACTACAACAGTAATATTTTAAGAAAAATTAGAAAAGAAAAAAGCAAACGAGAAAAAGAAGAAAACATCGAAGAAAAGGAAAAAAAAATCTAAATGACGGCCAGTCTGAATGCATAATGCATTAGGTGCCCTCGAGAAATACGTAAGGCAGTATCTTATTTCATCAATTCTTCTGGTAAGGAGATATATAAATGAATCCAAACTACGAAGACAGTCCATCTGAAGGTGGGCTGAAATGAAGTTTGATAAGTGTGGAGGGGAATATACGTGATGCTATGCTAGTTTGATACTATTATTATTAGTTAGTAATATTGAATTATTGGGTGGCCCAATGTTATGTAACAAGTCATGCGAATCAGTTATTGGAATCGCTTACTTGATAAGATAAAGTCATGTACCACTTCAACGATGACACGATTGTTTTCGTTATTCAGGAATTCTGAACCAAAAAGAAGTGTGGATGTGCCTGTTTCAAAAGGAAGAAGGTTAATCGTGTAATTACGTGCGTCTGAGAAGATTGGATAATGGAAGAAAAAATTATCAGGAGTCTCTTGCTCGCCACACTGACACAAAGGGTTTGGTGATAAATGATTATCGTACAGGTGGGAGTTGAGGTTACAACACTGTAGACGTAGCCTGCAATGATATATTTGAGCTGTGCGAGATTTCGCGTTGCTGTAGAACATTGGAGGTCGTTGGATTCCCTTGTTTAGGAAGGTCTTGAAGTTGATAAGTGACGAGTTCTCGCGAACAGGGAGCGGCAGATTATTCCATTCGTCCGTAACACTTGGGATGAAGGAAGACTTGTACAATTGAGTCCGACAAAAGGGAACTCAATGGTTAAGACTTGTTCGGAGACTGATTGCTGAGCTGGTTAAAAAGGTAAGAGGGGCACTTTATTGGAGATGTATGGAGGTAACGTGTAATGATACATTTTAAAAAACTGAATCAGCTTATGTTTGCGACGTCTTTCATTAAGGTGGTCCCATTGCGTTTCACGATAGAGCAAAGTCTTCCTGGCACTGACTGTTGCCCCCGTGATGATCCTTGCTGCTGCAATTTGTATTTTTTCCAGTTCGTCCACTTTGGTTACAGGACAGTTATCCCAAATGGTATCAGCATATTCAAGAAGAGGTCTAATGAAGGCAAAGTATATTTTTTCCAAAATACTACGATCCAGAGTAAACTTGTGCCTCCTCAGCAAGTCTAAACGGGACCAGGCTTTAGAGCAAATATGTTCGATGTGGTCGTTCCATGTACACGTGCTATTCAGTATGACTCCTAAATGTTTATGGTTGGAAACTTCAGATATCTGAGAACTGCCTAAGAATAAAGGTGGATGGGAGGTGGGGTTGTTTTTACACGAAATTAACATGCTTTCTGTTTTGTTGGGATTGAACTCAACCAACCATGTTTTAGCCCAATGTTCAATTGTGGCCAAATCATGATTTATTAAAATTGACGCTTGTTCAGGGTTCTCTATAATTAGATATAAAGACGTATCATCTGCAAAGAGACGTATACTGCTAAGCAGGTTATCCGTTATGTCGTTGGTGTATATAAGGAACAGTAAGGGACCGAGAATGGACCCTTGAGGAACACCAGCGGTGGCGGGCCTCCATGGAGACGCCCCCGACGCTATCACAACTCGTTGTAACCTACCTGCAAGGTACGATTTCAAGAACAACAATAGTTCGCTCAAGACGCCAATACTCTCCTGCTTGTAGATAAGACCAGAGTGCCATACTTTATCAAAGGCCTTACTGACATCACAGAACACCATCTCAACTTCTTTGCCTTCATCTAGTGCGCGACAGAATTCATCATAAATATCAGTTAGTTGGAGGACAGTTGAGTCGCCAGGTCGAAACCCTGACTGAAATTGACTGAGGACATTATTTTCAATCAGAAACGCCCACAAGCGCTTAAATACACATCTTTCGAGTATTTTACCAACACAGCTGATCAATGATATTGGGCGATAATTAACAACAGAATTGGACGGTTGCTTTTTCAGGACTGGAGAGACATTTGCTTTTTTCCACAACGATGGAAAGTACGAGCTGTTCATCAGTATGTTAAATAAGATCGGAAGTGGTTCGCATAAGGAGGAATGACATTCTTTTAGTAGACGTGGGCTTATGAGATCAGGACCAGAAGCCTTGGACACTTTTATCGACTTCATTACAGTTTCTACTTCGCTACAATGTAGGGTGATGCTACCAATACTTTGGGAAGCACGGAGTGGTGGGTCTGGCAGGGAAGCATTCGAATCATGAGCTGTTGAGATTGGACTGAAGTATTCGTTGAACACTTCCACTTTCTCAGCATTTGATGAGTATAGTTTATTTGAGTGGATGAGAGTGGGAATTCCTACTGCGTTACTGCAGCCGACAAATGTTTTTTAAAGTCTTCCACCACTGTGATGGTGGTGTTTCTTTACTCCTTAGTGTGAACTAAATTTTTGACAAGTATAACGCTTTGGCCTTCCTAACAGCCGACACAACTTCATTTCGTTTCAGTTTATATTTAGCCCGGGCGCGTGGAAGATCAAATCGCTTAGCAATGCGATAAAAACGTTTCCTCTGCCTGGTCAGTAATCTTATTTCGTTGTGCATCCATTCTGGTTGGTCTATTCTGGTAGTAATGAATTTACTGGGTATGTGGATTGAGGCAACATCGAGTATTTTGTTGGTAAAGTTGGAAACTATAGTGTCAAGACAATGATTATCAAAGAGAGCGTCCCAGTCGACGCTAGAGAAAGCTTCACTTAGTGCTTCGTAGTTACCCTGGGAATAAAGCCATATCCTCCTCTTAAAGGAGAGAGGTGGTGGTTTATAGAATTCAACTTCAGTTGAAATGGGGCAGTGGTAGCGAATCATGTCCGGAATAACCGGTTCAAGGACCTCACCATTTTTAATGTTAATTGTGTCACTGAGAGCAAAGAGATCTAATAATGAAGCCGATGATTCAGTGAAATAAGTTGGCTCGCTCACTACCTGTGTTAAATTAAAATAATGCTGAAGTTCAGAAAAACCGCTTCGAGACGAAACCATTTGGTTGTCATTGAAGTCCCCTGTGACAATTAGGTCCACGATAGACGTGTCTCTAGATTTTTCGATGGATGCCGATATGGCTTCCCGTGCATCTGGGGGACTATTGGGTGGCCGATAGAAAACCCCTAATAATAACGACTTAGATCATTTTGTGAATATTTCAGCCCACAGGCACTCTGTGTTCAGTGTATGGAGATCCGGTCTTGGTCGAAATGAGATACCGTCTTTGACGTAAATGGCGACCCCACCTTCCCTTGTCGAACGATTGAATCTCAATGGTTCGTGAAACCCTTGAAGAAAGACATCGGATGTGGGATCGAAGCTTTGCAGCCAAGTCTCAGTCAAAGTCACAATATCAAAGGATGCGAATTCACATTGAACCATATCTATTTTTGGGTTTTAGACTCTAGGTGTTAAGATGAACAATTTTTAAAGTGTTCTCGCTGTGATCTAAATTAAGAGAATTTGGGCCAGGATTAGTTTCGATGTCACCGGACAATAATGAATGTGCGGCCGAGTAGAACAACGAAGTGACAAGGAACGCAGAGATTAACACTTTCAATGTAAGCATAGCCTTACAGACGTCTATCGCAATGCAAGGAAATTAAATTTCACAGATGTCCCTCGCACTGCAAGGAAATGAAGTTTCACCAGATGGATTTACTAAATGATGGGTAACGGAAACTCTGAAGTGGTCAATAAATAAAGCAAACATAACAGTGAAACTTTCATGCAGCCCAACCCCACTGAGTCGAAGGAGCATGTAAGTTAGAACACAAGTAGATCTCTCTTTAGGCAAACAATACTTCAAGATACTACAATATACTTTGATGTTAAAAGTAATAATAATAACAATAATAACTCTTTGGCCAGCCGCTGATTTGTCGCGGTCCTCATAAGAGAAGGCCATCATTCCCCCTGCACCCCACCCCCTCTTCCCCTCCTCTCCTCCCAGCATTCAGATATATACTGCTTAATAGTGTCCCTCACTTCCTCTTTTTCAATTTCTTCAATAAGCATTCCTACCCTCTCCCTCGTGTCCCCCTTCAGCCATCTATCCTTTGTTTCTTCACCCCACTTCTGCATTATTCTTCCAGTAAATTTTATTCTATGAGGTATATACTGTGGGCATTCCAAGAGAAAATGTTCCAGGGTCTCCACTACTCCAGAGTGGCACATTTGGCATCCCTTTTCTCCATCTCTCCCAATTTTTCCCCGAAGCTCCAGTGATCTTGATCTCAGTTTGAACAGCAGTGACCCTCCAAAGGTGCCATCTAGGTACTTCTCAAAAGCTGGCTTTTCTTTATATTGTAACCCCTGCAGTGATCTTTTCACGCTAACCCCTGCTCGCCAGTTTCGATTGCAATCTTCCATGACTCTCTCTTTGACAAACCTTTTGCCTTCTTTCATTCCTACTTCTATGTTTGTGACCTCTATAGAGTAATTGTCCATTAGTTCCCTCACATGTTTTGACCACCCCGTATCTATATTAGAATTCCAAATGGTATCGAGCATCAATTTGCACCACCGGTTGTCAGGCAGGTTTCTCAAGTAGTTAAAGTAACACAGTTTTCCCAAATCTACCCTGTCCTTGATTTTCATCCACCCAAGCTCCCCCCTTACTGCTTCCAAAGCTGCAGCATTACTCGACCCTGTTATCCATCTGCCGGCATCATTCTGAGTACTTTCCATCTTCTTAATAACGGTTTGGTTTAATGGAATCACGTCCGTGCCATACGTTATACTTGGTAAACCCACCCTCTCCCACAGTGTTTTCCCCACAAAGACCTTGTTGAAACTATTTTTCCCTAAAAGTTTTAGTTGGTTCAGAATTCTTTTCCCCTTCAGAATCAGTTTGGCTGAGTAATTTCTGTACACCCCTCTTCCCGTTATATTTATGCTTACCCCTAGATACTCATACTCTCCGGTTTCTCCTACAGTGATTTGTTTGCTTTCCCCTTCGGGGATTGAGAACTCCCCCACTCTCCATCTCTTCGTCATATCTACCTTGCGTCCAATGGGTATTACCTTGCTTTTATTTTCATTTAGTTCGAGCCGCCAAGTGTTCCCTATCCGAGCACGAAATGATTCAAGAGAGCACATTATTAACTATTGTGCTGCCTGTTGATGTGAAAAAAGTTGTCTTAGGGTGCAAAAAATGTATTCAGATTGGCTTGGGAAGGTTGTGGTTTAGAATAGAGAGTAAGAGATACTTAGATTGGAGTGTAAAGATACATATACATAAGACACAAAGAAGAGGTATAACTTAGTATATACAAGTTGATTGAGAAGTGATTATAAAACATATAGGTTGAGATCTGCTTTGACGGGCTCAGTAGTTGCTGTACTTAAACGATGCAGATTTTCAGTAAATTAATATATCATTTCTCAGATCGGTGAAACCAAGAGAATTTTGTGAGCTAAGTAGGGCAAAAACCAATGTGTGTGGTCGTAAAACTGAGTATATCAGTGTTGGGAAGGGGGTGGATGGTGAGGCTAGATTGTTGGTGGGGACAAGTTGGTGCATTGGTGATTTTCATGGCTTAAAGTTGACAACTTTCTGGCTTTTGTCATATTATTCGCACAGGCTGGCGGAAATATAACAAAAAATCATGTAGCAGTTTGAAGTTGCCAACCTTAACAAGTCAGATTATCTATTTATTTATTGGTCTTTAACGCCACTATTCTGCCGTTATGACTAAATGTGACCGGAACAATGGTGTGAAGTCAAGGTTAGCCAATCTTACACACCCTTGCTGCCCATTTTAGAGATCGTCTTACACCAAGCATTCAACGGTTGGAAGGTCCTAATTAACCAACAAGGCAGAACTTGTTTAACAGTAAACAGACACTGCTTCGGGCCTCGCGGTTCCCATGGAGAACAAGTCGGGTATGTTTACGCGAATTGTCGGTAATAGGAGTGGGAGAATCTATCACTTGTGTCAAACTAAAATGATTTTCCAAGTGTGAGATTTTAGGGTGTGTTGTCACGAGACAATTGGCATTGAAGTCTCCAAATAAAACGCATTTTAACGACATGTCTGTTCTAGTTGCTTGAATCGAGTCTTCATTTAAGTCCCAATACATGTTATTACTAGCAGGCGGCCTATATAAAACACCCAGAATATATTTTTGATTTTGGAGTCGTACCTAAGTCCAAATAAGTTCAAAATCCGGTCTCTCTAAATCAAGACGACGTTTAAAAATTATTCCTGTCTTTATGTACACAGCCACCCCTCCCCCTAGTCCATGGCCTCGATCCTGACGCAAAGGGGTGTGATAACCTGGGATGTCGAGATTGTCATTTTCTACATCAGCAGTTAGCATTGTCTCTATCACACCTATAATATCACAACACCCCAACTCTGCATGGAGTAGGTCTTTTTCATTACGAAGTCCCCTTATATTAATATGTATTATTCTGTCTGTGTTGATTATTCGCCTTTATGACACACAATTCATTAATTTAAAAATTCACACACCACGCAGTTCTGACGTCTGCTTGAAATAAAAACAAAACAAAACTGAGATGTGATTGGCAGGTGTGATTGATCGATACGCAAACAGAAAAATATAAATGAAAATTGTGTCAACATTGGTCATTTGTTCGTATTTTTAAGAAATTAGCTACCGTTATCTGAGAGATATTCGTTTCAAAGTCAAAACTGGAGTGTTATAAAATCGTCCCCACTGATAGAATACGTTCAATATCCTTAATTTCGGTGGATTTGGACGCTAAGCAGAAACATTTTCCAATGATATACGATTTGTCGGCTGCCACCACAGCTTCCGAATTGATCTAGGTCAGAATGCAACATTTCGATTGTCCGATTATGAAAATGCACGGAGTTTAGTTCTTTTGATGGAACCATGACGTCAGGTGGAAAAATAGTCCATCAACGAAATGCGTATGGAACACGTGTTCCGTAGGGATTTGTAAATGTGGAGCTGGGGGGGGGGGGGAGGGGGAGTAATAGGCGTGTACCAACTGCTGATATGGCAATCACTGAATGGAATTTTGAAATCAGTGACAGGCTTGTTCAAAGCCTGCTCTTCTGTACTGGCTACCCTGGTGTTACCGGAGATACTAACATGCCCAGGTAGCCAGCAAAACACGACATCATGTTGGCAGTATTTTATTTATAACATTACGACCCACTGGTATAAGCTTGTCGCAAGCAGATCACAAGCAGGTCAAGAAAGGCGCCACTCTTGTGATTACAGTACCGTCATTAAAACATTATCATATTACAGGCGTGGTCATAATCTATGAGTTAACTAGCATTAAAACAAATTCTATATTTTGTGTAGTAGTTTTGGTTTATTAAAGGTCGGACTCGTTGTCAATACTTCGGTAAAACGCTCAAGTTTTCATCCCTACTTATATCGCCATGAAAATCGACTTTCAATAAAAGTTATTTCTCTTGAAATTATTAGACGAGCTAGGAAGGAACAATTAAGTAGCAGGTGATAGTTGCGAAAAACCCTATGGCATGAGTAGAAAATAAAGTCAAGTTTCCTTTTGTTACTTTGAATAAATGAAAACAAAAGACAGGTCTCGGAGCTGTCTGTTGTTTTCGTTTGTTAAAAGTTAAAAATGAAAATTTTGCATTTTATGGAAAGGTAATTAGAAACAACTAGTTCACAGATAATCCGCCATTAAGAACATCTGCCAGTATATCACGTACCAACATATTGGCTCTTTGTTTAGCGCATGTGTTTTCACAGTAAGTTGCAAGTTTTTTTTCTACCTGTCAGGGCAAAGCCAGCCTAAATATATGTAAAGATATTGTAAGTTCAAAATATATTCCGCATCAAGGCGAAAAACCCACGTGAATTTCACTTCTCTGTAAAGCTGGACGTAGAAAAAACACACGTGGTGTATATCCAGCTTTAGCGCAGGGACCCAGGGGAGAAACGGTATGTTAGATAAGGTCTAATCTCGTTTAGTTTCTACAGTAGTCGGAGTCTTACGAGACGTAATCGGTTTTCGTCACGGCTAATTGAGAAACGAGATTCTAAAAGATAGAAATGTCGTGTCATCATTAGTTATGGCAATGCGTGTCAGGAACGAATCACCGTTAAGTCACGCGTGAGTTAACTTGTATTGATTCTGCCTCGATATACGTCATCTCCCACCGTTTTGACAGGTGGACAGATGAGCGTCGGTCCACCTGACAGTTTAGGGTAAAAAGTATATATATACCTGGAAGAGCAGAGCATTAGACACACACTTGGGGTCACACACACGTTGGTGAAGTCCAGGACAGGCGGACTCTGTTTCCTGGCATAAGGGTACCTTCGATCACAGGACCCTGAAACGGCTGGAATCGCCAGAGAGGGCATTCCATGATTGATTTAGCTTAAAGTTGATAGGCGGCTACGGGGCCGAATTCGTGAGAAGGAACACCCCAGGTGGAACGTTAAAGTTTAGATTGTCGAGTAGCAGGTATCGTCCTGCAATAGTCAGAAGTGTAGGTTAATTGTATTGTGCGTATTAACCCTTTGAAGCGTCAGCCTGATTGCGTTCTGAGTAGTTTATTTTGCTGTCGGAACATCGTAATACCGACTGGAGATCGGTGTGAGTGACAATTTCGCCCTAGTACAAAAAAGGGCATTTGTGAATCGTGAATTCAACCAGGAACGGTGGATATTTCAATAGGACTTTCACGGAGGACTTTCAAAAGGCACATAAGGTATGAGTAGACAATATCTGACCCAAATCAGAAGTACGGTGGTTTATAGATGACGAACATTGCTGGTCGGAACCCTCCGACAGCCAGAGGTACAGTTACGCGCAGACGTTGACATTTGAGCCTAAGCGGGTGAAGCTCTTATGGCGAGCTCACAGTAATAACATTTCAGATTTGTGAAGCTCTTATGGCGAGCTCACGGTAGTAACATTTCCAGTGTGTAGACTATAGTGCCAGTACAGGGCTATAGAATGACTATATGATTGTTTAGAATTATTTAACCGTAGTGACCCATTTTCTGTGAAAAGAATTGAATTGTTGATTGTTGAAATATTGAAACGGATTTATTTTTATGTGTAAATAAAAGAATCGTTGTTACTTTAAATCATTCTTTCCATTATACAGCCTGAAGTGATTAGGAATCACACCTAACGGAAATCGAACCTATTTCAGGCCAATTTGGCAGAGAAGGAATCACGGCGTCGGTCTAACTCAGCTCTCTGCGCCGAGTTCGCGACACTTGGATTCCGACCCTCCACGTTGGTCTAATTTTCCCGCAACTTCATCAGCGGGACTAAATAACCCCACGTCAGCCCAGGCCTTACGGGGCCTTAGGTGTTCCCTGACATTGATTGGCGAGCGCTACCAGGATATTTCTAAAAGGTAAAAAATGGCTATATGGAAATTTTGTTTTATTTTAACGGCGGTTCTGTTTAGGTTTTGACGCGTTCGGTCAGTTGATGCCGTTCAAGGGTTTAATATCGCAGTACAGTAGTCCCCAAGAGGATACTTAATAGCCATTATAACTGCGGTAGGTTTCAGAGTATTGGGGCGTTTAACTACGTTAAATTACAGAGGTAAATTAGGATCAATTGCCATATTTTTTTTTTCTTTCTTTCTTTTCCTTCTTCATTCTTTCTGACGAGTGTTGAAGATAGAAAGAAAAAATCAAAATGGATGTTGTTACACCCCTCGCCCAACTGGTATCATTAGGCAAGGAAATGGGCCTTGAGGGAGCTGAACTTCAGAAGTTCGTTAAAGATGAGCAGAAACGTGAGGCCAAGGAGATTGCCTTACGCAATGACGCAAGGGAGAGAGAGGCCCAAGCAGTAAGGGAGGCAAAAGAGCGAGAGATTCAATTAGAACGAGAGCGTGAGAAAGACGCAAGAGAGGCGAAAGAGAGAGAGATTCAATTAACAAACGAGGCGAGGGAGAGAGAAGCCCAATTAGAACGAGAGCGTGAGAAAGACGCAAGAGAGGCGAAAGAGAGAGAGATTCAATTAGCAAATGAGGCGAGAGAGAGGGAAGCCCAATTAGCAAGGGAGGCAAGGGAGGCAGAACGGGAGCTCGAACAACAGAGGCACGAGAGAGAATTAGAGCTCCTCAGAGCAAGGGCCGATGTGGAGAATGAAAGTCGGCGCTCAGGGGATGGGAGTGCAGGGGTAGCAATTCATGCCCCACGCCCCCATCTCGCTCATTTCAATGAAAACACAGATGACTTGGACTCGTACTTGGAGAGGTTCGAGCGTTTTGCCTCCAGTCAAATGTGGCCAGAAGACACATGGGCTATGTGCTTGAGCCCTTTGTTGTCAGGTAAAGCCCTCGAGGCTTATACCAGTATGCCTCCTGCACTTCTTAATGACTACGGTGAGCTGAAGAATGCCATCCTTCGGAGATACCAGCTCACTGAAGAAGGATTCCGGACCAGGTTCCGAGAGATTAAGCAGGAGAAGGGAGAAACAGTGCCTCAGTATTTTGCCCGAGCTAGGCGGTACTTTGACCGCTGGACTGATCTCGCAGAAGTGAATGAGTCGTATGGAGCCCTGCGAGATCTATTTCTCCGGGAGCAGTTTTTAACTACATGCTCCAAGGAGTTGGGCCTGTTCATCAAGGAAAGGGGGCCGCCCACCTATGATGAGATGGCAACTGTGGCAGAACGCTACATCGAGGCCCACGGTGGGAGTGTAAACGCACCCAAATTGGCTAGGGGTGGGGCAAACGGGTTGGCAATGGCACCCGTAAGGCAACACCATCCCGACCCTCCTGCGTCGCAGACCAGCCGGAAGGGGAGCGCTCCCAAGGACAACACTTGTTTTATCTGCAACAAGCGGGGTCATATTGCCAGGGACTGCTGGCAGAAGCAGGTAAGGACCACTGGGAACATTAGACCACCTCAGCAGGGGGCCGGGAACGCAGCGCCAAGGGGTTGGAAGCAAGGTGACCGCGTAGATCCAGGGCCCAGTAGGCAGACGGCAGCGTTCTGTCAAACTATCGGTCCAGAACACAGTCCCCTCCGGGAATGTATACAAGAGGGAGAATTAAGGCTGGAAGGCGGGAAGGTTGTCCCGATAATAAGTGGCATGTGTGAGAGGCTCACAACTTCGCAGGAGAAGGTTGATATGCCAGTGTACCCAGGGTATGTGGGACAAAGGGAGATCCGTCTGCTCCGGGATTCTGGGTGCTCCTCTGCAGCGGTTAGAAGGCAACTGGTTGACGACAAGCAATTGTTGGGTCGTGACCATTTGTGTATTTTGATAGATGGGACCGTTAGAAGGTTCCCCATCGCGAGGATAACGGTGGATACCCCATTTTATCGTGGCGAAGTGGAAGCCATGTGCATTGAATCACCTGTGTATGACTTGGTCATAGGTAATATCCCAGGGGTGAGGGCAAGCCCTGATGAGTTATGGTCCAGGGGTAGGGGGCCAAGTTATGGCCCAACGAGGGCAAAGGAAGTTCAAGTCGGTGGGCAAGGACCCCCGGCGGTTGCACTCGGTAACGTACCGAGTAGGGAAGGGAAGGTTCCCAGGGGGAACCAGTCCGATGGTCCAGGGGATGGCCCCTACACGACGAAATGTCGCAAAGTTTCAAGGGAGACGACTCCTGTCCTATTAGGGAGAAGGGGCCGCAGGCGGTCCAGGCGAAACGCCAAACAGCGAGGGAACCCAATGGGATCATTGGGGAAAGACCCTCAAGCAAGTTTATGTGGGGGAGTTGAGCGCCCCAAGAAGTCGGTGTCACCCGTGGGGAGAGGGGAGGCCAGACCCACGCAAATGGCTGGGCAAACTTCCCCAGAATTGAGAGGGCACGGGTCAACACAAGTTGAGTATGTTAAAGTGGATGGGACCGCTAAGGTGGGCGCCCAGGGGACCGAGAAAAGGGTCCACAAATCAAAGGAGAAGCATCCTAGGTGGCGGAGACCACGTAGAGAGTGCCGGGGGCGCACAGCGCCCAATGTGCGCAAGAAGTCGTCGCAATGGACCGGGGGGTCGACGGCACAAGGGCCAAGGACGGCCCGTGTCGTTCGAACGACGGTAATCGCCGGGACGAGTGAGCCTGGGGGATATAGCGCCAAGGGAAGCTCTTGGGAATGCGACAACGACATGGTATGGGGACCCTGGTGGAATACCCGTAGAAATGGCGGGGCGAGAAGTAGGGGTGTGTCAAGGGTTACCCAAGGGGATACTGGGAACCGGGCCCCTACCAATGGTCGGTGGTTATAAAGAAGCAATAGTTGGGTGGCTGTGGGCCTGGTGTCTGGGACGGGGGCTCCAGTCGCAAATATTTTTGTGGGTGAGGTGATGAGTTTCGTAAACCCGGTGTTAAGGGCCGGAAGAAATTTTCTTATTTTTAGTATTATTATTGCTCTGACTGCTGACTAGAGTTGGTTGTGAGTGCGAATGTGAGATACACTGCCCTGTCTGTCGCGTGTGCGTGGACGGGGAGCCTGTGTGTCGAATTTTGTAAGTGTGGGATACACTAACCCCGTCTGTCGCAAAGGCGCGGTCGGGAAATCTGTGTGTTGAATGTGTGGGTGTGTGAGGCACAATTTTAATCCCCTGGTTGAGCTTTGCGAGGGTGAGGCTCAACATAATGCAGGGGTCGTTTGCCCCTTCACAAGTCATAGGGGAATGGGAGACGAAGATACACTCCGTTGGAATTAACCCATCTGACGCAAAGGCGCGGACGGTGTTACTCGTCGGAGTGAGTGCCAAGTGAACTGTTTGCAAAATGGGCGAACGTGTATAAAAATGTGTGTGTTTAGGTGTAAATATATAGTATTACAGAAAAAGAGGGAGTGCTGCAAATCTGAGGATAAGGCTACTCCCCATATCATATGTAAACCCGCAAGACGGGAGCATGTGGTAGCGTGTGTGTCGTGGGAATCGGTATGGCCGACGCATGAGCCCGGTCATGAACCCCACGACCACTAGGGCACAGTTTTGTAGTCTTAAACATGATGGGTAGATTGTAAAAGGGTGTGAGAGGCGAGCGTGCGTGGCTTTGCCCCTTGTGTTTTAAGAGATACACAGGGTGTTTCTCTCGGGAAGGGAGTTGTCAGGGCAAAGCCAGCCTAAATATAGGGGCAAGGGGCCTCATATGTAAAGATATTGTAAGTTCAAAATATATTCCGCATCAAGGCGAAAAACCCACGTGAATTTCACTTCTCTGTAAAGCTGGACGTAGAAAAATCACACGTGGTGTATATCCAGCTTTAGCGCAGGGACCCAGGGGAGAAACGGTATGTTAGATAAGGTCTAATCTCGTTTAGTTTCTACAGTAGTCGGAGTCTTACGAGACGTAATCGGTTTTCGTCACGGCTAATTGAGAAACGAGATTCTAAAAGATAGAAATGTCGTGTCATCATTAGTTATGGCAATGCGTGTCAGGAACGAATCACCGTTAAGTCACGCGTGAGTTAACTTGTATTGATTCTGCCTCGATATACGTCATCTCCCACCGTTTTGACAGGTGGACAGATGAGCGTCGGTCCACCTGACAGTTTAGGGTAAAAAGTATATATATACCTGGAAGAGCAGAGCATTAGACACACACTTGGGGTCACACACACGTTGGTGAAGTCCAGGACAGGCGGACTCTGTTTCCTGGCATAAGGGTACCTTCGATCACAGGACCCTGAAACGGCTGGAATCGCCAGAGAGGGCATTCCATGATTGATTTAGCTTAAAGTTGATAGGCGGCTACGGGGCCGAATTCGTGAGAAGGAACACCCCAGGTGGAACGTTAAAGTTTAGATTGTCGAGTAGCAGGTATCGTCCTGCAATAGTCAGAAGTGTAGGTTAATTGTATTGTGCGTATTAACCCTTTGAAGCGTCAGCCTGATTGCGTTCTGAGTAGTTTATTTTGCTGTCGGAACATCGTAATACCGACTGGAGATCGGTGTGAGTGACAATTTCGCCCTAGTACAAAAAAGGGCATTTGTGAATCGTGAATTCAACCAGGAACGGTGGATATTTCAATAGGACTTTCACGGAGGACTTTCAAAAGGCACATAAGGTATGAGTAGACAATATCTGACCCAAATCAGAAGTACGGTGGTTTATAGATGACGAACATTGCTGGTCGGAACCCTCCGACAGCCAGAGGTACAGTTACGCGCAGACGTTGACATTTGAGCCTAAGCGGGTGAAGCTCTTATGGCGAGCTCACAGTAATAACATTTCAGATTTGTGAAGCTCTTATGGCGAGCTCACGGTAGTAACATTTCCAGTGTGTAGACTATAGTGCCAGTACAGGGCTATAGAATGACTATATGATTGTTTAGAATTATTTAACCGTAGTGACCCATTTTCTGTGAAAAGAATTGAATTGTTGATTGTTGAAATATTGAAACGGATTTATTTTTATGTGTAAATAAAAGAATCGTTGTTACTTTAAATCATTCTTTCCATTATACAGCCTGAAGTGATTAGGAATCACACCTAACGGAAATCGAACCTATTTCAGGCCAATTTGGCAGAGAAGGAATCACGGCGTCGGTCTAACTCAGCTCTCTGCGCCGAGTTCGCGACACTTGGATTCCGACCCTCCACGTTGGTCTAATTTTCCCGCAACTTCATCAGCGGGACTAAATAACCCCACGTCAGCCCAGGCCTTACGGGGCCTTAGGTGTTCCCTGACACTACCCAGGACTAAATGAGCAAATCTCACCTCCGACATTTTTGTATTAATGGAAAGAAAGTGACTGTATTACAGTACGTGGAGAGTGTATTATCACTAAATCACACACAGAGTGGAGATTCCACCCAAGCAATAATTGCAAATTTGTTGCAAAGCATAACCAGCACAAGCGGTTCAGGTCCATTGGCTGAAACATTGCTTGTGTTTTTTGTCGATATGTACAAAATTTGAAAGTTATAGCTTGTGTGATAACTCCACTTCGCGGGTGATTTAGTTACAATCCACTCTCCACGTACTGTATATGTTACGATGCGCACACTGTTGTTATAATGGACCACCCCCCCCCCCCCCCAAAAAAAAATACAGAACATAAAAAAGGAGAAAATGCTGTTTTCTTATTTTTGAATGGATTTCAACAGACAATATTATTGAAACCTTACAAACTGATTTATTTATTTATTTATTTATTGATGTTTTAAGGGCACATATTTATGCACAATGGCTAATCATGACCGTGACAGTTTTACGGGCGGAGGAAGCCGGAGTACCCGGAGAGAACCACCGAGCAACGACGAGCAGCTGCCAGCTCCCCAACATCGTAACTCCGCACTGCAGTACAGGCAGGGTTAGATTTTAGATTGGTTGAAGACATGTGTACCATCGACGTGCAGTACGCCTTAGTACACGGCGTCATCGTGCCCCCCCCCCCCCCCCACATGGGCAATGGGGGTGAAGTGTCTTGCCCAAGAACACAACGCGGTTGCCGCAGGTGGGATTCGAACCGAGGACCTCTCGGCTTGCAGCCTGCACCTCTACCTACTGAGCCACCGCGCCCCCTTCAAACTGATTGGGGAAAACACTGTAAAACGTAAACTTCTGTATTTTTATATTGCTCTTCAGGAAAATGCCTTAAGGTTGTGAAATGGTGCGCACATCGATGATAAAAAATCGCTAACATCTCAAAATTTCAATTTTTAAATGAAATTCCCACCCCTTAGTGTTAAATGTACTGACGGCTTTTGGAAATCAGTCGGAGTTAGATTGTTGGACTTCTATGCTGGATGCACCGAGTTTGATCCTCGTCCGAGACGATCCGCGTTGTGTCCTTGGGCAAGGCACTTTATCCCTGTTGCCTACATGGGCGCACGATGAAGCAGTGTACTAAGGTGTACTGCACGTCAATGGTGCACATGTATTCAACCGCTGTAACCCTGTTTGAGCGGAACTTGTACAGAGTTAGAATGTTGTGGAGCTGACAGTTGCTCGTCGATGATCAGAGGTTCTCTCCGGGTACTCCGGCTCCCTCCACCCGTAAAACTGTCACGGTCACGATTAGCCATTGCGCATAAGTATATGATCTTAAACACCAATAAATAAATATTTCGGAAACCAAGGGGAGCTAACTCTCTCGTAAATCTATTCCAATGACGAAAATTGCCAGCCATGTTATCCTATTTGAAGACCCTAAACTTTCCGACGGATAGTATAAATACACGCCACTTGTCGTCCCCTGAGTTCCAATGTGTTCTATGTGCCAGTAGTAGGCACATAGAACACATTGGAACTCAGGGGACGTTGTGCTTTGCATCGCTACTTCTGTAGGAAATGTTGTCTCAATTCTGAGACGAGATGTCCCCATATTAACTTTAAAATAAGTTTAACGAATGGATTCTAAATGGATTATTCTCTCAACGACTCTAATAGACATTTAGTAATTGTTATCAAGGCTAAAGAACCATCGCTGAAAGGATAAACATCGACAAAACTATATATGTCCACCGACAATATCATCAGTGTAGCCGGCGCCCATCCCTCTGAAGCCAACTTCATCTACACCAATCAGCGCTATCTTATAAGTTCATAAGCGTAACACACATGCTCGTACAACAACGTATTACGATGACGTGATGGATGCTATTTCGTCCCACATTCTGAAATCAATAGTAACTAACCTTAGAATAATGAAAATCATTTTAGAGCGTGTCATCTCGAATCACAAGATCTATCTTGATTAAAGTTGAATATTGCATAACGTTCTTTCCGAGTAATATTTCACTGTGTGTGTTGAGAACAGTAATAGGTCATCACTTTATTATCCCCCGCCAAACGACGTTTGCAGGGGATCTAGCAATGGAGTCCGTTCGTTCATCCGTTCGTCCGTCTGTAACAACTTTAGTCCTCTGTATCCTGTATTTCGGTCTGTGTATGCCAGATTTGAATGATCTTTGGTAAGGTGATGGACCATCATGGGGGAAAGGATGTTCAAAAGTAACGGGGTTTGCCCATTCATTTTTCTTGAGTTATGGGACTTTTTTCGACTTCTAAAATTTCAATATTGTGGGTTCTGGTTAATAAACCACTTCTCAGCGGTGAATGCCGGTGGCGTTGCAGCTTGTTACTTTTACATCTTGGATATCTCAACTATCACAAAGTTAGTAGCGGTTATGATGATATGTTATAAATCGCCTTTTCACCAGTCTTGTCCAGAGTGGTTTCCTCCCACGTTATGTTTGTTATCCATGTTGCTCCACCTACCAGTGACGTTTGATGACTTGAAAGCTGCTACGCGGTGACTACAGTCACCGCATAACAGCATTAACTTCCTCAAACGCCATGGTGTTTACCAAAATGCGTAGCACAAAAACTAGTAATAAGTTTAATTATCGACTTTCCAATATCAGCTCTTGGTTTTGTCAATTGCAACTAAAACATGTTGTGAAAATATAATTTGCATTAGTATCACAGTGAAAAATGTGTAATTTATTTGTTTATTTATTGGTGTTTGACGACACTTTCGACAGTCAGGGTCATCTCGTGTCGAACAGTTTTACGGATGGAGGAAGCTGGAGTACCCGGAGAGAACAACTGAGCAACTGTCAGACAACTGTACTAACTCCACACAAGCAGGGTTAGCATTGGTTAAAGATAAGTGCACCATCGACGTGCAGTACGCCTTAGCACACAGCGCCACAGTGCCCCCACATGGGCATTTGGGATGAAGTGCCTTGTCTAAGGACACAATGCAGTTACCTCTTTCGGTTTGAAGTCCAATGACGTAACCACTGAGGAGAAATGTGTAAACATATTCGTTTTCCGTATATATTTCCCTAATACACTTCAAAAAGTAATCGGTGATCGAATTTTCCAAACTATCGAGAAAAACGTTTTGTTCAGCATTTTCTGTTTATAGCAACCACTTCCTTCCCACCACTAAGATGGCGGCAGGTGAAACACGTTTCTATTCCTGACCAATCAGCGTTCTTGCAATCCTGCTGTATGGAGTGAAGGATGCGATTATTATTCTCTTTGTTTCGTGGAAGACCAAAATTTCGCAGAAGGGGTTCATTCTGGCATATAACGTCCATCTTGCAATAACAGCTAGCATCCAGCATTTTTATTTTTACGGAATATTATTCAGACTATAGAATCTCACCTTCGAAAAGCAGACATGAAATGATTGCATCTCAGAGGTGATTTTTCGTCTATTTTTCAAACTTTCAAGGCACCAATCGCTACATATAAGATCGATACAATATGTCGGATGCAAATTATGATCTATATCTATACACAACTGAATTTCTAGACACCCATTGACCAAAAACAGAAAAGTGTCTGAACCTTCCCGTCTTGAGGGCGGGAGGGGGAGGCATTTATTCCAATAGAAATTACGCAACAAAGACTTATTTCTCGACAATTTCCCATTTTCCCAATGCTTCGCAAACGCCGATTGTTTTTTAAAGAATATACATTGACCTCTACAGAAAACGAATATATTGATAATGTGCATATTTTGAACGTCAGTGCTAATTGAATTTTTACAACATATTATTATAAACCATGAATATTTACTTCAGCGAAAATATATTTGACGTTTGTATCCCCTTGGTTACCGTTTAATAAAATAGCTAATAAAATCGAACCACGTCCCTCTGGACAATTATTCCGCGGAATTATAGTCCTAGGTCTAACATTTCTAGGAATAGTAGTCCGCCGGACTACTATTCCTAGAAATGTTAGACCTAGGACTATAATTCCGCGGAATAATAGTCCAGAGGGACTAACGTTCCTACGGACTTCCATTCCTGTCACACCGGGATATCAGCCCGAAGTAACTTCATATCAATCTGAGATCGAAGGTCTCACAAAGTCTCCTAATTCTGGGATCTGAATGTCTCGGATTCCCCACTGGGGAAGACACGTCGTTTAGATAGATGAAATGAACTACCTCTTCCTCTACTACGACGAATCTCCGCCATGGATTTTCTGTACAACTCTTTTCTTTCTTCTCTTCATCCGTCTATTCCTTACTTATTGCCATCAATAATTCTTAATCGCTTTGGCGAGATCACGTGTTAGTCTTTGATATGTAATTTGGTGGAAACTCTATTAAGATATAAACGACAATGCACTCTATTCACCCGTGGATGCAACGCGCAACCTCTGAGTCGAAATAGTTCTAAAATATAGTCAAGTCTGTTTGGTAAACATGTGGGATTAGGAATTAATTTTTATTACACATCTGTTCTATGAAATCTCCATCAACCTCAAAACTAAACCATGCGGAAAATGAAAATATGTTCCGCACATATATGTCGAACAGAAATCGTTGACGGACTATTTTTAAATAGAAGCGGAATTTCACTGGAATTTTCTACAAATCGTGCAACGCAATTACACTTTCAATCGCTAGCGATAGCTAAAGACAGTAACACGGGTTCCCCTCGCAAACTTGGCTGATGATAAAATGTGTTCTTTTTGTTGGTAGTTCGTCCACTGAGGTCCAAGGTGTTCTATAGAACACATTGGAGCTCAGGGGACGAGTTGTCAAATGAATGGCTAAGTATCATTCTAATAATTGCTTTTATTGACGATAATGCGTGTAATAAACACAGAGCTACACATTTGTGCCAACGCGGAAGTTTAAAACTCGAGGCCTGCGGCCGCTCGTTTTATTCTTCCGCACTGGCACTAGTGCCATATCGATTAACTCATTCACACGCGTGTGTCGTTCTGTGTAAATGTTATATTATTTTGCCGCGTATTTTACAATTCACGTAACCCTCACACAACCTAAACGATCGTTCGCGGGTTATTTTTTCGGCCTAGCGGGTGTGAACAAATGTAAGCACCAATGAACTTATATGGATTGGGAAAATATGTTACCACCAGGTGTGCTGCTATCAAACTACCATTTATAGGGACTAAACGACGACAGCTAGCCTAGCTATGTTCCAAACAATACTTATGGAAAATGTTTCCAAAGAACTTGTTTCAAAAATGAATTTTGTATTGAAGTGGATTGTTGAAGAAATTTATTTTATTTCATTTTAAAAGTTACGGTGAACTGAGATGTATATCTACAGAAGGATAGATGCACGGATACAATGATTATCGTTGAAACCAAACGCATTTGATTTTTATCTCTCGACCTTTCAGTCGGGGGAATGAAAACTGATACGTTTGCTTACAACACGCAGGTAAGCCTTTTTATTTTATGACTATCAATTTCCATCTCAAAATACTATTGTTTTTTGCCGATCAAATCCGCATTGTAGCAAACCCGTGTATCTGATCCACAGCCGTATCAGTATTGTTTGAAATCCGTATCAGTATGGTTTGAAACTGGGAGTGCGGTTGCTCGGTGTTACGGCATTGGACTTCAAACCGAAAGGTCCTTGGTTCGATCCCCGCCAGGGGTAACTACGTTGTGTCCTTGAGCAACGCACTTCACCCCAATTGCCCACGTGGGGGCTCGGTGACAATGTGTACTACGACGTTCTGCACGTCGATGGTGCACTTGTCATCAACCAATGCTAACCCTGTTTGTGTGAAGTTGGTAGGTGGGGGAGTTTGTCAGGTGCTCGGCGTTGCTCGGTGGTTCGCTCCGGGTACTCCGGTTTCCTCCCCCAGTTAAACTGTCCGACACGAGGTTAACCTGGCTGTCGAAAGCATCGTTAAACCCCGATAAATAAATGGTTTGAAATTAGGTCACCGCAATGGACGGAACTTTTTACGGTGTGTTCGTTTAAACCATACTAAATACTAAAGTTATTTAAATAGTGTTTAGTACATGTTCGACTAGGGTTGTACGTATTTATTTACTTTTTGATGTTTAACTCCACATCAGCAACCAAGACTATATCGTGGCGAGAAAACGATTAAAGGTAAAGCATGTCAATGTGAATTACGAAGGAAAAAAAGATTGATTAAAAACAGGAAAGGATTGAAGATGACTGCATTCGGCTTCAATGGGGCGAGTTGATGGCATATGATGCACAATACGGGTCATATAATAAACCTATTATCGGCTCAGAGAAGTGATATGGGTCGTAGTATCACGTCGAATTGACGAGGGTCAGGTCGCCGACTGTTTCATACCGCAATCTGACCATCGTCAACTCGACGTCAAGCAAAGATACATATAATTTCACTGAAGCGACAATATGTATATCTAACACGAACAGAAGACGACACTTGAAACGATATTGTTTGATTAACTAAAACCTTTCTGGCTATTTTTTTTTATCTCAAAAACATTTCTTATGAGCCCTCATAGGAATAAGCTTAAAGATAAGCTATGTTTTTTAAGCAAAAATTGAAAAAAATGGCGATGTTTGTGAATACCGTTTACCGACTGTGTCCATTACATCGTGTAAAAGACAAACCCACAATTCTGCGGCGTTATAAATCGCTTATTCTTCAGACTTGTCCAAAGTGATTTCCCCCTACGTTATGTTGGTTAACCGCGTAGCTCCACCTACCAGTGATGTTTGATGACGTGAAAGCTGCTACGCGGTGACTACAGTCACCGCGTAACAGCTTTCACTCCCTCAAACGCCATAGTCAATAGCAACTAAAGCATGTTGTGAAAATATAATTTGCATTAGGATCACAGTGAAAAATTTGTAATTTATTTATTTGTGTTTAACGACACTTTCGGCAGCCAAGATCACCTCGTGTGAGACAGTTTTACGGATGGGGGAGGCCGCAATACCAGGAGTGAACCACCGAGCAACGGCGTGCAACTAATTCCACACAAGCAGGGTTAGCATTTGTTGAAGACAAGTGCACCATCGAAGTGCTGAATGACTTAGTACACAACGCCACCGTGCCCCCACGTGGGCAATGGGGGCTGAAGTGTCTTGCCCAAGGACACAACGCGGTTGCCGCAGATGGGATTCGAACCGAGGTCCTCTCGTCTTGCAGACTGCACCTCTGCCTACTGATCGACCGCACCCCCGGGGATAGAGCTTACCGACATTACATTAAAAAAAGATAAACTCACAATACCGTGGCACTTATGTGGTGGTAATATCATTGATAAGCCGAGTTTGAACTCTTCAGGGGTTTATGATTTGAACAATACCACTGGGAAGAAGATAATCAAAAACACACTGCTTCTGAATACAGATAATCTAATACCAAGTCACGTACTTAAAAACTGATCTGTCACTTGAATCAATCTTCATTTGGCAGTTTATTAGCTTAATGTAATATCGGAAGTCCAAAATCATGCAATCTTCTTCGAGGAATAAGCTGTTTTAAACAAAATATCTCATTCAACCCACTTCGTGTGGAAAACCAATCGGGCAATGGTGGGTGTAACAAGTATGCCGAATGGTACGGAAGTGGTACTCCTAAAGCAAAGGGCTTTAAAGAGCTTGGAAACCCTGCAGAACGATGCAGGCCGGTAGTTAACAGGGTCGAGTAATGCCACAGTACTAGAAGCAATCAGTGGGTAGCCATGTGGGTGGATGAGGATCAAGGACAGGACAGACTTAACCCTTTACCCAACGTAACGGCCAAAACCGGCCAGCGCTATTCACAAAAATCGCCAATTAATTTTCAATATATTTTCATTTTTTGTCTCCATAACCTATGTTTTTGAGACAAAAGATGAAAAAAATTAGTTATTCAAGAATATTTTTTGCACGTGTCGTCTGCTTTTCATGTTACGTAAAGGGTTAATTAAACTCTGTTATCTTAACTATTTGGTAAATCTCCCCGACAGTCAATGGTGTAAATTAATGTTCTAGAATATTTAGAATTCATACACAAAGGCAGGGTGGATGGTCCAAGTGGGGAAGTTAATAGAGAACTACTCACCGGAGATCTCGGATTTAGAAGTAGGGACAACCTAGGGTAAAAAATGTTCAGAGAAAGAGTCACGGAGGATGGTAACCTTAACTGGCGAGAGGGTGTCAAATCAAACTCAAATCTAACACAGTTGTCAAAAATGTGAGTAAATTATACAGCCACATAGGATTACTAGAATTTAAATCGATTTAATTACTTTTTTTCGGACATCATAGACATCAAAATCCGTACGTAATAGATGATTAATTTGATGTTTTGTACGCGGATATGAGTTAATTTATATAATTAACAGATTTCGCTTATTCTTCATTCGAAATATCGATCTCTGTTTCTGTATGTGACATTAGAATGACATGAATACTATTTTCGCTAAACGTTCTGGAATGAAATATATATAATTTTTGCAAGGTCATGCACAATCTCGGATAAACAAGACCAGTTTAACAATTCAAAGGAAAAAATAGTCCTTTAACCCTTTACCTAACCTGAAAAGCAGACGACACATGCAAAAATAATTCTTGAATAACTAAGGTTTTTCATTTTTTGTCTCAAAAACATAGGTTATGACCCCTCGTTGGAACGAGCTCGACGAGCTCGTTCCAACGAGGGGTCATAACCTATGTTTTTGAGACAAAAAATGAAAAAAATAATGAAAATTAATTGGCGATTTTTGAGAATAGCGCTGGCCGGTTTTGGCCGTTACGTTAGGTAAAGGGTTAAGTGGAACAAGGTCCTGCAATTATTTGGCATTTTTCGTCTCAAAGGACTGAATACGGTATAAGTCTTTTATGTTTTGTCTATTGCCGACGTTTAAGACACATTTGAAAGAATGAAAGAAAATTATAAAAAAAAAAAAAAATGTTACCTCCGACAGAAGCTCATGATCCATTTGTGGGGATTCGCGTTAATTTAAAGTAGCTCTCTGCAGAATAACATGTGTTTAATAGTCTTTTGACAAAAATAACTGAAAGTCTTGATGTCATTGTCTCGCATGATAGCTAGATGGGAGCTATTGAGTTTCGCTGATGAAGCTACGAGAAGCCATCTTTGATTTCACTGTTAACCCTCCTTCAGACAACATTCCCCTAACCGACGAATTTGAAATGTGACGAAACTCCGATAGATCACATCTGGAGACCATTACATTGTGATCTATCGGAGTTTCTTCACATTTCGACGAACATTGGCCTTTGTTGAAGCCATCTTAGATTTTGCCTAAAATTCAGTGGCAATCCTCTTGGCACATCTTGTTGCCTGTATCCCTCCTCTGGTTAAAACGTAATTCCATATGCAGATTCTGGATGATATCTAAATATGAGCTACTGAAGTGAACACTGAAGACTGAAAAACATGACCGCTGTTGATCGTATGAGTCAGGGATATCGGTATAGAATTCCTTAGCATACCGTACTTTCTGTATTCCTCAACCGATGGGATTCAGCTTGAAAATACATGTGTTCGACGAGTAGTAGCTATCGGATTTTGTCGCGTTCCAGTGAACAACGACTGTCATCTTGGATTTTCCCATTATTTACTGACAATGTATCTGGCACATACAACTTCTAACCTGATCTGATTAATGCATAATTTTATATGCAAGTTCCGGGTAACATCTGGGTGAGAGGTATTGAGTTTTACAACAGCATGAAACAAAAGCAAAGCTAATGGTGGCCATATTGGATTTCACCCTGGAATACTCGACAATACGCAACGCATAACTGATGATTTTGAAATTGCACGTGCTTGTCTCGGACATAGTCATGCTATCGAGTTTTAGTCATGTTCGATTGAAAAACATCCTCCAGCCTACATTCCTCGTCTGGTTATTGCGCAAATCCATATGCAGATTCTGAGTGAGATATCGAGCTGTTGAATTCAATATATCATTGTGAAGCTTTTGCCTCGACAAAAGACCACCATTTTGCCTGAACACTCATCGTCTGAGGACCTTAGAAATCGATTGCTTTGTTTCTTTGTTGAAAAGATAGAAGGTATTAGAGCGTCGCTTGACACAAGTGCACTCTATGATTTTTCTCACGACTGACTATATGGCACACACCTCCACAAATGCAGTCACGCAACTTCTGCATTTTAAGCGCTCGACGATATCCATAAGTTTTTTATCCAAACAGTGTGCGGTAGATGTCATCCTGACATGGTGGCTAAAAGCATATTTGTAAACCAGTAAATACCCCACTACTGTCTGGCGTCTTTCCTACGAACATGATGCATGCTTTAGGCAAGCCTTTCCAAAACACATCGCTAAACCTGGGGTTTTTGAAAAACTACTGGCCGATTTCTAATATCGCATTCCTATCTAAGATTATTAAGCAGGCGGTTATTTCTCACCATATGACCGCCAATGGATTAACCTAGTCTACATCCAGGTCGAATGGTAGCACCGAAACGACACTTCGAAGAGTGCAAAATGACATTCTTTTATCAATGGATAAATGTAAAATGCCTTGCCTTATGTTGTCTGACTTGAGCGAGACCTTCGACATCATACACCATAAAATTCTAATTGAAAGTTTAGAACGAAGAATATGTCTCGTAGGCCTCGCGCTTGAATGGTTTGCATCGTATCTCTCAGATCGCGCACAAAGCGTAGTTATTGATGCAAATTATCAGAAGTGACACCTCGGCTCGGCACCCCAAGGGTCCATGTTGGGATCGTTACTCTACACTATTTATGTTCTCTTTGTTGGGTTAAATTATCCGGAGCAATATATATCCTTCAATTTTAAACATTTTGTTTTGTTATTTCGCAATCGGTTCAGTTTCGGGTGATCACTCGTCTGGTCAAAGATTTCCGTTCGGCACATGTGTGCGGAACGGATTTTCATTTTCCGCATGGTTTAGTGTTGCTGTAGATGGGGATTTCATAGAACAGACGTGTAATAAATAAAAAAAAAACGTATAACCGCAAACCTAGTTATTCTCGTAAGTTTTTTATTCGTAGGGGCTGGTGCATGCCACGTTCTGTTCATAGATAGATATATTTCACCCCACCTTATTCCAACCCGAAGACTAGTTCTTATGCTGAAAGATGACTGAAATGAAAGAGATGAACCAAAATGGCTTACGGTGGAATTCATTGGCCGACTCCAGATAATATTAATTATCCCTGTTTGCATGGACATTTACAACGGTCTAGGGACTCATACACTCTGTGGCGCAGCCGAAGAGAGTATGAGTTCCTGGACTGATAGAAATTTCCATAACCCCCGGAAGACACAAGGATAAAGGATTTACTTCCAAATCATTTCGTTCTGTTAACCCTCCAGCTAATATAGCTTTCAAAATCAACATTTTTTCTTTTTTCCAATAAATATGTTCTTAATAAATTGGCACACTTTTTGTTGCACTTGGCTGCATTTACTAGTATTGCTTTTGTTCTCTATTTTAAAATTTCAGTTTCAGTATGACTTGCAACGCGTTTCCTAAAATTAATTTGAGCCATTTTTAATTAAGCAGACACCAATACAAAACGTATCAGCCCTTTCCAATAATTAGCACCACAAATAAATAATCCCTACATGATACATATGTATTTTTATTTTCATTAACCCTTTACCCAACGTAACGGCCAAAACCGGCCAGCGCTATTCTCAAAAATCGCCAATAAATTTTTATTATTTTTTCATTTTTTGTCTCAAAAACATAGGTTATGACCCCTCATTGGAACGAGCTCGTTGAGCTCGTTCCAATGAGGGGTCATAACCTATGTTTTTGAGACAAAAAATAAAAAAAAATAGTTATTCAATCATTTTTTGGCAAGTGTCGCCTGCTTTTCGTGTTAGGTAAAGGGTTAAAATGTTTGTGTAATAATTTACTTCGAAATATTCAATTAACCATATTTGTATTTTTTCGAACATATAGAGAGCGAGTATAAACAAGACTTTTTGAGCCTTTTTACCAGTTATTGTGTATTCCTGTTTTCACACCGTAGTTAACCACGGTGTAAAAAATAAAATATACCGTCACGTGGACTAAACGTTACAACGCACCTCTCAGCCAATCAAAAAGCAGTATTTCATTCCATTTGCAGATCCATTTGCAGATACAATGCTGATAACATACCGCAGGAGTGCGTGTATATTGACAATTATGTACAGCTTATACATCCTCTACACTGCCAAAAATATAGGTTCTCTTTAGAACCAAAACTGGTTCTAATCTTGTCCCTGAGATGGAACCAGTTCTGTTTAAACAGTATTTATTTCAAATCAAATAAATTTACCAAGATTAGCATTCAATTTTAACAGAATATTACATGAACTGCAGTAGATTCAGCAGTAAAGTTGGAGCTTAATCAACGCAGAACCAAAACTGGTTCGATATGCCAACTGTTCATATCTCCTTTGTTTAATAATGATTTGAGATAACCTCGTATAAGCTCTAAACTTACGGCTGAAACCCCAACAATTTATGTTTATTTCTGTTAATATTTAATGTTAATCTTTATAAATTTATTTGAATTGAAATAAATACTCTTTAAACAGAACTGGTTCCATCTCAGGGACAAGATTAGAACCAGTTTTGGTTCTAAAGAGAACCTATATTTTTTGCAGTGTACCCAACGAACGCAACATTACAATTCGTTATATAAATTATTCTTTCGTCACATTTTTCACAAAAAAATCAACAAAACCATATCGGAGGACCCCTCATCGGAACGGGTTCGACAAGCTCGTCCTACTGAGATGTTACATGATATAGTTTTGTTGAAGTTTTGTGAAAAAAAAATCCTTTTTCTCAACAGCGAGTGGATGGCCTGGATTGATTACTGAAAAATTAAACTCATCGTGCAATCATATAAGATGTCTGTGCTTTGGAAAAAGTTGGGTCATGTGCAGCCCCCGCAGCTTTGCACCTTGACTGGAATTACTACCTCTTCAATCACGTTCTTCATTTGTTCCCAATTACCAAAGTTCTTGTCGACACTAAAAATGAAATAAGGCATAGTATGCAAAACTCTTATCAAAGGAACTAAAAGTAAGAATCAAATACCGTACTTTACTCATTACGCTATGGAGTTTTAAGTTAACATATCTAGTGTTCAAGTTGGCCAAATTAGGTTTTGCTCTGTTATTTTTCTGAATCTTCTCCTCTCTTGTTTTGATCATCTTTTCCTCCGGCTCTTTCTTTCCTTACCCTATTCAATCTAAAGTTTAAACAATCTCACATATCGTTGACTGGCGGTCGGGGTCGTCTTCCTCCTTTTCGTATTGGAGGGGGCCGGGCCTTCACCTGAAGGAGTAATTTTGTATACCACCTGAAGGAGTAATTTTTCAAATGAGCTTGGGAGACGACTTACATAAGTTGTATGCTTTCTGTCGATTCCCTTTTCTACTCAGAAACCTGTTTTCTTATATTTATTGCCTTTCTGTATACTACTGTATCATGTACATTGACGATTTACTTCTTTGAACAATTATTGTGAAGTGTATACATTGAAACAAATGCTTTAATAAATACTGTTTAAACTAAAAGTCCGAAAACTATCATCTCTGAATAAAAGTAGATCCGAGCATTATGTTAAACAGACTTAACCCTGTTCGATCTGTATGAAACATTGCTTATACCCTGGCTTGCTGCAACTGCTATACTGTCAGGTGAACTCATTACAGAATAGAGATGGGCGGTATTGGAAGTTCGAGTTCGGTGTCGGTTTGGGTATCTTTAGTGGGTTGGGCCACGGTATCGGTTCTGTATTCTGTGTCTGACTTGATTGAGATTTGCTGATAGTACCAAAGGTGGATGCAGAATAAGTTGTTCTTGTATCATTCTACCACAGCACCACAAATGCCATTGCCAATGAGCTCAACATTGGCATTCTTTTGCCAGCACAAATCATATCTACAGTGATTTTATGACTTGTTACAAACACACCTTAACCTTTAAAGGATATTCGGGTTTTTGCAATCTCAGAGCGTATGCCCTTAACATACCAACATTAGGAGGTCCTGTTGACAATCGACAAAACACATGGGAAGTGATTTCTAGTCAAGTCTTGGCTGCCTTAACAGGCAACCAAGACTTGACTAGAAATCACTGCTAAGCAACTGACCAGTTTGTAGTCTTATGGAAATTCAGGACAATTGCACCGGCCCTTAATTGTTAACAAAACTGAAAAGAAAATCAATCGGTTCTTTCGTCAAAAATGAACAATTCAACTGCTGTCAAGCATCAACAGTGAATGATTGAAAATTTGAAAATATGGATGGGCTCGGTATTCAATGATTGGTTCGGCTCGGTTTTTCATTATCCCCTTGATATCGGTATCGGTTCGGCATTCCAATATACTGCTCATCTCTATTACAGAAGACCAATGTTGGGTATTTCAGTGATGTCTTCACTTCTAGTAGGGGTGGGGGTGGGGGGGGGGGGTGATGGGAGTAGGTATAAAAGGAGAGTTCACGACCACTTGTACATGTACGTGTACAAAATACGCACACGATGCGTTCACCAACGTGGAATTCGGTGTTAAATCACACGCTTGTTCACAAAACTGTACATTGGTCTTGAACTCTCCTATGTACAGTTTTTTGTGAACAAGCGTGTGATTTAACACTGAAATACTCGTGGTGAACGCATCGTGTGCGTGTGTTGTACATCTTCGGTTGTATCGTGTATGTGATTTTTGGTCTATGTTCGCATCGCAGATCAGACCCACAGATCCATCGTCGGCGAACGCGAGCGAAGGCATAAAATTCTGGCTCGTCATCAAAAAACAGTTTTGGGGTTTCTAGACAAGTGGTCTAGAACTCTCAATTGCGTTGGTACAGATGGTTCAGATGGTCCAGAACTCTCCCTCGTTTTTGGGGTGGTGGGTTTTTTTGTTCAAACAGAGTCGATTGTGAATATATAGCCTGTATTATAGACATTGATGTTTTCCGGTGATGGGATGGATAAAAATTGAGTTTTGAGGTTTTTTGGTGAATTCCTCCACTATGAGAAAATTCTAAAAAAAAAACATTCAGCTGATCGAGCGATCGAATCTCGTAATAAAAACTCGATCTGAACGAAGAGTGTCTGTGTGTTTGGAAATTTGCAAACCCAGTCACGTCTTTCCTGAAGTAAGCAAACTAACACACATTATCGTAATTGAGGTGTTTTGTTCAAACAGAGTCGATTGTGAATATATAGTCTGTATTATAGACATTGATGTTTTCCGGTGATGGGATGGATAAAAATTGAGTTTTGAGGTTTTTTGGTGAATTCCTCCACTATGAGAAAATTCTCAAAAAAAAAAAAACATTCAGCTGATCGAGCGATCGAATCTCGTAATAAAAACTCGATCTGAACGAAGAGTGTCTGTGTTTGGAAATTTGCAAACCCAGTCACGTCTTTCCTGAAGTAAGCAAACTAACACACGTTATCGTAATTGAGGTGTTTTGTTCAAACAGAGTCGATTGTGAATATATAGTCTGTATTATGGACATTGATGTTTTCCGGTGATGGGATGGATAAAAATTGAGTTTTGGGATTTTTTGGTGAATTCCTCCACTATGAGAAAATTCTAAAAAAAAACACTCAGCCGATCGAACGATCGAATCTCGTAATAAAAACTCGATCTGAACGAAGAGTGTCTGTGTGTTTGGAAATTTGCAAACCCAGTCACGTCTTTCCTGAAGTAAGCAAACTAACACACGTTATCGTAATTGAGGTGTTTTGTTCAAACAGAGTCGATTGTGAATATAGCCTGTATTATAGACATTGATGTTTTCCGGTGATGGGATGGATAAAAATTGAGTTTTGGGCTTTTTTGGAGAATTTCATCCACTATGAGAAATGAGGTTGACTGTTAAGCGTTCCTTGAATAAAAGTTAAGAAACACTTATCAGAATGTTTAAAAAGCATTTTCCGCTCAGTTAGGTTTCGAGTGGTAAAATTTTTAATATATTCACGATAGCAATCGGAGAGAGATTTGTTAAATCAGTTTTCCATTGTGCGTGTTAAAACTGTCTAACAGTCATCAAAAAAGGATTTTCTCTTAATTTGACACTCGATGAATTGATGTGTGAATGAATGAAATCTTTTAACAAAATGTAAACACCGCTGTCAAAATGCGTTACATCAGAAAAACAGTTTGTCATGTACTGTTTAAAACGTATTTTTTTTTGAACTTCAATTAACACAGCGAGTTTGAGATGTGATTTTTTTTCAGATATTATATTAAGACGGAAAGAGATTTTAATACTTAAAACATAAAATATAAAAAAATATAATTAAACATTTAATTTTGAAAAATAAATAAAAACAATTAAAACGAAAGATGACGTTTTTCCAGATGGATCCAAGACGCCGAGATCGAATTTTAGCCGAGTATTTAAGTGCTAAGAAGGCGATTCAGGCAGCTGATAGGAGCAGACGTCTCGGTGAGATGGAACTCACACGCGAAGCCACAAAAATATTTAAACCCATGACGGAGGGTCAAAAGCGAAGCAGGAAGGAGATAGTCGAAGAATTGAGACCCATAAAGGAGAGTTCTTTGAGAATGGGTTCGTTGCCTTCTAGTTTTGGAAATCGGTATTCCGTTCAATCTGCACCGGATTACGTTCCCACAAGAATCGAAACCGATGTGAGTGAGAGCGATGATACGGCTTCGACTATCACCACTGATAGCATCGCATCGTCCGATGATGATGGTGGCGGTAAGAGAGATCTGTTGTATGGAATTCGCGAGGATTCGAGTGGTAGGAAATTCGTGGGCGACACTGAAGTGGAAATGGACGATGATGAATTGATCGTGGGTTCGAATAAGTATAAAGTAACCGATGGTCTGCAGAGATTGCTCCTTTTCGATAAGCCCGGAGATTATACGAAACAGGATTTCCACAATTACGGAGACATTCTAGTTCAAACTCACGCCATGAATAGAAATAACGATGCTAGAGTGACGAGACCCAAAGCCAACAGAGGTTACAAGTGGACGAAAATAGTGAAGCCTATATGGAATGCGAACAAGAAGTTCGTTGAATCGATGACCGGTAAAGGGGTGAAAACCACTACTTTTCTTCCGAGCGATCCCGACGCTCTGTCTCAAAGATTGAGTTTGTTGATGGGGAGCAGACGGGCTGGTAACACGGGATTAGATAATCAGATAGTTGCCATATCTGACGAATTGTTGAGACAGAAGGTTTTGAATAAAAATCAGTATAAAAGGCTGATGAACGAATTGAAGGATTGATGTGAATATAATAATAAGTAGAGAGAGAGAAACAAACAAACAAACAAAACAAACAAACAAAAATAAAACAGTAAATTCTTACACTAGAATAATAAAAGTATTTAAAAACGACAAAACGATTTACCAGTGAAAAAAAAAACACAAAATATATCATAAAAATAAAATATGTTGGTAATAAAGAACAGGGGATACGTCAGGATTACGTTCAAGGCGGTTCTGGCATCATCGATTCTATAATGCGAGCGTTCACGAGCAATGCGGGTAGAAAACTCGCGTCGACAGCGTTTGAGGTCGGTAAAAAGACGGCTTTGGATGCTGGTAAGAAAGCCGCTTCCGAAGCCAGCCGACGCGTTGATCGACAAGTTGATCAGTCCGCCGGAGAAGCGAGCTGCGATAGAGCGAACGTCGAAAAGTTGGAAAGATTTTAGGGATGGTGTGGTGCCCATACAAGATTTAGCCAAAATGACGAGTGGATCTGGATTGAAGAGAACTCGCGGCGGTGCGATATAAACAAAATAATAATAATAACAACATTAAAAAACAGAGTTTGAAAAACATTAAAAACAGAGTTTGAAAAACATAAAAAAAATTTGTGTTTGAAAAGAATCTAAAATAACAGACAAAAAAAAAAAAAATAAAACAAAAAGATGAACATTAAAGATATGTCTTGGAACGACGCCGCGACCAAGAGGTCGAATAACGAGTACTTTCCCAAGAGCATAAGAGGTTTGATAGTGGGAAAATCGAATTGTGGAAAGACCAATCTGTTGATGAATCTGCTGTCTCGACCTGACTGGTTGGATTACGACAGATTGTTCGTGTTTGGCAAGAGCTTGTTTCAACCCGAATACAGATTGCTTCGAGAGTGCATGGATCGCAGATTGCCTAAGGACGTCATAGCCAGAATCTTTGACAGTAGGGAGGAATTCGACAAGTGTGGAGCTCCGCTCTCGACCATTTTGGACGGCGCGGCGACGGAGCTGACGAAGAGAAATGCATCTTCGAACGTCGAGTGTCGATTTTACGAGAACGCTAGCGACGTTCCGGATCCTAGTGAACTGAAATCGGAAGATAAGAATCTCATGATTTTCGACGATCTGCTTTTGGAGAGACAGAACCAATGCGAATCGTATTACGTTAGGGGTCGACACAGCAACGTGGACTGTTTCTACCTGTCGCAGAATTATTTTCGATTGCCCAGACAGACGATAAGGGAGAATGCTAATTTTCTGTGTCTCTTTCGCCAAGATCTCAAGAATCTCAATCACATCTACGGCGATCACGTCGCGAACGACATGAGCGCTGTCGAATTCAGGAGATTCTGCAAGAGGGTTTGGGATGGTGGACTTTACAATTTCGTCGTGATCGATTTGACGAGCGAATTTAATCACGGAAAATATCGGTGCGGATTCGATAAGTTTTATGTTCCCGATGGTGATGATAATAATAAGATAGAGCGTGAAAAAATAAAAAAATTAGAAAAATAAATAAATCTTCAAATAATTAGTTTTGAATAAAAAAAAAAAAATAAAATTAAGATATAATGTTCCAACATGGAGAATTGTTAGAACGGATAGCCGAGAATACGGCTGCGAAACAATCCATTCAAATCGTGGTGAGTGGCGATTCGACTCGATTCGCTACGAAATTCGAACCTTCCATCGAATTGAACAGAGAGAAAAGTTACGAGATGGCGTTGGTGAATCTGGAGACTTATTATTCCTTTCCCAACGTCACCGAAAAGAATAACTCGTTCAAGTATTCCGACGGAGTGGATTGGTTGGAGATTCGAATTCCCAAAGGAAGTTATGACATAGACGATTTGAACCATTACATTCAGACGCGAATGAAGACGGATGGAAAGGGAAGCAACAAGATCAGACTCGCTCCCAATCCTAATACCTTACAGACGATGTTGGATTTGGAAGATAATTTTCGTGTGGATTTCAACACGGACGATTCTATAGGCAAGATGTTGGGATTCGATCGAAAGATGTATCGAGGCCACGCGGCATCTGAAAATACGGTCGACATTCTCGCTGTCAATAGCATTCTGGTGAACGTGGATGTGATTGCTGGAAGCTACGTGAATGGTAGCGCTCAGCCGACGATCTATTCCTTCTTTCCAAATGTGTCGCCGGGTTATAAGATCGTGGAGCGACCTCGAAATTTAGTTTATCTACCAGTGATTTTAGACACGTTGTATAGTCTCAAAACCACGTTGACGGATCAAAATGGTGAACTGTTAGATCTTCGCGGAGAGAGAGTGACGATACGATTTCACATAAGAGAAATATAAAAGCAAAAAAAAAAAAAAAAAATATTATATATATAGATAACAAAAATAAAATAAACGGTAATATTAATTTTTTTACAAAATTATTTTAATATAATTATTAAACAAGAAACAATTGAAGTAAAATATATTTAAAAAAAAAACAAACGGAATTATGACACAATACGTGGTTAAAAACATGAACATGTCCGCAGGACAGAAGAAGAAACTTAAGAGAGCTTTAACAACTCGAGGCGAGGCGGTGAGATTCAAATTCACTCACGAAGATCTGACGAGAGGCGGACAGGATTCGATCGCCTGGACCAGAAGTCAAATCAAAAGGATGGAGAAAGCGATTCACAATGGAAGAGGGTTGGCGGTGAGATTGAGTCCCGCTCAATTGAGATACAATTTGAGAATGAAAGGCGGTTTCCTACCGCTATTGGCAGGAATCACCGCAAAAGCATTACCCTTTGCCGCAAAGGTGCTACCCTTTCTCGGAAAGACTCTCGGCGTGGGAGCTCTCACAGGGCTCGCTAGTTCGGGAGTTGAGAAATTAATGGGTGGCAACGGACTGTTTTTGAAGAAATGAGGAGCCGTGTGTTGCGTTCACGTAGACGACATCGGTAAAGGATTGTATCTAGAACCCGTTAGAGGTGGCAACTCTCTGAGAGGAAACGGTCTCTTTCAGAAGAGTGAACGGAACGTCAAGCGAATCGGCAAGGGTTTGTTGCTCGGTGACAATTCGCCATTTAAGAACATACCAATTTTGAGTATGTTATTATAAATATAAAAATTATATAAAATATATAAAATCATAGAAAGTATAAAATAATATATTTTTAAAATGGGTGAAGAGGTGGAGAAACAAATTTATCACCTGAATGAATTTGACGATAATGACGAACATCGCGAGTCAGAGAGCGAAGAAATAAAGAAATGGTTAGACGCTAATGATGGATATCTAAGGAAAGAGATAGATAAAGTGCAGGATATACGGTTGGGAATGAGACGATGCTTTCCATGGTCACCACTACCTTCTGAAGCGAGTGTTACCAAGAGATGCACAACATTCGTTCATAATTATGATTCGGATAAACAAAAATGTTACCATAAACGTATCACATCACAGAGAAAAAGAAAAAAAGAAAAAGAAGAAGAATCGATGCAGAAATTTGAGAGAAAAGGAAACGTTATTATAATATATTATGATGATAGTGAAGAAGAAGGAAAACAAAAAAAACAAAAAAAAAGTAAATGAGATCTCATTTACTTTTTTTTTTTTTTCATTTTTTTTTCTTCGCTAAAAATCAATTGCTCTATTGTTTATATTTCCAAGTCCATTATTAGCATGTTGACGCTCGTGTCTACTCCTTTTTCGAAAATGTGTTGAATGTTTATCTTTACTCTTTTGAGTTTTCTTACATTGGTCAACTCGCTCTCACCACCCAATTTCTTCACGAGTTCGAATGAGATGTTTGGAAATATGTAATTTCCATAGGGCAACGACAAATCGTCCTTGTCAAATTCTCTATCTTCGGCGATGACGATGTTCTGCAGATCGCTTTGGTACTCGTAAATCAAATCAAGCGCAGCTTCGTCCAATTTCAGAGGCATCATATATTTCTCATATTTGTGCTCTAAGCCCTTCGTCTCGACATCGTTCAATTCGATGGGATCATGTCGTTGTAATCTATAGATTTTATGACCGAATTTCTTATACGTTTCGACTCGTTTCAATTTCAATTCGCATCTTTTAGGTGTTGTTGTCTTCATGCTTTTAGGTGTTGTTGTCTTCATGATCGATTATTTGTTTTTTTGTTTTTACGAATTCTTGCAAATAATGTATATTTTAAATTTTGTATTTAAATAATAATTTGTTTAAAAAAAAAAGTTTGTTATTTTTTTTTTTTTTGCTTTTTATATATATAAAAGTTGTTTTTTTAATTTTTAATTTTCTTTAATGTAAAAATTTTTTTAGTAAAAGTTTTTTTTTCTCTTTATATATATATAAAAAGTTTAAATTTTTTTAATTTCAATCTCTCTATTGTTTATATTTCCAAGTCCGTTATTAGCAAGTTAACATTCATCATTTTTCCACATACGAAAATGGTGTGAATGTTCATCTTTACTCTTTAGAGTTTTTTTTCATAGGCGAATGCGCTCTCACCACCCGATTTCTTCACGAGTTCGGGTGAGATTATTGGATATATGTAACTTCCATAGGACAACAATAAATCACCCCTGTCGAATTCTCTGTCTTCGGCGACGATGATATTAATCAACAGTTCGCTTTGGTACTCGTAAAACAAATCGAGCGCGGCTTCATCCACTTTCAAACACATTCGATATTTGTGGTAGTAGTGCTCTAAGTCCACCATCTCGACCTCATTCAATTCGATGAGATCGTGTGGTTGTAATGTATAGATATTAAAACTGTATTTCTCATATCCTTCGTCTCGTTTCAATTTCAATCCACATCTTTTAGGTGTTGTTGTTGTCATGATCGATTATTTGTTTTTTTATGAATTCTTACAAATAATGTTTATTTTAAATTTTGTATTTAAATAATAATTTGTTAAAAAAAGTTTCTCTTTATTTCTCTTTATATATGAATAAAAAGTTAAAAAAAAAAATTCTTACAAACTCAATTTTGAGGTAAAAACAATGATCAAGTCCAAACATCCGAATTATAGTCTAGAACGTGCAAGACTTCAAACGTTTAAAAATTGGCCATCGCATCTCGCACAAAAACCCGAAGATTTAGCTGCCGCGGGTTTCGTTTATGTGGGTAGAGGCAACAAAGTCAAATGTTTTTGTTGTGACATACATTTGATGAATTGGGAACCTCACGACGTACCTTTACTATAACACATAAATAATATTAAAAAAGGCGACTGTGATTATTTAAACAAGATCCTAACGTTAGGATTGAGAGATAGAGATAAAAACCAAAAATTATTAATGGATATGTTACAACTCGGATACACCAAGGAACAATTGTACGATGCGTTAAACATCGCGAACAAGACCCTGTCTCAATTCATAACTTTAGAACATCTCATCAAATTCATGGCGGAAGCGGACGAGTTATCGCCACTCGTCGAAAACAAACCGAGTAAAACGTTCACCACCAAGTGTCTGGTCTGCGAAGGTGTCGCAAACATCTTGTTTCTACCATGCGCACACCTGCGTTACTGTAGAGAATGTCATTCCAAAGACGAGAAAACGTGTTCAGTTTGCGAGTGAGAAATAAAAGCGGTCTTAAATTGTTTTTGAATAAAAACACATTAAAGAAAAAAAAAATTGAATTTTAAAATTTAACTTTTTTTTTTTTCTATCATATATATAGAGTAAAAAAAACAAAACTTTTTTAACAAATTATTTAATACAAAATTCCAAAAAAAAATATTCTTACAAATGAAGCAAACAGATAAAACAATGGTAAATTTAAATGAGAAAACCGTACCTCAGTTAAACGAGATTTGTAGTCTATTACAAATTTCAGATTTCAGAAAGCATAGAACTAAAGCAAAAAAAATTGAAGTCATACAAGAATATTTGCGAAACGCTAGAAAGGCAAACGAAATGTCGATAGCATCGACGTCAAAAGATGCGTCGATTGTGAAAAATAAGAAGATGACTAAACGAAAAGCTGTTGAAAAACATCAAGTTTCCAAAGAAAAGAAAAGAAAAACTAAAACGAAAACGAGTGATGCACTTCAGATTCGAGACAAACGAGATATATCGAGCGAAATTCAACGAGCAATCGACAAAGAGAAAGGAGAAAAATATGTAAGACGACTCATTGCGGAACTATTCCAATCGAAACCCTAGAACGGGAGAGTGCGATCAAAGACATTTTTAAAACTTTCGACGTGTTTCCCTCGTCGAAGAAAGTCGATCCGAAATTGTTCATGGAATGGGTGAAGAAAAAAGTATTGGATTTGTTTCGCGAATACACGAACTTGGGATTAAAAATTAAGATGATACTCCATTGCATAATGAATAAAATCGACGTGAAGTCCAGCGAGAGCATCGTGAAAAATGCATATTTCAGATCTAACATCGAACCCGTATTTCGAGGTTCAGATCTATCGGACGTTTTCGAAAAGATGAAAGACAAGATGTTGACGTCTCTCTCGAATTATCAAAATGAAGGTAGTAATTGGATGTTCGACGAGGTGTTGAAACTCGAAATTCACATCACTAAAAATGAACCGTTGAAAGGATCTTCCCACTTGGAATTACCATATTTCTTGGCTAAGAAACGCGCCGTGGTCAACGTGAGAAATAAAGATGATCAGTGTTTTAAATGGGCAGTCACCTCCGCTTTATACACTGTCGAAATACACTCCGATAGAGTTTCTCGTTATGAGGAAACTTCTAAAAATCTCGATTGGACTGGAGTGACTTTTCCAACAAAGTTAAAACACATCGAACGTTTTGAGGTTCAAAATCCCACCGTAGCGGTGAACGTCCTGGGATACAACGACGAAAATCGAAAGATCTATCCTCTCAGATGGACTTCGTATCGCGGAAGAGAAAAGATGATTATTTTATTATCGATTTCGAATGGTGACAATCGTCATTATTGTTGGGTTAAACATCCGAGCCGATTACTGTCGAGACAAAATAATAATCATAACGGAAAGATATCTTTATGTTGCAACTGCATGAACATGTTTAAGACCGAAAAATCATTAGCGAAACATCAGGAATATTGCAATGAAAATCAAGGTGTCGCCATCGAAATGCCCAAACCCAACACCATCGTGAAGTTTGAAAATCACAACAGAAGGTTAAAAGTACCATTCGTCGTGTACGCCGATTTCGAATGTTTCACCGCGAAAATGAGTTCCTGTCAACCCAACGCTCTTCAAAGTTACGTCGAAAGATATCAAAAACACATACCTTCAGGCTATTGCATTTACGTGAAATGCGCTTTCGACTCGCAACACAACATGGGTCCCTTCACCTACACGAAACAGCGTGAAGACGACGACGTGGCTCAAAGGTTCGTGGAAGAGTTAGAATCGAAAATTCAAATGTTATACGACAAATTCAAAACTCCGGCGAAAATGATCATCACGCGAGAGCAGCAGGACGAAAATAACAGAGCCACCGAATGTCACATATGCAGACAATCGTTCGACGAGAATTCGGAGGAAAATAGGAAGGTTATAGACCACGATCATTACACGGGTCTGTATCGCGGTCCGGCTCACAGCAAGTGTAATTTAAAATATCGAGATGCCGCTTTCTATCCGGAAACCCCAAAACTGTTTTTTGATGACGAGCCAGAATCTTATGCCTTCGCTCGCGTTCGTCGACGATGGATCTGTGGGTCTGATTTGCGATGCGAACGTAGACCAAAAATCACGTACACGATACAACCGAAGATGTACAACACACGCACACGATGCATTCACCACGAGTATTTCAGTGTTAAATCACACGCTTGTTCACAAAAAACTGTACATAGGAGAGTTCAAGACCAATGTACAGTTTTGTGAACAAGCGTGTGATTTAACACCGAATTCCACGTTGGTGAACGCATCGTGTGCGTATTTTGTACACGTACATGTACAAGTGGTCGTGAACTCTCCTTTTATACCTACTGATGGGGGCATACTTCTACAATATGACTGACAATGAATACATAGAGTGGCTGACAATTGTGGGCCTGGAAATAAGGAGCTTATATCGTAACACATTATCGATTACGTTTTATTACATCCCAATAAACTTCAAACCATTGTATTCAATAGATTCACCGCTATGACATAAATGTTTCTGTATTCAACTGGTGATGTACAAGTAGGAACTTTTTTCCCAGCACCGTTTATATTAGTTCCTTTCCCGTCGAGTCATTAGTTACGCTTTGAAAAATTTCCAAATTTCGTTATACAATTATCGAATGTCTGTCGTAAAATGTGAAAATGAAAAAGTCCAAAGCAAAATAAAGTCGGTTCACAAAAAATTAGTTAACCAAAAATGAGATATTAAAAAAAAACAATTTTATTTGTCAAAATTAACAACAAGGATTGGACAACAAGTGCCGAACTCTTAAGACACGTACTCTCTCTTGTATACGATTAACAAGTAAATGCAGCATTTGCTCAATATGTATACATCAGAATAAACGATTACGCTATTCGAGATTGCAACGGCGTTATGGTGGTAGATATTCAGAGAAAGAAAAAGAAAGAGAAAGAAGAAAAGTGGGGAATTGATACCATGTACTCATGACGCAAAAAAAAGAATAAAAACAATTAGGCTAGGCTTCAGCCAATATATGAAACTGCAACGCTCTTGGAGAGACCCATCCCCGTAAGGTTCGTTACACGATTTATTATCACATATGAAGTGGGTAAGCTTTTCTTTCACGCTTGTAATGAAGACAACTCTGCGGAACATTTAGACAAGAGCAAACGGGTTTTAAATGTTCATTGTTTGTTTTTTTTAATATTTAGGGTCATTTTCAGAACGTGTAGCTATACGATAATCATACCACAGGATAGTCAAGTTTGTTCAATCGTTTTTAATCATGCTAATCACGTTAGACGACTTGCACACCACGCCTTGGCAAACGAGTCCTAGTTTACCAATGAAGCAGAACTCTTCTACAGCAGCACACCAGCACTACATCAATTTCAGGGGATCTGGAAACATGGAACTAACTATCTGGATGAATCTTATCAAAAATCTTGAATCGATTGGTTGCTTTGATATACTTTTTTATTAAACTCTAAGCGACAAATTGTCGAATAAATTGCGGAAAGACAGAAATCGTATCCCCCACTCTGAAGATATAGAAATTTTCACTCTCATGGTATCAATCAAAATGGCGGCTTTCAAAGCATCACTTCAAGGTGAATGCGAGTCAAATTATCACTGGAAATGACCAATTTGTTCTAAAAACATATAACGAAAAGACAATCTTGTGTTTTTGAGTGGATACCGATCATTTCCAGCAATAGTTCAACACGTATTCACCTTGAATTGATGCATGAAACCCGCCATCTGAATCAGATGGCAAGACACTACCAGTTCCGTGTAGCGATCAAATCACTTCCGCGTATCAATGCGCATTAGCTGTTTACTTTCATGCATCAATTCAAGTTTGAAAGGAATGCAATTATCGATAGGAATGATCAGATTCTTATAAAAAGCGTATAATATAAAAAAATCTAGTGTTTTTGAGTGGATACCGAAAATTATCTCACTCGTGGTGGAGACATAGAAGATATCTAGTGTTTTTGAGTGGATACCGAAAATTATCTCATGAGTGACCGAGACAAATATTTATTTTTCACGAGCGTTTGCGCAAGCGAAAACAACCATTTGTCTCGGTCACGAGAGGGGATGCTTTGAAAGCCGCCATTTTGATTGATACCTTGAAAGAGAAAATTTCTATATCTTCACAGTGGGGGATACGATTTCTATCTTTACGCAATTTTTACGATGTATCGTTTAGCGTATAAAAAATGTTATTTTTGTCTCGGTCACTCGTGAGATAATGTTCGGTATCGACTCAAAAACACTAGATATCCTCTATTTATACCACGATTGCCTATTCTACAATATATGAAAAGCCTATGACATAAATTTTAGCTTTACACACCAACCGTGGTGAATGCGCCAACAATGGGATTTCAACAGTTAAAGTTTACACCTACAGTGGAACTACATCCAAGCTGACCTTTGGTGACGTCGACCTGAATGCAACTTGTCAAAATTTATCGCACGTCGCCTCATGAAGAGTGAAATGAAAGTGACAATTATTTATTACGTTTTTAAATGAGTTTACCCCATAAGACACCAAAACCTAACAAACATACATTGCCTCATGTTAATAAAGCATCCATAACTCGAAATGGTATATTATTATGCTATTAAAATGAAAAAGGCCCCGTTTCATTTTCCATTTCGTTTCGGCGCTAAAATTGACAGCAGAAGTACCGCCCACCGATGCTCGTGTAAACAAAAACAGATTCGTACGTATATACGTCTGGTGCTCAGTAAAATCGAGAAAAAATAATAGCGACTCTTAATAATCTGACTGACGATTGTCGGAAACCGGGCTTTGTCGTTGCTGGGGGAAATAGATTCATGCCGCGTATTCAGCCAAAACTCAAGGGGTGTTACCTGAACCCGTGCATGAACGTATGTCTCGCCATAACGAACCCGCCCGTTCCACTTTTGTTGGGGTGGTTCTTATCCTGAAGAGGTTAATAACGTTTCCTCGAAAAGCATAAATCAACAGGGGTTCACTGAAAACAAGAATTTTAATACATATATATATAAAAATATGATAATTTGTGACTTACATGGAATCCAAAAGAATAAGAAAACAAAACGTCAATCACCCCCTACCCACACAGTTTTTGAGTCACTTGCGGGCCCGCATTCAGTGTTGTTGCTGATTTTTCCTCCCTTTCGCTGGTGTTTGTTCCTTGGTCGCCTCTTCACTTCACTCTTTCACTGCCGTCGCACGGCCACTAATGTATTGTCACTTTATCGGACACATCTGCTCTAACATGTGACGGAATGTCACTCTGCTACTGCCGTCGCACGGCCACGAGCTTATTGTCACTTTAATTGACGCTTTTCACACAAGCAGTCGCCACCAGTGGACTTAAATTCTTTCTTACGTTTGTCTCAGAACAATGTTCATACAGGCAAAGCCTACTCTGCCTATGTATGACATGCCTTCTAAAACAGATAATGTCGTTTACCTAAATGCAAATTAGCTCCCTGAGCTCGCACTTCGTGTTTCTGATCCTATTCTCATACATGGCCACTGACTTGTCCCGCGACTGCTCCTATTCTAAATATGACCTCCCCTAAATCACAACGTGCCTATACTTTCGCACCGATACGTCATCTCCTCTAACCTATAGCATGGGACCTCCCCATCTACACGCAACGACCCACAGCCTTACACACCTTCAGACTGGAATTGGCTGGAATGAATTTTTCGAGAAACTCCCCGATTTTTATTTCGATAACCAGAACATTAATTCTCAGTTTAATCGCTTCTCTTGAACTCGGCCGCTTTGATCTCTATCTTAATTTAATATTCACTTTAAAGTTCCTTTGAAAGACTCGAATTTTGGTATCTCCGTGACATTCGGTGACAGGATAGATGCGTAATATGGGTGTGTGTCCAGAACATGTGTGATGCACTGATTACCAAGAATTAGCTATTAACTGGTCATAATTACATAGATAACGATTTGCAGGAGAATATTGTCTCTCTTACTATTGATCTGTTATCAGATAACACATGTGGCGTTCAAAAAGTGCGCCATAATGGACATTAAACTCCATGCTTAATTTGGCAGCGTTTGAATTATTGCCGGTCTGACAAATCGGTTTTCGGGGTCCGTTATATAAACGCACATTCTTATACCTTGGCCCGAACGAGAAAAATTATCAAAGATATATACACTTTTATACAACAAAATCGCAACCTTTAGCGATCACCTTGACAACGATCATGGTTTAAATAAAATATACCTAAAGTAGCTTGGTGAACCAAATGTTCACCACTCGTGGTGAAGTGGTGTTAACCGCGCGCCAAAGGCTCGCGGTTAACACCACTTCACCACTAGTGGTGAACATTTAGTACACCAAGCTACTATGGGTATATTCTATATGTATTACCCGGAACAGTCACTTGCAGTAGTTCGCTCCCATATTTTTTAATTGAAGTAACCCCCAAGTGACCTAAACGATCGTTCGCGTGTTATTCCCAGGCCTGCAACTACTGTATTGATGTTAAGGGTCAAACATGAAAACCACTTTCTCATTAGATGAAATTCATTAAGCTGTAAGGAACGCGGTATCACATTTCTATCAGGAGTACTTGAAATGTCATAAATTGGGAGTTTCATTAAGAAGACAGACAACAATCTTCTCTATTTAATTATTTTACAAGAAACAATGTCAGTTCTATGTAAACAACGTAATGAACTGTGAAGTGGCTAACTAATATTTGGACTGGTAGGAGAATTGAATGCCACCTGTGGAACACAAATATCTCTCACTTACTATTTTCGAAATTATAAACCGTGACATTTGTTCATTTGATTAAATTTGCTATTTATTGGTGGCAGTGCGTTACAGCGGATTTGACAGTGATTTGTGTGTACTTATCACAAGATTTTAGTACCAAATGGAATCTGATCGTAAATGGGAAGAAATTAACCATATATCGTCTCTTGAGTACAACAAGGCGCCATCTGCAATGCTGTAGTATTGCAGATGGCGACCTGTTTCACTCAAAATACTATATTTTTTAGTGTTACCTGACACTTTTAAGTATTTTACTTGCAAAAAAACACAAATGATAAAAATATAAATAAGAAAAAGTAAATGCTGTTACTAACGTTTTCAAAATAATTTTATTACTATTATTTACTCACTGTTTATTCACTCCAAATAAACTTTAGTAGCAAATAATTTATCTTCCAGAAGGATTATAAAAAAAAATGGGCAAGATATAAATTAAAGTAAAGCCACCCTGATACTTGCACGACAGAGGTGGCACGAAGAGGCACGCATTGTGGCGTGACAATGGGGGAACTAGTCGTGGAAGTGTGCTTGGGGCTTCGTGCCAGTGCATGAGTGCGTGCCAGGCCGTGGCCGAAATTTTGAAAGTTTGAAAAATAAATTTTGAGGTGTCACGACATCATTTTCCTGCCAGTGACGTGCCTAATGCGCAAACTATACGCATTCAATACGCAACTAAGGCGCAACTTTTGCGGGCCACCGAATGTCACTGCTTGGTAATGCGCGCCTCCGTGGCAACGTATTATTTATTTATCTATTTATTTGTGTTTAAGGTCACATATTTTTGCACAATGGCAAATCATGACCACAACATGAGTATCAACTGAAGACCAGAGGTGAGCGTTTATAAGCCATGTTACCCATTTTAGAGAGAGTTTGCACCTCCCAAGCATTGGGGACTGGGTCCTATTTTACCAGTAAACAGAGCCTGTTTACCGCAGTGAACATGCACTGCTTCACTTCCCGGGGTTCCCGGGGGGATCCGTAACAACGTAAACACCAGTTGAACGCAATGGCATTCAATGGTTCGCATAGGTTGCGCATAGTTTGTGCACACGTGACAGCTTTAGCGTCCCAATGCGTGGGCAGTCGCACCCCAAATTCCTCCACGATGACTTCACGCATGCGCAACTAGGGCGTGTCAATGAGTAACCATTCCTGTCCTGGAGTGACAACTTCGCCACTTATGCGCAAATAGTGCGTACTCTTGGAAGCTATGGCGTAATGATGATTGCCATGGTGTGCCATTGTGTGACATAGATGTGTCACGTGTTCGTGTCAGATGCGGACCTAGTTTGATTGTTTGTTTGTTGGTGGTTAACGTCACATATTTATGCACAATGGCTAATCGTGACACAACATGGAGATGAAGTCAAGTTTAGTCAATCGTCGATCTACATATTGCCCAGTTTAGAGGACTTTCACCCCAAGCATTGGTGACTGGGTCCTATTTTACTAGTAAAGCGGAACTGGTTTACCGCAGTAAACAAGTGCTGCTTACTTCCCGGGGTTCCCACGGGGAACCTAGTTCGTAACTAATGCGTGTCAGATGGCACGACATGGCGCAAACTATGCTTAACTGTGTCGTGATGAGAAGTTTCGTGCCTCAAATGTGGCGCGTGTTGGCACGCAAGAATGCGGACCTGTTCCTGACCAAAATGCGTGCAAGTGTCAGGGTTGCTTAACTCTTTACCCAACGTAACGGCCAAAACCGGTCAACACTGTTCACAAAAATCTCCAATTAATTTTTATCATTTTTCATTTGTTGTCTCAAAAACATAGGTTATGACCCCTTTTTGGAACGAGCTCGTCGAGATCGTTCCAATGAGGGGTCGTAACCTATGTTTTGAGACAAAAAATAAAAACACTTAGTTATTCAAGAATTTTGTTTGCAAGTGTCGTCTGCTTTTCAAGTTAGGTAAAGGGTTAACAAAGAAAGTTTTGATAAGAATCAGATTAAATGGATAAACAATGAACAATTGACAATGATTATACCTTGCTGTCGTCACCTACAGTAAATCACAAAGCCTTGAAATCTACCAAAAGTATATGTTGGGTGCCAAATTTTGGTGCCAAATGCTGTATGTTTGGTGCCAAACGAATATTTTAGTACAACTGGCACCATACATCGTGAATACTGTCACCCACGTGTTCTACTGACGATTACTTTGATCACACGACGCCTAATCAAAGTTCAAATGATTGTTTTCTCAAGTAAAGAAAACTTTTCTTACAGAGGCACCAGAAAACAAGAGGCCCCACGGGGCCAAGAAGCGCTCACCTTGAACAGAACCCGATATAAACCGAGGCCACGAATGAATCTACATTAAGCAATCATTCTCCATAGGATCCATTGTCAATCCTTGAGCCCCACAGTAGAGAATAAAATAGTCCAAGCATCATGCCTTTCCTTCAGTTAATCATAAAAGTGGAGCTCCCCTATGGAACCCCTTGATATACAACCCATGTGGATTAATGTTAGTCACACACCTCTAGAGGGTACTTGATAAAAAGTTTCTAATTCTTCAGCTACCTGGCTCCTTATAAAATTAAGTTGGAATTATGTTTATATTTTAGCACACACTGGGTCCTAGGATACAGTGTTAATATTTTCATATAAATCAAATATCTGTTTCACACTTATGCTGCATATCAAATTTTGTTAAAATCGGACTAAGAGTTCTGAGTAGTGAAACTAGAGATGTTGTATACCAAATATAAAAGGATTCTGACTAGTGGATCTGAAGAAGAAGATTTTTAAAGAAATTTCATCATATTGCACTCTGTTGAAATTTTGGGCTACAATCGAGGGTCCAAATATGAACCCAGAGACTCGATTTGAACAAACCAGAATCTGCCCCCCTCCCCCCCCCCCCCCCCCCACCCCCGAGATATTATATACCAAATATGAAAGCATTGTGATTGATGGGTCTGAAGAAGAAGAGTTTTAAAGATTATTCCCCATTTTGCCCTAAGTTAAAAATTCGGGCTTCTGTATTGAGCCCACATATGAACCAAGGGACTTCATTTCAATAAACTTATATCCCCTCCCCCCGAATGTTGTATTCCAAGTATCAAAAGATTCTGATTACTGATTCTGAAGAAAGTGTTTTTTTTAAATGTTTGAAGATATGCTGATTCAGCATTTTTTTGATGCCCCCCAGCAGTACACCCTGACAAAACCGATGGCAATTTTATTTTACTATTCAGTTCAACTGGGCCTAACGATGCTTCATACCAAATAACAGTCCTCTGTTGTGTGTGGTTTGGGAAATATTTGAGTTTGAATATATTTCTATTTTTAGCTTCTGGGGTTCACACGGGGACAAGGGAAAATTGTTTTTGCATGAATCAAGTACTCATGACCCAATAGTATCACAAACCAAATTCGGTTCAAATCGGACCGTCGGTTCAGAAAATAGATATTTTTGCCGGGCCAAAAATCTTGCCCCTCTCTTTACAAAGACAAATATTGCCTCACGAACTTTCTTTGGACAAATTTAAATCTACACCTCAAAAGGAAGCTACATACCAAATATCAAGTCGTTGTACTCACTGGTTCATGAGAAGAAGATTTTAAAAAAAAGTTGGAACCTTTTCCCCCAGTCCCTGCCTAGGTGTCTGGGCAGGTTGAGTTGAACAAAAACGCAATGCCCCCTCAGCATCATCACTCACACAAACTTACACTTGAATTGGCCGAGGGGTTTTGGAACAGAAGCCCAAAACATGGTGTTGAAGGACGAAGGACGACGGACGAAGAGCGATTAGATAAGCTCAACTTGACTTCGTCAAGGTGAGCTAAAAACTTGTTGGGGGAGGGGGGGGGGGGGAAGTGTGGTGGTAGGTAAATATAGTCAGTTAAAATAATCTTTGTTTTGTAAGCCAGGTCACTGAAAAGTTGGCATTTTCCCGCTTGGGTCTGCTTATGGCATATTTTGTGTGTACCATTTTTCATACACACGATTGGAATCACAAAATAGGTTATAACTGAATTGTGTTTTAACCCTTTACCTAGCATGAAAAGCAGACGACACTTGCAAACAAAATTCTTGAATAACTAATTTTTTTCATTTTTTGTATCAAAAACAAAGGTTATGACCCCTTATTGGAACAAGCTCGACGAGCTCGTTCCAAAGAGGGATCATAACCTATGTTTTGAGACAAAAAAATGAAAAAAATAATGAAAATTAAAATGGTGATTTTTGTGAATAGCGGTGGCCGGTTTAGGCCGTTACGTTGGGTAAAGGGTTAAAATTGACAGCAAGATGCCAACGATTTACGGATTATACGTTCTTGTGACAGTCCGAATGTTATCCATATTCAGTGCAAAGCCAACTTCAACAATTTCCTAAGGGAAATGCCGATGAACGAATCGAGTCGCCTGATCATATTTAGGGATGTAATAGATATTAGCAATTTATGCCTCGAACAACAAGATTACCAATTTTGTCAACAAGTGAGTCAAAGTGGGATCTAAGTGAGCATTAAGAGGTGAAATAAAGTACAATCCGCTAAAATCTGCCATTTGCAAACATGCCGAAAAAGATTCAATGAAGAAAGAGCCGCGAAACATTTTCTTTTTAAATTTTACTTTCTTAAGTTTCAGATTGAAGAAACGATCGGGTACACGTGGTTCCTTTAGAATCTTTCCACTTTTCCCGAAAAAAGTACTTTTAATTCACCGTTACTGTGCAATATGTAATGATATTGATAATAAGTAACTTTTTCTGGAGACCGCCGAATATATACATATTATCGCTACAGTGAAGTGATCGGGTCGTAGTATCACGTCTGGTTGAGGAGGTCAGATAGCCGGATCAAACGAACTGCCGCAGACCTCCTCAACGAGACGTGATGGGACGACCCAGATCACTTCACTGTAGCGATAAAAGGTTTATTATATTAATTATAGTTCAACATCGCATGCCAACGCTAGGATTAACAATTCCCGCAACATTTTTGGGGGTAAATTGGATTAAATTAAAAAATAACCATTTTTATTTACACTTACTTTTGTAACAGGTGCACACTTTCGGGGAATGTCCGCATGAATACGGTAAAAAATTACATGAATACGATAAAAAAAACGGACCGCCGTTCGAGCACACCCATTCCAGCTCGGAGTAAAGTACTCTCGGCAACCGGAACAGCTAATTCTGCGAATTCGAACGTATCCGTAAATAATGCGTCATATTATCGTGATACGGAATCGGATTCCACACATTGGATTTTCCGGGGACATTACATGTCATAAAATAAAAGCTTTTAGCTTGATACCAAATCGATTTCCTGAATAGTTGTATGCTCTTTGTGTCGCTTAATTTGTTTTAAGCTTACTCATTTTACAAGGATTGGAGAGCGCGTTATGTAACTTATATTAACGGCTATCCTTTGCCTAATGACGCGGCTGCGTGGGATGACGTTCGTTGCAGCAACTTCGTGGGCTCGCTCTTCTCGAATACAAAGCTGACTGAAAAAAGAAACGCAAGTTCAGGTTTGGTAATAATATAATTTTTTTATCCGAAGACCAAATGTAGTAAACTTTGACATGTAGCTACATCAGTGTACCGTCTCGAGAGTCTTTGGTTAAAATTCAGTCAACCGTGACCACGTGCGACGCTGTATGCTATCAACAGATTTTTTCGACAAAGCGTGAATCCGGGGCACACCCACGTGCTATGGGCCTGAAAACCATACGAATTCGAAGTTTTGAACAACAGTACACATCGATTACACAAGATTTCATTTCAACTCGATTGAAAAGCAAAATTCAGCGAATCTCCGAAGTTGATAGGGGTAGGGCTACTGCTCTATTTATGCAGGGTAAATCGCAAGATCTCGTCGCCCAGCATTTTGGGGTCCATGAATCAACGATAGCTCGTTTAGTTGGGAGTCTCAGAGCCACAGGAAGATTAGCTGACCGTCCCAGGAGAGGATATCCTCGCGTTATGTCGCCAGGTCAAGATAGAGGCATACGTCTCTCACACCTCCGAAACCGATTTCAGACGGCGACGGAGACGGCGAGTCAAGTTGTAGGCACTCATGGTCGCCGACTGTGTCCATGAACAGCTAGGAATCAGTTGCGGAAGTTCAATTTAAGGCCAGAGCGTCCCTACGTTTGTCCGTAACTTACACCCAGGCGACGTCAACGCCGATTGCCATGGATGCGGGCACGCGTGCCACGAATCGGTTTCACTTGGCCCACTGTACACGTATGCTATTCACTGACGAGTCTCGGTTCACGCTTTACAGGTCAGATGGACAACAACGTCGCCATCGACGTCGAGGTGAGCGATATTCTGACGCGTGCGTTCAAGAAAACAAGAGATTCGGGGGAGGGTCTGTTATGATTTGGGGGGGGGGGGGGATTTCTCATGACGTGAAAACACCTCTCGTGGTCATCCATGACAATCTTACAGCCGTAAGATATCGGACTCAGATCCTCATGCCTCACGTCCTTCCACTTACCCATGTTCGTAACCTTACATTGCAACAGGATAATGCGACACCGCACGTTGCTAGGGTTTGCCTTGACTTCCTCAACCAAAACAATGTCCCAATTCTCGATTGACCACCCTACAGCCGAGATTTGTCCCCGGTCGAGCATTTGTGGGAAGAGCTGGACAGGAAAGTCAGGAAGCGCGTCAACGTCCCAAAGAACGTCGCTCAGCTCACGCAGGCTCTTCTTCGGGAGTGGAATAACATCCCACAAAGGACCATAAACAACTTGATGGGGTCAATGGAAAGGAGAATTTGTGCAGCGACAGAAGTTCGAGGTGGGCTCACCCGTTATTGATTTTGATCAGGAAATGGTGTAGGGTACCGACGTTTGAACGTTATCCTTGCAAATGCCGTCTGTGCTAAAACAACAGAAATCATCAAATTTAGTCAGTAATGAAGAAATAACATCAAAATCCAAACAATGAAATAATCATCCATAACACAATTGAAAGATTTACCACAGAAAAAAACTTGCGTTTCCATTTTCCGCTTGTATATGAAGGATCTTTAGCCTGAGGGAGTGTGTTTCTGTCCCTTCAAAGACACAGCCATCTTACATCCCAACCCAATAGGATGGTACGCTGTGTATCAAACACACAATTCGGACATCTCGAGAACTTTCCCCGACCGAGGATCGATCTCGGGGCCTCTGAGAGACAAGCGCACTTTTCCTCTCTCTTATTGCTCAATTTGTACAGCTAAGAAATAAATGCAGTTTAAAGCCAGTAACATTTGGAAAGCGGGATGATTCTGACTCTTCGAGTGCGCATGTGATATTTCTTAGACTCCACGATTTTATTTTATGGGGTTAGTAATAGTCTAAAACTGAGACGAGGAGACTGAAAAGAATTCCACGACAGCACAGCATTTTCCGTTTTATTTGGACGTTGTATGTATTATGGTTACATATGTGTTGATGTATCTAAATATATATATACTCTGATGCTGACATGACGTCGCGTAAGAACCATAAGGTTCTATCTTCCAGGGGAAGATAGAACCTTATGGTTCTCACACGACGATGATTCGCAACAAAAGTACCACACACAGAGCTATAATTAACTCGTTCGATTTGGGTATAATTATTATTCTTGAGTGGGACAACGAGTTACGCGGAGTGAAACTTCACTACAAAATAATAATCACATTCCAAAATCGAACCACTTAAATTTTCTGGTCGTTCCATTTTCACACAAATATTCCTCCGACCATTTACCATGATCCCCAAAACGTCCTTTTTCTTGATAAAATCATGATATGCTTGCCCACAGATACCCCGGCGAGTTCCAGATATTGTAACAAAAGATACTGAGAAGTCAAGACTGAATCAAGAAAAACAAAAGAAAATAGCATCCAAGACTCAATGTTCTCGCATTTTCGCATACAGTATTTACGGGGAGGTGAGCGGGCGGAGAATTACTATCGGAATTTCACGTCCGCAATTTTTAACAACACCCAACTAAGTTTGCTCTAAGATGGTATTTCAAAACCAAACCATGTGACCGCTTTGCGTGACCTATTCATAATTTTATCAATTCTCATGAGGCTTTTCTTCAGTATAAAACATACTACTATCCCCAATATCGGACGCAAAGATTTTCAAGCTTATAGAACCGTAAAATTGCTTATGGCATAGAAACCTTCAATTCTAAAACATACCGTGAAATGATCTACAGTACGAGAGGAATGGATTATCAACAACATCCCTGAAGAATGGAGTTTCCATCCATGAAATGCTATTCTCCGCGAAGTTTCGGATAGTGGACCTTTCGATTTTACCCAGAGGTCGACTTGCTAAACAAAGAGACTGCCTACGCCTTTTCACACAATGGGAGTTGCCTTGGCGGATAATCCCCTATGTATATGTTTTAACTCTTTACCCAACGTAACGGCCAAAACCGGCCAGCGCTATTTTCAAAAATCGCCAGTTAATTTTCATTATTTTTTTCATTTTTTGTCTCAAAAACATAGGTTATGACCCCTCGTTGGAACGAGCTCGTCGAGCTCGTTCCAACGAGGGGTCATAACCTATGTTTTTGAGACAAAAAATGAAAAAAATTAGTTATTCAAGAATTATTTTTGCAAGTGTCGTCTGCTTTCCACGTTAGGTAAAGGGTTAAAGGCAATCCACTCTCCACATTTTGTTTGAATAATCCGTTTGAACCCAATATTAAACATACCTACGTGAACTAAGAACTTTGATATATTTATAGAACTTCTGAAATGGTAGGAAAAAACTGAAACGGTTAGCTGGATAAACAGTTCACAACCGTTTAACTGTAGGACCTTTCGGACTTCAATTTGTGCCGAAATCGTTCCGTTGATTTGAGCCACACCGATTTGGAAAATTTTCGAATCGTCGAGATGTTTTCAAAATCCTGTCTCTTTTTGGATTCTGAACGTTTCGAAGAAGAAGAAAAAACATTCCATTGACAACGTTTCGTAGATAAGAATTCTATAATAGAGGGTGTCCCAGCCACGGCATTTTTTTTTGTGGGGGGACGGAAAGGGGCACCGAGTCGGGGGAAGGGGCACCCGAGTCGGGGGAAGGGGCACCCGAGTCCTCACTAGGACCTCCGGCCTCTACCCATTCTCCCACTTCCCTTCAGGAAAGGCCTAGTTATGACTTGGCCCCACCCCTCCCCCTCTCCCCGTGAAAATTTTGCAAAATTCACTGCTCTAAGAGAATCTGAGGCATTTGTAGCCTATATTGTAGACTATTTTAGGACTCTATGTTATGTTAGAGGGGGGGGGGGGCAGCGAAACATTTTGGGGAGGGCGGGATGGAGGCAAAGACTGCGTTTCGTAGAACATTTTATTTCAAGTTAATTAATTACAATGCAGGTTTTCAAATGAACTAAAGGATTTGTATTATTTTTGCCATCAATGAGCAGTTATATTTATACTGAGTAAGACCAGAAAGAGATATGCTGATGAAACATTTAAAGTTGTCAGAAAAGCGTTGAGTCACCTGTTGACTACACATGTTTTTGATGTAATGAGTTTGAGAAAGAATAACACTATCAAAAAAGACTTTTAAAAGCTTCAAAAACATGTCACCTTCTCATCCGACTGTAAAATAATTTGTAGTGACTTTGAAGCTGCCACAGTAAAGGGAGTTCTACGAAATGACCAGGTGTCCACGAAATGCTCTCTCTTCGAAATAACTTGTCAAACATCTTCTACGAAATGGGGTTTCTTGGAAACATTCTGCTATCCTTCTCTTGAACCCTTCTTTTATCATCTTGTCTCCTGATAATAGAAGACGAGTTCAAGGAGGTTCCGCTTCCGAAACTGAAAAATGAATAACAAAAAAGAAACCGATAATGCCATGTGAAGCTTCTAAATTCGATTCGATCCGAAATCGTCTCAGTGATTCGATTTGGAGTTGCACTTATTCGGAAATGTTCAACTCGTCGCGATGTTCTCAAAATCCTACAGGTATCTTCTTCTTGGACTCTTCCGAAGGGTATTTCGGAAACGGAACCTCCTTGAACTTTTCTTTTATCATCAGGTCTCCAATACGGGACACCTGATGACCAAAGTAGAAAACTTCAAGGGGTTTCTGCCTTCTAAGCTAGTCCGATTCTGTTTCTCGAATATTTTGCTTTTTCGGTTTACTTGTCAACACAGACGAGATGCTGTTGAATGGAATATACTCGAGTGGAGACTGATCACATTAATGTCTTTATCCAACGCAGACGATATCACAATTTATTATTTGAAATATCATTTTTTAAAATTGTTCAACAAAAGATTTCAAGAAAACCATATCATGTGACCCCTAATTGGAACGAGCTCGGCGAGTTCGTTCCAAAGAAGGGTCACATGATATGGTGTTGTTGAAATTTTTTGAAAAATAGTATTTATTCACATGCTGAATTTGTATATTACGCAGGCGGATGCGGCAGATTCGTTGGGTAAAGGTTTAAGTATGTGCAATATCTACAACTTGGCGAGATTCGTTCCGAAATCCTCACTCTCATTCGATTCGGGATTAGATTCGTCGCGAAATTTGCGATTTCCAGGGCCCAACTGCTTGGTCCCATTGGTGGCTTTGCAATCTGATATTCTTGATTTATTTATTTATTGGAGTTGAAGGTCACATACTTATGCACAATGGCTAATCGTGACCGTGACAGTTTTACGGGTGGAGGAAGCCGGAGTACCTGGAGAGAACCACCGAGCACCGACGAGCAACTGTCAGCTCCTCAACATTCTAACTCTGTTCAATCTCCGCTCAAGCAGGGTTACAGCGGTTGAAGACATGTGCACCGTCGACGTGCATTACGTCTTAGTACACATCGTCATCGTGCCCACATGTTGGCAACCAGGATAAAGTGCCTTGCCCATGGACACAACGCGGGTCGTCCCGGACGGAGATCGAACTTGGGACCTCTAGCATGGGAGTCCAAAATTCTACCACCGAGCCACCGCGCTCCCAGGCGCCAGTGTTGAAAGGGTTAAAGTACATATGAGTTCAAATGGAATTATGTGTTTTTCGCTGACCTACTTCGATTTGCTTAGTTTCAGAAGTTTGGCTTCCAGTTTGGATTTTCCAAAACCAAAACTTACTTCCATGTGCTGGCCAAACAGACTTGGCCTTCAGAATCAAACCTCCAAAATACAATTTCAAGAACTAAGCACACCCACATGAGTCCAAATTGTGGTTCTCGAAGAATAGTCAACGCGCCTCCTAATCTCTCACAGGGACCCCTATTTTGACATATAGTTAACGACATGTCATGCAATAATTATTATATTTTACCGGACACACCGAGGAACAACCTTGCTACCCATCAGGGACCTTGCCCAAGATAAGTATTTTCATTCTTGAATTTAGAAATAACAAAATAGAATTCTGGGAAAAAAACTCTCACAAGTCCGCGCTGAGCTCCACCAGTCGAACGTCCTAGAATGTACCACGGATGATTTTAAGAGGGTATAACGCGCGATTATTTTAGAACTCTCGACAGTTAAACTATGGGAAGTGGTGTTGTAGTTCGCAGCCAGTCGGAGGAAGGGAAAGTCACGTGATATGTAATTACAGCAAGGCAGATGTAAAATTACACTTATCTCATCGCGATTTGTCTGAATAGTAAAACGTTTCCACAGCTGAAGTGACCCATTCTCTCACCTCATCTGTGAGTGTCATAACTTGTGTTTAATATTTATATATGGGAGGGGATATTCCTCAGCATTTTCTTTGCATCAAATGTACCGATGGTGGGCGCCTGCTTTGTATTGCAAGTTTCAAAACCCATCCATGTGGCCTAATGTAACTCATGTTTTGGCATTGGGAAGTGTGTGAATAAGATACACATTGATTACTGGGGTTTCACACCACCTTTTTGATTCAAAGACTCTGTACACAGCATTGAAACTAATATGTGTGTGATTTGAACGTTTGATTATATCGGGCCATTTTTGTTTTCTTTCTTCAGTGAAATACAACCGGAAAGTGAACGCCGTTTTGTTACGCAACTGGGGATCATTTTTTTCGTGAGGACCAGTTTTTTCAGTGGGATTTAACGAAGCTTTCGACAGCCAGGGTCACTTTGTTGTGGAAGGGAGAGCCAGCTATAATTCGTCCCTTGAGTTCATCAAGGTGCCACCTGCAATGCTAAAACAGTGCGGACGACACTTTGATGCACTCAAGGGGCTAATTCTTCTGTAATAGAACAAAATAAGACCTAATCGGTCAGTAAAAGCCCAATACAGAAACACACTGATGTAATAAAAGGATTTTAATTGATTTTTCTTATTGTGGCAGATGGCGGGTGTATTTTCATTTTATTTTGTGCAAAGGGGCAATGAGCTTCATTCAAAAAGAGCATTGTTAACGTCGGGACATTAAAACGGTTTGGATCCAACTACGCTGATGTAGAGAAAAAAAGCGTTGCTGAAAATCGAAGAAAATAAAGACAATAAGTGACTTCAGTCAAGTTAATTAATTGTGAGGTGTTATAGAATTGTGCAGTTTAGTAGATTTTGTATTGTGTTTTCACAAATTTTAAAACATTTCGCCGCCTTAGAAATTTTTTTTTAGAAATTATCAGAACTCTTCGGATTTGCCTGCAAGGGGTGGGAATAATAGTTGAATACTTGAAACATCGTCACCTCATAGCTGTTAGAGGACGGGACACGGCGTATTAAAACGAAAACAGCCTGATGATTGTTTTAGCAATATATACACGGTATTACAAACCTACCTGTGGTCCTATACACACGCATAAGGCGATGGTGAAAATGGACGAATCCGTAAAAAACACGATACCTCGAATTTTCAGGAACACTAACTGTTAACGATAGTACAAAGTTTTATCCTTCCGCGATGGCACAAGTGCCTTATCGATTAACTCATTCACGCGCGTATGTCGTTCTGTGTTTATTACACGCCTTCACGTCTTTAAAAGTAATTATTAGAAGGACACTCAGCAAATCAGAATGCGAGCATCCTAATTACAATCTTAATTATGGAAACACTGGAACAACCAGCGCGATTGAAAAGAACGATAGCAGCTCTGGGCGTCTCTTGTCCTATCACCTGGACTATCCAGGAGATAGACAAGAGCGTTCATCTGAACCTTGAATTCAAGGTTGAAGAAGAGAAAGAATTACCACCCTCCTAGGGGAGAGGTAGTACCTTTGATGGGAGGATCCCCCTCACACTGGTCCTCGCCCGAATAGGCCAGGAGGCCCTGAAAAGAGAAAGAGAAGAAAGAAGAGCCCGTCCACCAAGCGGAGGGATTCCCGACGCTTGGAGGCATTCTTGGAGATGAAGAAAGAGAACGGCGAGGAAAAGAAAGAGCCAGAGGCGGCCACCACTTCCCCTCCCACTCCCACAGACAGCCCCATCCAAATGCCGGCTTCCCAGTCGGTACTGTCGGATGTGGAAGAGTCTGTGGAGACTGAGGTGGAAATGGAAGCCGCTTCTCGCTTCTTCCTGATCTTTACGCGCCTCTTCCTTCTAAGCCAAAATGCCAGGACGCGGACGACAGGCTGGAGAACATCTTACGGGAAAACAAAATACAAGGGGACCTCCACAGGCAAGAGATGGACAGGAAGTACCAACAACTCCTCCAACAAATCGCAGAAGCCAATAAACTAATAGATTCCAGAAACCTACAACAACAAAAGACTCAGCAATCACCCACAACCACTCCAGACTCGGCTAGGACCAGACCCTACAAAACGCAGCAACCACCATCAGACAGCCCACCAACAACACCAACTACCACTGTCTCTCCTTCCAAACCTCCACCTCTGAAAAAGAAGCAGAAAAGACACAAGCGCCGCTAACAACCCACAACTTCTCCCCCTTTACCACGGTCTGACACTTCAAAATTCTACAGCTAATGAGGGTCGAAAGGGACTTGCTCCCCAAATCGTCCCTGCGCGCCTTCGGCGAGCAAAACCATTTGATTCTGGAATCACTCAGCAATTCATTTGATCGTCTCCTGAGTTCCAATGTGTTCTACATAGAATACATTGGAACTCAGTGTGGACGAACTATCAACAAAAAAGAACAAATTTTATCGCCAACCAAATTTGCGAGGGGAACTCGTGTTACTCTTTTTAGCTCTCGCAAGAGATTCAAATTGTAACTGTGGAGCACGAGTTGTAGAAAGTTCCACACATGTGCGGAATGAATTTTCATTTTCCGTATGGTTTAGTGTTGCTGTAGATGGGGATTTCATAGAACAGGCGTGCAATAAAATTCAATCTTGTTTGAGAGCTCATTTATTGATCACTATGGAAAATATTGCAGGTTGAAATTTTGATATTTCGACAAAGCGGGGAGAAGACCCCATATGCAAACACATTCAGCGGCCGCGGATCCGGGGAGGGCGGGACGCAGGGAGATGTGCCCCCCTCCACTTTGTCACCACTTATATGAATCGTGTGGCATCGGCTGTCTTCGTGTGGCACCTAACAGGGCACCTGTGGTAACATCCGAGGACAGCCGATACCACACGAAGACAGCTGATGCCACACGATTCAATATTGACCGATCAATATCCAATATTGCAAACTAATGACAATAAGGTTGAGGTTAGGTTGAAGTTGAGGTTGAGGTCGCTGAGGATAGTGTCTTAAATTGGGTGGGAACAAGGATGAGGAGCAGCGCATATAAATTTGCATATTTTGCATGAATACACCGCCCCACCGTCATTAGGCACACCCCCACCCCCACTCCGAAAAAAAATTATTTTCCATCCTACACCCTTGTGGTACCCAAAAAGGCGTGACCCCTCCCTCCCCCACACACACTTTTTTGAGCTTCCGCAGCCTCTGAACACATTTCTTTAACAGGCCTAACTTGAAATTTCCATTTATGCCACAAGATAGTTTATGACCACAACTGGAACAAGATCAACGGGCTCGTGCTAATATGGGGTCAAAACGTTCGTGTCTGAGGCACACATCAACGCGAACATTTGATGGTCTAATACGGGGAGTTTTGTAGCTCAGTGGGTATGGCATTAGTCTTCAAACTAATTCCTTTAGGTGAAGACTAATGCCATAACCAACTGAGAATGCAGTTCGATTTGTCACCGCTCCGATTTGTTTGTCCAAGTGTAATCGCTGCAGTTTCTTGTCTTTCTTATTCTTAATGCGCATAATACATTTTTAAAGCGCTCGGTCGTGCCGGTGTGACAGGAATGATAGTCCGTAGGAAAATTAGTCCCTCTGGGCTATTATTCCGCGGAATTATAGTCCTAGGTCTAACATTTCTAGGAATAGTAGTCCGCCGGACTACTATTCCTAGAAATGTTAGACCTAGGACTATTGTTCCGCGGAATAATAGTCCATAGGGACTAACGTTCCTACGGACTATCATTCCTGTCACAGCGGCAATATACCAACCCACCCACTCGTAAATTGCGGCCATATCACTGACAGAGCTTTACAAATGTTTTCGCAAGGAACGATGAGTTTTCTTTCCTTCTAAACACTGCTCGATTAAACAATAGAATAAGATATTCGTCAGTTATTGCCACTTGTAACACAACACATTTTTCTTTTACGGTATCGTGGAAAATGTTCATCCTCGTTCTCGTCACAAGTCCAATTAATCAACAAAATTAATGAGAAGAATTTCGACGCCAGAAAAGTAAGTGAGTTTTATATCAAGAGTCAGTTAGAGTTTGTGGGGATCGACGATGAAAATATGTAGACATGAAACGAGCAATGGTTATCTTTGTTCATTAATTGGATAAAGTCCGACGAGACAAAGTTCTGTGCTCTTGACAAAAGACGTCAGGTCAAAGTCAGTACATAGTCATTACTGAATAAACAGACGATATGAAAAATAGTATAAAAACCTACAGGGTTTGCTGCCTTATTTTTCCTCTGTTTTCACTGGTAGAGAACCAGTATTGAGAAGCTGAAAGATAGCTGCAAGTATATATATGGCTATGTTGATCGCCCCAAAAGCCCCCTCAAATATCATTGCAAATAGATGCGTAGCCAGTGGCAGAAGAAAACTATAATCCACCGCCCCGCCCACTTCAATTCAATTCATACTGGATTAAACCTTTACCCAAAGTAACGGCAGAAACTGGCCAGTGCTATTCACAAAAATCACCGTTAAATTCTCATTATTTTTTCATTTTTGGTCTCAAAAACATAGCTTATGATCCCTCTTTGGAACGAGCTCGTTGAGCTCGTTCCAATGAGGAGTAATAAGCCATGTTTTTGACGCCAAAAAAAATGAAAAAAATCGTTTATTCAATAATATTGTTTGCAAGTGTTTGCTTTTCATATTATGTACTGACCAATAAATAAATATGTTAGGTAAAGGGTTAAAAGTATGTCTTCCCATAGTGAAGATCCAGGGTCTTCCCCGGAGAAAAAATATATCTGTTTCTGCCAATTGGAACGCCCTGAGTACCATTGGATCTTAAGTACCCAGAAAGTGAAGGAATAACTATAGAAAATGACAAGAAATATCATGGTGTGAGTACACGAACTAATTTAGGGTCTTCAAACACGAACATGTATAAGGTAGACATTTTTAAAAATAGAGTGCGTGCGGAGGGGAGAGGGTAGTCGCCCCTGGCTACGCCACTTATTGTAAGCATTAGCTGAAGGTGTTAATAGTACCATTTTAGGACTTGGATAATCGTAAAAAAACTGACACATCATGCACATGCATGAGGTAATGTGGTTAGTTCATTGTGTACAGAGTCGTTGCTAAGATCTTTGAAGGGAAAGCAGGGAGTAAGAAATAAAATGTTCGCAAACCCAGAGAAGGGGTGGTGGTGGAAAGTTTGCAGAAACCAGGTGGTATATGTTGTAAGTATTATTTTGGGATCCATCGGCAGACCGTGTTTTTCCATCAAATTTCGGACACCCACCCTATTTCTCCGAAATTAACCCCCCCCCCCCCCCCCCCCCACACACACACACACGCACATACAAACCAACCTTGCGAAGTCAAGGAAAACCTGGTCAAGATTGAAAACTACATTCATAATTTCTGGATTCCTTGTAATAATAAATAAAAAAATCTTCCATGGAGCCACCAATCGGAATATTTTTGTCTTTGGTATACTACATCCTTAGAGATGGGTGGAAGGGGGCAGATTCAAGATTTTTCAAATCAAGTCTCTGGGTTTATGAGATATGGGATACCAAATTTTAACTTGGCGCAATATCAGAAAAAAAATCTTTAAAAATCTTCAGATCCACCACTCAGAACGTTTTGGTATTCACCTCCTCATATGGACCAGAATCAAATTTGTTCATTTAAAAAAAAAATAACTTGATGCAACAAGAGAAAAATTCTATGAAAATCTTCTTCACATCCACCAGTTAGATTAGTTTTAGATTAGTTTTATATTTGGCATACAGCATCCTTATTTTGATCCAACTCAAGTTTGTTAAAATTTAAGTCCCTGGGTTTATGTTTGGGCTCCCTATGGAAGCCTACCTTCTAACTTAGTGCAATATGACGAATTTTCTTTGAAAATCTTTTTCAGATCCATCTGTCAGAATCTATTGATATTTTGTATTCAACATCCTTATGGGGACCAAGTTTAAATTTGTTCATATCAAGTGCCTGGGTTCCTATTTGGCCTGTTTCTGGGAGCCCGAACCTTCAGAACTTTTTAATATTTGGTATACAGAATCTATATGAAGGTCCCATTCAGATTTGTTCAAATCGGGTCTCTGGTTTTATATTCGGACTGCCCATGTGAGGACCAAATTTTAACCTGGTGCAATTTTGACTGATGGATCTGAAGAAGACTTTCTTTGAAAGTCTTCTTCAGATCCATCAGTCAAAATCTTTTGATATTTGGTATTCAATTTCGTGATGATAACCAGGTTCACGTTTGGTCATATCAGGTTCCTGGTTTCGTATATGCGTATATGCGAGAGCCCGAACTCTAATTTATTGCAATATTTATTGCAATATGAATACAATTATATAAAAATCTTCTTCAGATCCACCAGTCAGAATCTTTTAAAATTTAATATACAACATCCATATGAGGGTGCGATTCAGGTTTGTTCAAATCAAGTCTCTGGGTTTATATTTGGGCCCGGATTTTGACTTAGTGAAATATGATAAATATTCTTTATATCCCTAGTCTTCACATCCACCCCTCAAAATCTTTCGATATTACGCATATGTGGATTCGGTAGATTCGGGTTTGAGAAAATCAAGTACCTGGATTCATATTTGGATCCAAACATTAAAATCATGCAAGGCATATTATTCGAACGTCTTTTCGCATCCACCTGCCAGAATTGTTTGATGTATCTGTAAACAAGTATCCTAGAAGGGGGGGGGGGGTGGGGTGTGGTGATTTTTGGACTCCTTATGGAAACAAATTTCAACACTTATGCAACATAAGGGAAATTCTTAAAGAAAATTCTTTTATCAACCAGTCACAATCTTTTGATACATGTGTTTGATATTCAGTATTCTAATATAGGACGGCGGGCGTGTCAGATTCAAGATTATTCAAATCTGGTGCCTGGGTACATATTTGCACTCTGTAGTGTTAACTAGCGATTGATACTAAATGTGACCTTAAATCCTTCTTTCAATAACTTTCTCATGTGAGCGATTAAGGCCCCTTGCTCTAAATCCAGTCACCTGAATCTTATATTTCTCATTTTGGTTTTTGTCATTACAATCTTATTCACTTGTATGATTTGTCTCTTCTGTGGCCTTTTACTTACGTGCCGAAGACGACTATTGTCACCTATTTTATGATGACTACGTTCTGGTATGCTCAGATCAAAACTACCATCTGATAAATTGTTGAAAAGGGTTCAGAGAGTCCTTTCCAACAATTAATCAGGTAATAGAGTTTCAAATATGTCATAAATTACTTCCTCGCATATAGGCGTACAAAGAGGTTCTCCACATATGGCTGAAGTGGGTGTGGCTATGGAGCCAAAGATTTGCATTTTATACGCCCGTTTGAAAAACGGGACGTATTGTAGTATAGCCTTGTCCTTGCGTCTGTTCGTCCGTCCATTTCACTTTTGGTTTTCATGCGATCACGTTCGCTATTTCTATGATATCCAATTCATTTCTTTGGTATATAGCCTTATAAACAAATCAAGTTCGATCTTGACGTTTTTGAAATATTCTATTGTGGGGATATTGACTTTATTTACTTAGAATTTTATATATTTCTGTCCGTTCCAGATGATAACTTTGGCTATACGTTTGAAATCCAATTCATTTTTGGGATATGGTTTTATCAGCAGAAAATACAGAGCAAGCTCGATTATGGCATTTGTTCAATATAGTTATGTGGAGTTATTGCCCTTTATTGGCTTAGAATTTCATATATTTCAAGTTTTTAGATGATAACTTCCCTATTGTTAATTCCAGCTAATAGGAGTTGGATGTTTAGCCTTATGAACAAAATATACAGGTCATGTTCAATTTTGACGTTTATTTGACATTCCCTTGCAGAGTTATTGTCCTTTATTGACCTAGAATTTCTTATATTTCAAGTTTCCGGGTGAGACAGATGATAACTTTCGCTATATATGTGATATCCGATTCATTTTGGGTATACGGCCTAAAAACAGAAAATACAGATCAAGTTCGAAGTTGACTGTTTTTTCAATATTATGTTATGGAGTTATTTCCCTTTATTGACACAGAATTGAATTTCATATATTTCTGTTCGTTCACTTTTGGTTTCCAGATAATAACTTTGGCTATACATGAGATATCCAATTCATTTTTAGTTGATGTTCTTATCAACAGAAAAATACAGATCCAGTTCAATTATGACATTTGTTCGATATTCTCATGTGGAGTTATTGCCCTTTACTGACTTAGAATTTCATATCTTTCATGTTTCCAGATGATAACCTCCCTAAAGTGCCCTCTTGTTAATAGGATTTTAGTATTTAGCCTTATGAACAGAATATACAGGCGAAGTTCAATTTTTACGTTTATTTTATATTCAGTTACAGACGATAACTTTGGCTATATATGTGATATCCAACTCATTTTTGGTATATAGTCTTATAAACAGAAAATACAGATCAAGTTCGACTTTGACGTTTCGATATTTTGTTGCAGAGGTTTTGCTCTGTATCGACATAGCATTTCTTATATTTCAAGTTTATGATAAATTCCTTTATATTCAACACACCTTGTCTGAATTTTCTACATTGCCTTATGAAAAGAAGATACAGGCCAAATTTGATTTGGATATTTATTCGATATTCCGTTGTGGAGTTATTGCCCTTCATTGAATTAGAATATCATATACTTCAAGTTTCTGGATAATAACTTCCTTTATATCCAACAAACCTAATCTGAATTTGATATATAACCTTTTCATATGACTCATCCATTTTTCACTTTAAAACATTTAATATTTTGCTTTCATATTAATCAGTGATAAATAAAGCCTTCCGTCGATTCCATTGGTTAATTCCAAAACTAGACAATTTGGTTGGCCGAACAAAATACAACTGGGCCACATTTTCATAATTTGCATAATTGGGGTTGAAAGATTTCATTGGTCAATTTCAAATATGGACAGTTTGATTGGCTGAACAAAATACAACTGGGTCACATTTGCATAATTTTAGTAGGGAGAATTTACGTTATCTGCCCTATTTAGGTTGGGTTATATTGCATTAACCCTTTACCTAACATAACAACCAAAACCGGCCAGTGCTATATACGAATTTTTTTATTTTTTGCTCCCAAAACATAGGTTATGACCGTTCATTGGAACGAGCGCCTCGCGTTCGTTCCAATGAGGGGGTCATAACCTATGTCTTGGAAGCAAAAAATGAAAATTTTTAGTTATATGATGATGTTTTTTCCAAGTGTCATCTGCAACACACGTTAGGTAAATGGTTAAAAAGTCACACTAAATCGTTAATTTGTACATATGTGTGTCATATGATAAATAGAATATGAAAGAAGTGTTTTTCTCATATGATATTTATGAAACTCGTCCGAATTTTCTGTTTGGGGTTCGCCAGAGGCTCGCCCAAATGGAAATTCTTAGACTCGTTTCATAAATATCATATGAGAAAAACGCTCATTTCATATCCTCTATTTATGAACAGAACATATAAGTCAGGTTTGACTTTGGCGTTTATTCAATTTTTCTAGTCATTGCCCTTTATTTACATAGAATTTAATATATGTCAAGTTTCTGGGTGATAACTGTATTTGTTTTCAATCCAGCTACACTCATTTGAAAAAAGGAACATATTACGTTATGGCACAGTCCATCTGTCCATTCATCAGTCCATCTGTCCCTCCTTCCATTTGTCCATTCGTCCATCCACTCGCTCTTGGTTTCCAAACAAAATATTTTTCAAGAATATGAAGAAGACCAGCTGAGATGTTGATAGACTTGCAAGAAAAAAAACAGATTGAAGTTCAGATACTGCTGATGTGATTGTTCTACTTTCTGATTCAGAAATTCTTATTTTATTTCCAAAAATGATTACCTCTTGTTAGTATTGGCCTTACATGTGTATAAACACAAAATATACAGAGAAAAAACTACTGGTGCTTGTTGATTTCATAGAATATACGCAACTCTAAAAACACCACAAAAATATAAAAGAAATTGTACAATTTGTACAGCTCACCACCGGAGTATTATGCAATACCCAGCAGTGCTCTTGTTCTCAATGTAAGGTGTGTTAGTCCTAAACTCTGCTTTGTGTGTTGTATTCCTACCAGGCTACTAAGGCACATGGGTCAGCAATGAATATGTGGGTGACCTCCTATAATCGTGCCGCTCCCCCAATCGAAAAGTTTCCTACCCCCCCCCCCCCTCTTCCTGGTCTCGATGAAATATGTGTATATAAAACCATTTTTTAACTGGTTGAGTGCCAGAACGCACTATCAAGGTGACATTCTATAATCGTGCCCTCCCCAATTTCGAAATGCTTCCTACCCCCCCCCCCCCCGGTCTAGATTAAACATACATATATAAATCCATTATTTAACTTGTTGATTGCAAGAAGCCACTATCAAGGCTTTCATAAAAAATGAGGGTACCAGTGCAAAAGCAATCATTTTCCTCACTTGTGTTCCATATTCAGTCAAACGCAAATAATATTTTGCTAATACAAATTTGCTCTCTTACAAATTGTTGGAGAGTGCTTGCTGGCACTCTCCAATAATTTGTAATAAACAAATTTTGATGAACAAATTCAGACCACCAAAAATAATCTAGCCCTCAACCAGATAACGCACAATAAAACCCGAATACAGTTCGGATTGGAGGAGAGTGTCTTTATAGAGCTTCAGTCTTGTTTTGCATGGCTGACAGGGGGGCGCGGTGGTTCAGTTGGTAGAGGTGCAGGCTGCAAGCCGAGAGGTCCTCGGTTCGAATCCCACCTGCGGCAACCGCGTTGTGTCCTTGGGCAAGACACTTCACCCCCATTGCCCACGTGGGGGCACGGTGACACTGTGTACTAAGGCGTACTGCACGTCGATGGTGCACCTGTCTTCAACCAATGCTACCCCTGCTTGTGTGGAGTTAGTATGTTGGGGAGCTGACAGTTGCTCGCGGTTGCTCGGTGGTTCTCTCCGGGTAATCCGGCTTCCTCCACCCGTAAAACTGTCGTGGTCATGATTAGCCATTGTGCAGAAATATGTGACCTTAAACACCAATAAATAATAATTGCATGGCTGACAGTTTTCGTCACTGGAGGAGTTTTTTTCAGGGAAGTTATTCCTCTCCTCCATGTCCTAAAGATGTCAGTAAATTGAACACTAAGAGTATGGGGAATTTCACATAACGATTGAAACTTCGAAATGTTAGCGAATTTGCATCATCGACGTGTGCATCATTTCAGAAACTTTCAGACATTTTCCTCTGGAGTGGTATAAACATATCCTGGGGTTTTTATTGCAATTTTCCCCCAATCCGTTCGAATGTTTGACTCTTATTTTCTTTTGAAACTCATTTAAAGATATGAAAACGGCGTTTTCGACATCTGTTGATGCCCTGTAACTTGCTCTGTTCATGTTTCAACAGTGTGTGCATCGTGGCATATAATACATATACAGAACGACACGCCTGTGTGAATGCGTTAGTCGATATGGCACGATTGCCAGCGCGGAAGGAGAAAACGAAAGGCCGCAGGCCTCTCCTTCCGCGGTGGCAAAAGTGCCATATCGATTAACCCATTCACATGCGTGTGTCGTTCTGTATTTATTACACGCCTTCCCGTCTATAAAAAAACAATTATTAGAATGACACTCAGCAATTCATTTGACAACTATCAACAAAAGAACACATTTTATCGCCAACCAAATTTGCGAGGGGAACCCGTGTTACTATTTCGTCTCCTGAGTTCCAATGGGTTTTATGTGCCTACTGGCACATAGAACACATTGGAACTCAGAGGATGATTTTTAGCTATCACTTGGGATTTAAATTGTAATTGCGGGGCACAATTTGTAGAGAATTCCAGTGAAGTTTCGCTACTATTTAAAAATAGTCCTTCGACGATTTCTGATCCGCACTTGTGTGCGGAACGGATTTTTTCCGCATGGCTTAGTGTTGCTGTAGATAGGGTTTTCATAGAACAGGCGTGTAATAGAAAAAATAAAATCCCTGTCCTTTCAAGTACTATGAAAGTCCAGGACGTGAGATTTGATATTTTTTCCCGGAAAGCATAAAAACTTGCAAATTACTGTAAAACCACATTCTCTAGACAAAGAGCCTTAGTGGACGCTTAGTGTTGATGGGTGGGATATTGATAGATATTCTTAATGAATTATCCGTGAAGTCGTTGCTTATAATTAGCTTGCCATAAAAAGCCACGTTTCCATTTGTACCTTTTAAGAGCTGTCTGTTGTTTTCGTTTATTATAAGTAACAAACGGAAACTTCGCTTTATTTTCTACTGATGACATAGGTTTTTCTCAACAATTAATTGCTTCTTAATTTGATGTTCCTCGTGCGTCTGATAAATTAAGGAAAATAACTTTATCGAAAGTCGATTTTCATGACGACAAAATTCGGGGATGGGATGGTGTAAAGTCCCGTACCGTTCGAGCCTTTCCCCTCTCTTTAAATCTAACCTTACGTAATTAACAGGTCATTAACCTGATTTGACGAAATATTTTCAGTAAACGTGCGTGTAGCTTTCCGTTTTCTCTGCCTTGTAATTCGCCCCAGGCTATGAATCGAGACCTGAACATTAAACAAAACTCTCAGCTGAGAAAAATGCAATTCCATGACCGATCTAACTTATAATTGGAATATAGGATCGACATCAGTAATTTTCTATATTCCCCGAAGTCTCATTTTTAAATTGAATCATTAAATTCAGACAAATCACTTAACATATAACGTTTTCCTCCATAGCCAATTCCTGAATTCCGGAGACCTGAACATTTAACAAAACTCATAGCTGAGGAGAAGGCAATTACATGACCGATGTAACTCATCATTGGGATGAAGAATCTACATCAGTTATTTTCGATATTCCCCGAAGTTTCATTTTGTTATTGAATCATTACATTTCGCAAATTACATAGCATATAACGTATTCTTCCAGGGCCAGTTCCTGAATGCAAGGTAATGTCGAATGGGATTCAATACTTGGTAAGGGTAGGTCGGAATGACAGTGTATATTGTCATGCCATGCTAAGTTGAAGATAATTTCAAAGTTTACACACTGTAGACTCACTCACGTTCCGCATTTTTCGAATCAGTGTGAAAACATGAAATCGCCCATGCAGATGTCTTTTATATAAAAGGGCGCTTTAACTTCCCATGCCTGACAGTTTTCATCATGAGAAGAGATTTACAGTAAAGTTAGCTCCCCTTAAATTTCTAAAGCTGTCAGTGAATTGAACAGTGAAGGCTGGGGAATTTCATATAAAAATTGAATTTCGAAATGTTAGGGAGGTTGTGCCATCGATGTGCGCATCATTTCACAAACTTTAGGCGTTTCCTGTTGAGTACTATAAAATACAGAAGCTGTTTTTTTACGATTTTTGCCCAACCTGTTAGAACGTTTCGCTATAATTCTCCGGCAAAACGCATTCAAAAATAAGAAAACGGCGTTTTCACCATCTTTTGATGTTCTGTATTTTTTTTCTTCATTATATCAACAGTGCGCGCAAAGTGACTTGTAATGGAGACACTGTCCTTTCCGTTAACATCAAAGATTTATTAATTTTTTTTTCTGGGAAATTATAAACTATTTACTGTGAAAACACATTTGCTGAACGTATTCTTATGACATATTATCTGTGAAGTCGCTGTTTCTGATTAGCTTGCCACAAAAAAGCCAAGTTTCCTTTTGTAACGTTTAATTAGACAGCTCCGAGAGCTGTCTGTTGTTTTCGTTCATTAAAAGTAACAAAGGGAAACTGGGTTTTATATTCTTCTAGTGTCACAGGAGCTTTCTCACAAATTACTTGCTACACAACTGGACTTTCCTCGCCCTTCTAATAATTTCAAGGGAGATAACTTTATCGAAAGTCGGAGAGTCGATTTTCATGACGATATAAGTTAGGGATGCTTTTGACATTTTATTTATCTATTTGTTATTCCCCCGATAGGGAGGCATCTTAAATCTGGGTTGCCCACCAGATTGTCCGTCTGTCCGACTTTATTTGTCCGCACGGAGCCATAAACCTATAATGCTTGGTGGATTCCATGAAACTTTACACAAGGGTAAAAACTAATGGAAGATCTTCTGCACAGCAACACCATGTTAGAGTGACAAACGGTTAACCCTTTACCTAACCTGAAAAGCAGACGACACTTGCAAAAAAGATTTTTGTACAACTAATTTTTTTTCCTTTTTTGTCTCAAAAACATAGGTTATGACTCCTTGTTGGAACGAGCTCATAACCTATGTTTTTGAAACAAAAAATGAAAAAATATTGAAAATTAATTGGCGATTTTTGAGAATAGGGCTGGCTGGTTTTTCCGTTACGTTAGGTAAAGGATTAAGGTCACAGGAATGGGACAATTTAATTCTCTCACAGACTGTATTTGTCTATCCAGGGCCATAATTCTATAACGCCTGGGAGGATTTCCACAAAACTTCACCAATGACAGACAGGTCTGTTGAACAGTAACACCATGCTCGAGCGACAAAGATCAAGGTGAGAGAAATGTGAAAACTTAATTCTCTCACAGACTGTATTTGTCCGTTTGGACCTATAATTTTTGGCTGAAAAAATGTCTGCTTACACACTTTAGTCATTTACAATCTCTGTGTGCTGGGTTGATTGTTTAAAAGGTAAATCTATATCAGTTAACCCTTTATCCAAGAAAGTTTAAAAAAAAATAAACTAAATTCACACTCATGGGGGTAAAAATTGATCTCCATTTTCCAATAAAACCATTCAGATATCGTTATTAAAAAAAAACTTGCACATTACAGTACAAGTCGAAATAAATTCTAACATAACGAGCAATATCCTAAGTATACTGCTGCTTGTGCACTGATAAGACCAGAATCTGACATCATTTTGTAGAAAGCTTTCTGTGAGAGCTTTCCAGAAAAGGATGTTAGTTTCTGGTCTTATAAGTGTAGGAAGAGAAAGATACATAGTTTATAGCGGTTATCCAATAACTTTATTTTGACTTGTACTGTATGCCAATTCAAGTGACATCCACATGTGTATGGTTCTGTTGAGAAAGTTCCAATTTGTTCTTTTTTGTGGCTGTATTGACCCTTTTGAAAATAATGTCAATACAGCTTTTGGCTGCTATGTTCAGATGTATTTTATTTAATTCGAAACCTTATGGACTACAGTTAGCACCAAATTACGTTATTTATTTATTTATTTATTTATTTATTTATTTATTTATTTATTTATTTATTTATTTATTTATTTATTTATTTTTCAGTTGTATCAACGCGGTACGCATCTTCAAGGGGAAAGAAAAAATAGATTATTAAAAATAAAAGTGGGTGAATTGCTGCAAAAAAACACTCATCCCACTCGGAAGTTTTAATGTCACTTGCACGCAGGCACTATAATTGCTAGAACTGATAATCTCTTGTTTAATCACCAATTATTAAAATTTGTCCTGATTTGTGAGAATCAGTTTTAATTCTCGCGAATATGTATTCCATAGTTAACCGTTTACCTAACATGAAAAGCAGACGACACTTGCAAACAAAATACTTGAATAACTATTTTTTGTATTTTTGTCTCAAAAACGTAGGTTATGACCCCCTCATTGGAACTAGCTCCACGAGCTCGTTCCAAAGAGGGGTCATAACCTATATTTTTGAGACAAAAAATGAAAAATTAATGAAATGAAAATTAATTGGCGAAATTTGTGAATAGCGCTGACCGTTTTGGGCCGTTACGTTGAGTAAAGGCTTAAAAGCAAATCGCATATGAAAATATTTACTAAAGTTTGACCCTTAAGGGTCTAGTTGCAATTTTTGTGTGTTTCTTGTCTTACAAGTACATGTAGAACACATGTTCCCACATACAGGCTTTCAGGATCTATGACAATCTATGGTAAGAATCAAATGAACATTTTGCGAAAATCGAAGTTCATTCTCATTGTTTCTTTGCGAGAATCAATTGCAACAACCGTTCGCTTTTTCAACCAACTGATATATATTCTAGCCGACTGAATCTAAAAATGCCATGAACATTCATTTTCACTGAATCAACGCAAGAAATGTTTCTCAAATGTTAACTTGGTTTGACCGAATCTTTGATGATATTATACATGGTACATGGTATTTACTAAATAATAATGGATGAAGACTCGCCACTCGCCACAGTCGTAGTTTTATTAACCCTTTACCCATCGAATCGCCCGCATCCGCCCGCGTAATATCCAAATTCAGCAGTTGAAAAAATATTATTTTTCAAAAAATTTCAACAAAACCATATCATGTGACCCCTAGTTGGAACGAGCTCGTCGAGCTCGTTCCAACGAGGGGTCACATGATATGGTTTTGTTGAAATTTTTTGAAAAATTAAAAAAAATTGATATTTATAATAATAAATTTTGGTATCGTCTGCGTTGGGTAAAGGGTTAAGCCACGTAGTTGTACTAATTGTGTAAATTTCTTGACGTTTTCAAGGTGAATTAAATTCTTATTGAACAGAATATCTATAACTAGAACACAAAAACATGTGCATTAAAATGATATCACTTGTCATCAACGGTAGTCTGCGCGCAAACTCCAAGAAAAGTGGGTAAACAAGCAGCTCATAACAGCGTCGAATTCCTTACAGAATTTGACTGGTGGCTCGAGAGCTTGTCGCGAGAGTTCAGTAGTTGTATTTTGGCGATAGTCGGTCACAGAGCCAACATTCAAAATCTACGGTGACTATGAGGTTAATATATGACAAGTATGACTACGAATACCTAAACCGATACCGAATTCAAACTTCTAATTCCGCCCATCTCTACGGCTGCGTAGAACCGCCACATTATTGTAAATTTCCACGGATTGGAACAATAAGCCGATTTGTCTTTCCTTCGAAAGAATTTAAACATGTCGCGACTATTCCGAGGTATTTTCTGTGGCAGTTTGGCTCACCTCAGGAGTTAATTTGTGCTAGAGATGGACAATATACCGAAACACCCGATCGATACCGATATCATCGGGATAATGAAAAACCGAACCGAATCAATCATTGAATAACGAAACTGTCTGCATTTTCTAATTTTCTTACATTCACTATTTATAAGGCCTTGTTAGGGCTTGATAGCAGCTGAATGATTCATTTTCAAGAAAGAAGTGGCTGATTTATTTTAAGTTTTATTAACCCTTAGGGACCTGGGTAATTGTCCTGAATTTTCACTAGGCTACAACCTGTACATGTCCAGCTGCTTAACAGTGCTTAACAGTAATTTCTAGCCAAGTCCTGGCCGCCTTGACCCTTTGAGACTTTCATTATTCTGACGTTCAAACGTCACTGAGAATTCAGTTTCTTGAACGTTTTTCAAAATGCGACGTCAAACGTCAGAAAATACAAATGACAAAATATTTTTCACATTAGTGCTTATCTGGATGAAAACTTGAATATTTTTTGTGGTCTGAATTTGTTATTCAAAACTTGTTTTATTACAAATTATTGGAGAGTGCCCACAGGCACTCTCCAATAATTTGCAATAAAACAAATTTATACAAACGAAATATTATTTGTGTTGGACAGAATATGAAATATAAGTTTATTTTTTCTGGGAAGCGACTGAAGACGGCCAAATAGGCCATGTCGCCTCCTGAAGATGATAATAACTATCTGTATCCTATTGTATTCACCATACTTGTATGTAACTGCAGTCTTCGAATAAAATTCTGTTCTGATCCGTTCTAAGCAAGGAAAGTGTTTAGCTTTTGCTCTGGTATCCTCATTTTTTGAAAGCCCTGATAGCAGCTTCTATCGCGCAACCAGTTAAGAAGTCTTGGCAGCAGGATTATATTAGTATTTTAAGCTGCGAAAAAAAAAATTGGCTCGACGGTTATCACTGAGCACTATTCTGGAGAAAATAGGTATTTGACTTTAAAACTTTAAAAAATCGAAAAATAATAACAAAACAAATGACCACAAATGACCACAAAGTATCAGTGTGCTGTAATGTCTATCGAAGATTGTCGTTTATTGTTTATTGATGTTTAAGGTCACATATTTATGCACAATGGCTAATCGTGACCGTGACAGTTTTACGGGTGGAGGAAGCCGGAGTACCCGGAGAGAACCACCGAGCAACGACGAGCAGCTGCCAGCTCCCCAACATCGTAACTCTGCACTGCCGCACAGGCAGGGTTAGATTGGTTGAAGACATGCCTACCATCGACGTGCAGTACGCCTTAGTACACGGCGTCATCGTGCCCCCACGCGGGCAATGGAGATGAAGTGTCTTGCCCAAGGACACAACGCAGTTGCCGCAGGTGGGATTCGAACCGAGGACCTCTCGGCTTGCAGCCTGCACCTCTACCTACTGAGCCACCGCGCTCCCATCAAAGATTGTCAAAATAACCATTATGTCACTGCGATGAATAAAAAAGAGAAACATAACCGAGACTTTTTTATTTTTATCCGTATTCACGGTTTATGGAGGGGCAAATTTATTACCCACAATGCAAATGGAATGAACAATGTTTGAAAAACTTATACGTGCGCTCATCGATCTTGGCTGTAACTTGTGAGAGGTTATCGGCGATATATTCCTCCTCAAACTTGTAATGGGCATCCAATAAGGCAGCCAGTGGCGTAAATTGCTTTCGATTGGCGGAGGGACAATTGGCCACAAAATTTCCGAAAGCACGCGCTCTGAGTCCCCAGACCGCCGAGCCAAGCATGGTTCGGCGCCGGTCCTGGTTCGAAATTTTTAAACATGGACCTCAAAAGAAGCCATTTCCTTGCTTCTAATAACCTAATTCCTGTTCAAAGAACCCTGAAATCATCTCAAACACAACCGAAATTTCCGACAAGCACACACGTTTTCCGAAAAAATGTTCGTGGGGGTGGGGGGGGGGGACGTCGCACCCCCGCCCCCTCTATCTACGCCAATGAAGGCAGCGGTGTTCAGAACAACTTGTAGGTAACTGAATTTCTATTTCAGTTTTTTTCCACTGAATGCTGTACTCCAGAAATTTCCCGGTCTATTTGATGATAATGTCCCAATTACGATTTTTTCAGAACAGTTGATCTCATTCAGTCCCCGGTAAAGGGCCATTGGAGAAGCGGCAGAGTGCGAGTGTCCATTAATAGTAAATTGCATTAGAAAGTTATAGTTGCCCGGGGCCGGGGTTATCAAAGTTGCTAACACGTTCAGAAAAAAAAATTTCTGTCAAGGAGAGCAGTTGGCGTTTTTAAGGATAAAAAAGAACTGACGCAACTGACACTGAACCTCGTGTGAAACAAAATCGGTCAATGAGACTGGCGTTCTATAACTGTTTTTATTACATGCCCATGCAGTCTCTCTTATGCAATACGGCGTGCAATACGGCTGTGCAATACGGAATTCCGTATTGCACACCAACCTGTTCCAACCGGGACTTTTTCATGCAATGCGACTGCATAAAGTGCATGGTGTTTACCACCGTTGATAGAAAAGAAAATTAGGTCAGTAGGTGCTTGGGTCATGTAATAAATACAAAACCACATGTATGTTTCAATGAGTCGTTTTGTATTCAATTCGTCAGATGTGCATAGAAAGAAAACGTCTTGACCTTCGGTCTCGACGTTTTCTTCCTACGCACATCTGACTCATTGAATACATAGACAAAACTACATGTATGTTTCAATGAGTCGTTTTGTATTCAATGAGTCAGATGTGCGTAGGAAGAAAACGTCGAAAACGACTCATTGAAACATACATGTAGTTTTGTCTATTAATCTGTAAAAACAGATTAGTAATTTGTAAATACAGATTAGTAATCCGTGAAATAATCTGTAAAAACAGATTAGTAATTCGTAAAAAATAGAATAGTAATCGTAAAAACAGATTAGTAATCCGTGGAAATTTACAATTATGTGGCGGTTCTCCGCTGCGTACATCTATAATTATTTATGCGAAGGCGATGCCCGTAAGAGTGTTAATTGCTTTCAAAAACAGCTTTTCTTCAAAATTGGAACCATATGTTATCTTTTAACCCTTTTCACGACTGAATCCCTGAATTGTGTCGCCTTATGCGCCATCGACAGAGAAATGGACGAGAGTAATTTGATTTTTGAGGGGAGGTTCAGCAATAATTTAATCCTTTAGACACGTAGGCTGTAGGATTATATTATTCCTGAGTCCCCCATCCTAATTTGGTTCCAACTTTGTTACCTACCTAGGGCGGACATCTTTGTCTTCACGCAAACATTTTTGCACACCAGGTGGACAGAGAAAACAAGATTTGCTTCCATTTCTTTATACGGTATGCTCGCGTTTTAATTCAGAAATTTAAAAGTAAGGTAACTTTCTAAAAGTAATTTTGAATGGAGAAAATTAGTTAGCAAAACGTTGGTGATTTAACTAAATAAATTTAAAGAGTGTGGAAATATTATATAGCTCAGTCAGTACTTTATTACAACTAATTTGGAAATATGCCATACTCAGTGTCATCTTGAACTCGTGGACATGAACTTATATCTTCAGACAAGAAGCTTTATTAAACTTTTTAATTCGAGGAGCGTGGAAGCATGCATCTAACAGTACGTCCCGAATATTTAAGGAAATGATCATTGACTTCTCGAAGATGGATACCGACAGCCTTATTCGGTTGAGCATTAACCCTTTACCTAACATGAAAAGCAGACGACACTTGCAAAAATAATTCTTGAATAACTAATTTTTTTCATTTTTTGTCTCAAAAACATAGGTTATGACCCCTCGTTGGAACGAGCTCGACGAGCTCGTTCCAACGAGGGGTCATAACCTATGTTTTTGAGACAAAAAATGAAAAAAATTATGAAAATTAATTGGCGATTTTTGAGAATAGCGCTGGCCGGTTTTGGCCGTTACGTTGGGTAAAGGGTTAAATGAAAGGCCCTTAGAAAATCTAAGCCGAATAAAAACTCCCTACTTTCCGGAATATAGAAAATAAAATGTCAAATCAGAACGAATTGTTGTGATCATTCCATAAACAAGACACGTTGAAGAATAGTGAGCAAACTGCTTTTGCACAGAATGATTGGTAATCGGTGGGCAAACTACTAAGCTCTCGGGCCACCAGTCTAATTCTGTAGGAATTTCGACGCTATTATAGCCTGAAACCAGTCTAGCCCTCAAATAGGTCACCGCCTATGTTTAGATTTACTCGTTTGGAATATTTTAATTGGTTGGAAAAGCTATGGTTTTGACTCAAAAAGTAAAAAAAAATAGTTATTCAAGAATTTTATTTGCAAATGTCGTCTGCTTTACATGTTAGGTAAATAGTTAATGGTCAAGAATGGTGATGTCACTTATCTCTATACAGTTAGATTTCTGGAACGTCAGCGAAAAACGTCGTATGAAAGTCCCCCCCCCCTCCCGCCCCCCACACACACACACCCGAGACGGCGATAAGTTAACGCAATAACTTCACTGATCTCTATACAACTGCACTGCTGGATCGTCAGCGAAACAATTCGGTTATGCACCCCCCCACCCCCTTCCCCCCAAAGATGTAGTCAAGTCAATCAGCGACGTAGTTCCTCCCACCCCATAATGCTAGATGACGTGAAAGCTGTTAATTCATCAAATATCATGGTGTTGACCTGGCACGAAAACTAATATCACTGTACCAGCTTTCCAATCTCGTCATTTTGTTTTTCGCCAATATTAACTAAATATGTTGTAAATATTCAATTTTCATTGCCACCAAAAATCAACATATTGCTTTTTCACAGACAATAAGTTCGTTCCAATGAGAGGTCATAAGCTATGGTTTTGAGACAAATAATGAAAACTGAATGGTGATTTTTGTGAATAGCGCTGGTCGGTTTTGGTCGTTACGTTGGATAAAGGGTTAAACTTGTAAAAAACTGTTATAATATTTGGAGGATTCGCTTTTCAATTTTGTCAAGGTACCTGTGCGTTTGTGGGAGGGTGGGAGTTAGTAGCAGGCCTGGTTATCCCCTCCTATCTATGTAAAAGCATATAGCGAATTCGAATTTTAACAAGAGGCCCCAAGGGGCCTGAGGGCGCTCACCTGACATGGTAGCCTAAATATCAACCCAGAGAATTGATTTCAACAAGTCTCATCTGCTCCTCCTAAGAAACGCCTCCTACCAAATATCCAAAGATTCTGACCAGTGGATTTAAAAAAAGATTTTTAAAGTATATTCCTCATATTGAACTAAGTTATAATTCGGCTCTCACAGGGAGCCCATATATGAACCCAGGGACTTGGCTTTAACAAACTTGAATCTCACCCCCCTAAGGATGCTGCACACCAAATATCAAAACATTCCGACTGCTAGATCTGAAGAAGAAGATTTTTAAAGAAAATTCCTCATTTTGAACTAAGTTACAATTCAAGCTCCCACAATGAGCCCAAATATGGACCTAGGGACATGGCTTGAACAAACTTGAATCTTACCCCCTAAGGATGCTGCTTAAAAAATATCAAAAGCATTCATCTGCTAGATCTGAAGAAGATTTTTTAAACAAAATTCCTCATTTTGAACTAAGTTGTCATTCGGGCTCCCATAGTGAGCCCAAATATGAACCAAGAGACTTGGCTTGAACAAACTTTAATCTCAGCCCCCTAACGTTGCTGATTGCCAAATATCAAAACATTCCGACTGCTGAATCTGAAGAAGAAGATTTTAAAGAAAAATTCTTCATATTGACTAAGTTATAATTCGGGCTCCCACAGGGAGCCCAAATATGGACCCAGCGACTTGGCTTTAACAAACTTGAATCCCCCCCCCCCCCACCACCACCTAAGGATGCTACACACCACATATCAAAATATTCCGACTGCTGGATCTGAAGAAGAAGATTTTTAAAGAAAATTCCTCATTTTGAACTAAGTTATCATTCGGGCTCCCCAAGTGAGCTCAAATATGGACCTAGGGACATGGCTTGAACAACCTTGAATCCCCCCCCCCCCCTCCGTAAGGAAGCTGCATACCAAATATCAAAACATTCCGACTGCTGGATCTGAAGAAGATTTTTAAAGAAAATTCCTCATTTTGAACTAAGTTATAATTCGGGCTCCCTCAGTGAGCCCAAATATGAACCCAGGGACTTGGCTTGAACAAAATTGAATCTCACCCCCTAGCATGGTGCATACCCAATATCAAAAGATTCTGCCTGCTGGATCTTTAGAAGAAGATTTTCAAAGAAATTTGACTGAAATGCACTAAGTTCAAATTTGGGCTCCTATACTGAGCCCAAATATAAACCCAGGGGCCGATTTGAACAAACTTGAATCAGATCCACCCCACAATGTTGCATATCAAATATCAAAAGATTCTGCCTGCTGGATCTGGAGAAGAAGATTTTTAAAGAAATTTGCCTGAAATGCACTAAGTTCCAACTCGGGCTTCTATAGAGAGCCCAAATATGAAATCCAGGGGGCCGATTTGAACAAACTTGAATCAGATCACCCCACAATGTTGCATACCAAATATCAAAAGATTCTGCTAGCTGGATCTGGAGAAGAAGATTTTAGAAAAAATTTGCCTGAAATGCACTAAGTTCCAATTCGAGCTTCTATAGTGAGCCCAAATATGAATCCAGGGGGCGATTTGAACAAACTTGAATCAGATCCACCCCACAATGTTGCATACCAAATATCAAAATATTCTGCCTGCTGGATCTGGAGAAGAAGATTTTTTAAGAAATTTTGCCTGAAATGCACTAAGTTCGAAATCGGGCTCCTATACTGAGCCCAAATATAAACCCAGGGGGCCAATTTGAACAAACGTGAATCAGATTCACCCTACAATGTTGCATACCAAATATCAAAAGATTCTGCCTGCTGGATCGGAGAAGAAGATTTTTTAATGGCTTTCCCATTGCCTCCAGTGTTAAAAAGTGCTGACTCAGCACTTTTTCAAAGTCCCGAAACTGTACCCTATGATAAAACCGATGGCAATTTTTTTACCAATCCTTTCTGTTGGTCCAAGGAAGCTTCACACCAAATAAAAATTCTCACTGCCGTGCAGTTTTGGAGATATGGGCGTTTTATTTTTTTTCTTCTATTTTTAGCTCCTGTGGTTCCCACGGGGCCATGGGAAAAAAATTTCTGCATAAATTAGGTACTTATGACCCAATAAGCACTCACGTAAAATTTGGTTCAAATCGGTCTTGCGGTTTGGAAAATAGAAATTTGGGGCGGGGCCAAAATTTTTGCCCCTCCTTTAACATCGTCAAATATAGCCCCTCGAACTTCTCTTGAACAAACTTGAGTCTACACCTCAAAAGGAAGCTGCTTACCAAATATGAAGTCTCTGCTATTGCTGGTTCTTGAGAAGGTTTTTTAAGAATTGGAGCGTTTTTGCCCCTTCCCTCTGCTCAATATGAGCCGAAACCTAATTTGACAAAAATCAAAATGCCCTTGTATAACCCCTACTCACATGATATTTCATTAATATGCGGCCAGTGGTTTGGGAGAAAAAGGCCCAAACACCACCTTCACGACACGACAGACGACGGACGTCGGACGACAAGTGATCAGAAAAGCTCACCCTGATTTTCAGTCAGGTGAGCTAAAAGGGAAAGAAGTAGGTTTCATCGAACGTAATATGGTCTCGACAGGTGAATCAGAAATAGACAATGTTGGGACCTTTGCAGCAATCTTCTCCCTCTTGACAATCTTGGGGTAGATTTCAGGCCCCAGTTACTTTTACCATAAGTCAAAATGAATTGAGATGTAAAAAAAAACAGTATAGGTGTCATAAATAACCATATTATTAAATCTCAACCAGTGAGTTTAGAGAGTGCGGCAATTTTAGGACTTTATTTGCTGGAGCATTTGAAAGATGGTGGATCTGGGGTGCCATACTGAATATTTCAAGCACCGATAGAAAGTACTGAAGTAGTGTTATTTTATTATAATGCTGGTGATTTAATAACTAAATGCTGTATAATCAACATTTTTAAGAATTCATTTAGTAAAAAAATGTTATTTTACTTATAGCAGGGTGTTCCGAAGTGAGTTTATAGGCTATGAGGATTTAGCTTTTTCATTTCAAATGCGATATAGTCTGGGCTAACAGCGAGAGAAGAAACTGCACTATTATATGAAAAACATTCAGTGTGTGTTTTTTTTTGTGTGTTTTTTTTTTGGGGGGGGGGGGGGGCGCCAAGGGAAGTGATACATCCCTGGACATTCTTCCCTGGTTATCCCAGGGTTAGATATCCAGGGTTGCCAGAAGATATCGACAGGGAAACATTTGGACTAAATGGTACACTTGGCATGATAACTGATCGTCTGCCATTGAAATTCGTTCTCGTTGTTTCACCAACGGTCCGTCAAATGATTGGGAAAGGCAAAGTTATCGAAATTGTTGCACTTTAAAACTTCACTTTTAGATCCATTTACATCAATGATTGTTCAATCATCAAAAATTGAACCCCCGAGGCTCAAATCATACCTGGAAGTAGAGATAGTTCACAGGGATCAATATGACAATTTGAAACCATGCGTAATGTTTCGCCGGTGTTATTGCTTCCTAATTGGGATGTGTTGCACATGTTAACCCTTCACACAACGTAACGGCAAAAACAGGCCAGTGCTATTCACAAAATCACCAGTCAGTTTTCGTTATTTTTTCATTTTTTGTCTCAAAAACATAGGTTATGACCCCTCATTGGAACAAGCTCAAGCAGCACGTTCCAATGAGGGGTCATAAGGTATGTTTTTGACGCAAAATATAAAAAACAAAAAACGTTATTCAAGAATTTTTTTTTACAAGTGTCGTCTGACTTTTGTGGTAGGTAATAATAATAATAAATACAGTTCAGAGCCATGAATCCACAAAATTGCGCTCTCATGCTTTACAATGTTCTGCTGCTATATTGTACATGTATTATAAAGTTGATACAAAGTTAATGAACACCGAAAGCGCGGGCGAAAGGTGGGTTTTCAGGTCCTTTTTGAAGCTCTCTAGCGTCAGAGGTGCCTTTAAGTGATCGGGCAGCCTATTCCAAAGAGTGGGGCTAGTCACTGAAAACCCCCGATCGCCTGCCTTTACAATGGCGCATGATTTGGATATCAGGGAGTTCGAAGCTGTTGAACGGAGGAGTCGAGATGGTACATACCGTTGCACCAAACTGCCCAGATAATCAGGAGCCAGACCATTCAGGGCTTTGAATGTCAGTAGGAGCATCTTATAGTCGATTCTCTCTTCAACTGGCGACCAGTAGAGAGAGAGAGAGAGAGGGGGGGGGGGGGAGTGATGTGACATGATTTCCGTTGCCTGATAATAATTCTTGCTGCACAGTTATGAACAAGTTGCAGCTTCTTAACGTTTGACTGTTTACAGCCAAATAGCAGAGTTATAATAGTCTAATCTACTTGTTACAAACGCATGAACCAATTGTTTTGCAGTCCCCTCACCCACCACGAAACGGACTCTTCTGATATTCTGCAGATGGTAGTATGAACTGCGGCATACCTGTGTGATATGATTATCACCAGCTAGATTCCCATCCATAAAATATCCCAGGTTCCGCACAACAGCCGTGGGGGAGATCACGTGGCCATTGAAATTTGGTTGGATATTTGACACTTTTGAGAGCTGATTCGACAGTCCGATGTAAATTACTTCAGTTTTCTCGGCGTTCAATTTTAGAAAGTTTGTCGTCATCCATGTTTTAAGACGTGATGGCTTGTCTTCATTAATGGGACTGAAATGTACATAAAGATGCGTATCATCAGCATAAAAGTGAAAAATAAACCCATGTTGGCGAATGATCTCCCAGTGGCAAAACAAAGAATGCATTGAACAGGGGGCCGAGGACGGATCCTTGGGGTACGCCAAAGTACAGTGGTAGTTCCTCTGATTCCGCACTTTGGATGGTGATTTTCAGCGGGCCGTACCTCCAATTCCGATCATTTTCTTAACATGTGCAGTAGTACGGTGTGATCAATGGTATCGAATGTTGCACACAAGTCTAGGAGTACAATCCAGGATACTTGTTTTTTGTCCATTGACAGCAAAATGTCATTCTGGACACGGAGTAAGGCAGTTTCAGTTCAGCAGCTCTGCCGATAAGTCGACTGAAACTCCCCAGATAAATCGCGATTATCGAATTTGAGTAGCCACAACGCGTTCAATCAGGTAACTCGAATTTGTTAAAATCACTTTTTTTCCAAATACAGATGTACAGTAACACCGCAAAGGTCACAGAACAGTCTTGCGATCACGTGATTTTTTTAATATAAAAAAATCCCGAAATTGTTACAGCTGAGGGTAAGTTATCTTTCCGCGATTTTCAAGAAATTCAACCAAACAGGGCATCGCATGCACTGGTCTCTATACGACAGGATTGCTGGAACGCTCATCGGTCACATATAGAAGAGTGTCTCCATCACCGACATCGTGAATGATGGGGGAATGGGGGGGGGGGGGGGGAGTTGCTACAAATAAGCAATGCTCTTCAAAAAACAAAAACAAAAACAAAACAAAAACAAAAAAAAGAAAATTCAACAATTTTTCCAAGTTCCTGACGCCTCACAATTGCTGATCACGTTTAAAGAGTATACTTTGAGGTCTGTGAAAAATGAAAGTATTGATGCATATTTTTCGCGGCGATGAAATGAATATTTACAACATATCTGGGTTATTACAGACAAAAACTTACGCCGAAATTGGAAAGATGATACAGCGTTATTAGTTATCGGGCTAGGATTGGGGTAGGTGACCACTACGGCGTTTGATGAGGCGAAAGCTGTTATGCTGTGACTACAGTCGCAGCGTAACAGCCTTCACGTCATCAAACGTCGAGGATTGGGATGAGTTAGCGCGTTGAGTGCTTTGACAGATTGACGGGGAGGGGGGGGTGCAGTTTGAGTTGCGACGTTTTTCACTGACGTCCAGCAATCCAGTGTTCACAAGAGGTCCTGAAGATGCCGCACCAAAATTCTCCAAACATGCATATTGTAGTTAACATTAACCTATTATTATAGGTCTATAATGGGAACGAAAGAAGACCAAAAACAGATTGGCTGAGCGTGCAGCACTGGTGTATTAGTTTGTTCTGAAAACACATACATACACTATAGTTTCCTCGAGAAAGATCAAACTCTAATAAGAAAAACATTAACACTTTACCTAGGGCTATTCACGAAAGTTTTCACCCAAATTGTAATATTTCATTGTTTGTACCTAAAGCATACCTGATGTCCCCTAATTAGAACGAGCCCATCCTATTAAAGGCAATAATCTCTATACACCTAGATTATTGGAACGTTCATCGCCTGCCTCCTTCGGGGAGGAGAAGGGCAATAATCTCTATACACCTGTATTACTGGGACGCTCATCGCCTGCCACCATTTTCGGAGAGGAGGAGGGCAACGGTTCTAAAAATTGATTATGTTCAACAACAAATTTTTCTGACGCTTCGCAATCGCTGATCGCGTTTTAACCCTTTACCCAACGTAACGGCCAAAACCGGCCAGCCGGCTATTCTCAAAAATCGCATATTAATTTTCAAAATATTTTTATTTTTTGTCTCAAAAACATAGGTTATGACCCCTCGTGGGAACGAGCTCGTCGAGCTCGTTCCAACGAGGGGTCATAACCTATGTTTTTGAGACAAAAAATGAAAAAGATTAGTTATTCAAGAATTTTTTTTGCAAGTGTCGTCTGCTTTTCATGTTAGGTAAAGGGTTAAAGAATGTACATTGATGTCTGGGAAAAAAGAAGTATGTTGAAGATGTGCACATTTCTCGTAGCAATGCAAATTGAATATTTTAACCCTTTGCTACTTTTGTAAGTCTTAAGACGTACGAAATCAAACATTGCGTTGATACTTTGTGATCATTTGCTTTGTTATTATTTTTCGATTTTTTAAAATTTTAAGATGAATTCCCGTTTTCTCCCGAATAGTGCTCAGTGACAACCGTTGAGCCAAATGTTGTCGCAGCTTGAAATACTAATATAATCCTGCTGTCAAGACTTCTTAACTGGTTGAGTGCAAGAAGCCACTATCAAGGCTTTCAAAAATGAGGATACCAGAGGTGTAGCCAGCTATTTTTTCAGGGGGGGTCGTCCACAATGCAACTCAAGGGTGAAAACGGATATGTTGATGACATGTACATTTTACGCGGCAATACAAATTGAATATTTACGACATATTTTGTTTATATATTATTGGGAAAAACAAGTTGGTATCCTGTTACTAATTTTTCTGCTTGGCTTTCGTTTGATGTTAATGAAATGGATAGAAAATATCATGCGTTTTGTCACACCGCATATGTGTGTTTAAAAACAACCCAAACAAAAGCCCAAAGATTTTGACATCGTGTACAACATGGTGCGAAAAGTGCCAATTTTAATTACAAGCCAGCTCTTGCAAACAATTTAACTCTGTACTATGATGTCAAAACATCTGTCTCTGGCAGTAAAGTTTTACCAGTTATATTGCGTGTTATTTATTAGGCACGTTTTCCCCCCAGGATTGCTATCGAGCTCGGCTGATATGACTTCAAACTCGGCTGATATGACGCTCATCTCGCCCAATGTGGATCAAGCAAGAGTTGTCCCCCTTAATGCATTACTAGGCGCAGCCATTTTGTTCACAGCGAAATCGTTCACAGTTAATTTGTCGAAAGAAATCAATTTGTAAAGTTGGGATTACGAGGGAAAAGGGAGTAGTTTTGTATTGGGATGTATTTATTTATTTATTGGAGTTTCAGGTCACATACTTACAAAAACTTACGCCGAAATTGGAAAGATGATACAGCGTTATTAGTTATCGGGCTAGGATTGGGGTAGGTGACCACTACGGCGTTTGATGAGGCGAAAGCTGTTATGCTGTGACTACAGTCGCAGCGTAACAGCCTTCACGTCATCAAACGTCGAGGATTGGGATGAGTTAGCGCGTTGAGTGCTTTGACAGATTGACGGGGAGGGGGGTGCAGTTTGAGTTGCGACGTTTTTCACTGACGTCCAGCAATCCAGTGTTCACAAGAGGTCCTGAAGATGCCGCACCAAAATTCTCCAAACATGCATATTGTAGTTAACATTAACCTATTATTATAGGTCTATAATGGGAACGAAAGAAGACCAAAAACAGATTGGCTGAGCGTGCAGCACTGGTGTATTAGTTTGTTCTGAAAACACATACATACACTATAGTTTCCTCGAGAAAGATCAAACTCTAATAAGAAAAACATTAACACTTTACCTAGGGCTATTCACGAAAGTTTTCATCCAAATTGTAATATTTCATTGTTTGTACCTAAAGCATACCTGATGTCCCCTAATTAGAACGAGCCCATCCTATTAAAGGCAATAATCTCTATACACCTAGATTATTGGAACGTTCATCGCCTGCCTCCTTCGGGGAGGAGAAGGGCAATAATCTCTATACACCTGTATTACTGGGACGCTCATCGCCTGCCACCATTTTCGGAGAGGAGGAGGGCAACGGTTCTAAAAATTGATTATGTTCAACAACAAATTTTTCTGACGCTTCGCAATCGCTGATCGCGTTTTAACCCTTTACCCAACGTAACGGCCAAAACCGGCCAGCCGGCTATTCTCAAAAATCGCATATTAATTTTCAAAATATTTTTATTTTTTGTCTCAAAAACATAGGTTATGACCCCTCGTGGGAACGAGCTCGTCGAGCTCGTTCCAACGAGGGGTCATAACCTATGTTTTTGAGACAAAAAATGAAAAAGATTAGTTATTCAAGAATTTTTTTTGCAAGTGTCGTCTGCTTTTCATGTTAGGTAAAGGGTTAAAGAATGTACATTGATGTCTGGGAAAAAAGAAGTATGTTGAAGATGTGCACATTTCTCGTAGCAATGCAAATTGAATATTTTAACCCTTTGCTACTTTTGTAAGTCTTAAGACGTACGAAATCAAACATTGCGTTGATACTTTGTGATCATTTGCTTTGTTATTATTTTTCGATTTTTTAAAATTTTAAGATGAATTCCCGTTTTCTCCCGAATAGTGCTCAGTGACAACCGTTGAGCCAAATGTTGTCGCAGCTTGAAATACTAATATAATCCTGCTGTCAAGACTTCTTAACTGGTTGAGTGCAAGAAGCCACTATCAAGGCTTTCAAAAATGAGGATACCAGAGGTGTAGCCAGCTATTTTTTCAGGGGGGTCGTCCACAATGCAACTCAAGGGTGAAAACGGATATGTTGATGACATGTACATTTTACGCGGCAATACAAATTGAATATTTACGACATATTTTGTTTATATATTATTGGGAAAAACAAGTTGGTATCCTGTTACTAATTTTTCTGCTTGGCTTTCGTTTGATGTTAATGAAATGGATAGAAAATATCATGCGTTTTGTCACACCGCATATGTGTGTTTAAAAACAACCCAAACAAAAGCCCAAAGATTTTGACATCGTGTACAACATGGTGCGAAAAGTGCCAATTTTAATTACAAGCCAGCTCTTGCAAACAATTTAACTCTGTACTATGATGTCAAAACATCTGTCTCTGGCAGTAAAGTTTTACCAGTTATATTGCGTGTTATTTATTAGGCACGTTTTCCCCCCAGGATTGCTATCGAGCTCGGCTGATATGAGTTCAAACTCGGCTGATATGACGCTCATCTCGCCCAATGTGGATCAAGCAAGAGTTGTCCCCCTTAATGCATTACTAGGCGCAGCCATTTTGTTCACAGCGAAATCGTTCACAGTTAATTTGTCGAAAGAAATCAATTTGTAAAGTTGGGATTACGAGGGAAAAGGGAGTAGTTTTGTATTGGGATGTATTTATTTATTTATTGGAGTTTCAGGTCACATACTTATGCACAATGGCTAATCATGACCGTGACAGTTTTACGGGTGGAGGAAGCCGGAGTACCCGGAGAGAACCACCGAGCAACGACGAGCAGCTGTCAGCTTCCCAACATCGTAACTCTGAACTCTGCACCGCAGCACAGGCAGGGTCAGATTGGTTGAAGACATGCGCACCATCGACGTGCAGTACGCCTCGGTACACAGCGTCATCGTGCCCCCATGTAGGCAATCGGGGTGAAGTGTCTTGCCCAAGGACACAACGCGGTTGCCGCATTGTATTGTGATGAACTAATTATGACAATAAGTAAGGATAAGGTGGATGAAGAGAATAAAAAAGAGAGCTAACCCTTTACCGATTATTTTTTTTCATTTTTGTCTCAAAAATATAGGTTATGGCCCTCGTTATGGCCCTCGTTGGAACGAGCTCGTCGAGCTCGTTCCAACGAGGGGTCATAACCTATGTTTTTGAGACAAAAAGTGAAAAAGAATTAGTTATTCGAGTTTTTTTTTGCAAGTGTCGTCTGCTTTTCGTGTTGGGTAAAGGGTTAAACAGAAAAGCGGTAGACACCGAAGCCATGTAAATTCATTTTCGTGGCTGGCTGAAGGAATATATGGCTGGCTAGCCAGCTCAGCTGGCTAAGTTTTAACTTTAACGGCTGGCGGCTCATGGCGACTCAGCTGACTGAGAGGTGTAAAACACGGCTATCCCAGATTGGTGGAATGAAACAAAACTAAAATGTACTAGAAAGGCAGATGTATAAATCTTACGAAGGTAGACTAATTGGAATTAGGGCAAGGGAATCGACATATGGAGACATTTTTTTTAACGTTTAATCATTTTACTTAACGTAACCGTCAAAACCGGCCAGTGCGAAACTTTTTTTGAAAATATTTTCATTTTTGCTTCCAAAACATGGGTTATGACCCATCATTGGAACGAGCGCGTCGCGCTCGTTCCAATGAGGGGTCATAACCCATGTTTTGGAAGCAAAAAATGAAAATTGTTACTTACAGGAGAATTTGTTTACGAGTGTCTTCTGCTACTGGCGTTAGGTGAAGAGTTAATTATGAAATGTTGACAATTTACACAGCTTAAGCCGGTGTAAAAGGAATGGAAGTCCGTAGGAACGTTAGTCCCTCTGGACTATTATTCCGCTGAATTATAGTCCTAGTTCTAACATTTCTAGGAATAGTAGTCCGGCGGACTACTATTCCTAGAAATGTTAGACCTAGGACTATAATTCCGCGGAATAATAGTCCAGAGGGACTAATTTTCCTACGGACTTCCATTCCTGTAACAGCGGCGCAAAATTTCGTGGCGGTTGATTTATAATACGGGTGACTGACGAAAAATGTGGCTAGCGGTGGCTAACGAAAAATATGGCTGGCGGCGGCGGCTCATGGCGGCGGCTTCGGGGTCTAGTAAGCGGGGATTCTTCGAAGTGAGAGAAGAGGTAGTTCAGCTATCCGAACGTCGCGGCTTCATTACTTGATAGATGAACTTGGAGGAGGAGAGGAATCTTCGGATTTTGTGAAAAGAATGAGAAACGCTGTAAGAAAACTGTAATTCGGTCTCAGGCTGATATGAAGTTCGGGCTGATATATTGATCGATATAAAACTAACCAAATAATAATACCTAATTAGACAAGGCTCACCAGCCCTGTCAAGAAGATGTAATTAATTGACGTTTCAGTCCCTTTCCAGCAATTTATAGTTAGAGAAGCTGATCGTATTAAACTGACAACGAATCGAGATTGCAGTCCAATGCTGTTTTACTTCATATCGTTCGGTGTTTTACTCTCCTTTGCAATAAAGGAAGGAGGAACTCGATTCCTCTCAGTTTTGCTGATGAAGTACCTGTTCTAAGACAAGCTGCTGGACACGACACACATAAACTATCCAGCAGTTTACCATGCAACAAAAATTCATAAGCAGAAACAGGTGCAGTCTTAAAATAAGATGTGGTAAGCTGTGCTCAGGGGCGTAGGAACAGTGGGCATAGGTGTAACCACCCCACCCCAAGTGCGTGCGTGCGTGCGTGCGTCCTTAAGGTACACAAAATACGCACTGGCACAGACATTTCCTACTTGAACGTTTTTTATTATAACTTGCTGCTAAAATATTGTTTTCTCCAAAATATATGAGTATTGAACCTTCATGAGTTTCAAACACGAGGTTCAAAATAGTATACAAATTTGATTTAAACTAAGTGTTGAGCTTAGGAACTGGTTAAACTAACTCTCAGTAATTTATGTTATTCATTTATGGGCTCCGGTTTAGTCCTGGCACGGATGTTACGAAAGCTTTTGTTTTTCTTATAACCGATGACAGGTCGAAGATTTGAAGGTTCTTTTAATTTAGAGTTGGCTAAATTAAATCCGTCTTTTACTATTTTTGCTTTTTCGATATTCATTCTGTTGTTTGTAAAATTGAAAGAAATGATGGACCTCCTTTCGCATTCTACCTCTGATATGTTCATATCAAATGGCCAGTGGGTTTGAAGCGTATTGATCCAAGAAGCTTTACGTTTTTTTTAAACCCATCTATTTTTTCTAATGCATCTTTAATTGGTGGTTGTTCATTTTATGTCATGTTTGTGTCGAGTAGCATGCACTCAGAAAGGAGTTGACTTTGGCCCACATATTGGGTGATTGTCGCAGGATTACGGGGTTAAATTGATGTTCTAATGATGGAGGAAAATTTATGTTCTAATCAGTGCTCAGCCGACAGCCAGTGACTGTCTTCTGAACCCCAGTTCGAACGTAAACCTTGCCACCTTGTAAATGTCATATCCGCTTGGGACTCTTAGGATTCCCGAAGGTGTCTGTGGCTTACAACGCCAAAGGGTGATCAACGATAATTCACCGAAAAAAATATTTTTTCACATGTACGAAGAAATATAATATGAAACAAATTACTCACAAAAATTATCCATAAGAATACACAAATTACGCGGATAAAAGTTTATTCTTTAGGGCCCTCGAAGTCTCCCACAGCTAGCTGTGTCCGCTGGATCGACCTCACATCATCTTCATCTTCTCACGGTTTGTGACGAATACAAAGTGTCTATTCACTTCTCGTTGCTTCCTCCTCGCAGGGTTAACTTCACCGTCAGTCCGGCTTAACACATATAATGTTCCGCTGTGCGAATCTATCAGCGTTCCTACAGTTCAACCACAAATCAATCAGCGTCTACCACAGTTCACGATCACTTTGCGCTTTGTCTGGCTCTACAGGGTTAAGTTATTCTTCGCCTTCAGATATATACTTAACAAAGGTTACATAAAAATATTCTGCAAAGTGTTCTCAACATCACCGATTCTCGCACCGTCTAAAACTATTTTAACTCGCGAGCTATTCAAGCGCTGACGCAAGCTCCTAATACGGCTCCTAGACCTCAACGTTACAGCTTTTACTTCTTTGGCTGCTATGTCACTACGGTTCGCAGCCGTTAACAAACTACAATCGGTTCCTTACAACCCTCACAGGGTTACGACAATACGCGGACTTTCAATCTTGGCGCCTATGACCCTCGACTGCCAAGGCTAAATTCGGACTTTCTCTGAGTGCCATCAGGCCAACTGCCAATGTATGTCTTGCCTTCTAAAACAGGTAATGCCGTTTACCTAAATGCATATAGCTCCCTGAGCTCGTACTTCCTGTTCCTGATCCTATTCTCATATATAGCCCGCGACTTGGCCCGCGACTGCTCCTATTTTAAACATGAGCTCTGTGGCTCCACCTACATCACAATGTGCTTTTACTTTCGTACCGATGCGGAGCTTCTCTAAACCATAGCATGGGACCTCTCCATCTATTCGCAACGACCGACAGCCTTACACACCTTCCGACTGGAATTGGCTGGAATGATTTTTTCTAGAAATCCCAGGGGGGGGGGGGGGGGGGGGGTCTTCCAAAAAATTCCGGACACAAGGCCGGGGTGGGTGGGTGGGTGGTCGGATGGGGGCCAAAACACCTTTTTTCCTGGAGTTGCAATTTTTTTCCTGGTGGTTTTTTTCAAATTATTTTCACATAACAAGGCTATATTGTTGTTTAGTAGTCTAGTAGGAACCTGTTTGTCAGGTAGGGTTAGTGAATAAAGCCCCACTAGGCTGATTAGGGGATTTGTTCTCTTTTTTGTAAATTAAATTAGATGCATTAAAGAATTGTGTACTCCAGTTTGACTAAAAACAATCGGTGGAAATTTATGAATTTTAATTTGGGAATGGTTAACATAATTTTCATGGCTGAATCATCATGGCACAATTTGGATTTTACAATGAGTAGCAATGTGTTTAGTAGAACATCTAAAATAATGTAAAAAATTTACGGAAAATAATCTAAATGCCCAGTTCCTCTGAGTAGAGCTCTTGTAACCTGAAACTAATGAAAATTCTCACTGTGCATCTTTGATATAAAACCCCACTTACTTAATTCAAGCTCATAGTGATAGTACCAGGGTTTTCACAGAGGGTTTGTCTGGCTATCTCGTGAAAACATGAAACAAAAGTTACAGTTAATATTTGAATTGAAAACTGACCCTGACTGAGCCAGAGTTTATAGATGAGTAGCTGAGCATAATACTATGCAGCAAAAGAAGATTATTTTAATCCTCTATTTGATGTTCACAAAAATAGTCTAATTCTTACATTCAATGCTGACATTTTTTCGGAGACGGACCAGGACGGAAAGTGAGATTTACGATAGTGTTAGGTGACAGATATTTAGCTTTCCTACGCTATCTACTATCTTTTGAGTAATGACAGTTGGCTGAAACCTCAAGCCTAGACACTTAGCCTGTAGTCAGGTCATTAAAATTAAAACTTCTTCACTAAATTTAAACTGTTTCTTCAGTCTCGGAACTTAACACATGAATGATAATTATTATGAGAGCATTGAGGCCAGAACTTTCAGTTCAGCATTTGTAATTCATGCATTTCAATAATATGCTAGTATACACTACGCCATAGTGTATATAGGCATATTATTGAAATGCGTGAATTACAAATGCTCAACTGAAAGTTCTGTCATCAGGTATTAGAACCACCAGAACATAAAGATGTGAAAAAAACAGTTATTAGGATGAAACAATCCTGGGTAATATTAGGTTCAGCACCAACTCCAACTCAAGAATCAGTATTGTAACTCAAAGGAGATAAAATTGTGGCCAATGTTATTGTGGAGGTTTAGTGACCTAAATGATGAAGTCATCTAAACCCTGTTATGCAGATTTATCACTGTTTGGCCATTCTCTGTTTCTCAGACTCCAAAACTTTCACTGGACAACCAACACCTGCATGCTTAAACTGATAGAGAGACTCAAAATGATAGGTCCAGTGTACAACTTCACATACTGGACACCTAAGGGCCCTATTTGTGCACGGGGCTCTTTGTTTGGAAACTTCTGCTGGTTTTAAACTGAATTTCACAAACTGATCACAATTAGAAACACTGAAAAAATATAGGTGTTGGGGTGGGTGTCCAAGTGGTCAGAGGAAAAAAATATTTTTTTTTGCACGTGGGTGGGTGGGAGGTGGTCAAATGTGGAAACAAATATTTTAGGCCTTGTGTCCGGAATTTTTTGGAAGACCTCCCCCCTGGAAATCCCCCGATTTTTATTTAGATAGCCAGAACATTTATTTTCAGTTAATCGCTTCTCTTGAACTTGGCCGCTTAGATCTATCTTAATTTAAGCCTCACTTTAAAGTTCCTTTGAAAGACTCGCATTTTGGTATCTTTTGACATATCAGAGACAGGATAGATGCGTAATATGAGTGAGTGTCCAGAACATGAGTGATGCACTGGTTCCAACAATTACTATTAAACTGGTCTTAATTACCCAGATTATGATAGAGAAGAGAATATTGTCTCTCTTACTGTTGATCGGTTCAACACTTGAGCCATAATGGACATTAAATTTCATGCCCAATTAGCAGAGTTTGAATTATTTGCCGATCTGTTTTCGTGGTCGCCATATACCTATCTTTTCGTTTTACATTTAGCCCAGGCAGGAATTTTTTCGAAAATATTTACACTTGTATACAACCAAATCGCAACTTTTGGCTATCACTTTGACAGTGATGGGTTTCAAACATGACCAAAAATAACACAAATTTGACATAAACTAAACGTTGAACTTAGGAACTGGTTAAACGTACTGGCAATTATTGATCTCATTCATCCAAGGTCTCCAATTTAGTCCTTATACGGATGCTTTTGTTTTTTTATAACCGTTGACAGGTTGAAGATTTAAAGTTTCTTTTAATTTCTTTTAATATAGAGTTGGTTTAAATTGAGTTCACTTGGATTCATTGTTTTACCCTTTTCACCATTCATCCTGTTGTATGGTTAAAGTTAAAGGAATGATGAACCTCCTCTCTCCCTCTGATATGTTCATACCAAATGGCTAGATGGTTTGAAGTATATTGATGCAAAAGGCTTCTCGGTTTGTTTTTAGAATTGATATGTTTCTTCTAGTGTATCTTTAAGGGGGCGCGGTGGCTCAGTTGGTAGAGGTGCAGGCTGCAAGCCGAGAGGTCCTCGGTTCGAATCCCACCTGCGGCAACCGCGTTGTGTCCTTGGGCAAGACACTTCACCCCGATTGCCTACATGGGGGCACGATGACGCTGTGTACTGAGGCGTACTGCACGTCGATGGTGCGCATGTCTTCAACCAATCTAACCCTGCCTGTGCTGTGGTGCAGAGTTCAGAGTTACGATGTTGGAGAGCTGACAGCTGCTCGTCGTTGCTCGGTGGTTCTCTCCGGGTACTCCGGCTTCCTCCACCCGTAAAACTGTCACGGTCACGATTAGCCATTGTGCATAAGTATGTGACCTTAAACACCAATAAATAAATAAATAAATAGTGTATCTTAACCCTTTACCTAACATGAAAAGCAGACGACACTTGCAAAAAAAATTCTTGAATAACTAATATTTTTCATTTTTGTCTCAAAAACATAGGTTATGACCCCTCGTTGGAACGAGCTCGTCGAGCTCGTTCCAACGAGGGGTCATAACCTATGTTTTTGAGACAAAAAATGAAAAAATAATGAAAATTAATTGGCGATTTTTGAGAATAGCGCTGGCCGGTTTTGGCCGTTACGTTGGGTAAAGGGTTAACTTGGTGGTTGTTCAATTGGATCGATTTCCAAATCGTCCAAAGAAGGGCCAGGAAGTTAAAAATGTTGTGCTACTGGGGCGTGCGCATTATGATTTATATCCTGTTATATCCTGTTTGTGTCGAGAAGCGCATTCGGGATGGATTCAACATTTGATCCACATGCTGTTTACAACTTATAAAATAAATGACACTGGATGAATCACAATGGAGAGAGTGTTAGATCTGATAATGATTTTACGTTTGTTCAGAGTAAAATTCCACTTTCTGATCAGTCATACAATTGTGCAATCTACGAGGCTTTTTTACAATTCAATACCGCACCACTACAATTCTGCAACGGTCTGTTGTATTCAATTTTCAGTGGGTCACAATCATTAATTTCTGAAGAAGGTTCAGGGATCTTCAGAGTTTGAGAATTCAGGCTACGCAAAAAGCCCAGTGAGTACTCCTCCGAAAAAATAGCATAGAGCACATGCTGTCGACAATGTATAACATTCTTTCGAGGCTAATTACTGGATAATGCGCTTCTACCACAGGGTAGGTGGAGGCTTTTAGTTGAGTTATGAGGAAGGATGGCGATACACTACAAAGTGCATTGCATTGTATTCAGTGTATTGACGGAATGGTAAGGACATACAGTACGAGCGCCGTGGAGTGGTCACGTTCCTCGAGTGGACAATATTTTCGCTGAAGCATTAATATTAGATTCCAAACACTAATTATAGGAATAATCATCAAAGATTTAATTAATGAAACACGGGGTACAACCCGGTGCTTCATTAATTAAAAATTTGCTGACAATGATTTTTATTACATGGTAAACGAATGCGTGGACATCATTGCCCACACCTGGATTACGACCAGTTCACGGCGACCGTACTGTAATCAGATAACTGTGGCATTCCTTCTCCCACAATCAGTAGACGATATATTAATTCAGACAACTTTTAACTGGCAGCAAGGTCATTTTCCAATCTGAAAAACGAAACGAAAAACACCGAGCTGAAGTTTATGCATATTTATGGAGCAATTCTTACTCGGGTCCCTTATGGACTTCTTCAGCTCATGTGGAGACTTGTTCACATAACGCGAACGTGAGGTCCAGACAACCCGTAATTGATTTCAACACAAAGTATCATGAATTCATGAAATCATTCGTACGTAAATTACCCACGCCATTAACCATCTGCCGACGGAGTATAAGAAGAACTATTTCGTACGTGGAGAGTGAATTATCAATAAATTTCCCACAGAATGGAGGTCCCACCCGGAAAATAAATGATGTATTTTCCTGACAGACTGTAATCAAGAGCTTTGATTGGATGACATGTGCGATGTAAATAATACCCTCACCCACTTTATATATTTACACATTGGTTTAGTCCGGTGTAAAAACATCAATGTGCAGGCAATGGGATTTTTTTAGAAGTTCATAGAAATAGTTTATGTTAATGGCATATATATATATTTACTATTCAAAAAGTAGAGGATATTTGATAAAAGTGAGATATATGAAGAAATATATTTATATTTTCACCAAAACACAGCTGAGGCATTGCACTGTGACATCCGGTGAATGATGTCAGCGATAGTCGGATGTCTGACAAGCGCACATTCCCAGCACTGAGCTGTAGAAGACATGAACGGTCTGTCAGAGAATTTACCACATTCAGTCCAAGACCTCAATACCTTGTAAATCCTCCAAGTCTACCTCAGACATGCTCGATTGGTGAAAGGTCTGGCTGGTTTTAGTGCTGGCCAAGGCTGTGTAGTGATGTACTGCTCCTGGAGGAACTCTATAGCGACACGGGCTCTGTGTGTTCTTGCATTGTCATCTTGGAAAATGAATCGACGGCCGTGACGTCGCGCAAATGGCACCACATGAGCTGCTAACATGTTGTCACGGTAGTACTGCCCTGTGACACGTCCTTGGATGACATGCAATGCTGTTCTGCTTGTCAGGGTTATGTCTCCCCACACCATAACCAATCCACCACCAAAACGATCGTCCTGTGTCACGGTTACGTCATGGTATCGTTCGTTCCGCCGTCGCCGCAGTCTGTTTCGCCTGTTGTGGAAGTAGAGAGTGAACCTCGATTCATCGGAAAACATGACGTTGCTCCACCGACGATTGTCCCAGCGCTGTCGTGCTCCACACAATTACGCCTTGCTGCGATGTGATGTTCAGTCAAACGTGGAATTATTCGAGGTCGTCGAGCGTACAAATTCCAGCTGTGTAGGCGATTTCGGATAGTATGACCACTGACTCGCACATCTGTCGCTCGGTACGGCTTTGTCCAATTTCTGAGGCACTTTGATGGCGGTTACGTAATGCTGTGGTTCGGATGAAACGATTCTGGTTAGCAGTTGTCGCTCTTGGACGACTGGACCGACGTCTGTCATCAACATTGCATGTTTGACGGTGGCGTGACCACAACCTAATAATCACCGATTTAGTAACGTTGAGAATTTGAGGCACTGCAGTATGTCTGTTGCCAGCTTCCAACATGCCAATGACACGTAAACGTTCGTCATGTGTCAGTCTTCGTTACGTTTCGACCAGAAACTATTGCTGAACGAGTTTATACCAAGAAAAGAGCGACGAGACCTCCGAAAAAGCCCGTCTAGTACAAACGAAAATTTCAAAACGTACCCCATAGACATTAACGCGGCGCTCGTGCGAAAAACCTGCACGAAGTTTTCGTGGGCCAGTGACATTCATGATCTACACTAAACTTAGTAACATATTGATGTGTCCAATCACGCGTATCCAATACCATTTTCCGGATGTCCTCTACTTTTTTGAATAGTACATGTATATATTAAAATTAACATTGCCATTCATCGAAACAAATACTCAAAATAATACCTTTAATTTTGTAACTTTCATGACAAAAACTTAGGTCACTGATGGAACAATATTTTAATGTTATCAGTTATTCTTTTACTTCCTCAAAATGTCATGTATTTGACTTTCTTCTGTTTTGTCACATTGTAAAAAGTCTTGCGCATCTGTTTGTACCCGATCAGTGTCAAGGCATTCATTGATTATTCAGAAGAGCATACTATTGACTGACTCATTTATCTTTGATACATCACATCATGAAAATAACTATAGATGTAACCTATTTTATTTCCAAATGAAACAAAATACTGCATTTTGATTGGCTGAGAGGTACGTTGTAACTTGAAATCCACAGTGGCCTTTTTACACAATAGCAGGCTATATGGCTAAAAAATACCCATTTTTAATGTTTAATTCATAACTTCTGCTCGGTTATGTTAAAACAAAAATAAAAATACAGGAAATTTAATATTTATGTGCAATAAAATATTACAGATATGGATGTCATTGGAACTGGCTCATTGAGCTAGTTCCAATGATATCCATATTTGTCTTGTTTTATTAAGTCCAATGATATCCATATTTGTTTTGTTTTATTAAGAACAAATTTTCTCTCAGTTTTTGCCCACAATGTAGGTTAAAGTATTAAGTACACCGAAATTCTTGGAAATAAATCGGTTGTCCTTGTGTTTTCCAGGGTGTATGGGAGTTTACACCGGTCTGGGAACTCATACACCCTTCGGCTTTGCCTCAGGGTGTATGAGTTCCCAAACCGGTGTAAACTCCCATACACCCTGGAAAACACAAAGTTAACTAATAATATTTTGTTTGGCAAAGTTCTTAGAGCTCTGTCAAATAAAATATGATAGGCTATTTTATTTTCCCATCTGCACAACTGAATTTTTCTTTAATGTGAAGGAACTTCGTGAGAAAATAAATTTTTTATCCATGTATATACTGGGGTGTATGAAAATTTATACTGGTTTAACAACGGATTTACCTTGCGGCCGCGCCTCAGGGGGTATCAGTTTCCAAACCAGTGTAGATGTCCATACATTCTGGAATATATACTGACGAAAAAAGGAAACGCCAGTTCAGTGTTGGTAATATAACGTATTTTATCCGTAGACTAAAGGTAGTAACATTTGACACAGAACGACCTAAGTATAATGTTTAACCCTTTACCTAACGTGAAAAGCAGACGACACTTGCAAAAATAATTCTTGAATAACTAATTTTTTTCATTTTATGAAAAAAATAATGAAAATTAATTGGCGATTTTTAAGAATAGCGCTGGCCGGTTTTGGCCGTTACGTTTGGTAAAGGGTTAAAAAGTCTCTGGTTAAAATTCTGTCATTTCAACAGGTTTTTCGACAAAGCGTGCATCCGGGGCACTCCCGCGTGCTGTGGGCATGAAAACCATACCAAATCGAAGGTTTGAACAGTACACATCGATTGTATAACATTTCAACTCGATTGAAAAGAAAATGCCGCGAATGCCCGAAGTTGATAGGGCAAGGCTTTATGCAGGGTCAATCGCAAGGTCTCGTCACCGAGCAATTTGGGGTCCATGAGTCAACGATAGCTCGTTTAGTTGGGAGTCTCAGAGCCACAGGAAGATTGGTTGACGGTCCCAGGAGGGGATGTCAGCGCGTTCCGTCGCCACGTCAAGATAGAAGCATACGTCTCTCACATCTCCGTAACCGATTTCAGACGCCGACGGCGACGGAGACAGCGAGTCAGGTTGTATGCACTCATTGTCGCCGAAAGTGTCCAAGAACAGTTAGGAATCGGTTGCGGGAGTTCAATTTAAGGCCACGACGTCCCTACGTTGGACCGAAACTTACAACGTCGATTGCAACTGCTGCGGGCACATGCCCACTGGAGACGTGTGCTATTGACTGTCGAGTCTCGGTTCACGCTTTGCAGGTCAGATCAACGACAACGTTGCTATCGACGTCGATGTGAGCGATATTCTGACGCGTGCGTTAAGGAAAACGAGGAGGGTCTGTTATGTTTTTTTTAAGGGGAGGGGGGGGGGATTTCTCCTGGCGTGAAAAGACCTCTCGTGGTCATCCAGGGCAATCTTACAGCCGTACGATATCGGGATCAGGTCCTCATGCCTCACGCCCTTTCACTTATCCAAACGCGTAACCTTACGTTGCAGCAGGATAATGCGAGGCCACTCGTTATAGTGACTTCCTCAACCAACACAAGGCCCTAGTTCTTGATTGGCCACCCGACATTGCAAATTTGTCCCGATCGAGCATTTGTGGGACGAACTGGACCGGAGGGTCAGGAAGTACGTCAACGTCCCAAACAACGTTGCTAAACTGACGCACTCCTTCTTCGGGAGTGGAAAAACATCCCACAAATGACCATAAACAATTTGATGGGGCCAATGGTAAGGAGATTTAGAGCAGCGACTGAAGCCCGGGGTGGGCACACCCGCTATTGATTTCGATCAGGAAATGACGTACGGTACCTACGTTTGAACGTTATCCATGCAAACGCCATCTTTGTTAAGGCAACAAAACTCGTCAAAATTTAATCGATAATGAAGAAGTAACATCAAAATCCAAACAATGAAATAACACATTTGAAATATTTACCACAGAAAAAAACTTGCATTTCTTTTTTTTCCTGGTATATATGAACAACTAAAATTGTCCTTTTATCAGCATTGAACGCGTCTTCTGATCGGCTAAAGTGGCCGAAACAAATAGCAATGACCCCGGACAAACTGAAACACGCAGGTAATAAGAGCTTACGCTGTTGCTACCCGTGTGTTGCACGAGAAACATCCAGGTGCTTAGTAAGATTAACCTTTGATCGCGCATGTCGTTCTGTGTATTTACACATTGTGACCTAAAATATTCTCAAATCTTTCATGATTTGATATGAAATTTCTGAACCGAGTTCACAAAAATCGCCATTAACCAAGGTTTAATCATATACATCATTGGGGATCCTCTATTTTTGTAAAAAAGTCGTTATGGGCAAAATATTATATTCAACATGGAGATCCACTGGCAGCGACATCAGTTGTTCGTTTTCACAAATTTGATATTTGTGTCTGGGTGTCTCCATTGCACACAAGTCATGGTGGTAATCCTCTCCCCACGAAGTGTAAATTTCAATTAACCCTTTACCTAACCTGAAAAGCAGACGACACTTGCACAAATAATTCTTGAATAACTAATTTGTTTCATTTTTTGTCTCAAAAACATAGGTAATAACCCCTCGTTGGAACGAGCTCGACGAGCTCGTTCCAGCGAGGGCTCATAACCTAAGTTTTTGAGACCAAAAATGAAAAAAATAATGAAAATTAATTGGCGATTTTTGAGAATGGCGCCGGCCGGTTTTGGCCGTTACGTTAGGTAAAGAGTTAATGCAAAATTTCGATTTTTTTTCTTGCGTTTCCCATCTGATGTTTTCCTGCTGGGGATTAGTAAGTTGAAGAGTCCGACAGTTACTCGTCGCTGCCTGGTGGTTCTATCCCAGTACTGGGCTTTCTCCACCCGTATATCTGTCCGACATGATATGTCCCTAGCTGTTGAACGTGTCGTTAGCCCCAAATAAATAAATAAAGTTACCACCCAAACTTTAGCGGGGGTTGTTTGAAAGATACATAGAGTACGGGAGAGGTGCGCCATTCCATCACTTAATAATCATGACCATTTTTCTAACAACTGTGAGAGAATGGAGATGTAGCTGACAACTTATCAAATCATAATCCTAGGAGCTTAATGTAAGGACAAATAAACACAGTAAGAAAGAGTCCAATTGATGCAATGATTCAGGAAGGCACAACCCGGCAGCCTGGCAAATTGCTTCCCCAATCCCTAACGTATGAAAATTCTCTTTGAAACGATCAGGCAAGAATACTCTGCTGCACAATTAAAACTTAGGTCATTCGCATTGTGAGTGGGTGATGGATTCATTCTGATGGACGATAATGCACGTCCTCATGTCACCAATGCTGCCGGGGAGTACCGACAGAGGGAGGGGAGTGAGCGTATGGGACTCGTCAGCAAGATCCCCTGACCTCAATCCAATCGAACATGTCTGGAATGAGTTGCAGCTTGCCATTTTAGTCCGTCAAATCCAACCAAGAAGTGTCCAGGAGCTTGGTGCCATGCTGGTCCAAGAATGGAACAACATCCCACAAAGGACCATCTGGAACCTGCCTGGGAGCATGAGAAGGCGTTGTCAAGCTGTAATTAACAATAATGGGACTCAAACTCGATATTGAACCCATATCAGTTCGCTCTGTCAACTTTTTGGTAAATTTGAAAAACTTCCTCTTTTGCCAATAATATCCATTTTCCATGGTTATCGTATTCAAAAGCTAAAAAATAATGTCAAACACAAACAAAATCTTCTTTTCTGTGCTTAAATCATGAAAGATATAATTAAATATAAAATATATACACTTTTCATAACAATATTTCAACTAAAACGTAAAACAGATTGTTGGATATACTTGGTGCTTAGCAAACTTTGAGTAGAAAATCTTACACAGTTCAGTAAACTCTGTTCACCGAATACGTAAAACCCACCGTCTGTATCTCTGATTGATCTCTGAACGAGAAACATTTCACGAGTGACCACTAATTAGATATAAGCTATAATTATTATTAAAACAAAATTACCGAGGTGTGAATTTTAGTTTTTCGACGTTTTGAGAACACATCCCATACAGATCCAACGACTATCGGAGCGGAATCTCAGCAAGTTACTAATGATATGCAGCCAAATCAGTCTGCATGAGTGTATACAGAGGAATTTAACCAAGTTAGGGACACATGTTCTCTATGCCTGGTAATTGAATTTCTTTCCAATCGATCTGCCACAACCGTTTAGGGACACCCAAAAGGGCGATAACTTAAAATATTTAAACAAATCTTCTTCAAAACCACAGAACAGAAAGTGTTGATTTTTTTCGCAACCTCCATCTTTCATTCATGTATATCTAAATTTTTTCAAGCCAAGTTCTTACATCTGTATTTGGCCTCGTTTGGGATTCTAAAAGTTGTCTTCGGGCTCCAAAATGTTAAAGTTCAAATTTTATTTTTCAGAACCACAGTGCAGAAAGTGTAGATGTTTGACAAGCAGCATCGTCGTACACTCGTTTTCATTGTGGTTTAGTCCCGGAAACGGGAATTTTCTGCTTCTCGTTTTTGAAAGTCAGTAACGATGCCGGGAATTTTCCGGTTCTCGTTTCTGCATATCCATCCCGATACTCGGAAATTCGTAGGACAGAGCCGGGAATCAAAGGTTGCGTTTCGCAACTTTGGTTCCCGATTCTAGTCTATGAATTTGCCGGCATTAGCTATGATTTTCAGAACCGGTAAATTCCCGTTTGCGAGATTAAACCATAGCTCAAATGGCGAAGCTGGTCTCGGAAGAAATTGATACTCGCCGTAATCGTATAAACTATAATATCCAATTGTTGATATCATGGTCTGTGAAATTCCCGGGTATCGTGATTGACTTTCAGAACCGGGAGCCGTGAAATTCCCGTTCCTGGAATTAAACCTTAGATCTCATTCACGTTTGTTCAGTTCAAGTTTCTCCGCCCATATATGGGCTCGTTTTGGGAGCCACAAAGTTGCCTTTAGGTTGCAAAATTTGTAAATTTTTTTTGTTTGGTCGTGTTTCAAGGCAGCTTTAGGCGTCCGTATTTAAGATTCTTTGAGGAGAACGAATGTTGCCTTTGGGTTCCAAAATGCAAAAACTGTAAACATTTTTTTTACATTAACGTTTGTTCAAGTATCTGTGTCCATATTTGGGCTCACTTTCGAAGCACGAAAGTTGCCTTCAGGCTCTAAAATGCAAAAATTGTAATTTCGTCTGTTTATTTTGTTTTTATTTTTGTTATCTTTTGTGAGATTTATAGGGATAACACAAAAAGTCTACAAAATCTGATTCTTCAGAACCATTCTACAGAAAGTGTTGATTTTTGGTAAGCGACATCGATATACATTCAAGTTTATTCAAGCGAAGTTTCTTGTGGCTCATTTGGAAGCCCAAAAGTTGCCCGTGGGCTCAAAAATCTAAAACGTGTAATTTTGGTAAAGGTTTTTTTCTTTTCATATAACTTGGATATGTGCACTGCATGGTATAATACTATGTCAAGAATGTGTAATTGTTGTAAAAGTAATACAAAACTTACAGTTTTGTGAGATTCTTGCAGTGTGGTACAGTGAGAAAGTATTGATTTTTGCAAGCAGCATATTCCGGAGCTAAGAGCCACCAGTCAAATTCTTAAAAGAGTCTAACACCGTTTTGGATCGGAACCAATTTGCCTATTGAATAGTACATCACCTAGTTTTAGGTTCAATCGGCTGGAATATTTCATATTTGTTTTATCAACGGAAGAAATGTTTCTCAATTGAAACTTGCTTTGACCGAATCCTTGTTAACATTACTCTCGCTATTAGCAGACATGGAAACGCACCACAACTGTAGTTTTATCATGACATACTGCGAGGCTCCACTAATTATGTCCATAATTTTATGTTTTCAAAGTGAATTAAACACCTCTTGATTGGAATATCTAAAACTGGAGCAAGAAAGAATATCTGTATTTCCCTGTAAGTAAAGGGACATCACATTACATTCACAGTCGTCCGGGCGCAAAACTCACAAAAAGTGTGTAAACAAATTGCCCTAATAGAATTTGATTGATTAATGATCTGGCAGCTTTATAAATTTACGGATAAAAAATTTGAGCCATGTAATCGTTGCTCGAAATTTGTAGTTAATAATTGTATGTTTCACTTCACATTGAACATGATTTATTTTCTGTTTGCCTTTGTTCGACAGTAATTCCCGAATCGGAAGCATCAACGTGTGTAAAAATTGAAATCTTAATAATACTTTATGTATGATATTCTTGTTACCAAAGGTCTGTTAAACTGTTTCACTCCGTAAGTTATCTACCCCCTGCACACTGATGTCAAATTTTCATGCTGCAATTATTTCCTCTAATGCAAGGAAGAATTTTTCCTGTCTTGTCCCGATTGACAGAACCAATCAGCTCAGTTAAACAAGGCTGAATTGTTGAATTCCTAGTTTCTTTATGGGGAAAGATTTACTGTTTGAAATTTCCATATATTTTTAGCAAATACAAAAAAACTCTCTTCATTTGAAACACACTGCCGTTCTGTATGCATCAGTCTAGTATGTAAATCTTGTATTCATTGACACGTTTGAATTTTTATTACCGGCCAGACCAAATAGTTTGACCATTTCTTTAAAGAAGCATAACGATTATAGTATATCTTGTAAAGGTATCACGTACTCTTTTGCTGAATCGGAAGACAAAATCGTTTAGGAAATGCATTCGAAAAAAATAAATGCCCGGGTGGGTAATGGTAAACATCGATCAGGAGCTTGTATTATTAAACTTTTACAACTGTATTTTCTAGAACTGTATTTTCGATCTACTAATATAATGACTAAAATGGATCATTAACATTTTAAAACATATGGCAATTTGCCAGCTGGCAAATTGCCACATCTTCGAAAATATGCTGATGGTCCATTTCAATCCATTTCAAGTCAGAACTAGAAAATACAATTCCAGAAAATACAACTGTAAAAGTTTTATAGTATCGGCTCCTTTATCATTTCTTCGTCATGTACATTGCTCCGCCATTGTACTGTGACAAGCTCGACGTGCTGATACCAATCCTGGATCCATGAGCTAGGTTTGGAACACAGAAATAAAACATCAGTTGTTCAATCAGTCTCATCATTCCGCATTGACTAACATCATTCTTGGAGCTTCTCTCATTTGAACAAAAACAATACACTTTTGTGCGAAACATTAAAGAAAGGACTATTGAAGCCATTTCCAGCAGTGTATCGACAAACAGCATTTTATCACACAACGATATATTCCTGTCGTTTCAGATTAAATAAGGCCGCTAAACCAGTTATTGCAGTCGCGTAGCCGGGATTCTATCGTATGGGGTGACTAGCTATTTGGGAGGTGGGGGGGGGGGGGGAGCAACGTGTTATGCGAAAGGCCATTGTGGGGCATTCGAAGACCTGCCCTAAAACCTTTTGCAAAATTTAGAGCTCCAAGAGTGAATCTGAGGCCTTTGTAGCGCATGTAGGCTTATGTGAAACGCGCATAACGCCAGTCGCCACGGAGTTGAAGTTATTCAAGAATTCTGATGCTTAATATTTTGAAAACTGCTCTGGTATTTGTTATAAATTCAGAAATGTCAGAGCCGATGCTAGAATGCCAGGAACGTGGAGGCGAGGAGATGAAAGTTTCCGACAAGAATAATATATATTGTAAAACAGCTTGAAGTGGAAAGTGAGTCATCCTTGGATCGTGGGTTTGAGGTTCCTCCCGGGAATATTTTTTTGTAGAAATAGCGCCCATATGGTCACAGGTGATAAACGGACACTTCTAGAAAACTGACGTTCTGGATCGCGAGACGACGCATTTCTATTTTTAGAATGAAAGTTTTGTCACCTTGCTTTTTCGAACAAGGAATTTCGAAGAAAAACTTGTGTCCAATGAGATAATTCAACTATTTAAACGTATATTAATACTAACTCATTTCCTAATCAAGGAAACTTGAAAATAGCAGATGTGTGTGATTAGTTGACGAAAAACGACTTTCAAACCTCGAACCAATTTCAATTTCGCTTTCCGAATATCGCCTCGAATGTCATTATGATACCCTTCTAGTGTAACTTTCACTCAGTGGTGTTTTCCGAAATGTAATTCGTGATTGGCCGGCCCATCATACACCCATTCAGTACCGAGTGAATTAAATATCTTCACGGAAGCGCCTTCAAACAAAGACACCCTCCAAAGCAGGAGTTTCCGCATAGATGTCGAGAACCTAATCCACCTGTTGCATTTTTGTGTCCGCATAGTTGTGGATTAGCATGGTCCCGACTGTCAGTCGTAAGTTATTTCGAACGAATTCCATGTTTGAATGAGGGCTGTAGCCTCGATAAGATTAGTGTTTTTAGATGCTCGGTAACTGTGACATTTCGGAGACATAAAAAACCTTGATGAGCCTAGCATAGTAGCCTGGGAAATACTAATCTGACTGAAATCGGCAGCACGCACACTACATTGCTTTGTCCGATCAGATTAATGAATGACTATTTCGGTAACTCGGGGGTTTTCGGGCCACTTTAATGGATGCTTCCAGGAGACAAGTTTATGTTCATTCGTCCCGGCCTTTCTAGGATAGGCAATTCTCCTCTGGACTGGACTTAGTTTTGCGGTGAATCTACACGTCCGCCCTGACCATAATGGGACTGCCTAAGCTTCAAAGCTGGGAAAATATAATCTCACGGAAGGAAAACGGGTTTGATACTCACCCGTAGCTATACGTGGCTTTAACATGGTATCAATTATTCGGTAGTTCTGACGCTCTTAATACTATGAAAATCACACTGATGAAATAATGTTTGATGTTTTATTGAGCTTCTTTTGCATATTTAGTCTTTGGGCCGATTAGCATCGCGTTACGCAGGATAGATCAGGATTCACGAAATAATTTGGTTCATACCAAGATTGAAATTATTAAATCACTGAGATTATTGTGACACTGAATGAACTAGATCAATTATTCAGTTCTGTTGTAACGTTATAACCGTGCCATAAACTAAATGTTTCCATTCCATGTTATCTACTTGGGGGAGGGGGCATCAAAATTAACACCTTCTAACATACGAGAATAACTTTTTAGTATATTGTTTTTTAGGTATATCACTGCCAGATAAATATATTAGGGAGCTCATGGGAGGCACATTTTAATACCCATTACCAGTTTTTTGTCGAGCTTTCGACTCATCGCAAAGGTCGATTTCGGCCTTTTTGGTGAAAATATGACTAACTTTCAAACCCGGGCTGCCTCATCATTAGATTACATTGATAATAACATCTTTTCAAACAAATTCATACGTATGTTCTTTAACCCTTTATCTAACATGAAAAGCAGACGACACTTGCAAAAAACATTCTTGAATAACTAATTTTTTTCATTTTTTGTCTCAAAAACATAGATTATGACCCCTCGTTGGAACGAGCTCGATGAGCTCGTTCCAACGAGGGGTCATAACCTATGTTTTTGAGACAAAAAATGAAAAGATAATGAAAATTAATTGACGATTTTTGAGAATAGCGCTGGCCGGTTTTGGCCGTTACGTTGGGTAAAGGGTTAAGAGCTGTCGACAGAAATACGTTCTGTGATGTAATAGACTAATAGTAACATAGTCCGGCCGCCAAACATCGATTTTAAGCTTTTGCGTGTTTTAGCGTATAACGTTTTTTTGTCTCAATGGATTCTGATAGTGTGGGGGTGTCCCTTTGAGGAATCACCAGGGTGACCAGCTGGCACCCTTGGTGAATTTTTTTTATTCAACCGTTTGGAGACCTACCCATTTAAAATATGCATATTTCTAGGTAAATTGTTTCTAGACAATAATATCATGCGTATTGTGCAACTTACTGAAAAATATCATGACCTATGAATAAATACATGTTGGTGATGTGTGTTTATTGTCGTTTACCCATGATTTAATTATTTTTTAGTCGAAAAATGGTCGAAAATGGCGCGAAATCGCGTTTCTGATATTTCGTTTAAAAAATATCAAGTCACCTTCAAAGCATTTACTCTGGAAATTGTTTGTAGATTGTTGATATTAAGATCTTAAAAGATAGAAGTGGATATACTGGATATGGAACAATGGACTTGAACAAGTTTTCTGAATATATTTGGGGGGTCCATAGGTAATAATCTACCCCTACCCCTATTTCTGTTTTTTTCTTTAATTTTTTAATTTTCTCACAAAGTTGTCGAAACTAAACTATTTTATTGTAATCGTATTGCAAACATGTAACTTACATTGATTACATTGTGCAATACACCATTTTACAATATTCGCCGATCACTCCGGAAAAAAATCACTTGAACAATTAGCAAATATTTCATAATTTTGTGATTTTAGTGAGGAATTTGAAATAATATAGAATATCGTAGTCCCATCTAAGTAGGTGTTGTGAAACCAAATGAAACATGAAATAATAAGTTCGCATTAGTTAAATATTGTATAGAGAGCGTATATCCCCTCTGCTTTCATCCGTGCTTGGGACCGGTGTGACAGGAATGATAGTCCGCAGGAAAATTAGTCCCTCTGGACTATTATTCCGCGGAATTATAGTCCTAGGTCTAACATTTCTAGGAATAGTAGTCCGCCGGACTACTATTCCTAGAAATGTTAGACCTAGGACTATAATTCCGCGGAATAATAGTCCAGAGAGACTAACGTTCCTACGGACTATCATTCCTGTCACACCGGCAAGCAAACACTGTCTGGCAGCATTAGATTTTTTTTTTTAATTTTTATTTTTTAATTTTTTTTTGTTTTTTTTTTTTTATTTTTTTTTTTTGTTTGCTTTTTAAAATATTTTTTATATATATGTTTGTGCTTGTATATCTTACGTATATACAAATGCAGTGCATTACTGATATACACTTACTTTATCCGTCCTTTTGTGTGTTCATGCATCGTTGTGTACAGACTTGAAATCTCAACCCATACATGTCTGTTCGTTGCCGCACTCAATATTTCCTTGACACGAACAAAACATTGTACATGCTAATTTAGAAGCACTGCAGCTGCACCTAGCTGTTCGGCATGGCTGTTGACTAGAACTGGAACATCGTATCATGCGCAAAACCTTATCTGGTGCCAATGATACATACAATGGGACAGTCACGGGTAATAACGACTTTGTGTTATCACCCTTGGTGAAACCGAAGTCTGTAGGGTTCATGTTAGGTGGATCTAGATTTACAGCATTCCTCCAGATACATGCTTGCAAATGAACCCTCTTTGCATTTTCGGAAAATGCCGCGTTGCTTGGAGGTAGACTGTTAAGACTGGGTACTTTCTTTGTACTCTTCTTCCCTATCTTTGATGTCCATACACTAACTCGTGCATCGGACATTGTGTTTGATACCTTGCATCCATAACAAGCACACATGAATCTGGTGGCCTGTTTTAAGACATCAGCCCATGGAGCATCTATGTCACCAAGAGATGACAACGATTCCAAGCCAGTTTCCAAAACCTTGATGACCTGACCCTTTCTAATGACAAAGCACCCAGCAACAGTATTAACCGTAGCTCGGATATCAACCACCGATCTCTATCCGTTATAGGGGATGCCTTGAACATATCTGAGGTCAACTTATATTTCAAATAATGATACAAGAGAAGAGTATACACATCTGTATCATCAGCCAGAACAGTCACTTGTCCATTCGTCTCAGTTGCAACATTAACAGCCTGTTGGACGATTATATAGTCCGCTTCTTCGTGGCTTGTCGACATGTCCCGTCGATCTAGAACAACACCGTTGTTGATCTCTATGGGTGATGCATGTTGTCCAGTAATGAACAGTTTGTGTTTTACTGTATTATCACTGGCGAATAACTGGTCGCATCTGAATTGTTGAACAATAATATCAATCAACTGTTTTTTTTTTTTGTTTTCGGTTACAGTAAGTGTCAGTTTCTGTGTAGGCAATGGTGATTTTATCTTCAACTTGAATTTGCGACAGCAGCTGTCACCACCCCTATTTGCCCTTGTCCCACACTTGGTACTATAATCATCGTACCTATCGAACACAAGATATGTGTCACCGTGCAAGAGAATTTGCTTAACATGATCTTGGAATTTCTGGACGAAATCTCTTACAATTGGTGGGCACATTTTATTTGATGCTGGCCAGTGCGTTATCCACAAAAGTGCACAACAATCTATGATTGTGCTGTGTGAGCTGCCATGTTTAGTGTTTCGTGCCGAAACAGTTACCGCAGATTTGTTTTTTTAGAACGGACTTCGACTTTGAGATACGCATATCCCCGTTGTCGTGGAATAATGCAGTGGGGACTGGCGACAATTCATGTGACAGTATATCCTTGATCTCAACGCCGCGTAAACTGGATTGGAGGCCCATTACTCTCGAGTAAATCAGATTACTATCGAACACTCGAGTGTCACCAAATTTAATTGACTTAATCATCGATGACATTGTGACAACAGGCATAGATATGGTATCATAGAATCCAGTGGGTAACCCGGCCTCGAATGTATGCATTTGTCGGAGACCAAGGGCTATTGCGTCGTCCACATTGACAAATGGGGGAACAATCCTTCCAGTCCCAATATTCACCATGCCTTCAGAGTGTTGCTCAGGGTCCATTGGGTTTATACCCAGCTCCAGTTTCTGTCGGATACCTTCGTGGTCCAATCGATCAGCGGATATTCGAGCTTTTGATTCTTCTTTGTGATGTTCCTGAACACGTCGTGATTGAGTATCAGATTCCCTCAAATGAGATATGTCATGTAATAGTTTACCACAAGCATGAAGGCTGAGAGCCCAAACCTTCAATGTTTCTGACTTCAACGTAATGCCAATGATGCCAGACTTCCCATGACCATCGCGCATGAACGTTGTTTCTATATACATGTCGCTCCAGATCCATTCCACACGCCATCCAAATGTCCCATTACATGGGAACCTTTCAGAAATTGGTAAAGAATATCTGGCGGTAGCCGTTCCATTTCTCGCAGGAAGTATAAACCATATCTGGCATAATTGACATGACCTGACGCAAAGACATAAGGCATCATTTGCTTCACTGCTACTTGGTGAAGTGGCCAATCCCCCTCTCGTTTAGCCCTGACGTATTGCATCATGATGGACACTGGTTTAATGAAGCAGTCCACCCACATCCTGGTTGTTCGACTCTTTCCAGACAAATCTGTCAACTTATCACCCAAATTACCCAAGACACTCGAAATTCACGCCATCGAAAACATTTCTGAGCAATTCCTCAGTCAATACCCGGAATGCCCGTATATTCATGGGGAACATTTCCCCTATCAACGTTTTGGCCACTCCACCAAAAGACCGACTCAAGAACCTCAGATAATCCCGTATCGGCCATCAATGTACCGATGGCACCAACGAAACTCATCAACATATGCATCCCGCCTAACCACGGTATCACATGCCAAAACTTGTCTGGATCAGACCAGAGAACCTGCAGGGAAACGTTGTATAGTTGCTGATCAACTGTGAAGAGTGTGAACTCTTGTTCGGCCAACTGGATGAGACGTTGCGCCTCCGACATCGCGGTAGCTATAGTTTCAGGATCAGTCGGTGGCATGTCTATCAATGGCAGATATACTGCTTTTGTGGATGGCTCTAGAGACATCCCACTCTCGCGACACGATTTGGTGTTGTAGACATTGAACTCGGGACAGCTATCCACTTTGAGTATATCCTTGAAAAAGGAGAAGTCAAGTTCGTCAGCCCTCTGCTTCGCCATGGTCATCCGTGCAAGCAGTTTGAGTGGTGGGATGGTTTTCCTGATGTAGTCAGTGGGGATGACAGGGGTTTTTTACCATTCAACTTGGTCGTTTCTAAACTGTACTCTATGGCTTGGGTCATTGCTAATTTTTTAATTCTCGGTATCTTTGGCGAAATAAGCCCGGTTGCATTGCCAGATTGTGTCATTAAGACTGCTAGTGAATGTGTGCTTTGTTTGCCATTTTGTGACGAAATGTCAGCATCAAAGCTATCAGCAACGAATTGTATCATACCATCAGAAGCATCAGATATACCAGAACAATTCGTGTCGGTTGTTGTTTAACTGGTTGAGGGCTACATTATTTTTGGTGGTCTGAATATGTTCATCAAAATTTGTTTTATTACAAATTATTGAAGAGTGCCCACAGGCACTCTTCAATAATTTGTGATAAAACAAATTTATATCAACAAAATATTATGTGCGTTTGACTGAATATGAAACATGAGCAAGGAAAATGTTGGTTTTTGCTCTGGTACCCTCATTTTTATGAGAGCCCTGATAGTGGCTTCTAGCACCCAACCAGTTAAACAGCTGCCGATTTTTTGAATCGTAAAAGTTCATCGTAGGTACAAGAAACACCAAAGTCACTCATTGCTTTTATTAACTCTTTGGAGACGCGTAGCATAACAGCCAAAACTATCTGTAATGGTGTGGTTACACATTTAACGGCCGGCGTCACAATGTTGCATATTTACTTAGCAGGTAGGGTGTTGTCAAGTTTGGGGGATAATCGACGAAGGAAATCGAGGAGTGATTGACTGGAATACTCAACAACAGCTACCTCATCTAACCTGGAGACATAACTACTTGTATCTGGTTGGATGGAGTCGATTTCTTTGGAAATTGTATCCTTCATTGTTTTCATGCCGGCTATAGTGTCTCGCCGATCTCATTAACAACTCTCAGAACAGAACCGACACGCCCACGCAACGCAAGAATGGTCGCGATCGATGGAGAACTCATCACCAAAAGGTCAAATAGTCAGGTTTCGGCAACTTTTTGTGAAAATTAAGAAAAAAACAGAAATGGGGGTAGGGGTAAATAAATACCTATGGATCCCTCAAATATATTCAGAAAACTTGTTCAAGTCCACTGTCTCTCAACCAGTATACCCACACCTATCTTTTAAGATCTTAATATCAACAATCTACCAACAAGTAGTAAATGTTTTGAAAGTGACTTGATATTTTTGAAACGTAATATCAGAAACACGATTTCGCGCCATTTTTTCGACTGAAAAATGATTAAAATTATAGGTAAACGACGATAAACAGACATCACCAACATGTATTTATTCATAGGTCATGATATTTTTCAGTTCATTGCACAATACGTATGATATTATTGTCTAGCAACAATTTACCCAGAAATGTGCATAATTTAAATGGGAAGGTCTCCAAAGTGTTAAATAAAAAAATTTCCCCAAAGGTGCCAGCTGGTCACCCTGTTGATTCCTCAAAGGGACACCCCAGACTACCAGAATCCACTGAGAAAAAAACTTTATACGCCAAAACATGCATTAGTGACTCGGCGGCCGGACTGGAAGATAAAAATGTCAGTACAAACCATGACGGAGAAAAATAAGACAGAATTTTTGTTTTAGAACAATTCATATATCATAGTAATACGCGACAATGATATTCTTAATATATTGAAATCAACTTCATATTTAACCCGTTCAAGACTAATAAAATCACCCATTAACCCTTTGAACCCTGGTGGTATCTTCCATGTCAGTTCATATGCAGTAATTAGAAGAGTTCATATTCATTACTTGGAGGTAGACCAATCAATATTTTGAACGT